>CAWUFW010005534.1:0-1316097 GCA_963921515.1 Calotriton arnoldi | reverse complement strand
GCCATCTTGTGAGTTCTTTCCACTCCCTGTGATGTGCGCATGGTTCATGGTGGTGTTGATGGGACAGTTGTGGGGGTGACCAATATCTGTGCCTACAACTCCCATCATGCTATTGGCTACACTGACTTGCCCAGCATACACATATTTCCTTTCTTTCAGTGGGCTTCACTGTGTGGTGGTGTTGTAGCGGTGGCTACTTGTCTGGATGTGTTTGTCAGTTATATTTGTGCCACTGCCTAGCTGTAGTTGTAGTTGTGTTTGTACATGTGATGACACAGTTAAATGTCACTTTGAGATGGCATGTGTTGTGTTTCTCTGAGTGACATACACATTTTGGGATGATTCTGTTCTGGTTGCTGTGTATTTGCTAAGAGTGCATGGTTTGCCTCTCCCTTGACAGTGATGTGTGTGTGTAGTCGCAGAATATTGTGTACATTTGTTGTGTACTCACCAGGCTCTGGGATGTTTTCTAGTCCATAGACGCTCACTGGTGGTAGGATGGCCCGCACCTTCTCCTCCCAGGGCCTGAGGTATACTGGCTTGGCAGGAGGGCCACTGCCGGTGTGTTGGCTCAAGAGGTAGTCCTTCTTCAACAGCTCCTTGACCCTCCTGCGCACGTCATACCACCTGTTCTGGATGTCTGTCTTTGTGCGCAAACATGGTAATTGTGCGTTCACCCTGTCGACGATCCTCTCCCACATCTTTGTTTTCTGTGACATGGGTGTCTGTTGGACCAGTGTACCAAAGAGCTGTGGCTCTACCCTGAGGATCTCATCTACCAGGACTTCCAATTCACTATCTAGGAACTTATTATTCTTCTTTGGGGGCATGGTGATGGTGAGTGATGTGTGTGTTGGTGTGCAGGTGAAGGTGTGTGAGTGTGTGTTTTGCTAGGTGTATGTGAGGTTTCTATTTGTTATGGTGCTGATGGTGTGTGGCTTGTGTGATGGATGAGCTGTGGGTGTGTGGTTGCTGTCTGTTGAGTGCTGGCAGGTAATTTGAATTTGCAAAGGATCATGGTAGGGATTTGTGTCCTTTATATGGGTGGAGTTGTGGGTGTGTCTTTGTTCCCTGCCCCTCCCCCCCAGTATTTATTGGCTTTGTAATTGCTTGTTTGGCCTTTTTTGTGTATTTTCCTTTGTACTTTTCGTGCATGTAGGAGACGTTCTTGTGACCGAGTCGGACCCTGCAGTTGTCTCGTACGGGCTTATCCGTTTCGCTCACGCTGTGTTTGTGCTGTTTTCTATGCTGCGTACGCGTCGGTCGCGGTGTTTTGGGTTGCTTCGCTCGCAGTTTTGTATGCGTGTCGGTCGTACGGCTTGTCCTCCGTGCGACTCGGTCGTGTTTTCCACGCCTTGCATCGTACTTGGCGGGTGGGAGTCCGCGGGTACGTCTCGCTTCGGTATTGTTCCGGGGCGAGTCGGTCGGTTCGAATCGCGTGTTTTTCCGGCCGGATTGCTGTTTTCCGCGCGGCTCGGTCATTCGGCTTGTGTTCCGTACGAGTCGGTCGGGTTTTGCTCGCTTCTCATCGTACTTGGCGGGTCGGGCTGCACCGGTACATGTCGGTCGGAATGTATTCCGGCTCCTACTCGGTCGGTACGTTTTCCGGCCGGAATCGGCCCTAATATTATGTGGTCGACTCGGTCAAGCTGCGGGGTGAGGTCGTCGTCAGTCAAATAGATGTCATCAACGTACGACAAGGCCTCAGGGTCAATGTCATGCAACAAAGACACAATGCGCGCCGCAAATGCCCCGGGGCTATTCTTATACCCCATAGGCAATCGTGTAAATGTTTTCTGATTTCCCGATGGCACTGAATGCTGTCAGGTCACTACTTGCACGGTCGAGATTGTGACTGTAGAAACCATTGGAAATGTCAAGTGTCGTCTTGTATTTTTTACGAACAATATTATTCACCAGCGCCGAGCTGTGTGTGTTTTGCACCGCAAAGGTGCGGCAATGGCTGTTCAAACTTCTATAATCCAATACAATCCGAAATGAACCATCAGGTTTAGGGACAGTAAAGAGAGGATTATTCATAGGTGATGTACATGACTCAATTACCCCCTGATACTCCAATTGTCTTAGAATGTCACAAACCGAAGCTTTTGCTTCACGTTTGATGGGATATTGAGGTTGAGGTTGTGGCATAGAGCGCAACGGTATTTCATGAGCTGGTGAATCAACGTCCCAACCCACCTGATTGCGATACACCGCTGGGGCTAAGGCCAAAGCCCATTCCTCTGCGTAAGCCTGTGCGTGGTCCTCAGGGACACAATGTGAAAAACTCGGAAGTATCACATCTTCCCTTCTAGAAGAGGCTAACACAAAGGGTGGAGGCCAATCCCTCTCCGCCAATAAAATGTCATAAGTAGCGGTTAAATTCTCCCAGAAAACCACCTTAATGGGACGCAGTATATCATCTTCAATTTGGAAAATGACTTCGTAGAGTCTATCCGGGGGGGCAACCCGGGTATCTGCAGTCTGAATAGTAACAAATGTGCTTCTGCCGCGCTGTCGAGCAGAGTCACTGCCCATGTCCAATCCAGGAGTCACGTTCTCACCGTCTGTGGCATATCTCGCTGTTAATGCGGCAACCTTTTTCTTTTGAAAAGGAGGTCGGGTACGAGGGAAATCACCCTGCTTGTCCTTGACTTCAAACTGTCGAGGCTGTTCACGAGGTTGTGACGCAGGTTGACTTGTACCCCGATCCTGGCGATCACCTCCACCGGCTTGTGTGCCTGATGTTTCCTGTAAAGAACGAGGAGAACGCTGATTAGGAACCTGAAATCTATCAAGAGACTTAATTTTAGCGCGATCGCGCAAGTCATAAGTACGTTCAGAAGCTTCAGGGGTCGGTGAACTGGCACGCGAACCCTGCTTCTGCTGTTGGGAACCCTGTTTCTTATTCCTTTGCCAATTCTTTTTAGGAAAGAAAGGGCGCCCATCCTTATCAGGCTGGGCTTTCTGTTGATTTAGAGACTGCGTTTGTGTTTGAGTCGTAGGCTTATTTCCCAGACTATTGTGGCCTATGGTTTTATAAGCCTTCGCAATAATCTTAGGTCATTCTCGTGGTCTGTCAGCCTCCGCGACCGCTTCTAAGCGGTTTGCTACTTGAAAGCTAATGGCATCGCCCTTGACATTCGCAAGGATCATATCAGCAACCACGTCGAACACTCCTACCAGTCTCATCCCCAGCTCGACAGCCGCTTCGGCTCCGTGTTCATCTTGAACGCGTTTAATCACAGAGGGGAGTACGGTCATGGAGGGAGTGCCGAAACACATAGAATATACCGCTGCAAACACCCTGCCACAGGTGTTACAATCAGCCAATTCGGGAATTAAGTCTTTGGGTAAACTAATAGTTAAGATCCTGTGTTTCTCCACAGGAGTTGTATTAGGAAAGACAGCTTCTATCTGTCCAAATTTCTCGGCAAGCCAATAAGGTAATTCATCCTTATTCTGTGGGCGTTTGCCCATGACAGCATTAACCATAAGGGGACTGATGGTCACGCCACCAGGACCCGCAGGTTGTACAGCAGCGCCAGGTGGTCCCACCTGGACGGTGCGGGTTACGTACTGTATTACCGCTCTATATACGCGTATTAACGATGTATGTAAGACGCGGAGCTCTGCCAGAGTTGCAGTTGTAAAAACACATGGGTGTGGGGTAAACCCAGCCAAAACGGGCCATGTGGCCCCATCTATAGATAAAGGGCCTAAACGGACTGCCGTTAATGGGTGGGGAAGGGCACCATTAAACCAAATACGGTGTTGCCAAGCTGTAAGCTGAATCTCATAAGCTCTATAAGGCTGATACTGCTGAGGAACGGCAGTGGGAGTATACATGTGAAACATATCATCAGTTTCATCCACCGCTGGTAAGGTGACCCAAGAGTAAAAAACTTCAAACTGGTGAGCCGGATCGGCTTCCACCACGAAAATAAGCGCGGCCCCAGCATCAGGGACTGCATAACGAGTCAAGTGCGCCCTCAGCGCGGCTCTGCTATGAGCCGGAATATCAACTACAGCCATTATGGAGAAGACAGTAGAACAACTTAAAGAGTGGCAGCGCAAACTCGGGTTATATGAAAAGAAATACCTTTTAAAACTTCAAGCTTGAATAAACCTATAAAAATGTCAATATAGGAGGTTACTCCGTCACAGCTGTCTCCGGAAACAGAAGTGAGGGTATTGTGGACCAGCACGAGCACTACTCAAGCGTCTCGCAGATAAGAACCAGACAAAACGTTGGCGGCGCCATGTTGCGGGGATTCTGCTCATACACAGAACTATGCACAAGAAAACAGGACCTCAGTAAATAGGGGTGTACCTCCTATCACCTTAGTACCCAAAATCCCAACCGACTAGCAATAGTGTCTCATTTGGTCTCCTACAAATATCAAGAAGCTACGAATGTTTAGACAACCCAGAACACGAGCACTCCCGACTCACCTCAGAGTCCCGGGAACAAGACAATCTTTCGGTCTCACGTACTTGTCCACAATAAGAATAATCAGAGTCACTAAATAAGTTCAAAATGTTTATTTTGACTATAGTGATTCATAAAACAGTATGCGAACCACGACCAGCAGCAAAATGCATAAAGCTAGCATCATTAGCATTGTTACAATACCATAGAATACAAAAGGAGTCGTCATTTTATAAAGACTGTGAAAAAGGCAAAATAACTGGGCCTAATCACCCTCCCCTTGGTAGTAGGAAGTTATTTTATATAACAGAAGATCTCTAGGCGTTATTAGCAGACCCCCTACCTGAAAGCCTAAACGCAAAGGTTTACATCATAGGAACAGCAGAGCTCAGCTCCATGGAACAGCTTTCTTCGAGTGTGTTTCAAAAACATGCAACAACGCTATATCAAAGCTCGATTCTTCCATACTGCAGCTGTTGGTAACATGTTTTGTCTAGGTAATAGGGACTGACCAGAACAGAATAACAAGAGACATTGTTGATCGACCTTGCACATTATGTTCAGACAGAATTGAAGGGAAAGCTGAGAACGTGAAAAACAATCTGTTATCATGTACAGGGCAGAGGCAAAGTGTCGCGAAAACAAACTCTTAGCAGAGGCGTGCGCAAAAGCAGCAGCCTAGGGCAAGCAAAACACATGCTAACTTAGCAATGTCGACAATGTATATAAGGGCCACATAACCCCATATAACAGAACTGCTCTCCCTAGCTACCCTAGCCTAGCACTTGGTCCCCACTCTGAGGGTCTGGGTATGGAGGCTCCAGGACACAAGCGGTGAAAGACCCCCATAGATACAATTGGGTCTAGTAACTTCCTACTCTCCTGGGATCTCCTGAACTGGATTTCTCAAAGACAATACGAAAGGGCTTTATGGTATTAACACTTTGACAAATGCAAGGGGAAAGAGAAAAGTTCTGTATCATTAACTCTGGTTCTCCAGCATTGGCATCTTTCATAGATTCACATGTTTTCATTATTTCCCATAGTCAGGATGGGAATCTCTAGCAGTGTGCTCAATTACATTGAACTTTACATAGACATTTTACAACTATTAACATCATTGTAAATGACCCAAACTCTAGCCAATCAGTACCCTTAGCTGTTTCCTTGTCAGAGGCTTCCAACTAATCGATTGTCTAGCTTGTTAAAGATTACCCTTACTAGAAGAAGCCTCATAACAAAGGGAGGTGGGAGGGTCACATATGAATCTATGAAAGATGCCAGTACTGGAGAAGAAAAATGTTTCTGCAGTCTAGTGGGATGTTCAGACTGGAAAATTCACTGTGCTCAGGAGCCAAACGTGGAGCTTCAGTGATGCTTACTCTGGTCAAAAGGTACTGCTGTAGCATTAGCAAGATCTGTGAAGCCTTTGAGAGACGCAGGAGTTCCATGAATCAAAACTGTCTTGGTCATGCTAGAACAAGAAGAATTATTTGGCATGGTTCTCTTCACATTTTCCTCAATACCTACGGAATTTGGGGGAGAGGCAGAAATGCACATGCAAATGTTCCAGACAAGGCAAACAATAGGCTGTTCCACCACAATCCTGCTAACATCCACCTGATTGTGTAGTAGTGGCATTTGCAATTTGTGTTCATTGAGACGAGATCAATCTTTGGTTTGCGTCACATTCTGTACACCTTGTTGATTTTGTATTTGCTTATCTTCTACTCATGACAATCCTGCACACTGCGACTCAGAGCATCTACACTCTGTTGTCTTGCCCTGGTAGATGTTCTGCTATTAAAGATATCTTGTTTTGGACTGCTCAATTGCAGAGAGTATAAGCTTCCTTAAACAGGTTTTTTGATCTTGTCCTTCCTTGCTTTCTTATTTTATTTTTCATTTTATTTATTCGATTAATTTCACCTTACTACACAAAGAAATATGCACTTCTCTTAAATAAGATTAAACTTCCTACAGAGATTCTTACAAACAAAAAGAGTTCTGCAAATTCAATTAATTTAACATACTACAAAAAGAAATACCTCTTATACATAACCCTTACTGGATTTATTCAGTAAAATCCATAAAATACCAACAAGATTTTAAAGATTTCATCAGTCTACCCACCCTTTTAGCACAGAGATTTCCTTTTAGGTATACCTTATTTACCTTAGAAAGACGCATTTGAAACTGGTGGTTCAGCTGTTTTCCAAATTGTTGCTACTAAAGATTTGGTGATCATGAAAGCTATAAACCACCAGACCCGATCACCCCTTAATCTTATCCCTATTTGTTAAGAACATCATAATAATATGGATCTGGCATCTGATGTTATGGAAATTTTCAAGGATTTTTTAATGAATGCTATAACCTCGTGCCAAAACTCTTATAACTTAGGGCAACTCCAAACCACATGTACGCAATTTGCCTCCCTTTTACACCTGGGACACCTCCTTGGTATGTTCTCATTCCAATTGTGCATCTGTACAGGAGTATAGTGGATGAACCATTATGTATAATCTGCATTATTTTAAAGTTAGGCCCTCTTAGGGCACTCATATTCAAATTTGATACTGCTTCCCAATCCTTATGGTTAAGAATTATACTGGTTTCTGTTGGACAGGGCCCTCTCTGAAGGGTCACCCCAAACCTTTTGCCTTCTCCCCTACTGTTTTCTGAATTTTGTGTTTGTTGGCATTATGAGCAGTTAGGGAAGTCCTTGTCAACCCCAAGGCTGCAAATGAGGCCTGCCCAAGGCCCGTGCTTGAAGCCTCCACCTGGGAATGAATTACCTGGGTCCTGGCACTTGTCAATGAAAGCTACCAGTGGCCTCTATTGGTTGCTATCCTTATGGGCAGAGTTTTCCTTGGGTTGGGGTCAGAAGCCTGATCAAAGAGGCAGAATGAGCCACATCACTTTGTTGGCTATGGTGGTACTGTCTGCCTACTGGGATGCATCTATGAGCTTTTTAAGATTAGATGCTTCAACGATGAGGTCCGCTGGTGAGGAGAAAGGTTCCCCATGGGTCAGTTCAGTGGGTAAGGAAAGTGTAGGCAGAGGGATCCAACTGAGTCTAGAGGGGCATAGAACTGATGAGGGCCTCTGCAGTAGAGGGACATTTTTCATGGTTTATCGGCTAAGCAGGAAAGCCCATCAAAGTATTGATTAGTTTCCTTGGCTTTTGGCTGAAGGGGGATCATTTTGGACTTTGCCCTCTCTGCACTGTTACCCCTAAACCTTTTGCCTTCTCATGTCCTGTTTTCTGAATTTCATTTTTATTGGCATTAGAATTCTGTGCACTTTACTACTGCTAACCAGTGCTAAAGTGTTTGTACTTTCCCCTTTAAACATGGTAAAAGTGGTCTACCACTGTTTGGCACATTTAATTTACTTATAAGTCCCTAGTATAAGGTACTATATATACTCAGGGCCTGTAAATGAAATGCTACTAGTGGACCTGCAGCACTTATTGTGCCACCCACTTAAGTAGCCCTTTAAAACCCGTCTCAGGTCTACCATTGCAGTTTTAAACCGCCAATTTGACCTGGCAAAATAAACCTTTTGCCAGGCCCAAATCTCAGTTTTTAATAAATATGTCACCCCTAAGGTAGGTCCTAAACAGTCCATAGAGCAGGGTGCATTGTATTTAAAAAGTAGGACGTGTGTTTTTAAGTTTTATGTGTCCTGATAGTGAAAAGGTCCCAAGTTTGTTTTTCACTACTGCGAGGCCTACCTCTCCCACAAGATAACATTGGGTTACGTTATTACATTTCATAAGTGCTAATTTTAATTGGGAACAGGTTGTAATGTCATGTTTGGTCTCAAAGGAATTGTGATTTAAAAGCCTCTTTAATGTTAAAGTCAGATTTTAAGTCACAATTCTGAAATAGACACTTTTCGAAAGTTGGTATTGTCTTATCTCTAACCATTTGGCGCCTGTGTCACGTGGCTGTGAATAGTTGGTCTTTGTGTATTCCTCCCAGACAGTGAGACAAAGTGGGACTAGGTGTTGGCAATGGGCCATCCTGCCAAGTTGGGAGGGGCAGAACTGTTCCCTGCCCCACTTACATTCAAAGGACTGCCTCCAGCACACTCAAACTGGAACTTGAAAAAGGTACTTTGTCACCCTAGACCACTTGGACCTGGGCAGGGGAGGGAAGGAAGGAACTTTCCAAAACTAGGTGTGGGGGTAGCATAGAAGATTCCTCCACTTCAAAGCCTGGCAACAGGTATATACATTGGACCCTCAGACAAACTCTTCCGTAGACTCCTGGACCTGCGGAGAACCCCCAGAAGGACTGCCTTGTACTTCAGAGGACTACATTGCTGCTTGAGGACTGCTTTGTACCTCAGAGAAATTCCCTGCTGGTACCAGAGGACTGTCCTGCTGCTTGAAGTTTGGCTTGTACCCTCAGAGGACAGCCTTGCTGCTTGAGGCCTGCCTTGCTGCTTGATCCCAGGAATACAAGTGACTCCAAAGGCTAGCTGGGTGGCTTCCTGTCTGACCTACAGGGACATAACAACCTCCAGATGTCTTGAACCCTCCACCTTGCCTCTGTCTGGAGTGAGTCCTGCCCCTCCCCCGATGAGGTGCCCAACCAGTCCTGGGCCCTTGGATATGGTGCTAAATATGCTCCTCCAGCCAAAACCTGAAATAGGGACTTGGACAAATGTTCACCAAAAGGTGGACTGAGAACCGACAAGCGACAGGGACCTAATGCTTGCTGATCCACCTGAGGTGCATCACTGGCAGGCCTGACTTCGCGATAGCTCTAGCTACGTTCTCTGCAGCAGCAAATCCTGTTCAGCAGGACCTTGGAGCAACGGTATTCGACCTCATGGAGCCCTCGTCGGCTACTACCTGCAGCTTCGTCCCACTGGAGATTTTCGACTTGACAAAGTCCAAATGTAGAAATCTTCACCACAACTCCTTCCAGCAGCTCCCTGACAGTGATGCCTCCTTCTCCTCAGACACCGCGGGCTGCCTTGCCCTGCTAAACTTTACTTTCTCAGCAACTTTCTCAGCAACTTTTCCTAAAAATTTCTTCTAAGTCCAAAGGTAAGCCGAGACCTTACTCAATTCACTTTGTGTAGCCAAACCACGCACCATAGCAGTCAGCCTTAACTTTTGACTTTGCCCCGGTCTTGCGTGACCAGATACCCGTGGTTGGCACTTTGATCTTTTAGGCACTATTTTTCACTTATTCATAACTCCAGTTCAAATGATTGGATTTAATTTGTTTTGGTGCCATTTTATTTATTACAATTTTCTCTATTTTAAAAAATTTGTGAGGAATTTTTCTTGTGTTGTGTTTTCACTTTATTACTGTTTGTGTGCTGCATAAATACTTAAACAGTGCCTCTATGTTAACCCTGACTGATTTTGTGTCAAGGTACCAGCGGGTTAAGCACAAGTTAATTTAGGGACTTTTTTGGTTCATCCGGACAGGGATTGTGGTTGTTGCTTGAGAAGGGTCTTCACCCACTCAATCAAAAACCCAATTTCCTACAGTTTCTTTTTACCATTTGGTTTGCAATTGCCCAAAAAATGTATTAGATTCTTTCTGATGTATGTGCAGACATTGTGCCCAATCCCTTAAACCTTTAGTAGTCCTGAATAAATCCATGACTATACCTCTTGAGTTTTCTATTTGTTGCGACAAAAGTTTACTTAGTGCACTGCATATTTGTATACAGGTATATTTGTTCACCCTCTCTGTCAGTAAAAGTTTGTTCTTTGCAATTTCCCAGGGTATTATTTCATCTTTAATAAACCAGTCCCATATTCTTCTTAATTCTGCTTTTTCCCAACTCTGTGTTTCTTTCTGTGAGAGTTTGGGGAATATTACCTTTCAGGGAGTTGCTGCATGGTAGAGGGAAATTTTCATAAACTGCCAGAAATGCTGTTGTTTCTTATAAAGGTGCACATTGCTCTATATGTTACTAATTTAGGGTTTTGTAGTTTTTGGATTGATAGGTCAAAATATAGAAATTATTTCCCTTCCATAATTTCTATGAAATAATTATCGAATGTCGTTGAGCCACTTAAATTACAGAAACTTGTATGAGTTAATAAGAAGGACGCATAATAGTATTTCTTGCAATCTGGGAGGGCCATCCTGCTTTCTTCCCGCTATAGATAAAATTTGCGAAGATTTAATGTTGGAAAGTGGGTTATTGGTAGGGGCAAATGTAGGTCTGCCACTGGCAATAAGGCCACTAACACATGATAGGACTCAGAATAGGTCTTAGAAAAGTATTCCTATGCTCAACCCTTGGTAACGTGGCTGCGAGCAGACAGGCTTAACTTCAAAGACAGGTATGTAAAACATTTAAAAACACCATTTCAGTAAATAATTAAGACACAACACAAAATAAAAATCCAACACCAATTTATAAAAATAGGTAATATTTTTATCTTTTAAATGACACAAAACGAAAAAAATCCACTGTAGGGAACCAGAGATATGAATTTTTAAACCAACAGTGCCCCTTTTAGTCATTTCGTTTTCTCTGACAGGGACACACCTTTAGAAGTTGTTCTGAAGAATTTTCTCACCACTGTGTTGTGCCGCCTTCTTCAGCAAGCGGGGTCCAGTTAGAACTCCTTCCTGAAGTTCTGCTTGCGGGTCCCAAAGTATCCAACACACAATCCAAGGTTCTGGAATCTCCAAGAAGGTCCTTGAAAGTGTGAAACTTCAATTCCGCAATCCACTTGAACAAAACCCTTACAAATCCACTGGTACTCCAGGCTGGGAATTCTTTGTGGGGATGTCCAGGTGAGCTCTGTTAACCTGTAGCTTGCAGGGAGTCCACTCTTTAGTCCTTTTGCAGCAAGGTAATCCACAGGGCTGTAGTTTCAGTTGGTGCAGTCTTCAGAGGTCAGGCCTTAGAAATCTTTGCACAGCAAAACTTCTCAGCAGGGCACTTCTTGCTTCATTAAGTTTCAAGCAGCAGATCTGGAGGGCTCTGCCCGTCTCAGATACTTATTCAAAAGTCTCTGGGTCAAGCAACAGGTCATCTCTGACCAATGAGAGCAGGGTAACTCCTCATAGTTATGACCACATCCTGTAGAGTGTGGCATTATTTTGTCCCAGAGTGCATCAAATCTTCCAAATCCATAATGGCTGATTTTCCAGCAAGGAGGTAAGAGCTGGCTAAACCCACCCCCTGGGATGGCTTATTTCCATAGACTCTCCCCCTACCATCTGCACATACCTTCCTTAAGCCTAGCCCTGCCTCTGGGTCAAGAGTGTAAAAGTGTAACTGACACCCAGGCCTCCCCTCTACCTTTGAAGAGCATGGTTTATGACTCCACCCCCTGGCCTGGCATTCCTATGGACCAGCACACTGCCCTCCCAGCAGTGTTGGTAACCCCAGGGGCTCTTTATCACCTCTCCAGGCAGCCTGGCTAATCCACTTAACTCTGACCAATCAGGGCAGACCACTGGAAGGCTGAATTTGGACTTACAAACAAGAAAGTCTTATAACTTCTTGTATGTACACTTTAGGAGAAATTCAACAATATAATATTGTTGGATTTACTACTACCATTCTGGGAAGTCTTTGAATGGTCAGGCTAGTCCTCTCCGATCAATAGTTATTAATCCATAACTTCCTACCATGTTAACCTATGGGCCATGGGATTTGCAATGGGGAAAATGACTTGGGCCAGTTTTCTAGCACCAGGGCTTATAAAAACATATTTTATAAGTATTTCCCTAATTTCTACAGGACCCCCACCCTCAGTGCAACTAGGGGAGACTTTAGGGGTTCTGAATCTGCAGAAATATTGCAGATCCTCCTTCCACAGTGCTTCTAGCATCAAAGTCGAATTTGAGTAGCACTTTACCACAATGTGGGGAGTGAAATGTGAAATTTCACTTTACCCAGGCATATAAAAACTCATTTTTATAAGGGTGTACCTTATACATATCTGACCCCCACCCCTGGGATACCTAGGGAGACCCTGGGGTCCCTAATATGCCAAAACATTGTAGGTTACCTATTTTTAAGTGCCCCTACCACCAAAGTCGAGTTTGGGCACAATTTACTTTTAAAAGCAGTCCTGGCAGCCAGGGCTGTTTTTAAACTGACCCCAGGCTTCAGCAGTGCACACATGCAAGTGCAGAAAAGCTGCTGGCCTCTAAACTGCCATGCCCCAGGATACTGGGGACTTCTAGGTAGTTTCAATCCCCTGCCCTATTATATACTAGGGGCTTATGGGGTAGGTCATGCCAATTACAGGGGTACCCCACCATACCATAGTATACCCTAGTGTATGTTGGGTATCTTAACTGTATTCTTATGTGTTCCTTTCATCTTGGCACTGGCATTGGGCCTGGTTAGACAGAGCCCAGAGTCAGTTACCACCAGTTCCAGTCAGCAAAAAGTTGGGGGGTGCCCAGGGCACAGGATTACTTTGCAACATAGCCCCCCCCCCAAACGAAAGGTGATGGGTTACTAACCTACACCCTGGTAGTCCTCATCGGCTAAGTGGAAAACCTGGAAAGTCCATCTGCATTGGCATGGGCAACCCCAGGTCTGTGTTCCACTGTAAAGTCCATTCCCTGTAGGGAAATGGACCACCTTAACAGCTTGGGATTCTCCCTCTCATCTGCATGAGCCACCTGAGAGGCCTGTGGTCAGTTTGAACACGAAAGTGAGTCCCAAACAAATATGGTCTCAACTTTTTCAGGGACCACACCACAGCAAAAGCCTCTCTCTCAATGGCACTCCACCTCTGCTCTCTGGGAAGAAGCCTCCTGCTAATAAAGGCTACTGGCTGATCAAGGCCCCCTTCATTTAGCTGTGACAACACTGCCCCAATCCCTTGCTCTGAAGCATCTGTCTGAGCTACAAATTCTTTTGTGTAGTCAGGGGCCAGTAACACTGGTGCTGAACACATAGCAGCTTTCAGAGTGTCAAAAGCCTTCTGACACTCTGGGGTCCAAATCACCTTCTTGGGCCTCTTTTTAGAAGTCAGTTCTGTTAGGGGCCACACAATGGTCCCATAATTTTGAACAAACCTTCTATAGTACCCTGTCAGTCCAAGGAATGCCCTGACCTGAGTCTGGGTAACAGGTGCTGTCCAATCCAAAATAGTTTGGATTTTAGCTTGGAGAGGCTGTACATGGCCCCCACCTACCAGGTGGCCCAGGTACACCACAGAACTCTGCCCTATTTGGCACTTGCTTGCCTTAATAGTCAGGCCTGCCTGCTGCATGGCCTGAAGCACTTCCCTTAGGTGGCTTAAGTGATCCCCCCAGGTAGAACTGTATACAGCTATATCATCCAGGTAAGCTGCACTGAACTGTTCCAACCCAGACAAGACCCTGTTCACCAACCTTTTGAAGGTGGCAGGTGCATTCTTTAATCCAAAGGGCATTACCTTGAACTGATAATGTCCCTCTGGTGTGGAGAATGCTGACCTCTCCTTTGCTCCATCAGTGAGGGCAATCTGCCAGTAACCTGAAGTCAAATTAAAAGTACTCAGGTATTTAGCAGCCCCTAACCTATCAATGAGCTCATCAGCTCTAGGTATAGGGTGACCGTCAGTCTTTGTGACTGCATTCAATCCTCTGTAGTCCACACAGAACCTTAACTCCTTGGGTCCCCCCTGAGGATTAGGTTTAGGTACCAGCACCACTGGACTGGCTCATGGACTCTCAGACGGTTCAATTACCCCCAGTTCCAGCATCTTAGCAACCTCAGCTTTAATGCTGGCTCTGACATGGTCAGACAACCTGTACAGTTTATTTTTGACAGGTAGGCTGTCACCAGTGTCAATGTGGTGCACGCACCACTCAGTGATGCCTGGGGTCAAAGAGAACAGGCCAGCAAACTGCTCCAGCACTTGCTTACAGTCTCTGTGCTGCTGGTCTGTCAATTTGGGAGAGAGCACAACTCCCTCCACTGACCCATCTTGCACATTAGTGGAGAGGAGGTCGGGCACAGGCTCAGTTTCCTCCTCCACACCCTCATCAGTGACCAGTAACATGGTCATGTCTGCCCTGTCATGGTGGGGTTTCAATCTATTCACATGCAGGACCCTGTGAGGGTTCCTGGGGGTGCCAAGGTCAACCAAATAGGTAACCTCACCCTTCTTTTCTAAGATTGGATAGGGCCCTCTCCACTTGTCATGGAGGGCCCTGGGAGCCACAGGTTCCAACACCCACACCAACTGTCCTGGAGTATACTCAGGCATAGTAGCCTTTTGATCATACCAGTGCTTCATAAGCTCCTGGCTGGCCTCCAGTTTCCTGTTTGCCTTGTACATGTACTCTGCCATTCTAGATCTCAGGCCTAGCACATAATCAAGCACATTGTCCTTAGCTTCTTTAAGAGGCTTCTCTAAAGACTCTCTTAGTAGGCTCAATGGCCCCCTCACAGGGTGTCCAAACACCAACTCAAAGGGACTGAAACCAACCCCTTTCTGTGGCACCTCCCTGTAGGCAAACAGTAAGCATGGGAGGAGAACATCCCATCTCCTCCGGAGTTTCTCTGACAACCCATTTATCATGCCCTTCAGGGTTTTGTTGAATCTCTCAACAAGACCATTTGCTTGTGGGTGATAGGGGGTTTTGAACTCATCCCACATAGCAGTCAGATAGCTGGACAGGAAGTTCGTGCCCCTATCTGACACCACCTCTTTTGGAAAACCCACTCTGGTGAACACACCAAGTAGTGCTCTAGCCACTGCAGGAGCATCAATGGTTCTAAGAGGTATGGCCTCAGGATATCTAGTAGCATGGTCAACTACCACTAAGATATACCTATTCCCTGATGCAGTAGGTGGGTCCAGGGGACCAACAATATCCATCCCCACCCTTTCAAAAGGAACCCCAACCACTGGCAGTGGTATTAGGGGAGCCTTTGTTTTGCCCCCTGCCTTGCCACTGGCCTGACTGGTGACACAGGAGCTGCAAAACTCCTTTACCTTTTCAGACATATGGGGCCAGTAGAAATGGTTCACCAATCGGTTCCATGTCTTTGTCTGTCCCAAATGTCCTGCCAAGGGGATATCATGACCCAAAGTCAGGATGAACTCTCTGTACTTCTGGGGCACCACCAACCTCCTGGTGGCCCCCTCCTTGAGGTTTCTGGCCTCAGTATAAAGCAGTCCATCTTCCCAGTAGAGTCTGTGAAACCCACTGTCATCCCCTTCCTCTTGCTTGGAAGCAATCCGCCTCAAGCTCTCAAGGGTGGGACAGTCACGCTGTCCCTGACTGAACTCCTCTCTGGAGGGTCCACCTGCTCCTGTCAGTTCTGCCAAATCTGACAGCTCTGGCAGGGATGGAGTCCCTCCCTCAGAGTTCAGATCCTCCCCATCAGGGTTAGATTCTTCCTGCACCTCTGGAGTTCCCTGGGCTGGCTCACCAGGCCCAGTGCCCTTGTATGCTTGGCCCTTTGTCCCAGGGTCCAAGTGTCCAGCCCCTCCCTTCTGGCTAGTGTGTGACCTAGTCACAGCACATACCCACTCAGGGAGCTCCAATATTTTCATATGGAGTCCTCTCTCCACCTCTGACCACACAGAGGCTTCAAGATCATTGCCCAGTAAACACTGGACTGGGAGCACCTTTGACACAGCTACCTTCATAGGGCCTGTCACACCTCCCCATTCCAAATCCACCACAGCCATAGGATGGAGTTTGGTAGTGCTGTCTGCATATGTCACCTGGTGAAACTCACCAGGTAACAACCTCTCTGGAGGCACCAGTTCATCCAGGACCATTGTTACACTAGCCCCAGTGTCTCTGATAGCCTCAACCTCAGTCCCATTCACTTTAGGCCTCTGCCTGTACTTGTCCATATTTGGAGGTAAGGCAGCAAGGGTTGCAATATTCACCCCACCCAGGGACACTAAGGTTGCTTCCACCACCTGACTACCCCTCTCTGGGGCATCACTCTCCACCCCTACACTGACACTGGCAATCCCTGTGGATGGCCCCTTAGGGGGGAGCTTCTTGGTACAGACAGCATCTCCCTGCTTATGCCCTGGCTGGTTACAGTCAAAGCACTTACCCACCTTTGAGGGATCAAAGAACCTACCAGGCTTTCCCTGAAACCCCCTCTCTTTGAATTTGGGTTGGCTCGGGGCCCCCCCTCCTTGTGCAGGTTTTTGTGGGTCTTTGGAGGACTCCTTCTGGTTTTGACCTTCCTTTCCCTGGGCTTTCCCCTGGGGAGGGACCTGTCCTCCTTTCTTCTGGTCACCCCCTGGTGCTGAATGGAAACCCGGGTTCTCACCCACTCATCAGCTGATTCCCCCAACTCTCTGGGGTCTGTCAGCTTAGAGTCTACTAGATACTGGCGTAACTTCTCTTCTGCACAATGAGTCAAAATATGTTCCTTCAAAAACAAATTATACAATCCCTCATATGTGTCAACTTTGTTACCAACAATCCAGCCTTCCAGTGCCTTTACTGAAACGTGCACAAAGTCTACCCACGACTTTGAACTCAATTTCTGGGTGCCTCTAAACTTCACCCTGTACTGCTCTGGAGTCAGACCAAATCTCTTGACTAAGCATGCCTTCATCTGCTGGTATGATTCTGCATCCTCTCCCTTCAGGGTCAGGAGCCTATCCCTCCCAGCTACTGGAATCAACTCCCACAGGAGTGCACCCCAATACCTAGAGTGGACCCTACTCATTTTAAGGGCCCTCTCAAAAGCTGCTAGCCACCTGTCAATGTCATCCCCCTCAGTGTACTTGGGTACTATGCCCTTGGGAAGTTTAGGTTCAGATCTACCACCCCTGGACATCTCAGCATCTTCTTCACTTTCGCTGCCACCATTCCTTTTCTCCTCCTTCTCCCATCTCTTCTCAGCCAAGTCCAGTTTCCTTTGCTCTAAAGCTATCAAAGCTAATTGAGCCTGAAGCTGTCTCTCTGCAAGGGACGGTAGTGGTTCCTGAGTAAGGGACCCTTCCCCCCTCCCACCACCACCTTGATTCACCTGGCTAACACTAGTCACATTGGAAGTGGTCTCATCCTCACCCCTCTCTCGGGTGAGGTTGGGGGGAACATCCTCCCAACCCCCTGGGTTCTCCTCAGCTGCCCTGGCCCAGGCTTTTAGGGACTCAAGCAACCCTGCCTTCCTCGTCTTCTTGGCAGCATGCAGCCCCCTAAGCCTACACTGTACCCTCAGATCAGCTATCTTATACTGGGACAGTTTAGCCAGGTCCAGCTCCATGGTTCCCTAGTTTTGGGTCACAAAAAACTAGGCACAACAGACTTAGAACAATTTGGAAAAATCAAAACAATGGATTAAAAACAGTTTAGTCCAAATTCCAAAAATCAAACTCAAAAGTTTTGTTCTAAGGCAATTTAGAGGATTTTTATAATTTTAAATCATTCACTTAAAGGTGTACTTTTTAAACACAAGTCCTCATCCACACCGCTGAGCACCAAATGTTGGAAAGTGGGTTATTGGTAGGGGCAAATGTAGGTCTGCCACTGGCAATAAGGCCACTAACACATGATAGGACTCAGCAGTCTTAGAAAAGTATTCCTATGCTCAACCCTTGGTAACGTGGCTGCGAGCAGACAGGCTTAACTTCAAAGACAGGTATGTAAAGCATTTAATAACACCATTTCAGTAAATAATTAAGACACTACACAAAATAAAAATCCAACACCAATTTATAAAAATAGGTAATATTTTTATCTTTTAAATGACACCAAAACAGAAAAAATCCACTGTAGGGAACCAGAGATATGAATTTTTAAAGATTAGTCACTTTCTAGTGCTTAGAAACCAACAGTGCCCCTTTTAGTCATTTCGTTTTCTCTGACAGGGACACACCTTTAGAAGTTGTTCTGAAGAATTTTCTCACCACTGTGTTGTGCCGCCTTCTTCAGCAAGTGGGGTCCAGTTAGAACTCCTTCCTGAAGTTCTGCTTGCGGGTCCCAAAGTATCCAACACACAATTCAAGGTTCTGGAATCTCCAAGAAGGTCCTTGAAAGTGTGAAACTTCAATTCCGCAATCCACTTGAACAAAACCCTTACAAATCCACTGGTACTCCAGGCTGGAAATTCTTTGTGGGGATGTCCAGGTGAGCTCTGTTAACCTGTAGCTTGCAGGGAGTCCAATCTTTAGTCCTTTTGCAGCAAGGTAATCCATAGGGCTGTAGTTTCAGTTGGTGCAGTCTTCAGAGGTCAGGCTTTAGAAATCTTTGCACAGCAAAACTTCTCAGCAGGGCACTTCTTGCTTCAGTAAGTTTCAAGCAGCAGATCTGGAGGGTTCTGCCCCTCTCAGATACTTATTCAAAAGTCTCTGGGTCAAGCAACAGGTCATCTCTGACCAATGAGAGCAGGGTAACTCCTCATAGTTATGACCACATCCTGTAGAGTGTGGCATTATTTTGTCCCAGAGTGCATCAAATCTTCCAAATCCATAATGGCTGATTTTCCAGCAAGGAGGTAAGAGCTGGCTAAACCCACCCCCTGGGATGGCTTATTTCCATAGACTCTCCCCCTACCATCTGCACATACCTTCCTTAAGCCTAGCCCTGCCTCTGGGTCAAGAGTGTAAAAGTGTAACTGACACCCAGGCCTCCCCTCTACCTTTGAAGAGCATGGTTTATGACTCCACCCCTGGCCTGGCATTCCTATGGACCAGCACACTGCCCTCCCAGCAGTGTTGGTAACCCCAGGGGCTCTTTATCACCTCTCCAGGCAGCCTGGCTAATCCACTTAACTCTGACCAATCAGGGCAGACCACTGGAAGGCTGAATTTGGACTTACAAACAAGAAAGTCTTATAACTTCTTGTATGTACACTTTAGGAGAAATTCAACAATATAATATTGTTGGATTTACTACTACCATTCTGGGAAGTCTTTGAATGGTCAGGCTGGTCCTCTCCAATCAATAGTTATTAATCCATAACTTCCTACCATGTTAACCTATGGGCCATGGGATTTGCAATGGGGAAAATGACTTGGGCCAGTTTTCTAGCACCAGGGCTTATAAAAACATATTTTATAAGTATTTCCCTAATTTCTACAGGACCCCCACCCTCAGTGCAACTAGGGGAGACTTTAGGGGTTCTGAATCTGCAGAAATATTGCAGATCCTCCTTCCACAGTGCTTCTAGCATCAAAGTCGAATTTGAGCAGCACTTTACCACAATGTGGGGAGTGAAATGTGAAATTTCACTTTACCCAGGCATATAAAAACTCATTTTATAAGGGTGTACCTTATACATATCTGACCCCCCACCCCTGGGATACCTAGGGGAGACCCTGGGAGTTCCTAATATGCCAAAACATTGTAGGTTACCTATTTTTAAGTGCCCCTACCACCAAAGTCGAGTTTGGGCACAATTTACTTTTTAAAAGCAGTCCTGGCAGCCAGGGCTGTTTTTAAACTGACCCCAGGCTTCAGCAGTGCACACATGCAAGTGCAGAAAAGCTGCTGGCCTCTAAACTGCCATGCCCCAGGATACTGGGGACTTCTAGGTAGTTTCAATCCCCTGCCCTATTATATACTAGGGGCTTATGGAGTAGGTCATGCCAATTACAGGGGTACCCCACCATACCATAGTGTATCCTAGTGTATGTTGGGTATCTTAACTGTATTCTTATGTGTTCCTTTCGGCTTGGCACTGGCCCTGGGCCTGGTTAGACAGAGCCCAGAGTCAGTTACCACCAGTTCCAGTCAGCAAAAAGTTGGGGGGTGCCCAGGGCACAGGATGACTTTGCAACATTTAACTACAGTCAGTGTTTACGCCATAAGAAACTACTAATTTCTCAATCGATTTTACTAAACAATTGGCTGGATAAACTAAATGGGAGGTCAGTGAAGAAAATTCAACTGTGGTAATATGTGCATTTTAACCACAACAACTCGACCGACTATCAATATTGGTATATTTTTCCATCTAATATTGATCCTATTTTCTGAATCAAAGGAATATTGTTTAGTTTATATAATTCTTCGTGATTATAATTCCCTTATTGGGTTTTTTATTGTAGTTTGACTGTAAAATCTGAGGAAGTGTTTCGTTATCAGTGTTTAAGAACAAGTTACTTATCTTCGGTAACGCCTTATCTGGTAGAGACCCTATCTAGCCGCAGATTCCTTACCTTTGAATTTCCCAGGCGTCAGACTGGATCCAGAATATTTTTCCTGAGCAATACCCTGTGCACCGGTAGGTGGTATCGAATGGCTCCCCCATGTGTCATCCACACCGGAAGTGCCGTCCGCATCACCTAAATAGGTGCCACCTAGGTGCACTGATTTCAGTTACTTTTCACGATTTTTAACAACAGAAGCGCGGAGCCATGAAAAACACTGACACTGGTGTGGATAAACTAGAGTCCTGAAAGGGATCGGCCCTGACACTAGAAAACAGTCTGCAGAGCGGGGAGCATGGGTGAGTCAGTAAGGAATCTGCGGCTAGATATATTCTCTACTAGATAAGGTGTTACTGAAGGTAAGTAACTTGTTCATCTGACTTATAACCGCAGGTTCCTTACCTTTGAATAGATGTCCAAGCAATACCATCCCTGGTGGTGGGTCTGTGGACCAATTTCAAACAAGGAAGTCCTGCAAGACCAAACGGGCGAAGTGTGCATCCCTACGGAACTAACTGTCCAGACAGTAATGTTTGGTGAATGTGTGCGGGGAAGCCCATGTTGCTGCCTGGCAGATGTCCAGGATCGGAACTCCCTGTGCTAATGCAGTAGTCTCAGTTTTAGATCTAGTGGAATGAGCTCTCAATCCTTCAGGAGGTTGCTTCTCGATCACTGCGCAGCAGATTTTGAAGCAGAGCATGCCCTTGCAAGAAATGGTTCGTTTCTGCTCCGCCTGACCTTTTTGCACACCAACATACCCCACGAAGAGTTGGTCGTCCACCCGGAACTCTTTTGTGCTGTCAAGGTAGAATGACAACGCTCTTTTTGGGTCCAAATGATGGAGTTGCTCCTCTTATTTAGAGGGATGTGGAGGAGCAAAAAGGTAGGCAAGGTGATTAATTGCCCTACATGAAATGGGGTGATCACTTTCAGCATAAAGGAGGCCCTTGTGCGAAGCACTAGTTTGTCAGGATAGGCAGAGAGATAAGGCAACTTAGGTGATAAGGCCTGTAGCTCACTCACTCTGCGGGTATATGTAAATGCCTAGCTGTTTTTGATTGTGAAAAGCCTGAGGGGACAGTTGTGTAGAGTCTCGAAAGGAGCACACATCAAAAAAGTGAGAACCAAACTAAGGCCCCACTGAGGCATAATGAATAGCAAAGGGGGAAAGAGGTGGATGAAACCTTTCAAAAACCTATGTACAATAGGGGATTTAAACAAGGAGGGTTGGTCAGGCAGCCGCAAGAAGGCAGACAAGGCAGAAAGATATCCCTTAAGGGTGCCCTGAGCAGAACCCTGCTGGGCAAGAGAAAGACTAAAGAGTAAGATTGCAGAAAGGGGAGCAGAAAGGGGATCAATGGATTTTTCTTCACACCACAGCAAAAATTTCTTCCAACGGCAGACGTATATCGTCTTGGTGGAGGGACACCTGGCTGCTAAAATGACATTGCAGACTTTGGGAGGAAGGTCGAAAGCTGTCACCGCTTAATCTCCACACAAGAAGGCGGAGAGTGGACAGGTTTGTGTGGAGGACACTCCCCTGCTTGTGCAACAGAAGTTCCTACGGAAGGGGCAGCTTGATCGGAGGATTGATTGCCATGCCCAGTAGCTCGGGATGCGAAACTCTCCATACCTAGCCTGGAGCCACAAGGATGACTTGGGCCCGGTCATTCCTGATCTTCTTGAGAACTCTGGACAGGAGCGGTATGGGCGGAAAGGCGTACAGGAGGCCTGTGCTCCACTCGAGACAAAAAGCATCTTGGAGTGAGAGCCACCTTGGAAACTCCAGTGCGCAAAACTGTTGACATTGCGCGTTCTTGACAAAGGCAAACAGATTTAACCAAGGCTATCCCCTCTGTCGAAAGAGACCTTGTGCCACCTCCGGATGGAGATGCCATTCGTGATCCGCTAGGCATCGACGGCTGAGTTTGTCCGCTCTGGCATTCAGGGAACCTGCCAGGTGTTGAACCACCAGAGTTATGCCCTGCTGTTCCAGCCATGTCAAGAGACACAAGGCCTCTTGACAGAGGGTCCAAGACCCCACACCTCCCTGTTTATTACAGTACCACATGGCAGTAGTGTTGTCCACCAACACCTGCACTAGTCTTCTCTTGATGGAGGGCAGAAAGGCTTTCAATTTTTTATTTTATTTAGAAGGTTTTCTATAGTGCGAACATGACCACCGAGGGCATCAGAGCGCTTTACAGTTTATACATAGAGAAGGATACAAGAGGTAAAAAACAGAAAGAACAAAGAACAAAGATAACAGTCTTGTAGAGTTGGGCACCCTCTGGAGCCTTGGCAACTAAGACTCAAACATACGAGGGTGTCCTCAGTCTCCTTGGAAGTTCCCTTTCTAAGGCAGAAATTTCTTCATCAATAACACTTTGACTTCCTTTTTGAAAAGGACAGTGGAAGGATTCAGCCTGACTTCAGGGGGCAAGGAGTTCCAAATCCTCGGGGAGATACCGAGAAGGCTCGATTGTAGGTTTTTCTTTTCTTGAATTTTTGTGGTTTGAGCAATAGAGTGCTGGCACTTCTAGAGGCTCTCGATCCACCTGAGAGCTCCAGTTTTTGAGCGAGGTATATCGGGGTATTGAAATGAATGGCTTTATCTGCCATGCATGCAATTTTTAATTGTATCCAAGCTTCATATGGGAGCCAGTTCAGGGATATCAGATCTGGCGAGATATGGTTGTATCTTTTAGCGCCTGTTAAGAGCCTAGCAGCAGAATTGAGGGCAGCCCTAAAAGGAGCTGTCTTCGATCTTGGAAGGCCGCAAAGGGTTGCGTTGCCATAATCCAGCTTTGAGATCACTAAGGCTTGCACCACAACCTTTAGGTCATATGAAGGGAGAAAAGGTTTTATTTCCCTTAAGATGCTGAGTTGGAAGTTTGCTCCTTTGGTGAGGTTACTAATGTTCTTCTGCATGTTCAGACTCTTGTCTAGCATTATTCCCAAAGAGGTTGCAGAATCAATGATGTGTGGTGTACAGTTAAGAGCTGTTAGCTGATTCATCCATTGTTTTATGACTGGAGATTGCTTGTGTGGTGCGATTAGGAGGAATTCCGTTTTGAGAGCGTTTAGCTTCAAGTGGTTATGTGTCAACCAGCTTTGTGTTTTCAGTAGGACTGAGTTGAGGGACCTGATGTCCTCAGGGGAGGAGATCTTCAGGTAAAGGTGGGTATCATCTGCGTACATGTGATAGTAAATGCTGGATGATTTCAGGATATCTGTTAAAGGCTCCATGAACAGGTTGAAGAGTGTGGGTGAGAGCGCTAATCCCTGTGGAACCCCCAGCGTGACCGGAAAAGGATGAGATAGGGACTGGCTCACCTTGAAGCTTTGGGTTCTATTGTGGAGGAATGAGGAGAACCAGTTTAGTACAGGCCCAGACAACCCCATCCTATGCTCCAAGAGGTCAATTAGGTTATCGTGTTTAACAGTATCAAATGCTGACGAAAGGTCGATGAGGATCAGTAGGCAAGATTTGTTTTGATCAAGCAATCTTAGCGCATCATCTACAATGTGGGTGAGAGTGGATTCTGTGCTATGACCCTGGCGGAAACCGGACTGAAATTGGTCCAGGAGTTGGAATTGATCAATGTGGTTACACAGTTGGACGTGCACACATTTCTCCAGGAGCTTTGCCAACGTGGGTAAGTTAGAAATTGGGCGGAAGTTATGTAGGTCAGTGGGATCTGCGGATGGTTTCTTTAGAATAGGGGTAACTTGCCCAGATTTTAGGCAGTCCGGAATAGCACCTTGCAGAAGTGAAGCATTGACAATCTTAGTCCAAAGTGGGAGTATGGAGATTTTGATTTCAGAGAAGAGGTTCGATGGCAGGGGGTCGTTGAAATGATTAGATGGTTTCATAGTAGCCAGCATTTTGCGTATAGTGCTTTCATCCAAGGTTTTGAATAAGCTCCAAGATGCGTTGTTTTTGGAGGGGGCAGAGCTGAGCAGGCAGGGTGACATCTGACCAGGGAGGAAGGAGGGTGTTAGGTGGACTGATCGACAGGTGCTACAAGGCTGACCGTAGTTCAGCTTCGATCTTAGTAGTCTTATCGGAAAAGAAATCAGCTAGTTCCTCACAGTTCGGCTGTGGCCCTCAACCCAATGCGGAGAGGTTAGGTTGACTGTTTGCTTGAGACTTGATGAGTTCGAACAATTTTTGGGTTTTTGCTTGCTCTAATTGGTTTCTGAAAAAGGTGTCTTTCGAGCATTTGATGCGTTTGTTATAGATACTTCTCAGGGATCTCAGATGGTTGAGATGTTAAAGGGAGGGAGAGGATCTCCACATTCTTTCTGCAAGTCTTAAATTCCGTCTTTCTGTATTAAGACTATCATTGGACCACGGTTTGGAGACTTTGGAGGACAATCTTTTTAGCTGTAGCGACGCCATCGAGTCTAGAACACTTGTCATGGAGCGGCTATAGTGGGCCGTAAGGTCATGGACATCAGACATGTTCACAGGAGTGGGCAGGATGTTATCGCAGAGAGCCGTCCGATTGTGCGAGTTGATGTTTCGTAGACATCTTTTCCAAAGTCTGGGGTTCTTAGGCTGGACTCTATTAGCTCTTACCGAATCCAGGATGAGGAAGGTGATGCAATGGTGGTCTGTCCAATCACACGGGACGATAGATTCCAGTTGGATGGTATTGAGCTTAACAATGACAAAATCTAAGGTAGCTCCTTTAATATGCGTGGGGCTGTCACAATTTGGATTAGGTTGAGGTCTAGCAGGAAGGATTTAAGGCTATTGACTGCCCCATCATTCATATCATTCCAGAGGTTGGAATCTCCCAGGAGAATCTGAATGCCATGGAGATCAGCGTTAGCTGAGATAATGTCCATGATCTGTCTATGAAGGGAAGGTTGTCGCGTGGCGAGTGGTATAATGTGTACAATTAGCATAGGTGTTTATTGCTACCAGCCACCTCAATGCACAGGTATTCACAAGACGGCAGGAGATCGGATTGTAGTTGTTTGACTGTTAGTTTGCTACGATGTATACAAGCAATGCCTCCACCTTGACCGCTTGATCTATCCAACCTAATGATTTCGTAGTTGGGAGGCAGTAGAATGTCCAGGATGGGAGCAGATGAGTCATTTAGCCAGGTTTCAGTCAATATTACAAGGTCAAGGCCCTGAGCAAGGATGAGGTCAGCAATGTCAGCAGCATGTTACGAGTCATTCACCTGCACTCCAGTTTGTTCCTCCCTTGATGATGACTGTTCCCAAATCCCTCTGGTAGTTACAAGAATGGCAAGGAATATAAGCGATTGCCAATCAAATAACTCCCCGGGGGAAGGGGGATGGGAGTGAGAGACAAAAGACACAAGAAACAGGATTCCGTCCTACTCTCTGCTGGAATTCGGAATAATGTCTCTCAGGAAGTCTTGGGATTAACAGGATGGACTTCTGGATTGTGTTTTTTCATTTATAAATAATTGAAATTCCGGAATGATTATCCTCTCTATGGAACGTCTTAATTTCTAACTTCTCTTGTACTTTTTTTAATCTGTTGTCTTCTTGTAAATGATGCTAAACGTTCCATAAACTAAAAGAAATAATAATAGAACAAAGCAGAGAGCACGATATGCAATGCAATACAATTATTTTCAAATACAATCTTTCGGCATTACCACGAGTTTAAATACTTTTCACATTGTTCGTGTTTTACAATGGGTTAATAGAGTTGTTCACCAACTTCTGTTCAGTACAGTCTTTAAGAATGTTCTCTTAATGTGATATCGCTTGCTCAAAATACAATTAACAGAGTTCTTGCCCTTTTCTAAAGTACTTCTGACCTTGAGCACCTAAAAATAGTTTTTGGAGAAATCGGAAGGTAATAAAGTCTTACCGCAAGTTCAATAAACAAATGTTCACGTTACCGTATTGTTCTGAAGGAATGCTAGGTAACCGATTTTTCAAGTCTTCTTTTTATCTTGCAGGGACAAGAAGACGTGCTGGAGGAAGAATTAGTGTGGAACACCAAAGGCTGGAACTCTTCTTAAACGAAGAATGAAGGGCGACTGGAAGCGCGAGGAAGGAGCGCCGGAGCAGATCTGGAGACAGGTGAGTTCCAAGTTAGTGATAGAGCGAAATGTTCTTGTGAATTGTAGGGGTGCATCATAATCACTGATAGGCCGCACCCACATGTATTCAGACATATACTCGTATATTCAGTTGTGTATTCATGCGTGTTTAGTAAAGAATGAATAGTTCGCTGAGACAAAGTGAACTCAGCAGTATAATGGTGTTAGGATAACGATGTAATGTAATGCTTATTGAATTGTGTGAACATAATGCATAGAGGAATTAGTTCGTGTGTGTAATGTAATTGCAGTAGTTTAAACGTGCACCATATTAAAGTTGCACATGTAATTCATTGTTTGCATATGAATCGTAATGAAAATGCTTATAGGGAAACGTAAGATGTGTGTTTAGAAGTCATATGTAAAGGCCTGACTACATATATGCTTAGGGAAGGCCTGGTTTATTTTATGTTAGCTTAGGTTGTAGGCCGAGAAAAGTTTCTCTTGGTAAGGCTCTCTGGGCACAAACGGTAGATTTAATTTGCACAGTAGAAGGTTTCTGTTGAAAGTATCTTTCGTTGCAGGTGCAAGGACACATGTCTCGTTAGTAAGACTAACTCTTTGTTTTCGAAAGCTAGAGAGAGGGGAGGCATGGTACGGGGAGTGAAATGGAATTTAGGGATGATACTTTCAGCGGAGAAGGTGCCTGGGACTCAAGGTCATCGCAACCGTCCAGGATGAAGTAACCGTTTCGATGGAAAAGCACAAGAAAGAAGACCTGGCCAAAGAGGCGTGACAAAGGCGTGACAAAGGCGTGTACAATTGTATTGTGGTTTTGTATTAGGGATAGTGCCCTGAGGGAGGAGGCCAGAGAAGAGGTAGGGGAGACCAGAGAGAAGGACAGAGCTGAGCTTAGGTATTATGTGATTGCACTTCTTAGGAAGTCCTCACAGCTGACACCTTTATTCACTCTTGCCTGGGAAAATCGTTATGCAGGGATGTCACTTAGCGTTAGTGTAGGGACAGCTATTGATTTTAAGCTTGTTTAGTCCAATGAAGAGCAATTTAGAAATTGGAGCAATCATAGTCTGGTTGATCCTTCTAGAACTTTCTATTCTCCTTATCTTGAGTCGGATGAGACTCCTGCGTAGATTATTATTTGTATTAGTGCCCATCTATTTCTTTAACCTCGTGTTGAGGTGCTTGCACGTTCAGTTATTTTTGGCGATAATAAATTCTCAAACTTGAATTCGGAGTCAGTGGTCCTTTCAGACAAAATGAATGCTGATATCTAATTTGATGAGATTCTCTCCTTTACACTATTCAACAGGTAAAAAGATCTTGGCGACCAGAAGGTTCTTATAGATAATTAGATAAGAATCGGCGTTATCAGTTGGTAGCAGAGTAGGATGGTTACCTTTGATGGTAAGGGGAGATCTAGAGCAAGATAGGAGATTAAGTTGCCCCATAGAGCTCGAGTGACGCAGATCCAGAGGACCGCGGGAGAAGGATGTCGGAGGTCGTGGAAAACTGACGGAGAGTGCCGGTGCGGCGGAAGTAGCAGTTCGTAGTAGAGTGAGTATGAAAAGAGTGATGTTTGGTAGATTGCGGTGTTTTATTGTTGTGTGATGTCTTGCGGAGTTGGAAAGAGAGTTGTGTGATTGAGAAACGGACCGTGAGCCGCGCGGGACCGGGAGATTTATTGTGGTGTAGAATACACCCAGAGTTGAGAACGTTGACCAGAGGTTGTGGGGGTCACGAGACGTCATTGACAGACCCACTGAAGATAGGGAACACATGAGTGAGTGTGTGAATAACCAACGCAGGTCGTAGGTTATTGTGTGCAGAACATTGAGTGATTGAATCCTATCGAGTGTGTTAAAGGCGATTGTCTGGTCGTTTCGCGGACAGACGATTGCCAGATTGAGGTCAACAAGCTCAAGAGGCTGATCGGTCATTGGTAAGACTGACGGTCAGAGAGGTAATTGTTCGGTAGGACGGACATTATTTCAGAGTATGATTGGGACAGGTGCGAGCGAGAACGAGTGAATTAGAAAGGAGGGGAACTGCTGCGAGCGGAGGAAAAGTGACGTCAGACAAGTGCCGCGCTGCGATAGGCCGGTTGGTGTGAGCCGCGCTGGTATTGGTGGAGTGAAACCGAGAAGCAAGAGCTGACATTTTGAGTGCAAATACGAAGTTGATTCATCATGAAATGTTTTAAAGCTTTACGGGAACTTTGTAGAGGTGATAGACATGTGGTTGTTCGGGAGGAGAGGAAGCTCCTCCCGAGGATACACCAGCACATTATATGGCAAAGAATGTAGGATTGCATACTATAATTTGGCTTGAGAATTGGCATAAAATGACAGAAGCAGAAGGAGAATTGTCGTTCCCTCGATATGGTACTTTCAGGATGGAGGTATTGTACCAGCTAAAAAGTGTAATGGCTTCATTACGACCACTACCTAGACCGACACAGTTTGAGGCATTGCATGCGTGGATTAGAGCAGCACACGAAAGGAATAGAGACAAGAGTCAGGAAAGGGTGAAGAAATCGATCAGGGCATTTCAGGATGCAAAGTGGGATGCACTGGAGAAACGGTGGAGGGTGGCAACGGTTGAAGTGGACAAGTTATACCCACTAATAGTACGAGACGGAAAGATTATAAGAATCGATGAAGAGGATAGTGATACAGACGACAGCTTGTTAGATAGGTTGTTGGCAGAGAGGCCACCACCATTTAATCCAGATTCAGAAGAGGGAAAGCTGACCCCAGCAGTAGCAATAGTTGATGAGAGCCAGAATCAGACTAGCATGAGAGTGGTGGGAAGGATTTCCACAGGAACGGAAGGGGCAACGGCGTCTATGATAACACAGCCTCCTGCGGGGAACACAAGGTTACCGGACTCCTTGACAGTACCGGTTACCATTGGCCCTATAGTACCGGTATATGACCCAGACCGAGTGAGAGAAGGGGGCTCCGTACCGATGGGAAGGGAGGAAGGAAACAGTGAGAGTGGGAATGGGTTCGGAGTAAGAGTGGTTCATTTCCCAAGACCAATGGAGACAAGTACGCCGTTACCGGCTACTGCGGACTCTTCCTTTAGGCGAGAAGAGGAGAGACCAGAAAGACCGAGGTCTTTGCGGGAATCTAAGTCAGCTTTGAGGGAGTGGACACCAACAGTAACGAACCAAGAGGATAGGATGCAAGGAGATAGGGCACAGAAAGTCTCGGAAGATAGACCAAGTTCCAGGAATATGATGGAAGGGAATAGGTCACAAGGACAGAATAGTAACTGTGATGAGCGGGATGGCTCGGGTTGTCGAGATGTACTGAGGAGTGCAGTACAGGCAAGGTTGCTAGATGTGGTGAGGCTGAAAGCAGAGGTAGACGAAATGATCAGTGGGGGTCTGCCTTTGGAAAGGATAGAAATTTATGGATCAGATGAGCTGCTGTTTGTAGCAAAAGATGTGACTCGGAAAGCTAGAATGGCACATGATAGATTGAAGGAATTGGCCAAAAGATATGAGGTAGACCTGAACAAAACTAAAGCGTTGCAGGGACCACATAGATTGCATTACAGTGATCAGGAGCTGGAGGAGAAAAGAATCACAGGATTAAGGACACACACAAGAGACCTGATTATAGGAATGAGAATATGGATTTTGTTGGACAAATGGGAAGAAAGATGGTCCAAGAAGAAACCAGTAAAGAGAGCAGAAGGGGAAACGCCGCGCCAGGAGGGGGGGCGACGGGTGTTGGAAATTTTCCTTTACGGGAAGTACAGAATGGAGGGTACGTGCATGTGCCGTGGAATAGAGGTGATTTGGCTGCTTTTACAAATGATTTTCCTCGGCTGAGGGAAAAACCAGTAGAGTGGTACAAGCAGGTTGAGCGGTTTGTGAAAATTTCAAAAGTATTGTGGATTGATTTGAACACTTTGTTTGACATAGTGGTACCAGGAGATTTGTGGACAGCTTGTAAAGTCGCTATCGAGTGGCCGACTTCGGAACCGGATAGAGAGGCGGTTACAAATGGTCCATCACCCCTAGTCATGAAAAAGTATGAGCAGGTGATTACATGGTTGAAACTGAAGATTTCACCTCAGGATATAGATTGGGTTAAGATAGATCGGACTGTACAGGAACCCAAGGAAACGGTGCATGAATATTATGAAAGACTTCTGCAAGCTTTTAAACAGTATAGTGGGTTAGATATCTTGGACCCCAAGGATATGGGACAGTTTGTCTCAAAGTTTGTACTGGGTCTGAGAATGGAAATCAGCCTCATGATACAGCACCATTTGATCTGCTGGCAGAACAAGCCACTAGATGAAATTTTGCGGTATGCGAGATACTGTAGTGATGAGGTGGAATCGAAACATCGAAAGCTAAAAGACAAATTGATGCTTGTCCAGATGCAGACAGCACAGAGTCAGCCTAGTGGAGGGACCTTAGGAAGAAAGCAAGGAAATTTCCAGGGAAACCAGAGTGGGCAAGCCATGGGAAAGGGAAAACCAGTAGACCCCAAGACAGGAGTGGACGTGGCCACATTGAAGAAGACCACAGCGTGTCATCTTTGTCGCCAGGTCGGACATTGGAAACGCGAGTGTCCTTTGAACCCAGCTAATCAGTTGCAGGAAGAGGAAGAGGGGGCTCAGGCACCCACGCAAGAGGTAGTTAATACAATAACGAGACCTAGGACGATGAAAGGGGGGGTTTATAGTTCTCACGCCCAGGTTCCCCAAGCTCCAAGGATTTCACAAGGAACACGAACGTACCAACAAATGCCCCTGTTCGAAGATTACGACGAGAATAGCTTAGACCCTTTATCCTGACGGTGCCTGAGGGGGAGGAAGACTGCACACTTGGAGCGGTCTTGGAGGTAGACCAGAGAGGACCTTTTGTGGAGGCAGAGATTGAGGGTCATCCTGCCACACTTTTGGTTGATACTGGTGCTACCCGGTCTACTGTAAGATCAGCAGTAGTCCCTAACCTACCCCTCTCGGGACAATCAATCCAGGTTGTTGGAGTAGCGAACAAAAGAATAAGCAGCCCATTGACAGAACCGATCCTAGTAAAGATAGGTTCCTTCCAAACTAGACATCAGTTTGTAGTGTGTGATACGAGTCCAGTTTGCCTTTTGGGGAGAGATCTGTTGTGCAAGTTGAACTGCACGATTTATTGTACACCACGGGGAGTGGAGGTCCAGACGAGAGATGACGATGCTGACTTTAAAATTACCAATCAGCATCTGTGTATAGATCTGTACCCAATGGTGACTGTGGAAGAACTTCCACCTGATCTGAGAGACACAGTGTCGTCTGTGGTGTGGGATTTCGCAGGAGACGAAATAGGTCTAATCAGAGGGGTTGAACCAGTGCGGATTGAGGTGAAACAGAATGTTGATTTCCCCAGAACACCTCAATACAACCTGTCGACAGAAACGATTGCAGGAATAAAACCTGTGATCGAGACTTTCATTGAGAAGGGTATTTTGAAAGAGATCAGAGGTAGCCCCTGTAATTCGCCCATAATGGGACTACAGAAACCGAGCGGGAAATACAGGATCGTGCAAGACCTGCGAAAGGTCAACACGATAGTTGTCCCTTGCTGTCCAGTGGTACCGAATCCTTCAGTAATACTGTTCCAGATCCCATGTGAAGCCGAGTGGTTTACGGTTATCGATTTGTGTCAAGCCTTCTTTTCGATACCGCTCCACGAGGAAAGCCAATTTCTTTTTGCGTTCAGGCTAGAAAATCGCGTGTTAACATGGTGTCGTATCCCTCAAGGGTATACGGAAAGTCCATCGATCTTTAACCAGATCTTGAAGAAGAACCTTGAGAGTCTTGTGTTGCCGCAGAACTCAGTTCTCGTGCAATACATAGATGATTTGCTCATTGCCTCAGAAACAGAAGATGCTTGCAGAATTGACACTGTAGCTCTGTTGAACCACTTAGCAGAGAACGGACATAAGGTGTCCCCGAACAAGCTGCAGTACTGTTTGAAGGAGGTACAGTACTTGGGACACAGATTGGAAAAAGGCAAGAGGAAGGTGTCGCCAGATCGAATTGAGGCAATAATGAGCATGGCAGTACCCACGACACAGAGAGAAGTTAGGATGTTTCTGGGAATGGTTGGCTATTGTCGACAGTGGATTCCTAGTTTCTCCTTGAAAGCAAAGCCTTTGCAGAGGCTTACGCACAAGGATGTGAGTGATCCGGTACCATGGGACGAGGAATGCTTGATATCATTCCTGAAACTCAGAGAGGATTTGTGCAGGGCTCCGGCACTGGGAATGCCTGATTACAACAAGGCCTTTTCATTGTTTTGTTACGAGAGGGAAGGATGTGCATTAGCAGTGCTAGCTCAGAACCATGGAGGTGTCCGTAGACCAGTTGCCTACTTTTCAGCTACTTTAGATCCAGTAGCTTCTGCGTTGCCCGGATGTCTAAGATCCGTTGCTGCAACAGGTGTCAGCATTGAAAGATGTGAAAGCATTGTAATGGGACATCCATTGACTGTACATGTGCCACATTCGGTTGAGTTATTGATGACCAGGACCAAGACACAGCACCTAACGAACAATAGGTTAACGAGGTACGAGCAAGTCATACTTGCCGCAGAGAATGTGACTCTGAAAAGGTGCTCTGTCTTGAACCCTGCGACATTGATGCCTACACCGAACACGGATGATGAAGATTGTGCGGACCATGATTGTCTCGATGTGACCGAACTTTGCACCAAACCGAGACCTGACATTGTCGATGAACCATTGGCTGACCCAGATGAAATTTTCTTTGTCGATGGTTCATGCTTAAGAGACAGTGTGGGGCAATTGAGAGCAGCGTTTGCTGTATGTACCATTTCAGGAGTGGTCGAGGCTGCTTGCCTAGAAGGAGTACGCTCCGCGCAGGTAGCTGAGATCATTGCCTTGACCCGTGCCTGTTTGGCCGCTGATCGAATTCGAATCACGATTTACACAGACAGCCAATATGGGTTTGGCGTGGTGCACGACTTCGGGCAGTTATGGTCTCAGAGGGGATTTTTGACATCATCTGGCTCACCCATTCGTAATGGAGAATATGTAAGACAATTGTTAGATGCATTACAGCATCCAAAGGAAATTGCTGTTGTAAAGTGTTCAGCCCATGGGAAAGGGGAGGACTTTGTGTCATTGGGAAACAATTATGCGGACGAAGTCGCCCGTTTCTGTGCAGAACAAGGATGCATATTCACAGAAAGAGAGATAGGGAGAGCCAAGAAGGAACCGAGCTCAGCATAATGTTGACCATGGCAGACACTTGGGAAGAGCTTAAGCGATTGCAGGATGAAGTTTCAAACCAGGAGAGAGAGGGATGGATCAAAGCTGGTTGTGAGAAAGGAGACGTGGATGTGTGGGTATCCAACGATGGGAGAGCCGTGTTGCCTGAGGAATTGCAGAGTCCGATGGCAAGACTGATACATGGACAGGCACACCTGGGTAGAGACGCAATGATGAGAGTGTTTAGACAGACGTGGTATAACCCACGATTCCGAGCAATGGCTGAGACGGTATGTCAGAGGTGTGTTACGTGTCAGCAGATGAATGCTGGAAAGAGAACTGTAGTTACGTTGAGTCACATTGGAAGGTCAGGAGGGCCCTTCAATAGAATACAGCTGGATTTTGTGGAGATGCCTAAGTGCAATGGATTGAGGAACATTTTAGTGCTGGTATGTGTATTCTCACGGTGGGTGGAGGCTTACCCCACACGCAGGTGTGACACTCTCACAGTGGCTAAATTACTGTTGAGGGAGCTCATCCCTAGATTCGGGATCCCGACCTCTTTGGAATCAGATAGAGGAGGGCACTTCCATAGTGAAATCATGAAGTTGCTTTGCGCTGCATTGAACATTGACCAGAGACTCCACTGTAGTTACAGACCAGAGGCTTCTGGGATGGTGGAACAAGTTAATGGAACTTTAAAAGCCCGGATGGCAAAAATGTGTTCTTCGACATCCCTGAAATGGCCCGACGCCTTGCCACTCGTGCTAATGAGCATGCGAAGTGTCCCAGACAGAAAGACCGGGTTGTCCCCCATGAGATATTAATGGGGAGGGCAATGAGATTGCCAGCAGTACCAGCTACAGCCTTGATAAGCATCACTGATGATTTGATTCTCGATTATTGTAAAGGACTCTCTGATGTGGTCCGTTCTGTATCCCAGCAGGTGCAAGCAGCAGTGGTCCCAGCCTCGAGTGATCTGTGCCACGACTTGTGTCCCGGTGACTGGGTGCTCGTTCGGAAGCACGTGAGGAAGAGTTGCTTGGATGCCCGTTGGCGTGGCCCGTATCAGGTGATACTTATCACGAACACAGCAGTGAAGTGTGGAGGATTGCCGAACTGGGTGCATGCTTCCCATACCCGCAGAGTTCCAGCACCCTTGGAAGAAACAGCTCCTCTCGTAAATGAAAATCCAGATGATGTGGCAGGGCCACATGGGAGGACAAGTCAAGCTGTAAGGGTCGCTGACACAGCTGGTGGTGCACTAGAGCAAGCTGAAGGGGGTTTCCACAGTTCGAACCCTGACTCAGACACCGAAGACAGAAACGGTGCAGTGGGCGGAGAAGAGTCAGATTCAGCAGAAAGAGGAAGTAGTGCACTGGGTATAGAAGGGGAAAGCAGAGGAACGAACAGAAGTGCAGAAAGTTGGCCTGAAAGACAGAGGCGACTGAACTTGAGGTTAGCACCTGAAAGAGACCTTGCTCCAGTGTCCGAAGCATCTGAAACGGAAGCAAGTGACGAAGACCAAGCACAAGACAGTCGGCGAAGGTCAAGGAGAACAAGAGTGCCTTGTCGCAGATACTCTACCCCTGAGTGGACTTACACTGTGTTTGATGCAGGGGGTGGTGAGCACGGGAAGGCTGAGGTCAGTGCAAGTGGTCCGTCGGAGCCCGAATGTGGTGGTGAAGGTGGTGCTGCAGTTGCCAGGGCTCGAGATAGAAGGAACACTGACCCTCACGGTTCCGAATCCCCCGCTTCTGAGTGAAGTCCGAAATTTGGTTCTGCATCGACTCGAATTCCTGCCTTTTGGAGTTGAGCCGTTTTCACATGAAGTGCTGATTTTGCGTCTTGAACTTTTGTATCACGTTCTGGTATTGCTCAATGAGGATCTTATAGTGGATCAACTATAAACTGTAAATAAAAGTCCAAAAGAAGAAGATAACCTAGGTCCGAGTGGAAGAAGAATAAACTTAGGGACTTTCCACAGAAGAGGAACGAAAAACTAGGGAAGTCTTTTTCTGGACTGTGTAAATAAGATTGTGATCGGAAAGGGAAAGTCCGGAGATTTCATGGTTGCTCCAGCTGGTTAAGCAAGTCACAAATAAAGGATAGAGACTTTTTCAGGGTTCTTTGCGATAACCAAGACTTTTGAGAACTTTCGAAACCATGGAGCCGGGAGATCCCAATCGTAGATCAAAGTGGATTGTAGGCATTGTTATAAGTAGTGTAATAATTTCTATAATCATAGTAGTTGTAGTCTCATACACTGGTTCGCACGAGCAAGAAGTAGAGGAAGTGACAGGGACACCGACACCTATCACACCTAGGCAGAAGGGGGTAGACAGAGCAGCTGATAGAGCTTTGCTATTAGAAGAAAGTCGTAGATTACATGTGGATTTGTCTAAAGGTGATTTTAAATTGAATGCATATGCTAAGTTGTTGTATGAATATGTTGATGTGATGGATGCGAAAGATTGTTATGTTTGTATGCAGTTGCCTACTTCAGTGGACGAGGGTATTAGGTATCACCATCTTCCACTGACTTATGGTATTTCATGTAGTCTTTTGCTTAGTTTGTTTTATGAGAGAGATCAGTTTGAATATTTCTTTTCCAATTTCGACGCAGTGCTTCCTGAAGTCCCAGCTTACAAGCATTTGAATAAGTATGACTATTATAAGACCGAAGACAGACTGAGGAAGTACTTCATACCGAGTTTGGAATTGGATACCGCATTCGCACACAGACACAATTTGACTTGTTTGATGTCGGATGTAGAGAGAAAGTTTGTAGATCAGGTCGAGGATAGGTATAGAAAGCTGACTCACTCCTGAGACTTGGGGCATCACAGGACTGATTGGACAGAGGAAGAACAGTTGCATAAGACCAAGGGAAGCTATGGTCCTATAGCGTTAGATAAGGAGCAGAGGGATAAGTTGTGTATAAGGCGTTATCAGACTTACTACGAGAAGGTAGCAGTGGGACAGAGTACCTGTGATCACGTTTTCACCATGGCAGATGTAGCAAAAGATTTTCTCCAAGGTCCTGTACAAGTGATACCAACGGTGTATTACGTATGTGGGAAGAATGCTTATGTGAGGTTGCCTGCAAATTGGTATGGAACATGTTATTTGGCAATAATATTTCCAAAGATTTACCATACGGAAGATTTAAATCTTCTGGAAGGTGGAGAGCATTCAAGAACGAGAAGAGCTGCAAGTGCAGGAATCGTTGTGGGGGATATCTTTGGAGCTATGATACCTAGTCTGGGAGTAGTCTTGAATGATGTGAAGATTCGGAGGTTAGCGACTGTGGTGGATGAATTTTCGATGAATACAGCAAAGTCGTTGGTGTTGGTGGAAGGAGAGATGTTGTCGATAAGGGGAATGGTTTTGCAGAATCGCCTTGCTTTGGATGTCCTATTGGCAAAAGAGGGCGGAGTCTGTAAAATGTTGAAGGTTCAAGAGTGCTGCACTTATATACCAGACCGTAGCAAGGATCTGGAGAAATATATAAGTAACATCACTACGATCCACACAAAGATAGCGGATTTGACCGAAGAAGGGGCCTGGGAAAAGGTCGGTAAGGGTTTTGGTCAAGTGGGAGGTTGGTTTGCGAACCTAGGAAAGGGATTCCTTGGATACTTTCTGAGACCCCTCCTTATCTTGGTGGGTTGTGTGGTTGGCTTGTGGATTTTGATCAAGGCCTACAAGTGGTATCGAGCAGGCCGAGTCAAGAGAGCTTTGAGGGAAAATGACATGAGGTTGGCAAGACTGCAGGACAGTCAGTATCAAAGGCTCAAGAGCATGGAGAAATTTAGATCAGGGAAGATGGCAACAAGTTCTGTTTAGGTCGGTTCCTTCTCCGAGGGAGTAGAATGAAATGTGATGACAGGAGTCATCAAAGGGGGAACTGATAGAGCGAAATGTTCTTGTGAATTGTAGGGGTGCATCATAATCACTGATAGGCCGCACCTACATGTATTCAGACATATACTCGTATATTCAGATGTGTATTCATGCGTGTTTAGTAAAGAATTAATAGTTCGCTGAGACAAAGTGAACTCAGCAGTATAATGGTGTTAGGATAACGATGTAATGTAATGCTTATTGAATTGTGTGAACATAATGCATAGAGGAATTAGTTCGTGTGTGTAATGTAATTGCAGTAGTTTAAACGTGCACCATATTAAAGTTGCACATGTAATTCATTGTTTGCATATGAATCGTAATGAAAAAGCTTATAGGGAAACGTAAGATGTGTGTTTAGAAGTCATATGTAAAGGCCTGACTACATATATGCTTAGGGAAGGCCTGGTTTATTTTATGTTAGCTTAGGTTGTAGGCCGAGAAAAGTTTCTCTTGGTAAGGCTCTCTGGGCACAAACGGTAGATTTAATTTGCACAGTAGAAGGTTTCTGTTGAAAGTATCTTTCGTTGCAGGTGCAAGGACACATGTCTCGTTAGTAAGACTAACTCTTTGTTTTCGAAAGCTAGAGAGAGGGGAGGCATGGTACGGGGAGTGAAATGGAATTTAGGGATGATACTTTCAGCGGAGAAGGTGCCTGGGACTCAAGGTCATCGCAACCGTCCAGGATGAAGTAACCGTTTCGATGGAAAAGCACAAGAAAGAAGACCTGGCCAAAGAGGCGTGACAAAGGCGTGTACAATTGTATTGTGGTTTTGTATTAGAGATAGTGCCCTGAGGGAGGAGGCCAGAGAAGAGGTAGGGGAGACCAGAGAGAAGGACAGAGCTGAGCTTAGGTATTATGTGATTGCACTTCTTAGGAAGTCCTCACAGCTGACACCTTTATTCACTCTTGCCTGGGAAAATCGTTATGCAGGGATGTCACTTAGCGTTAGTGTAGGGACAGCTATTGATTTTAAGCTTGTTTAGTCCAATGAAGAGCAATTTAGAAATTGGAGCAATCATAGTCTGGTTGATCCTTCTAGAACTTTCTATTCTCCTTATCTTGAGTCGGATGAGACTCCTGCGTAGATTATTATTTGTATTAGTGCCCATCTATTTCTTTAACCTCGTGTTGAGGTGCTTGCACGTTCAGTTATTTTTGGCGATAATAAATTCTCAAACTTGAATTCGGAGTCAGTGGTCCTTTCAGACAAAATGAATGCTGATATCTAATTTGATGAGATTCTCTCCTTTACACTATTCAACAGGTAAAAAGATCTTGGCGACCAGAAGGTTCTTATAGATAATTAGATAAGAATCGGCGTTATCATTAGCAACGAAGCGAAGCATTTTAGAATAGGTGGGCGCGGTTTAAATAGCCTTGCACTAGCTTATTCTCTGAAAGCACGTGTGCACGTTTCCATGGTTTGACACGTGTTCCAATTATTCCGGTTGGGTTTCTCTGCTTAGATGTACACGTGGGTAATTGCAGGCACATTCTATGGCACAGACACGTTCCTTTTGACAGTTCTAAACGTGTTTCTTTCTTCAGTTCTAAAACGTGTTTCTTTTAACTAATGCTTTCCAGTACAGCTTGTATAATTTTACCATGAGTGCACATTAAATTTAATACCATAATAACATGATTGCACATTAAATACATTTTATAATGAATCTCCCAAGTTTACCAATACATAATGTACCAAGAACCTTTTTACCATATGTTGATCATGAAATATGCAATCTCACAGATCTTCTGTTCTTTCTTGGTAATTTTATGAAATCTGTGATAAACTCTTGTTACTCGTAACACAGCATGTCTGACTGCCGAACTGCAGTTGAGAAGCACGCATTTAAGTTTTGGGTTGGTGTCTAGTGTGGTAGATAGTGTGGTGGTGACTCTCGTGAGGTTGTTCTCATTTAAGGCTCTGGTGTTTAACCTAGGTACCCTGAAAGGGTCCGTAGGGATTGCTTCAATTTGGTGCAAGTTTGTTTTGGTGGGAGAATGTGTCGGATCATATGAGAGTAGGAGAGAATGAATATCCCTGTCAGACAGTGAGGCTATACATCTGGAAGGCCGTGAAGGGTCGTTAGGATGGGGTGCGGTTTCCCAATTATGGGGCGATGACCTACGAGTTGAGAGGGAAGCAGGGAGCCTGGTGCTCCCGTTAGATGGGAGCGTGTGGATAAGGTGATTAGACATTGTGGAGCAGCTTTATCTCGAATTAACTGACAGTTCCAAGGTGATATGTAATAGGCTTCGAACCTCTGCCTTACGTTGTTGGAGGCAAAGTGAGATCTCATTTAGTCTGGCTTCCAATGAAGTGTTGGAATGGGAATGCGAGGCTAAGAGCAGGGGACCCTGTGGTGGGGGAGAACTAGTGGATGAGGGGATCGATAGGCCCGGCGGTGACTGTGTGTGCGACTGTGTGTGCCAGGTGGGGAGGGATTCCGGGACTTGGTGCTGGGAGCTCGGAGGGTTGGGTGGGTTAGGGGAAGAAGGGTTAGTCGAATATTGACCCAGAAGAATCTGTGGAAGCAGGCTAGGATTGAGGAGTGGGTTGGGGGAAGGGGTCAAGGGAATGACTGGGGCGATGTTGTGATCTGTGGAGCTTGGGAAGTCAGAGCTAGCTATTCCAGAGGAGGGGTGAGCATGCAGACTAGTATGGAGACTGTACTGAAGAGGCTCAGTCCCACCTGGAATTCAAGGAGAATTGTTATTACGTGTGGTAGTAACTAAATGGGAATCGATCGGAGCTAAGGGAGGGTCGAAAGAGGAGTCTAGGATGAGAGAGGAAAGACTTTGAGGAGACTGGGAGACCTCAGGGGAACTGGCGGCTCCTCTGGAGTGGGCGGTTTAATGTTAGCCACTGTATTCATGATGATGGGGAAAAAATTGTCAAACGCTGCTAGGTTGTGATCTGAAGCTTGGATAAGGATGGTTCCGTTTTTGTAAAGGGAGATGGTAGCTTCTGATCTATAAACCAGGGAGGGCGCAACCATCACTCTAAGACCATGTGGAGTCTTCAGGGAAGTAGAGATCTGGAGCAGTGAGTAGATGGCCTTCCTCCATTGCGCATGTCGTTTAGTGTAGAAGATGAGATCATTTATAGTAGTACGTTTTTTGCTGGAGAAGTAGGGATCTGAGATAAGGGTTTCCGGGTAGGTTTTAAGTAATCGAGGTTGGGAGTAATGGAATTCAAGGGTTTTGGATCCATGTCAGCGCTAGACTCAACTAGTTAGATAGGAAGAGTAACTAACTAGGGTAAAGGATCCAGATAGAAGTCGGAGAGGTGTCAAATGTACTCAGTGAACTGGCTAACGGAGCGCCTCAGACCGAATGCCAGTCGGATTGCATGGAGCTCCAGCAGGTTGATGTGGAGTCCAGATTCTGCCAGGGACCAGAGACCTCTGATGTCCTCCTCTCCCAGATGGCCACCCCATCCCAGGAGTGACGCATCTGTGACTACTGCGAGATCTATTTGGGGAAGGGAGAGGGGTCTGCCTCTGACCCAATCGCGGTTTGTGAGCCACCACTGCAGATCATTTGCAGTTTGCTCCGAGATCTGGGCCATGTCGGACAGGTTCCTCTGATGCTGTGCCCATTGAAACTTCAGGTCCCACTACAGAGCCCGCATATGCCATCAGGCATGAGTTACCAGCAGGCTGCAGGAGACCATGCGTACCAACAGGCTCAGGGTCTGCCTCACCGAAATTCAGGATAGAGGCTGAAACCTTGGCATCATAGCCTGAATATCTTGGACTTGCTGCTCGGGAGGATAAGCCCGAAACTGCACTGTGTCCAGAAAAGCTCTGATGAAAGGTCTGGTCAGGTGTGACTTCGGCACGTTGATAGTGAACCCTAGCGAGTGCAGGAGGTTCGCCGTAGTATGGAGGTGGGAGACGAAAACGTGGGACAAGCCTGCCTTCAACAGCCAGTTGTCGAGATAGGGGAAGACTGGTGCCCCTGATCTCCCCAGATGAGCTGCAACCACCCCCATCACCTTGGTGAACACCCGAGGGGTGTCGGTAAGGCCAAAGGGGAGCATGGTGAATAGAAAATGCTTGTGGCCTACCATAAACCACAGATAGCGCCTGTGGGTGGGCAGAACAGGAATGTGGAAATAGGCATCCTGAAAGTCCAATGCTACCATTCATTTTCCTGAGTCCAGGGCAGACAAGACTGAGCTAGCATGAGCATCTTGAATTTCTCCTGTTTGAGGAAGAAGTTGAGGGCTCGTAGATCTAGGATAGGACGAAAACGTATCCTTTTAGGGGACCAGAAATTATCGAGAATAGCAACCCCAGCCTACTTCTGGCACCGGAACCCTCTCTACGGATCCCTTGGCCAAGAGCACAATGACTTCCTCGAGGAACAAGACAAATGAACCTCTGTAAGACTGTCGTGAGATGGTGGCATGGAGGGAGGGGTAGTCTCAAAGGGGAGGGAGTAGCCCCTTTGGACAATCTGCAAGACCCACCTGTCCGATGTTATTAACTGCCAGTGGGGCAGATGATGGCGAATCCTGCCCCCAACTGCTCATGATCGTAAAGGGTCAGATTAGGAGGGCTTGGAGGCTGCAGCTGCCGGGGGGTGGTAGACGGACCGGACCGCTGGCTACCTGACTGTGAGAAGTTGTCCTGGTATATGCTGTTCACTAATTAAAGTGGACACCTTGCACCAGAACAATTCGACTCTTATGGTAGATAGGTTTAAGACAACCTTTATAGAAAGCTATCCTAGTGGTAGCTGTGGAGAGCAGCCTTCAGGCTAAGTCTTGAAGGAATGTAAAGCAGCTTGTTTTACCACACAATCTCTTGAATCACCAAATGAAAAGACACCACACAGGTATATATATCAAATATATATGTATTTATTAATAAACACTCTCTACTAATCTCTTTATGAGATTAGAGGTCAGGAACATATGTACAAGTCAAATGTTATCAAAATAAGTTTAGCACAATCGAATATCACAATCTTAGTTTGCTAGACCTAGGTCTAGGGCATCTAGAATCGAGGGACCCCCAAGAACCACCCCACGTAGTTGTAGGAGACCCACAGGGGATGGACGCGGTGACCTGGCACCGGTGCGAGTCCTGTGCGAGTCTATGCACTCAGACGCGATTGAGATTTCAATGTTAAAGGTCCCATGCGTGTTCGAGGCGAACACACCGATCGGTCCTTGTACGAGTCGAAGGACGCGGTCACAGATAGAGATGCAAGGGAGATGGACGCGCTGTGTCTAACACAGACGCGAACCTTGTGCGAGTCAGTGCAATGGAGATCTCAGAGCCACAGGCCCTTTGTGTGTTCGAGGCGAACACCGATCGGACTCAGTACGAGTCGAAGGATACAGTTTTAGATAGTGTTACAAAGGAGATGGACGCGGTGTGTCTAACACCGACGCGAACCCTGTACGAGTCAGCGCAATTGTCGCACTTAGAAAGTTAGAGTTTTAGGACACTTCTAGGGAAGCTACAAGCAAGTCACTTACAGGGTAAGTAGTTCTAGGGCCCACACCCACAGGAGCACCGTAGTGCTGAAGTTACCTCACCCAGGAGAGCCTGGTGCATAGGTGTTCTTTGGTGTCGGGTCGCGGCGTCGTTTTCAATGGGAGCCAGTGAAGACTTGCTGCTTGCGGCGACAGGAGAAGTGTCCGGAGGAATCCAAGCCTGGATTCGGAAGATGGAAGACCTGAAAGCAGAGGGGACAGTGTTCAAAGTCACTTGGCAGTGACTCGGGGCAAGGAAGATGGATGCCCACCGTCGTCGCAAGATTCAGGTCGTTCGCAGTTGCCTTGACTCTTCAGCCACGAGGTCCAGGAGGCGTCGATGATGACCAGGAGCTGGATTCGGCGTGTCCCACAATGTCTGCAGCTTACTGCGGTGTCGGCGACTCGATCGGAGCCAACAAGCCTTGGTAACAGCAAGTCTCGGGGAAAGTGTGAAGAGATAATGGCGCAGACCAGCAAGGTCTGGGGGACTCACCCAGCGAGGGTAAGTCAGGGCAGGCCTGGAGCAACCAGGGGAGCCCTTTGGTTTCTTTAGAAAGTCTTCTGGGGACCCACAAGCCGGCTGGCAAGGGATCGCAAAGACGCCTCGGGAGGATTCACTCACAGGGGCCCATGGTCACTCGGGACGTGGTAGGCCTCTGATCTTAGGAGGGATTCCTGCTGGAGGCTGGGACCACACGTGGTCCAAAGCACAAGTTCGTGGAACGTTGTGAAGGGGTTGCACTCGACAATAGTGCACGGTACCCAGGGGTCGCGGTTCCTCATTACTCTTGGGGTCCACTGGCCTCAGCTTCGCTGGGGACTCACGATAGCCTTTGAGAAGTCAGGAAATCCACTTCTTGGGCTGCAGGGACTTCGGACTCCGGCGGGAGCGGCGTAGTTTGCAACCGTCGTTTGTAGTTTTTGGTGCCTGCCAAGCAGGGGAGTCACTCCTTGACTCCAAGGGAGATTCTTCAGTCTTCCAAAGGTAGTGGAACGTCGAAGGTCTGGGATTCTTCTTGTAGAGCATCGTCCAGGGAAATCTAGGGTGCTATGCACAGGTTCCCCCTCTTATACTAAAAGAAAGGGAGGGACTAGCTCTATGACCCTACCTATGGGAGGGTCAGGGGAGTGGGTGGCTACACCCACTTCCTTTGTCCAGTTTTGCGCCAGAGCAGGGACAGGTAGCCCCTGAGCCGGTTTGAACTGGCATATGCACAGAGGAGCCTTCTGCTCCCCCAGTGCAGGACTTCAAAGCACTCTAAGAGTGCACCCACCCAGCCCCAATACACTAAACCCTGTCTGGAAGGTGGTCACACCCCTTGGGACAGGATATCTATTGTTGGGCTTCCTCCACTGCGAGTGTTGGTCATCAGCAGGAGGGCAGCCCAGTGTCTGTGACTGGTGGCATCCATTTTGTGATGCCAGGGCTCTGCAGGATTCTACCGCGTTTCCACAGTAGGTACATGTCTATCCCTCTAGAAGGGTGGAATGCTACCCCCGCCGCCAGGACTGGCGGGGGGTAGTATTCCAAGATGTTTGACACCAAACACGACATGTTTCGATGCAGCCATTCCAAAGTTAGCATTTTACCGCGAGGATATAATGCACTTAAAAGTATATGGTTTAACCGCATCCACAAACAGCACCAGAGAATGGACTCTGAGAGCTGCAGAGGGGCCCTGCTCAGGCAGAGGCACCCCTCACATAGAAGCCAAGCACCCTGCCCTCAGGATTGATAGGGCCTGCCTTAGGGGTGACTGATAGGTTTATATGTGTGTGCAGGAGAGATATAGGGAACCTATATCTCAGTGAGGAGTGCTAGCACCACCTCACCCAGGCTGCAGTAGCAGGCCTGTGGTGTCAGATTTAGTCTGCTTCCCAGGGGTGGCATAATACATGCTGCAGCCCCTGGTAGGCCTGTGAAGTACCTATGCCCTTAGCACCTAAGGTACCATATACTAGGGACTCATAAGGAACCACAGCATCCAATCACTAGTGCACCTAGAGTGCACTCCAAGTCGTTTAAAGAGAAAGCAGATAGGCAGGGGACCTGAATAGCAGGTTCCCAGCCAAACTAAGTCAAAAACCAACAAAACACCAGGAAAAAAGTGGGGGCAACCATGTAGTCAGATTCCACCTTCCTACACTGACCCACAACGTCTGTGGGCACAGTGGCCTTGTCCACGCAGAGGCTGGGGAGCATGCGTGGCTCGGTGGCTAAGAGGAAATTTGTGCGATTGGAAGCCCGTTCCGTAGCCACAAAAGGAGCAAAAGGCAGATTGTGGATGACGTTGGGCTGCTGAGAGGCCCACAGTCTTGGCTGTAGCCCACAAGTCCTTAAAGCGCTCCAACGCCGAAGGGCATGTCCATTGTATTGCTTCTGATTTGAAACAATGGGATGCTACTAAACTCAACACTCCCAAGAAGAGGCAAATATACTGCTGCACCTTTAAATACCACACATAACTCAGCACTCCCTCAAGACGAGGCAAGAAATCAGGACTCAGCACTCTCTCAAGGCGAGGCAAGGAAACAGATTCAGGTGCATTTAAAATGAAACGTGTATTTATTAATCTAATACTTTTAGAAGGAAGGCAAAATATATCGGTTAATGCAGATTCCCAAATATAAAATAACATAGGCACAAAAACAGAATAGCATATGGCATATATATATATAGAGCAGAGAAACGTACAGCTTATATACATGAAGTAAGTAAAAAGAATACATAATTCTTGCCAACTCGGCTGGAGGAGCCCTTGACAACCAGGCAGAAGTCTCGATCAGGACCCTCAAAGTTCCCTGTGGCAACACGTCTTTTCCACAGCAAGCTACTGTCTGAGCGCCAAGATTTCCAACCTTTAATGCCTTTTACTCAACTTGAGAAGAAGTTTCTAGAAACCTCGCCCCCTTTCTTCTGTTACAAAAACCGAGCTGACCGTACTGGTCTGTGTCAGGGTCAAAACAGAAGCTGGCCAGGCCCCTGTATTTTGACTCCGAGACAGAGGTGTACATTTGCACATTTCTCTGGGAACAACAATCTCTGCCCTGAAAGGTACCAAGCGCGCATTCCACACAACATGTACCAGCTTACTCTGCACGGTGAGGAGCGAAAACAAGTGAAGTGCGAAAACATCCCCTCCCCACCCTGCAACTGCCTGAGAGCACAGAAAATGGAGTCAGTTACACAAGACGGGAGTCAATGGTCAAGGTATCGTTCTTAATAGCATTACATTCCATCCCTTGACCAATGACTTTCATAACATATCAGTCTGAAATCAACTGCTTTAGGTCGAAGCATAGACAAAAGGTTACGCACACACTGGATACAACAACATAATGATATCAAAATACATATTGCTAATATTATCCTTCCTAAAACAGAGCGAAGTTAACCAAAATTTGGCAACCACCCAAACAACCAATCCCACCATCCTTTATCTACATCCTGCATAGCATTGTTAGCAAATTTGTTTAAAGCTTCAATGTGAGACTGAATTGATTTAGAATGATCTGAAAGATTGAAGCAACACATTCCATTGAAATCTGAACATCCGTGATCATGTTCTAAGAGTAAATAATCGATCGCAGCTCTGTTCTGTAATATAACTTTTCTTGCTCCCGCACATCTAATAATGATTCTGCTAAAGCAACTGATGTATCATTAATATTTTTCACTATCAAACATGCTAATTCAATAACAGTCCTTGAATTATAAATGGTTAGGCCTGGAATTCCTACTATCGAAGCAGCTAAAGTAATATATTCAGACTTAGATTAATAAATGAACTTCAAAATAACAATGTTCACTGAGCTGAACAGCTTCCCTCGTTTCCCGGACATGCGATGCTGGATTTAATGGGAACATCATGAGTCCTAATCGGATAAAAGCACACGGTCCACCTGTTATATTTGCTGGAATATATGTGTATGTAACATTACCACAAGAAAATAACCACCCTATAAGCAATTTAACGTGTTTGATATGACTTGCAGCAGATACCACATCCTTACATGACATATTATTAAGCATATTTTTACATACACTCTCATTTCGATATTTGCGTAGAGTTTGTTGTTCCCACGTCATCTTTGAATTAGTTCCTACAAGGCGCATTTGAGCTCATTTACCAATGTTAATTGGGTCGCAGGTTAGATTATAACAAATGTCACCTTCAGTGACATTGTACGTTATTACTTGTGTTAGATTATTCCAAGTATCATCAGTAGTTTCTGGACAAAACTGGCAGAACTCATAAGGTGACACGTGAGTTCTCACATCATTTTCCTCCACAGCCCCATCTGCATTTGTGACATTGAATGACTGCAGCAGTACATTGATGGGGGTAGGTATAGCTACTAGGCACGTGGAAATAATCATGGTGCTCTTCATGTTAGTCATGCAAAAGTACGACCTGTTGAGGACTGTCTGTGCAAGATAGGACATCAAGCTGTCAGGTCGATTCAGCAATGATGTCAATCTGTACTGTGGGCAGATCACTTCAGAGTAAGGGGTTCTCGGTCCCTACCGGCCCAATTGAACACGACCAAACACACTCCAGCGACCGCAAGCAGAGCACAAACATGCCATGCTGTGATCTAAAAGGACAGAGAACAAACAAGTATTATTCATTCTCGCAAGTAACATTTATCAGCAGGTACATGTTCCCACTTCTCTTGCCCTAGTTTCATGATTAACAGGACATTGTCATTTCCTGTTGCGATAACATCTGCCTGTTCGGTGGGACTATTTGGAGATTCTACCCACACTTTAGCACCTGGATTCTTGTCAGTGGAGCCAAACCCTCCTTCCCCTCGCACGGTGAGAACGGCTGGGGCAGTCCCCTTCTTGACTATTCCTCCATAAACTGGCATAATCACTATTTGAGCAATTCTGTCTCCAGTTTGTATTGTCAAATCAGCGTTTACACTGTTTAGTAGGATAACCTTAATTTCACTTTGACAGTCTGCATCAATCACCCCTCCCAGCACCTGAATACCTGTGAGAGCCAACCCAGATCGAGGGGCGATCAATCGAAGGTGCTCTGGGGAATCTGGATTCCCACTCCTATCTCAATGAGTGCTATATCTCTTGGGTTGAGTCTGTACAGTTTCAAAGCATGCAAATCAAGACCTGCAGCCTCTGGTGTAGCCCAGTACGGAGCCAAGGCTCCAGGAGCTGTCTCCCAGTAGAGAATTGTATTAGTGGCCACAAGAGGCTGAATCTGCAAAGCTGGGGTTTCATCCGCATCGCATCAGAGGGGTCTCTGCATTTGCCAAGGGTCTATTGTTCAATATTTGTAACGCTTCATTCAAATGATCTCTCCAATTTTTCAATGACCCGTCAGATAACTTTCTCAAATGATATTTCAACAGTCCGTTCATGCGTTCTATCAAACATGCAGCCTGTGGGTAACACGGAATGTGAAAGACCCACTTAATATTGTGTTGTGCACAATAATCCTGCACCAATTTTCCTTTAAAATGAGACCCATGGGAGACTTAGGCCGTTCCCTTAGCTCCGAGGAATGGGAGGGAGCCTGCTACAGAGCGCGCCACACAGCGACACACATGGGCCTCACCGAGACCCTCACCAAATTGGTTTATCACTGGTATTATACTCCGGTGCGACTCTCCCAAGCTGACCCATTGCAGAGCCCTGATTGCTGGCGGGGATGTGGGAAGAAAGGCACCTGGTCCATTTATTATGGGAGTGCGATCATCTTCAAGCCTACTGGAAGCACGTCATTGACGAAGTGGACAAACACCTCGACACTGAACTTCCTAGGTTCCCCGCCTACATTCTCTTGGGGGTGCCTAACCCGCTCACTTATCCACTGAAATCTAGGCGAGGGAAGCAGATAGCACTAACACTGGGTACTGCAGTCCAGAACATTTTGATCCACTGGAGAACGCCCCGCATCCCTGCACACTCTGGATGGTACCACCGATTATGGCACGTAATGGGTATGGAGAAAATCTCTCTCACACTAGCAGGGAAGGGTTCCTCCTTTGATGACTTGTGGCAGCCGTTCCTATCTCTTCTCGCGCCGGAATTCCGGGAACTCCACTGTCCGAAAAACCTCCGTCTGCTACGCATTACTTCTCCAGATAGCTCTGATTAGGTTAGCTCGCTGGGTAAGACCTCAGACTCATCGGACACTACGACGCTCCGTTGATATGGACCGGGAAGGGTGGAGGGTGGTTCTTCTTAGGTTTCCCCTTTCTGTCTTTTCTATCTTCTAGGGAGGTGGGTGGGACAATATTTGTATCTTCTTTTGTTTATGATGTATTAAGTTAAAAGGCACGGATCAGTATTGCTGTTGGGCCGCGGGCCTACCTTCTGTGTACTTGCCTCTCTTTTTTCTGCAACGTGCAATAAAAGAATTAAACCATAAAATGAGACCCATTGTCACTTTGGATTTGCAGCGGAATTCCATAGTACAAATTCAATAAGTCTAATGTTTTCAATGTGTTCAACTGAGTAGCACGTTTACATGGAAATGCTATCAAATATCCAGAGTATGTGTCCACGTCCGTGCACATATATTGACATCCTCGACTAGTTGGCATGGGCCCGATGTAGTCAATCTGCCAGATCAGTGCTGGTAATTTTCCTCTGCCTAGCTGACCTCTCACTATCTGTGGGACCGGTCCCTGCTGGGTATGCTGACAAATAGGACACTGCATGATTGTGGTTTTTATGAAATCTAGGGGAATGTGTATCCCTCTATTCTCTACCCACCTGCTAGTGGCTCTTTCTCCCAAATGTTCACACTTCTGATGTGCCCACTTAGCCATTCCAACCAGATCGGAATCTTGCGTTGCCACCTCAGCCTCCGAAATGTTAGCTTTTTCATCTGTAAGGGAATTAAACCAGCGGTCGAGTGAGACGGTGGGACAATGAGCAACTACAAGATACACAGTAACTGTGATTTGTGGTAACATTTCCCAGATCTCTTGCCACAACTCCTTACCCCACACTTCCTTTGAATGTATCATCCAGTTAGGGGTATGCCATGTGGGAAGCCAAGTGGCTACCCCATTGGCAGTGGACCACAAGTCAGTGTATATATGACATTTTCCTGGTAATTCTTGTTTCAAGGCTTGATACACAGCATATAGTTCTGCAAACTGGCTACTCTTTCCCTCTCCAGTAGTAGTCAACAATTTCTTGGTCACGCTATTGTATGACACTGCTTTCCAGTGCCTCTTAATGCCGATATACCTGGCTGAGCCATCAGTAAACCACACAATCTTCCTGTCTTCTGGGGACAATTCTGCAAATGGCTCACCCCACTTCACAGGAGACTCCTGTATCTCAGGCTCATCATACAACACCTCTGTATCTCCCACTGGGGCTTGTGCCACCTGCTCATGCAACACTGCTGTGCCTTTGGGACCTACTCGGGCCCTGTCCTGTATGTACCAATTCCACTTGATTACGCTGGCTTCTTGCGCATGTCCTATTCTGTCAGTCTTTGGGGGAACTCATCACCCATTGCATTATAGGAATCTGAGGTCTCAAAATCACATTGTGCCCTGGGGCCAACTGCTCAGTATTCACTAGAGCCCAATAACATGCAAGCAACTGTTTTTCAAAGGGGGTGTACCTCTCTCCAGCATCTGGCAATTTCTTTGTCCAAAATCCTAAAGGCACCCTCGTCCTTCCTTGCTTCTGTCACAGACTCCTATTAGCATACGGCCCTTGCACTGTCACATTCAGCTCATTATCCTCCTCTCGCACTGGCCACAAATCCAAAGCACGTTGTATAGCCTCTTTTGCTGATTCAAATGGAATTTGTTGCTGCTCTCCCCATTCAAACTCATTTTCTTACGCGTAACTTTGTACAAAGGGGCCAAAGTCTGACTCAGGTGAGGGATATGCTGTCTCCAAAAACCAAACAATCCAATGAACCTCTGAGCTTCCTTCTTATTTCGTGGCACAGCAAATTCTTTGATCTTTTGTCTCACTTATGGCACCACCTCTCTGTGTCACTGATGCCACGGAATACCCCAAAACTTCACATTTTGAGAGGGTCCTTGTACTTTTGCGGCATTTATCTCCCACCATTTACTCTGCAAATGTTCCACAATCCTGTCAAGCTGAATCTGCACTTGCTCTTGTGTCTCTTCCTGTATCATCACGTCATCAATGTAATGGCAAAGCTGTACCCCAGGAATAACTGATACCTCATCTAAGTGCTCCGCCACCAACCGGTGACAGATGGTAGGACTATGCAAATACCCTTGAGGCAATTTTTGTAACGTGAATTGCTTACGAGCCGATGAGAAAGCAAATTGCTCTTGGTTCTCGAGGGCTATTGGTATAGAGAAGAAAGCATTGGCAATGTCAATAGTCACATACCAAGTCCCAGGATGCTTCTGTATTTTCTTAATTAAGATAATTGTATCTGGGACAGTGGCAGTCAAAGGAGGTGTGTGCTTGTTCAATTCGCGATAATCAACTGTCATGGACCAACTATTGTCAATTTTGCGCACAGGCCTCACAGGGTTATTCCAGGCAGCAGTGATTGGAAACACCACCCCTGCCTCTATCAAGTCTCGTTTTGTCTCACTGATCTCCTCATGCCCACCTGGAAGTCTGTACTGTTTCAAATTAATTACCCTAGTAGCCTGGGGCACCTTCACTGGAGGAATCTTCAAGTGACCCACCCTTACGGTGGCAATTGAAATGTACCTTTTTGATCCCAATTGATAGCACTTGTCCTCCAAATAGAGATTCATTCCATTCAAGATATCAATTCCAACAATATATTCAGAGAGGGGCACGATCAACACAGTGTACTCTCTTTTTGGTATTCTCCCTATTTTCATTTGGACCTTTGTCTGCACAGCTGGTGTCTCTTTCCTGCCTAAACCTGTGATGGTTAAATACTGTCCTTTAAACTTTTTTGGATTTCCATATATTAAAGTGGCCTCCGCTCTGGTGTCTACTAGGGCTCGGGCCTTCTGAACATTACGATGTTCTCAATAAATGTTTATTTCAACATAAGGTCTATTATCCTTGCAAGCCCATCTCTATACCGGAGTTTGGCCTATTTCCTAATCTACTTTCAATCTGTCAACCCTTGCCCAGGTCAAATCCAGGTACAACCTGTCATTCTTTTGGGGGAACTCCTCCTCCCTCCTGTTCTCACTGAGCCATTCACTTTCCGAGTCTCTCCCTCCCTTCCTCTTCAAATGGACAGTTCTTTCTTCCTCTTTCTCCTCTTCCTCCACATCTGGCTTTCTTTGACTCACTTGCTTTTTATTCTGTTTATTCACTTTCCTACTTCATTCTTTTTTGTCCAACCCTCTCTTCCGATACATCTCCCACAGACTCTCTATTCCATCTATCTGCTCTTTCTTCACTTCATCCTCCAACAAAGCTATAAACATATCTCTCCTAGTCAGCCTGTTATTGTTTGTACAGGTCTCAGACCTGCAGGCTCTTTCAGTCTTTATCCAGTCCCCCAACTCTCCCAACTCACGGACTGCCTCAATCACCTGCACCAAATTACTATCAGTCTGTTTAATGAGCAAGGTCATCATCACCTGTTTGTAGGCTGGGGGAGCCAAACGGATTATTCTATTTCACACTGACACTGTCAACAGCCCATCCATCAACTGATGTGCATTATCCAGGAAAATAACAGTTTTCATTACTTCTTCCTTAAGCCTCTGCATAGCATCTCTCAATATCAAGGTTTATCATTCACTTGCCTGTCCCACTCTTTTGGGTATTTATGACTACATCCAACAACTGCTAATTGTAACAGACTGATTTGATTATTGTCTCTGTAATTTCTAAATTGTTCCTGCACAGTAGGATCAGTACTGAGCGTGCAAAATTTCACTGCATCTCCGTGATCCAACATCACCCCAGAGGCTCCCATATCAAACAGGCACACCATCCATGTAAGCAAAGCCTCTCCGGGTCTCTGTCGGAATCTGTCTAAAATGTCATTAATCTCCTGCTGAGTAAAATCTTCCATAGAATCCATCGCAACCCCCTGTGGATGATTTGGACCACCCTGTATCTTCCGTCGATAAATTGGCTGTGCCTAAACAACCTTTCAATCGTCCGGCTCACCCTGGCTGCTAGTTTGACCACGCTCTTCCCCAGAGTCTGAAAATTCTGAAGAATCCCAAATATGTCCATTCCATGTTTCTGGGTCCCAATCATTTCCTACCTTTGCGATGGCTAAATGCACTTTTCTCGTTAACCCTTCCCCTCCTTTTCTTGTATTTGTATTGTGCGATACATACTGCAGCCTTCTCTGCTACAGTCTGGTAAGTTTCCAACTTATCTTGCAATAACTTATTTTGACAAGTTAACATCATAGAAGTATTCTTGGCTTCAACAAACTGTTTTTTTATATTTGCCCGTGTTCCTGCTGTAGCTGAACACATTTTTCATGCATTCTACGATAAGTACATAAGAGGATCCGGCCTCTTAGCCCTAACGTGCAAAGCTCTTTCCCTTTCTAAACAGGCACTTTTGCTAACACACTACCACTTGTGCTGGCTCAGCGTCAGCTAAACATACATTCCAATTTTCACTCAGCCCAGCGCAATGAGCCCACACGTGGGCAAGCACACCATAGGGGGCTTCCTCCCACCCAGGTATTTCAGTTGGTATCTGGGAATCTGCCTTCGTTTTTCTGGAAAACAATTTTTCCCCTTTTAATTTTTGTATCTTATTTGTGATGCCAAAATGTATTGCTTCTGATTTGAAACAATGTGACACAACTAAACTCAACACTCCCAAGAGGAAGTAAATGTACTGCTGCACCTTTCAATACCACACGGAACTCAGCACTCCCTCAAGACCAGGCAAGAAAACAGGACTCAGAACTCTCTCTAGGCGAGGCAAGGAAACAGATTCAGGTGCATTTAAAATGAACATTTGTATTTATTAATCCAATACTTTTAGAAGGAAGGCAAAATATATTGGTTAATGCAGATTCCCAACTATCAAATAACATAGGCACCAAAACAGAATAACATATGGCATGTATACATGGAGCAGAGACACTTATAGCTTATATACATGAAGTAAGTAAAAAGAATACATCACCGAAAGAGTTTTCAACATTCTTGCCAACTCAGCTGGAGGAGCCCTTGACGGCTAGGCAGAAGTCTCAATCAGGACCCTCAAAGTTCCCTGGGGCAACACGTCTGTTTCCCAGTGAGCTCCTGTATGAGCACCAAGATTTGCCGTCTTTAATACCTTTTACTCAACTTGAGGAGAAATGTCTAGAAGCCTCGCCCCGTTTCTTCTGTTATGAAAACCTAGCTGACCGCACTGGTCTGTGTCAGGGTCAAGACAGAAGCTGGCCAGGCCCCTGTATTTTGACTCCAAGACAGAGCTGTACATTCGCACATTGCTCTGGCAACAACAATCTCTGCCCTGAAAGGCATCCCACACAACATGTTCTAGCTTACTCTGCAGGGTGAGGAGTGAAAACTAGTGAAGAGCGAAAACATCCCCTCCCCACCCTGCAACTGTGTGAGAGCACAGAAAATGGGGTCAGTCACACAAGATGGAGTCAGCACAGAAAATAGAGTCAGTTACACAAGATGGAGTCAATGGTCAATGTATCGTTCTTAATAGCATTACAGTCCCTAAGGGAAGCTTTGACATCCCCCAAAAAGCCAGTCATCCTCAACCAGGCGTGGTGCCTCAGGGCCACTGTTGATGAAACAGCTCTGCCCCGCGAGTCGGTCGTGTCCAATCTACAGTGAATTGTGAACTTTGCTGCCTCTCTCCTGTTGACAACAACCTGAGAGAGGATGGCCCATGCATCCTCCAGGACCTGTGGCAGCACTTGTGCAACCATCTCCCACAGAGTCTGGAAGTAGTGACCCAAAAGGCATGCCGTGTTCACAGTACACAATGCTAGGCTGGCAGAAGAAAACATTTTCTTCCCCAAAGAGTTCAGCCTTTTGGATTCCCTATCCAGGGGAGCGGTAAGGAATGCGCCATGGGAAGTTGAGGCTTGGACCACCAAGCTCTCTGGGGTAGGGTGTTGGGTGAGGAAGTTTGGGTCCCTTGGCACGGGGCGATGGCAGTGGGCAATTGTCCTATTCACAGGAGCCTGTGTTGGGTTTGGACCAGGTGTCAGGCACCCCACAAGACTTACCTTATGCTTGTGAAGCGGTCTTGCAGAGACGACATGACCTACCGCCACCGTACCCACCTTATCCCAGTAGAACGCGTAATCTAGCTAGGATGGCGTTGGGAGCGGGGAAGGAAGCTAGAGGTGATGGAGTTGTTGTCCAGATGACAAGGAGGGAATCATCCGTAGTCCAGTAAGATGGCCGGGTGTACCGTCTAATGAAGGGAGATAAGGGAAACCCTATTACACGGGCACACGCAAACCCCCATTCCTTATACAACAGTCTTTTGTGGAACTATTGATCACCTTGTGTACATATACATCCAACTAAGGAGAAAGTAACAGACGGCCAGGAACTAGTTCGAACTCCGGCGCACCAGAAGAGAAAAGGGGCTAACTACACCACCTCATCCTGACAGTAAAAGAAAACGTGAGTGCTCCTGTGCAAAACAGTCAAATACTGAAACAGGCAAAATCAGCAAGGCGCTCCAGCGCGGGTAAGTTACAACACAAAAAAGGCAAAATCAGCAAGGCGCACCAGCGCAGGTAAGTTGCAAACAGGCAAAATCAGCAAGGCGCTCCAGCGCGGGGAAATCACAAAACAAACAGGAAAAATCAGCAGAGCGCTCCAGCGCAGGAAAGAGACAAAACCAAACAGGCAAAATCAGCAAGGCGCTCCAGCGCGGGTAAGGCACAAACAAACAGGCAACAAGAGGCAAGGCGCTCCAGCGCGGGGAAACCACAAAACAAACAGGAAAAATCAGCAAGGCGCTCCAGCGCGGGTAAGGCACAAACAAACAGGCAACAAGAGGCAAGGTGCTCCAGCGCGGTTCTTTACCTGCGGCTCGGCATCTTCCAGCGTGGTGTTCTGCATGTCTGGAATTGGCGTCCGGAATGGCAGGGCGTCCGATGGCGGTTAGGGCTCAGAATACGAAGCGCTGACCTGGCGGAACCGCAGAGGTTTAAGCGGCTCGTACCGGAAGCGTTGAGTGACGTGGCAGTGGCTTCCGGTGCTAAAGACTAGACCACGGACCTTTTTAGGGCGGAAGTGAGGCAAGTCTGTTCCGCGGAATCGTGGAGCACGATACATTTGCTGCTCGTGATTCACGGAAACCCATCGCAACCATGACAGCACCCCCAACCAAAACAGATCCCCCCAGCCAACATCCATCGACTCACACAGGGGTGGCAGGACGAGGGCTGAGAGGGTGACTGACGTGGAAAGCACGTACCAATCGGGGAGCATGACGAACATGAGACAAGGGCTCCCAGGACCTGTCCTCCGGACCATACCCCTTCCAGTCCACCAGGTAGAAGAGCCGACCCCGGGTACGACGGGATTGAAGAATAGCCCTGACCTCATATTCCACGTGGTCGTCAATAAGGACCGGAGAAGGAGGAGATGAGACAGAACATTCAGGATGAACAGGACGAAGGAGGGACACATGGAACACAGGGTGCACTTTCATCTGCGGGGGCAGAGCAAGCCTCATGGAAACGCGGTTGATCACTTTGTCAATGATGTAGGGACCTACGAAGCGAGGCAACAGTTTCTTAGGGCCGCGCACATTAAGGTTCCGTATGGAGAGCCATACCCTATCCCCTATTTTGTAAGTGGGTTCAATGGCCCTGTGCTCGTCAGCGTACTGTTTATAGGTTTCCTTAGCCTTGGCCAGTTCAAACCGGGCCCGCTGCCAAAGCCCGCGAAGCATGGTGTGATATTCCTGAACCGTGGGCAAGGGACTGTCCCGTTGTTCCTCCCAAGCCTCCGTCCGTGGATGCCGACCCTGGAGGCAAAAAAAAGGAGACATACCAATGGCTGAGTGTTGGTTGTTGTTGTAGGCGTATTCCACCATCCACAACACATCCGCCCATTCCTTCTCCACCGTTATCAATAAGCAGCGAAGGTACTGTTCCATGGTATGATTCGTCCTCTCCGCCTGCCCGTCGGTCTGGGGGTGATAAGCAGACGATAAGCGCACGTCCAGATCCATGGCTGCGCACACTTCACTCCAGAACTTGGACACGAACTGGGACCCTCGGTCTGTTATCACCACAGAAGGAATGCCGTGAAGACGTACTACGTGTTGCAGGAAGACCACTGTCAGCTCCGCCGCTGAGGGTAGTTTCTTCAGTGGTACGAAATGAGCCATCTTGGTGAGGTGGTCTACGATGGTAATAATAGTGGTGTATCCCGCTCTGGTGGCGGGCAAGTCCACAACGAAATCCATGGAGATGGTGTGCCAAGGATAGGGAGGAATCGGAAGAGGATGCAATAAACCCACCGTGGATCCCGGCATATTCTTTCCTCGAGTACAGACCGCACAGCGAGCTACGTGTGTGTGTGCGTCTGCCTCCAGCGTAGGCCACCAGAAACGTCGTTGTAACAGGTCCATGGTCTTATGATATCCAGGGTGTCCGGACAGTACGTGGTCGTGACACATGTACAATGCCTGTTGTTGGCGTGCCACCAAGGGTAGGACATACCTGCCCTCTTTGTACATGAATCCGTTCTGTGACGAAATCCCTTTATGGTTCCTTATCAAGGCAACCTGGTCGATCTGGTTGACGTCATCTTGTAGTTGGGTCAAAAAGCGGAGGAAAGAACCACTCCCTGGAAACAACGTTCAGGGAGGATAGACACCGGCTCGGCTGTGGTTACGGTGTCCTCTGTTCCTTCTAGGCGTGATAATGCGTCGGCCTTGGCATTTTCTCTGCCGGGTCGGTACGTGATACGAAAGTCGTACTCGTTAAAGAACAGAGTCCAACGCAATTGTCTAGACGTAAGGGCACGAGCTGAGCGGAGGAATTGCAGATTCCGGTGATCCGTGTAAATGGTCACAGGATGTTTGGCGTCCTTCAAGTAGTGGCGCCATTCCTCGAACGTGGCCTTGATAGCGAGCAGTTCACGGTCCGATATGGCGTAATTGCGTTCGGCGTGTTGCAGTTTACGGGAATAGAAGGTCACGGGGTGCAACAGACCCGTGTCAACATCTCTTTGCGACAGCACACCTCCCAGAGCGTCTTGTGAGGCGTCAGCTTCCACTATAAAAGGCCGCTCTGAGTTGGGGTGTATCAGGATGGGGGCCGTGATGAACCTCTTCTTCAATTCCTGGAAGGCGTGTTCGGCCTCAGAATCCCAGCGGAACAGGGCACCTTTGCGCAGCAGTTTGGTGATGGGGGTGGCTAACCCGGAAAAGCCTGTGATAAAACGCCGGTAGTAATTCGCGAACCCCAAGAACCTCTGGACGTGTTTCACGGTGTTTGGGGATGGCCAGTGCAGTATGGCTTCCACTTTCTTTTTGTCCATTTCGACACCCGCAGGCGAAAGGAGATGACCCAGGAACTCGACAGTTGTAGTGTGGAAAACGCTTTTTTCTAGTTTGACGTACAAACCGTTTTGTTCCAGTCGTTGCAGGACGACTCGTACATGTCGGACGTGTTCTGCAGGGGTTTGTGAGAAGATCAGTATATCGTCAATATACACTATACAGAAGAGGTCGATGAATTCCCTTAATACTTCGTCGATGAAGAACTGGAAGGCCGCGGGAGCGTTACAGAGTCCAAAGGGCATGACCAGGTATTCAAAGAGACCAAACCTGGTCCGAAACGCGGTCTTCCATTCGTCGCCCTTCCGGACTCTGACGAGATGATAGGCCCCCCGCAGGTCCAGCTTGGTATATATGGAGGCGTCCTTAACCTGGTCCAACAGGTTTGATATTAAAGGAAGGGGGTACCTGTTCTTTATGGTGATGGCATTTATTGCCCTGTAGTCGATGCAGGTCCTAAGGTCCCCCTCCTTTTTGGCCACGAAGAAAAGAGGCGATGACACTGGAGACCTGGAGTGGCGGATGAACCCGTTGCGCAAAAACTCATCCAGATAAGAGCGGAGGTGGTCGTTCTCTTTTTCTGTGAGGGAATAGACCCGGCTACAAGGAAGCGTTGAACCAGGGATCAGGTCTATTCTGCAGTCAAAGGGACGATGAGGAGGCAGTGTATTGGCGCCCTTCTTGTCGAATACCGCGGCGAGGTCCCGATATGCTTCTGGCACTGCTCCTTGTGTAGTCACACCAGTTCCTGTCAAGGGTAGAGCGAGGACTTGCACGGCCTTGACACCGGAAAAGGCTGTCCGAGGATAACAGGAAGCGGTACAACTGACCGAATCCAGGACCATCAGTCTGGATGCCCAATCTATCCGTGGATTGTGACGCACTAGCCACGGGAGACCCAATATCACCCGGAACTGGGGTGCATCAATGACATCGAAGGCGATGGTTTCAGTGTGATTGTTGTCGAACGTCATTTCCATGTCCTCGGTTTGGAAACGGATAAGGCCGGAGGTAAGGTCTGTACCATCCACGGCTTTTACGGTTTCTGGTTTAGCCTTTGGTATGGTGGGCATACCCAGGTTCACCAGATACTGGGTGTCAATGAAGTTGCCTGTGGCCCCGGAATCGAGCAGGGCAGAAATCTGCCATGTCTGGCCTGTCCGTGCTTGTAAAGTTACTGCCACTCCTAAGTGTTGAGTGTTACCAACACAGGCAGGGGTCATTGTCTTGTTGAACGACGAACCCAGTAGCTGGACCCCACTATCTACTGGGTTTCTTTGTTTCCCGACTTGTTTCCTTTGGAGACAGAAAAGGCAAACGGTCTCTTCCCTCTAGCACGGGTAGGTTTTACTGGACAGTCCCTAACGAAGTGGCCGTTCTTGCCACAGTACAAACACTGATTCTGACTCCTTCTTCTCTCCCTTTCTTCTTTGGTAAGAGGGCCCCGGATGCTGCCTATTTGAATTGGTTCCGGTGCCTCACTAGACTGGTCTGGTTCATTTTTGGTTTTGTCCCTGAAGGCCAAGAACCGGCTGTCGCCCGTCTTGGTTTTCTCGGTTCTTCGCTCCTGTATCCGGTAGTTCATCTTGACTACTAAATCAATGAACGGTCCTATTTCTTCTGGTGGTTCAGGCATCTGTGACACCAGGTCTTTCAACTCGTCACGTAAACCCCTGTAGAACACGGATATCTTCTTGGATTCTGGCCAGCGAGCTTCGATGACGAGTCTGCTGAATGTGGTGATATAATGGAGCAGGTCAGTGCTGCCTTGTTTCAGACTGAGTAGTTCATTGTCAGCGGCTTGGACAAAGGTGTGGCGGGCGAACATCCTTCTCATGGTTTCCTTGAATACCGGCAAGTTGTACAACATCGGATCATCGTTTTCTACTAATGAAATGGACCATTGGGCGGCATCGCCCCCATGTAGGAGAGGATAAAGGCGACCTTGGCTGCGTCATCCGGGAAGGCAGTTGCTCGAGCCATGAAATGTAGATGGCACTGATGCAAGAAGACACTATATTTGGCGCTTTCGCCATAAAAGCGTTCAGGAGGAGCTAGTTGCACGGTATGTGGAGCTATTACTTGTATGGAGGTGTCCTGGGAGGAAGAAGGACCCCCAAAGATAAACGTAGGTGGCCGCAACAGCCCCTCCTGCCTAGCTCTAGATGTGGGTGTTTGACCCCAGGGTCCCGTTACACCAGCAGCCATTTGGCCTTGTAAGGCTGTCATGTCCTGGCGCAGGCTGAGGTTTTCGGCCTGTATACTGGTGAGCATGGCCGCTATATCCTGCAGGGTGATCTCGGGGTTGCTCATGTCGCCCGGGCAAGACGTTTATGCTTGGGCTTCATATTCTGTCAGGCACCCCACAAGACTTACCTTATGCTTGTGAAGCGGTCTTGCAGAGACGACATGACCTACCGCCACCGTACCCACCTTATCCCAGTAGAACGCGTAATCTAGCTAGGATGGCGTTGGGAGTGGGGAAGGAAGCTAGAGGTGATGGAGTTGGTGTCCAGATGACAAGGAGGGAATCATCCGTAGTCCAGTAAGATGGCCGGGTGTACCGTCTAATGAAGGGAGATAAGGGAAACCCTATTACACGGGCACACGCAAACCCCCATTCCTTATACAACAGTCTTTTGTGGAACTATTGATCACCTTGTGTACATATACATCCAACTAAGGAGAAAGTAACAGACGGCCAGGAACTAGTTCGAACTCCGGGGCACCAGAAGAGAAAAGGGGCTAACTACACCACCTCATCCTGACAGTAAAAGAAAACGTGAGTGCTCCTGTGGAAAACAGTCAAATACTGAAACAGGCAAAATCAGCAAGGCGCTCCAGCGCGGGTAAGTTACAACACAAAAAAGGCAAAATCAGCAAGGCGCACCAGCGCAGGTAAGTTGCAAACAGGCAAAATCAGCAAGGTGCTCCAGCGCGGGGAAATCACAAAACAAACAGGAAAAATCAGCAGGGCGCTCCAGCGCAGGAAAGAGACAAAACCAAACAGGCAAAATCAGCAAGGCGCTCCAGCGCGGGTAAGGCACAAACAAACAGGCAACAAGAGGCAAGGCGCTCCAGCGCGGGGAAACCACAAAACAAACAGGAAAAATCAGCAAGGCGCTCCAGCGCGGGTAAGGCACAAACAAACAGGCAACAAGAGGCAAGGCGCTCCAGCGCGGTTCTTTACCTGCGGCTCGGCATCTTCCAGCGTGGTGTTCTGCATGTCTGGAATAGGCGTCCGGAATGGCAGGGCGTCCGATGGCGATTAGGGCTCAGAATACGAAGCGCTGACCTGGCGGAACCGCAGAGGTTTAAGCGGCTCGTACCGGAAGCGTTGAGTGACGTGGCAGTGGCTTCCGGTGCTAAAGACTAGACCACGGACCTTTTTTAGGGCGGAAGTGAGGCAAGTCTGTTCCGCGGAATCGTGGAGCACGATACATTTGCTGCTCGTGATTCACGGAAACCCATCGCAACCATGACACCTGGTCCCCAACAGAACATCAGTGAAGGCATCATTGACAGGAAGTAAGGGTTTGGATGAGGAGACTTCCGGTTGCAGCACCTCCATCAAGATGTTGATCTTGACTGCCACAGAGGGCAACTGAAGGTCAAGGACCTCAGCCGTCTTCCACACCACCATTGCATAGGAGGCTCCCTCCTCCATATCCATGGTAGGGAGAGAACTCATACTAGTATATGCAGAAGTATCCAGTTAACTGACTTCGCCCAGTTCCTCACACCAGTCCATCTTAGCGTTCTCTTCATATGGCTGGTATACTTCAGAGTCCAGTGACCCCCTCCCATTCCTCCCCGTGTCCTTGCCCATGGGAATAGGGCTCAGGCTCCAATCTAGGAAGCAAAGGTCCTGCTGGCGTCAGAGTTGGCATCGGACGACGCTCATCCAGCTCTGTGTTGTAGTCGGGGATCACGATGGGGATGGCAGAGCTGGGAGCGTCTGCATCAGGACCGGCGCAGTGGAAGGTCGAGATGGTACAACCGGTGCCAGTCTGGATCCAGGAATGGATCCCTGGGAGCCTACTGTCGCAGCTGACGTGGAACCAGATGGGGCCCCCTCCGACCGCACGAGGCCCAAAGGCACATTGATGGAGTCGGGCCGCCTAAATATGAGGCGTATAGCCTCATAAAACTCTTTGAGTTAGACAGGGGTCGCTCTGTCTCCCAAAAATTCAGGGAGACGCGGAGTTGGCCCAAGCGCAGGCTCCAAGGCACTGGCCTTGAAGGCTGGCGCTCCCACGTTGCGTCAGCCAACGTACGAAGAAGCCGAAGACCACTTCAACTTGTCGCTCTTCTTCTTGTGCCTCTTACCTGAATGCCCCGCGGACTTGGAGTGGGACGATGACGATTTTGGGCTCCACGAACGATCTGGGACCTTCCCCTCAGCTGGGACCTCGAATTTTGCGGAGTTGCATGCCGGGCTGCTATGAGCTTTAGGGGCCGCTTCCTCAAAGCCTTCGGGTTTAGGGCCCGGCAATCAGAGCACGACTTCATGTTAGTCACAGACATTGGCCATTTACAGGCTCCGCAGGGCTTAAAACCTGCCTTCGTGGATGACATATCCTACCACACCAGGAGGAAAAACCTCATAAACTCATGGCAAAACATCAAAAAAATACAGTAAAAAAATTACTGAGGGATAGCTCTTCTCCAGATCAGCGCTGGCTGGCAAGGAAAGAAAAGAACTGACGCCAGCACGTCTAGGTGGCACCTATATAGGTGTCTCGAACATCAACTCCAGTGCAGACGATGACGGCAACGCACGCAGAGCCAATTGACGCGACCTACCGGTGTGCAAGGTTACTTCTGGATCCAGTCTGATACCTGGGAAATTCAAAGGTAAGGAATCTGCAGCTAGAAGTCTCTATCAGAGAAGTAGTTTTTCTATTTTACTAATTGACCTTTTAGCCAGCAGGAGCTGTGAAAGATGCTCTTATATCATACCACGTTTTGGATAGTGCAAGTTTAGTACCATCTCATCTGCGTACAGCTTTTATTTATGGGCGCCAGATATTGCTGCCTTTATCACCTCCTTCTCTCAGCGCTCATGCTAAAGGTTCAAAGAAGATTTCAAATAAAGATGTGAAAGAGGGCAGCCCTGTCTGGTCCCCCTTGTTATCATTACTGGCTCAGTGACTTTACCATTCAGCACTTAAAGGTGCTTGAGCCTCATATATACTGGCAATGGACTTGATAAGCTGAAGTGGAAAACGCATTACTTTCAGCACTTTACATATAAACATCCAGGTTATTACCAGGTAAAAAGCCTTTTTGGCATCTAGAAATAGAAATGAAGATGTTACTTATTGCAAATTAATCAATAGCTTCTGTCAGAAAATATGTATTGACAAAGTTGACGGGCATGAATACATCCATCTTGTTCCTTATTGATCAACATAGGAATTACTACCATCAGTCTTAATGCTATAATTTTCATAAAAAATGTATAGTCTGTGTTTAATAACATAATTGGGCAATAAGAATTTACCGCTTCTTCGTCTTTGTCCCTCTTAGGAAAGCCTATTAGGATTCCTCTTCTGAAAGAGCCCAGCATAGAACCACACTTTGATAAATCATTAAATAATTTTACTAGGGGATCCTTTACCTCTTCAATTAAATGCTGTTACCATTTGATGAGATACCCATCTTCTGCCGCTTTATCTTTTGCTAAACGTTTAAATACTTTCATTACTTCCTCTTGCTCAGGTTGAAGTATTAAGTCAGATGCTCCATTCAATGCGAGCAAAGGCATTTTAATTTGAGCTAGGAAGTTTGTTACATTGGCTTCCGAAGGATTTAAGTCTTCGTTGAAAATTTTAGGAACATGTTTGAGAAAATCGTTCTACTTGCTGCCTGTCTGCTGTTACTACTCTACTATTCGGGACTCAAATCTTTGTAATTGTATTTCGGATTCTGGTTTGCCATGATAACAATTTACCACTAAATTTGTCCTCTCCGTATAACTGTTGTTCAAATGTGGGTGTGTTAAGTATTTCCTTCTCTCGGAAGAAATCCCAGAATTTCACCTTAGCCCTCTCCCTTTCTTAATGATTCTGTCTTTGGTTGCACTGATTGGGTTTAATTTCGGCTTGTTGAATTTCACCATGCATGTTGAGGCAATTGCCTTCCAGGCTTACTTCTAAAAGATGGAGAAAATTATGCTTGAGTTATTAACTCAATCTTAATTTTCTCCATCTTTTAGAAGTAAGCCTGTAAGGCAATTGCCGCAACGTGCATGGTCGCTTTATAAGTTTGCCAGAAGTTCTCTATGGCAACAGATCCCAAATTTTCCATAAAGTAAAGTCAAGTTCTGCCTCTCATCTTTTCTAGAAAGCTATTGTTAATAGAAAGAGCTTTATCGAGATTACATCTATATGAGGGCTTTCCTGCTGATGGCAAAGTTATCTCAAGGTGAACTGCTGTGTGATGCAAGAAACAGTTTGGGATAATAGAGGCTGTAGCTTTTAGTAGGATATTAGTAATTAAAAGTAGTCTATTTGAGAAACAGATGGAAAACGATTAAAGGAAAAAGTATATTGTCTTTCATTTGAATTCTCTGCCCTCCACGGGTCAATTAAACCAGCTCCTTTTTAAGCATCAGAATTGCTTTTGCCATCACAGACTTTCTTGGATTGTTCATTGGCTTACTCAAATCCAATGTTATTGACCTAGAAAAGTTACAATTTCCTCCCATTTATCATTGCTGTAGGGAACTCTACTAAGCAATTTATCAAGTCAGGTATTGTTGTTGGAGTGTCTGTTATAGGACCATAAAACGACCCCTTTCCCCACCCTCATTGCTCCTCCCAGTAGTTGTCCACCTTCTACAGGGCTCCTTTCTATTCATGGTGCATTGGATTCCACCTACTCTGGTTGGTTCAGTGCGCAGACTGTTCCACTCCCAGCGTGCAATTTCTCTCCCCCTTTATATATATATAATTTTATATATATATATATATATTTTTTTTTTATATATATTTTTATATATATATATTTTTATATATATTTTTATATATATATATTTTTATATATATATATATATATATATATATATTACCTACTGGCGGTCGCCAGTAGGTAGTTATAGTTAGGACCTCGTTTCTATTCAAAAAGCGTTTTTTCTTTTGTCAATATCTTTGGTGCCGTTTGATGAATCTTTGCAAAACTTTCAACACTAATGTGGCGCTCCAGCCAGCTCCTGTCTTGAAAATTTTGGGGTGATTCGTCAAGCGGGGGCCTAGAAAAAAGGGTGGTCCCAAAACACGTTTTCTCCATGTTCATTTCCATAGGAAACTTTAAACAAGGCTACAGCCTGAAATGCTGAACGGAATTACACAAAAAATGAAGCGTGGTCTCCCGCGCTTCGTTTAATTAAGCCCCCTGGTGGGTCAGGTCCCGGGGGCAATGACAAAATAAGGTGCGGGGGACCGCCACCTCCCCACGGCTTTAGTTTTATTAAAATGCATGGGGGGGCTCCTGCCCCCCCACACAGCCCCGGGGACCGCCACCTCCCCGGGGCTTTAATTATTACATGCGGGGGGCACGCGGCCTCCCCGCAGCCCCGGGGACTGCCACATCCCCAGGGCTCTCCATTAAAAAAATTTGTGTGGGGGGCTCGAGCCCCCCCACACAGCCCCATGGGCCACCACCTCCCCGGGGCATACATAAATATTTAAGTGTGGGGGTCTGTCGCAGACCCCCAGCCCCGGGGACCACCACCTCCCCGGGGCTTTAAACAGGATGGGAGGGGGGCCGCGCGGCCGCCCTCCAGGAGCCCTTCATGGACCTGGGGACCCCCACCCCCCAGGTCCGGCTCTAGCAATGTCCTGGGATGCCCACACCCAGGACTTTGCAGTTTGCTATGCCGCCCTACCGTAGCAAACAGTGTACTCGCTTTGAACAAGCGAGTACACTTTGCTTTTTACCCCCTGGGAGCTGCATGTTAGCAGGTCCCTGGGGGTAAAAAGCAATGCCGGCCCCCGCAGGAGGCGGGAGCCGGCCGAGACAGCGGGGGCCTTCAGGCTCCCCCGCGGTCCCTTTAAAATGGCCATGCCCCAGGGATGGGGTCCCCGGGGCCGAAAATGGCCTGGAAGACGGGCCACACAGCCCCCCTCCCTGAAAAAAGAATTGACTATTTTTTTTAAAAAGGCAAATCCCCGGGGGATTTGGTTCCCGGGGCCAAAAATGTCCCCCCCTCCCTTAAAACCAAAATTTAAAAATGTAAATTTATTGGCCAGGCCCCGGGGAATGGGGCCCCCGGGGCTAAAATCAGCCTGGGGAGGGGGGCCGCAGGGCCCCCCTCGTTTTAAAAAACAATCACATAAGCAAAGGCCTAGCCACAGGTGATGGGATCCCTGGGGCCAGAATTGGCCTTGTGAGGGGGCCCGCACCCCCTCCCTATCTATTTTTTTTTTTTTTAAAGTGAAAAGTGGGTCTGGCCTCTTCCTAAAATTTAAAAAGAAGCCCCGCAAATTGCCGGAAGCCCCGCCCCCTTTCACCACTACTCTGCAAACGCGCCTCCTGGCACGTTCTAGGTTGGGGGATGAAGTCTCCTTCCCTATTGATGGTCCTTAGGGGCCAACTAGCCCACCTCTTACCTCCAGTAAGCCCCACACAGTGGGATTGCTGAGAGGTGGTTGGAGGCCACGCGCCTTTTCCCACTAGTATGCAAACGGGCCTCTTGGCGCACTGCTAGTGGGGCGATGAGGTCCCCTTGCGTCCTGAGGGCTTCAGGACTAAAGTGGACTTCATCGCCCAAGCAGAAGTGCACCAGGAGGCGCAATTGCAGAGTGGTGTAAAAGGGGGCATGTCCTCTGACTACCTCTCAGCAATCCAGCTGTGTAGGGCTTGCTGGAGGTAACAGGAGGGCTAGTTGGCCACCAGGGACCCTCAAGAGACAAGGGGACTTCATTCCCCAACCCAGAGCACGCCAGGAAGCATGTTTGCAGAATGGTGGGCAAAGGGGGCGTGGCCTGCTATCAGAACTTAGCAATCCTGCTGTGTGAGACTTAGTGTAGGTAATCCTTGGGGGCCAACTACCCCATCTTTTACCTCCAGTAAGTCTCACACAGTGTGATTGGTAAGAGGTCTTCGGAGGCCACACACCCCTTTGTCCACCACTCTGCAAACGCGCCTCCTGGCACACTACTGGTTGTGGGATGAAATCCACTTTACTCCTGAGGGACTTTGGGGGCCAAGAAACCATCCTGGTACCTCCTGTAAGTCCTACGCAGCGGAAATCCTGAGCGCTGGTCGGAGGCCCAGCCCCCTTTCTCCACCACTCTGCAAACGTGACTACTAGTTAAAGAAGCATTTGCAATGCAATAGGTCTCGCATTTGTGGGAGTAGAGCTATTGGCATTGTAAATGTAAAAGTTTTTTACTAATGTTTTTTGGAGTGGAGTGGATGTACGTTGTATGTAATGGAATGATGTGGTATGCTGTGCAGTGAAATTATGTGGATAGAAAGTATGTGGTATTTAGTGTATAGGAATTATGTACAGTGGGATTATGTGTTATGGAGAGTAATTATGTGGTATGGTAGTCTGTGTTGTGGAGTGGTAACCTCAGGTTTAGTCTTCCTTATTTCCATAGAAGCTACACTATAAACTCAATGAGACACAAAAAAAGAAGGAACCACTGAGGAGCACTTCTGGACCTAGTCAGAGGTATAAGCAGGGCCACTAGAAATATGCGACTGTTCGGTCACAGCGATTTTCGCATAGTTATACATTTTCCGCATTTGCCACATAATCCATCATTTGCCGCATAATCTGCAGATTTGAACAAAAAACACCTTGTTTCTAGCTCAAACGTTACCAAAAATGCAGCGACAAGTGTTACAGCGTGGTCGAAGGCCCCTTGCAAAGCTGGAATGGTCACCTGTTACTTATTGCTAAATGTGGGTGTTAAATTGGTACCAATGGTGTGCAAACCACATCTCTTCTGCTTTCTGCACTTCCCTTCTTTCTGCACCTCTCTTGCTTCTTTCTGCACCTCTCTTGCTTCTATCGTCTGCACCTCTCTTCCTCCTTCTGCACCTCTGTTGCTTCTTTCTGCACTTCTCATGCCTCTTTCTGTACCCTCTTCCCTCTTCCTACACCTCTCTTGCCTCTTTCTGCACCTCTCTTGCCTCTTTCTGCACTTCTCTTGCCTCTTTCTGCACCTCGCTTGCTTCTTTCTGCACTCCCCTTGCTTCTTTCTGCAGCTCTCTTGCTTCTTTCTATACCTCTTTTGCCTATTTCTGCACCTCTGTTTCTTTTTTCTGCACTTCTCTTGCTACTTTCTGCACCTCTCTTGCTTCTTTCTGTACCCCAATTCCCTTTTTCTGCACTCCTCTTTCTGCACCTCTGTTGCCTGTTTCTGTACCTCTCTTGCCTCTTTCTGCACTTTTCTTGCCTCTTTCTGCACTTCTCTTGCCTCTTGCTGCACCCCTCTTGCCTCTTTCTGCACCTCTGTTGCTTCGTTCTGCACTTCTCTTGCTTCTTTCTGCACCTCTATTGCTTCTTTCTGAACCCCTCTTCCCTCTTTCTGCACCACCCTTCCCTCTTTCTGCACCTCTCTTTCCTCTTTCTGCACCTCTCTTACCTCTCTCTGCAGTTCTCTTGCCTCTTTCTATACCTCTGTTGCTTCTTTCTGTACTTCTCTTGCCTCTTTCTGCACCCCTCTTGCCTCTTTGTGCACCTTTGTTGGTTCTTTCTGCACTTCTCTTGCTTTTTTCCCCCACCTCTCTTGCTTCTTTCTGCACCCCTCCTGCCTCTTTCTGCACCTCTCTTGCCTCTTTCTGCATCTCACTTGCCTCTTTCTGCGCTTCTCTTGTTTCTTTTTGCAACTCTCTTGTCTCTTTCATCACTTCTCTTGCTTCTTTCTGCACCTCTGTTGCTTCTTTCAGTACTTCTCTTGCCTCTTTCTCCATTTCTGTTGCCTCTTTCTGCAACTCACTTGTTTCTTTCTGCACCCCGTCGTGCCTCTTTCTGCACCTCTCTTCCCTCTTTCTGCACCCCTCTTCCCTCTTTCTGCACATCTCTTGCCTGTTTCTGCACCTCTCTCACCTCTCTCACCTCTTTCTGCACTTCTCTTGCCTCTTTCTGCACCTTTGTTGCTTCTTTCTGCACTTCTGTTGCTTCTTTCAGCACTTCTCTTGGTTCTTTTTGCACTTGTCTTGCCTCTTTCTACACCTCTCTTGCCTCTTTATGCACTTCTTTTGCCTCTTTCTGCATCTCTGTTGCTTCTTAAGGCACTTCTCTTGCCTCTTTCTGCACCCTCTTGCCTCTTTCTGCACCTATGTTGGTTCTTTCTGCACTTCTCTTGCCTCTTTCTGTACCCCTCTTGCCTGTTTCTGCACTTCACTTGCCTCTTTCTGCACTTCTCTAGCCTCTTTCTGCACCTAACTTGCCTCTTCTGCACCCTTCTTTTTTCTGTACCTCTCTTGTTTCTTATTGCAAATCTCTTGTCTCTTTCATCACTTCTCTTGGTTCTTTCTGCACCTCTGTTGCTTCTTTTAGCTCTTCTCTTGCCTCTTTCTGCACTTCTCTAGCCTGTTTCTGCACCTCTCTAGCCTCTTTCTGTACCCCTCTTCCCTCTTTCTGCACATCTCTTGCCTGTTTCTGCACCTCTCTCACCTCTCTCACCTCTTTCTGCACTTCTCTTGCCTCTTTCTGCACCTTTGTTGCTTCTTTCGGCACTTCTGTTGCTTCTTTCAGCACTTCTCTTGGTTCTTTTTGCACTTGTCTTGCCTCTTTCTACACCTCTCTTGCCTCTTTATGCACTTCTTTTGCCTCATTCTGCATCTCTGTTGCTTCTTAAGGCACTTCTCTTGCCTCTTTCTGCACCATCTTGCCTCTTTCTGCACCTATGTTGGTTCTTTCTGCACTTTTCTAGTTTCTTTCTGCACCTCTGTTGCTTCTTTCTGCACCCCTCTTGCCTCTTTCTGCACCCCTCTTCCCTCTTTCTGCAACTCTCTTGCCTCTTTCTGCTCCCCTGTTCCCTCTTTTTGCACCTCTCTTGCCTGTTTCTGCAACTCTCTTCCCTCTTTCTGCAGTTCTCTTGCCTCCTTCTGCACCTCTTGCTTCTTTGTGCACTTCTCTTGCCTCTTTCTGTACCCCTCTTGCCTGTTTCTGCACTTCACTTGCCTCTTTCTGCACCTCTCTAGCCTCTTTCTGCACCTAACTTGCCTCTTCTGCACCCTTCTTTTTTCTGTACCTCTCTTGTTTCTTTCTGCAAATCTCTTGTCTCTTTCATCACTTCTCTTGGTTCTTTCTGCACCTCTGTTGCTTCTTTTAGCTCTTCTCTTGCCTCTTTCTGCACTTCTCTAGCCTGTTTCTGCACCTCTCTAGCCTCTTTCTGTACCCGTCTTGCCTCTTTCTGCACCGCTCTTGCCTCTTTATGCACCCATCTTCCCTCTTTCTGCACCTCTCTTGCCTCTTTCTGCACCCCTGTTTCCTCTTTCTGCACCTCTCTTGCCTGTTTCGCCACCTCTCTTGTCTCTTGCTGCACCCCTCTTGCCTCCTTCTGCACCTCTGTTGCTTCGTTCTGCACTTCTCTTGCTTCTTTCTGCACCTCTATTGCTTCTTTCTGAACCCCTCTTGCCCCTTTCTGCTCCCCTCTTCCCTCTTTCTGCACCTCTCTTTTTCCTCTTTCTGCACCTCTCTTACCTCTCTCTGCAGTTCTCTTGCCTCTTTCTGCACCTCTGTTGCTTCTTACTGCACTTCTCTTGCCTCTTTCTGCACCCCTCTTGCCTCTTTCTGCACCTTTGTTGGCTCTTTCTGCACTTCTCTTGCTTTTTTTCCCACCTCTCTTACTTCTTTCTGCACCCCTCCTGCCTCTTTCTGCACCCCTCTGCCCTCTCTCTGCACCTCTCTTGCCTGTTTCTACAACTCTCTTGCCTCTTTCTGCAATTCTCTTGCCTCCTGTACCTGTGTTGCTTCTTTCTGCACTTCTCTTTCCTGTTTATGCACCCCTCTTGCCTCTTTCTGCACCTCACTTGCCTCTTTCTGCACCTCTCTTGCCTCTTTCTGCACCCCTCTTGCCTCTTTCTGCTTCTCACTTGCCTTTTTCTGCACTTCTCTTGTTTCTTTTTGAAACTCTCTTCTCTCTTTCATCACTTCTCTTGCTTCTTTCTGCACCTCTGTTGCTTCTTTCAGCACTTCTCTTGCCTCTTTTATTTTTATTTTTTTTATTAATCCATGATGGTTACAATACGTTACAATACATTAATACAATGGTTTAAAATTCACACAAGCAATAAGAGATCCTTAAAACATTTACACAAAAGTTACAAATAAATGCATTAAAGTGCAGGTGCATAGAACCGTTGCTTAAAACCTCATTCATCCATAAAAGACACCACCGGCCCCCATATCTCCATGCCCAGTTTCTTTTTCGTATACCTTTAAATTCATATAAACTATATTCAATATTAAACATAGAGAGAAATCGGGCCCTCCATAATTCAAAAGTTGGCGCCTCTTTCTGAAGCCACATTGAAGCAATGCATAGTCTCGCCACAGCTGTAGCGAGAAAAATCAGGTACCTATATTTATGAGCCAGTTGATCCGATCCCTCTCTCTCAGCTACCCCCAGCAATACCTGCGTAGATGATAAATTAATTGGACCACCCAAAAGTTCCGCTAAGAATTTCTCTATATGTCCAAACAAGTTCATAAGATACCTACATGTGAAAAATACATGTACAATATCTGCCTCTTCTGTTCCACAGCGAAAACATTTCCCATCATTTGAACCACCCCATTTAGACAATTTAGCTGGGGTATAATAAAGATTAAACACAGTCTTATAGTGTTGCGCACGGAGATTGGCAGATATTAACAATCTCCCCGCCAACTCAATGGAGGTTTCTACCCGTGTACCAACACAGCCAAGCCTATTATCCCATTTTATATTATGGTTCTCTAAATCATCACCCTTGGTTTCTAACAGTTAATTATACAATATCCCAATACGTGCGTTCTTCCTCACAGCTTCAATTATAGGGTTTCTGGCCATATTCCACCGATGTTTTCCCAAATAGTCACGCACCTGTAAATATTAAAAAAATTCAAACCTATTAAGATGAAATTTGTCTGTTAACATTTCAAAGGACATTAATCCCCCATTGACAAATAGATCTCCAATAACATTAATCCCTTTAGTCCGCCATCTATCTATAATCCTATCCCAAAATATCGGTGGGAGGAGTGTCGTAGCTGTGAGAGGGGTATACTGAGATATCCTCCCTACTCCATAGTACTTTCGCACCGCTTTCCAAACTTTATAGGCGGTATATAAAACCTTAAACCTGGTTTTCTTATAATAGCTTGGCTCTATATTAATAAGCAATCGACTTTTACCATCACTGCCCAATAACATTTGATAAATCGAGGGGGCTTCGGCAGCGCTGGCTGGTTCTACCCCTGTTAATAAAATATTCATATGTTGCAATATACATACATAATGATATAAAATAAAATCAGGAACGACCCAACCACCTTTCTCCCGAGGAAGGGTCATATAGCGCATAGCTCTACGGGGTTTTCCTGGGCCCATAAAAACCTAGCACAAATTGATTGTAATAAAGCCAGTTGGGGGCGTGGGATTTCTATTGGTACAGATCTAAAAAAATATAAAATTTTCGGTAATATCAACATTTTAAGGACATTACAGCGTCCCACAAGGGAAAGATGTAAACACTCACACCGATCGAATTGATTTCGGACATTATTTAAAATGTAACACCAATTAACCTCAACCAATGTTTTTAAACATGTCCTCAACTTGACCCCTAGATATGTTACCTCATTCAAAACTCGCTGGTCATCAATTGTAGGAATGTTTAAACATAAGATTTGTGTCTTTACCACATTGAGTTTGTATCCTGATACACCCCCAAACTCTACCGCCAGCTGTTCTATTTCTGAGATGGCAGTGATAGGATTTGGAGTTACCACTGCCACATCATCTGCGTATGCAAACACACGAAAGTGTTCCTGCCTCAATATGACCGACTCTATCCCTGCACTCTGTTCTAGCATTTTTTAAAACGGATCTATATACAATGAGAACAACAAGGGGGAGCAGGGACATCCTTGCCTTGTTCCCCGCGAGATGTAAATAGGGCTTGATTCCAGGCCCATAATACTGATTTTAGCTGATGGACGCCGATATAAAACTTGTATAGCAGTGATAAAGTTCTGTTTAAAACCAATACCGCGCAATAAAGCCCATAAAAAGTCCCAAGCAACTCCGGTCAAATGCCTTTTCGGCATCTAATAGTATCAAGCTAAATTCACTCCCCGTGGTGTTAGCTATATCAAGCAAGGTTACAACCCTGTTAATATGATTCGTTGTTCCCTTTCGGGATAAACCCATGTTGCCGTATAGACACCAACGGGGTTATTACTTCAGCCAACCGGGTTGCCAAAATTTTGGCAAAAATTTTGCCATCTGCGCTTAAAAGCGATATAGGCCGATATGAGCCAGGTTGATCAGCAGGTTTATCTTTTTTTTTAAAAACAATAATACTAGCCTCATCCCAACTTAGGGGGGCCACTCCTGCTTGAGCCTGTTGAAAGGTAGTTAACATATCAGTTTTTAATATTCCCCAAAAAGTTTTATAAACTTCCAATGGGAGTTTATCCGGCCCTGTCGCTTTGCCCAAGGCTAGGCTATTGACAGCTCTTTCTAGTTCCTCCATAGTAATAGGAGCTTCTAGTAATTCTGCATCCTGCGTGTCCAGTTTAGTGCCTCTTTATGCATTTCTCTTGCCTCTTTCTTGCACCCCTCTTCCCTCTTTCTGCACCTCTCTTCCCTCTTTCTGCACCCCTCTTCCCTCTTTCTGCACATCACTTGCTTGTTTCTGCAACTCTCTTGCCTCTTTCTGCACTTCTCTTGCCTCTTTCTGCACCTTTGTTGCTTCTTTCTGCACTTCTGTTGCCTCTTTCAGCACTTCTCTTGGTTCTTTTTGCACTTGTCTTGCATCTTTCTACACCTCTCTTGCCTCTATATGCACGTCTCTTGCCTCTTTCTGCATCTCTGTTGCTTCTTACAGCACTTCTCTTGCCTCTTTCTGCACCACTTTGCCTCTTTCTGCACCTATGTTGGTTCTTTCTGCATTTTTCTAGCTTTTTTCTGCACCTCTGTTGCTTCTTTCTGTACCCGTCTTGCCTCTTTATGCACATTTCATGTCTCTTTCTGCACCTCTCTTGCCTCTTTCTGTGCTTCTCTTGCCTCTTTCTGTACTGCTCTTGCTTCTTTCTGCACCCTTCTTGCCTCTTTCTGCACCACACTTGCTTCTTTCTGTACTTCTCTTGCTTCTTTCATCACTTCTCTTGCTTCTTTCTGTACTTCTCTTGCCTCTTTCTGCACTTCTCTTGCTGCACCCCTCTTGCCTCTTTCTGCACCCCTCTTGCCTCTTTCTGCAATTCTCTTGCTTTTTTCCCCTCCTCTCTTGCTTCTTTCTGCACCCCTCCTGCCTCTTTCTGAACACCTCTACCCTCTCTCTGCACCTCTCTTGCCTGTTTCTGCAAATCTCTTACCTTTTTCTGCAATTCTCTTGCCTCCTGCACCCGTGCTGCCTCTTTCTGCACTTCTCTTGCCTCTTTCTGCACCCCTCTTGCCTCTTTCTGCATCTCACTTGCCTCTTTCTGCACTTCTCTTGTTTCATTTGCAACTCTCTTGTCTCTTTCATCATTTCTCTTGCTTCTTTCCGCACCTCTGTTGCCTCTTTCAGCACTTCTCTTGCCTCTTTCTGCATTTCTCTTGCCTCTTTATGCACCCCTTGTAGGAGAGTAGGATCTGCCTCTTATGGTTACCCCCATTTTTTCTGGTGTATCACTGTTTTTCAACTTTAGTCTGGCTGGGGCCCTGCTATCCAGGACCCCAGCCTAGCTGCTTCCTCTCTAAATTGATTCCCTGTACTTTAGGTACACCACAGATTGGATTCTGGAGTGCCCTTATAAGTCCCTAGTATATGGTATACTATGTACCAAGGGCATAGACACCCCAGAGGCCTGCCAGGGGCTGAAGCATGTATTGTGCCACCCCTGGAAGGCCATCCAAAATGACACCACATGACTGCTACAGCAGCCTGAGTGAGGTGGTGCATGCACCTCTTACCGAGATATAGGTTCACTATATCTCACCTAACACTGCACATAGAAACCTATCAGTCACCCCTATGGCAGGCCTTATCAATCCTGAAGGTAGGGTGCTTGGTTATATGTGAGAGGGTGCCCATGCATGAGCAGAGCCCCTCTGCAGCTCTCGGAATCTCCTATCCGGGGTTGTCTGTGGTGCAGCCTGACCATATACTCTTAAGTGCATTATATCTAAACAGTAAATGCTAACTTTGGGATGGCTGCACGGAAACATGTCTTGTTTGGTGTCAAACACCTTGGAATCATACCCCCACACCACTACCTGGTGTGGGAGTATGATCCCACCCTTCTAGAGGGAGAGACATGACAACACTGGTATACCCGGTACCAACTAAACAGAGCCTGGCATCACAAAATGGATGCTGCAGCCACAGACACGAGTCTGGCCTCCTGCTGCTGACCGAAACTCCGGCAGGGGAGGTCTGGATAATAGGTTTCCTGTCTCAGGGAGGTGTCACCACCTCCCAGACAGGCCTTAGTGGATTGGGGCTGGGTGGTGCACTCTCTGAGTGCTTTGAAGTCCTGCACTGGGGGCACATTTGGTGTCCTCGTGCATACCCCAGTTCAAACCGGTTGCAGGGGCTGCCAGCCCCTGCTCTGGTGCAAAACTGGACAATGGAAATGGGTGTAGCCACCCCTCTATCCAAACCCTCCCATAGGTGGGACCCCAGAGTTAGTCCAACCCCTTTTCTTAGTATAAGTAAGGGAACCCTGGCAGCAGGACTTTAGATATCCCTGGATGAAACTCTGAAGCTGAATCCTGGACCTTCGACGATCTACATCAAGATTATAGGACTGAAGAATCTCCCTTGGGGTCAAGGAGTGACTCCCCTGCTTGGCAGGCACCAACAAAGCATCTGTCCGGTCTGCATCACTGAAGCTCCCGCCGGATGCCGAAGTCTTTGCATCACCAAAGGTGGATTTCCAGACTTCCCCGAGGCTGCCCTGAGTCCCCAGCAAAGCTGAGGCCCGTAGCTTTCGTGGGTAACGTGGAACCGTGATCCCTGGACACCAAGCACATTTGCAAGTGCACCAATTTCCTGACATCTCTCGAAGCCGTGCTTTGGGTTCCGAGTAGCCCTAGCCCCGAGCACCAACTGCAGCAATGATCACTGGCCTACACTTCACGAGTGTCCCATGGGCCAGCTCCAAGTGCGACTGCTCGAGGCTCCTTCGCGATCTCTAGTCCGTTGGCTAGTGGGTCCCCACGAAGGTAACTCTTCAATTGCTTGGGCTTTTCTGGTTGCTCCAGAAGTGCCCTGACTTACCCTCGCTGGGTGAGTCCCTCAGACCTTGCTGGTCTGCACCGCAGCCTTTTCTTCATTTTCCCATGACTTGCCGTTGCCAAGGCTTGTTGGGTCCAATCTGGTTGCCGACACTGCAGCACTCGACAGACTTTGTGGCACAGCTCGATTCCAGCTCCTGATCGTCGTCGACGCCTCCTGGACCTCATGGCTGAAGAGTGAAGGCACCCGTCAACTCACCTGAAGCACCCGACATCTGAGGGCATCCGACTATCGTGCCCCTGGTCACTGGCTAGTGACCCAGACTCTGTCCCCTCTGCTTTAAGGTCTTCCTCTTCCTCGATCCAGGCTTGGATCACACCGGACACTTTTCCACTTCACGGCAGCAGCACTTTCCAAGAGATCACCATTGAAAACAACGACGATTCCCGACACCTTTTAACACTTATGCACCCAGCTTCCCTGGGTGAGGTAACTCGAGTATTTCGGTACTCACGTGGGTGTGGGCCCTAGAAACTCTTAAGTTTAAAGGGGTTAACTGGAAGTCCTCTCCGAAGTGTCCTTTTTCTTTAAAAATCTAACCGCGACTTTCCCCATAGAAGTCAACGGCGGTTCGCGGCTGTGTTCTCACACTGCACGCATCCCCCGTGGGTCCCCTGTGTCACTACCTTGGGTGGTTCCTTGGGGTCCAAGCACTTCTACAGTCTCTAGGCCTTGTGTCTAGTTCAGTCGTGGTTCTTATACCACTATTTCATTATATGGTTTGGTACGCCTCTAGGGCTCAAACGTGTATTGTGCTAAATAATGCTGATATTTGACTTGTAACTTATGTACTTCAAACTCTAGCCTCATAAAGAGACTAGAGGGGTGTGTTTAAGACTAAATACATATATTTTATATATATACCTGGTGTGGTCCTCTTTCATTTGGTCACTCAAGAGATTATAGACTGGTAAAACAAGCTGCTTTACATTCCTCCAAGACTTAGCCTGAAGGCTGCTCTCCATAGCTACCACTAGGATAGCTTTCAATAAAGGTTGTCTTTAACCTATCATCCATAAGGAGTTGTTTGGACTGGTGCAAGGTGCCCACTATAACTAGTGGACAGCATATGCCAGGCCAACTTCTCACATTGGTGTGCAGCGTGTGGGATTCCAGCTTGCTATTGTTTAACCAGATAATCTCAAGTGTGTGACTAACTGAAAACCACTAAAGGTACCTAAGGTACATATAAATTCAAGCTTAGAAATACAGTAAGTTCTACTGAACTTACAGTTGTGTGTCAAGGGCTTAGCACACCCTTTCTACAACTCAAGAGAGTTTAGTAGGCCACACTAGAGTAGGTAGTGCATACACCACACCTCACTAGTAATGTCTTCACTACCAGGAACCAGTGGGCTCCTACCCTCCAAATATGACAACCTCCCATTCTTGGAATTGTGTCAGGAACGGCGAACGTTGCGCCTGCCTGGGACTACATGTCCCAGAACGCCCTGCAAAGAGAAATGGGGAGGAGGAGGAGCTACGTCCTTAAATAGGACGCAAAACGCCTGGACGGCGTGCGTTATACTGGATGCGAGCCTGTTGCATTCAGACCAGGAGTTCGGAGAGCGGCAGAGACGCGGTTGCGTCCCTGCTCATGGACCGTGAGTTTCTTTTGCAGTATTTTGGCAGCGAGGAGCTGCGACCTGGAGTGAGCACTTTTCTGCCTGCGCACTGGAAAGCGGGAGAAGAGGCGTAGTGGAAGCCAAGAGAGTCTTTCACAGCACCGGAGACAGAGGGCTGAGGAAGGTCTTCCGTTCACATCACGAGACTGCTAGTAGGGGAGAACACTTGTCGCTGCTATTGACCCCTACCGCGCTCTGAGGTAAGAGTGGTATTACAGCGGACGGCAAGTAAGAAGGAAAGACACTGGATTCTGCCTTTTCCCTCAGTTGGGGACTCCCTATAAGTTTCGTGTTTTTATATCTCTTCTTTTTTTTTCATTCACACACAAAGGGACAGGCTACGCCACCCTCGTATGCATGGCATCAGGAGTTTCAAGACTTGTTTACTTTTAGGGTTATCTAGAAAAAGCTTCGACGTTAGAAGCATTGACATAGGTTCTTTTCTGAACAAAAGAGGGAAAGGATTTTGGGAAAACTACTCGTGACTTAACGAGTGCTTACCCCTTGGGTAAATTGGACATCGAGACTGCTCAGTTGCTCAGTGTATGAATGAATACCGTAATGGGCGGTGCTGGTCTTTAGGGAGAAGACAACGAGTGTTTGGATACGTCAGGTACTGGAGGAACTAGTGAGACACATTGAGTGTAGTGTTGCATGCATATGTCTTTTTCATCTTACTGTTCTTTGTATTTGCAGATTCTACTCCCTGCTGTTCCCTACCTTTCCCTTCCCTCACTTGATCGCCCTATAACTCTGTGCAATAATTGTAGGAGTTGGGGATGTCAAAGGGTGGAACCCCTATAGCTCCGCACGAATCCTGAGGAGTACCCGTCCTTGGACAGGATCGTTACAGAATAACGCACCCACGATACCTGCTCCTCCCGGTTCGTGCGTCATATACGGGTTGATAATGGAGGAGGTTCTGGGGGCCCTGGCATTGGTTCAGCAGGAGTTGGCAGCCTCCAGAGCGGAGACTGCAGCACTGCGAGAAAGGGTGGAAAAACTCACTCGAAACCCATTCGAGATAGCTTCAGGGTCTTCCCAAATACACGTTACTGTTCCCCCCCCCATTCCATTAGCCAGTCCTGAACGGTATGCCGGTGATCCTCCTTAAAATACAGGTGTTCTTAACCCAGATCATGATGCATTTCTCGTGCAAGCCTTCATCGTTTCCCAACCATCACTCCAGGGTAGCTTTTGCTATATCGTACTTGATAGGGGATGCCGCTAATTGGGCGGTTCCTCTGGTCCGGAGCAACGACCCTGTCCTGTCGGACTGGGATGCTTTCCGAGCGGCTTTGGAGGGGTGTTCGATCAGAAGAACCACTACCTTCAGCGCCGATAAAGAACTCCTGGAGCTACGCCAAGGGAGACGCGATCTGGTGTCCTACCTGACCACTTTTAACAGACTGGTAGCGGAGGCAGGATGGCCAGAGGAGAAAAGAATGTCCCTTTTCTACCAGGGTCTCTGTGACGAACTGAAAGACGTCATAGCCAGGATAGATCCACAGCCTCGATCTTGTACAGATCTCATCAGTCTTGCGTTAAGACTGGATGGGCGTATCGCTGATAGAAAGGGGGAAAAGCCGGTGTCCCCGCTGGATAGGAGCTTCAGGAGAGACCAGCCAGGGAGTGAAACCTCCTCAGAACCTATGGAAGTCGGAGCCCTACGGGCACCACTCTCCAGGAGTGAGAGGGAAAGCAGACGTACACAGGGGTTATGTATGTACTGTGGAAAGAAAGGGCACTACGTACGGGAGTGCCCGGCTAGGCCCAAAACATCAGGGGGTACGTATAGAACAGGAAGGCGGTAGCATCGACATCGGGCACCGACCATGGCGGTGTTTCTGCTGTTTCTTCAAGACCGGTGGTGGATAAGGAATGGAGGATACCTTCTTTGGCCACCACGCGGGTGAAGACTACAGAATCCCATATAGTGGTCCTGATGGGTCTAGAGTATAAACAACACCTCTTTCAGGTAAAGGCTATGTTAGACTCAGGGGCTACAGGGAACTTCATAGATAACGGTCTGGTTCAACATCTGGATATACATAGGCTGCCCTTGGACATCCCTGAGGAGGTATTGGCCGTGGATGGCAAACCCCTAAAATCAGGACTCGTCACGGAGCAAACAGAGACAGTACAGCTATCGGTAGGAGTAGGAGGGGGACAGCACAGGGAGGACCTGGCCTTGAATATTATCGATGCCCCTCAGTATGAGGTGATACTCGGTATGCCATGGTTCACTCACCATAACCCCACTATAAACTGGAGAGACAAGACCGTGCAATTCTTGTCAGAAGAGTGTAGGGATCACATAACCCTCGAGCCTACCTCCGGTGCGATGATCTTTGGCGCACCCGTTTTGGTGGCCACGGCCGCCGAGAAGGAGATGGTCCTGCCGAGCGAATATACCTCGTATGCGGATGTATTCAGCAAGACCCAGGCGGAGAACCTTCCGCCCCATAGGCGTTATGACTGCCAGATAGACTTAGTAGAGGGAGCCATCATACCCGCTTGCAGAGTGTATGCCCTGTCAGAGCCTGAGACCCAACACCTAAGGAACTATCTGGATCAGTATCTGAAGATAGGATTCATCAGGCCCTCTCGTTCCCCGGCAGCTTCCCCTCTGTTCTTTATAGCTAAAGCAAGTGGTGAGTTGAGAGCCTGCTGCGACTATCGCATGCTAAATAAAAACACCATTCGTAATCGTTACCCACTACCCCTTATACCCGTCTTGTTGGATCAGGTGCGGGAGGCAAAGGTCTATACCAGGCTAGATCTAAGAGGGGCATACCATCTGGTGCGCATTAGAGAAGGGGACGAGTGGAAGACAGCCTTCAAAACCCGCTATGGCCTGTTCGAGTACACAGTGATGCCGTTCGGATTGTGTAACGCCCTGCGGCGTTTCAGTACTTCCTGAACGACGTACTAAAAGAGTATGTGGATCATACAGTAGTTGTCTACATAGACGACATACTGATTTACTCGAAGTCTGAGAAAGAACACCAGGGACATGTCATACAGGTTCTGGAGGCCCTGAGGAAGCATCAATTATACTGCAAGTTAAGCAAGTGTGAGTTTGGGGTGCATGAGGTAGAGTTTTTGGGGGTTATGCTCCGTCCTGAGGGTTTGGGTATGGCTGAGAGGAAGGTACAGGCTGTACAGGAATGGCCGGTGCCAACTAACGTCAAAGGGGTGCAAAGCTTCCTAGGGTTTGCCAACTATTACCGCAGGTTTATTCAGGACTTCTCACAAAAGGCTATTCCAATCACCAGGCTCCTCAGAAAAGGAACACCCTTGAATGGACACAGGAAGCCGCAGACGCCTTCAAATATCTGAAACACGCTTTTACCTCTGCGCCGGTTCTCAGACATCCCCAACTGGATGCTCCTTTTATCGTAGAAGCCGATGCTTCCGATGAGGCAATAGGTGCTATCCTCTCCCAAAGAGACAAACATACCGGACAGCTGCATCCGGTAGCTTATCTATCCAGGAAGCTTAACCCGGCAGAAAGAAATTACAACATAGCGGAGAAGGAATTGTTATCCATAAAAGGGCCTTCCAGGAATGGCGTCCGTACCTGTGGGGAGCCCGGTATCCCATCACTGTATACTCCGACCATCGGAACCTCCAATACATTAAGACGGCTAGACATCTGACTCAAAGACAGATGAGGTGGATGCTCTTCTTTGAGGAGTATGACTTCATCATCACGTTCCGACCGGGAGCGGAGAACCGCAAAGCAGACTCCTTGTCTCGTATGATATCCAACGGCGACCAGGCCGTCGTCCCTCCTGCCGCCATCATCGATCCCTCTAAGGTGATATGCGTTCTCAAAGGCCGAACAATACCTGGATGAAGTACGGCGCTACAAGACCACCCAAGAGTGGGAGGAAGTGGGCCGAAGCTATATCCACCCGAGCCATTAAGCATGGATTGCCTTTTCAGGACAGTAAGCTGTATCTACCTACCGTCCCGTTAAGGAAGAAGGCCTATGCTTGGTGTCACGAATCACCGTTGGCTGGACACCCCGGCATTCATAAAACTATCCTGTTGATACGAAGATATTTCTGGTGGGATTCGTTGGTCCACGATATCAAGGAATGGGTCTCAAGATGCGAGAGTTGTGCACGAGGAAAAGGGGCTACAACGAAAAAGAAAGGGAAACTGATACCCATGCCCACTCCTCACTTGCCATGGCAGCATATCAGCTTGGACTTTATCACCGGTCTACCCATGGATCAGGGGTATTCTGCGCTTCTGGTGGTGGTGGACAGCCTTACCAAAATGGGTCATTTCGTTCCCTGCAAAAACCTGCCCACAGCCAGGCAAACCGCACAACTGGTGCTCCAGAACATCGTTAGGATACACGGAACCCCCAAGGTCATCGTGTCGGATAGGGGCCCGCAGTTCATAGCGAGTTTCTGGAGGATGTGGTGTCAAGTCTTGCAAGTGGAGTCTGCGGTGTCTACGAGCTTCCATCCCCAGACGGATGGGCAGACGGAGAGGCTCAACCAGACACTGAAAAAATATCTGAGGTGTTACGCCAATGAAGCACAGGAATCATGGGTTTCCATGTTATGGATGGCTGAGTTGGCTTACAACAATGCTTCTCATAGCTCTACGGGTGTCTCTCCGTTCGCAGCCAATTATGGATTCTGTGCCCGTATCTTGCCCATTGACTTGCCCGAAGAAGTAGCTAATCAGCCCTCTGTTCGTGATCATATCAAAGCCTTGCAGGAGGTCACATAAGAAAGTGAGGAAACAGCTGTTGCAGGCGAAATTGACGTATAAAGGATGGGAAGATCGCCACCGGACCGATGGCCCTACAGTACGAGGTAGGGGACATGGTGTGGTTGTCCACGAAAAACATCCGGTTTAGAGTGCGCAGCGTGTTTCACCCTAAGTACATAGGCCCTTACCCGGTGGTAAAAAGGATCAATCCAGTGGCCTATCGGTTGAAATTGCCAGGCTACCTCCGGATTCATCCGGTCTTCCACTGCAGCCTTCTTAAGCCTGCAGTAGGGGCTAAACGAAAAGCACCTCCTCCCAATAGCCAAGAACGGTGGGCTGGAATACGAGGTAAAAGGCATTCTGGATTCCAAATACAGGAGAGGGAAGTTGTGGTTTCTGGTGTCATGGAAGGGCTACACCTCAGAAGACGATTCATGGGAACACTTGTACCAATGTACATGCCCCGGCTGCTGTCGTCGCCTTCTACCGCAAACATCCCGATAAACCTGGGTCTAGGAGGCGCCCGGCAGGGGGACCTACTGTCAGGAACGGCGAACGTTGCGCCTGCCTGGGACTACATGTCCCAGAACGCCCTGCAATGAGAAATGGGGAGGAGGAGGAGCTACGTCCTTAAATAGGACGCAAAACGCATGGACGGCGTGCGTTATACTGGATGCGAGCCTGTTGCATTCAGACCAGGAGTTCGGAGAGCGGCAGAGACGCGGTTGCGTCCCTGCTCATGGACCGTGTGTTCTTTTGCGGTATTTTGGCAGCAAGGAGCTGCGACCTGGAGGGAGCACTTTCCTGCCCACGCACTGGAAAGCAGGAGAAGAGGCGTAGTGGAAGCCAAGAGAGTCTTTCACAGCACCGGAGACAGGGGACTGAGGAAGGTCTTCCGTTCACATCATCAAGACTGCTAGTAGGGGAGAACCCTTGTCGCTGCTATTGACCCCCACCAGCGCTCTGAGGTAAGAGTGGTATTCAGCGGACGGCAAGTAAGAAGGAAAGACACTGGATTCTGCCTTTTCCCTCAGTTGGGGACTCCCTCTATGATTTCGTTTTTTATATCTCTTCTTTTTTACCTTCACACCACAAAGGGACAGGCTACGCCACCCTCGTATGCATCGCATCAGGAGTTTCAAGACTTGTTTACTTTTAGGGTTATCTAGAAATAGCTCTGACGTTAGAAGCACTGACATAGGTTCTTTTCTGAACAATAGAGGGAAAGGATTTTGGGAAAACTACTCGTGACTTAACGAGTGCTTACCCCCTTGGGTAAATTGGACATCGAGACTGCTCAGTTGCTCAGTGTATGAATTGAATACCGTAATTGGGCGGTGCTGGTCTTTAGGGAGAAGACAACGAGTGTTTGGATACGTCAGGTACTGGAGGAACTAGTGAGACACATTGAGTGTAGTGTTGCATGCATATGTCTTTTTCATCTTACTGTTCTTTGTATTTGCAGATTCTACTCCCTGCTGTTCCCTACCTTTCCCTTCCCTCACTTGATCGCCCTATAACTCTGTGCAATAATTGTAGGAGTTGGGGATGTCAAAGGGTGGAACCCCTATAGCTCCGCACGAATCCTGAGGAGTACCCGTCCTTGGACAGGATCGTTACAAATTGAGAGAGTTGTGCAAGATTAGGAAGCTGAAGACAGGCAAAAGTGCCAACACCCAACGTCTCATGGAGATGCTTCTGCTGGATGATCTCAGAAGACCCCTAGGGTCTGCAGGGGTAGGCAGAGAGGGTGGGGCAGAAGATGAGGAAGGGACCAGGGGTGAAAACACCCAGGACCTGACCTCTGAAACTGGCCAGGAAGATGACAATGATCTTGCCCTGGACAATCCAGCTCCTCCTGCAGATGAGGAGGAGGATCAGAATGACCTCCCTTTGTCCCACCAGGAAGAGTTGTGAGTGTGCCTAGAAGGTCCAGATCTCCTTCTCAGGAGTCTAACCATTCTGACACCTCAGTAGGGACCTCTGTTTCTTCTCATAGGAGGGAGACCTCTAATGAGAGGAAAAAGAGACTGCTCCAGTATGAAGAAGCTCAGCTTAGGATCAGAAGAGAGCAGCTGGCTATATACAGGTAGTCCCTAGAGCTTCATAGACAAAGAAGAAAGTTGGGACTAGAGTCCCATGGTGGCAGCAACTTCCCTAGTGGTAGGGAAAGGTCTTATGACCATAGAAACCTGAGCAAGATTGTCCCTCCCTACCAGAGTGGGGATGACATCCACAAATGGATAACTGCACTGGAAAGGGCCTGTAAAGTTCAGAGGGTCCCCCAGGAGCAGTGGGCAGCAATCTTGTGGCTCTCCTTGCAGACAAAGGTAGAGACAAGCTCCTCACTGTAAGAGAAGAGGATGCTGATGATTGCCAAGTCCTGAAGAGTGCCCTGATAGATGGGTTTGGCCTAACCACTGAGCAATACAGGTTAAAGTTCAGAGATACCCAAAAGGCACAGACACAGGACTGGGTGGACTTTGTAGATTGTGCTACCAAGGCTCTGGAAGGCTGGTTACTTGGCAGATAGGTGTGTGACTTCAAAGGATTCTATAATTTAATCATGAGGGAGCAGATTCTTAATAACTGTCAGAATCAGTTGCTACATCAGTACCTGGTTGACTCTGAACTGACCTCTCCCCAAGAATTGGGAAAGAAGGCAGACAAATGGGTCAGAACCAGGGTGAAGCAGAAAGTACAGAACCAAGGTGGTGACCAGAAGAAGCAAGATTCCAAGAACTCTGATAAGGGTGGGGAGAAGGGAAAAGACCAGAAGTCTTCACAAGGTCCCCAAAAATCTGCATCTGGTGGGGAATCCCAATCTAATAAAGGAAAAGGCCAAAAGAAACAATGGTGCAAAGTCTGTAAGCAAAAGACTCACTGGACCAGTGGGGAAGTGTGGCTCAATGGTTAGAGCGGCAGACCCTGATGCAGAGATCTGGCCCGGGACCACGGTTCAATTCCCGCCTCGGCGGGTCTTGGGCTCAATTTCCTCGGACCTGATAATTCTCGCCTCGGTGCCTATTCTAATCATGGGTCCCACTCTGCAACTCTGGGCAATAGCTTGCTTAATCTCCACAACGGCCCCACCAGCGCTGGGATGCCTGGCTTCACCTTGGGGGTGCCCAGGAGTGGACATTTCACAGGGAAAAGCCAGGAAGGGTTCCACAGCGGTATGCGTACAGCGCCTCGACGCCCCAGCTGGGGTAGCAGTGCGCTTTACAAGTACAAATTTCATTTCATTTCATTTCATTGCACCAAGTCCAAAGACTCCAATCCAGCCACCATTGCCCCTAAGGCAACTGTTCCCCCTAGTCCAGCTACAAGTGGTGGTGGAAACACTCAGAACAAGGGTTTAGTAGGGTTGACCCTGGGTACTGAGATGGGCTCTGGCCTAGTCAGAGTGCCAACTCAGGCTGTCCTAGTGTGTGATGGGGCATAGATATGTCCCCCTATGTGAGTCCCAATAATTTGGGCAAATACAGGCAGCAGCCTTTAATTAATGGAAGGGAGGCTTTGGCATTCAGGGACACAGGAGCCAGTGTCACCATGGTGACACAAGATCTTGTGGATCCTGGGCAGATTATACTTGGTGAAATGTACCAAGTGACCAATGCTAGCAATGTCAGAACAGATCATTCTCTGGCAGTTGTTAACTTCTCCTGGGGAGGGGTAACTGACCTTAAGAAGGTTGTGGTGAGTGCAGACCTACCAGTGGAATGCTTGCTTGGCAATGATCTTGAAACCTCAGCTTGGGCAGAGGTGGAGCTCAGGAAACATGCCGATATGCTAGGGATCCCTGCACATGTCTTTGCTGTGACTAGGTCACAGGCAAAAATGTCAAAAGCTGAACAGGCCCTGGATTCTGGAATAATGGACCAGGTGCCTCCCAAGAGGAGGAGCAGTAGGGTTAAGGCAGTGCCTTCCCCTTGGCTCAGGAAGAAGATCAGTCTTTGAGGAAGATGATCTCTGGCCTGAAGAAGGAACTGTCCCAGAGGAGCTTGAACCTGATCAGGTTGAGTTCTTGGGGACAGGGGCCCTTCCAGGGCAGATCTGAGCCAGGAGCAGCTGAACTGCCCCTCTCTTGAACCCCTCAGACAGCAAGCTGCTGCTGAGGCTGCTGGGAATGCTTGTGGCACCCATAAGATATATTGGGATGATGGACTCCTGTACTCAGAGAGTAGAGACCCCAAGCCTGGAGCAGCCAGGAGGTTGGTTATACCTCTGAAGTTCAGGGGCTTCCTATTGACACTAGCCCATGACATTCCCTTAGCAGGTCACCTGGGCCAGAACAAGACTTGGGACAGAATTGTCCCTCACTTTCACTGGCCCCACATGTCTGAAGACACCAAGGAGTTTTATCGCTCCTGTGTAACCTGCCAAGCCAGTGGGAAGGCATGTGGCACCACAAAGGCCCCCCTGATACCACTACCTGTGGTGGGGGTTCCCTTTGAGAGGGTGGGGATTGACATAGTTGGTCCCATGGATCCCCAAACAGCATCTGGGCACAGGTTTATCCTGGTGGTGGTGGACCATGCCACCAGGTACCCAGAAGCCACTCCCCTTAGGACCACTACAGCACCTGTGGTGGCAAGGGCCCTCCTGGGAATTTTCTCAAGAATGGGCTTTCCTAAGGAGGTAGTATCTGACAGAGGTGCAAACTTTATGTCCAGTTACTTGACTGCAATGTGGAAGGAGTGTGGAGTGACTTATAAGTTCACCACACCCTATCACCCACAATGCAATGGTTTAGTTGAGAGATTCAACAAAACCTTGAAGGGCATGATTAAAGGGCTCCCAGAAAAGCTTAGGCGAAGATGGGACATACTCTTGCCCTGCCTTTTATTTGCATACAGGGAGGTGCCTCAAAAGGGGGTTGGCTACAGCCCTTTTGAACTTTTGTTTGGCCATCCTGTCAGGGGTCCATTGTGTCTGGTGAAGGAAGGTTGGGAAATACCTCTCAAACCCCCTAAACAGGACATAGTGGACTATGTACTTGGTCTCCGCTCCCGGATGTCTGAGTATATGAAAAAGGCAACCAAAAACCTTGAGGCTAGCCAGGAATTACAGAAAGCCTGGCATGACCAAAAGGCTGTACTGACTGTTTACCAGCCAGGACAGAAGGTGTGGGTGCTGGAGCCAGTGGCCCCAGCAGCCCTCCAAGACAAGTGGAGTGGCCCCCATACCATTGTTGAACAGAAGGGAGAGCTTACCTATCTGGTAGACCAGGAGCCCCCACAGGGTGCTCCATGTCAACAGGCTGAAGCCATATGTGGACAGGGCTGACAAGGGCTTGCTCATGGCAACTGATGAGGGACAGGAAGAGGAGAGTGACCCTCTCCCTGACCTGCTCTCTCAGAACCCTGATGATGAGTCAGTGGATGGTGTAGCCTTGGCAGGCAGCCTCACTGCCCAGCAGCAAACTGATTGTAGACAGGTGCTCAATCAGTTCAGACACATGTTCTCTCTGACTCCAAGTCAGACCACCTGGTGCACTCATGAAGTGGACACTGGGGACAGTCTAACTGTTAAAAGTAAGATTTACAGGCAACCTGACCAGGTCAGGGACTGTATGAGGACAGAAGTCCAGAAAATGTTGGAGCTGGGTGTCTTTGAGCCTTCAGATAGCCCTTTGGCTAGTCCAGTGGTCCTGGTGCCAAAACCTCACACCAAAGATGGTAAGAGAGAGGTGAGGTTTTGTGTGGACTACAGAGGCCTCAATGCAGTCACTAGGACTGATGCCCATCCAATCCCCAGGACAGATGAGCTAATAGACACTTTGGCCTCAGCCAAGTATCTAAGCACATTTGACCTAACAGCTGGCTACTGGCAGATCAGACTAGCTGATGATGCAAAGCCAAAAACTGCATTTTCTACCCCTGGTGGGCTTTACCAATTTGTGGTGATGCCCTTTGGTTTGAAAAATGCACCTGCCACTTTTCAGAGGTTGGTGAACACAGTCCTTACAGGTCTGGAAGCCTATAGTGCAGCATATCTAGATGATATTGCTGTCTTTAGCTCCACCTGGAAGGATCACCTGGTCCACCTCAGAAATGTTTTGGAGGCCCTGCAAAAGGCAGGCCTAACTATCAAGGCCACAAAGTGCCAGATAGGGCAGAGTCAGGTTGTGTACCTGGGCCACCTTGTGGGTGGAGGCCAACCATTGCAGAGCAAGATCCAGACCATCATGGACTGGGCTGCTCCAACTACCCAGACTCAGGTGAGAGCCTTCTTAGGCCTGACTGGGTACTACAGGAGATTTGTCAAGGGGTATGGATCAATAGTGACACCCCTGAATGACTTAACCTCTAAGAAAATGCCCAAAAAGGTTCAGTGGACAGTTAGCTGTCAAAAGGTATTTGATGACCTGAAACAGGCCATGTGCACTGCTCCCATTCTGCAAAGTCCTGATTACTCCAAAAAGTTCATTGTGCAAACAGATGCATCTGAGTTGGGGGTAGGGGCTGTACTGTCACAGTTGAATGATGAAGGTCAGGATCAGCCAGTAGCTTTTATTAGCAGAAGGCTGACCCCAGAGAGAAACGTTGGTCAGCCATTGAGAGGGAGGCCTTTGCTGTGGTTTGGGATCTGAAGAAGCTGAGGCCATACTTGTTTGGCACTCACTTCCTTGTTCAAACAGACCACAAGCCCCTCTTATGGCTAAAACAGATGAAGGGTGAAAACCCCAAACTTTTGAGGTGGTCCATTACCTCTACAGGGGATGGACTATACAGTGGAACATAGACCTGGGAGTAACCATGCCAATGCAGATGGACTCTCCAGATATTTCCACTTAGAACATGAAGACTTAACTGGTCAAGGTTAGTTTAATGTCCCTGCGTTTGGGGGGTTGTGTAGGAGAGTAGGATCTGCCTCTTATGGTTACCCCCACTTTTGCTGGTGTATCACTGTTTTTCGACTTTAGTCTGGCTGGGGCCCTGCTATCCAGGACCCCAGCCTAGCTGCTTCCTCTCTAAATTGATTCCCTGTACTTTAGGTACACCACAGATTGGATTCTGAAGTGCCCTTATAAGTCCCTAGTATATGGTATACTATGTACCAAGGGCATAGACACCCCAGAGGCCTGCCAGGGGCTGAAGCATGTATTGTGCCACCCCTGGAAGGCCATCCAAAATGACACCACAGTGTGAGAAGTTGGCCTGGCATATGCTGTCCACTAATTATAGTGGGCACCTTGCACCAGTCCAAACAACCCCTTATTGGAGATAGGTTAAAGACAACCTTTATTGAAAGCTATCCTAGTGGTAGCTATGGAGAGCAGCCTTCAGGCTAAGTCTTGAAGGAATGTAAAGCAGCTTGTTTTACCAGTCTATAATCTCTTGAGTGACCAAATGAAAGAGGACCACACCAGGTATATATTCAAAATATATGTATTTATTACTAAACACATCCCTCTAGTCTCTTTATGAGGCTAGAGTTCGAAGTACATAAATTATAAGTTAGTTATCTACAGTAATAGCACAAATACACGTTTGGGCCCCAGGGGCGTACCAAACCATATACCAATAAAGTGGTATAAGAACCACGACTGAGCTAGACACAAGGCCTAGAGCCTGTAGAAGTGCTTGGACCACAAGGAACCACCCAAGTCAGTGACACAGGGGACCCACGGGGGACGCGTGCAGTGTATGAACACAGCTGCGAACCACCATTAACTTCTATGGGGAAAGTCGCGATTAGAATTTAAAAGAAAAGGGACACTTAGAGGAGGACTTGGAGCAAACCCTTTGAGAACTAGGCTGTTCTAGTGTCAATACCCACGGGAGCACCGGAGTACTCGAGTTACCTCACCCAGGGGTGCCGGGTGCATAGGTGTCTTTCGGGGTCGGGTTTCGTCGTCGCTTTCAATGGCGATCTGCTGCAAAGTGCTGCTGGCGACCAAGTCGAAGTGTTCGGGTGGACCCAAAGGTGGATCGAAGATCTGAAGAACCTGAAAGCAGAGGGGACAGAGTCTGGGTCACTAGCCAGTGACCAGGAAGGCGATGAGCAGATGCCCACCGATGTTGAGTGCTTCAGGTAGGTTGATGGTCGTCTTGACTCTTCAGCCACGAGGTCCAGGAGGCGTCGACGACAACCAGGAGCTGTATTCGAGCTGTCCCACGACGTTTGTCGATTGTAGGGGTGTCGGGGACCGGATTGGACCCAACAAGCCTTGGCAATGGCAAGTCTCGTGGAAATAGAAGAAGGATGATGTTGCAGACCAGCAAGGTCTGGGGGACTCACCCAGCGAGGATAAGTCAGGGCACACCTGGAGCAACCAGGAGCCCAAGCAGAAAAAGATTGGCCTTCGGGAGGGCCTACTAGCCAATGGACTAGCGACCGCGAAGGAGCCTCGAGACGATGCACATGGAGCTGGCTAACAGGACACTCGTGGAGTGGAGGCCAGTGATCTTCGGTGCAGTTGGTGCTGGAGGCTGGGGCTACTCGGAGCCCAAAGCACGACTTCGTGGGAGACCCAGAAGAGGATGCACTTGCAAATGCGTTCGGTGTCCAGGTGTCACGGTTCCACGTTACCCACGACAGCTACGGGCCTCAGCCTTGCTGGGGACTCAGGGCAGCCTCGGGAAGTCTGGAAATCCACCTCTGGTGATGCAAAGACTTCGGCGTCCGACGGGAGCTTCAGCGATGCAGACTGGACAATTGCTTCTTTGGTGCCTGCCAAGCAGGGGAGTCACTCCTTGACCCCAAGGGAGATTCTTCAGTCCTCTAATCTTGAAGTAGAGCGTTGAAGGTCCAGGATTCTGTCTCAGAGTTTCGTCCAGGTAAATCTAAAGTCCTAAGGACTGGGTTCCCTTACTTATACTAAGGTAGGGGGTTGGACATACTCTGTGGCCCCACCTATGGGAGGGTCAGGGCAGAGGGGTGGTTACACCCCTTTCCCTTTGTCCAGTTTCGCGCCAGAGCAGGGGCTGAAAGCCCCTGAGCCGGTTTGAACTGGGGTATGCACAGGGACCCCAAGTGTGCCCCCAGAGCAGGATTTCAAAGCACCCGAGAGTGCTCCCGCCCAGCCCCAATACACACTATCCTGTCTGGGGAGGTGGTCACACCTCCCTGGGACAGGAAACCTATTGTCCAGGCCTCCCCTGCCGGAGTTTCGGTCAGCAGCAGGAGGCCAGACTCGTGTCTGTGGCAGCGGCATCCATTTTGTGATGCCAGGGCTCTGGAAAGTCAGTACCGGGTATACCGGTGTGTACATGTCTTTCCCTCTAGAAGGGTGGAATGCTACCCCCGCCGCCAGAACTGGCGGGGGAGTAGTATTCAAGATGTTTGACACCAAACACGACATGCTTTCCGTGCAGCCATCCCAAAGTTAGCATTTAACGCGAGGTGATAATGCGCTTAAGAGTATATGGTCAGGCTGCACTACAAACAGCATCAGAGAAGGGTCTCCGAACACTGCAGAGGGGCCCAGCTCATGCAGGGGCACCCTCTCACATAGGAACCACGCACTCTGCCTTCAGGATTGATAAGGCTTGCCATAGGAGTGACTTATAGGTTTATATGTGTGTATGTATGTAGTGATATAGGTAGCCTATATCACAGTAAGGGGTGCATGCACCACCTTACCCAGGCTGCATTAGCAGACCTGTGGTGTCAGTTTGGATGGCCTTCCAGGGGTGGCACAATACATGCTGCAGCCCCTGGTAGGCCTCTGAGGTACTTATGCCCTGGGTACATAGTATACCATATACTAGGGACTTATAAGGGCACTCCAGATTCCAATCAGAGATGTGCCTAAGGCACATGGAAACCATTTTAAAGAGGAAGCAGCTAGGCTGGGGTTCTGATTAGCAGGGCCCCAACCAGACTAAGGTCGAAAAACAGTGAAGCATCAGCAAAAGTGGGGGTACCCATGTGAAGCAGATCCTACTCTCCTACACAACCCCTCCCCCAAACGTAGGGACATTAAACTAACCTTGCCCAGTTAAGTCTTCATGTTCTAAGTGGAAGTACCTAGAGAGTCCATCTGCATTGGCATGGTTACTCCCAGGTCTATGTTCCACTGTGAAGTCCATCCCCTGTAGGGAAATGGACCACCTAAGCAGTTTGGGGTTTTCACCCTTCATTTGTTTTAGCCATAAGAGGGGCTTATGGTCTGTTTGAACAAGGAAGTGAGTACCAAAGAAGTATGGCCTCAACTTCTTCAGAGCCCAGACCACAGCAAAGGCCTCCCTCTCAATGGCTGACCAACGTTTCTCTCTAGGGGTCAGCCTTCTGCTAATGAAAGCTACTGGCTGATCCTGACCTTCATCATTCAATTGTGACAGTACAGCCCCTACCCCCAATTCAGATGCATCAGTTTGAACAATGAACTTCTTGGAGTAATCAGGACTCTGTAGAATGGGAGCAGTGCACATGGCCTGCTTCAGGTCATCAAATGCCTTTTGACAGCTAACTGTCCACTGAACCTTTTGGGCATTTTCTTGGAAGTTAAGTCATTCAGGGGTGTCACTATTGATCCATACCCCTTGACAAATCTCCTATAGTACCCAGTCAGGCCTAAGAAGGCTCTCACCTGAGTCTGGGTAGTTGGAGCAGTCCAGTCCATGATGGTCTGGATCTTGCTCTGCAGTGGTTGAACCTGGCCTCCACCCACAAGGTGGCCCAGGTACACAACCTGACTCTGCCCTATCTGGCACTTGGTGGCCTTGATAGTCAGGCCTGCTTTCTGCAGGGCCTGTAAAACATTTCTGAGGTGGACCAGGTGATCCTCCCAGGTGGAGCTAAAGACAGCAATATCATCTAGATATGCTGCACTATAGGCTTCCAGACCTGTAAGGACTGTATTCACCAACCTCTGAAAAGTGGCAGGTGCATTCTTCAGACCAAAGGGCATCACCACAAATTGATAATGCCCACTAGGGGTTGAGAATGCTGTCTTTGGCTTTGCATCATCAGCTAGTCTGATCTGCCAGTAGCCAGCTGTCAGGTCAAATGTGCTTAGATACTTGGCTGAGGCCAAAGTGTCTATTAGCTCATCTGCCCTTGGTATTGGATGGGCATCAGTCCTAGTGACTGCATTGAGACCCCTGTAGTCCACACAAAACCTCATCTCTCTTTTCCCACCATTGGTGTGAGGTTTTGGCACAAGGACCACTGGACTAGCCCAAGGGCTATCTGAGGGTTCAATAACTCCCAAATCCAACATCTTCTGGACTTCTGTCCTGATACAGTCCCTGACATGGTCAGGTTGCCTATAAATCTTATTTTTAATAGGCAGACTGTCCCCAGTGTCCACTTCATGAGTGCACCAGGTAGTCTGACTGGGTGTCAGTGAGAATATGTGTCTAAACTGATTGAGCACCTGTCTGCAATCAGTCTGCTGCTGGGTAGTGAGGCTGCCTCCCAAGGCTACACCATCCACTGACCCATCACCAGGGTTCTGTGAGAGCAGGTCAGGGAGTGGGTCACTCTCTTCCTCCTGTCCCTCATCAGTAGCCATGAGCAAGCCCATGTCTGCCCTGTCCACATATGGTTTTAACCTGTTGACATGGAGAACCCTGTGGGGACTCCTGGGTGTTCCTAGGTCTACTAAGTAGGTAACCTCACCCTTCTGCTCAACAATGGTATGGGGTCCACTCCATTTGTCTTGGAGAGCTGCTGGGGCCACTGGCTCCAACACCCACACCTTCTGTCCTGGCTGGTAAACAGTCAGTACAGCCTTTGGTCATGCCAGGCTTTTTGAAGTTCCTGGCTAGCCTCAAGGTTTTTAGTTGCCTTTTTCATATACTCAGCCATCCGGGAGCGGAGACCAAGTACGTAGTCCACTATGTCTTACTTTGGGGGCCTGAGAGGTAACTCCCATCCTTCCTTCACCAAGCACAATGGACCCCTGACAGGGTGACCAAACAAAAGTTCAAAAGGGCTGTAGCCAACCCCTTTTGAGGCACCTCCCTGTATGCAAATAAAAGGCAGGGCAAGAGTATGTCCCATCTTCGCCTAAGCTTTTCTGGGAGCCCTTTAATCATGCCCTTCAAGGTTTTGTTGAATCTCTCAACTAAACCATTGCATTGTGGGTGATAGGGTGTGGTGAACTTGTAAGTCACTCCACACTCCTTCCACATTGCTTTTAAGTATCCAGACATAAAGTTTGCAACCCTGTCTGATACAACCTCCTTAGGGAAGCCCACTCTTGAGAAAATTCCCAGGAGGGCCCTTGCCACCACGGGTGCTGTAGTGGTCCTAAGGGAATAGCCTCTGGGTACCTGGTGGCATGATCCACTACCACCAGGATAAACCTGTGCCCAGATGCTGTTTGGGGATCCATGGGACCAACAATGTCAATCCCTACCCTTTCAAAGGGAACCCCCACCACAGGTAGTGGTATCAGGGGGCCTTTGTAGTGCCACCTGCCTTGCCACTGGCCTGGCAGGTTACACAGGAGCGACAAAACTCCTTGGTGTCTTCAGACATGTGGGACCAGTGAAAGTGAGGGACAATTCTGTCCCAAGTCTTGTTCTGGCCCAGGTGACCTGCTAAGGGAATATCATGGGCTAGGGTCAATAGGAAGCCCCTGAACTTCAAAGGTATAACCAACCTCCTGGTAGCACCAGGCTTGGGGTCTCTACACTCTGAGTACAAGAGTCCATCATCCCAATACACAGTATGGGGACCACTAGCTTTCCCAGCAGCCTCAGCAGCAGCTTGCTGTCTGAGGGGTTCAAGAGAGGGGCAGCTCTGCTGCTCCTGGCTCAGATCTGCCCTGGAAGGTCCCCCTGTCCCTAAGAACTCAACCTGATCAGGCTCAAGCTCCTCTGGGACAGTTCCTTCCTCAGGACTGAGATCATCTCCCTGAAGAGACTGATCTTCCTTCTGAGCCAAGTGGGAAGGCACTGCCTTTACCCTACTACTCCTCCTCTTGGATGGTACTTGGTCCATTGTTCCAGAATCCAAGGCCTGTTCAGTGTTAGACATTTTGCTCTGTGACCTGGTCACAGCAAACACATCTGCAGGGATGCCCAGCATTTCTGCATGGGTCCTGAGCTCCACTTCTGCCCAAGCTGAAGTTTCTAGATCATTGCCAAGCAAGCATTCAACTGGTAGGTTTGCACTTACCACAACCTTCTTAAGGCCAGTTACCCCTCCCCAGGAGAAGTTAACAACTGCCAGAGTATGGTCTGTTCTGACATTGCTAGCATTGGTCACTTGGTACATTTCACCAAGTATAATCTGCCCAGGATCCACAAGGTCTTGTGTCACCATGGTGACACTTGCCCCTGTGTCCCTAAATGCCAAAGCCTCTTTTCCATTTATTAATGGCTGTTGCCTGTACTTGCCCAGATTACTGGGACTCACAGAGGAGGTCACATCCATGCCTCCATCACAGACTAGGACAGCCTGAGTGAGTTCTCTGACTAGGCCAGAGCTCTATCTCATTACCCAGGGTCAACCCTACTAAACCCTTGGCTTCTGTACTCCCACCACCAATTGTAACTGCACTAGGGGAACAGGTGCCTTAGGGGCATTGGTGGGGGCTGGAATAGAGTCTTTGGACTTGGTGCAATCACTGGTCCAGTGTGGTCTTTTGCTTACAGACTTTGCACCATGGTTTCGTTTGGCCTTTCCCTTTGTTAGACTGTGAATCCCCACCTGAAGAAGATTTTTGGGGGCCTTGTGAAGACTTCTGGTCTTTACCCTTCTCCCCACCCTTGTCAGAGTTCTTAGAATCTTGCTTCTTTGGGTCACCACCTTGGTTCTGTACCTTCTGCCTCACCCTGGTTCTGACCCATTTGTCTGCCTTCTTTCCCAATTCTTGGGGAGAGGTCAGATCAGAGTCCACCAGGTACTGATGCAACAGCTGATTTTGACAGTTATTAAGAATCTGCTTCCTCATGATAAGATTGTACAATCCTTTGAAGTCACATACCTTACTGCCCACTAACCAACCTTCCAGAGCCTTAGCAGAACAATCAACAAAGTCCACCCAGTCTTGATTCTGTGCCTTTTGGGTATCTCTGAACTTTAACCTGTATTGTTCAGTTGTTAGGCCAAACCCATCAATCAATGCACTTTTTAAGACTGGATAATTATCAGCATCCTCTTCTCTAACAGAGAGGAGCTTATCTCTACCTTTGTCTGCAAAGGAGAGCCACAAGATTGCTGCCCACTGCTCCTGAGGGACCCTCTGTACTTTACAGGCCCTCTCCAGTGCAGAAATCCATTTGTGGATGTCATCCCCACTCTGGTAGGGAGGGACAATCTTGCTCAGGTTTCTATGGTCATAAGACCTTTCCCTACCACTAGGGAAGTTTCTGCCACCATGGGACTCTAGTCCCAACTTTCGTCTTTGTCTTTGAAGCTCTAGGGACTCCCTGTCTATAGCCAACTGCTCTCTTCTGAGTCTCAACTGAGCTTCCCAATACTTGAGCAGTCTCTCTTTCCTCTCACTGGAGGATTCCCTCCTATGAGAGGAAACAGAGGTCCCTACTGAGGTGTCAGAGTGGTTAGACTCCTGAGAAGGAGATCTAGACCTTCTGGGCACACTCACAACTCTTCCTGGGGGGACAAAGGGGAGGTCATCCTGATCCTCCTCCTCATCTGCAGGAGGAGCTATATTTTCCAGGGCAAGGTCATTGTCACCTTCCTGGCCAGTTTCAGAGGTCAGGTCCTGGGGATTTTCATCCCTGGTCCCTTCCTCACCTTCTGCCCCACCCTCTCTGCCTACCCTTGCAGACCCTATGGGTCTTCTAAGATCATCTAGCAGAAGCATCTCCAGGAGATGTTGGGTGTTGGCACTTTTGCCTGTCTTCAGCTTCCTAATATTGCACAACTCTCTCAATTCCAAGAATGGGAGGTTGTGAGAAGTTGGCCTGGTATATGCTGTTCACTAATTAAAGTGGACACCTTGCACCAGGGCAAATCGACTCTTATGGTAGATAGGTTTAAGACAACCTTTTAAAGAAAGCTATCCTAGTGGTAGCTGTGGAGAGCAGCCTTCAGGCTAAGTCTCGGAGGAATGTAAAGCAGCTTGTTTTACCATATAATCTCTTGAATCACCAAATGAAAAGACACCACACAGGTATATATATCAAATATATATGTATTTATTTCTAAATAACTCTCTACTAATCTCTTTATGAGATTAGAAGACAAACATATGCACAAATCAACGTTTCACAATAAGTTAAGCACAAAATATGGCTGGGGCCCTAGGGGCGTACCAGACCATATACTAAGTAAGAGACTTAGAAACAACGACTTGCAGGGAGACAAGGCCTAGGGCCTTCAGAAGTGCTGGGGCCTCACGAAACCACCCAAGGCAGGTAAGTAAAGGACCCACGGGGGACGCGTGCAGTGTGGATACACAGGCGCGGATCGCCGTTAACTTCAATGGGGCAAGTCGCGGTTGGAAATAAAGAGTTTTAGGATACTTCGGGAGAACCTACAAGCAAGTCACTTACAGGGTAAGTAGTTCTAGGGCCCACACCCACAGGAGCACCGTAGTGCTGGAGTTACCTCACCCAGGGAAGCCGGGTGCACAGGTGTCCTTTGGTGTCGGGTCGCGGCGTCGTTTTCAATGGCGAACAAAGAAGACTTGCTGCTTGCGGGAGCTGAAGAAGTGTCCGGTGGAATCCAAGCCTGGATTCTGAAGAAGGATGACCTGAAAGCAGAGGGGACAGTGTTCAAAGTCACTTGGCAGTGACCCGGGGCAAGGAAGATGGATGCCCACCGTCGTCGGTCGCTTCAGGTCGGTTGCGGGTGCCTTGACTCTTCAGCCACGTGGTCCAGGAGGCGTCGACGACGACCAGGAGCTGGATTCGGTGTGTCCCTCGACGTCTGCAGCTGACTGCGGTGTCGGCAACTCGATCGGAGCCAACAAGCCTTGGCAGCCGCAAGTCTCGGGGAGATGAAGAAAAGTCGATGGCGCAGACCAGCAAGGTCTGTGGAACTCACCCAGCGAGGGTAAGTCAGGGCAGGCCTGGAGCAACCAGGGGAGCCCTTTGGTTTCTTTAAGAAGTCTTCTGGGGACCCACAAGCCAGCGGGCAAGGGATCGCGAAGACACCTCGGGCGGAATCACTCAACAGGGGCCCACGGTCACTCGGGACGGTGTAGGCCTCTGATCTTCGGAGGGATTCCTGCTGGAGGTCGGGACCACACGTGGTCCAAAGCACAAGTTCGTAGAACGTTGTGAAGGGGTTGCACTCGACAATAGTGCACGGTACCCAGGGGTCGCGGTTCCTCGTTACTCGTGGGGTCCACTTGCCTCAGCTTCGCTGGGGACTCACGATGGCCTGGGAGAGGTCAGGAAATCCACTTCTTGGGCTGCAGGGACTTCGGACTCCGGCGGGAGCGGCGTAGTTTGCGACCGTCGTTGTCGTTTTTGGTGCCTGCCAAGCAGGGGAGTCACTCCTTGACTCCAAGGGAGATTCTTCTGTCTTCCAAAGGTAGTGGAACGTCGAAGGGCCAGGATTCTTCTGTAGAGCGTCGTCCAGGGGTTATCTGCTTTGCAATGGCAAGGTTCCCCCTCTTATACTAAAAGAGGGGATGGACTAGCTCTATGACCCCACCTATGGGAGGGTCAAGGGAGGGGTGGCTACACCCACTTCCCTTTGTCCAGTTTCGCGCCAGAGCAGGGGCAGGTAGCCCCTGAGCTGGTTTGAACTGGCATATGCACAGAGGAGCCTTCTGCTCCCCCAGTGCAGGACTTCAAAGCACTCTAAGAGTGCACCCACCCAGCCCCAATACACTAAACCCTGTCTGGAAGGTGGTTACACCTCCCTGTGACAGGATGCCTATTGTTGGGCTTCCTCCACTGCGAGTTTCGGTCATCAGCAGGAGGGCAGCCCAGTGTCTGTGACTGGTGGCATCCATTTTGTGATGCCAGGGCTCTTTAGGATTCTACCGCGTTTCCACAGCAGGTACATGTCTTATCCCTCTAGAAGGGTGGAATGCTACCCCCGCCGCCAAGATTGGCGGGGGGTAGTATTCCAAGATGTTTGACACCAAACACGACATGTTTTGATGCAGCCATTCCAAAGTTAGCATTTACCGCGAGGATATAATGCACTTAAGAGTATATGGTTTAACCGCATCCACAAACAGCACCAGAGAATGGACTCTGAGAACTGCAGAGGGGCCCTGCTCATGCAGAGGCACCCCCTCACATAGAAGCCAAGCACCCTGCCCTCAGGATTGATAGGGCCTGCCATAGGGGTGACTGATAGGTTTATATGTGTGTGCAGGAGAGATATAGGAAACCTATATCTCAGTGAGGGGTGCTAGCACCACCTCACCCAGGCTGCAGTAGCAGGCCTGTGGTGTCAGATTTAGACTGCTTCCCAGGGGTGGCATAACACATGCTGCAGCCCCTGGGAGGCCTGTGAAGTACCTATGCCCTTGGCACCTAAGGTACCATATACTAGGGACTCATAAGGCACCACAGTATCCAATCACTAGTGCACCTAGAGTGCACTCCATGTCGTTTAGAGAGAACAGAGAGGCTGGGGCCCTGATTGGCAGGGACCCAGCCAGACTATAGCCAGAAACCAGTGCTAACATCAGAAAAAAGTGGGGGCAACATAAGAGGCAGATCCTACTCTCCTACACAACCCCCCAAACGTAGGGACACTAAACTAACCTTGACCAGTTGAGTCTTCGTGTTCAAAGTGGAAATACCTTGAGAGTCCATCTGCATTGGCATGTTGGGTCCCAGGCCTATGTTCCACTGTATAGTCCATCCCCTGTAGGGAAATGGACCACCTCAAAAGTTTTGGGTTTTCACCTTTCATCTGCTTTAGCCATAGGAGGGGCTTGTGGTCAGTCTGAACTATGAAGTGAGTGCCAAACAAGTATGGCCTCAGCTTCTTCAGGGCCCAAACCACAGCAAAGGCCTCCCTCTCTATAGCTGACCAACGTTTCTCTCTAGGGGTCAGCCTTCTGCTAATAAAAGCTACTGGCTGGTCTTGACCTTCATCATTCAGTTGAGACAGTACAGCTCCCACACCCAGCTCAGAAGCATCTGTTTGGACAATGAACTTTTTGGTGTAGTCTGGACTCTGTAAGATGGGGGCAGTGCACATGGCCTGCTTTAGGTCTTCAAATGCCTTTTGACAGCTAGCTGTCCACTGAACCTTTTTGGCATTTTCTTAGAGGTAAGATCATTCAAGGGGGTCACTATAGATCCATATCCCTTGACAAACCTCCTATAGTACCCAGTCAGGCCTAAGAAGGCTCTCACCTGTGTCTGGGTGGTTGGAGCAACCCATTCCAGTATGGTTTGGATTTTGCTCTGCAAAGGCTGAACCTGGCCTCCACCTACAAGGTGGCCCAGGTACACAACCTGACTCTGCCCTATCTGGCACTTGGTGGCCTTGATAGTGAGGCCTGCTTTCTGCAGGGCCTCCAAAACATTTCTGAGGTGGACCAGGTGATCCTGCCAGGAGGAACTAAAGACAGCAATATCATCTAGATAAGCTGAGCAATAAGTTTCCATCCCTGCCAGAACTTTATTCACCAACCTCTGAAAAGTGGCAGGTGCATTTTTCAATCCAAAGGGCATCACCACAAAGTGGTAGTGCCCACCAGGGGTCGAAAATGCTGTTTTGGCTTTTGCATCATCAGCTAATCTGATTTGCCAGTAGCCAGCTGTTAGGTCAAATGTGCTTAGATATTTGGCTGAGGCCAAAGTATCAATCAGCTCATCTGCCCTTGGTATGGGATAGGCATCAGTCCTAGTGACTGCATTGAGGCCTCTGTAGTCTACACAAAACCTCATTTCTTTCTTACCACCCTGGGTATGAGGCTTGGGTACCAGGACTACTGGGCTAGCCCAAGGGCTATCTGAAGGCTCAATCACGCCTAACTCCAACATTTTCTGGACTTCAGTCCTGATACAGTCCCTGACATGGTCAGGTTGCCTGTAGATTTTATTCTTGACAGGCAGACTGTCCCCAGTGTCCACCTCATGGGTGCACCAGGTAGTCTGACTAGGGGTCAGGCTAAACATATGTCTAAACTGTTGCAGAACTTGTCTGCACTCAGTTTGCTGATGGTCAGTGAGGCTGCTTGCCAAAGCAACACCATCTACTGACCCATCATCAGGGTTCTGAGAGAGCAGGTCAGGGAGAGGGTCACTCTCCTCCTCCTGGTCCTCATCAGTTGCCATGAGCAAGCCCATGTCAGCCCTGTCAACATATGGCTTTAATCTGTTGACATGAAGCACCCTTAGGGGGCTCCTGGGAGTTCCAAGATTCACCAGATAGGTGACTTCTCCCTTCTGTTCAACTATTGTATGGGGGCCACTCCACTTGTCCTGGAGGGCTGCTGGGGCCACAGGCTCCAACACCCACACTTTCTGTCCTGGCTGGTATACAGTCAGCACAGCCTTTGGTCATGCCAAGCTTTTTGCAATTCTTGGCTGGCCTCCAGGTTTTTGGTTGCCTTTTTCATGTACTCTGCCATCCGGGAGCGGAGACCAAGTACATAGTCCATCACATCTTGTTTGGGGGCTTGAGAGGTAACTCCCAGCCCTCTTTTACCAAACATAGTGGACCTCTCACAGGATGCCCAAACAGAAGCTCAAATGGGCTGTAGCCAACCCCCTTCTGTGGAACCTCTCTGTATGCAAACAAAAGGCAAGGAAGAAGAAGGTCCCATTTCCGCCTAAGCTTCTCTGGGAGTCCCTTAATCATTCCTTTCAAGGTCTTGTTGAAGCGTTCAACTAAACCATTGCATTGTGGGTGATAGGGGGTGGTGAACTTATAAGTTACACCACACTCCTTCCACATTGCTTTCAGATATCCTGACATGAAGTTGGTACCTCTGTCAGAAATGACCTCCTTTGGGAAACCCACTCTGGAGAAAACTCCAATGAGGGCTCTTGCCACCACAGGTGCTGTGGTGGTCCTCAGAGGAATTGCCTCTGGGTACCTGGTGGCATGATCCACTACCACCAGGATAAATCTGTGCCCAGATGCAGTCTGAGGGTCAAGGGGACCAACAATGTCAATCCCTACCCTTTCAAAGGGTACCCCCACCACAGGTAGTGGTATCAGGGGGCCTTTGTTGTGCCACCTGCCTTACCACTGGCTTGGCAAGTGACACAGGAGCGACAAAACTCCTTTGTGTCCTCTGACATATGTGGCCAATGAAAATGTGGAACAAGCCTGTCCCAGGTCTTGTTTTGGCCCAAGTGTCCTGCCAAAGGGATATCATGTGCTAAGGTCAAGAGGAACCCCTAAACTTCTGAGGTATTACCAACCTCCTGGTGGCTCCAGGGGCTGGGTCTCTACCCTCAGAATATAGGAGTCCCTCATCCCAATAAACTTTATGGGACCCACTAGCACTCCCAGCAGCCTCAGCAGCAGCCTGCTGTCTGAGGGGTTCAAGAGAGGGGCAGCACTGTTGCTCCTTGCTCAGATCTTCCCTGGAAGGGCCCCCTGCCCCCAAGAACTCAACCTGGTCAGGTTCAAGTTCCTCTGGGGCAGTTCCTTCTTCAGGTTCTGCTTCACCTCCCTCTGGAAGTGAATCCTTGATCTGAGACAGAGGGGAAGGCACTGCCTTTACCCTACTGCTCCTCCTCTTGGGAAGCATCTGGTCCATTGTTCCAGGATCCAGAGCTGGTTCAGTGTCATGCATTCTTGCTTGTGACCTGGTCACAGCAAATACCTCTGCAGGGATGCCCAACATCTCAGCATGAGTCCATAACTCTACTTCAGACCAGGCTGAAGTCTCTAGATCATTGCCCAATAGACATTCTACAGGGAGGTCTGCACTAACTACAACCTTCTTGAGGCCAGTTACCCCTCCCCAGGAGAAATTCACAACTGCCAGACTATGGTTGGTCTGGACATTGCTTGCATTGGTCACCTGGTACATTTCACCCAGGATGATCTGTCCAGGGTCCACTAGGTCCTCTGCCACCATGGTGACACTAGCACCTGTGTCCCTAAATGCCAAAGCCTGTTTGCCATTTATCAAAGGCTGCTGTTTGTACTTGCCCAGATTACTGGGGCTTACTAGGAAGGACATATCAATGTTTCCCTCACAAATCAGCATTGCCTGAGTGGTCACTCTGACTAGGTCAGAATCCACTTCAGAACCCAGGGTCAACCCTACTACACCCTTATTCTGAGTACCACCTCCACCAGTAGCTGAGCTAGGGGGCACAGTTGCCTTAGGGGCAGGAGTGGTGGTGGTTTGGTCTTTGGACTTGGTACAATCAGAAGTCCAGTGCCCTTTCTGTTTACAGAATTTGCACCAGGGCTTCTTTTGGCCTTTTCCCTTGTTGGACTGTGACTCCCCACCAGATGCAGATTTTTGGGGCCCTTGTGAAGACTTCTGGTCTTTTGACTTATCCCCACCTTTCTCAGAGCCTTTAGGATCTTGCTTCTTAGTGTCACCCCCTTGGTTCTGGGTTTTCTGCCTCACCCTGGTTCTGACCCATTTGTCTGCCTTCTTTCCCAATTCTTGGGGAGAGGTCAGATCAGAGTCCACCAGGTACTGATGCAACAACTGGTTCTGGCAATTATTTAGGATCTGTTCTCTCATCATCAGATTATACAATCCCTTGAAATCAGTAACCCTACTGCCAACCAGCCAACCCTCTAGAGCCTTGGTTGCACAATCAACAAAGTCAGTCCAGTCCTGAGTCTGTGCCTTCTGGGTATCTCTGAACTTTAACCTGTACTGCTCAGTGGTTAAGCCAAACCCATCTATCAGTGCACTCTTCAGGACCTCATAATCATCAGCATCCTCCTCTCTAACAGTGAGGAGCTTGTCTCTTCCTTTATCTGAAAAGGAGAGCCACAAGATTGCTGCCCACTGCTTTTGGGGGACCTGCTGTACTCTACAGGCCCTCTCCATAGCAGTTATCCACTTGTGGATATCATCCCCACTCTGGTAGGGAGGAACAACCTTGCTCAGGTTCCTATGGTCAGGAATATATTCTCTGCCTCTAGGGACACTGTTGCTGCCACCAGGGGGTTCTAACCCCTCTTTTCTAGAAGCTCTCTGGATCTCCAGGGCTTCCCTATCCAGTGCCAACTGCTTGGTTCTGAGGGCCACTCTGGCTTCCTCATACTGGAGCAGTTTGCACCTTCTCTCAGAGGAGGTCTCTCTTAAGGAAAAGTATGAGCTCCTCTGCTGGACAAATTCTCTGCCAGAGTGATAAGAGTGGTCAGATTCCCTGGAAGGGGATCTGTGCCTCTCCTCCTCTCTGTCAGTTCTCTTAGGGAGAATTCCTCTGTCCTTTTCAGGCCCCTTGGAGCCTGGCCCTTCAATCACAGAGTCTTGGTCATTCTGATTTTCATCATCTGACCCAGATACTATGACTGACCCACCCACTGATTCAAACCCTTTAGCTCCTAGAGCCAATCTAAGGTCATCTGCTGTCAGCAGATCTATCAGGTGTAGTGTTGAGGGACTCTGTCCTAGTCTCAGGTGTCTGTCAACACACATGGCTCTCAAGTCAGAGAAAGCCATGTCCTTATACTGAGGCTGAGTGGATCCACTGGGTCCACCCTTTAAGGACATTCTAGTGTTGTGCAGTGTTGTACTACCTACACTAGTTTGTGGCCTACTGATCCTAGCTTGAGCTGTGGAAAGGGTGTGCTATCCCTTGGCACACAGCTCTAAGTTCAGTAGAACTTATTGATACTAAGCTTGACTTTATATGTACCTTGAGTACCTATAATGGTTTTCAGTTAGTAATTCAAATAGAGATTTTCTGGTAAAACAATGGCAAGCTGGAATCCCACACGCTGCCCACCAATGTGAGAAGTTGGCCTGGTATATGCTGTTCACTAATTAAAGTGGACACCTTGCACCAGGGCAAATCGACTCTTATGGTAGATAGGTTTAAGACAACCTTTTAAAGAAAGCTATCCTAGTGGTAGCTGTGGAGAGCAGCCTTCAGGCTAAGTCTCGGAGGAATGTAAAGCAGCTTGTTTTACCATATAATCTCTTGAATCACCAAATGAAAAGACACCACACAGGTATATATATCAAATATATATGTATTTATTTCTAAATAACTCTCTACTAATCTCTTTATGAGATTAGAAGACAAACATATGCACAAATCAACGTTTCACAATAAGTTAAGCACAAAATATGGCTGGGGCCCTAGGGGCGTACCAGACCATATACTAAGTAAGAGACTTAGAAACAACGACTTGCAGGGAGACAAGGCCTAGGGCCTTCAGAAGTGCTGGGGCCTCACGAAACCACCCAAGGCAGGTAAGTAAAGGACCCACGGGGGCCGCGTGCAGTGTGGATACACAGGCGCGGATCGCCGTTAACTTCAATGGGGCAAGTCGCGGTTGGAAATAAAGAGTTTTAGGATACTTCGGGAGAACCTACAAGCAAGTCACTTACAGGGTAAGTCGTTCTAGGGCCCACACCCACAGGAGCACCGTAGTGCTGGAGTTACCTCACCCAGGGAAGCCGGGTGCACAGGTGTCCTTTGGTGTCGGGTCGCGGCGTCGTTTTCAATGGCGAACAAAGAAGACTTGCTGCTTGCGGGAGCTGAAGAAGTGTCCGGTGGAATCCAAGCCTGGATTCTGAAGAAGGATGACCTGAAAGCAGAGGGGACAGTGTTCAAAGTCACTTGGCAGTGACCCGGGGCAAGGAAGATGGATGCCCACCGTCGTCGGTCGCTTCAGGTCGGTTGCGGGTGCCTTGACTCTTCAGCCACGTGGTCCAGGAGGCGTCGACGACGACCAGGAGCTGGATTCGGTGTGTCCCTCGACGTCTGCAGCTGACTGCGGTGTCGGCAACTCGATCGGAGCCAACAAGCCTTGGCAGCCGCAAGTCTCGGGGAGATGAAGAAAAGTCGATGGCGCAGACCAGCAAGGTCTGTGGAACTCACCCAGCGAGGGTAAGTCAGGGCAGGCCTGGAGCAACCAGGGAGCCCTTTGGTTTCTTTAAGAAGTCTTCTGGGGACCCACAAGCCAGCGGGCAAGGGATCGCGAAGACACCTCGGGCGGAATCACTCAACAGGGGCCCACGGTCACTCGGGACGGTGTAGGCCTCTGATCTTCGGAGGGATTCCTGCTGGAGGTCGGGACCACACGTGGTCCAAAGCACAAGTTCGTAGAACGTTGTGAAGGGGTTGCACTCGACAATAGTGCACGGTACCCAGGGGTCGCGGTTCCTCGTTACTCGTGGGGTCCACTTGCCTCAGCTTCGCTGGGGACTCACGATGGCCTGGGAGAGGTCAGGAAATCCACTTCTTGGGCTGCAGGGACTTCGGACTCCGGCGGGAGCGGCGTAGTTTGCGACCGTCGTTGTCGTTTTTGGTGCCTGCCAAGCAGGGGAGTCACTCCTTGACTCCAAGGGAGATTCTTCTGTCTTCCAAAGGTAGTGGAACGTCGAAGGGCCAGGATTCTTCTGTAGAGCGTCGTCCAGGGGTTATCTGCTTTGCAATGGCAAGGTTCCCCCTCTTATACTAAAAGAGGGGATGGACTAGCTCTATGACCCCACCTATGGGAGGGTCAAGGGAGGGGGTGGCTACACCCACTTCCCTTTGTCCAGTTTCGCGCCAGAGCAGGGGCAGGTAGCCCCTGAGCTGGTTTGAACTGGCATATGCACAGAGGAGCCTTCTGCTCCCCCAGTGCAGGACTTCAAAGCACTCTAAGAGTGCACCCACCCAGCCCCAATACACTAAACCCTGTCTGGAAGGTGGTTACACCTCCCTGTGACAGGATGCCTATTGTTGGGCTTCCTCCACTGTGAGTTTCGGTCATCAGCAGGAGGGCAGCCCAGTGTCTGTGACTGGTGGCATCCATTTTGTGATGCCAGGGCTCTTTAGGATTCTACCGCGTTTCCACAGCAGGTACATGTCTTATCCCTCTAGAAGGGTGGAATGCTACCCCCGCCGCCAAGATTGGCGGGGGGTAGTATTCCAAGATGTTTGACACCAAACACGACATGTTTTGATGCAGCCATTCCAAAGTTAGCATTTACCGCGAGGATATAATGCACTTAAGAGTATATGGTTTAACCGCATCCACAAACAGCACCAGAGAATGGACTCTGAGAACTGCAGAGGGGCCCTGCTCATGCAGAGGCACCCCCTCACATAGAAGCCAAGCACCCTGCCCTCAGGATTGATAGGGCCTGCCATAGGGGTGACTGATAGGTTTATATGTGTGTGCAGGAGAGATATAGGAAACCTATATCTCAGTGAGGGGTGCTAGCACCACCTCACCCAGGCTGCAGTAGCAGGCCTGTGGTGTCAGATTTAGACTGCTTCCCAGGGGTGGCATAACACATGCTGCAGCCCCTGGGAGGCCTGTGAAGTACCTATGCCCTTGGCACCTAAGGTACCATATACTAGGGACTCATAAGGCACCACAGTATCCAATCACTAGTGCACCTAGAGTGCACTCCATGTCGTTTAGAGAGAACAGAGAGGCTGGGGCCCTGATTGGCAGGGACCCAGCCAGACTATAGCCAGAAACCAGTGCTAACATCAGAAAAAAAGTGGGGGCAACATAAGAGGCAGATCCTACTCTCCTACAGAGGTTGTCATATTTGGATGGCAGGAGCCCACTGGTTCCTGGTAGTGAAGACATTACTAGTGAGGTGTGGTGAATGCACTACCTACTCTAGTGTGGCCCACTAAACTCTCTTGAGTTGTAGAAAGGGTGTGCTAGGCCCTTAACACACAACTCTAAGTGCAGTAGAACTTACTGTATACTAAGCTTGTTTTTAAATGTACCTAAGGTACCCTTAGTGGTTTTCAGTTGATCAATTCAATTGAGATTATCTGGTAAAACAATAGCAAGCTGGAATCCCACACGCTGCACACCAATGTGAGAAGTTGGCCTGGTATATGCTGTCCACTAATTATAGTGGGCACCTTGCACCAGTCCAAATAACCCCTTATTGGAGAGAGGTTAAAGACAACCTTTATTGAAAGCTATCCTAGAGGTAGCTATGGAGAGCAGCCTTCAGGCTAAGTCTTGAAGGAATGTAAAGCAGCTTGTTTTACCAGTCTATAATCTCTTGAGTGACCAAATGAAAGAGGACCACACCAGGTATATATATAAAATATATGTATTTAATCTTAAACACACCCCTCTAGTCTCTTTATGAGGCTAGAGTTCGAAGTACATACGTTACAAGTCAGTTATCAACAGTAATAGCACAAATACACGTTTGAGCCCTAGGGGCGTACCAAACCATATACCAATAAAGTGGTATAAGAACCACGACTGAGCTAGACACAAGGCCTAGAGCCTGTAGAAGTGCTTGGACCACAAGGAACCACCCAAGGTAGTGACACAGGGGATCCACGCGGGACGCGTGCAGTGTTGGAACACAGCCGCAAATCACCGTTAACTTCTATGGGGAAAGTCGCGGTTAGGTTTTTAAAAGGAAAGGACACCTAGAGGAGGACTTGGAGCAAATCCCTTTAGAACTAGGCAGTTCTAGAGTCAATACCCACGGGAGCACCGGAGTACTCGAGTTACCTCACCCAGGGAAGCCGGGTGCATAGGTGTCTTTTGGTGTCGGGTTTCGTCGTCGTTTTTAATGGCGATCTGCTGCAGCGGGCTGCTGGCGGCCAAGTCGAAAGTGTCCGGGTGGATCCAAGGGTGGATCGAAGATCTGAAGAACCTGAAAGCAGAGGGGACAGAGTCTGGGTCACTAGCCAGTGACCAGGAGGGCGTTGAGCAGATGCCCACCGATGTTGGGTGCTTCAGGTAGCTTGACAGTTGTCTTGACTCTTCAGCCACGAGGTCCAGGAGGTGTCGATGACAACCAGGAGCTGGATTCAAGCTGTCCCACGACGTCTGTCGATTGCTGCGGTGTCGGCGACCAGATTGGGCCCAACAAGCCTTGGCAACGGCAAGTCACGTGGAAACAAAGAAAGGACGTTGTTGCAGACCAGCAAGGTCTGGGGGACTCACCCAGCAAGGGTAAGTCAGGGCACATCTGGAGCAGCCAGGGAAGCCCAAGCAGAAGAAGAGTTGCCTTCGGGAGAGCCCACTAGCCAACGGACTAGCGACCATGAAGGAGCTTCAAGTGGACGCACTTGGAGCTGGCTCACAGGACACTCGTGGAGTGGAGGCCAGTGATCTTCGGTGCAGTCGGTGCTGGAGGCAGGGGCTACTGGTCGCCCAAAGCACAACTTCGTGGGAGGCCAGGAAGAGGATGCACTTACAAAAGTTCTCGGTGTCCAGGGGTCACGGTTCCACGTTACCCACGACAGCTACGTGCCTCAGCTTTGCTGGAGTCTCAGGGCAGCCTCGGGGAAGTCTGGAAATCTACCTCTGGTGTTGCAAAGACTTCGGCGGCCGGCGGGAGCTTCAGCGATGCAGACCGGACAATTGCTTCTTAGGTGCCTGCCAAGCAGGGGAGTCACTCCTTGACCCCAAGGAGATTCTTCAGTCCTCTAATCTTCAAGTAGAGCGACGAAGGTCCAGGATTCGGCTTCAGAGTTTCGGTCCAGGGTAATCTAAAGTCCTAAGGACTGGGGTCCCATACTTATACCAAGTTAGGGGTTGGACATACTCTGTGGACCCACCTATGGGAGGGTCAGGGAAGAGGGTGGTTACACCCATTCCCTTTGTCCAGTTTCACGCCATAGCAGGGGCAGGTAGCCCCTGCAACCGGTTTGAACTGGGCTATGCACAGGGACACCAAATGTGCCCCCAGTGCAGGACTTCAAAGCACCAGAGAGTGCTCCCGCCCAGCCCCAATACACACTATCTTGTCTGGGGAGGTGGTTACACCTCCCTTCGACAGGAAACCTATTGTCCAGGCCTCCCCTGCCGGAGTTTCGGTCAGCAGTAGGAGGCCAGACCCGTGTCTGTGGCCGCGGCGTCCATTTTGTGATGCCAGGGCTCTGTAAAGTTAACACCTGGTAGCCCGGTGTGTAGATGTCTCTCCCTCTAGAAGGGTGGAATGCTACCCCCGCCACCAGAACTGGCGGGGGGGGTAGTATTCCAAGATGTTTGACACCAAACACGACATGTTTCCGTGCAGCCATCCCAAAGTTAGCATTTAACGCGAGGATATAATGCACTTAAGAGTATATGGTCAGGCTGCACCACAAACAGCATTGGAGGAGTGGCTCTGAATGCTGCAGAGGGGCTCTGCTCATGCAGGGGGACCCTCTCACATAAAAACCAAGCACTCTGCCTTCAGGATTGTTAAGGCCTGCCATAGGAGTGACTTATAGGTTTATGTGTGTGTGCAGCGGTAGGGATATAGGTAGCCTATACCACAGTAAGGGGTGCATGCACCACCTTACCCAGGCTGCAGTAGCAGACCTGTGGTGTCATTTTGGAGGGCCTGCCAGGGGTGGCACAATACATGCTTCAGCCCCTGGTAGGCCTCTGGGGTGCCTATGCCCTGGGTACATAGTATACCATATACTAGGGACTTACAAGGGCACTCCAGAATCCAATCAGAGATTTACCTAAGGTACATGGAAACCATTTTAGAGAGGAAGCAGCTAGGCTGGGGTTCTGATTAGCAGGGCCCCAGCCAGACTAAAGTCAAAAAACAGTGAAGCATCAGCAAAAAGTGGGGGTACCCATGTGATGCAGATCCTACTCTCCTACAGTTGCTTCTTTCTGCACTTCTCTTGCCTCTTTCTGCACCCCTCTTGCCTCTTTCTGCATCTCTGTTGCTTCTTTCAGTACTTCTATTCTTTCTTTCTGCACCTCTCCTGCCTCTTTCTGCACCTCTCCTGCCCCTTTCTGCACCGCTGTTCCCTCTTTCTGCACCCATCTTCCCTCTTTCTGCACCTCTCTTGCCTCTTTCTGCACCCCTTATCCCTCTTTCTGCACCTCTCTTGCCTTTTTCTGCAACTCTCTTGCCTCTTTCTGCACTTCTCTTGATTTTTTCTGCACCTCTCTTGTTTCTTTCTGCAACTCTCGTCTCTTCTCATCACTTCTCTTGGTTCTTTGTGCACCTCTGTTGCTTCTTTCAGCACTTCTCCTGCCTCTTTCTGCACTTTTCTTGCCTGTTTCTGCACCTCTCTTGCCTCTATCTGCACCCCTGTTGCCTCTTTCTGCACCCCTGTTGCCTCTTTCTGCACCTCTTGCCTCTTTCTGCACCCCTGTTCCCTCTTTCTGCACCTCCTTTGCCTCTTTCTGCAGCCCTGTTCCCTCTTGCTGCATTTCTCTTGCTGCTTTCTGCACCGCTGTTGTTTCTTTCTGCACTTTTCTTGCCTCGTTCTGCATCTCTGTTGCTTCTTTCTGCACTTCTATTCTTTCTTTCTGCACTTCTCTTGCCTCTTTATGCAACTCTCTTGCCTTTCTGCACATCTCTTGCTTCCTTCTGCACTTCTCTTGCTTCTTTGTGTACCTGTCTTGCCTCTTTCTGCACCTCTCTTGCCTCTTTCTGCACCTCTCTTGTCTATTTCATCACTTCTCTTGCCTCTTTCTGCACCTCTCTTGCCTCTTTCTGCACCCCTGTTCCCTCTTTCTGCACCTCTCGTGCCTTTTTCTGCACTTCTCTTGCCTCTTTCTGCACTTCTCTTGCCTCCTTCTGCCCCTCTATTGCTTCTTTCTGTGCTTCTCCCGCCTCTTTATGCACATTTCTTCCTCTTTATGCACATCTCTTGCTTCCTTCTGCACTTCTCTTGCTTTTTCCGGCACCTTTCTTGCTTCTTGTGTACCCGTCTTCCCTCTTTCTGCAACTCTCTTGCTTCTTTCTGCGCTTCTCTTGCCTCTTTCTGCACCGCTCTTGCTTCTTTCTGTACCCCTCTTGCCTCTTTCTGTACCTCTCTTGCTTCTTTTTGCACTTCTTTTGCTTCTTTCTGCACCCCTCTTGCTTCTTTCTGCACCCCTCCTGCCTTTTTCTGCACCTCTCCTGCCTCATCTGCACCTGTCTTGCCTCTTTCTGCACCCCTCTTCCTGCACCTCTCTTACCTCTTTCTGCACCCCTGTTCCCTCTTTCTGCACCTCCCTTGTCTCTTTCTGCAACTCTCTTGCCTCTTTCTGCACTTCTCTTGCTTTTTTCTGCACCTCTCGTTTCTTTCTGCAACTCTCTTGTCTCTTTCATCACTTGTCTTGGTTCTTTATGTACCTCTGTTGCTTCTTTCAGCACTTCTGCCTCTTTCTGCACTTCTCTTGCCTGTTTCTGCACCTTTTTTGCCTCTTTATGCACCTCTGTTGCCTCTTTCTGCACCCCTCTTGCCTCTTTCTGTACCGCTTGTGAGAAGTTGGCCTGGCATATGCTATCCACTAGTTGTAGTGGGCACCTTGCACCAGTCCAAACAACCCCTTATTGATGATAGGTTAAAGACAACCTTTATTGAAAGCTATCCTAGTGGTAGCTATGGAGAGCAGCCTTCAGGCTAAGTCTTGAAGGAATGTAAAGCAGCTTGTTTTACCAGTCTATAATCTCTTGAGTGACCAAATGAAAGAGGACCACACCAGGTATATATATAAAATATATTTATTTAGTCTTAAACACACCCCTCTAGTCTCTTTATGAGGCTAGAGTTCGAAATACATAAGTTACAAGGCAAATATCAGCAGTTATTAGCACAATACACGTTTGAGCCCTAGGGGCGTACCAAACCATATACCAAAATAGTGGTATAAGAACCACGACTGAGCTAGACACAAGGCCTAGAGCCTGTAGAAGTGCTTGGACCCCAAGGAACCACCCAAGGTAGTGCCATAGGGGACCCACGGTGGATGCGTGCAGTGTGAGAACACAGCCATGAATCGCTGTTGACTTCTATGGGGAAAGTCGCGGTTGGATTTTAAAAGAAAAAGGACACTTCGGAGAGGACTTCCAGTTAACCCCTTAAAACTTAAGAGTTTCTAGGGCCCACGTGAGTACCAAAATACTCGAGTTACCTCACCCAGGGAAGCCGGGTGCATACGTGTTAAAAGGTGTCGGGAATCGTCGTCGTTTTCAATGGTGACCTCTTGGAAAGTGCTGCTGCCCTGAAGAGCAAGAGTGTCTGGTGCGATCCAAGCCTGGATTGAGGAAGAGGAAGACCTGAAAGCAGAGGGGACAGAGTCTGGGTCACTAGCCAGTGACCAGGGGCACGATAGTCGAATGCCCTCAGATGTCGGGTGCTTCAGGTGAGTTGACGGGTGCCTTGACTCTACAGCCATGAGGTCCAGGAGGTGTCGACGATAACCAGGAGCAGGAATCAAGCTGTCCCACAAAGTCTGTCGAGTGCTGCGGTGTCCGCGACCAGATTGGACCCAACAAGCCTTGGCAACGGCAAGCCATGGGGAAATGAAGAAAAGGATGTGGTGCAGACCAGCAAGGTCTGAGGGACTCACCCAGTGAGGGTAAGTCAGGACACTTATGGAGCAACCAGGAAACCCCAAGCAATTGAAGAGTTGCCTTCGTGGGGACCCACTAGCCAACGGACTAGAGATCGCGAAGGAGCCTTGAGTGGTCGCACTTGGAGCTGGCCCACGGGACACTCATGGAGTGTAGGCCAGTGATCTTCACTGCAGTTGGTTCTCGGGGCTAAGGCTACTTGGAACCGAAAGCACGGCTTCGAGAGATGTCAGGAAGTTGGTGCACTTGCAAATGTGCTCGGTGTCCAGGGGTCATGGTTCCACGTTACCCACAACAGCTACGGGCCTCAGCTTTGCTGGGGACTCAGGGCAGCCTCGGCGAAGTCTGGCAATCCATCTCTGGTGATGCAAAGACTACAGCGTCCAGCAGGAGCTTCAGTGATGCAGACCGGACAGATGCTTCATTGGTGCCTGCCAAGCAGGGGAGTCACTCCTTGACCCCAAGGGAGATTCTTCAGTCCTCTAATCTTGATGTAGAGCATCGAAGGTCCAGGATTCAGCTACAGAGTTTCGTCCAGGGATATCTAAAGTCCTGTTGCCAGGGTTCCCTTACTTATACTAAGGAAAGGGGTTGGACTAACTCTGGGGACCCACCTACGGGAGGGTTTGGAAAGAGGGGTGGCTACACCCATTTCCTTTGTCCAGTTTCACGCCAGAGCAGGGGCTGGTAGCCCCTGCAACCGGTTTGAACTGGGGTATGCACGAGGACACCAAATGTGCCCCCAGTGCAGGACTTCAAAGCACTCAGAGAGTGCTCCCACCTAGCCTCAATCCACTAAGGCCTGTCTGGGATGTGGTCACACCTCCCTGCGACAGGAAACCTATTGTCCAGGCCTCCCCTGCCGGAGTTTCGGTCAGCAGTAGGAGGCCAGACTCGTGTCTGTGGCTGCAGCATCCATTTTGTGATGCCAGGGCTCTTTAAGGTTTCTACCGGGTATACCGGTGGGGACATGTCTCTCCCTCTAGAAGGGTGGAATTCTACCCCCGCCGCCAGGACTGGTGGGGGGGTAAGATTCCAAGGTGTTTGACACCAAACACGACATGTTTCCGTGCAGCCAGTCCAAAGTTAGCATTTTACCGCGAGGTTATAATGCACTTAAGAGTATATGGTCAGGCTGCACCACAGACAACTCCGGATAGGAGATTCCGAGGGCTGCAGAGGGGCTCTGCTCATGCATGGGCACCCTCTCACATATAACCAAGCACCCTGCCTTCAGGATTGATAAGGCCTGCCATAGGGATGACTGATAGGTTTCTATGTGCAGTGTAAGGTGAGATATAGTGAACCTATACCTCTGTAAGGGGTGCATGCACCACCTCACTCAGGCAGGTGTCATTTTGGATGGCCTTCCAGGGGTGGCACAATACATGCTTCAGCCCCTGGTAGGCCTCTGGGGTACCTATGCCCTGGGTACATAGTATACCATATACTAGGGACTTATAAGGGCACCCCAGAATCCAATCTGTGATGTACCTAAAGTACAGGGAATCAATTTAGAGAGGAAGCAGCTAGGCTGGGGTCCTGAATAGCACGGCCCCAGCCAGACTAAAGTCGAAAAACAGTGATACACCAGCAAAAAGTGGGGGTAACCATAAGAGGCAGATCCTACTCTCCTACACAACCCCCCCAAACGCAGGGACATTAAACTAACCTTGACCAGTTAAGTCTTCATGTTCTAAGTGGAAATATCTGGAGAGTCCATCTGCATTGGCATGGTTACTCCCAGGTCTATGTTCCACTGTATAGTCCATCCCCTGTAGGGAAATGGACCACCTCAAGAGTTTGGGGTTTTCACCCTTCATCTGTTTTAGCCATAAGAGGGGCTTATGGTCTGTCTGAACAATGAAGTGAGTACCAAACAAGTATGGCCTCAGCTTCTTCAGAGCCCAAACCACAGCAAAGGCCTCCCTCTCAATGGCTGACCAACGTTTCTCTCCGGGGGTCAGCCTTCTGCTAATAAAAGCTACTGGCTGATCCTCATCTTCATCATTCAACTGTGATAGTACAGCCCCTACCCCCAACTCAGATGCATCTGTTTGCACAATGAACTTTTTGGAGTAATCAGGACTCTGCAGAATGGGAGCAGTGCACATGGCCTGCTTCAGGTCATCAAAAGCCTTTTGACAGCTAACTGTCCACTGAACCTTTTTGGGCATTTTCTTAGAGGTTAAGTCATTCAGGGGTGTCACTATTGATCCATACCCCTTGACAAATCTTGCCTAAAAAGGCTCTCACCTGAGTCTGGGTAGTTGGAGCAACCCAGTCCATGATGGTCTGGATCTTGCTCTGCAATGGTTGAACCTGGCCTCCATCCACAAGGTGGCCCAGCTACACAACCTGACTCTGCCCTATCTGGCAGTTTGTGGCCTTGATAGTTAGGCCTGCCTTCTGCAGGGCCTCCAAAACATTTCTGAGGTGGACCAGGTGATCCTCCCAGGTGGAGCTAAAGACAGCAATATCATCTAGATATGCTGCACTATAGGCTTCCAGACCTGTAAGGACTGTGTTCACCAACCTCTGAAAAGTGGCAGGTGCATTTTTCAAACCAAAGGGCATCACCACAAATTGGTAAAGCCCACCAGGGGTAGAAAATGCTGTTTTTGGCTTTGCGGCATCAGCTAGTCTGATCTGCCAGTAGCCAGCTGTTAGGTCAAATGTGCTTAGATACTTGGCTGAGGCCAAAGTGTCTATTAGCTCATCTGCCCTGGGGATTGGATGGGCATCAGTCCTAGTGACTGCATTGAGGCCTTTGTAGTCCACACAAAACCTCATCTCTCTCTTACCATCTTTTGTGTGAGGCTTGGGCACCAGGACCACTGGACTAGCCCAAGGGCTATCTGAAGGCTCAATGACACCCAGTTCCAACATTTTCTGGACTTCTGTCCTGATACAGTCCCTGACCTGGTCAGGTTGCCTGTAAATCTTACTTTTAACAGGCAGACTGTCCCCAGTGTCCACTTCATGAGTGTACCAGGTGGTCTGACTTGGAGTCAGAGAAAACATGTATCTGAACTGATTGAGCACCTGTCTACAATCAGTTTGCTGCTGGGCAGTGAGGCTGCCTGCCAAGGCTACACCATCCACTGACCCATCATCAGGGTTCTGTGAGAGCAGGTCAGGGAGAGGGTCACTCTCCTCCTCCTGTCCCTCATCAGTTGCCATGAGCAAGCCCATGTCAGCCCTGTCCACATATGGCTTCAGCCTGTTGACATGGAGCACCCTGTGGGGGCTCCTGGGAGTTCCCAGGTCTACCAGATAGGTAACCTCTCCCTTCTGTTCAACAATTGTATGGGGGCCACTCCACTTGTCTTGGAGGGCTGCTGGGGCCACTGGCTCCAGCACCCACACCTTCTGTCCTGGCTGGTAAACAGTCAGCACAGCCTTTGGTCATGCCAGGCTTTCTGTAATTCCTGGCTAGCCTCAAGGTTTTTGGTTGCCTTTTTCATATACTCAGCCATCCTGGAGCGGAGACCAAGTACATAGTCCACTATGTCCTGTTTAGGGGTTTGAGAGGTAACTCCCAACCTTCCTTCACCAGACACAATGGACCCCTGACAGGATGTCCAAACAAAAGTTCAAAAGGGCTGTAGCCAACCCCCTTTTGAGGCACCTCCCTGTATGCAAATAAAAGGCAGGGCAAGAGTATGTCCCATCTTCGCCTAAGCTTTTCTGGGAGCCCTTTAATCATGCCCTTCAAGGTTTTGTTGAATCTCTCAACTAAACCATTGCATTGTGGGTGATAGGGTGTGGTGAACTTATAAGTCACTCCACACTTCTTCCACATTGCAGTCAAGTAACTGGACATAAAGTTTGCATCTCTGTCAGATACTACCTCCTTAGGAAAGCCCACTCTTGAGAAAATTCCCAGGAGGGCTCTTGCCACCACAGGTGCTGTAGTGGTCCTAAGGGGAATGGCTTCTGGGTACCTAGTGGCATGGTCCACCACCACCAGGATAAACCTGTGCCCAGATGCTGTTTGGGGATCCATGGGACCAACTATGTCAATCCCCACCCTCTCAAAGGGAACCCCCACCACAGGTAGTGGTATCAGGGGGCCTTTGTGGTGCCACCTGCTTTCCCACTGGCTTGGCAGGTTACACAGGAGCGACAAAACTCCTTGGTGTCTTCAGACATGTGGGGCCAGTGAAAGTGAGGGACAATTCTGTCCCAAGTCTTGTTCTGGCCCAGGTGACCTGCTAAGGGAATGTCATGGGCTAGTGTCAATAGGAAGCCCCTGAACTTCAGAGGTATTACCAACCTCCTGGCTGCTCCAGGCTTGGGGTCTCTACTCTCTGAGTACAGGAGTCCATCATCCCAATATATCTTATGGGTGCCACTAGCATTCCCAGCAGCCTCAGCAGCAGCTTGCTGTCTGAGGGGTTCAAGAGAGGGGCAGTTCAGCTGCTCCTGGCTCAGATCTGCCCTGGAAGGGCCCCCTGTCCCCAAGAACTCAACCTGATCAGGTTCAAGCTCCTCTGGGACAGTTCCTTCTTCAGGCCTGAGATCATCTTCCTCAAAAGACTGATCTGCTTCCTGAGCCAAGGGGGAAGGCACTGCCTTAACCCTACTGCTCCTTCTCTTGGGAGGCACCTGGTCCATTATTCCAGAATCCAGGGCCTGTTCAGCTTTTGACATTTTTGCCTGTGACCTAGTCACAGCAAAGACATGTGCAGGGATCCCTAACATTTCTGCATGTTTCCTGAGCTCCACCTCTGCCCAAGCTGAGGTTTCAAGATCATTGCCAAGCAAGCATTCTACTGGTAGGTCTGCACTCACCACAACCTTCTTAAGGCCAGTTACCCCTCCCCAGGAGAAGTTAACAACTGCCAGAGAATGGTCTGTTCTGACATTGCTAGCATTGGTCACTTGGTACATTTCACCAAGTATAATCTGCCCAGGATCCACAAGATCTTGTGTCACCATGGTGACACTTGCTCCTGTGTCCCTGAATGCCAAAGCCTCTCTTCCATTAATTAAAGGCTGCTGTCTGTATTTGCCCAAATTATTGGGACTCACAAAGGGGGACATATCCATGCCCCCATCACAGACTAGGACAGCCTGAGTTGGCACTCTGACTAGGCCAGAGCCCATCTCAGTACCCAGGGTCAACCCTACTAAACCCTTATTCTGAGTGTTTCCACCACCACTTGTAGCTGGACTAGGGGGAACAGTTGCCTTAGGGGCAATGGTGGCTGGATTAGAGTCTTTGGACTTGGTGCAATCACTGGTCCAGTGAGTCTTTTGCTTACAGACTTTGCACCATGGTTTCTTTTGGCCTTTTCCTTTATTAGATTGGGATTCCCCACCAGATGCAGATTTTTGGGGACCTTGAGAAGACTTCTGGTCTTTACCCTTTTCCCCACCCTTGTCAGAGTTTTTGGAATCTTGCTTCTTCTGGTCACCACCTTGGTTCTGTACTTTCTGCTTCACCCTGGTTCTGACCCATTTGTCTGCCTTCTTACCCAATTCTTGGGGAGAGGTCAGATCAGAGTCAACCAGGTACTGATGTAGCAACTGATTCTGACAGTTATTAAGAATCTGCTCCCTCATGATTAAATTATACAATCCTTTGAAGTCACACACCTTACTGCCAAGTAACCAGCCTTCCAGAGCCTTGGTAGCACAATCTACAAAGTCCACCCAGTCCTATGTCTGTGCCTTTTGGGTATCTCTGAACTTTAACCTGTCTTGCTCAGTGGTTAGGCCAAACCCATCTATTAGGGCACTCTTCAGGACTTGGTAATCATCAGCATCCTCTTCTCTAACAGTGAGGAGCTTGTCTCTACCTTTGTCTGCAAAGGAGAGCCACAAGATTGCTGCCCACTGCTCCTGGGGGACCCTCTGAACTTTACAGGCCCTTTCCAGTGCAGTTATCCATTTGTGGATGTCATCCCCACTCTGGTAGGGAGGGACAATCTTGCTCAGGTTTCTATGGTCATAAGACCTTTCCCTACCACTAGGGAAGTTGCTGCCACCATGGGACTCTAGTCCCAACTTTCTTCTTTGTCTTTGAAGCTCTAGGGACTCCCTGTCTATAGCCAGCTGCTCTCTTCTGATCCTAAGCTGAGCTTCTTCATACTGGAGCAGTCTCTTTTTCCTTTCATTAGAGGTCTCCCTCCTATGAGAAGAAACAGAGGTCCCTACTGAGGTGTCAGAATGGTCAGACTCCTGAGAAGGAGATCTGGACCTTCTAGGCACACTCACAACTCTTCCTGGTGGGACAAAGGGGAGGTCATTCTGATCCTCCTCCTCATCTGCAGGAGGAGCTGGATTGTCCAGGGCAAGATCATTGTCATCTTCCTGGCCAGTTTCAGAGGTCAGGTCCTGGGTATTTTCACCCCTGGTCCCTTCCTCATCTTCTGCCCCACACTCTCTGCCTACCCCTGCAGACCCTAGGGGTCTTCTGAGATCATCCAGCAGAAGCATCTCCATGAGACGTTGGGTGTTGGCACTTTTGCCTGTCTTCAGCTTCCTAATCTTGCACAACTCTCTCAATTTCAAGAATGGGAGGCTGTCATATTTGGAGGGTAGGAGCCCACTGGTTCCTGGCAGTGAAGACATCACTAGTGAGGTGTGGTGTATGCACTACCTACTCTAGTGTGGCCTACTAAACTCTCTTGAGTTGTAGAAAGGGTGTGCTAAGCCCTTGACACACAACTCTAAGTTCAGTAGAACGTACTGTATTTCTAAGCTTGAATTTATATGTACCTCAGGTACCTTTAGTGGTTTTCAGTTAGTCACACACTTGAGATTATCTGGTAAAACAATAGCAAGCTGGAATCCCACACGCTGCACACCAATGTGAGAAGGTGGCCTGGTATATGCTGTCCACTAGTTATAGTGGGCACCTTGCACCAGTCCAAACAACCCCTTATGGATGATAGGTTAAAGACAACCTTTATTGAAAGCTATCCTAGTGGTAGCTATGGAGAGCAGCCTTCAGGCTAAGTCTTGGAGGAATGTAAAGCAGCTTGTTTTACCAGTCTATAATCTCTTGAGTGACCAAATGAAAGAGGACCACACCAGGTATATATATATAAAATATATGTATTTAGTCTTAAACACACCCCTCTAGTCCCTTTATGAGGCTAGAGTTCGAAGTACATAAGTTACAAGTCAAATATCAGCAGTTATTAGCACAATACATGTTTGAGCCCTAGGGGCGTACCAAACCATATACTAAAATAGTGGTATAAGAACCACGACTGAGCTAGACACAAGGCCTAGAGCCTGTAGAAGTGCTTGGACCCCAAGGAACCACCCAAGGTAGTGATACAGGGGACCCACGGGGGACGCGTGCAGTGTGAGAACACAGCCGCGAATCGCCGTTGACTTCTATGGGGAAAGTCGCGGTTGGATTTTAAAAGAAAAAGGACACTTCGGAGAGGACTTCCAGTTAACCCCTTAAAACTTAAGAGTTTCTAGGGCCCACACCCACGTGAGTACCGAAATACTCAAGTTACCTCACCCAGGGAAGCCGGGTGCATACGTGTTAAAAGGTGTCGGGAATCGTCGTCGTTTTCAATGGCGACCTCTTGGAAAGTGCTGCTGCCGTGAAGAGGAACAGTGTCCGGTGCGATCCAAGCCTGGATCGAGGAAGAGGAAGACCTGAAAGCAGAGGGGACAGAGTCTGGGTCACTAGCCAGTGACCAGGGGCACGATAGTCGAATGCCCTCAGATGTCGGGTGCTTCAGGTGAGTTGACGGGTGCCTTGACTCTTCAGCCATGAGGTCCAGGAGGTGTCGACGACAACCAGGAGCTGGAATCGATCTGTCCCACAAAGTCTGTCGAGTGCTGCAGTGTCGGCGACCAGATTGGACCCAACAAGCCTTGGCAATGGCAAGTAACGGGGAAACAAAGAAAAGGCTGTGTTGCAGACCAGCAAGGTCTGAGGGACTCACCCAGTGAGGGTAAGGCAGGGCACTTCTGGAGCAACCAGGAAAGCCCAAGCAATTGAAGAGTTGCCTTCGTGGGGACCCACTAGCCAACGGACTAGAGATTGCAAAGGAGCCTCGAGCGGTCACACTTGGAGCTGGCCCACGGGACACTTGTGGAGTGTAGGCCAGTGATCTTCGCTGCAGTTGGTTCTCGGGGCTAGGGCTACTTGGAACCCAAAGCATGGCTTCGAGAGATGTCAGGAAGTTGGTGCACTTGCAAATGTGCTCGGTGTCCAGGGGTCACGGTTCCACGTTACCCATGACAGCTTTGCTGGGGACTCATGGCAGCCTCGGGGAAGTCTGGAAATCCACCTCTGGTGATGCAAAGACTTCGGCATCCGGCGGGAGCTTCAGTTATGGAGACCAGACAGAGGCTTTGTTGGTGCCTGCCAAGCAGGGGAGTCACTCCTTGACCCCAAGGGAGATTCTTCAGTCCTCTAATCTTGATGTAGAGCATCGAACATCCAGGATTCAGCTACAGAGTTTCGTCCAGGGATATCTAAAGTCCTGTTGCCAGGGTTCCCTTACTTATACTAAGGAAAGGGGTTGGACTAACTCTGGGGACCCACCTATGGGAGGGTTTGGAAAGAGGGGTGGCTACACCCATTTCCTTTGTCCAGTTTCGCGCCAGAGCAGGGGCTGGTAGCCCCTGCAACCGGTTTGAACTGGGGTATGCACGAGGACACCAAATGTGCCCCCAGTGCAGGACTTCAAAGTACTCAGAGAGTGCTCCCACCCAGCCCCAATCCACTAAGGCCTGTCTGGGAGGTGGTCACACCACCCTGCAACAGGAAACCTATTGTCCAGGCCTCCCCTGCCGGAGTTTCGGTCAGCAGCAGGAGGCCAGACTCGTGTCTGTGGCTGCAGCATCCATTTTGTGATGCCAGGGCTCTTTAAGGTTTCTACCGGGTATACCGGTGGGGACATGTCTCTCCCTCTAGAAGGGTGGAATTCTACCCCCGCCGCCAGGACTGGCGGGGGGTAGGATTCCAAGGTGTTTGACACCTAACACGACATGTTTCCGTGCAGCCAATCCAAAGTTAGCATTTTACCGCGAGGTTATAATGCACTTAAGAGTATATGGTCAGGCTGCACCACAGACAACCCCGGATAGGAGATTCCGAGGGCTGCAGAGGGGCTCTGCTCATGCATGGGCACCCTCTCACATATAACCAAGCATCCTGAATTCAGGATTGATAAGGCCTGCCATAGTGACGACTGATAGGTTTCTATGTGCAGTGTAAGGTGAGATATAGTGAACCTATATCTCTGTAAGGGGTGCATGCACCACTTCACTCAGGCTGCAGTAGCAGTCCTGTGGTGTCATTTTGGATGGCCTTCCAGGGGTGGCACAATACATGCTTCAGCCCCCGGTAGGCCTCTGGGGTACCTATGCCCTGGGGACATAGTATACCATATACTAGGGACTTATAAGGGCACCCCAGAATCCAATCTGTGATGTACCTAAAGTACACGGAATCAATTTAGAGAGGAAGCAGCTAGGCTGGGGTCCTGAATAGCAGGGCCCCAGCCAGACTAAAGTCGAAAAACAGTGATACACCAGCAAAAAGTGGGGGTAACCATAAGAGGCAGATCCTACTCTCCTACACCGCTCTTGCCTCTTTCTCCACTGCTCTTGCCTCTTTCTGCACCTCTCTTGCCTCTTTCTGCACCCCTTTCCCTCTTTCTGCACCTCCTTTGCCTGTTTCTGCACCTCTCTTGCCTCTACCTGCATTACTCTTGCTGCTTTCTTCACCTCTGTTGCTTCTTTCTGCACTTTTCTAGCCTCTTTCTGCATTTCTGTTTCTGTTGCTTCTTTCCACACTTATCTTGCCTCTTTCTGCATTTCTGTTTCTGTTGCTTCTTTCTGCACTTCTCTTGCCTCTTTCTGCACCCCTCTTGCCTCTTTCTGCATCTCTTCTGCTTCTTTCTGCTCTTCTATTCTTTCTTTCTGCACTTCTGTTGCCTCTTTCTGCACCCCTCTTGCCTCTTTCTGCACCGCTCTTGCCTCTTTCTGCACCCCTGTTCCTTCTTTCTGCCCATCCTTTGCCTGTTTCTGCACCTCTCTTGCCTCTAGCTGCATTTCTCTTGCTGCTCTCTGCAACTCTGTTGCTTCTTTCTGCACTTCTCTTGCCTCTTTCTGCATTTCTGTTGCTTCTTTCTGCACTTTTCTTGCCTCTTTCTGCATTTCTGTTTCTGTTGCTGCTTTCTGCACTTCTCTTGCCTCTTTCTGCATCTCTGTTGCTTCTTTCAGTACTTCTATTCTTTCTTTCTGCACCTCTTGCCTCTTTCTGCACCTCTCTTGCCTCTTTCTGCACATCTCTTGCTTCCTTCTGCACTTCTCTTGCTTCTTTGTGTACCCGTCTTGCCTCTTTCTGCACCTCTCTTGTCTATTTCATCACTTCTCTTGCCTCTTTCTGCACCTCTCTTGCTTCTTTCTGCACCTCTCTTGCCTCTTTCTGCAACTCTCTTGCCTCTTTCTGCACTTCTCCTGCCTTCTTCTGCACCTCTGTTGCTTCTTTCTGTGATTCTCCCGCCTCTTTCTGCACATTTCTTTCTCTTTCTGCACATCTCTTGCTTCCTTCTGCACTTCTCTTGCTTCTACCTGCACCTCTCTTGCTTCTTTGTGTACCCATCTTGCCTCTTTCTGTACCCCTCTTTCCTCTTTCTGTACCACTCTTGCTTCTTTCTGCACTTCTCTTGCTTCTTTCTTCATCCCTCTTGCTTCTTTCTGCACCCCTCTTGCCTTTTTCTGTACCTCTCCTGCCTCCTTCTGCACCTGTCTTGCCTCTTTCTGCACCCCTGTTCCCTCTTTCTGCACCCCTCTTCCTATACCTCTCTTGTCTCTTTCTGTACCCTTGTTCCCTCTTTATGCACCTCTCTTGCCTCTTTCTGCAACTCTCTTGCCTCTTTCTGCACTTCTCTTGCTTTTTTCTGCACCTCTTGTTTCTTTCTGCAACTCTCTTGTCTCTTTCATCACTTCTCTTGGTTCTTTATGCAGCTCTTTTGCTTCTTTCAGCACTTCTCCTGCCTCTTTCTGCACTTCTCTTGCCTGTTTCTGCACCCCTCTTGCCTCTTTCTGCACCGCTCTTGCCTCTTTCTGTACTGCTCTTGCTTCTTTCTGCACCTCTCTTGCCTCTTTCTGCACCCCCTGTTCCCTCTTTCTGCACCTCCTTTGCCTGTTTCTGCACCTCTCTTACCTCTATCTGCATTTCTCTTGCTGCTTTCTGCACCTCTGTTGCTTCTTTCTGCACTTTTCTTGCCTTTTTCTGCATTTCTGTTGCTTCTTTCCGCACTTCTCTTGCCTCTTTCTGCATTTCTGTTTCTGTTGCTTCTTTCTGCACTTCTCTTGCCTCTTTTTGCATCTCTGTTGCTTGTTTCTGCACTTCTATTCTTTCTTTCTACACCTCTCTTGACTCTTTATGCAACTCTCTTGCTCTTTCTGCTCATCTCTTGCTTCCTTCTGCACCTCTCTTGCTTCTTTGTGTACCCGTCTTACCTCTTTCTGCACCTCTCTTGCCTCTTTCTGCACCTCTATTGTCTATTTCATCACTTCTCTTGCCTCTTTCTGTACCTCTCTTGCTTCTTTCTGCACCTCTCTTGCCTCTTTCTGCACCTCTCTTCCCTTTTTCTGCAACTCTCTTCCCTTTTTCTGCAACTCTCTTGCCTCTTTCTGCACTTTTCCTGTCTCCTTCTGCACCTCTGTTGCTGTGATTGTCACGCCTCTTTCTGCACATTTCTTTCTCTTTCTGCATTTCTGTTTGCTGCTTCTTTCTGCACTTCTCTTGCCTCTTTTTGCATCTCTGTTGCTTCTTTCTGCACTTCTATTCTTTCTTTCTGCACCTCTCTTGACTCTTTATGCAACTCTCTTGCTTCCTTCTGCACTTCTCTTGCTTCTTCCTGCACCTCTCTTGCTTCTTTGTGTACCCGTCTTGCCTCTTTCTGCACCTCTCTTGCCTCTTTCTGCACTTCTCTTGCCTCTTTCTGCACCGCTCTTGCTTTTTCTGTACCCCTCTTGCCTCTTTCTGTACCTCTCTTGCTTCTTTCTTCACCCCTCTTGCTTCTTTCTGCACCCCTCTTGTCTTTTTCTGCACCTCTCCTGCCTCTTTTTGCACCTGTCTTGCCTCTTTCTGCACCCCTCTTCCTGCACCTCTCTTGCCTCTTTCTTCACCCCTGTTCCCTCTTTCTGCACCTCTCTTGCCTCTTTCTGCATTTCTCTTGCCTCTTTCTGCACTTCTCTTGCTTTTTTCTGCACCTCTCTTGTTTCTTTCTGCAACTCTCTTGTCTCTTTCATCACTTCTCTTGGTTCTTTATGCACCTCTGTTTCTTCTTTCAGCACTTCTCCTGCCTCTTTCTGCACTTCTCTTGCCTGTTTCTGCACCTCTCTTGCCTCTTTCTGCACCTCTGTTGCCTCTTTCTGCACCCCTCTTGCCTCTTTCTGCACCACTCTTGCCTCTTTCTGTACCGCTCTTGCCTCTTTCTGCACCCCTGTTCCCTCTTTCTGCACCTCCTTTGCCTGTTTCTGCACCTCTCTTATCTCTACCTGCATTTCTCTTGCTGCTTTCTGCACCTCTGTTGCTTCTTTCTGCACTTTTCTTGCCTCTTTCTGCATTTCTGTTGCTTCTTTCAGTACTTCTCTTGCCTCTTTCTGCATTTCTGTTTCTGTTGCTTCTTTCTGCACTTCTCTTGCCTCTTTCTGCACCCCTCTTGCCTCTTTCTGCATCTCTTCTCTTCTTTCTGCTCTTCTATTCTTTCTTTCTGCAGCTCTCTTGCCTCTTTATGCAACTCTCTTGCCTCTTTCTGTACCTCTGTTGCTCTTTCTGCACTTCTGTTGCCTCTTGCTGCACCCGTCTAGCCTCTTTCTGCACCCCAGTTTGTTCTTTCTGCATTTCTTTTGCTTCTTTCTGTACCTCTCTTGCTTCTTTCTGCACCCCTCTTGCCTCTTACTGCACCCCTCTTCCCGCACCACTGTTCCTTCATTCTGCACTTCTCTTGCTTCTTTCTGAACCTTTCTTGCTTCTTTCTGCATCCCTCTAGCCTCTTTCTGCAGCCCTCTTACCTCTTTCTGCACCTCTCTTGCCTATTTCTGCACCTCTCTTGCCTATTTCTGCACCTCTCTTGCCTCTTACTGCACATCTGTTGCTTCTTTCTGGACTTCACTTGCTTTTTTCTGCACCTCTCTGGCTTCTTTCTGCAACCCTCTTGCCTCTTTCTGCACCTCTTTTACTTCTTTCTGCACTTCTCTTGCTTTTTTCTGCATCCCTCTTGCCTCTTTCTGCACCCCTCGTCCCTCTTTCTGCACCTCTCTTGCCTCTTTCGTCTCCTCTCTTGCCTCTTTCTGTACTTCTCTTGCCTCTTTCTGTACCTCTCTTGCCTCTTTCTGCACCCCTTTCCCTCTTTCTGCACCTCCTTTGCCTGTTTCTGCACCTCTCTTGCCTCTACCTGCATTTCTCTTGCTGCTTTCTTCACCTCTGTTGCTTCTTTCTGCACTTTTCTAGCCTCTTTCTGCATTTCTGTTGCTTCTTTCCACACTTATCTTGCCTCTTTCGGCATTCCTGTTTCTGCTTCTTTCTGACCTTCTCTTGCCTCTTTCTGCACCCCTCTTGCCTCTTTCTGCATCTCTTCTGCTTCTTTCTGCTCTTCTATTCTTTCTTTCTGCACCTCTCTTGCCTCTTTATGCAACTCTCTTGCCTCTTTCTGCAGTTCTCTTGCCTTTTTCTGTACATCTGTTGCTTCTTTCTGCACTTCTGTTGCCTCTTTCTGCACCCCTCTTGCCTCTTTCTGCACCGCTCTTGCCTCTTTCTGCACCCCTGTTCCTTCTTTCTGCACCTCCTTTGCCTGTTTCTGCACCTCTCTTGCCTCTAGCTGCATTTCTCTTGCTGCTATCTGCACCTCTGTTGCTTCTTTCTGCACTTCTTTAGCCTCTTTCTGCATCTCTGTTGCTTCTTTCAGTACTTCTATTCTTTCTTTCTGTACCTCTTGCCTCTTTCTGCACCTCTCTTGCCTCTTTCTGCACATCTCTTGCTTCCTTCTGCACTTCTCTTGCTTCTTTGTGTACCCGTCTTGCCTCTTTCTGCACCTCTCTTGTCTATTTCATCACTTCTCTTGCCTCTTTCTGCACCTCTCTTGCTTCTTTCTGCACCTCTCTTGCCTCTTTCTGCACCACTGTTGCCTCTTTCTGCACCTCTCTTGCCTTTTTCTGCAACTCTCTTGCCTCTTTCTGCACTTCTCCTGCCTTCTTCTGTACCTCTGTTGCTTCTTTCTGTGATTCTCCCGCCTCTTTCTGCACATTTCTTTCTCTTTCTGCACATCTCTTGCTTCCTTCTGCACTTCTCTTGCTTCTACCTGCACCTCTCTTGCTTTTTTGTGTACCCATCTTGCCTCTTTCTGTACCCCTCTTTCCTCTTTCTGTACCACTCTTGCTTCTTTCTGCACTTCACTTGCTTTTTTCTGCACCTCTCTGGCTTCTTTCTGCAACCCTCTTGCCTCTTTCTGCACCTCTTTTACTTATTTCTGCACTTCTCTTGCTTCTTTCTGTATCCCTCTTGCCTCTTTCTGCACCCCTCGTCCCTCTTCCTGCACCTCTCTTGCCTCTTTCGTCTCCTCTCTTGCCTCTTTCTGTACTTCTCTTGCCTCTTTCTGTACCTCTCTTGCCTCTTTCTGCACCCCTTTCACTCTTTCTGCACCTCCTTTGCCTGTTTCTGCACCTCTCTTGCCTCTACCTGCATTTCTCTTGCTGCTTTCTTCACCTCTGTTGCTTCTTTCTGCACTTTTCTAGCCTCTTTATGCATTTCTGTTGCTTCTTTCCACACTTATCTTGCCTCTTTCTGCATTTCTGTTTCTGTTGCTTCTTTCTGACCTTCTCTTGCCTCTTTCTGCACCCCTCTTGCCTCTTTCTGCATCTCTTCTGCTTCTTTCTGCTCTTATATTCTTTCTTTCTTTCTGCACCTCTCTTGCCTCTTTCTGCAGTTCTCTTGCCTTTTTCTGTACCGCTGTTGCTTCTTTCTGCACTTCTGTTGCCTCTTTCTGCACCCCTCTTGCCTCTTTCTGCACCGCTCTTGCCTCTTTCTGCACCCCTGTTCCTTCTTTCTGCACCTTCCTTTGCCTGTTTCTGCACCTCTCTTGCCTCTAGCTGCATTTCTCTTGCTGCTATCTGCACCTCTTTGCTTCTTTCTGCACTTCTTTTGCCTCTTTCTGCATTTCTGTTGCTTCTTTCTGCACTTTTCTTGCCTCTTTCTGCATTTCTGTTTCTGTTGCTGCTTTCTGCACTTCTCTTGCCTCTTTCTGCACCCCTCTTGCCTCTTTCTGCATCTCTGTTGCTTCTTTCAGTACTTCTATTCTTTCTTTCTGTACCTCTCTTGCCTCTTTCTGCACCTCTCTTGCCTCTTTCTGCACATCTCTTGCTTCCTTCTGCACTTCTCTTGCTTCTTTGTGTACCCGTCTTGCCTCTTTTCTGCACCTCTCTTGTCTATTTCATCACTTCTCTTGCCTCTTTCTGCACCTCTCTTGCTTCTTTTTGCACCTCTCTTGCCTCTTTCTGCACCACTGTTGCCTCTTTCTGCACCTCTCTTGCCTTTTTCTGCAACTCTCTTGCCTCTTTCTGCACTTCTCCTGCCTTCTTCTGCACCTCTGTTGCTTCTTTCTGTGATTCTCCCGCCTCTTTCTGCACATTTCTTTCTCTTTCTGCACATCTCTTGCTTCCTTCTGCACTTCTCTTGCTTCTACCTGCACCTCTCTTGCTTCTTTGTGTACCCATCTTGCCTCTTTCTGTACCCCTCTTTCCTCTTTCTGTACCACTCTTGCTTCTTTCTGCACTTCTCTTGCTTCTTTCTTCACCCCTCTTGCTTCTTTCTGCACCCCTCTTGCCTTTTTCTGTACCTCTCCTGCCTCCTTCTGTACCTGTCTTGCCTCTTTCTGCACCCCTGTTCCCTCTTTCTGCACCCCTCTTTCTATACCTCTCTTGTCTCTTTCTGTAACCTTGTTCCCTCTTTATGCACATCTCTTGCCTCTTTCTGCAACTCTCTTGCCTCTTTCTGCACTTCTCTTTATTTTTTCTGCACCTCTTGTTTCTTTCTGCAACTCTCGTCTCTTTCATCACTTCTCTTGGTTCTTTATGCAGCTCTTTTGCTTCTTTCAGCACTTCTCCTGCCTCTTTCTGCACTTCTCTTGCCTGTTTCTGCACCCCTCTTGCCTCTTTCTGCACCGCTCTTGCCTCTTTCTGTACCGCTCTTGCTTCTTTCTGCACCGCTCTTGCTTCTTTCTGAACCCCCTGTTCCCTCTTTCTGCATTTCTGTTTCTGTTGCTTCTTTCTGCACTTCTCTTGCCTCTTTTTGCATCTCTGTTGCTTGTTTCTGCACTTCTATTCTTTCTTTCTGCACCTCTCTTGACTCTTTATGCAACTCTCTTGCTCTTTCTGCACATCTCTTGCTTCCTTCTGCACTTCTCTTGCTTATTTGTGTACCCGTCTTACCTCTTTCTGCACCTCTCTTGCCTCTTTCTCCACCTCTATTGTCTATTTCATCACTTCTCTTGCCTCTTTCTGCACCTCTCTTGCTTCTTTCTGCACCTCTCTTGCCTCTTTATGCACCTCTGTTCCCTCTTTCTGCACCTCCTTTGCCTGAATCTACACCTCTCTTGCCTCTACCTGCATTTCTCTTGCTGCTTTCTGCACCTCTGTTGCTTCTTTCTGTACTTTTCTAGCCTCTTTCTGCATTTCTGTTGCTTCTTTCTGCACTTTTCTTGCCTCTTTCTGCATCTCTGTTGCTTCTTTCAGTACTTCTATTCTTTCTTTCTGCACCTCTTGCCTCTTTCTCCACCCCTCTTGCCTCTTTCTGCACATCTCTTGCTTCCTTCTGCACTTCTCTTGCTTCTTTGTGTACCCGTATTGCCTCTTTCTGCACCTCTCTTGTCTATTTCATCACCTCTCTTGCCTCTTTCTGCACCCGTTCCCTCTTTCTGCACTTCTCTTTCCTGTTTCTGCACCTCTCTTGCCTCTTTCTGCACTTCTCCTGCCTTCTTCTGCACCTCTGTTGCTTCTTTCTGTGATTCTCCCACCTCTTTCTGCACATTCTCTTCTGCACATCTCTTGCTTCCTTCTGCACTTCTCTTGCTTCTACCTGCACCTCTCTTGCTTCTTTGTGTACCCATCTTGCCTCTTTCTGCACCTCTCTTGCCTCTTTCTGCACCCCTGTTCCTTCTTTCTGCACCTCCTTTGCCTGTTTCTGCACCTCTCTTGCCTCTAGCTGCATTTCTCTTGCTGCTATCTGCACCTCTGTTGCTTCTTTCTGTACTTCTCTTGCCTCTTTCTGCATTTCTGTTGCTTCTTTCTGCACTTTTCTTGCCTCTTTCTGCATTTCTGTTTCTGTTGCTGCTTTCTGCACTTCTCTTGCCTCTTTCTGCATCGCTGTTGCTTCTTTCAGTACTTCTATTCTTTCTTTCTGCACCTCTTGCCTCTTTCTGCACCTCTCTTGCCTCTTTCTGCACATCTCTTGCCTCCTTCTGCACTTCTCTTGCTTCTTTGTGTACCCGTCTTGCCTCTTTCTGCACCTCTCTTGTCTATTTCATCACTTCTCTTGCCTCTTTCTGCACCTCTCGCTTCTTTCTGCACCTCTCTTGCCTCTTTCTGCACCACTGTTGCCTCTTTCTGCACCTCTCTTGCCTTTTTCTGCAACTCTCTTGCCTCTTTCTGCACTTCTCCTGCCTTCTTCTGCACCTCTGTTGCTTCTTTCTGTGATTCTCCCGCCTCTTTCTGCACATTTCTTTCTCTTTCTGCACATCTCTTGCTTCCTTCTGCACTTCTCTTGCTTCTACCTGCACCTCTCTTGCTTCTTTGTGTACCCATCTTGCCTCTTTCTGTACCACTCTTGCTTCTTTCTGCACTTCTCTTGCTTCTTTCTTCATCCCTCTTGCTTCTTTCTGCATCCCTCTTGCCTTTTTCTGTACCTCTCCTGCCTCCTTCTGCACCTGTCTTGCCTCTTTCTGCACCCCTGTTCCCTCTTTCTGCACCCCTCTTCCTATACCTCTCGTCTCTTTCTGTACCCTTGTTCCCTCTTTATGCACCTCTCTTGCCTCTTTCTGCAACTCTCTTGCCTCTTTCTGCACTTCTCTTGCTTTTTTCTGCACCTCTTCTTTCTTTCTGCAACTCTCTTGTCTCTTTCATCACTTCTCTTGGTTCTTTATGCAGCTCTTTTGCTTCTTTCAGCACTTCTCCTGCCTCTTTCTGCACTTCTCTTGCCTGTTTCTGCACCCCTCTTGCCTCTTTCTGCACCGCTCTTGCCTCTTTCTGTACCGCTCTTGCTTCTTTCTGCACCTCTCTTGCCTCTTTCTGCACCCCCTGTTCCCTCTTTCTGCACCTCCTTTGCCTGTTTCTGCACCTCTCTTACCTCTACCTGCATTTCTCTTGCTGCTTTCTGCACCTCTGTTGCTTCTTTCTGCACTTTTCTTGCCTTTTTCTGCATTTCTGTTGCTTCTTTCCGCACTTCTTTTGCCTCTTTCTGCATTTCTGTTTCTGTTGCTTCTTTCTGCACTTCTCTTGCCTCTTTTTGCATCTCTGTTGCTTGTTTCTGCACTTCTATTCTTTCTTTCTACACCTCTCTTGACTCTTTATGCAACTCTCTTGCTCTTTCTGCTCATCTCTTGCTTCCTTCTGCACTTCTCTTGCTTCTTTGTGTACCCGTCTTACCTCTTTCTGCACCTCTCTTGCCTCTTTCTGCACCTCTATTGTCTATTTCATCACTTCTCTTGCCTCTTTCTGTACCTCTCTTGCTTCTTTCTGCACCTCTCTTGCCTCTTTCCGCACCTCTCTTCCTTTTTCTGCAACTCTCTTGCCTCTTTCTGCACTTTTCCTGCCTCCTTCTGCACCTCTGTTGCTGTGATTGTCACGCCTCTTTCTGCACATTTCTTTCTCTTTCTGCATTTCTGTTTGCTGCTTCTTTCTGCACTTCTCTTGCCTCTTTTTGCATCTCTGTTGCTTCTTTCTGCACTTCTATTCTTTCTTTCTGCACCTCTCTTGACTCTTTATGCAACTCTCTTGCTTCCTTCTGCACTTCTCTTGCTTCTTCCTGCACCTCTCTTGCTTCTTTGTGTACCCGTCTTGCCTCTTTCTGCACCTCTCTTGCCTCTTTCTGCACCTCTCTTGCCTCTTTCTGTGCTTCTCTTGCCTCTTTCTGCACCGCTATTGCTTTTTCTGTACCCCTCTTGCCTCTTTCTGTACCTCTCTTGCTTCTTTCTTCACCCCTCTTGCTTCTTTCTGCACCCCTCTTGTCTTTTTCTGCACCTCTCCTGCCTCTTTTTGCACCTGTCTTGCCTCTTTCTGCACCCCTCTTCCTGCACCTCTCTTGCTTCCTTCTGCACTTCTCTTGCTTCTACCTGCACCTCTCTTGCTTCTTTGTGTACCCATCTTGCCTCTTTCTGTACCCCTCTTTCCTCTTTCTGTACCACTCTTGCTTCTTTCTGCACTTCTCTTGCTTCTTTCTTCACCCCTCTTGCTTCTTTCTGCACCCCTCTTGCCTTTTTCTGTACCTCTCCTGCCTCCTTCTGCACCTGTCTTGCCTCTTTCTGCACCCCTGTTCCCTCTTTCTGCACCCCTCTTCCTATACCTCTCTTGTTTCTTTCTGTACCCTTGTTCCCTCTTTATGCACCTCTCTTGCCTCTTTCTGCAACTCTCTTGCCTCTTTCTGCACTTCTCTTTATTTTTTCTGCACCTCTTGTTTCTTTCTGCAACTCTCTTGTCTCTTTCATCACTTCTCTTGGTTCTTTATGCAGCTCTTTTGCTTCTTTCAGCACTTCTCCTGCCTCTTTCTGCACTTCTCTTGCCTGTTTCTGCACCCCTCTTGCCTCTTTCTGCACCGCTCTTGCCTCTTTCTGTACCGCTCTTGCTTCTTTCTGCACCTCTCTTGCCTCTTTCTGCACCCCCTGTTCCCTCTTTCTGCATTTCTGTTTCTGTTGCTTCTTTCTGCACTTCTCTTGCCTCTTTTTGCATCTCTGTTGCTTGTTTCTGCACTTCTATTCTTTCTTTCTGCACCTCTCTTGACTCTTTATACAACTCTCTTGTTCTTTCTGCACATCTCTTGCTTCTTTCTGCACTTCTCTTGCTTATTTGTGTACCCGTCTTACCTCTTTCTGCACCTCTCTTGCCTCTTTCTCCACCTCTATTGTCTATTTCATCACTTCTCTTGCCTCTTTCTGCACTTCTCTTGCTTCTTTCTGCACCTCTCTTGCCTCTTTCTGCACCTCTGTTCCCTCTTTCTGCACCTCCTTTGCCTGAATCTACACCTCTCTTGCCTCTACCTGCATTTCTCTTGCTGCTTTCTGCACCTCTGTTGCTTCTTTCTGTACTTTTCTAGCCTCTTTCTGCATTTCTGTTGCTTCTTTCTGCACTTTTCTTGCCTCTTTCTGCATCTCTGTTGCTTCTTTCAGTACTTCTATTCTTTCTTTCTGCACCTCTTGCCTCTTTCTCCACCTCTCTTGCCTCTTTCTGCACATCTCTTGCTTCCTTCTGCACTTCTCCTGCTTCTTTGTGTACCCGTATTGCCTCTTTCTGCACCTCTCTTGTCTATTTCATCACTTCTCTTGCTTCTTTCTTCACCCCTCTTGCTTCTTTCTGCACCCCTCTTGTCTTTTTCTGCACCTCTCCTGCCTCTTTTTGCACCTGTCTTGCCTCTTTCTGCACCCCTCTTCCTGCACCTCTCTTGCCTCTTTCTTCACCCCTGTTCCCTCTTTCTGCACCTCTCTTGCCTCTTTCTGCATTTCTCTTGCCTCTTTCTGCACTTCTCTTGCTTTTTTCTGCACCCTCTCTTGTTTCTTTCTGCAACTCTCTTGTCTCTTTCATCACTTCTCTTGGTTCTTTATGCACCTCTGTTGCTTCTTTCAGCACTTCTCCTGCCTCTTTCTGCACTTCTCTTGCCTGTTTCTGCACCTCTCTTGCCTCTTTCTGCACCTCTCTTGCCTCTTTCTGCACCCCTGTTCCCTCTTTCTGCACCTCTCTTGCCTTTTTCTGCAACTCTCTTGCCTCTTTCTGCACTTCTCCTGCCTTCGTCTGCACCTCTGTTGCTTCTTTCTGTGATTCTCCCGCCTCTTTCTGCACATTTTTCTCTTTCTGCACATCTCTTGCTTCCTTCTGCACTTCTCTTGCTTCTACCTGCACCTCTCTTGCTTCTTTGTGTACCCATCTTGCCTCTTTCTGCACCTCTCTTGCCTCTTTCTGCACCCCGTTCCTTCTTTCTGCACCTCCTTTGCCTGTTTCTGCACCTCTCTTGCCTCTAGCTGCATTTCTCTTGCTGCTATCTGCACCTCTGTTGCTTCTTTCTGCACTTCTCTTGCCTCTTTCTGCATTTCTGTTGCTTCTTTCTGCACTTTTCTTCCCTCTTTCTGCATTTCTGTTTCTGTTGCTGCTTTCTGTACTTCTCTTGCCTCTTTCTGCATCTCTGTTGCTTCTTTCAGTACTTCTATTCTTTCTTTCTGCACCTCTTGCCTCTTTCTGCACCTCTCTTGCCTCTTTCTGCACATCTCTTGCTTCCTTCTGCACTTCTCTTGCTTCTTTGTGTACCCGTCTTGCCTCTTTCTGCACCTCTCTTGTCTATTTCATCACTTCTCTTGCCTCTTTCTGCACCTCTCTTGCTTCTTTCTGCACCTCTCTTGCCTCTTTCTGCACCACTGTTGCCTCTTTCTGCACCTCTCTTGCCTTTTTCTGCAACTCTCTTGCCTTTTTCTGCAACTCTCTTGCCTCTTTCTGCACTTCTCCTGCCTTCTTCTGCACCTCTGTTGCTTCTTTCTGTGATTCTCCAGCCTCTTTCTGCACATTTCTTTCTCTTTCTGCACATCTCTTGCTTCCTTCTGCACTTCTCTTGCTTCTACCTGCACCTCTCTTTCTTCTTTGTGTACCCATCTTGCCTCTTTCTGTACCCCTCTTTCCTCTTTCTGTACCACTCTTGCTTCTTTCTGCACTTCTCTTCTTCTTTCTTCACCCCTCTACTCTGAGAGCTGCAGAGGGCCTCTGCTCAGTCAGAGGCACCCCTCACATAGAAGCCAAGCACCCTGCCCTCAGCATTGATAGGGCCTGCCTTAGGGGTGACTGATAGGTTTATATGTGTGTGCAGGAGAGATATGGAAACCTATATCTCAGTGAGGGGTGCTAGCACCACCTCACCCAGGCTGCAGTAGCAGGCCTGTGGTGTCAGATTTAGTCTGCTTCCCAGGGGTGGCATAATACATGCTGCAGCCCCTGGTAGGCCTGTGAAGTACCTATGCCCTTGGCACCTAAGGTACCATATACTAGGGACTCATAAGGCACCACAGTATCCAATCACTAGTGCACCTAGAGTGCACTCCATGTCGTTAGAGAGAACAGAGAGGCTGGGGCCCTGATTGGCAGGGACCCAGCCAGACTATAGCCAGAAACCAGTGCTAACATCAGAAAAAAAGTGGGGGCAACATAAGAGGCAGATCCTACTCTCCTACACCTCTTGTTTCTTTCTGCACCCCTGTTCCCTCTTTCTTCACCTTTCTTGCCTCTTTCTGCACTTCTCTTGCTTCTTTATGAGCATTTCTTTCTCTTTCTGCACCCCTCTTCCCTCTTACTGCACCCCTCTTCTCTCTTTCTGCATTTCTCTTGCCTCTTTCTGCACCTCTGTTGGTTCTTTCTGCACTTCTCTTGCTTCTTTCTGCAACTTTCTTGTTTCTTTCTGCACCCCTCTTGCCTTTTTCTGCAGCCTCCTTCCCTCTTTCTGCACCTCCCTTGCCTCTTTCTGCATGTCTCTTGCCTCTTTCTGCACCCCTCTTCGATCTTTCTGCACCTCTCTCCTGCTTCTTTCTGCACCCCTCTTGCCTCTTTCTGCACTCCTCTTCCCTCTTTCTGTATCGCCCTTTCCTCTTTCTCCACTCCTCTTCCCCCTTTCTGCATCTCTGTTGCTTCTTTCTGCACTTCTCTTGCCTCTTTCTACACCCATCTTGCCTCTTTCTGCACCTCTGTTGGTACTTTCTTCACTTCTCTTGCTTCTTTCTGTACCTCTCTTGCTTCTTTTCATACCCCTCTTGCCTCTTTCTGCACCCCTCTTCTCTCTCTCTGCATCTCTTTTTCCTCTTTCTGCACTACTGTTCCCTCTTTCTGCACCCCTCTTGCTTCTTTCTGCACCCCTCTTGCTTCTTTCTGCAGCCCTCTTGCCTCTTTCTGCACCCCTCTTGCCTCTTCCTGCACAACTGTTCCCTCTTTCTGCACCTCTATTGCCTCTTTCTGCACTTCTCTTGCTTCTTTCCGCGCCTTTCTTCCTCTTTCTGTATCCCTCTTCCCTCTTACTGCACGTCTCTTGCCTCTTTCTGCAACTCTGTTCCATCTTTCTGCACCTCTCTTGCCTCTTTCTTCACCACTGTTCCTTCTTTCTGTACTTCTTTTGCTTCTTTCTGCACCCCTCTTGCCTCTTTCTACAGCCCTCTTCCCTCTTTCTGCAACTCTCTTGATTCTTTCTGCACCTCTCTTGCCTCTTTCTGCACTTCTCTTGCCTCTTTATTCACCTCTCTTGCCTCTTTCCGCACCTCTCTTGCCTCTTTCTGCACTCCTCTTCCCTCTTTCTGTATCGCCCTTTCCTCTTTCTCCACTCCTCTTCCCCCTTTCTGCATCTCTGTTGCTTCTTTATGCACTTCTCTTGCATCTTCTGTACCTCTGTTGCTCCTTTCTGCATTTCTCTATCCTCTTTCTGCACCCCTGTACCCTCTTCCTGCTCCTCTCTTGCCTCTTTCTGCATCTCTGTTCCTTCTTTCTGCACTTCTTTTGCTTCTTTCTGCACCCCTCTTGCCTTTTTCTGCAGCCCCCTTCCCTCTTTCTGCACCTCATCTCCTCTTTCTGCACCTCTCTATCCTCTTTCTCCACCCCTCTTAACTCTTTCTCCACCTCTCTTGCCTCTTTATGTACTTCTCTTCCCTCTTTCTGCACCACTCTTGCCTCTTTCTGCACCTCTTGTTGCTTCTTTCTGCACTTCTCTTGCTTCTTTCTGCACCTTCTCTTGCTTCTTTCTGCACCCTGTTCCTCTTTCTGCACCTCTCTTCCTCTTTCTGCACCTCTCTTCTCTCTTCCTGCACCTCTGCTTGCTTCTTTCTACACTTCTCTTGCTTCTTTCTGCACTTTTCTTGCCTCTTTCTGCACCTCTCTTGCTCTCTTTCTGCACCTCTCTTGCTTCTTTCTGCACCTCTCTTGCCTCTTTCTGCACTTCTCTTCCCTCTTTCTGCACCTCTCTTTCCTCTTTCTGCACCATTGCTCTCTCTTTCTGCACCTATTTTGGTTCTTTCTGCACTTCTCTTTCTTCTTTATTGTACCTCTCTTGCTTCTTTCTGCACCCCTCTTGCCTCTTTCTGTACCCCTTTTCCTCTTTCTGCACCTCTATTTCCTCTTTCTGCACCTCTCTTGCCTCTTTCTGCACCCGTCTTCCCTCTTTCTGCACCTCTATTGCCTCTTTGTGTACCTCTCTTGCATCTTTCTGCACCCCTCTTCCCTTTTCTGTACTTCTCTTGACTCTTTCTGCACCCCTGTTCCCTCTTTCTGCAAGTCTCTTGCCTCTTTCTGCACTTCTCTTGCTTCTTTCTGCGCATTTCTTCCACTTACTGCACCTCTCTTCCCTCTTTCTGCACCTCTCTTGCCTCTTTCTACACCTCTGTTCCTTCTTTCTGCACTTCTTTTGCTTCTTTCTGCACGCCTCTTGCCTCTTTCTGCAGCCCCCTTCCCTCTTTCTGCACCTTATCTCCTCTTTCTGAACCTCTCTTGCCTCTTTCTCTAAACCCTCTTCCCTCTTTCTGCACCTCTCTTGCCTCTTTATGCACTTCTCTTGCCTCTTTCTGCACCCCTCTTGCCTCTTTCTGCACCTCTGTTGGTTCTTATTGCACTTCTCTTGCTTCTTTCTGCACTTCTCTTGCTTCTTTCCGCACCCCTCTTACTGCACCACTCTTCCCTCTTTCTGCACCTCTCTTTCCTCTTTCTGCACCTCTGTTCCTTCTTTCTACACCTCTTGCTTCTTTCTGCACGTTTCCTGCTTCTTTCTGCACCCCTCTTGCCTCTTTCTGCAGCCCCCTTGCCTCTTTCTGCACCTCTCTTGCCTCTTTCTGCACATCTCTTGCCTCTTTCTGCACCCCTCTTCTCTCTTTCTGCACCTCTCTTACTTCTTTCTGCACCCCTCTTGCCTCTTTCTGCACTCCTCTTCCCTCTTTCTGCATCTCTCTTTCCTCTTTCTGCACCATTGTTCCCCCTTTCTGCACCTATTTTGGTTCTTTCTGCACTTCTCTTTCTTCTTATTGTACCCCTCTTGCATCTTTCTGCACCCCTCTTGTTTCTTTCTGCACCCCTGTTCCCTCTTTCTGCACCTCTCTTGCCTCTTTCTGCACTACTCTTGCTTCTTTCTGCACCCCTCTTGCCTCTTTCTGCACTCCTCTTCCCTCTTTCTGCATCTCTCTTTCCTCTTTCTCCACCCCTCTTCCCCCTTTCTGCATCTCTGTTGCTTCTTTCTGCACTTCTCTTGCCTCTTTCTACACCCATCTTGCCTCTTTCTGCACCTCTGTTGGTACTTTCTGCACTTCTCTTGCTTCTTTCTGTACCTCTCTTGCTTATTTTCGTACCCCTCTTGCCTCTTTCTGCACCCCTCTTCCCTCTTTCTGCATCTCTTTTTCCTCTTTCTGCACCACTGTTCCCTCTTTCTGCACCCCTCTTGCCTCTTTCTGCACCTCTCTTTGCCTCTATCTGCAATTCTCTTGCTGCGTTCTGCACTTCTCTTGCTTCTTTCTGCACCCCTGTTGCTTCTATCTGCAGCCCTCTTGCCTCTTTCTGCACCTCTCTTGCCTCTTCCTGCACAACTGTTCCCTCTTTCTGCACCTCTATTGCCTCTTTCTGCACTTCTCTTGCTTCTTTCCGTGCCTTTCTTCCTCTTTCTGTATCCCTCTTCCCTCTTACTGCACGTCTCTTGCCTCTTTCTGCAACTCTGTTCCATCTTTCTGCACCTCTCTTGCCTCTTTCTGCACCACTGTTCCTTCTTTCTGTACTTCTTTTGCTTCTTTCTGCACCCCTCTTGCCTCTTTCTGCAGCCCCCTTGCCTCTTTCTGCACCTCTCTTGCCTCTTTCTGCACATCTCTTGCCTCTTTCTGCACCCCTCTTCTCTCTTTCTGCACCTCTTACTTCTTTCTGCACCCCTCTTGCCTCTTTCTGCACTCCTCTTCCCTCTTTCTGCATCTCTCTTTCCTCTTTCTGCACCATTGTTCCCCCTTTCTGCACCTATTTTGGTTCTTTCTGCACTTCTCTTTCTTCTTATTGTACCCCTCTTGCATCTTTCTGCACCCCTCTTGTTTCTTTCTGCACCCCTGTTCCCTCTTTCTTCACCTCTCTTGCCTCTTTCTGCACTTCTCTTGCTTCTTTCTGCACATTTCTTCCTCTTTCTGCACCCCTCTTCCCTCTTACTGCACCCCTCTTCTCTCTTTCTGCATTTCTCTTGCCTCTTTCTGCACCTCTGTTGGTTCTTTCTGCACTTCTCTTGCTTCTTTCTGCACCCCTTTTACTGCACCCCTCTTCCCTCTTTGTGCACCTCTCTTTCCTCTTTCTGCACCTCTGTTCCTTCTTTCTACACTACTCTTGCTTCTTTCTGCAACTTTCTTGTTTCTTTCTGCACCCCTCTTGCCTTTTTCTGCAGCCCCCTTCCCTCTTTCTGCACCTCCCTTGCCTCTTTCTGCATGTCTCTTGCCTCTTTCTGCACCCCTCTTTGATCTTTCTGCACCTCTCTTGCTTCTTTCTGCACCCCTCTTGCCTCTTTCTGCACTCCTCTTCCCTCTTTCTGCATCTCTCTTTCCTCTTTCTCCACCCCTCTTCCCCCTTTCTGCATCTCTGTTGCTTCTTTCTGCACTTCTCTTGCCTCTTTCTACACCCATCTTGCCTCTTTCTGCACCTCTGTTGGTACTTTCTGCACTTCTCTTGCTTCTTTCTGTACCTCTCTTGCTTATTTTCGTACCCCTCTTGCCTCTTTCTGCACCCCTCTTCCCTCTTTCTGCATCTCTTTTTCCTCTTTCTGCACCACTGTTCCCTCTTTCTGCACCCCTCTTGCCTCTTTCTGCACCTATGTTGGTTCTTTCTGCACTTCTCTTGCTTCTTATTGCACCCCTCTTGCTTCTTTCTGCAGCCCTCTTGCCTCTTTCTTCACCCCTCTTGCCTCTTTCTGCACCTCTCTTGCCTCTTCCTGCACAACTGTTCCCTCTTTCTGCACCTCTATTGCCTCTTTCTGCACTTCTCTTGCTTCTTTCCGTGCCTTTCTTCCTCTTTCTGTACCCCTCTTCCCTCTTACTGCACGTCTCTTGCCTCTTTCTGCAACTCTGTTCCATCTTTCTGCACCTCTCTTGCCTCTTTCTGCACCACTGTTCCTTCTTTCTGTACTTCTTTTGCTTCTTTCTGCACCCCTCTTGCCTCTTTCTGCAGCCCTCTTTGCTCTTTCTGCACCTCTCTTGCTTCTTACTGCACCTCTCTTGCCTCTTTCTGCACTTCTCTTGCCTCTTTCTTCACCTCTCTTGCCTCTTTCCACACCACTCTTGCCTCTTTCTGCAGTTCTCTTGCATCTTCTGTACCTCTGTTGCTCCTTTCTGCATTTCTCTTGCCTCTTTCTGCACCCATGTTCCCTCTTTCTGCACCTCTATTGCCTCTTTCTGCACTTCTCTTGCTTCTTTCCGTGACTTTCTTCCTCTTTCTGTACCCCTCTTCCCTCTTACTACATGTCTCTTGCCTCTTTCTGCAACTCTGTTCCATCTTTCTGCACCTCTCTTGCCTCTTTCTGCACCACTGTTCCTTCTCTCTGTACTTCTTTTGCTTCTTTCTGCACCCCTCTTGCCTCTTTCTGCAGCCCTCTTTGCTCTTTCTGCACCTCTCTTGCTTCTTACTGCACTTCTCTTGCTTCTTTCTGTGCATTTCTTCCACTTACTGCACCCCTCTTCCCTCTTTCTGCACCTCTCTTGCCACTTTCTGCATCTCTGTTCCGTCTTTCTGCACTTCTTTTGCTTCTTTCTGCACCCCTCTTGCCTCTTTCTGCACCTCTCTTGCCTCTTCCTGCAGAACTGTTCCCTCTTTCTGCACCTCTATTGCCTCTTTCTGCACTTCTCTTGCTTCTTTCCGTGCCTTTCTTCCTCTTTCTGTACCCCTCTTCCCTCTTACTGCACGTCTCTTGCCTCTTTCTGCAACTCTGTTCCATCTTTCTGCACCTCTCTTGCCTCTTTCTGCACCACTGTTCCTTCTTTCTGTACTTCTTTTGCTTCTTTCTGCACCCCTCTTGCCTCTTTCTGCAGCCCTCTTCCCTCTTTCTGCACCTCTCTTGCTTCTTTCTGCACCTCTCTTGCCTCTTTCTGCACTTCTCTTGCCTCTTTCTTCACCTCTCTTGCCTCTTTCTGCACCTCTCTTGCCTCTTTCTGCAGTTCTCTTGCATCTTCTGTACCTCTGTTGCTCCTTTCTGCATTTCTCTTGCCTCTTTCTGCACCCCTGTTCCCTCTTTCTGCTCCTCTCTTGCCTCTTTATGAACTTCTCTTGCTTCTTTCTGTGCATTTCTTCTGCTTACTGCACCCCTCTTCCCTCTTTCTGCACCTCTCTTGCCTCTTTCTGCATCTCTGTTCCTTCTTTCTGCACTTCTTTTGCTTCTTTCTGTACCCCTCTTGCCTCTTTCTGCAGCCCCCTTCCCTCTTTCTGCACCTAATCTCCTCTTTCTGCACCTCTTTTGCCTCTTTATCCACCCCTCTTCCCTCTTTCTGCACCTCTCTTGCCTCTTGGTGTACCTCTCTTGCCTCTTTCTGTACCCCTCTTCCCTCTTTCTGCACCTCTCTTGCCTCTTTCTGCATCTCTGTTCCTTCTTTCTGCACTTCTTTTGCTTCTTTCTGCACCCCTCTTGCCTCTTTCTGCAGCCCCTTCCCTCTTTCTGCACCTCATCTCCTCTTTCTGCACCTCTCTTGCCTCTTTCTCCACCCCTCTTCCCTCTTTCTGCACCTCTCTTGCCTCTTTATGCACTTCTCTTCCCTCTTTCTGCACCCCTCTTGCCTCTTTCTGCCCTCTGTTGGTTCTTTCTGTACTTCTCTTGCTTCTTTCTGCCCTTCTCTTGCTTCTTTCTGCACCCCTCTTACTGCACCCCTCTTCCCTCTTTCTGCACCTCTCTTTTCTCTTTCTGCACCTCTGTTCCTTCTTTCTACACTTCTCTTGCTTCTTTCTGCATGTTTCTTGCTTCTTTCTGCACCCCTCTTGCCCCTTTCTGCAGCCCCCTTCACTCTTTCTGCACCTCTCTTGCCTCTTTCTACATGTCTCTTGCCTCTTTCTGCACCCCTCTTCTCTCTTTCTGCACCTCTCTTGCTTCTTTCTGCACCCCTCTTGCCTCTTTCTGCACTTCTCTTCCCTCTTTCTGCACCTCTCTTTCCTCTTTCTGCACCATTGCTCCCTCTTTCTGCACCTATTTTGGTTCTTTCTGCACTTCTCTTTCTTCTTATTGTACCCCTCTTGCTTCTTTCTGCACCCCTTTTGCCTCTTTCTGCACCCCTTTTCCCTCTTTCTGTACCTCATCTCCTCTTTCTGCACCTCTCTTGCCTCTTTTTCCACCCCTCTTCCCTCTTTCTGCACCTCTCTTGCCTCTTTCTGCACCTCTCTTTTCCCTCTTTATGTACTTCTCTTGCCTCTTTCTGCACCCCTGTTCCCTCTTTCTGCAAGTCTCTTGCCTCTTTCTGCACTTCTCGTGCTTCTTTCTGCGCATTTCTTCCGCTTACTGCACCTCTCTTCCCTCTTTCTGCACCTCTCTTGCCTCTTTCTACACCTCTATTCCATCTTTCTGCACTTCTTTTGCTTCTTTCTGCATGCCTCTTGCCTCTTTCTGCAGCCCCCTTACCTCTTTCTGCACCTTATCTCCTCTTTCTGAACCTCTCTTGCCTCTTTCTCTAAACCCTCTTCCCTCTTTCTGCACCTCTCTTGACTCTTTATGTACTTCTCTTGCCTCTTTCTGCACCCCTCTTGCCTCTTTCTGCACTTCTGTTGGTTCTTTTTGCACTTCTCTTGCTTCTTTCCGCACCTCCTCTTACTGCACCCTCTTCCCTCTTTCTGCACCTCTCTTTCCTCTTTCTGCACCTCTGTTCCTTCTTTCTACACTTCTCTTGCTTCTTTCTGCACATTTCTTGCTTCTTTCTGCACCTCTCTTGCCTCTTTCTGCAGCCTCCTTGCCTCTTTCTGCACCTCTCTTGCTTCTTTCTGCACCTCTCTTCCCTCTTTCTGCACCTCTCTTTCCTCTTTCTGCACCTCTGTTCCTTCTTTCTACACTTCTCTTGCTTCTTTCTACACGTTTCTTGCCTATTTCTCTTTCTGCACCCCTCTTCTGCACCCCTCTTTCTCTTTCTGCACCTCTCTTGCTTCTTTCTGCACCCCTCTTGCCTCTTTCTGCACTCCTCTTCCCTCTTTCTGCATCTCTCTTTCCTCTTTCTGCACCATTGTTCCCCCTTTCTGCACCTATTTTGGTTCTTTCTGCACTTCTCTTTCTTCTTTTTGTATCCCTCTTGCATCTTTCTGCACCCCTCTTCTTTCTTTATGTACCCCTGTTCCCTCTTTCTGCACCCCTCTTGCCTCTTTCTGCACCCCTGTTCCCTCTTTCTTCACCTCTCTTGCCTCTTTCTGCACTTCTCTTGCTTCTTTCTGTGCATTTCTTCCTCTTTCTGCACCCCTCTTCCCTCTTACTGCACCCCTCTTCTCTCTTTCTGCACCTCTCTTGCCTCTTTCTGCACCTCTGTTCCTTCTTTCTGTACTTCTTTTACTTCTTTCTGCACACCTCTTGCTTCTTTCTGCAGCCCTCTTTCTTCACCTCATCTCCTCTTTCTGCACCTCTCTTGCCTTTCTCTAACCCTCTTGCCTCTTTCTACACCTCACTTGCCTCTTTGTGCACCTCTCTTGCCTCTTTCTGCATTTCTCTTGCCTCTTTCTGCACCTCTCTTGCCTCTTTCTGTACCTCTTTTTCCTCTTTGTTCACCTCCCTTGCTTCTTTCTGCACCTCTCTTGCCTCTTTCTGCAGTTTTCTTTCCTCTTCTGTACCTCTGTTGCTCCTTTCTGCACTTCTGTTGCCTCTTTCTGCACCCCTTTTGCCTCTTTCTGCACCCTCTCTTGCTTCTTTCTGCACCTCTCTTGCCTTTTCTGCACTGCTCTTGCCTCTTTCTGCACCTCTCTTGCCTCTTTCTGTACCCCTTTTCCCTCTTTCTTCACCTCTCTTGCCTCTTTCTGCACATCACTTGCCTCTTTCTGCAGTTCTCTTGCCTCTTCTGCACCTTTGCTGGTTTTTTCTGTACTTCTCTTGCCTCTTTCTGCACCTTTGCTGGTTCTTTCTGTACTTCTCTTGCTTCTTTCTGCACCCCTCTTACTGCACCCTCTTCCCTCTTTCTGCACCTCTCCTTCCTCTTTCTGCACCTCTGTTCCTTCTTTCTACACTTCTCTTGATTCTTTATGCACCTTTCTTGCTTCTTTCTACACCCCTCTTGCCGCTTTCTACAGCCCCCTTCCTCTTTCTTCACTTCTCTTGTCTCTTTCTGCACGTCTCTTGCCTCTTTCTTCACCCCTCTTCTCTCTTTCTGCGCCTCTCTTGCTTCTTTCTGCACCCCTCTTGTCTCTTTCTCTCTTTCTGCACTCCTCTTCCCTCTTTCTGCATCTCTCTTTCCTCCTTCTGCGCCATTGTTCCCCCTTTCTGCACCTATTTTGGTTATTTCTGCACTTCTCTTTCCTCTTATTGCACCCCTCTTGCTTCTTTCTGCAACCCTCTTGCCTCTTTCTGCACCCCTCTTCCCTCTTTCTGCCCCTCTCTTGCCTCTTTCTGCACCCCTCTTCCCTCTTTCTGCACCTCTCTTGCCTCTTTCTGCACTTCTCTTGATTCTTTCTGTGCATTTTCTATCCTCTTACTGTACCCCACTTCCCTCTTTCTGCACCTCTCTTGCCTCTTTCTGCACCTCTGTTCCTTCTTTCTGCACTTCTTTTGCTTCTTTCTGCACCCCTCTTGCCTCTTTCTGCAGCCTCTCTTCCTCTTTCTGCACCTCATCTCCTCTTTCTGCACCTCTCTTGCCTCCTTCTACACCCCTCTTCCCTCTTTCTGCACCTCTCTTGCCTCTTTCTGCACCATTCTTGCCTCTTTCTGCATTTCTCCTGCCTCTTTCTGCACCTCTCTTGCCTCTTTCTGCACTCTCTTTTCCTCTTTGTTTACCTCCCTTGCCTCTATCTGCACCTCTCTGGCCTCTTTCTGCACCTCTCTTGCCTCTTTCTGCACCCTTTTTTCCTCTTTGTTTACCTCCCTTGCCTCTATCTGTACCTCTCTTGCCTCTTTCTGCACCTCTGTTCCTTCTTTCTGCACTTCTTTTGCTTCTTTCTCCACCCCTCTTGCCTCTTTCTGCAGCCCCTTCCCTCTTTCTGCACCTCATCTCCTCTTTCTGCACCTCTCTTGCCTCCTTCTACACCCCTCTTCCCTCTTTCTGCACCTCTCTTGCCTCTTTCTGCACCATTCTTGCCTCTTTCTGTTGTTCTCTTGCCTCTTTCTGCACCTCTGTTGCTCTCTTTCTGCATTTCTCTTGCCTCTTTCTGTACCTCTGTTGGTTCTTTCTGCACTTCTCCTGCTTCTTTCTGCACTTCTCTTGCTTCTTTCTGCACCCCTCTTACTGCACCACTCTTCCCTCTTTCTGCATCTCTCGTTCCTGTTTCTGCACCCCCGTTCCTTCTTTTTGCACCCCTCTTCTCTCTTTCTGCACCTCTTTTGCTTCTTTCTGCACACCTATTGCTTCTTTCTGCACTCCTCCTCCCTCTTTCTGCACCTCTCTTTCATCTTTCTGCACCATTGTTCCTTCTCTCTGCACCTATTTTGGTTCTTTCTGCACTTCTCTTGCTTCTTTCTGCACCCCTCATGCATCTTTCTGCATCCCCTTTCTCTCTGTCTGTAGCTAATCTCCACTTTCTGTACCTCTCTTGCCTCTTTCTCCACCCCTCTTCCCTGTTTCTGTACCTCTCTTGCCTCTTTGTGCACCTCTCTTGCCTCTTGCCTCTTTCTGCATTTCTCTTGCCTCTTTCTGCACTTCTCTTGCCTCTTTCTGCACCCTTTTCCCTCTTTGTTCACCTCCCTTGCCTCTTTCTGCACCTCTCTTGCCTCTTTTTGCAGTTTTCTTGCCTCTTCTGCACCTCTGTTGCTCCTTTCTGCACTTCTGTTGCCTCTTCCTGCACCACTTTTGCCTCTTTCTGTACCTCTCTTGGCTCTTTCTGTACCCCTTTTCCCTCTTTCTTCACCTCTCTTGCCTCTTTCCGCACCTCTCGCCTCTTTCTGCAGTCTTCTTGCCTCTTCTGCACCTCTGATGCTCTCTTTCTGCATTTCTCTTGCCTCTTTCTGCACCCCTCTTGCCTCTTTCTGCACCTCTGTTGGTTATTTCTGTACTTCTCTTGCTTCTTTCTGACCTTCTCTTGCTTCTTTCTGTACCCCTCTTACTGCACCCCTCTTCCCACTTTCCGCACCTCTCTTTACTCTTTCTGTACCTCTGTTCCTTCTTTCTACACTTCTCTTGCTTTTTTCTGCACCTTTCTTGCTTCTTTCTGTACCCTCTTGCCTCTTTCTGCAGCCCTCTTGCCGCTTTCTGCAGCCCCTTCACTCTTTCTGCACCTCTCTTGCCTCTTTCTACACATCTCTTGCCTCTTTCTGCACCCCTCTTCTCTCTTTCTGCACCTCTCTTGCTTCTTTCTGCACCCCTCTTGCCTCTTTCTGCACTTCTCTTCCCTCTTTCTGCACCTCTCTTTCCTCTTTCTGCACCATTGCTCCCTCTTTCTGCACCTATTTTGGTTCTTTCTGCACTTCTCTTTCTTCTTATTGTACCCCTCTTGCTTCTTTCTGCACCCCTTTTGCCTCTTTCTGCACCCCTTTTCCCTCTTTATGCACCTCATCTCCTCTTTCTGCACCTCTCTTGCCTCTTTCTCCACCCCTCTTCCCTCTTTCTGCACCTCTCTTGCCTCTTTCTGCACCTCTCTTGCCTCTTTCTGCACCTCTCTTGCATCTTTCTGCACCCCTCTTCCCTCTTTCTGTACTTCTCTTGCCTCTTTCTGCACCCCTGTTCCCTCTTTCTGCAAGTCTCTTGCCTCTTTCTGCACTTCTCTTGCTTCTTTCTGCGCATTTCTTCTGCTTACTGCACCCCTCTTCCCTCTTTCTGCACCTCTCTTGCCTCTTTCTGCACCTCTGTTCCTTCTTTCTGCACTTCTTTTGCTTCTTTCTGCACGCCTCTTGCCTCTTTCTGCAGCCCCCTTCCCTCTTTCTGCACCTCATCTCCTCTTTCTGAACCTCTCTTGCCTCTTTCTCTACCCCTCTTCCCTCTTTCTGCACCTCTCTTGCCTCTTTATGCACTTCACTTGCCTCTATATGCACCCCTCTTGCCTCTTTCTGCACCTCTGTTGGTTCTTTTTGCACTTCTCTTGCTTCTTTCTGCACTTCTCTTGCTTATTTCTGTACCCCTCTTACTGCACCCCTCTTCCCTCTTTCTGCACCTCTCTTTCTTCTTTCTGCACCTCTGTTCCTTCTTTCTACACTGCTCTTGCTTCTTTCTGCACGTTTCTTGCCTCTTTCTGCAGCCTCCTTGCCTCTTTCTGCACCTCTCTTGCCTCTTTCTGCACATCTCTAGCCTCTTTCTGCACCTCTCTTGCCTCTTTCTGCACATCTCTAGCCTCTTTCTGCACCCCTCTTCTCTCTTTCTGCACCTCTCTTGCTTCTTTCTGCACCCCTCTTGCCTCTTTCTGCACTCCTCTTCCCTCTTTCTGCACCTCTTTTGCCTCTTTCTGCACCCCTTTTCCCTCTTTCTGCACCTCATCTCCTCTTTCTGCACCTCTCTTGCCTCTTTTTCCACCCCTCTTCCCTTTTTCTGCACCTCTCTTGCCTCTTTCTGCACCTCTCTTGCATCTTTCTGTACCCCTCTTCCCTCTTTCTGTACTTCTCTTGCCTCTTTCTGCACCCCTGTTCCCTCTTTCTGCAAGTCTCTTGCCTCTTTCTGCACTTCTCTTGCTTCTTTTTGCATATTTCTTCTGCTTACTGCACCCCTCTTCCCTCTTTCTGCACCTCTCTTGCCTCTTTCTACACCTCTGTTCCTTCTTTCTGCACTTCTTTTGCTTCTTTCTGCACGCCTCTTGCCTCTTTCTGCAGCCCCCTTCCCTCTTTCTGCACCTCATCTCCTCTTTCTGAACCTCTCTTGCCTCTTTCTCTACAACTCTTCCCTCTTTCTGCACCTTACTTGTCTCTTTATGCACTTCTCTTGCCTCTTTCTGCACCCCTCTTGCCTCTTTCTGCACTTCTGTTGGTTCTTTTTGCACTTCTCTTGCTTCTTTCCGCACCCCTCTTACTGCACCCCTCTTCCCTCTTTCTGCACCTCTCTTTCCTCTTTCTGCACCTCTGTTCCTTCTTTCTACACCTCTTGCTTTTTTCTGCACGTTTCTTGCTTCTTTCTGCACCCCTCTTGCCTCTTTCTGCAGCCTCCTTGCCTCTTTCTGCACCTCTCTTGCTTCTTTCTGCACCCCTCTTCCCTCTTTCTGCACCTCTCTTTCCTCTTTCTGCACCTCTGTTCCTTCTTTCTACACTTCTCTTGCTTTTTTCTGCACGTTTCTTGCTTCTTTCTGCACATCTCTAGCCTCTTTCTGCACCCCTCTTCTCTCTTTCTGCATCTCTCTTGCTTCTTTCTGCACCCCTCTTGCCTCTTTCTGCACTCCTCTTCTCTCTTTCTGCATCTCTCTTTCCTCTTTCTGCACCATTGTTCCCCCTTTCTGCACCTATTTTGGTTCTTTCTGCACTTCTCTTTCTTCTTATTGTATCCCTCTTGCATCTTTCTGCACCCCTCTTCTTTCTTTATGTACCCCTGTTCCCTCTTTCTGCACCTCTCTTGCCTCTTTCTGCACCCCTGTTCCCTCTTTCTTCACCTCTCGTGCCTCTTTCTGCACTTCTCTTGCTTCTTTCTGTGTATTTCTTCCTCTTTCTGCACCCCTCTTCCCTCTTCCTGCACCCCTCTTCCCTCTTTCTGCACCTCTCTTGCCTCTTTCTGCACCTCTGTTCCCTCTTTCTGTACTTCTTTTACTTCTTTCTGCACACCTCTTGCTTCTTTCTGCAGCCCTCTTTCTTCACCTCATCTCCTCTTTCTGCACCTCTCTTGCCTTTCTCTACCCCTCTTCCCTCTTTCTACACCTCACTTGCCTCTTTGTGCACCTCTCTTGCCTCTTTCTGCATTTCTCTTGCCTCTTTCTGCACCTCTCTTGCCTCTTTCTGTACCCTTTTTCCCTCTTTGTTCACCTCCCTTGCTTCTTTCTGCACCTCTCTTGCCTCTTTCTGCAGTTTTTTTTCCTCTTCTGTACCTCTGTTGCTCCTTTCTGTACTTCTGCTGCCTCCTTCTGCACCCCTTTTGCCTCTTTCTGCACCTCTCTTACTTCTTTCTGTACCTCTCTTGCCTTTCTGCACTGCTCTTGCCTCTTTCTGCACCTCTCTTGCCTCTTTCTGTACCCCTTTTCCCTCTTTCTTCACCTCTCTTGCCTCTTTCTGCACATCACTTGCCTCTTTCTGCAGTTCTCTTGCCTCTTCTGCACCTTTGCTGGTTTTTTCTGTACTTCTCTTGCCCCTTTCTGCACCTTTGCTGGTTTTTTCTGTACTTCTCTTGCTTCTTTCTGCACCCCTCTTACTGCACCCCTCTTCCCTCTTTCTGCACCTCTCCTTCCTCTTTCTGCACCTCTGTTCCTTCTTTCTACACTTCTCTTGATTCTTTATGCACCTTTCTTGCTTCTTTCTACACCCCTCTTGCCGCTTTCTACAGCCCCCTTCCCTCTTTCTTCACTTCTCTTGTCTCTTTCTGCACGTCTCTTGCCTCTTTCTTCACCCCTCTTCTCTCTTTCTGCACCTCTCTTGCTTCTTTCTGCACCCCTCTTGTCTCTTTCTCTCTTTCTGCACTCCTCTTCCCTCTTTCTGCATCTCTCTTTCCTCTTTATGCACCATTGTTCCCTCCTTCTGCACCTATTTTGGTTCTTTCTGCACTTCTCTTTCTTCTATTGCAACCCTCTTGCTTCTTTCTGCACCTCTTTTGCCTCTTTTTGCACCCCTCTTCCCTCTTTCTGCACCTCTCTTGCCTCTTTCTGCACCCCTGTTCCCTCTTTCTGCACCTCTCTTGCCTCTTTCTGCACTTCTCTTGCTTCTTTCTGGGCATTTTTTTATCCGCTTACTGTACCCCTCTTCCCTATTTCTACACTTCTCTTGCCTCTTTCTGCACCTCTGTTCCTTCTTTCTGCACTTCTTTTGCTTCTTTCTGCACCCCTCTTGCCTCTTTCTGTAGCCCCTTCCCTCTTTCTGCACCTCATCTCCTCTTTCTGCACCTCTCTTGCCTCCTTCTACACCCCTCTTCCCTCTTTCTGCACCTCTCTTGCCTCTTTCTGAACCATTCTTGCCTCTTTCTGCATTTCTCCTGCCTCTTTCTGCACCTCTCTTGCCTCTTTCTGCACCCTTTTTCCCTCTTTGTTTACCTCCCTTGCCTCTATCTGCACCTCTCTGGCCTCTCTCTGCACCTCTCTTGCCTCTTTCTGCACCCTTTTTCCCTCTTTGTTTACCTCCCTTGCCTCTATCTGTACCTCTCTTGCCTCTTTCTGCACCTCTGTTCCTTCTTTCTGCACTTCTTTTGCTTCTTTCTCCACCCCTCTTGCCTCTTTCTGCAGCCCCTTCCCTCTTTCTGCACCTCATCTCCTCTTTCTGCACCTCTCTTGCCTCCTTCTACACCCCTCTTCCCTCTTTCTGCACCTCTCTTGCCTCTTTCTGCACCATTCTTGCCTCTTTCTGAGGTTCTCTTGCCTCTTCTGCACCTCTGTTGCTCCTTTCTGCATTTCTCTTGCCTCTTTCTGTACCTCTGTTGGTTCTTTCTGCACTTCTCCTGCTTCTTTCTGCACTTCTCTTGCTTCTTTCTGCACCCCTCTTACTGCACCACTCTTCCCTCTTTCTGCATCTCTCGTTCCTGTTTCTGCACCTCGTTCCTTCTTTTTGCACCCCTCTTCTCTCTTTCTGCACCTCTTTTGCTTCTTTCTGCACACCTATTGCTTCTTTCTGCACTCCTCCTCCCTCTTTCTGCACCTCTCTTTCATCTTTCTGCACCATTGTTCCTTCTCTCTGCACCTATTTTGGTTCTTTCTGCACTTCTCTTGCTTCTTTCTGCACCCCTCATGCATCTTTCTGCATCCCCTTTCTCTCTTTCTGTAGCTAATCTCCACTTTCTGTACCTCTCTTGCCTCTTTCTCCACCCCTCTTCCCTGTTTCTGCACCTCTCTTGCCTCTTTGTGCACCTCTCTTGCCTCTTTCTGCATTTCTCTTGCCTCTTTCTGCACCTCTCTTGCCTCTTTCTGCACCCTTTTTCCCTCTTTGTTCACCTCTATTGCCTCTTTCTGCACCTCTCTTGCCTCTTTCTGCAGTTTTTGTGCCTCTTCTGCACCTCTGTTGCTCCTTTCTGCACTTCTGTTGCCTCTTTCTGCACTTCTCTTGCCTCTTTCTGTACCTCTCTTGGCTCTTTCTGTACCCCTTTTCCCTCTTTCTTCACCTCTCTTGCCTCTTTCCGCACCCCTCGCCTCTTTCTGCAGTTTTCTTGCCTCTTCTGCACCTCTGATGCTCCTTTCTGCATTTCTCTTGCCTCTTTCTGCACCCCTCTTGCCTCTTTCTGCACCTCTGTTGGTTATTTCTGTACTTCTCTTGCTTCTTTCTGCACCCTTCTTACTGCACCCCTCTTCCCTCTTTCTGCACCTCTCTTTCCTCTTTCTGCACCTCTGTTCCTTCTTTTTACACTTCTCTTGCTTTTTTCTGCACCTTTCCTGCTTCTTTCTGCACCCTCTTGCCTCTTTCTGCAGCCCTCTTCCCTCTTTATGCACCTCTCTTGCCTCTTTCTGCACGTCTCTAGCCTCTTTCTGCACGTCTCTAGCTTCTTTCTGCACCCCTCTTGCCTCTTTTTGCACTCCTTTTCCCTCTTTCTGCTCATCTCTTTCCTCTTTCTGTACCATTGTTCCCTCTTTCTGCACCCCTCTGGCCTCTTTCTGCAACTATTTTGGTTCTTTTTGCACTTCTCTTTCTTCTTATTGCACCCCTCTTGCTTCTTTCTGCACCCCTCTTGCCTCTTTCTGCACTCCTCTTCCCTCTTTCTGCACATCTTTCCTCTTTCTGCACCATTGTTCCCTCTTTCGGCACCCCTCTTGCCTCTTTCTGCACCTATTTTGGTTCTTTCTGCACTTCTCTTTCTTCGTATTGCACCCCTCTTGCTTCTTTCTGCACCCCTCTTGCACCAAATTTGGCTGAAAGCTAGATCTTGGTCCAGAAAGCGTGCTTTGCTTAGTTTTGTGTACATCTGTTCAGTTGTTTCAGAGTATATAAAGGAAATAAAATATAGATATCTAGGGACATGGATCCCCCATGGAGCTACTTGCGGTTGATCTGCGGAGCCCCGGGAAAAGCAAGGCCCTGATTGGCTGGCCACAGCCTGAAAGGAAAGTTGCGGCCACCATTTTGTTTCTTGCTTGGGCTGGGAGAGGCCAAAATAAAGTGAAAAAACATAAAAGGGGTGAGGATACAGGTATTGTGAGCCAATAGGACAGATAGAGGGGTCCCTGAGGGACCCCTCATGGGCAAAAAATAGCCCAATTTTGTTTTCGGCCGAACCGAGGATGCGCAGAGCTCAGCGCGACCCCCAGTGTAAATCTGCCATGGATCCGCAGATCTAAAACACACTAAAAAAACACTCTCACATCAACCCCTGCCACACATGGTATAAGGCCATGCACAGCGTGGGGTTGGGTGCATGCGGGGAGTTGGTCGCAGGGCCTGGCCTCATGTCAGGCCCTGTGGCAACCCCGGTGTGCACGGCTAAAGAACGTGCGTGGTTTTGGTTGGATTACCATACGGTAATTATATATTACTTTACATTAAAAAAACATAGAAATTAACTGGCAAAACCAAACGTTACAGGGACGTTATAGTTAGGTTGGCCCACACAAAACGATAGAAATTCAGTATTCAATATAGTTATACTTATAGTTATACTTATCTGAAGAAACTATAACTTAAGCCGTTAAGCAACTTTAGATCACGAGTTATAGTTTGTTAACATAAGTTTAGCTATAGGTATACCTATAACTGCAGAATTTCCATGGTTTTGTGTAGGTAAAATGTCAATCTAACTATAACGTCCCTGTAACCTTTGGTTATGTCAGTGAATATATATATATATATTCACTGAAAAAACAAAGGTTACATGGCTGCTGTAGTTAGGAAATAGTATTTTAAAAAACCCTAGAAATTCACAAAAAAAACAAAGGTTACAGGAACGTTATTGTTAGGTTCAGATTTTACACACAGAAAACCATCAAAATTCAGCAGTTATAGTTATACTTATCTCAAGAAGCTATAACCCAGCGCATTTCAAGGGTGTGAGTTATAGTTACCTTAGGGCACGAGTTATAGTTTCTTGAGATATGTATAACCATAACTGCTGAATTTCTATGGTTTTGGGCGTGTAAAATCTGAACCTAACTATAATGTCTCTGTTAGATCTGGCATCCTTGGTGTGGTTTCCCCTGTATTTTTGCCTCTGCCTCCTGTGTTTTTGACTGTATGTTAGACTTTATTTTGCTGGTTTCTGTACTCTGGGCACTTTACCGCTGCTGATCAGTGCTAAAGTGCAAGTGCTCCTTGTGTAAATTGTGATTGGGTATCCATGATTGGCATATTTGGTTTACTGGTAAGTACCTAGAAACGTGCACTGTGTGTGACAAGGGCCTGTAAGTGAAATGCTCCTAGTGAGCCTGCAGCACTGCTTGTGCCACCCACATGAGTCGCCCTACAACCATGTCTGAGGCCTGCCACTGCAGTGTCTGTGAGTGCAGTTTTAAACTGCCATATTGACCTGGCAAATGCACCCACTTGCTGGGTCCAAACCTTCACTTTTACTACATTTAAGATACCCCTAAGGTAGGCCCACAGTAGCCCCATGGGCAGGGTGTGGTGTATGTGAAAGGTAGGGCATGTACTGGTGTGTTTTACATGTCCTGATAGTGAAATATTGCTAATTTTGTTTTTCACTATTGCAAGGACTATCACTCCCATAGGTTATCATTAGAGCTGCCTTGTAACATCTTACAAGTGTAACTTTCAATTGGGAAGAGATGGAGACTTGGGTTTTGGGCTCTCTGAACTCAGAATTTAATGATACATCTTTTAGTGAAGTTGATTTTTAAATTGTGTGTTTGAAAATGCCACTTTTAGAAAGTGGGCATTTTCTTGCTTTACCATTCTATGTCTCTGCCTGCCTATGGAATCAAGTCTGGATTAGACTGACAGGGGCTGTTTGTACATTCACTCTAGACAGTCACACAAAGGGAGCTGAGGTGTGCCCTGCATATCCTGATTGCCCATCACCAGGCTGATGGGCCTTCCTGAGCTAGAGTGGTGGGAGGAGTTGTCACTGACAATTGAAAAGGGCTGTGCCTACCCTCACAGAATGCTGTCTCGACCCCCCTGTAGTGTGTCTGGACCCAAGTCAGGGCAAGGCAGGATCTTGTGAGCTACAAAGACTTTCCTTTGAAGTTTGCCTACTTCAAAGGCAGAAACTGGTATAAGTACTAAAGCTGTAACCCCACATTTGTAGAACATTTCTGGACTAAGAGGAGATTCTGGCAAGAAGAAGAGCTGGAGAAGCTGTAAGAGGAGAACTGCCACTCTGCTTGTTGCTGTGTTGTGCTGGCCTACTGCTTGCTGCTTCCGTCTTGGAGACTGAAAGGGCTGGACTTTTGCTTTCTGTATCCTGCTTCCCAAGGTTCTCCAAGGGATTGTGTGTGTTTGCCTCATGTTAAGAAGTCTCAGGGCCATCAAAGACTTCACCTGCAGCCCCATAACTCCTCTGCTGGGAGTTCTGATCTGCCTCGTGTTGGCAATTCCAGTTCTGAGCCCATGGAGGTGGCTTTGCTGCAAAGAGAAGAAGAAAATCCATGCAGCGACCTTCAGCACCTGTCTTTCCCGTCACAAGCTTGCTATACAGTTGAAAAACCAGTGCATCATCACGCTGCAGCCAAAGGATCGGTGCAGCGCCTGTTTACGGATGGGAGACTCGGCACAGCGTCTGTTTGCACAGCTCCAAGATCGCCGCAGCCCGAATCCCGAGCACCATGTCTCCGATGTCCAAGACACCCGCTTAGACTCCGACGCAGGCCCTACTGTGCAGCTGATAAACCTTCGCATTGCCGTAATGCGACTGAAGGATTGACTCCGCGCCTGTTTGTGGCTGGGAGAATTGACACAGCGCCTGCTTCACTGCTGTCACATCAACTCCACTGCGTCCGGACTTTCCACGCATTGCGCCAAGTCTACATCGATGCTGGGCTTCAGTAAGGAACCGAGGCAGCGTGACCGGCGAAATGACGCATCACCTACCCTCGCAGTAAGAAACTGACGCATCACCTCCTCCCACAGTAAGGAACCAACGCATCACCTCCCCTGCCCAGCAGTAAGGAACCGAAGCATCACCTCCCGTGGGAGCAAGGAATCGACGCATCACCTTCACTGCGAGTAAGGAACCAACTCATCACCTTAACTGAGAGTAAGGAACCAGCGTATGGATTTGCTTTTCTGGCGCCAAACTGTTTAATCCTTGTTAAAGTGATATCTTGATTTATGTATATTTGATTTTTGTCGTTTTGGTCTTGTTTTGATTAGATAAATATTGGCTATTTTTCTAAAATGGAGTGGAGTCTTTTTGTGGTGTTTTTACTGTGTTGCTTTATGTGTGCTCAAGTGCTTTACACATTGCCTCTGTAGTTTAGCCTGACTGCTCTGTGCCTAGTTACCAGAGGGTGAGCACAGGCAAACTTAGGTGTGCTCTTTACTCATTCTGACTAGAGTGAGGGTTCCTGTTTGTACAGGGTGAATACCGACTGACAACCAGAAACCCCATTTCTAACAGTGCCTGTAACCTTGTTTTTTTTTTTTTAGTGAAGTCCTACATTTTTTTAAATTCTATTTCCTAAGTATAACATCTCTGTTACTTTTGTTGTTTTTCTGTGAATTTGTATGTTTTTTTAATAGTATTTCCTAACTATAACGTCCCAGTAACCTTTGGCTTTTTCAGCGTATTTCTAGTTTTTTTTTAACTTAAAGTAATATTTCATTACCATATATTAATCCAACCGCTGTTGCACACGGCCTTTGGTCGTGCGAGGGGTTGACCACAAGCCTGGCCAGGGGGGTTGGCTGCATAAATGTTTGGCTGGCCCCAGGCGGCCAGCCAAACATTCATGTGCACTTGCAAAGTGTACTTGCCACTCCCCCTGCACCTGTGTCAGAGCAGCCCCGCCCCACCCTGCAGAGCTGCCGCCGCAGGACAAAATAAAATGATACTAACCTCGAGTTATTATCATTTTATTTTTCATTTATTTAGCTGCTGCACAGCAGTGGGGCGTCGCTCCTCCGCCTTAGCGGAGGAGACGACACTGGACGTCACTGAATTCTACAATCATAATGGTTTCCCAGTTCAGTGCTCAAATGATGCTCATGATAGGTTTGCATCCTTGCTGCATAGAAGCGGAATGTTGACCATGAATTGACAACAGCTACACATCTCAAGACAGCACAGTCAGCACACCCTTTGTGCAAGATTACAATAGGAACAGAACAGGTGCTAGGCAATCCATTTACAAACAATATGCATTATGAAGAATGTTGTCACAACAGTTTCCAAAGCTAGGCTACCTGTCTGACAACAGTATGACATTTATAGCACCACGACTGACAGAAAGCCCAGAACCTGTCACGAACATGAAACACAGCTATAATCATAAACAAGAATCTAAGTCAAACAGCACATCAGAGGTGAACCTTCGTGCAAATTTGCAAAGTTCTTTCTAGAGTTTTCATTCTCTGACAACAAGAGGTGTGGTGACTATTTTTCACATGGTAGTTGGCTTGGTTTTATCTGATATGAGAACGTCACATACTACACTAGGTTGAGAACATTTAGAGAGTTCATTTGGTCATTTACAGCAGGTACTCTTTGTAGTTAACACCCCAGTGTTCTTCCCGTGCCATTTATTGTAATTTTAAAAAAAATAAATCTCATCTGTGATGTCCTTTATCTTATATTTCCTAATATTATGGTCTTTGTTTGGTGTATTTACTGGGCCAAAGTTGCACCCTGATCTCATGTATCTCAAGACACCATGTTGGACACACACCCCATTACTCTACTGACAAACAGAACACACCGAGCTCACTGGATTCCTGTTTGTGTGGTGGGTTTGGTTTTAGGTGTTTACTAACATTGGGCTTTACAGCTTTGTCCCCGACCGTTGAACTATTTAGCTAAGATTTCACTTAGATTACAGAGAACGTGTTGCAATAGTGTACTGTAGGAATCAGCAAGACATTCTCCATGTCCACAGGAAAACAGCTGCCCGCATCACATATTGTAGGAAACGTAGACCACCATCATTGATTCCCTATACGCAGCCATAACATTGTATGTTATCTGTAGTGCCTAGATGTGCAAACGCTGTACTGAGGGCTGGGGTTCTACCCCAGTCCCAGAAAGTGCTATTTCTTTGGTTTTCTATGTAGCCATTGTGTAAATAAATACTAATGTACTTTTTCTAAATTATAGATCTTACTGGACATTGACATTTGGACCGTGTTATTTGATTAGGTCATACAGTGTATGAGTTCCTAGCCCATAACTAGCTCTCGGAGTCTACCTTTTCTACTCAACCGCGCTACTCCAAAAGACTCAAGGCTCACAGAAACACCTTTGGTTGTTTCTGGAGTTGCAAATTATCTGAGGCTTTGGCAAACGTTGCTAAATGGCAGTCAGTTACCAGAGAACTGCCCAGTATCCACTCACTGTGCAAAGACATCGTGAAAAGTTTTGGCAAATAAAATACATTCTTAGAGAAATGCTACAGTTGGTTCATGATGCGTTCCAAAATAATAACGTTTTTTTGGTCTTTATTCAAGCATTCATTTTTGCAAGTGTAGTGGATTACAGTTAACTAGATTTCCCCTTATATGAGTTGTTTGTCCCATCTCCTACTTGTAAGAGATCAAACAGTCCCAAACTTTTCCTGTAGAGTTATCCTTGATTTAACTTGAGATTGTTAACAACACCTACTAGCATCACATGTGAACCATCCCAAGGACAACCATAAAGTATTTCACTCCAGTGATGCAATTTCCCAAAGAATACCTTCTTAGGGTCACTGGTGTTGGTTGGATAAACTTTCAAGCTTACATGGCTGTTTCAACTTTCGGAAACTTGCTAAATCTGCATTTTCTCTTGATACCGCCGTTTGACCTATTTTCCGTAACTGAGCTTAGCGCTGGCAAACCTTTTTTAGGTAGCCCGCTTTACAAATTGCGCATAATAATAATATACAGACTAGGGCAATGGAGGTGGCAGACCAGACTAAAAATCTAGGAGACAAACGCCGCACATAACTTACTGTAGATGAGAGCTCAGAATGAATATTGCCTTTAATACTTGAAACTGGGCTGAGTCAGGATGTATTTTGAGGAGGAAAGAGATGAGCCCCGGGAAAAGAAACAAGCATTGGCATAGCCAATAGGTCTCGCTTTTGGGACCTTACAAGTATTTAGTTATGCAGCACAATGTCCTTGGTGAAACAACATCAACCGTTGCATGGCTAAACACTTATAAGGTCACAAAGGCGAGACCTATTGGCTATGCCAATGCTTGTTGCTGTTCTATTTTTTTTCTAGTTTTATAAGGACAAACTCGGCCTAATGGTATTGTAGTGCTTTACATGACTACACTAGGTGAGATCATTTTTTTATTTTCCCCAAGTGAGAATGAGATTAAGTGATTTTCCCAGAATCATGTTAAGTTCACTTCAGGGACTCGTACCTGGTTCGCCACTTCAAAGACGACCTCTCTAGCCACTTTAGGCCACACCTCTGCCCGAATCTGAAATTATCTATTGACCATTTGGTGGGGCATCTCCGTGCTGCTTGTGAGCAGAGATGTCCCTCCCCCAACACTGGTAGAAGAGCAGGATGGCACTTTTCAGCTAAGGTCATGCTGCTGGGTGGATGTACAGTGAGCTACTACAGCAGCAGCAGTAGTGTGTGGGAGCTATGGCCAGAAAAATGGGTTGGCATAGCCATTAGTTCTTGCCTTTGGGACCTTATAAGTGTTTAGCCAGGCAGAATAGTATCCTGGATCATGTGGTGCTAGGGATTGAAAAACTATACAATTACTTTACAATGGGCCATGCATTGTGATTCAACAATACATGCTTGCCTCTGCTGCGCGCTTCTTTTTCCTGGACATCATTTGAGAATTAAAAGAAGCCATGGGAGTTTGGGGGTGAATGGGAAGCAACTACGGGAGCGTGGAATAGAACTGAAAGCAACGTTGGGAGGATGAAGGAAATTGAATGCAGTGATAGGAGGGTGTTGGGGATTAAAAACAATGATGTGAGGGTGGGAAGTTTTGAAAACATGGTTGCCAAATCTAATGGTTCCAGACTGCCGTAGATCACACGTGCATCAGGGCAATCTCATGATTTGCAGATACCTCATAAACAATTCGGGCAGGGAATATATCAAAGACGGATGCACATGCGTCGGAGGCACTCACAGACACGTTCTGAAGTGCTTTGTGCCAAGAGCCAGTAGCCATGCATCATTGAAGAAATAAACTAAGACATTTCCTGTTTTTTAGCTGCTCCTTAACAGTGCATCAGTGTGACTTTTGCAGGAGAATCGCTAAATCGCAAAAATGGGGGGGGTGCACTGGGTCTGTTTAAGAGCACCTGCCATTGAAGGGGTGGCAAGATGGTTAACATGAGCCAAAGTTGTAAGGTGTCTCGGGGGGCCAAAGGCACATGCCAGAACCAAAGTCTGTGGTTAAGAAACCGGGCAGCGTGGCCATGGCAGCAATCTCTCAGGACAACGAGGAGTACCCTTAATAATTTAGCACCCTACATATTAAATGCACATTTCATGTGAGTGATGTCCCGATTGTTCACTGGTAACAACACCCAAGTCAGTAAAACTGTTTAGTAAAATAAAACGATATTTGTCTGGGTGAGTGCGGTGGCTGTCACAGCAAAGCAACAAAAGAAGAAGAGGTGATGCTACCCCCGCCCCCCTTCTCAGAGGCGATTGGACGACATGAAGCCGGTTTTATCCACTTTTAAGTTGGGAGTGAAAAAGCCTTTTGAGCTTTTAGGGTGCACTGTAGCCAGACGGCATGCACCGAAGTGAAACCATTCAGTTGCCATGTGTTGTTTGTATTTATATGACAAACATGCCGGGAAGGTGAACTGCAAGCCGCAACGGATGGCAGAGCCCTGAATTGCTAACACGTCATTAAAATGGGAACATGAGCGTCCGGGTCCACCGCTGTAGGTGGTTTCTGGGGACCAGTTAAAGAGGCAATGCTGGTTAATTATAATCCTGTTTTTCAAATAAACAATAAAACCAGTGTGTGAGATTTTGAAACAGCAGATATAAACTTAATTGGAACCGCTACTGCCACAAGCTAGCAGCGCCAAGGAGAGAGCGGCAATGGAAGTGGGTGAAAATGGCGGAGGGCTGAGGAGATGACAGGCTGGGACAGGAGAGAGTTGAGGAGAAACAGTGAACAGCGGGAGAAGGGTGATTTGGTGACGGGAGAAGAACCAGCTGTCGGCTTAGAGCAGTCGCAAAGGCAGTAAACACCAGTTTAAAATACGAGCCTGAGGCAAATGAAACAAGCGCTGAAACACAAACGCGGCCCCGCGGCAGCGAAAGTGAAACTACTGGGCTAGCAAGTGGGAGGAGTGGGGAGTGCGAGAGAACACACAGCGATTCCCTTGCGGGAGCGAGCAAACATATGTTGCCAAAGCTCGCTCCCGCATGAGAATCGTAACGTGCACGCATTGCCATTGAAAGCAATGCAATGCGTGCACGTTTTTGGCTGAAAAGCCGAGCGATTACTATAGGTCTTTTTCCTATACAGCGCATGCGCGCTGCGTAGGCGAGACCTAAAAAACAGACATGAAACTTTCAGGAGGGAAGGTGATTACCAAATACCCTATTGCATGTTTAATTAACTTAAAAATCATCACCAATCAATGATGGGGTTTACATTTTCAATTAGACTTCTTGACCAACTCCAAGTAGAGAGCTGACAGGGATAGAAGAAGAAAGCAAGCCCTGAAAAATTCCTGAGGATCTGATAGAGGCCCAAAGAGACATTTGGGGGCATATTCCAATAGAAGCCCATGTTCACACCAGAACATGGACTTCTATTGGTATTCTCAAGGGCATATTATCAAGCCCATTATCGCCGCTTTAGCGACAGTTTTCTGCCGCTAAACCGGCGATAATTTTTAACACCGTTCTTGATAATATGCCCCTAGGTTCCCACTTAGCTTTATATCTCTGGTACTAGAAAGCTGATCTAAGGGTGCTAGGCTCTGAAGAAAACTAATGGGTCAGTTAGAACTAAAAACAAATTCCTGTCAGACTCAAGTCAAAACTCACCTACAGTGTGACTGTTTCTGCTTGAACAACATGGAACTCAGTCTCCTTCCCATCAACTGTGCTGAACGCGTCCAAGAATGTGCTCAGAGTTTACAACGAAGACAGCAGAAGAGCAATAGGGACATAAGAGAAGGAACACAAGAGATTTTTGCTTTTAGTCGCACAGATCGTCTCATCAGATGAATTTTTTTTTGTATTTTACGTGGTCTCTCCCAAGTGACCGCTTTTATAGTCTAAACAGAACACAAGACTATCGTTACTCTCTGCTCTTACATCAACTTAAAATACACTCCGTTTTTTTTTTATTTACATGGATTTCTCATGAATGGTAACATTCTACTGGAAGTGAGACATACACATAAGTTTTACTCTAGTAACTGATGCACTATGGTAAACGTTCAACTTATCAATGACACAATGCCTTTATTGTGTTAGAGCCAAAAGAATCGGCATGAGAGTGGTATTGTTCCAATGTCCTATAGCAGTTATTAATACTCCACAAATTAAGACGCTGATCAGAAGCAAAGGTTCACACAGGATCTGCATATAACACTGTAGCGGCCCAAGAGACAGTTAGTACAGCACAACTTTATAGACTGCAGGATTCTTGGTCCTGCTGTAGATCTTCAAATCATGGGATGCTGGAATCCTGCAATTGAACTTCGAGTCATGAGATCCTCAATCCACGAAGTAAATTGTCGAATTCTGCTGTATCCTGCATCTCATTTGGGGCATATAACGACAGTTTTTGGGGTTCCCGCGTAGGGTTTACTGTGCTGGTGATGGGGGTAACAGCTATGCAGCACACATGGCAGACACAATCCTAGTGGTGAGGAGATTAATGATGGCACACCCTGTGCCAGGATGTCCAGCTCCCTGTTCTTTTTTTTGTTAGACAAACAATAATCTCTGATACTCAGATCAGGGGGTAATGTCCTGATGTGCTCCCGCAGGGAGTCTATTGGTATTTTCACTTCACTGAGAGTTAAGATAAGGGTAAAAACTCCCAATTATCCTTGCAGGAGAAGAGGAAGTGATATTGTTTTGGGAGGGTGTAGAGAGTTGGTCAATGTGAAGGGAAGGGAGCTGCTCCTCCAATTTTACAATACCTGGTATTTCTGGTATTATGGGCTTTCTTCTCACCTGGGGGAGCTTGTAGGGGACAACCCTCATTATTGCACTCCAATGGGAGAAGAAAGCCTGATATATTGGCAGGGGATTTAAGGAGTCAGTCCATGTGCCTAGGGCTGCTCCCACACTTCTTTTCACTCCAGTTGTGTTTCTTACTCCAGGGTGGCAGATCTGTGGAGCCACCATGTGTCTAACAGGGAGGAGGAAAGGCTATTGATGATGTGGGGTGGGTAGAATCAGGCCCTGTGCTGAGGTTCAGGAACCTCTACCATTTCACAATTTCTGGCGTTAATTGGCATTTCACACTACTCGGAGGACAGTCAAGGGTATCCCCTATGATCATCCCAACACCCTCTGGAGAAGGGAAAGTCTGACATTATGGTGTGAGATGGGAACGTTTGCCCATGTATCTGAGGGGAGGTCTCCCACTACTCATTTCTCCCTGGTGTGTAGTGGGATTTCCTCATTCCCAGGGGAGCAGATTGAAAGTAACCCTCTCAATCTGCTTTTGAGTAGAAGGGCAAAGGCTATTGATGTACGATGGAGGGATCAGGCCATGTGCTTGGTGGAAGCTGCTCCCTCAATGTCACAATCCCTGGTATAATTCAATTGCAGGCTTCCCACCACCCCCCAGCCTGAGCTGTGACTGGAGAGGGAAGCTGGACTAGAGGAATGACTAGCACATTGATGCATATCCACACTAGTGTCTCTACCTTGTGTATCTGTTCTCAGTGAGGTGGGTCTAGTTTTACGCCACAAGGGATTTATGGGGTGTTTGAGCAGAGCCTGACACAAATTCCAAGGTTGCTAAGAGGTACATCTGCTATGTGGCTATGCGGTCTGTCCCTCACCTTTTGCCCAAGGTCAGCGTTGGCAGTTCCATATGGTAGTAGTAAGTGGAATTGGGGTCTATCTGACACCAAGGTGTCCGTGAGGGGGCACTACACAATCATGCCAATCTTTCCATTTCTAATGGCTTCAATTTGAGCTGCACTCCCAACAGTTTTCTCCTGTTATAGATCTTTAAATGAAGGTTTGAAGATATCTTTGCAACCCTGTTAACAATGGAAGGTGGAGGAGTTGTATTCAGTGCCCTTGATATGTCGTCCGCTTATCACCAGGTGGACTTGCATGCACAGTCTAGGCATTTTACATCCTTTGTGACGCCCTTGGGTGCGTTTCGTTACAAGAGGATGCCATTTGGCCTAGCCTCGGCCTCTGCAGTTTTCCAGAGGATAATGAAGACCATATTTGGCGATTTGAATCATGTGCTATGTTTCCAAGATGACATACTTATCGTGGGGAAAAATATTGTTTGAGGAGGTAATGGTGAGATTGCATAAACATGGCATGACTGTAAAAAGGGAAAAGTGTCAAATCAGAAAGGATGAAGGGACTTATCTAGGGCATACAATCAGTGCCAAGGGTATAAGTCCAAAAAGAGCATTGTGACAGCAATAGAAAAAGTGGACAGACCACATACTAAGGAAGAATTAAAATCATTCTTAGGTCTAGCAGAGTATTGTGCTAAATTTGTGAGGGAATTTACGGAAATTGTGGAACCTTTGAGGAAATTGTTGAAAAAGGGAGTTGAGTTTGCATGGAGTGGGGAATGTGAAGATGCATTTTTACACATAAAGAAGAGTATTACTCATGCTCCGACACTAGGACATTTTGATGTGACAGCAAAGACGTATGTCACAACGGATGCTAGCAAGGTGGGCATTGGCGCAGTGCTGACGCAAGTTAAAGATGGTACTGAGAACATAATCGGTTTTGCATCTAGAAGGTTGCAAGGAGCAGAGATCACATATTCTGTGATTGAGAGAGAGGCTTTGGCTTGTTGTTGGGGGATCAACCGGTTCAGATTTTATGTGTGGGGGATTCCCTTCAAATTAAGAACGGATCACAAGCCATTGACATATATTTTCAAAGGTGGAAGAGGTTTGGAAGGGAATGTTACGCCTCGCACTACTAGGTGGTTGCTATCAGTTATGGATTATAATTTTGAGGTAGAGTTTGTGAAAGGTAGTAAGAACGTGGTGGCAGATTTTTTATCGAGGTTGCCAACAGATGTGGACGTTGAGGACGAAATTGGAGAAGTCTTCAGAACTGGAATGTTTGCCAATGGGGAAATGGCTATAATTGCTGACGAATGGACGGCTGCGAGGGAAGTAGATGTCGGAATGGATGAAGTTGAGGCGAAAGTTGTACACGGTTGGGGAGAAAATAATGGAATGAGTGGTGAGTTACGTGAGTATTTTAAAGACAAAGAGGAATTGAGCATAGTTGATGGCAAGCTAATGAGAAGAAGTCAATTTGTCCCTCCCAAAGGTATTCAGGCCGGAATTCTCGATATCGTTCATGAGGGTCACTTGGGACGGGGTATTGTGAAAAGGAATGTTAGGCAGTCATACTGGTGGCCTGGTATGGATCGGGATGTAGAGGAAAAGGTGAGAAATTGCTCAATGTGCGCAAACAGTGATAAAACTAAAGTGAATAGGCAACCTCCATTAGATATCATGACTTTTCCAGAAGAACCTTGGGAAAAGTTAGCCATCGATTTTTAGGACCTGTATCCAAGTTAGGATCAAGCAGCAAGTTCATTTTAATCCTAGTAGATTACCACACTAAATGGTTTGTAATTAAGGATGTTGGAGAGGTAAAGACTTCAAGTATTATCGAGTTTATGGAGGAAGTTTTTGTGGAGGAAGGAATACTGAAGAAAATTGTGTCAGATAATGGTGTGCAATTCATATCTAGGGAGATGATGGATTATCTCTCTGGCATGGGTCTTATGCATGAGAAAGTGGCTCTTTTCCGACCTCAAGCCAACGGGTTGGTTGAAAGAATAAACCGATTGGTGATGGATAACAAACAACTGTCCCTTGCTAACCATCTTCCATGGAAGAGGGAATTGAGGAGGATGATTTGGGCGCATAGGACAATTCCTCATTCTGTGACTGGTGTTTCTCCATTTGTATCCCTAAAAGGAAGGAAACCAGGGGTAAAGGAGTGTCCTGTGTGGCTGAGGGGAGTTGCAACGGATGTTGAGGTCGATCGAGAGGAAATTCAAAGGAATGTCCTAAGGTCGCAAATGAAAAACATGCTGTATTATAATGAGAAGAAAGGTGTGAAGCGGTGTTGTGTAAAACCAGGAGATTGGGTGGTTGTTAGGAAAAGGGGATTTGTTTGTAAGGGTGAAAGCAAGTATTCTGCTCCATGCAGGGTGAAGGAGGTCAAGCATAGTGTGGTGGTTCTGGAGAATGGTGTCACAAGGAGTATGGGTGATGTATGTAAGATTCAGGGATAGTGCACTTTATTCTTCCCCAGCATTAATGTAGGTATATTTAAAAAAAAAAATTATTCTGTTTTGTATGTTACTTTTGAGTTTTGTTTAAATATAATAAGGGGGAAGATGTGTAAGGACATGCAATGCTGAGCATGGAATGTATGAGGTCACTGCTGACCTAGTGATAGAAGGTTGGCAATTTGAATATGATGTAGCTGGTGAGGGTTGCTCAGCTGGGGATGCTGTTATCAAATGCTGTTAATGAATAAATATCATCTGGAACTACATATGGAGAGTCCTTGAATCCTTACACCCTGCCTCTGTTTACATACTGCTGCTTCCTTGCCATAATGATGCTAATTTTTGCCACAATGTGGGCATCCATGGCATGAGGATGTCCAGCCACAGCACAATGCTCGTTCTAGCCTAGTAATGTCAATTCCTGGCATACTCTTGATATCCGTGGAACATGGAACCTACTTATGACATACAGTTGGTCTTGGAATGGTGGCACTTCTCTGAATATTGGGGCATGTATTGCATAACAGTCCCCGCCTGTGCCAAAATACAAGCCCTATCATAATTGTGTTAATTGTTTGCATAATGTAGGCGTCCATGGCATTTTGGTACCAATGCTAGCCCAGGCCTATTGTTGCAAATTCTTAGCATATAGTGAGTCTCTTTGTCTTGATGATAATCATCCATGGATGAATTTTCACTCTTGCGTCAATTTCAAAACGGTGCCACCTTTTGGCATCATAGTAGCAACATTTGACATTTTGTGAGCATCCATTCACAAGCACTATCAGCTTTTATTTTTTTTAATAGTTTTATTTAGCGCCAGTATGTTACTCTTCAGTCATTTCACAGTACTGAGATGCCACTGACATTGATCAAGGAAATGACAACAGAGTTGCATGCAATACAGGTATTGAAGGCCTAGAGAAACACAAGTTGATGAGCTGAGGAACAGAAACTACTTGCATGTTACTCTGGGGACATCCAAGCTCCCTGGTTTAGAAAACATTTCCAAACAGTCCAGTTCATCTATCCACCCAGGCACTCATTCTTCAATTTACCCATTTAGCCATCCATTCACTCACACTCACTCATCTTTACATGCACTTAACCAGTAACCTTTATATGAATATTCATAATCCAACCATAGTCTCAATGACTTGGGCAGCAGTCCATTCTTCAAATACCCCATTCTCTCATTTACCCATTCATCCATCCACATGAACCACACACAAACTTGCCAGTCACTGAAGAAATACTTTCAGCCATATGAAAAGCAAGCCATTTTTGTTGGTTTTTAAAATGCTAGTTTAACTTGCCACATTGTTTAACTCAGTTCACTATATTTTCGTTTGCGTCCTGTATTTATTGTATCATGTTTAGCGACCTGTTGCCTTAGCAAATTTAGGGCTAGATGTACAAATATAGGAATATTGATTACCTAAATGTGATTTTTTTGCGAATCGCAATAAGGAAATCGATATTCCTAATGTATGAAACTCTTTTGAGTTTCATTAGCGATTTGTAGTGGGTCTCAGTTAGACCTATCTCATTAATATTAATGAGGTAGGTCACAATTTGTGACCCAATTGGATTTGCTGCCATCACAGGAATGGTAGCCTGCTTAGGTCAGCAAACCACCATGTCTGTGCTTGCATTTAAATAAAGCAATCTTTTTTATTAAACGCAGTTTTTCTTAAAGGAAAATGGGACGCGTTAAAAAAGAAAAAAATGAAACTTTGAAGGTTCCTTTTTTTCGAGTAGGCAGTGGTCCGTGGGACCACTGCCTGCTCTTAAAAAATATATTGCCAACCAATCTCATAAGGGAAGGAGTCCCTTAGGGACCCCGTCCCATATGCAAATGGGTTACCAACACTTTTTAAATGGCCGTAAATTTTAAATGTTTTGCGACCATATTTCAGTTGCAAAAGAATCGTACATACCATTTCAATTCAGTATTAGGAAGGGACACCCGTAACACACCCCTCCCAAATACCGAATCGCAAACCTCAACTTGCGATTTGGTAACATGTTACTGAATCACAATTTAGGCTTTGTACATCCCAAAAAGCAATTTTGCTGTTGCAAATGGCCCAATTCGCAAATCGGGCTGTTTGCAAACGCAAAAATGCTGTGTACATCCAGGTGCATATGTACGAAATTCCAAATTTGTGATTCCTAAATAGCGAATCCGTAAAAATCAGTATTTGGGAATCGCAAAACGGAATGTATGTAAACTGCGATTCCTAATAGTGATTCCCACGGATTCACATTCGCTCTTAGGAAATCGCAAATTGGGAGAATCCCCAAATGTATGATTGCCTAATAGGAAATCGCAAAATGTGCCCAATGCTTCTTGCACTTCATGATCATGTGTCCTTGTTTTCACATAATCAGAGCTCTTATAAAATCCTCCTTTCAACTATTACAGTAGCAGGTACCCTGAAGCACTAGAATATAGACCGAGCCCTGACATAGTGATTGTTCGAAAGGCATATGTGCATTTTTTCCGAAGAGCATGGAAGGAGTGGACATTCAACTGCCCTATTTCTTGGATCCTCGTGGAGGTTCCATTTTAGTGAAAGATGATAATACACGCATACACATTGAGGGGGGGCACAGTCACAGTTTTCTTCTCATGAACGTCTAACAGAAACAATGAAAAATATGCAAAAGTAGCTAAATTCAATGTGAGTTGAGCTTTTGTGTGAAAATCTTACACTTGTTTAATTTGTGTTGAGTCGCCCATGAGGAAAAGTGTAACCAGGCATGCAACGTACGTGCAAAATACTGTAGAGTTGCCAGTGTGATTGAATGGCTAGAAAGCAAAAGTGAAGAATATGTTGTATCTCCTCCGAGGGGAGGGGTGATAAAGTCTCAGGATCAGTATCACATAGGATACACACTCCATGTCAAAAGATCTAATGAGGTCAATAAGAGGCTTCATGTATGTTAAACACAATGTGTTATGTTATGTTATCTGGTATTTATAGAGCGCGCGGCTACTCCCAAGAGTGTCCCGGCGCTAAGAGAAAAGACCACATAACAGCAAACAGAAAACCCACCCTCGCCACAGAATCGAAATAGGCCTAAAGCTGGAAAAGCAATGTTTTCAGATTCTGCCTAAAAGTAAAGAGGTCCGGGATCTGTTTCAGAGGGAGAGGGAGGTCGTTCCATAATCGAGATGCTACTGCTTGAAAAGACCTTCCCCCAACCCGGGAGAGCAGGACCTTCGGAGTCGAGATCAAGCACTGAGTAGAGGACCTCAAGGTGCGCAGCGGTGTATAAGGCTGAAATCTTTCCCTTAGGTAGGGGGCTCCAATCTTGTGAAAAGCTTTGAAAACCAGGACTAGAGCTTTAAAATGAATTATTTTCCGCACCGGAAGCCAATGAAGTGAGGACAAAAGATGAGACGTACGAGTCCTAGATCTAGTCAGAAAGATGGCCCTGGCCGCCATGTTCTGAATCATCTGAAGTCGGCCGAGTAGGTACTCCGGTAGGCCCAAATACAAGGAGTTGACGTTGTCCAGTCTCAACACCACGAGGGCCTGGACAACTGTTTTCCTGTGGGAGATTGGAAGTAGGGGGAGAAAATTCTTCAGCATTTTCAGCGTCCCAAAACAGGCCCCAGCCACTGATTGGACTTGCGCTTTCATGGAAAGGGCGGCATCCAATTTAACCCCCAGGTTTTTCACGATAGTAACAGCAGACGAGGGGGGGGACATGTCCTACGGCCACCAGGTAGGCCATGCTTCATATGGACGAGAGCCGAAAAAAATAATCTCTCATTTTTCAGAGTTACACTTCAGTTGGTTTCGACTGAGCCAAGAAAAAACCTCAGAGAGGCAGTTGTTTATCGTAGTCCCATTGAATTCAATACCCTTCTCGCACGTGAACAGCAGTTGAGTGTCGTCCGCGTACGACACTATTTTAGCGCCGTGCTTCTCGGCAAGAAGGGCAAGGGGGGCCATATACAAATTAAATAATGTAGGGCTCAAAATTGAGCCCTGCGGAACCTCGACGTTCAGGGGGGGGATTTTTGCGGTGAAAGGTGGTGACCAGATTATTTGTGAGCGGTTACTTAGAAAGGACGTAAACCAATTCAATATCGTGCCTCCGATCCCGCCCTCCTTAAGTCTTTGCAGTAGTCTATTGTGGGGAACGGTATTGAAGGCAGCGGAGAGGTCTAACAACACCAAGACCGCTTTGCCTCCTCTATCCAGCGTGGCTTTTATTGTCTCAGCGACTTCTAACAAGGCAGTTTCCGTGCTGAAGTTGGCTCTGCAGCTAGACTGGCTCGGGTGCAGGAGATGATTGGCCTCCACATATTTCGTGGTAACTTCATTAACATATTTCTCCAAGACCTTGGAGAAAAAGGGCAGGAGGGAAACAGGCCTGTGATTACTGGCAACCTCAGGGTCTGCCGTGGGTTTCTTTAAAAGAGGGAGTATTTTGGCATGTTTCCATGTTTGTGGCATAAGCCCCTCCCACAGCGCGGTGTTTAAAATCGAATTAACTACCGGGTTGATCACTTCTGCGCTGGCAGACAGTACTTTTGCTGGACAAGGGTCAGAGAGTGAGCCTAACTTAAGATTTTTCATGAGTGCGAGGGACTGCTCAAGGGTAATCCCAGGGAATTGCGAGAGAGGGAAAACCATGTTACAGCAAGCGTCTGGGGGTAGATCACTAGCTTCCTCGTGCTCTGGTGGCTGACTAGCGAAAGAGTCCTGGATGCTTAGAATTTTTTCATGGAAAAAGCAGGCCATACGCTTGGTCCAATCACTCGTGGGGACGAAAGGGCGACTAATAGATGAAGGAGACGAGAAACTTTTTACAATATTAAAAAGTTCTCTGCTTTTGTTGGCCGCAGGATCAATTTTAGTGGAGAAGAAGGATTTTTTTCCCTCTCGAACTTTCTTATAATGTTCTTTCAGTGCTTGGTTGTAAATGGATTTGTCCATGGGACTATAGTTCCTCCGCCAGAATCTGTCCAAGTGTTTACACGCACTTTTGCTATTTTTTAGTGCTTCCGTAAACCAAGGGGCAGAGGCTCGGGTAAGTTTGGCTGCCTTCGTGGTAGGGGGTGCAAGTTCCAGTGCCTGAAGATTCAACCAGTGCTCTAGGGAATGCACGTCCCGCTCAAGTTGGCCGCTGAGGTGGATAGGGCATTGGCTCAGAGCACACTGAATTGCCTCCGGTGAGATCAGATGAAAGGGTCTAAAACTACTGCAAGTGAGAGTTTTTCTCTGAGATTGAGGCTTGTCAGGTTCCCTGCTGATGTTAAAACTTATCAGGTAGTGATCCGACCAGGTTAAAGCGAGGGGAACCTCAATTTCAATCCAGTTTGAAGAAAAGACCTGGTCCAGAGTGTGCCCTTTGTCATGAGTGTGATAATGATGATCTCCGGGAGACTCCACACAAACCTTTTTGATGCATTTTGGGTGCTTTTATTAAGTTTGCACCTGATTACCACCAGATCAGATTCGATGGTAATAGCATTTCCTAAATGGTCATTTTGCGACTAGTCACAATCAGGAAATGCTGTGCACATACGGTTACCGATTTGCAAATAGGAAATCCCTATTTGCGATTTCCTATTTTGCGAATACTAAAATGCATTTTTACTGGGTAGGAATCTCATTATGCGATGCCGCATAAGCCTTTCATACATACCAAAAGGCAATTTAGTGTTTCTTTTTGAGTTTAAGAGCTTTATTAAAGTACTTAGAAGCATGGGTACAATAAGTATCGATGCATATAAAACAAGAAGCATTAAATAATCAACTAAATATATAATTTGGCTGAATAACCAATCCAATAAAACTATCATAAACGGAAGATGTGCCAAAAGGGGAAAGTAATAAGAAAAAATATGTACCTAAAGAGCAAGTAGCATTTTACGTTTTTTAATTTTCAGAGGAAGGAAAAGTCTAAATAAAAAAAAAAGGAAAAAGAAAAGGAAAATAGAAAAAATAGGAAAGATAAAGAAGAAAGAAAAGAAGGAGAAGAAAAGAAAGAAAAAGAAAGTGAAAAAGAGAAAAGAAACTGGAGGTATATTAATATCATTCATCCAACATTATATTAAAAAATACATCTTGAAATAAACACATTGGTTTCCAAAATCAGAATAATGACTGTATAAATAGTATAATAAAAGACAATAAACTAATAGAAGAAAGGAGTAAAATACTCATGGTGGTTGATAAACAAAGGAAGTATCTTGATTACGCAATGCCGCTGCCGATAAGTAATTAGTAAGTGGAGACCAGAGTGCTTCTTTACGAATAAGTTGCTGAGAGGTTCTGGCAGAAGCTCGGTCCAGTCTGTGGTGATAACATAGAAGGTTCCACCAGGCAGAGAAGGAAACCTTGGAGGCGTCTTTCCAATTAGAAGTAATTACCTGAAAAGCAATAGCTATTAACAAATCCACAAATTTGCCCACCTTGCGTGAGCCAAACCAAACTACAGAGTTACTTCCCAAAAATATGGAAAATATGTCAAAAGGGAAGTTAATAGTACAAATAGAGGAAATTGACTCACATACCCTAGTCCAAAATCGAGCAATATTAGGGCAAAGAAAAAAGGAGTGCATGAAGGAACCGGGAGTAGAATGGCATACCCAACAATTCGGGGATAAATTGGAGCTATATTTGGAGATTGATAAAGGAGTTAAAAATAGTCTATGGTAAAAATAATAAAGGGTCTGAGTGGTACTAGAATTACAGGAGGTGTGATGTATACGTGTCCAGATGGTATTCCAAGTATGAACAGAAAGAGTACGCTGTAAATCAGATTCCCATATGAGCTCTACTTTACTTTTAGGACGGCTAGGGGGAGAAAAATGTAAATATTTGTAGATATGGGAAGCTTTACTGAAAGAAGAAGTGGGTAAAGGTTCTAACAGGGGATCTTGAGAGGGAGGAGACAATCCACAAAGTAGGGAAAGCTGTTCCGTTAAGAGCAAACGTAAAGATTCATATCTTGATAGAGAGGACGCCGATAAGTCAAAAGTGGATTGAACTTCTTGTAAGGAGAGGCATCGAGAATCCCAAATTAATTGTTTAACCTGAAAGATCCCTTTGGCAGCCCATGTCTTCCAAAAAATAGTACGATTAGACAGTTTAATACTTTTATTATGCCAAAGAGGTGAATCCAAAAATATCTGTAAAGAACTTTGAGATTTACAATTAATAGGATGAAAAGTTGAAATAAATTTGGAAATCGTTGGACAATTAAAAGATTGAGGAGAATGAGTAAAACCAGTTAAAAGAGAAAAGGGGAAAGGAGAAATCAAAGATTTCTCTAATCTGTGCCATGTTGAGGTGATAGGTTCTTCCACAGCTGATATATATGGTAACATTTGGCGTATTAAAAGAGGAGTGATACTGTCGAAAGGTAGGAAACTGGACACTGCCCCGATCTTTAGGAGCAGAAAGAAGGGCCAAAGAAATACGAGCTTTCCGACCATTCCAAAGAAATTTACTTAAAATGCTATTAAGGGTTTTAAAAAATTTCAAAGGTATTTTAACAGGTAACATAGATAAGTAAAAATTAATAACTGGGAGGAACATCATTTTGATAGTGTCTAATCTACCCCACCATGACAAAAAGAGGGAGACCATCTGTCAACCATACTTTTAACTTCAGATAAAACCTCTTCCAAATTGACCTGAATCGTTTTTGCAAAAGTAGAAGAGTATTTAATCCCTAAGCAAGTAATATTGTTAGTATTCCATTTAAAATCGATACCCTCAAACATACTTTTTAGACAGTATTTATTTAAAGGGAGCACTTCAGATTTGGAAAAATTCAATTTATATCCTGACAGGAGAGAAGATTGGTAAAAGCAGGCAGAGAAGTAGAGGGATCGGAGACATATAACATAATGTCATCTGCGTAAGCAGTAAATTTAATTTCAACAGATTTGTGTATGAAACCTCGAAAAGTGGGGGAGTGTCGTAAAGAGTGAAGAAAGGGCTCAAGAGAAAGGATAAAGAGTAATGGGGAAAGAGGGCATCCCTGACGAGTACCTCTTTGTAAAGGGAAATAAGGGGATTGAGATCCATTAACGAAAACTGAGGTAGTCGGAGAGGAATATAACAGTTTAATAAAGGAAAGAATAGAGGGACCAAAACCGTGCTATTTGAGAGCATGCATCATAAATAGCCAGTGAACACGGTCAAAAGCTTTTTCCGCATCCAAGGTTACGGCGGCTATAGGGGAGGAACTTTTAGAGGCAAGATGAATTATATTGAGGAAAGTTCTGGAATTATCAGAAATAATCCTTCCTTTAACAAACCCTGTTTGTTCAAAACCAATCAAGTCCGGAAGGACTTGATTAATGCGGAGGGCTAAAATCTTGGCAAATAGCTTACAATCAAGATTAATCAAAGATATGGGACGGTAATTAGCACAACGGGAAGGATCTTTATCTTTTTTGGGAATGAGACAGATCATAGCTTCAAGAAATGAACCTCTAGCCTCTCCGTTTTGAGCAAAATATTGAAAAAGAGATAAAATATGGGGCAGAAGAACAGACGAAAAAGAAGAATAAAACTCAGCAGTAAGACCGTCAGGACCAGGAGCCTTATCCTTAGGTAGCATGGACAAAGCAGATTTAATCTCAGATAAAGAAATATCCCCTTCTAACATAGAGCAGTCAGGAAGAGAGGAAGAGCGAGGAGTTAATGAATCAAAAAGGAGTCCAAATTAGCGTCAGAAGGGGAAGATTCAGGGGTATAAAGGGTCTTATAGAAATCTGTAAAACAAGTTAATATTTCTTCATCCTTGAAACGAGGAATTTCATGGTCATCAATAATCTTAACAACTCTAGATCTTTGAGATTTCACCTTCAAATAATTCGCCAGCAGCTTACCAGCTCGGTTACGACCACCATAAAATTTAGAGTTTATTTTTAACAATGTCCCCGAAGCCTCTTCGGTGGATTTCTTGTTAAAATCGAGTTTTGCTTGAATCAAAGATTTAAGGGAATCAGCATTTTTAGATAAATAATACGCATGTTCTAATTTTTTAATAGAAGAAAGTAAAGAAACTGATTCTTTGCGAAACTGTTTCCATTTTGTAGCTACATAATCTATAATAAATCCTCTAGCTGTAGCTTTAAAAGAATCCCAGACAATATGAAAAGGCATATCCGGAGTAGAATTAAGAAGAAAGAATTCAGAGACAAAATCTTTAAAGCGGCTGAGAAAGGTGGGATCTTTAAGAAGATAGTTGTTAAAACGCCAACGGCGAGATTTGGGAGACGAAGAAGGAAGATCTAAACTAATCAGGACAGGAGAATGATCAGAAATAAGAATAGGGCCAATCTCTGCATGTATGAGGTTTGAAAGAAGGTGTGGGCTTAAAAATATGTAATCAATTCTAGAAGTAGAGTTATGAGTAGGTGAATAAAATGTGTATTCTAAATTGTCAGGATTGAATATTCTCCATGCATCCACCAGACCCCTTGCAGAAATGATCCTAGCAAAGGTTTTTTGCATTTTATTGGGGATGTACTTAGAGGAGGATTTCCTGTCTGTGAAGGGATCCATGACTTGGTTACAATCACCACCCACTATAAGGTTGGGGCTCGTGCATGCATGTAAAGTGTGGGACATGGATAGCCAGAATTGTGAGTCGATGCCTGTGGGGCCGTAGATGTTAAGTAAGGAAACCTGGGAACCATTAATAGTAGTATGAAGAAGGAGCCAACGACCTTCCTCATCCTTTTCTTCTTTTTCTATCGTAAGGGATAAGGATTTGTGAAAAAGTATTACAACACCATTTTTCCTGTCTTTAGAGGGAGAGCAATAAACATGACCTACCCATTGCTTTTTAAGGGAATTAACATCGTTCGTAGTAAGATGGGTTTCTTGTAACATAGCAATTTTACATTGGAGTCTAGATAAGTGGGTAAGTACCCGTTGCTTTTTAACAGGATTACGCAGACCTTTTACATTCCATGAGATGATCCGAACATTATCAGTCATTACCAGTCAAATTAGTTAGTAATAGTATTAATAGTAATAAACAATTCAGCCAAATTATATAATCAATATAAAGGAAACCAAGAACAAAACCATGAATGCATTTAAAAATGAACAATTAGACATAAAAATATAGATAAATGCAATATAGTGAAGATAGATGAACAAGAAGAAGAAGGTGATAGGGGAGAAAAATCAGGAGAAATATGAGGAAAAGAGAGAAAGGGGATAGGAGAAAAATATGTAAAAATAAAGAAATAAAACCAGAAAGTAAGAGAGAGAAAATAAAAGGAAAAAAAAGAGAAAAAAGAGAAGAGGAAAAAAAGAGAAAGTACAAGAAGCAAGTGATAGAGAAAGAAAAGTTGACTAGAAGCCGAGAGACTTCAGTCAAGAGAGACGGAATAGATATCCAGGTTGAAGAAATTAACATGTGGAGGCAGGGAGCTGCGAGAGAAGACAGACAACAAAACCGATACCAGCATCGAGATCCATCAGAGACTATTAAATAGGATAATTTTTTTTAAAAAGGAAATCTAACATAGAATAACTAATCCAGGGAGACCAATAACATAAGATGGAATGGAATAAAATTAGCGGACAACAACGACCGAGATAACAATAGGATACACAACACTTACCAGACATAATAGACATCGATGAACCCTAGGGTCAGGTTGAAAGGGCAGGGAGGAGGGAAACATCTGGGAGAAGAATCAAAACAAGAGGAGGAGCAGCTACGAAGAAAGACAATGAAAAAAGAAACACAATGTGAAATAACAGCTGAAAAAAGGCCACAGACCATAATAATCAAGAGAGACCAACAACTACAGATCATAAATAAGGCTCCCGTTTTTCCGTTTAAACGGATTTTTACATATAAATACAGACGGAAAACCTTTTGGTTTTTGTCTGTATTTATATATAGAAACGGGAAAAAACTTACAAAACTGATGCTCCTGCCGCCTCTGTGCTCCCGTATAAAATCTGAGTCAGAGGTGCACAGGGACTGCCGAAAGAAATTGTAAACTGCTGCCCTCAAACTGACACTCCGAAGAGGGGTGAACAAGTGCAGCTGGGAGCGCCGTGTCTACAGAGACCCTCCAGGACCCCTCACAGCGGTGGTCAGGCAAGGTGTAAATTGTTGGAGCAGTGGAAGCAGCCGATGTCCATTAAGAGGTGTGAAAACACCCCAGGACATCGGCTGAAGCCCCAGCAACCTTTTGTTTTTGTTGTTGTATGGGAGGGGGAAGGAGGTTGATGTGGCAGGGCACGGAGGGGGCAGACATGCCTCTAACAACTAGTAGCTCGCACGGAACGGAGGGGGTCAAAGGGGAGCACATTAAGAACACCATTTATTTTAAAATATAGTGGATTGTTGAAGGTGGAGCGACGGTCCCATGAAATGAAGGGATGGGTCCTACGAGGAGTGAGGCACCCCTGGCCGGGACCAAAGGAACCCGAGATTGCTGCTCCCAAGACGGATTGAGTGAGCTCATATGCCTTGCAACGCCAGCGATTTTCAAGCTAGGTGAGCCTAACACTCATACCTCATATCCATACCACACAGGGCGAGCAAGAGTGGGGCATGTGATGGCGACGAAATCCAGCGGGTATAATAGCAAGGTGGTTCCATTCCGGGATTTCCGGGCCACAATTATTGCATATTGCTCTTGTCTCCATACGCCCCAGGCGCTAGAAAGGTTTTACTTCTCTGGGTAGTGATGGAGAGGGCCTCCCCTCGCTGATCAGCCACCAGACAGGAGAGCAGGCTTTCCCTCAGTAGGGCCATAGGGGTGGAACGATCTGGGGTGGGAGGGCGGCATGCCTCATCAGGATAGGAAGACACTTGCCTGCACTCTCAAAGGAAGGCAGGGACGCTCCCAATGTGAATAATGCATTTAGCATAGGATCCAATTTAAAAAACACAGCTATAACAACCTAGTGCAAGTGTGCATGTCAATTTAAATAAATGTGGTAAAATACTAGTTTCAGCCTCTTTTTTTCTTGCGACAAAAATAAATGTGGATAAATACAGACGGAAAGGTTAGAAAAATAAATATGGATAAATACAGACGGAAAGGTTAGAAAAATAAATACCATAAAACCGGGAGCCCTAATCATAAACTACAACGACATAAAGGAGAAAAATCTTCAGAACATTTAAATGTAAATATTATTCTCAGAAAAACAGACACATAACAGAACAACAGTATACTTCAAGACCCTCCAAATTCCATATCATCCCCTTTATGGCGAGATATAAATTGTCGCAGATCTTCAGGGCGATCAAAGGAATAAGATCTCTCCTTATAAGTAACTTTGAAAAAACAGGGGTGAACTAGTCCATATCTGGCATTCATGGATCGAAGAGCCGGACGAAAAGAAAGGAAGTCTTTGCGACGCGCAGCAGTAGCGCGGGCCACATCTTGAGAGAAGAAAACTTTTTGACCAGACCACAACATCTGCTTCCTCGACTTTGCTGCTGAAAGGACCATTAACAACTCGGTGTATTCCAAAAACAAAACAATTATCCGTCGAGGACGATGTACAGACGATGACGAAGATGAATCTGCAGATTTGGGGCCGATGCGATGGGTACGTTGTAAATTGAGATTAGCGCCGTCTTTGAGACCAACAATCTTGGGAATGTGTAGTTTTAGGAAGGCCAACATGTCGGACCCTTCTTCACCCTCAGGAATACCATAAATTCAAAGGTTATTGCGCCTATTGCGATTTTCTAAGTCTTCTGTTTGAATCTTGAGGAGAGCAATCTCTTTGGACATGGCCGCTACTTGAGGTGTCAAATCCTGAGCATCACTGATCCTCTGTTCCATCTCAGACACTCTTGAGTCCAAATTAGACCACTTCTCATCTAAGCTCTGAAGGGTAGCATTAGTGTCAATGACAAATGGTTTTTATAACTTAATCTCCTCCATAAGGTCTACCATTGTAATGGGTAGTGGCGACTTGGTAGGCGAGTTAGGTTCTTTCTTCTGTCTTTTAGGAAGAGCGGCCAGGTTGGAGTCTTTGCGAGAGGAAGACATATTTGTTGAAATTAATTTCTGACCAGTCGAGGAAGAAGGCTCCATATATAGAAAATTATTGAAGCACTGAGACCATCAGAATTATGCAGCACAAAAGGAGAAAAAAAACCTTTTATGAATCAGCCGCTGAATTTCCGTACCTTGCACGACCCAGCTATGGCGGAACGTAAATTTCTGGCATATAACAGACTGCAGAAAGGTCAGTCACAACCTAGGAATATATCAGTCAGAAAAACTGTTGTAGAAGCGGAAGCAATAATCTACCATATGGCTTGGTAATGGTAATGGTAATGGTAATTATAAAAACTGTTGAAAAGTGTTAATTAGGCAGACAACCTCCTCAGAAAAAGAAAAGAAACATTGTGAGGAGAAAGCCTTCACCAGAGTAAAGGAGGTTAAGGGCACTCAAAATGGCGGTCGCGATGTTTAATTGATGAAACACACCTCATATTAAAGTTAGCTTGCAGGATACTTGGAGGTGGAGGCATGAAAACTGATGGGCAACAGTCCAGCTCATAAAATGCAGAAAATACGGCGTACCTGCATGATGCCAACTGCCGAGTTAATGCGGAGCTGCAGAATACACAAAATGGCGGCCGCGATCCTCTCAGGAAGCGCGCCGCATTTCCGAGCCGAATTGCGGGTGATTGCGGGATCCGTGAAGCAAGAAAAAGGTGTCCTTGTACTCAGCGGACACTCCGACGTCCGCGTCTGGTTTCAAAAACCGCCGTGAAGCAACTCCATCGGCCGTCCTTCTTGATTAGCGAGATCTCGATCCGGAGCGAGATCAGCCTGCTGCCATTCTCGTCGGCGCTCAAGCCACGCCCCCCCAATTTAGCGTTTCTTAACGGCCCGAAATAGCGATTTGGACAGCTAAGAAACGCAAAACCATTTGTACATACGGGCCCTCGCCCTTAGTATTTACTGTGTCTTTGCAACACTGCCACCACAACAAAGAACTTGAGAGTGGTGGTATAAAGGAGGGGGGTTCCTTATAGAATATCAGGGAGATGTTATCCCCCCATCCCCCATCTTTGCGATGACCCTGTTCAGTATTTTGCCCACTTTCATCTCAAATGCCTAAAACGCAGCTCTTGAAAAAATTAACAGCACTGCGGTAAATTCTGCTCGATTCCGGAGGTGTAGTTTCACGTTTTCTTTCTTCAGGGACAGAAAGCTATTTTGGGGTTTCTGTCAGTTTCATCTATCCCCGTGCATGCCTTATTAAAATCCTGTTGTCCGGACCACTGTCGCTGCCACCGAAGTCTGGTTTATTTACTTGAAAATCGGATTTGTTTCGTTTTATTACTGTGTTTGTGAAGTAACTGATATCAGATTCTGAAGGGAAGAGCTGCCATTTACCAGCAGGCCATCACGGCTCTCGACTCGGTCTGCAGGGCCGATCTGAGGCCTAGTCAGCCCCGGGGCACCTGCAAAAATGAGATTACTCGCAATAACTGCTCCAACTGCTTTGAATAACAGACACAACTCAGAGAGCATCAGATTAGCATAAAGAGAGCGCCAGTGTTCCCTCGGCGGATATGAGGCAGAGCGAGTATGGAAAATTGACAGGAATGGGGTCAGACAATGTAGAAATTTGAGACGGAAGCCGCGCAGCATCACAGATATGAGGTATTACTTTTTCTATATTCATGCAGTTTTAATGATAAAATGTTGGAGCGGCTGAAAATTAAAGATGCAAAACTCTCTACAAAAACATCCTCTTCCCAGACAAATTATTATTAATCATTCCCCGCTTCTTTTGAACCCGAGGGTAGAAATAAACACCTTGGCAGCCATTTTTAAATTGATTTTCTTATTTTTGGGGGTAGTATTAGTTTGAGGAAAGCAGGTTTGTTTTAGAAGGAATCGTGGCTCTAAGGCGAACAGGGAAGATTTAAAAAATAATTCCCATCCGCACTGGAGGTTTATCAAATATTAAAACTGAATATTATTCAGACATATCCAATGAAGAATAACATTACTGTGTGAAGACCGTACCTCGCGCATCTTAAAATGCACATTCAATGTTTGGCTCTGAAGCAACTGCAATGCTGTTAGAAGTTAAATTAAAGAAACCCACAGGACGAAGATACTGGTCAAGTTCTGTATTCGTCTTCACGCAAGCTGTCCTCGTCTGAGGAGAAAACGGTAAACATTCCAACTGTCATTTCTTAGAACAGACCAATAATACAGGGAAGGGGAAAAATGAAACGTACCACTAATCACTTAGGAGAATATATGAGGGAGAAAATATATCATAATGTTTTAAAGTTCAATTTTCATTCTTATCTTTTGTTTTAATGAGTTTTTCTGATCCCAGCTTGCTAACCACAACGAACCAGGGCTGTAGAGTGATAAATGACTCAAGATTATGGAAAGTAGGCACAGGCTTCCATCCCTACCAGTGTGTAAATACGGAGCCTGCCTCAAGCTCCTATTAGCCCCTACTTGGTATTTCAGCCCCTGGTGCGCAACGCGGGAGTATTAAACCGGTTGATTTTCATCTGGGTAGAAATGGGTCAAACTTTGGCAGGCAAATAGTGGACATGAGCACCTTGCAATAGAAGGATGGAGACTAGCATGAAAAATTAGCACCTTCACCCCCTTCCAGAGTGCATAAAGAGGAGTCCGGTGTAAATTGTGCAACCGGTAAATACCAACCCCATACACTCTGTATTTACTAGGTGTGTAATTTCAATGGGAGGCTGCATACATTTGTCATTGGGGCCAGAATCTCCTGACGACCCTGAGGGGGATATTCACAAGAACGTGCGCTAAACATCACCAAAAAATGTTAACACAGCTTTACACATCGCAGTTGATCGTGGGAAAATAACCCCGTGTTAACCTGGAATTCACAACACGGTGGTACCATGCGATAGTCCTCCGAAAACGCGGCCAACGTCCGCGAAACAACCACCGCGACGGAGTAAAAAACACAAACCCCAACACCAAAAAACGTGCGATGAGCCCATTCGCGATGAGGAAATCAGCGATAAGCAGCGCCAGGCCTGCCATACAGGTGGGAAAATCACTACAAAAGGAGAAAAAACACACAAACAAAATGACCAACACCGAAGCACCATGGAGGCAGCCGGAGCAGGCGCAGAGGACGAGCACAACCCCACAAGCACCCCGGAAGACCAGCCTGGGACCTCGGTGACAGGGAAGGGCAAGGACAAGAAGAAGAGGAAGACGAAGTTTAGTCCGCAGGAGAATAGGATCCTGGTCACGGAGGTGATAGAACACCATCAACAACTGTTCGTCGCCTCCAATGTGTCATTGGACACCAAAAATGGATTATGGCGGTCCATCGTGGACAAGGTGAATGCTGTCGGAGAGCACAAGAGGTCAATGGACGAGGTCAAGAGGCGATGGATTGACATCAAGCGTAAGACCAAGGAGAAACTCGCAGGCAACCAGAAGGCAGCAATGCAGACTGGAGGTGGGAGCCCAGCGCCACAGCTGGAGCTGGATGACATGGAGGAGCTGGTGTCGACAGTCATCAGTGTGGAGACCGTGGCAGGAGTCGGGGCACCGGACACTGCTCGACATGACACAACACAACAGCAACAGGGTGAGTAACCACCAGGTACTTGGGGGATGGGGGAGAAGGCCACAATGGCACACATGCACAATCAAGCAGAGCACAGTGCACACCCACAATGACTCTGGATCATGGCCCTGATCTACACACTGTCACAATGTACATTGCCATGCTGTCTGATGAATGTGAACATGTACCATGCGGCCACATACATGTGGACACATTGTAACACAGCATCTCCCCTTCACATTGCAGGGGCACCGTCAACACCTCCTGCAGAGCAGTCCCAGCCACTCTTCACTGATGACGAGGAGGACACCACCAGCATCGACACCCAAGCCCTCCAAGACATCATTGAACTCATCCGCCAATCACCTCCAGGACCAGGGCAGCCCAGCTGCATCGAGGAGACCCCACCCACTCCACAAACCACCCAGCAGGAGACACCCACAACCCCGGCTGTCTCCCAAGACCCCCCGAACAACACATGGCCTTCCAACGCCGTGTGTTGGAGGTCCAGAGGGAGATGGCTGAGCAGGTGCGGTGGTGTTCGACCTCATGGCTACCAAACTTGACGCCATCCATGGGTGTCTGAGTCCCATCAGGGACCACCTCCAGTCCCTAACGGACACCCACACACCGCTCCATGGTCTCCAACGAGCCCTGGCTGACATCGCTGGAGTCATGACTCGGAGACAAGAACACATGTCCGCTCAGAGTGGCTCCAGCGATCTCAGCCGTGAGATGGCACACATGCGGAGGCTCATGGAGGACATGGTGCGGATGGAGGCGGAAAGGATGGCAGCCACCGCTGCACATCAGCGAAATGTAGCTGGGATCTACCATGCCCTGCATGTCCTCATCATGGCATTGCTGCCACAAGGCGTGGCGCAGATGAATGCTGCTGCCCCTACACCATCCACATCTCCTCCCCCTGGTGTGTCGGTGCCTCACAGTGCGGCAGGCATTTCCACTCCGGCCCCTGATGTGTCACTGCCACACAGTGCGGCCGACAATCCACCTCCGGCCCCTGATGTGTCAGTGGCACACAGTGCTGCAGCCGGAACTGCACCACCCACAGGTGGGGCAGAGCACACATCCGAGGACGAGGATGTGGATGGGCTTGAGTTCAGAAGGAGGCACTAGCATTCATGTCCGCCACCTGGCCTGTTGCTGCTTGGTGCAGCACATCGCCCCATGACCTTCCACTGACCCCCAATACACTCTGCTGCACTCACCTTGGACGGCGACATGGACTGCCATGTCCTGTTTGGTGACCAATGACACGGCGACCACACTGCGGACTGTACCCTTCCTCTTCCGCTGTACTTGTCATTCCCCGATGGAATCTGGCTGGCCCTCCACGGGCCCATATTGTGAAGTGGGGTTGGCATGGCCCTGTACTGCTCCAGCTGCAAAACTCCACTGGATGTGCATTAAACATTCAGAAACGCACTGCTGTGTCATGTCTTTCATCATTCATGTATGAATGTGTGGATGAATGTAGGCTCAGTGATTCCCTCTAACCTCAATGATGCTCATCTAGTGGGATTCCAGTCACAGTGTGCTACATTGCCGATTCAACATCGTGAAGGAACTCTCCAACCCCAGCTCCAACACCAATGACATCCAGCCGTCGCGAGACCTGTGCGACTCACTGGCCACCTCCTTCCACCGCAAAATCGCCGACATCCACGACAGCTTCAACACCACGACCGCCCCGGCAACCACCGAGACCACTGCCCCCACAACCACCAACCGCCTGCTCTCCTGGACCAACATCAACGACGAGGACACCAGCGAGATCATGAACACCATCCACTCCGGTTCACCGCTAGACCCGTGCCCTCACCACATCTTCAACAAATCCAGTGCAGCCATCGCGCCCCATCTCCGGAAAATAATCAACATCTCCTTCGAGACAGCAACCTTCCCGGAAAGCTGGAAGCACGCCGAGATCACCGCCTTACTCAAGAAACCCAAGGCAGACCCCAAGGACCTCAAGAACTTCCGACCCATCTCTCTGCTCCCGTTCCCCGCGAAGGTCACCGAGAAAATCGTCAACAAACAACTGACCCGCTACCTCAGGAGAACAACATCCTGGACCCTTCCCAGTCCGGCTTCCGCAGCAACCACAGCACCGAAACCGCCCTCATCGCCGCCACCGATGACATCAGGACCCTGCTAGACAACGGAGAAACAGCAGCCCTCATCCTCCTGGACCTATCAGCCGCCTTCGACACGGTCTGCCACCACACACTACGAACACGCCTTCACGACGCCGGGATCCAAGAGAAGGCCCTGGACTGGACCACATCCTTCCTTTCCGGCAGAACACAAAGCGTCCGCCTCGCCCCCTTCCGATCCAAGGCCACCAAGATCATCTGCGGCGTACCCCAAGGCTCCTCCCTCAGCCCAACGCTGTTCAACATCTACATGGCACCCTCGCCCACGTCGCCCGACAGCACAACCTCAACATCATCTCCTACGCCGACGACACCCAGCTGATCCTCTCCCTCACCAAAGACCCTCACACCGCCAAAGCCCACCTCCACGAAGGAATGAAGGCCGTCGCCGAATGGATGAGGACCAGCCGCCTGAAGCTGAACTCGGACAAGACGGAGGTCCTCATCCTTGGTTCCAACCCTTCAGCCTGGGACGACTCCTGGTGGCCAACATCACTGGGAACAGCCCCGCCACCCACCGACCACGTACGCAACCTAGGGGTCATCCTCGACCCCACCCTCTCCATGACTAAGCAGGTCAACGCCGTTTCCTCATCCTGCTTCAACATCCTCCGAATGCTCCGCAGGATCTTCAAGTGGATCCCCACCGAAACAAGAAAAACAGTCACCCAGGCCCTCGTCACCAGCAGGCTGGACTACGGAAACGCCCTCTACGCAGGAACGACGGCTAAGCTCCTGAGACGGCTGCAACGCATCCAGAACGCCTCTGCACGTCTTATCCTCGACATCCCCGACGCAGCCACATCACACCCCACCTGAGAGACCTGCACTGGCTCCCTGTCAACAAGAGGATAACCTTCAAGCTCCTCACCCACGCACACAAAGCACTCCACAACTCCGGACCAGCCTACCTCAACAGACGACTCAGCTTCTACACCCCCACCCGCCAGCTCCGCTCGACCAGCCTCGCCCTCGCCACAGTCCCCCGCATCCGGAAAACGACCGCCGGCGGCAGATCCTTCTCCCACCTCGCCGCCAAGACCTGGAACACCCTCCCCACCAACCTCCGACAGACCCAAGACCTACTGGCCTTCAGAAGACTCCTCAAGACCTGGCTCTTTGATCAGTAGCAGCACCACCCCCCTCTTCCCCCAGCGCCTTGAGACCCTCGCGGGTATGTAGTGCGCTTTATAAGTGACATGATTGATTGATTGATTGATTGTGTTCCGGGTGCCGTAGACACTGCAACAGGGACACACGCATTAGTCACTTCCTTGTCCGGACATGGACTGACCCACGCCCAGAGCCCCCGAGTCATTGTTGCAAGCCCTGCCCTGGTCCGGCGTACGCCAGGCCAGACCACTCCGCTTACGCTCCAAAGGGGGGGCCACATAGCTACATGTTGCAGGTTTACACGCTAGTGGTCTGCAGGTCGCTGGTCTAGTTGTCAGCATGTCACGGCCACTCCCTGAGGGCAGGTTTGCACGCACACCACACCCATCTGGCACAGGAGTCACAGGCCATGTGACCCCGCCAATATAAGGGGCCGACAACGTCACATTCCCCTCTGCCGGTGGTGACTGGATGATGGACGTTCCACGATACTCAATCATAAAGGGCCCATGAGTTGTTGTGCACAGGGTTAGTGGCACCCGGAGCCATGCGGCCGTCACGGGCCTACCACCACGTGGCGCTGACTGGGGTTGCACAGGGTTAGTGGCACCCAGAGCCATGCGGCCATCACGGGCCTACCACCATGTGGCGCTGACTGGGGTTGCACAGGGTTAGTGGCACCCGAAGCCTTGCGGCCGTCACGGGCCTACCACCACGTGGCGCTGACTGGGGTTGCACAGGGTTAGTGGCACCAAAATTGCTGAGCGGGTGTGCAGCCTGCGATGATGACGTGTGCACTGATGTGGTCTCTGCCATTGATGCCTCAGGACTCAGCGTCATGTGTGGGACCTGCTGGGCCGTGGTGCGGGTCCGCATGATGTGGAGCATGCCATGGTGGCGGTACCTGGGCCTGGAGCTTGCACGGGCACGTGGTGTGCCCACTGGTGGACACACCGTTGGCAGCAGGTGAGCAGTGGGGCCTGGGTGCGCAAGTGCGGACAGCCAGCACTGGCCGATGGGAGGGGGTAGGGTGCGGCTGCATGTGTGCGCACAACGGTCAGGCGTTGTTGCCGTGTGCAGTGTGATGGACTCTGCCATGATTGACTCTGGCCTCAATTACAGATTGCAGACCTGGTGGCTTGCAGTTTTTCCCGGCACGTGGTTGAGACACACTGGTGGCAGCAGGTGAGCAGTGGTGCCTGGGTGCGCGGGGGCGGCACTGTCCCTCCTTCTCTCTCTCTCTCCCTCTCCCTTCCTTTCCCTCTCCCTCTCTCCCTCTCCCTTCCTTTACCTCTCCCTCTCTCCCTCTTCCTTCCTTTCCCTCTCCCTCTCTCCCGCTCCCTTCCTTTCCCTCTCCCTCTCTCCCTCTTCCTTCCTTTCCTTCTCTCTCTTTCTCTCTCTGCCTTTCTTTCCTTCTCTGTTTCTCTGTGTCTCGCTCCTTTGATGTGCGCATGACACACGTTCTGATTTTGTGCTTTATTTTCCAGGCTGTGACATCAGGATTGTCCCGGACGGACCCGACAGGAGTCTTCCGCATTGGTGTTTTGTGTTGTATTCAATAAAGTTTTTGGTTGTTACTTCAATGATGAGTGACTGTTTCTCGTTCTTCTGACCACACATGTGTGTTTCTGTTTGTAATTGTGCGACGTCATGCGCTTTTTGTGGCTCCTGTGTCGTGCACGGTATGTGTTTATCTGGGGGGTGCCTGGAGGGGGGGCCTGGGAGTGGTGGCGGTGGGTGTTGTGGCCCTCTTGGGTCTCCGAGCTGCATGATCATTGTCTCCATGGCATCTGTGGGTCTTCAGATGTGGCTCTGGCCTGAGCTCCCTTTCATACTGCAGGTAGTCGTCCTACTTAACACCAGCAGAACAATGGTTCCTGTGGAATAATATACTATGAGGTTATGATACATAAGCACAATCGCGATATAGAGGGTTGGACAATGGCAGAGCGCGAAGGAACAACTAACACACCGATTCCAGTGTAGTATATTTTATGGATTTTTTAAACAATAAAGTTAGGAGTAAACATTATACATCAAAACAACATTTGTGCATAGTGTCCCAAGTGACAAAGGGAACCTAAACCTAAGTGACAACGTGAATATTAAATACAAGGTTTCCACAGTTTGTACAAGTCGACCATTATCAAAATAATTCCATGTGAACAGCAGCTATATACAATGATATGTGCTGGGGAAATGGTTCGCTTCTTCTGTTTGTCGACGGCGTTTCGACCCTCAAAACAATGTGGGGTCTCTTCAGGACTATTGATGAAGGGACATCTAAATGGGATTGAAATAAAAAGAGCATAAGGCCCATATACCGGCACAAATGCGAGAAATAGGAAAAATAAAATGAAGGCCGTTGGATAAAAGGTACCTGAATATATGGTTGCGCAGCCTTGTGAAAATGATGTGCCACACGTGAAGAAAAGAGGAAAAGGTTTACTCACATGAGGACCCGTCTGGGTACTGTGATTGTGAGAAAAGAAGTAAAGAAGAATATTGCAATTACTGATAATTGGACAATGCGCTATGTATAATCAATTACAAGTTACACCGAGGTTCTTACCTCAATGTGAGGACAGGCTGTCAATCCAATGGGGTATGTAGGTGGGCCAGAGGGGCTCAATTAGTTTTACGCCACAGCCGTAGCGTTGTAGAATCCCTTTGTGGATTAACAGTGACAATGCACTGAGAGTATTTCTGGAAATTAAAATAATGTAGGGGTCAGATTACTGAATTAAGGGCTGAGCGCAAGGGCTAAGCGGCCTGGATGTGCCAATTCTTACCTCAGTAGAAGAATGGAAAAGCGGGACAGCGCTCCGCGTGTAGATTCAGAAAAAGCCACGTCAGTCAGCTTGATCGGGTACAATGACAGAGATCCTCATCCAGAGAGGATTGTTATATACAGGGTTTCCCGCTCTTTTTGCCAAGGGAAACCGGCAGACCTAGCTAGGGAAAACTGCTGCACCGAGCAATCCGGTGCACCGTTTCCGTGATCGGTAAAGAGTGAAAAAAGACCTCAGTGGGAGTTGAAGAAATAAAATGTGTGGCACAAGGTGGGGCTGTTGCGCTAATGACAGTGGTGAATACTCTGTTAATAGGTGGGAATTAGAGCACAATACCGGTGATGGGTACTAAATAGGGAAGAGCAGGTAAAATGACATATATACTTTATATATTTACAAAATTCCGAATTTCGCCGGTGTTTATAATATGCAAACACCCATGCTGGGCACTTCATGGAGTGTGAACATTGTATGTGGGCAGACATTTCACAATTGTAATTCCTAGTTAGTGAACACATATTGCATAAGAGTGAATCTAATATATACAGTTCAAGTGTCACAGCAAAAATGAAGTAAATAAAGCTGTTAGAGCATGCATAGTCGGATGTCAGATGACATACAGGTGTATTCAGGCAACAATTGTTATATCACATGCAGTTATTTAGCGAAGGGTAGTGACATATCCTCGCCATTCCTCAGCAGAGTTAAGCCCTTCATTTATTGAATTCACCTTATCTATCCAGCGGCATTCATTCCGTTGGAGTATCTGAAGGATGTCACCTCCTCTTTCTGGAAGAGTTGTTTTGATGTATAATGTTTACTCCTAACTTTATTGTTTAAAAAATCCATAAAATATACTACACTGGAATCGGTGTGTTAGTGGTTCCTTCGCGCTCTGCCATTATCTAACCCTCTATATCGCGATTGTGCTTATGTATCATAACCTCATAGTATATTATTCCACAGGAACCATTGTTTTTCCTATATAACTATTACCCTGGTTCCTTAGTGAGTAGGGTTCCCCTGTTCTTTCTTTAACACCAGCAGAAGACAGGTGTTAATTCCCTGCTGCTACCGCAGCTTATCGCCTGTTTTTGGTTCACATAGCAGATCTGGCAGTTCGTTGTGAAAGTGGTGTAGTGGTGTTTTCGTGTGTTTTTGCACGGGAACGCCTACTCTGCATCTCATTAGGGTTAGTTGGTGGTGTCACCCATGGAGGTAAATGTTGAGGCAGTTATCGCGGGAATACTTGCGTTGTCTGCAGTTTGCAACCGCTTGTGAATGGGGTGTTAAATCTATCACCACTTTTGTTGCGTTAAGGTGGCGATAACTCGGAGATAAGTCCTTGTGAATATGCCCCTAAATGTTTTCTATGGCACTTCTTTTAACTTACGTATTTTAATCGGTGACCCATTAAAAATAATACATGGGTATGCAGGAGAACCATGCAAACAACTATGGGGTCTATTATGATGGTGGGCGGACTTCGTCCGCCCGCCATCGCCCCGGGAAATGGGACCGCCCGCTAAGGATGCGGCGGTCCCGCATGGGCAATTAGGATGCGCCCACCACACTGGCGGGCGCATCCCGCATTTTTTGTATTGCGGCGGGCGGTGCTCTCAGCAGCACCCTCCGCAATACCAAAAAGGCATGTGCGCATTTGCATGCACAACGTGACAGGCACCGCGCGGTGCCTGCCACGTCATCCATGCAAATGCAGGGGGGTACCATAGGTACCCCCCATGTGCCCCCCCACCCCCAACAACATCCTGAGGGCCCGCAACAGGCCCCCAACTATGGAGACCGCATGCCTTTCCATGGCGGCAACGCCGCCACGGAAAGGCTGCTTTCCGCTGCCATCATAATATGGATGGCGGTGTCTAGCAGACACCGCCACCATATCAGGCCCCTTTTCCGCCCGGTCACCTGTGTGACCGGCGGAAAACCGGCGGACGGTATTTCCGTCCGCCGGGGTCCCCCCCGCCATACTAATATGGCGGGGGGGGAAATGGCATGCGGGCGGGGAGAATGTCGGGCAGATCGCCACCACCATGCGGGCGGTGGCGATCCGCCCGACATTCTAATAGACCCCTATGTATGGAAGTATTCTTTTCCTTTTACATCAGTTATATATATTTGCTTTTTACTTAGACCAATAGTGGTTACAAGGCAGACAGAAACTGGTTTTGCTTAGGCAGATCTTGAGGTTGCTGTCTTGAAGGAGGAGGATTGGATGTGCATCTAGCTTCACCCATTGTGATCAATTCTCGTGTGTTTGTTTCACACAATGAATTCCTGCATTCCTATTGGTTGATCAGATGGCAAGAGGATCAGCTAGAAATTATGATCACAATCACCCACATACCACAAACTCACCACAGCAAGGCACACTGAGTTTCTCCTTTCTCCTTTCACCAGCACACCAGCAAAGATTCACTAGGGCAGACCGCCCAGAGCTGGTCCACCTAATGGTCTTTGAACAATGCTGATTTTTCTGAGGCAGGCCTATCCACAGGTGAAACTCCTGTACCTTCATTATTTTGTTATGTTCTCACTGGAGCAGTTTCAGCATAGGCCTGTCAGGGAGTGTTGGCCTTATCCTCAGGAAAGTAAGTGCTTGTGCATTGCTCTCTAGTGTCTGATGTCTGTGCTCTTTGTACATATGGGTTACCAGGTGACTGCCTCCATCACCTTTTGATCAGGGATGCCGCAGGCATCTATATGTGGCCCAGCAGTGTTCTATAGCAAGTTTTGAGTGTTGTGCATGAAAAACATGGAGCAGAAGCTCACAAATGTTCGTCAACTAGGGTACCAAAATATCCTGAGATGGCACTGCTCATTGTCATCAATTTTCTCTCTGCTCTGTCATTCCTGGATTCCCATTTCTCCAGTGGTTAGCAAAGAAATACATTGACAAGTATACTGTATATTTACATTGGTAAACCTGACATCCTTGGTGTGCTATTTCCCCCAAACCTTTTGCCTTCACTCCGTTATTTTGCTGAATTCTGTTTTGTAGGCACTAGGACTCTGTGCACTTTACCCCTGCTAATCTGTGCTAAAGTGCTAGTGCTCTCCTTAAAACATGCTACAAATGGCCTACACATAATTAGCACATTTAAATTACTTCTAAGTCCCTAGTAAATGGTACCACCCTGTACCCAGGGCCTGTAAATTAAATGCTACTAGTGGGTCGCAGCAATCATTGTGACGCCCACTTTAGTAGCTCTGTAAAACACATCTCAGGCCTGCCACTGCAACCTGTAGTGCAGTTTTAAACTGCCTTTTTGAGAATTGGCAGAATCATTTGCCAGGTCTAAGCCTTCCTTTTAAATATTTACATGCCACCCCTGAGTTAAGCCATAAAGACTCACAGGGCAGGGTGAATGGTATTTAAAAAGTAGGATATGTGTGTTTATGTTTTAAGGTCATGACAGTGAAAAACTCCTAAAGTCATTTTCACTGTTGTAAGGCCTATGTCTCCAAAAGTCTAACACTGGGTTACCTTATTTTAATGAATAAGTGCTAAATTCCGATTGGGTGCAGATAGAGAAATTATGTTTCCATCAGATGAAACGTAATTTTAGATCCACTTAAATGTTAAAATTGGATTTTAGGTTATTATGAAAATGCCACTTTTTGAAAGTTGGCATTTTTCTGCCCAATATACACAGTGCCTCTAAGTTAAACCTGGTTGCTTTTATGGCAAGCTACCAGAGGGTTAAGCACAGGTTAATTTAGTGACTTTTGTGGTTCACCCTGATGAGGATTGTGGTTGTTGTCTGAGTGGGGCTTCCACCCCCCTCAACCAGTGACCCAATTTCATGCAGAGAATCTGTTCCTGATGGAGTAGATGACCTATCGTACTGAGCATATTTGACAATTGGCAATTGCAGTGCTTGGCAATAAGCTTGGTGCAAATTTAGCAGTTGGAGCAATTATTTCATATTGATGAATGACAATGGGGGAATCTCTAATGGAACTTCCAGGGTAGTTTCTTGTAAAGAGTTCATAAACCAGAAGAGTGGTCTCACTTATGGAGCATCCCATTTACAAAATTACATAGTCCAATGTTCAGTCAAGGCAGTCACAAATTCCTATCCATGAGGGGTTTTGAAGGCCATGGGATTGTATGCGGGTGGTGGAAACAGTCTTTCCGATGTTGCATGTAGGAAAGTGCCCCTTTTTGCATGGTTACCCCCTAACATTTAGCCAGATACCTGATGCCAACTTGACTGAGTGTGTGCTGGGACCCTGCTAACCAGGCCCCAGCACCTGTGTTCTTCCCCAAACCTGTTTCCACAATTGGCAGAACTCTGGGCCACATGTTAGTCCCTTGTAAAAGGTACCCCTGGTACCAAGGGTCTTGTGACCAGAGAGGGCCTCAAAGGGCTTTAGCATGTATTTATCGTACACAGAGGATGGTTAACACTAACCTTACAGCCGGGTACAGCAGGAACGATGGATGAAGCTAGTTAATCGCTTCCCCAAAATGGGAATACCCAGGAGTAGATATATCTAATACTCCAGAGATAAAACCATCATAGGGGAAAGGGAAAAAAGGGACAAAAGAAACAATAACGTTGCCGCTGTTAGGCTCAGACTAGGGATGTCGTCAGAAGATGTAGACCTCTCTCTTCTACTGTCCACCCCATCTTCCCTGTAAGTGAAACACAGTACACACATTAGATTACTCCCTTTCCTATCCATAGCACCCCTATCCCCTTATGTGTCATGTACTTACTTTAGATTCTAGCGGTGCTTCTCTTATGTTAAAAAGGCACAAAAGATTTTAAGAAAACAAAATAACTACATAGTTCAGGGTCAGAGTGAGGTACTTATCTTATTGCAGATAATCCTCTCTTTGCTGATGGATATTCCGTCTTGTGCAGTTGCTCAGGGCCGCCGGTAGATAAGTATTTCTCTCTGCCCACATTGAGGAGCTCTCCAGAGCGTTGCTAGGTAAGATGGCAATTAACATCCACACGGTGGCGCTGGTGATGCAAAAACAACCTTCCCCCTTGGAGGCTGTCGAACATACTGATCATAGCCCAGCGTGTTTTCCCGTTTTCTGGGCGGTTATTGGTGTAAACGTTAAAAAAGAAAATAGAAGCGCTTCTCTTGGGCTGAGTCCTTTCCTCGGTTCACGCGAGGACAGCTAGACGCGGCCCCAAGGTGGTTATGTGCCGATCCGCTTCAATCAATCAATCAATCAATCAATCAATCAGGTCACTTATAAAGCGCACTACATACCCGCGAGGGTCTCAAGGCGCTGGGGGAAGCGGGGGGGGGGTGCTGCTACTGATCGAAGAGCCAGGTCTTGAGGAGTTTTCTGAAGGCCAGTAGGTCTTGGGTCTGCCGAAGGTTGGTGGGGAGGGTGTTCGTCAAGCGCGTCCTGACACACCCCCAAGAACGCAGGGAGGCGTTCAGAGGATTTCCCACGATACCGCTCCAGGGCGCAGAGATGCCGATGGGTAGCGGTTAACAGGAAGGAGAGTATATTTCTATAAACGTCTGCTGCCGTCCTTCAGGCGGAATTCTTTGCTTATATGAGCAGCAAGTTCAGGTAGGAACTCCAGCGCACAGGTAATACGTAGTCTCTTCGGTACACGAAGTTTGCTCTAGTGACAAGCACCGAGTTCTACCAAGGCGGGGCTTAAGTACCCATAGTCAGGTGCTGTTTCAGCCCTCCCAAAAGGATTGTGGGAGTCGTAGTTTATGTGCCCATCATTCATACCAAGCATGTCATCGTGCGCAGTGTAACTATCTCCGTCTAGCCATGACAGTATTATGCAACCCTCAGAGACCCCTCACCTTAACACCCACCCACTTTCACTGCAGGCTGCGTGTTTTAGTGCAGACCAAACTGAAGAGTCAACATGGGTCACCTCCCTGTGTGCTATGCCCCCAACACTGCCTGTGCCATGGGTAAGTCACCCCTCTAGCAGGCCTTCCACCCCAAAGGCAGGGTGCACCATACCTCAGGTGAGGACATAGCTGCATGAGCAATATGCCCCTACAGTGTCTGTGCCATTCACAGACTTTGCAAGTGCAGTGAAGCCATTTTGAATACATGGGCTGGGAGTTTGTCATTACAAACTCCACTGCTCCATGATGGTTTTACTGAAAACTGGGAAGTTTGGTACCAAACTTCTCAGCATAATAAACCCACACTGATGCAAATGTTGGATTTATTATAAAATGCACTCAGAGGGCATATTAGAGATGCCCCCTGAAAAATGACAGACCTCTAGTGTATTGGCTGACCGGTCCCCACCAGCCAGCCACCACCAGACAGGTTTCTGACCTCATTGGGTGAGAGGCTTTATGCTCCCGGAGATCAGAAACAAAGCCTGGTCTGGGTGGAGGTACTTCACACATCCCCCTCGCAGGAACAGCAACACTTGGCGGGGAGCCTCAAAGGCTCTCTCCTTGTGATGTGCTGATATGGGCAGCTCCAACTAGTGGAGATACCCACCCCCCTGTCCAGGCCCTCCTTTTGGTGGCAGGACAGGCGGAAACATCAGCAAGCAGCGCAGGATCTTGTGCTTTTACTCCTCTTTCAATGATCTTGCCAAAGAATGGTAGAATACCTGTGGGCTAGCATGTGGTGAGGTCATCTGGGTATAGTGCTCCCTTCTTCAGAAGTTGGAAGATTCTTCTTGTCTTGAGAGCTTCAGGAAAAATGCCTCAAGTAGACGGAGCGATACAAAAGGGGATGATGGACGGAACGTTTGAGCCAATCAAACACTCACCCCCAGTCAACTGATCTGGGTTTAATCCATCATCATTCTTTAGCTCACTCCACCACCCCAGTTCAGACATGGCCATATGCAAATCAGTCTGACCCTGTGCCTCATGGGAACAGTCCAGCCCGAACTGCCAAGCCATGTCTTCCCTGGACCGAAAACAAGCATCCTAGGACCGGTTTCTGGCATTCCAGCCGTCATCAGCCAGGCTTGCTTGAATCCAGTGGCAAAGTGAGCAAGGGACCCACGTTTGGGCATACCCCCGCCAACTTAGGGCGAACAAAGCGATACAAAAGGGGATGATGGACCGGAACGTTTGAGCCAATCAAACACTCACCCCCAGTCAACTGATCTGGGTTTAATCCATCATCATTCTTTAGCTCACTCCACCACCCCAGTTCAGACATGGCCATATGCAAATCAGTCTGACCCTGTGCCTCATGGGAACAGTCCAGCCCGAACTGCCAAGCCATGTCTTCCCTGGACCGGAAACAAGCATCCTAGGACCGGTTTCTGGCATTCCAGCCGTCATCAGCCAGGCTTGCTTGATTCCAGTGGCAAAGTGAGCAAGGGACCCACGTCTGGGCATACCCCCGCCAACTTAGGGCGAACAAAGCGATACAAAAGGGGATGATGGACGGAACGTTTGAGCCAATCAAACACTCACCCCCAGTCAACTGATCTGGGTTTAATCCATCATCATTCTTTAGCTCACTCCACCACCCCAGTTCAGACATGGCCATATGCAAATCAGTCTGACCCTGTGCCTCATGGGAACAGTCCAGCCCGAACTGCCAAGCCATGTCTTCCCTGGACCGGAAACAAGCATCCTAGGACCGGTTTCTGGCATTCCAGCCGTCATCAGCCAGGCTTGCTTGAATCCAGTGGCAAAGTGAGCAAGGGACCCACGTCTGGGCATACCCCCGCCAACTTAGGGCGAACAAAGCGATACAAAAGGGATGATGGACGGAACGTTTGAGCCAATCAAACACTCACCCCCAGTCAACTGATCTGGGTTTAATCCATCATCATTCTTTAGCTCACTCCACCACCCCAGTTCAGACATGGCCATATGCAAATCAGTCTGACCCTGTGCCTCATGGGAACAGTCCAGCCCGAACTGCCAAGCCATGTCTTCCTGGACCGGAAACAAGCATCCTAGGACCGGTTTCTGGCATTCCAGCCGTCATCAGCCAGGCTTGCTTGAATCCAGTGGCAAAGTGAGCAAGGGACCCACGTCTGGGCATACCCCCGCCAACTTAGGGCGAACAAAGCGATACAAAGGGGATGATGGACGGAACGTTTGAGCCAATCAAACACTCACCCCCAGTCAACTGATCTGGGTTTAATCCATCATCATTCTTTAGCTCACTCCACCACCCCAGTTCAGACATGGCCATATGCAAATCAGTCTGACCCTGTGCCTCATGGGAACAGTCCAGCCCGAACTGCCAAGCCATGTCTTCCCTGGACCGGAAACAAGCATCCTAGGACCGGTTTCTGGCATTCCAGCCATCATCAGCCAGGCTTGCTTGAATCCAGTGGCAAAGTGAGCAAGGGACCCACGTCTGGGCATACCCCGCCAACTTAGGGCGAACAAAGCGATACAAAGGGGATGATGGACGGAACGTTTGAGCCAATCAAACACTCACCCCCAGTCAACTGATCTGGGTTTAATCCATCATCATTCTTTAGCTCACTCCACCACCCCAGTTCAGACATGGCCATATGCAAATCAGTCTGACCCTGTGCCTCATGGGAACAGTCCAGCCCGAACTGCCAAGCCATGTCTTCCCTGGACCGGAAACAAGCATCCTAGGACCGGTTTCTGGCATTCCAGCCGTCATCAGCCAGGCTTGCTTGAATCCAGTGGCAAAGTGAGCAAGGTCCTGGGCTCACTGTGCCACTGGAATCAAGCTATCCTGGCTGAAGAGGGGTGAAACCCCGAAACCGGTCCTAGGATGCTTGTTTCCGGTCCAGGAGGACCTGGCTTGGCAGTTCGGGCTGGACTGTTCCCATGAGGCGCAGGGTCAAGACTGATTTGCATATGGCCAGGTCTAAACTGGGGTGGCATGGTGAGCAAAAGAATGATGGATTTAACCCAGATCTCTTGACTGGGGGTGAATGTTTTGATTTGTTCTGCATTCCGTCCATCAATTGTATGTCTTTTGCTTTCTGCCCTAAGTGCGCCAGGTATGCCCAGACGTGGGTCCTGGGCTCACTGTGCCACTGGAATCAAGCTATCCTGCCTGAAGAGGGGTGAAACCCCGAAGCCGGTCCTAGGATGCTTGTTTCCGGTCCAGGGAGGACCTGGCTTGGCAGTTCGGGCTGGACTGTTCCCATGAGGCGCAGGGTCAAGACTGATTTGCATATGGCCAGGTCTAAACTGGGGTGGCATGGTGAGCAAAAGAATGATGGATTTAACCCAGATCTCTTGACTGGGGGTGAATGTTTTGATTTGTTCTGCATTCCGTCCATCAATTGTATGTCTTTTGCTTTCTCGCCTAAGTGCGCCAGGTATGCCCAGACGTGGGTCCTGGGCTCACTGTGCCACTGGAATCAAGCTATCCTGGCTGAAGAGGGTGAAACCCCGAAACCGGTCCTAGGATGCTTGTTTCCGGTCCAGGGAGGACCTGGCTTGGCAGTTCGGGCTGGACTGGTCCCATGAGGCGCAGGGTCAAGACTGATTTGCATATGGCCAAGTCTAAACTGGGGTGGCATGGTGAGCAAAAGAATGATGGATTTAACCCAGATCTCTTGACTGGGGGTGAATGTTTTGATTTGTTCTGCATTCCGTCCATCAATTGTATGTCTTTTGCTTTCTCGCCTAAGTGCGCCAGGTATGCCCAGACGTGGGTCCTGGGCTCACTGTGCCACTGGAATCAAGCTATCCTGGCTGAAGAGGGTGAAACCCCAAAACCGGTCCTAGGATGCTTGTTTCCGGTCCAGGGAGGACCTGGCTTGGCAGTTCGGGCTGGACAGTTCCCATGAGGCGCAGGGTCAAGACTGATTTGCATATGGCCAGGTCTAAACTGGGGTGGCATGGTGAGCAAAAGAATGATGGATTTAACCCAGATCTCTTGACTGGGGGTGAATGTTTTGATTTGTTCTGCATTCCGTCCATCAATTGTATGTCTTTTGCTTTCTCGCCCTAAGTGCGCCAGGTATGCCCAGACGTGGGTCCTGGGCTCACTGTGCCACTGGAATCAAGCTATCCTGGCTGAAGAGGGGTGAAACCCCGAAACCGGTCCTAGGATGCTTGTTTCCGGTCCAGGGAGGACCTGGCTTGGCAGTTCGGGCTGGACTGTTCCCATGAGGCGCAGGGTCAAGACTGATTTGCATATGGCCAGGTCTAAACTTGGGTGGCATGGTGAGCAAAAGAATGATGGATTTAACCCAGATCTCTTGACTGGGGGTGAATGTTTTTATTTGTTCAGCATTCCGTCCATCAATTGTATGTCTTTTGCTTTCTCGCCCTAAGTGCGCCAGGTATGCCCAGACGTGGGTCCTGGGCTCACTGTGCCACTGGAATCAAGCTATCCTGGCTGAAGAGGGGTGAAACCCCGAAACCGGTCCTAGGATGCTTGTTTCCGGTCCAGGGAGGACCTGGCTTGGCAGTTCGGGCTGGACTGTTCCCATGAGGCGCAGGGTCAAGACTGATTTGCGTATGGCCAGGTCTAAACTGGGGTGGCATGGTGAGCAAAAGAATGATGGATTTAACCCAGATCTCTTGACTGGGGGTGAATGTTTTGATTTGTTCTGCATTCCGTCCATCAATTGTATGTCTTTGCTTTCTCGCCCTAAGTGCGCCAGGTATGCCCAGACGTGGGTCCTGGGCTCACTGTGCCACTGGAATCAAGCTATCCTGGCTGAAGAGGGTGAAACCCCGAAACCGGTCCTAGGATGCTTGTTTCCGGTCCAGGGAGGACCTGGCTTGGCAGTTCGGGCTGGACTGTTCCCATGAGGCGCAGGGTCAAGACTGATTTGCATATGGCCAGGTCTAAACTGGGGTGGCATGGTGAGCAAAAGAATGATGGATTTAACCCAGATCTCTTGACTGGGGGTGAATGTTTTGATTTGTTCTGCATTCCGTCCATCAATTGTATGTCTTTTGCTCAAGTAGACGGAGAGCTTCTCTGGAGATTGATTTCATGAAGCATGAGAGACATCTTTGTTAGACCTGGCTGGTCCAGCGGGTTTATCGCCGGACTTTTTGCTTTGTTCGGCCTCCTGTTTTGGACCCTGTTTTTGTTGGTTTTTTTACTCTGGGCACTTTACCACTGCTGATCAGTGCTAAAGTGTATATGCTCTCCCTGTCAATTGTGTTTATGGATTGATGATTCCATGATTAGAATATTTTATTTACTGGTAAGTCCCTAGTACAGTGCACTGTGTGTGCCCAGGACCTGTAAATCAAATGCTGCTAGTGGGCCTGCAGCACTGATTGTGCCACCCACATGAGAAGCCTGTAAATGTAACTTAGACCTGCCACTGCAGTGTCTGTGCGCAGTTTATTACTGCCATGTTGACCTGGCAAGTGCACCTACTTGCCAGGCCCTAACCTTCCCTCTTCTTACATGTGAGTCACCCCTAAGGTAGGCCCAAGGTATTCCTGTGGGCAGGGTGCAGTGTATGTGAAAGGTAGGACATGCCCTGGTGTGAGTGTCATGTCCTGATAGTGAAATACTGCCAATTTCGTTTTTCACTGTTGAAAGGCCATCTGTCCCATAGGATAGAATGGGAGATTATTTATAACATCTTATAAATATAACTTCCCATTGGGACAAGATAGGAAGATGGAGTTTAGTATGCCTGAACTCAGAATATAAAAATAAATCTTTTAGTGAAGATGATTTTTATATTGTGTGTTTGAAAATACCACTTTTAGAAAGTGGGTATTTTCTTGCTTAGCCATCCTGTGTGCCTCTGCTGGTTTGTGGATTGACTGTCTGGCTTTCGAGTGACAGGGGCTGGGGATGTGCATTCTCTCCGACGGCCACCGGGGGGGGAGGTGGATGTGTGTCTTGACTTTCCTGGATGAGTCAGGGCTGGGCTGAATAGACCTGGGCTGCATTTAGAGTAGGGGGAGGAGATTTCTTTCACACCTGAATAGACCTGTTCTGCCTTGGACAATGCTGTCTCCACCCCCTGCCGGGCAGCTGCACCAGAGGACAGAACTGGTTTTGGCTGGGGAAAGAGCTTCTCTGCCACCAGAGAACAAAGGAATTTGTGCTATAAAAAGTGGGGCTCAGACCCCTAAACTTTAGATTACTGCTGAACTAAGGAACCTGCCAGGAAGAAGAACCGGGAAAGCTGGAGGAGGAGTACTGCCCCTGTGATGTTGGGGTTGGCCTGCAGTGGTTGCTTCTGTCTTGGGCAGGGAAAGGACTGGACTGTGCTTTCATAATACTGCTGTTAGAGTTTGCTCCAAGGGCTTTATGTAGAGCCTTCCTCCTGTTGGAAGTCTCAGGGATAGAAAAGACTTCAAAGATTACTTCTGGGATTCAAGAGGAACCTTTGCCAAGGAGAAGAGCTGGAGAAACTGAGGAGAAATACTGCCCCTTTGCTATGTGCTGTCTGGGGTTGGCCTGCAGTGGCTGTTTCTGCCAAGGAAAGGACAAGGACTTTGCTGTGTGCTGTGTCCCCTGCTTGAGTAAGATCTCCAAGGGCTTGAAGTAGAGCTTGCCTCCTGTTTTTGAAGTCTCAGGGATACAAAGACTTCATCCCCAGCTCCCCTGAACATCATTGCTGGGAATTCTGACCTGCCAAGCGGTGCCTGCTGCTGTTCTGGGCCTTTGGAGGTTGTTTCTGCTGTTGGGAGCTGGAAACTAAGAGAAGCACGACGCAACCGCACCTGTTTCCGATGCATCGCTGAAGAAACCGACGCAGTGCCTGTCCGCGGCTCGAGAAATTGCCGCAGGTCGCATCGAGTGCACCAATCTACGAAGTCCGAGATCACCGCACCGATTCCGACGCAGGCCCGGTTGTGCGGCTGCAAGAACCAACGCATCATGGGACCGCGGCTGGAGAAACCGACGCATCCCAGATCCTCACGCATCGCATCTGGGCACCACGCCTGCAAGAACGCCGGGGCCGAAGTAAGAAACCAACGCATCACCTGCCTGCACAGTAAGAACCAACACATCACCTCCCTTTCAGTAAGTAACCGATGCATCACCGCCCCCACGTGGCAGTAAGGCACCGACGCATTACCTCTCCTAAAGTAAGGAACCAATGCATCACCTTTTCTGGGTGTAAGTAACCGAAGCATCACCTTCCCTGCGACAGTTTTTGTTTGTGCGCGTGACGCATCCAAGGTACTTTGTGAGAAACGTGTCGCATCTGCAATTTGCTTTGAACAGAACTGTTTCTACCTTTTGAAAGTCATATTTTTATTACTGTATTGTGGATTTTTGTCGTTTTGGTCTTGTTTGGTTTAGATAAGGATTACTTATTTTTTTAAACTGGTGTGGTGTCCATTTGTAGGGTTTTCACTGTATTACTGTATGTGTGCACAAATGCTTTACACACTGCCTCTGAGATAAGCCTGTCTGCTCGAGCCAAGCTACCAAGGGGGTGAGCAGGGGTTATTTTAGAAGTGTATCCCCCTTACCCTGACTAGGAAGAAGGGTCCCTACTTGGACAAAGGTGCAAACCATTGCCAACTAGAGACCCCATTTCTAACAATCATCTTAATAACCTTAAGGGAGTTGAAGATGTTGGCAGGTGAGTGACTGGGGTTTCAAGAATGACCATTGTGCGATATAGTGGTTGATCTGGGAACAGAGGGAAAGCAGGTTTGGTATTGTTGATGTGCTGTTAGTTTTATATTTGTTCATTAAAGATGTGGTTTATGGCATTATACTGAGACATGAAGTTTGAAATAGCAGGTTAAGGCATCAGATTGATGCAGTGCTTGATTGTTTGAAGAGTGTACTACTTCTGTTGGCAGCTTCATTGATTGGTTTTGTTGTATCACTTGACTTTGGCTGATGTAAGGATTTGACTGTTTGTTATGCGAAGAGACTTCCACAGTGTGAGGCCATTGAGGGTTCTGTTTTCTTTTGTTTTTTATCTGAGGACGCAGCATTTGTTATCAGTGAGGCCAGAAGGGTTAGGATTGCATTTGCGTGTTTTAGTTGAAGCTTGGGTGTTCACATGGTTCTCCAGAAATGCTCTGAAGTCATTTAGAAGGGTTTCGATATCAAACTTTGAGGGGTCAGGAGCAGAGATGAGCTTGATCCTTTGATTATCTATGAAGAAGTCTTTGAAGGAGCTGAATATTTGTTGTTCTCTTTCAGATTAATCTAGCTCAATGTGCCTCTTGGAATGCTGAGCAGGGTGATTGGAATGGTCAGGTGGTCAGTCCAGTCTAGGGGTATAGCCACTCTGACTTACTGCTCTTCCTCTATATTACTCTGTTGTATCACAATTAGTCCAAATTGTAGACGTTTTTCCTAGCTGCGAGGTGCAACCCTGTTACATCACAGGTACCAGAAACATCTGGAGTTTGTGTCAGTTTCAAACATCTTGAAATAATGGATATTACAATTAAGTTTATTTTCATACAACATCTGAGTGATCTTATTGTTTCGTACAGTAAGACAGGAACTGTCCACTGTATCCATGACCATTATAAAGTTGGCTAAGTATAAAGAACATGCACACCTGCTAATTCCAGTCTGTATATTGTAACAATTGTCTCTCTGTAGCACAATCCCTTATTTAGTTTTAAAGTAATTTAGCGAAAAGCTTAACATCTGTGCCCTGCTGCGCTATCATTTTGTAGGTTCTTGGCTCAGATGTGTCTGAGGGGCCAAGTAAGACTGCAAAGACCCATCATTCCTGCTGTACAGGACCTGATTGGAGGAGGCAGGGCCTGAAACACTTTATAGCAAATCACCAGCTCATGCAGCACGGGACAAGAAAGACACCCTGGCATGTCTGGGGCCTTTGAACTGCAAGACCGATCATTCCTGCTGTGCAGGGCCTGATTGGAGGAGGCGGGTCTGAAGGGCTGTATAGCGCGTCACCAGCTCACACTGCGGGGGACGTGCATGGGCTGTGCCCCGGAGAAGACCATGCCATGACAGGCTCCTGTCCGACCTTGGAAGAGGTTGGGCTGGGCCACCTCTCTTGGCACTGGGATTTGAACAGTAAGACTTTTCTTTCCCTCATAAAAGTTTGAAAATGGGTAAAAGGAAATTCGTTGCTATTCCTCACGGCAAAGATTGTTCTACCAGTACCATAATTACTAAGTTTTTTAACTAATGCAGTGGGCGACCAGAAAATCATTTTGGTAATGTGGAGGATAGGCTAGGGGTGACACGTCAGGCAGATTTCAAAATCTTATGTTCTTGAAACTCTGCACACGTGATGTCTGAAAATCAGTCACCATCTGCTTACAATTTTCCTGCTCGCCTCACAGAAAATCCCTGAGTTACCCAAGGCATACCAAGTATTGAAGTACTCTCTCCACCTTTTCCACTCGGTTTGCCACCAGCCAAGAATAAGAAAAAGCCAACCCCGTGACCACCCAGGCAAAAAATGAAATCACCCTCCATTAATAAAGATATAAACATTTGTAATTTTTAAAATGGGGCTTTTGTTGACCAGGTGAGATGTGGGAGTTCCTTGATCTGAAACAGTCCATGATGGACGCAGTGAAGAGTAGCCAAAAGAGCATTGATGCAATGGCTGATTCTCTCAATGTTCATAAAGAGACCAAAAAACCTGCACTGGCTCCCCGTCGACAGGAGAATCTCCTTCAAACTCCTCATCCACGCACACAAGGCACTCCACAAGACTGGCCCAGCCTACCTCAACAGACGACTCCTCTTCTACGTCCCCAACCGCCAACTCCGCTCCGCCGACCTCTCCCTCGCCACCGTCCCTCGCATTCGAAGAACTACCACCGGCGGCAGATCCTTCTCCCACCTCGCCGCCAAGACCTGGAACACCCTTCCACTAAGCCTACGACAGACCCAAGACCTGCTGACCTTCAGGAGGCTACTCAAGACCTGGTTGTTCGACCAGTAGCAGCACCCCCCCCCTTTTTTTCCCTAGCGCCTTGAGACCCTCGCGGGTAAGTAGTGCGCTTTACAAATTCTGTGATTGATTGATTGATTGATATTTTGGAAGCCAGAAATCAACCACTCAACAGGGGGAGTAACACAAATAGGCACGCTGGGAAAACCTTTGGGAATAACAATACAGGCACAACTAAATCCATACCATCGCAGAACCCCCATAAACTCTCCTTACAAGTCTTTGCTCCAGCTAACGGTATTCAGAAAATGGCGCAGGAACCTGAGGCTTTGCAATTGCCATCAGAAGTCAGCCCATGCATGATTATTTAAAAAAAAACGTCCCTTTGTTTAACCCTAATGGGGAGAAAAGTGGTCTGAGCTAAGGAACAAGACTGATCATTGGTTAGTCAAGGGGGCTTTAATGTGTAGTTCATTTTAATTAAATTCTAATTCACGGGTGAGTAGTTGTACTTTACCAGCCCTGATTGATTGAATGATTGATTGATTGATTGATTGATGGTGAGACAGGTCCCCTGGATAGGAAGGAGGTTAAAGACCTACAGTGGTGATTGTGTGGTTGTCAATTCTAGAAGCCCGGCTTAGGGATATTTATTAAGAAGGCTACATAATGGGGCATTGCTCAATAGTATGATTAAAGCGGTCTCATCAGTGTGTTTCTGCAAACACACAGGTTACACAGAGGTACTGAGATAATGAATCCCAAGAGAATGGGTTCTAAAGAACACAAACACCTAAATAGTGTGGGGACATATACCATATTTGCTCCACTGGATACTGTTGAAGACTTTGATTAACATTCTCAGGAAACTGTGCATAATTTTGGCTCCAGAACACTTGATAATCAGGAAGATGCAAATGATGATAGCATCGTCTTTGTCCCCTCTACAATTACAATGTGAACGTAAAATAGCTACACAGTCATGTTTTGAGGAGACTAAGATGAAATTGACCACTTGGAATGTAGCGGGCATTACGTCTGCGCAATAATGAATTTATCTCTGAATTCAGGATGATATACCTGCAAGAAACATGGGGAGTGGAAATATTTCTCCTTAACAGGTATGTAACACACCTGTGCAATCTCTTCTAGAAGCAGGGCGAAATGGAGATTGGCAATTTTGGTATTTGTAGGGCAGTCATTGTTGTGGACACAGATGGGTTCACCATTTTATCAATTTTTGGACCTGGAAATGGAGTATGGATATTGTATGAATATTGGAAAAAGTTTAGAAAAAGGCATCTATGATAAAGGGAAAGATCTGTATGTCATGTGGGCGGATGACTTTTCAGCACACCCATGTATGCGCTCCCACCAAAGGAGGCGAGTGGAATGGTTGACATTTGGGGGGGAGGGTGGAACAATCACACTTTGCCCATAATTTGCATGGGGAAGAACTGAATGATATTCTCATTGAATATAACTTTCTTTTTGCTAACAATATATGCGATACCTCAGAGTCCCTTATCCTCACCTATACAGGTAGCGAGGCAACAAGTACTATTGAATTTGTGTTGATTTTGGCCAACCTAAGTGGTATAGTTTGTTGCTACACTGTATGACTGCTCATCATAATCCGATTGTGTGGGGCCTCTGCACTGGTTGCAGTGTAGTCAAGCCCAAGGACGTAGTGAAGCACATGGAAGTTATTAGGAATAATGGCCATAGGATTAAATGAGTGGGTATTGATCCAAACGTGTTCATCAACCTTTCTAACACAGTGTTCAAATGATTTTAAAATATGCCTGGATGAGGATGCCAAAGATAATATGGCCAGAGCCTCTTTTGATGTGATATGTGACTCAATTAAGGCCCTTCTCACAGATGCTAAAAGCAAGAAAATGGTGAAGCAACATTGATGGTTTGATAATTCTTGCAGCCACCAACATAAAATGTTAACAATCGCTTTACACACTATTCCTAGGGACCCTTAAGAGATACAAAACTACAGATTAAGGTATTAAAAACATCTACAGTCAAGGAAACCCAGAATTAGAAAGGCAACCTGGGACAATTTTGTTTATGGAAAGTGAGGTTCAAGATTCAACATTGTTTTGGGAGACTGTTAATGCTCCATTTTTCAGGGATACCACAGTGCCCTCTGTGCATTGTCTGATTCCAGATTTGGAATGGGTGAATAATTTCAAACACATATTTCATCCCGAACAGGTGGTTTCAAATGATATCTTAGACAGCCATATTCTGGCCGACCCTAGCAGTAGACCTATGGCATTTGATTTGGATGAAGAGTGCGCTGTGGTAAGTAAAAGCAGCTCAGGGTTAGCGACAGGGCCTGATGGCGTCCCCATGGATGTTTTTTTAAAGTAATTCTTATCTGTGGGCACCTAATATGGAGGGAGTTATGGTCCAGCTACTCACTTTAAATCATGATTACTTGTGCTTGTTTAGGTATTTCATCATAACCATAACACCCTTCCAAGTAAAAGTTTATCAGGAGAATTTCATTTTTACAACAAATGTTACATTGTATTTATCAGGGTTTATTTTCAGTGATTTCGTTAATGGTATACTTTTACTCCTGCCAAATCAAGAAATGCTTTTAGTGAATGTAACTAGTGCAGAAAAAGTTAAATGCGAAGCCCTGAGCAAACCTCCGTATGGCCATAACCACGGGGCGCACCTAACTTAAGCAGTGTTTAGTGGGGGTTGAGCAAAGGTCTGGCACTCGGCAAGGGTCTACACCGAATCCCCGCGTGGATATAGCACACTGTTATGGCTTTTGGGAGGTTAGTAATAATGGCTGTTGAGGAAATGGGATATGTTTTGCCATTTTACTCTGATTTCAGGCCATTTCTCCAGGCCATCTGCATTTTCACCATTCCCAAAACCTGAAAAACTGCAGCAATATGGTGCAAAGTCAGTGCAAGTCTTTTAGCCTGGGGTGTCTCCCATGATGAAGTGATGACTTCCGGTCTCTGGTCTCCTTGAGAACAGTTAACTACATATCACTGCCCCTGAGATTTTGTCAAGTTCCATCGTGAACTCTTGCTTATGAAGCGTGGGTTCCCTTCACATGCATACAGTTCTGTACATTAGCCTTCTGGGGAGGGGTCCATGGTCTTGTCTAGCTGTGGCATTAGTGTAATGGATTGTGTGTCTCGTCCTGCATATTTCAGTTCAAGCCATCCTCATTTCCAGTGGATCCAGTATGATGATGGACTGACACTCCAAGCATCACAAGAGTTCCAGTAATTGGCAATGTTACCTGATGACTTTTAAGATGATTCAGTTGAACCCCCCACTCCTTTGTTTCGTAGTTGAATCTTATAGCTAAGGGTTTTAGAAAGAGATGCCATTCTTCAAGATTTCGATTTGTCTTTTTATTTTTTTCAGCTTTACCCATGATTTTGAGAACATTATGCTTCAATGATTGTGGTAGCCACTGTCTGATCAAAGGACTTTTGGGTTCCAATATTTTGATATTCTTCACAGCGGTCCATATTCAATAAGCTCAAAGTTTCCTTCTGATCCGAGAGTGATCATCATTCATTTGCACATGAGTTAAATCAAAATATCTCTCCTTTAGTGAATAAATCAAACCTGTAGGGGATTATTTTGAGGGTTGACAAAAAAGAGTTGAACAAAATGGCATTGCACTTTATTCGGTAGATTGAATCAATTGTTAAAGAATCCCAAGATTTTAATGATATTTGAAAACATATTGTGTAATTATGCTCCTTATTATATTATGTAATTATTCTCCTTATGAAATCTCCATGATTTTGTAGCAACTTCTGCTAGAGGAGGTTTTTTGTTTATTTTATGTGGCTGGAGCAAGGTAATATGGTGAAAAAGCAGCAAAACACAAATAACCTGAAGGAGGTTTTGGATATTTGGACCTAAGATCTCCATCATATAAGAACATATTATAACTTCCTTTCAACATTTATTAAATAAAAGCATTTGAGTGAATTAGACACTGAAATTAGAACCTTAAAAACTGAGTACAAAAATAAATGTATAGTATTACATTTAGGAAGCAAGAGGGGTTATGGATATGATTATTAAGTGAGGCTTGGATGACTGACACCGGACAATTTCGAAAATGAATTAATGATGCCTTTTAGATCAATAGTACCAAAATAGATTACTGAGTGCCACTCGAAAAGTGGCAAACTTATGTCACGCTATTATGTGCTAATCAGTCGGTTATATTGTGACCAAATACAAACGTTGGCAGATATATAAACTAGAAACTGTTACCCCAATAGAAATTCAGACTGTGATTAAATCTAGTCATCCATCATGCACTCCAGTGTCGTGTAGTTCCTATAAACCTATATATGATCTGCGCGTTTAGACAACATACACTATAGGATTGGTGTCAGACTGATTCTAGACACCCCAACCCGGTATGTTAGCCTGTATACCAGCCAGCTCACAGTGCCACTAGAAACCCCTCTGACCAAGGAGAGAATAGTTCTTGGCAACTATCGCAACAGTGTACTACTTTTCGCTCAGTCACTCGTGCTCACTTTGTCTCAGAGAGACACACAGAATAAACGGTGGGAACATTTTTCAGTAAGTATTTATTGAACCAGCGTCATTCTAGTGAAAAATAGGTGAGCTGAAACAACTATTAGACAGTAACAGATATAAATGATTATAAGCACTAAGAGAGTAAAAGGATGGTACATTTCTACCATCGTGCTAAAACAATGAATACAGGCAAGTATATAAAATACATGACAGTAGAATATGTACTCCTATGATGCGACCCTAACTAGATGTACCTAAGTGTACCTAGCATGTATGTAGGTGTAAAAGCCAAGAATCCCTCTAGGATAAAGTCGACCCCATTACCTGAAGTGAGAGACTGTGGGACCCCGTCTTGGTCTCGAGATGGATACCCCGCAAGGGATGTCAGACCACTGCATGCTGGAGTGTCTGCATGCAGGAACCTCAGCGTCTCGCGTCAGTGTGTTGGCAGGGAAGTCCTTTTTTCCTCTGACTACCTCAGCATGATATGGTGTATATATACCCAAAGTGGTACCCCCTGGGGATATACCTTGCTGTGTCATGTCGGACTAGGATGACGGAAGGAATGACCCATATACATAGTTATTATGCAGGAGATGGTAGGACTGCTGTCCTGCTGTGATTTCAAGAATCCTCATGCATAATGAATGAGGCTTAAGCTTTTCGGAGAAAACCACATGTCATCTTTGGACATTACCGTAACTAGGTAAAAGGTCAGTATTAAGAATCGTTATGCAGTGTAATGGTAGGGGATAATATAGGTGAAAGGTTAGGTGACTACCTGAGCCTATATTGGGGTACCTATATGGATCATAACACCCACTCCCCATGCGACTGGACGGCATATTAAAAATTCTACATACGGCAAAACGTGGTACGCAACTATTAATAAGACCATTAAAAATAGTACTTAAAAATTTAAGATTTCTAAAAAATGCTAAAAAGAAAAATAGTGCATACGATAGAAGTCTGTACTCAATAAGTTCGCATATATAGTCCGAACAATGAGAGACTGAAAGTCATGCAGTTTAGCAAAAAATCTTTTTGTTTAACCGCTTAACCGCGCGCGAATTCCGCTGCGGTGGTTTAAACGAGTGGGCGGGGCCGCGTCGGCCAACGGACGTGCGCAGCACTACCGAGGTAGTGCTCGCGATGGCCGTTGGCCGACGCGCACAGCGAAGGGGTTAAAATTCCAAATTTGGTTGTTTTTGAAAAGGCCGAATTTTCCCAGCACACGATGAGCCAAATGTTTATGTGTCCTGGCTGGGGGACACAACAAACACTGTTGTCTACAATCGCAGACGACGGTCACTGCAACACATGGCAGATCAGGTCAATCGAGCACAGATGTTCCTACGTATTCACCACAGCCGCTGCTGGGGATGTATGCGTGTCATCCAAGGCCTGAGTGTTTGTTGAGGAGCTGGTATCCTTTCCGACAGGAGCTGAAGCATCCTGTGGTGGCTCTAAGAATGCCGACACGCAGAACAGGGGCCGTTATCGATTCCAGTAAAGCATCAACGTCCGGTGGCGCAATTGTCGGAAGTGTTAGACAGAGGTCCAACACGCATTCTTGTCCGCTGCACAGGCATCGGAGGACAGGCAGAATACAGTCGATCCAGACTGGTCTAAATGACAAGAACCAAGACTCGCTCAGTTCTCGAAGATGAGGTGTGCCCAGATGGATTACCATGCGATCACGGTATCAGTGCTCCAAGAGCGTTTTTTCCATCTCCTTGGTGAATGGGATGTCTATTGCGTAGCAGAGAAATGACAATCAGGATACCTGCTATTAGAAACTGGATCAGCGGAAACCCTCCAAAAATGCTTCAGAATACGGAGTGTATGAAGTTGGGAACAACTCAGAGGATTGTCTAAAAGGTGCTTAACAGTCCAGAACCTATGATCGATCGTAAATAGGTGGACAATACCCGTCGTATCAGACATGTTAAAGATACGTTCTACCATTTCTGTGAAATGGAAAGGGCAGTTTGTTCATACTAGTGCCTGTATCTCAGCCGAGGACCTTGCAACCTGGCATTCATAAGTTTCTCGGGCGGAGGTTAAGGGCACGGTTTGCTGTAAAAGCATGGCTTTTATTCAGCTCAGAGTATCAAACTGTATAAAGGAAACATTCAATGAAGGCCATATTGGCGCCTCCCTGACTGTATGGGTCAGTGGAAACAATACTTGCATACAGCAAGTAACCCTGGAGCTTACAGTGACAAGATATGTGATGCCCGTGAGCATCCCGCAACAACCTTGATCATTCAGCATCAAGTAACTCCCATTCGAAAGCAACTTGAACACCGGATTAATCACGGCGGCCGGGGACCCTTTCAAGTGACAGGATAAGTTAGCAACTGAACGATTATAGGCACCGTGAAGCATTTATCCTGGCATATGAGAGATCCACTTAAGGAATTCTCGCAGTTGGTACCCCAAAGGAACACTTCCATGTCCCCATTCCTACATCGAAATCTGTATGGTAATTCCCAAGATTCCTTGATGAATTCCCTACCCATTGCTTCATATCTGCCTGCCTGTTGTTGTTCTAGGCAATACTGAAACTGGAAAGTAGTGACCGGTAGTGTTATATGGCCATGGATTAACTATCCTGTGGATGGTGACTCTGCCACAGTAAAAGGTAATTTATCAATGCGCAGCATTGTATATTTTGCTCCCCTTTGTGCCATTGATGCAGCAGAAGCGTTGGGGGATTTTTTGTCTGCTCACTTATCCACACCAACCATTTTAAAATAATCAGAAGCGTAACTATGACGGGCCCATATGTCATTATCACTCAATTAGCAATATCAAAGGTCCTCCGATGAATCTTTGGTAGAGCTAAAAGGGACTAAATAATGAAAGACGGAATGCTATTTTTCCACGAGGAACTTCAATGAAGAAATATGCTAAACATTGGTCATTACAATCATTATCCAAATAACTCAGTAACTCAGTAATAAAGACAAACACTATTCTTTTCTATTAGTTTTCTTGTTATTTCATAAAACGAATGGTCAAGTACAAAATACAAATTAGAATATCAATATTTGGTTTATAAAGTACAAAATAGATTCACAATATTCAATACAATTCATTTGAATATTGTATAACTTCCAAGAGAGGAAGAGGAAAAGAACCTGGTTACAAATGTATCTAGAATATTATAACAGTTACATTCGTCATCTACATCCCTCGCCTAGACAGGAAAGAAACCTAGAAGACCTTTACAAACAGGCTAAAAATCCACACTCTAAGGAAGCATTTGTAACATTTGAAGGACAGGAGCATGGAAAGTACATCCTCTGACAATTCTGAGGCCTACATTAATTTAATAAAACATAGAATAATTTCTAAAAGCCTATACTACTCTCACGAAGAATAAAACGTTTTCATTTGTCGTTTATTTTCCTGCAGTTAGGAAAACAGAATAACATTCAGTTAGCATTATTCATATTATTTTAGCTAGGAAAAATCTAACTATCGTGCCTTGTGCACATTTCTCATGTTATACACTCTCATGTTATATTAGTAGTTTTGCGCATATTATTAAAATGCATGCATCAGAGTGGATTTCATCGAGCAGATTTTATTTTCAAAAAATCGTGCTCCATCATCATCATTATCTGCTTTTCAGTTAGATTGTATGCAGAAAATAGGGACGTACTGTTGATAAATCGCCAAGGCACATAACCAGCGCGCAATGATTGCAGCGTCCAGCCTAATAGCATAATAGAACGAAGTTGGGATTGTCCAAGTTGTAGTATGAACAAGTCTTGCTCTAGTATATCTAAAGCAGAAGATACAATGTTGCCCAGTGAATAAATTCTGGATGTTAATGTAGTCATACCATTGTCAACTACAGCTAACGCCTTTTCTAGGTTAATTTTATCTATTTCACTGAGTCTTTCTGCGGCTTCTTGTTGAGAGATTTTCCAGATTTCATTATAGACAGCGTAATAGAAACGTTTTTGACGTGGCCTTTGGGGACCTAAAAAAAATCCCTTAGATCCACCTCATCTGAGAGTAAGGATAAGTGCTGTTTCACCTGGGACAGTTTTGAGGTTTTTAGCCAATCGAGGCACAACTTCCCAACACTATATGATGTCACTACCCCTGGATGTTCTCTTTGTACATATCGTGGGTCTGGCCTATGGATACTAAACCCTTCGGTTGTATCCCTGAATCTTGATTGACATCTGTTGGTGTCTATGGGCCAAACTAACCATCCCTTCCAATTTGGGTCTGAAGTATTGTACTGCATGATGGCATCAATTGTATCCCCTCCACATGATGTAAAATTGTTGTGTGAAGGTGTAGGAACATGAGGCGTGTTCAAATCCTTGTTCTTGGCTAGTCCAGGACAGGAAGTTTGTTGCACAGTTTCATTCAGAAATATTATCTGTTGCGGAATGAGACATGCTGTAAATAGTGCTTCTGTTCCCTGAACTTGCCATTCCTTAGAACCCCAGTCTGATTTTGTGTCTATAGTGTCCTTCCATAAGTCAAAACCCTGTTCAGACAGTTGGGAAATAAAGGATGCAGAATAAATCTGTTTGGTGTTAGTTAGCATATTTTTCTGTGCAGGTGTAGGTGCAACCTTATAGAAATATGAGGTTGGGTCAGAAGTGTTAAACCCTGAAAAATATGAAAATTTCTGTGCAAACGTTTTTGAACTACCTTTCGGTGGTGTTGGGCAATGTTCCCATTAGTGGTATGTGAAAACATTACGTGGGATACTCGATTTGTGTAAAAAGTGATGATCATAATGATGGTAACAGTACATGCTATCAAAGTCAGATGTGTCCTCTAACATTTCATTGTTTGAAAATGCAGTGGATTTTTCCAAATCAGACAACATATTATTTAGGTAATGACTTAATTTAGAGAAATTTTAAATAAATGTGGAATCTTCAAACGTTCAGTGGGGCCAAATACATCATAATCAACTTTGTCCCAAACTATACCATCAGGAATTGGAACAGCTGTAATGTTCACGGAAAACAAGTCTCTTTGTTCACGATGAGATGATGTATGAGGTTTTAAGACCAAGTTCAAATTTGATACTGCAGAGCGTTCTGAGAGATACTTTCCATTTATGAGTAAGCAAAAAACAGTCACTAGGCCAATACAGAACAGAAACAACAATAGTCCAATTATGATCCAGAGCTGGAGCCAAGGTAACACCAAGTAAGTCTTTTTAGAAAACTGTAAAATTCACGCATTTGTTGCTTACGGGAAATTGGAGCTGGCGTTGTCTCGGGTTCACTGGGATCAAGAGAGAAGGTGCCAAAATCGATGAAGTAGCCAGATGCAGTTCGATCTATCTTTGGTAGCTCGGCAGGTTGTGTAGAACCGGCAGGTGTCTCTTGTCGAGGCATATTGATATAGACATTGGTGTTTAGCCGAATTAAAATTTGTCTTTCATTTGTTGTTTGAAGTTCTGTTTCCAGAGGAACGAGTTCAATTTCAATGTTGGAAATTCCATCATTTCGTATTGGTGACTCTTCGAATGGTAGAAGTCTTTCTGTCAAAACTTCCTGTATGGTAGCAAAAGGAAAGCGTCGGATACCCAGGAGCCCACGAGACCTACTATTCAGTATCGGCCACATAGTGTGGTTTGATCAGATCAATGGAGACAAATCTCTTTCCTTTTTTTCCAGCAAGAGGCGGAAGAAGGACTGTTCTTGTTCCTTCGACAGCCAGGACAGGTACAGGCTTTCTGTATGATGGCCTAAATTCTTTCTTGTCCTCGATCTTTTCTCTGACCTGATCCCCGACTCTTGGGATCCAGACAGGTCTTGCTGTGACTGATTTGAATTCCCCAGTAGCAGTGTGTTTGACTTGCCTGTTGCTTAGTAGTACCCAGGATTCATTTAGATCCTGTAAAAAAGCCAAACGTTTATTGAGGCCAAATGGTTTATCATCCGCCGCTGCACCCCATATAAGTGATTGACCCAACTACCTCTTGCTGTTAAAGATTGCATTAAGTCCCGCCTCTCCATGACCGGATTTCCCTCAGGATGGTATGGAGAGGAGTACCGCAATGCTACACCCAAACCTTCCATGGCTTCCTTGTAAGCCCTAGAGCTAATCGCGGGGCCACGGTCAGAATGTAATGTGCCAACTGTGTATGTCCCTATAAAGACTTGCAAATCTTTTATAACAGTTCGACCGTCAGCCGAGCGCTGAGGCCATACCCATAGGAATCTTGAGCATGAATCCACTGCCACCATGATATACTTGTAAGCCCCATCTGAGTGTAAGGGGCTGCAGTGGTCCAAATAGACACACGCGCCACGGTGGAACCCTTCATCTGCTGGCAGATGTTGCAAGTTAAGACGAAATTCTTCGTCTGTTTTGTTAAACCAGGCCACCAATAGCGTTGTTACAGTAAAGAAACCCTCGCGGTAATCCCTGGTTGTGCAGAACCTAGACCCTCGTGTGAAGCTAGTATTAAACCCAATCTGCAATGCATGTTTGGTATTACTCATCCCCCACTCCTGGAATCTGAGCATACAGAATGTTGTTTGCATCTAACTTGTAGGAGTTTTTGAGTGGAAAACCTTTCAGTAAGGCTGGGCTGTTTTTGCGTGAAGCAATGACAGCTACCATTATCTGTCCGTCTATTTTCGAATGAGTGATTGCAGCTACGGCAGCAGTACATACTGCCCCCTTTGCAGTTTCATCAGCCAATGAATTCCCTTCAACGTGAACGCCATCACGTTGATGACTCAGCGTGTGTATCACGTGAGCTCTTGGCAGTTCGTTTTTCAACACAGCTACCTGTTCCCATAGCATTTTATGCTTAATTGTGCCAACTTTTGAATCTCTAAACCCATTCTGACCCCACTAGTGAAGATATTTGTTGTATGACTGGACACAATAAAAAGAATCGCACACAATCAGTGTGGGGAATTCCCGATCGGTATTTCTAAGTGCCAGTAATAGTTCTTTTAGTTCTTCCAGCTGTGCCGTGCAGTCTCCTAGAGACTGCGTCTTCGTATCGCTGGGATGTAACTTGCCATCCTGCATACGACCCTTTACAATCGCACAAGCGGCGCTGTATTGCTGTTTACTTCCTACGGCCGGCTGAGCAGATGCGTCAGTGTAAATAATGTATTTATACTGATCTAGAGGTATTATTTCATTTGGGAGAGGATATTCTTGTTCATATTGCAGGAATGCTTGTGTCTTTAGCCTTGGGTCATATCTGTATTCTACATCCGTTGCAGTGAGAGAATTAGCCCATTGTATCCATCTTGGATGTAAGGCTTTAGCATTAGGAACGCTTGCCTTTGTAGCAGCCTCTAAGGCTGGTACCAGAGTTACAACAATTATTCGTTTCCCCTGAGCCAGTGCTCTTCTTCTTACTACCGCGGTCTGTACTGCTGTCAGTATTTTTTCTGTATAAGCAAAGCGCATTTCAGCGTTTATGTACAAATGTGATTTGTATGCAATGGGTACTGTTTCGCCTTCATCGAAAGTTAGGTAAGTGCAACCAGATTGACCCGCTATAACACGGATCACCAGGTTGCGGACATTTACGCGTGTCTGCAAGTGTTTTGAAGCTATCATGTCAGTTTGTAGGGAAAGAAGGATATCTGTGTGTTCCTGTGTCCAATGCCAAACTGAGAAATCAGGTCTGATTAAGTCGTAGAAAGGTTTTACTCTTTCTGTGTAATCCAAAATGTATGTTCTGCCAAAATTTAAAAATCACAAAATGGATTGTAAGTTTTTCAGCGATTTTTGGGGCTGGAGCAGCGCGCACTTTTCTAAAAGGTTAGCTGCAAGACTTTTTCTTCACTTGATAACTTGTATCCCAAAAATATGACATTGAGGTGGACTATTTTTGATTTTTAAATTTGAACTTGTAGCCCTCAGAGGCGAACCCCAACATTATGGTGCTCACCCTGGTCAAGTGATCCTGTAAATCATTATCCGTCAGATAAATATCATCTACATAGGACAATGCTTCTTCATCCAAATTTTGAAGTAACTCTGTTACCCTTGTGGAAAACAACCCGGGGCTATTCTTATACCTTTGGGGGAGTCGACAAAATTGATGCTGAGAGCCTAGCGCGGAAAATGCAGTCAAATACCTGCTTTCAGGCGCTATATTTTGGCAGAAGAATCCATTTGAGATATCCAGTGTTGTTTTTGTATTTTTTCTGCACAATGTTATTCATTAATGCGGCACTGTGTGCATTCTGTACTGCAAATGTTTTTGTGCATGTGTTCAGATGTCTGTAGTCTAAAACTAGACAGTATGAGTTATCGGGTTTTATTACGGGAAACAAAGAATTATTCATTGAGGAGGTGCAAGTTTCTATACCACCTTGGTATTCAAGTTGATATAAGATCTCCCTGACCTGTTTTTTCGCTTCTTGTTTTATTGGGTATTGCCTCTGTGGAGTTGGAGTAGTTTTTACTGGGATTACAAGGTGTGGTGACTCAGCATCCCACTCAACATGGTTGCGGTATAGTGCCGGAGCAAGGGCTACCGTCGACTCCTGTGCATATGTGTGTTTTAAGTATATTGGAACGTGGTCGGAAAAAGCTGGTAAAATTACCGTTTCGCCCTTTGGGCAATCCATAACAATTTCAGGCGGCCAATCTTTTTCAGCTAAAAGGATGTCATTGCCGTAAGTCAGGTCCTCCCAAAAGAGACCTTTAACTTGTCTGGGTTTGTCCCCCTCCATTTGGAGTGTTATCTCATGTAACCTATGAGAAACACTTACCCTGGTATCAGGTGTTTCCACCGTGATGTGCTCATTCAACTCCGTTGTCACCAGAAATTCCATCATGTTCTGGCGAGCTATTGTTACTTCTGCTGCGCTGTCTAGCATCATCAGAGCTCATTCCCCGTTCAGAAGCTGAGTCCCCAGAGTTATGTGCATGTCTCACTTTAAGACCTGCTACTTTCTTCTTTTTAAATTGAGGTTTAGATTTTGGCTTGTCTTCTTTTTTAGAAGTGTAGTCTGAAGCGCGTTGCGTGTCTCTGGACTTTGTATGCTCTTCTTGTCTGTGTTCTGACCGCCCTTCTCTCTCAGAGTTTCTTGGTGAACCCTGAAAGGAACGAGAGGAATGTGTATCAGTATCCTGATACCGGTCAGGTTTTTAATGTTATCTCTATTCCTAAGGTTGTATTTCTTTTCGGAAGACTCCTGTTGAGGAGACCCACTCTTAGATAGAGATCTATTTTCTCTAATCTTTTGGTTTTTATTGTTATTATCCCATTTCTTCTTGGAAGAATCAGGTGCTTGCTTGGTATTATCCTTTTCAGGACCACCCATGAGTTGAGGTTTTGTTGCTATAGCTCCCAAACTATCTCTACCTAATTCAGCATAGTTGTCAGTGATACTTTTAGGTAATTCACTTTCCTGTTGTAAAGGAGTGAAAGCCCCCAGGCGTTGGCGTATTGCCACTGCTGCTGCCCCCCCTTTTATATTTGCTAATATTATAGCCGATACCTGGGAAAAATGACCTAATAATTTCATCCCTAAGTTCAGAGCAGGTTTTAAACCAGTTTATGTGCTCCTGGTAGGTGAGTGGAATTTCATTGTCCTCATACGGACAGTATTCATTTGGTGTTTCATCCTCAGTATAAGAATGAAATGTATTTGAGTGTGCATCTGCTTGTGGGAATTTAATCCATGAATAGAATACCTCTGTTCTATATGACCCGTGAGCCTCAATCACGAAGGTTACTGTCCCACCCCTAGCTGTGACTCCGTAGTCTGTTACCTTTTGAGTAAGTTCATTTCTAACATTTTCTGAAATGTTAATTTCACCTCCCTCTTCTTCTTCCCTAACTATAGCAGGCTGTGCAGCAGCGTTCTCTTCAGTCATTGTTGAAAAAGGTTTCTAAAGGAAGAGTTTCAAGGAAACTGAGATAAGGTTTTATGCACAATAGGAACTGTTTGTCCTTCAAGCTTGATAAACCTACAGCCATTACATAGGATATGCCTGCTCAGCTGTGGCGGATAGTTCCCTTCCCACTCCAGACGTCTCTGGGGAAATGGGAGTGGGGTCTCTGAGAATAGCACGACTGAACTACTCAGATTTGACTGTTGAATAAGTACCAAACCAACGTTGGCAGCGCCATGTCGTGTAGTTCCTATAAACCTACATAGGATCTGCGCATTTAGACAACATACACTATAGTATTGGTGTCAGACTGAGTCTAGACACCCCTACCCGGTATGTTAGCCTGTATACCAACTAGCTTACAGTGCCACTAGAAACCCCTTTTACGAAGGAGAGAATAGTTCTTGGCAACTATCGAACATGACAATCCTGTCCCATCAGGGATCGTGGAAACAGTGTACTACTCTTCGCTCAGTCACTCGTGCTCACTTTGTCTCAGAGAGATACACAGAATAAACAGTGGGAACGTTTTTCAATTAGTATTTATTGAACCAGCGTCATTCTAGTGTAAAATAGGTGTGCTGAAACAACCATTAGACAGTTACAGATATAAATGATTATAAGCACTAACAGAGTAAAAGGATGGTAGATTTCTACCATCGTGCTAAAACAAGAAATACAGGCAAGTATATAAAAAACATGACAGTAGAATGCATACTTCTACGATGCGACCCTAACTAGATGTACCTAAGTGTACCTAGCATGTATGTGGGTGTAAAAGCCAAGAATCACTCGAGGATAAAGTCGACCCCATTATCTGAAGTGAGAGACTGTGGGACCCCGTTAATGTATATTTTAACAAATACAACAAACTTCCTTTTAAAAATGTAAACACACATTTATATATAAATATATATATATATAATTATAAAAATATAAACTAATATTTTAATTAATAAAATAATTTAGAAATCTTAAATAGCATAATATTATCAAAATATATGTAAACATATTTAAATATACTAAAAACATAAATTATTAAAAAAGGGAATATATTTAATTTAAAATAAAAAGTAAACAACACACATATTTTACAGTTGAATTAAAAATAAGTTACAAACAAAACACATTGCAAATCATAATTTTAGTATTATAATAAATCAAGCTCATAATTATATATATTACAACATAAAATAAATTATTACAAATTAAAATAAATACATATGCATTTCCCACCAAATTAAAAAAACATTTTTCTACTAAATAAATATAAAAATATTTACTCCCACCTAACACAACACAGCAGTATTTTACACCACACAAAAATAATATTTACTATTCTAACTACAATAAATATAAAATTACATTAAATATAACATTACAAAATACTGCAATTTACTATTCCCACTACACTTAACACAACAATAAAATTTATAATTAACAAAAAAAAAGCAATTCCCACTCCAGTCAGTGCAACAGTAGGGAAACTGTTGGATTGCGGTGGGGTAAAATGTACTATTGCCTCTCCAGTCAGTGCAACAGTAGGAAAAGCGCTGGATTGCGGAGGGGTACAATGTACTATTCCCACTCCAGTCAGTACAACAGTAGGGAAAGCGTTGGATAGTGGAGGGGTAAAATTTACTATTCCCACTCCAGTCAATGCAACAGTAGGGAAAGTGCTGGATTGCGGAGGGGTAAAATTTACTATTCCCACCCCATTCAGTGCAATTGTAGTGTCGTGTAGTTCCTATAAACCGAGATAGGATCTGCGCATTTAGACAACATAAACTGTGGGATTGGTGTCCAGACTGATTCTAGACACCACCACCGGGTATGTTCACCTGTATACCTAGCTAGCTCACAGTGCCACTGTAAACTCCTCTTACCAAGGAGTGAATAGTTCCTGGCAACTATTGAACATGACAACTCTGTCCCATCAGGGATCGTGGAAACAGTACAGTACTTTTCGCTCAGTCAGTCGTGCTCACTTAGTCTCAGAGAGATACACAGAATAAACGGTGGGGACGTTTTCAGTAAGCATTTATTGAACCAGGTTCATTCTAGTGTCTAATAGATGTGCTGAAACAACCATAAGACAGAAACAGATATAAATGATTATAAGCACCAACAGAGTAAATGGATGGTAGATTTCTACCATAGTGCTAAAACAATGGATATCTGCAAGCATATAACTACATGACAATAATAGTGCGTACTCCTACGATGCGACCCTAACTAGATGTACCTAAGTGTGCCTAGCATGTATGTAGGTGTAAAGCCAAGAATCCCACTAGGCTGAAGCCAACCCCATTACTTGAAGTGAGAGTCTGTGGGAACCCGTCTTCGTCTCGAGATGGACACCACGCGAGGGATGTCAGACCACTGCGAGCAGGAGTGTCTGTGTGCAGGAACCTCAGCGTCTCGTGTCAGTGTGTCAGCATGGAAGTCTTTTTCTCCTCTGCCTGCCTGGCAAAGATATGGTGTATATATACCCAAAAAGTACCCTCAAGGGACTCTACCTTGCTGTGTCATGTTGATCGAGGATGACGGAAAGGATGACCCTTATACATAGTTATTATGCAGAAGATGGTAATCCTGCTGTGATTCTGAGAATCTTCTTGCATAATTAATGAGGCTAGTTTTCGGGGGAAACCACACAACATTTATGCAGCGCTTAACTAGGTAAAAGGTCAATACCAAAACCCATTTTGTAGTGTAATGGTACCAGTAAATGTAGGTGAAGGGTTAGGGGACTACTCAAGCCTATATTGGGGTACCCTATGAAACATAACAACCACTCCACATCCGACAGGACGACATACTAAAAGGGGAATGATCTTCTAATCAAGCATTAAACAGGTCCAACATGCATTCTGGTCCGCAGAATAAGCAGCGGAGAACAGGCAGAACACAGTCAATCCAGACTGGTCGAAATAATAGGAACCAAGACTCGCTTAGGTCCCGAAGTCGAGGTGTACCAAGATGGAGTTCCATGTGATCACAGTAACGTCGCTCCAAGAGCGGTTTTTCCATTTCCTTGGTGACTGGGACGTACACTGCGTAGCAGAAAAATTAAAATCAGGATACCCACTACCAGTAGCAGGATCAGCGAAAGCCCTCCAAAAATACTTCCGAATAGGGAGTATATGAAAGCTGGAATCACTCCAAAGACTGTCTGAAAGGTGCTTAACAGTCCAGAACCTATGGTCTTAAATAGGTGTATTATACCCTTTGTATCAGACATGTTAAAAATACGTTGTACCATTTCTACGAAATGGAAAGGGCAATTCGTTCGTACTAGTGCCTGTATCTCAGCAGAGGACCTTGCAACCTGGAGATCAAAAGTCTCTCGGGCTGAGGTTAAAGGCACATCTTTCTGTAAAAGAATGGTTTTCATTCGGCTCAGAGTATCAAACTGTATAAAGAAAACATTCAACCAAGGCCATAACAGCGCCTCCCTGACTGTGGGGGTCGGTGGAAACAATACTTGCATACAACAAGTAACCCTGGAACTTACAGTGACAAGATACGCGATGCCTGGAAGCATCCCACAACAACCTTGATCATTCAGCATTAAGTAACTCCCATTCGAGAGCAGCCTGAACACTGGCTTAATCACGGCAGCTGGGGAACCTTTCAAATGACAGGATAAGTTAGCAACTGAACCATTACAGGCCCCGGGAAGCATAATGTCCTGGCAAATGAGAGATCCACTCAAAGAATTCTCGCAGTCTGTACTGCTGAGAAACACTTCAGTGTCCCCGTTCCTGCATCTAAATCTATACGGTAATTCCCAAGATTCATGGATGAATTCCCTACCCATTGCTTCATACCTGCCTACCTGGTGGTGTTCTAGGCAATAATGAAACTTGAAAGTTGTTACTGGCAATGTTATATGGCCATGAATTAACCATTCTGTGGACGGTGACTCTGCCACGGTAAAAGGTCATTTGTTTAACTTTTCAATGCACAGCATTGTATATTTTGCATCCCTCTGTGCCGTTATCTGCTTTTCAGTCAAATTATATGCAGAGAACAGAGACGTACTGTTGATTTATCGCCAGGGCACATGGCCAGAGCACAGGGATTGTAGCGTCCAGCTTAATAACATAATAGAACGTAACTGTGATTGTTCATGTTGTAAGATGGACAGATCCTGTTCCATTATATCCATAGCAGAAGATACAATGTTGCCCAATGAATAAATCCTGGATGTTAGTGTGGTCATGACATTGTCCACCACTGCCAAAGCCTTTTCCAAGTTAATTCTTTCAATTTCACACGATCTCTCCGCAGCTTCCTGTTAGAGGATTTTACAAATTTCATTATAAACAGCGTATAAGAAGTGTTTCTGACGTGGCTTTTGGGGACCTAGTAAAAAATCCCTAAAATCCATATCATCTGACAGTGGGGACAAGTGTTGTTTCACCTGAGACAGTGTCGAGGTTCTTAGCCATTCTAGGCATAACTGCCCAACACTGTATGATGTCACCACCCCCGGATGTTCTCGTTGTACATAGCGTAAGTCAGGCCTATGGATACTAAACCCTTCGGCGGTACCCTTGAATCTTGACTGACACCTTTTTGTGTAGGTATGCCAAACTCACCATCCCTTCCAATTGGGTCCTGTGGAATTGTATGAAATGCCCTGTGTGATGTCATCTAGTGTACCTTCACCATTTCTTGTGTCATTTTGCCAATCCTCGAAGTGTGAATGCGAGGTAATGCAAGGTGTGTTCAAGTCCTTAATCTTGGCAACCCAAGACAGGAAGTCTGTTGAACAGTGTCGTTCAGGAAAATCATTTGTTGTGGTATGAGGCATTCTCTAAATATCGCCTCGGTTCCCTGAACCTGCCACCCCTTAGTCCCCCAGTCTGATTTAATGTCTATAGTGTCTTTCCATAACCCGAAACCCTGTTCAGACAGTTGGGCAATAAAGGATGCAAAAATATATGTGTTTTGTGTTAGTGAGCATACTTTTCTTTGCAGATAAAGGTGCAAGCATATAATAATATGAGCATGGATCTGATGTTTTGAATCCAGAAAAATAAGCAAACTTTTGTGCAAACGTTTGTGAACTACCTTTTGGTGGTGTTGGGCAATGTTCCCATTGGTGGTATGCAAAAACATTACATGGGGCACTCGTTTTATGCCAAAAATGATGAGCATATTGTTGATAACAGTACATTTCGTTGAAATCAGAAGAGTCATCAAACATTTCATTTGTTGAAAATGCAACAGACATTTCTAAATCAGACAACATATTATTAACAGTTTCAAAATCCCAATCGTCAGAGTATGTACTGGAGGTAATGATATCATTTAAAGAAATTTTAAATACATGTTGTATTTTTAAAAGTTCTGTGCGACCAAAAACATCAATTGAAACCCTGTCCCACACTATTCCGTCAGGAACTGGAACCGCTGTAATGTTCACATAGGACAGGTCTCTTTGTTCACGATGAGATGACGTATGAGGTTTCAGCACCAGGTTCACTTTTGATACTCCAGATCATTCTGGGAGTTAGTGTCCATTCACGATCAAGGAAAAGACAGTTACTAAACCTATCCAAAATAGTAGGAACAGTATTCCTGTTATTATCCAGAGCTGTAGCCATGGTGAGACTAGGTATGTCTTTTTGAAAAAAGTTTAGAAATTATGAAGTTGTTTTTTGTGGGAAACTGGAGCTGGCGGTGACTCAGGTTCACTTGGATCCAGAGAAAAAGTGTCGAAATCGATGAAGTAGCCAGATGCAGTTCGATCTATCTTTGGTAGCTCAGCAGGTTTTGATGAACTGGCAGTTGTCTCTTGTAGAGGCATATTGATGTAGATGTCGGTATTAGGCCAAATTGATATTTGCGTTTCACTTAAATTTTGTTGTTCTGTTTCAATAGGCATGAGTTCCATTTCATTGTTGGAAACTCCATTACTTCGTATTGTAGACTCTTCGAATGTTATAAGTCTTTCTGTCTGAACTTCATGTATGGTAGTGAGTAGTGAGAGGAGAGCGGCAGCTACCCAGTAGCCCACTTGGCCTGCTATTCAGGATCGCCCACATAGTGTGGTTTGATCAGATCAATTGAGACGAATCACTTCTCTTTTTTGCCGGCAAGAGGCGAAAGAAGTACTGTTTTTGTTCCTTCGACAGCCAGGACAGGTACATGCTTTCTGTATGATGGCCCAAATTCTTTTTTGGCCACAATCTTTTCTCTGACCAGATCCCCAACTTTTGGGATCCAGGCAGGTCTTGCCGTTACTGATTTTACTTCCCCAGTGGCGGTGCGTTTTACTTGCACGTTGCTTTGTAGTGCCAAGAATTTATTGAGATCCTGTAAAACAGCCAAACGTTTATCGATATCAAAAGGTTTTTCATCCGCCACTGTGCTTTCATAATCGAGATCAGGTACCCACATTCTCGTCCCAAATAGGACCTCGTACGCGGAAAACGTAGGATGGCGTAGGGGTAAAATTTACTATTTCCACTCCAGTAGGTGCAACAGTAGGGAAAGCGCTAGATTGCGGAGGGGTATAATTTACTATTCCCTCTCCACTCAGTGCAACAGTAGGTAAAGCGTTGGATTGCAGAGGGGTAAAATTTACTATTCCCACTCCAGTCAGTACAACAGTAGGAAAAGTGTTGTGTTGCAGAGGGGTAAAATTTACTATTCCCACTCCAGTCAGTAAAACAGTAGGGAAAGTGTTGGATTGCGGAGGGGTACAATTTACTATTCCCACTCCAGTCAGTACAACAGTAGGGAAAGTGTTGGATTGCTGAGGGGTAAAAATGACTATTCCCACTCCAGTGAGTACAACAGTAGGGAAAGTGTTGGATAGCAGAGCAATAAAATGTACTATTCCCACTCCAGTCAGTACAACAGTAGGGAAAGTGTTGGATTGCGAAGGGGAAAAATGTAATATTCCCACTCCAATAAGTGCAACAATAGGGAAAGTGTTGGATTGCGGAGGGGTAAAACTTACTATTCCCACTCCAATAAATGCAACAGTAGGGAAAGTGTTGGATACCGTAGGGATAAAATTTACTATTCCCACTCCAATAAATGCAACAGTAGAGAAAGTGTTGGATAGCGGAGGGGTAAAATGTACTATTCCCACTCCAGTCAGTACAACAGTAGGGAAAGTGTTCGATTGCGGAGGGGTAAAATTTACTATTCCCAATCCAGTCAGTACAACAGTAGGGAAAGTGTTCGATTGCGGAGGGGTAAAAATTACTATTCCCACTCCAGTGAGTACAACAGTAGGGAAAGTGTTGGATAGCGGAGGAATAAAATGTACTATTCCCACTCCAGTCAGTACAACAGTAGGGAAAGTGTTGGATAGCGGAGGGATAAAATGTACTATTCCCACTCCAATAAATGCAACAGTAGGGAAAGTGTTGGATAGCGGAGAGATAAAATTTACTATTCCCACTCCAATAAGTGCAACAGTAGGGAAAGCGTTGGATAGAGGAGGGGTAAAATGTACTATTCCCACTCCAATAAATGCAACAGTAGGGAAAGTGTTGGATAGCGGAGGGATAACATTTACTATTCCCACTCCAGTCAGTTCAACATTAAAAACAAACAAAATATCTTGAGCAAAATAAAAATATTTTGAAAACAAAGTAATTAAAAAAATATATAAATATGTTGAAAAAAAATAAAAATATATTTAATATTAAAAATGTAAAAAAATAAAAACATATAATGTTAAATACATATCACAAATACCTACAAATATTATTATAAATAAAATACAAAAATGATTTTCATACAAATAAATATTTTTGTTTTGAAACTATTTATTCACAAAAACATTAATTATTACAGGAATTTAGTTTAGTTACTGCTCACCCTATAACACCACAAAACTCACAACCTGCATCTAAAAGATGATTTACACTATTAATATAAATATTCAGCAAGAAATTTATTTTCATTAATTAAATATTCATTATTAATTAATTATAATTAATGTACTTCCCACAATATACCCCCACAAAACACACAACACAATTAATTATTAAATTAATAATTACTATTAATTAAAAAAAAAAATATTCATTGCTTTAAATTGATTGATTTACTTCAGCCCATACCCATACAAAACCCACAACCCACATCTAAAATGTAAAAAAATAAATATTTGCACAATTAACATAATTAATTATCAATTAAACAAATATTATTAATTAAAAACCAAATTATAAATCATTAAAATTAATTTACTTCCCACCCTTTATCCCTAAAATCCTCACAACCAGCATCTAAAATTAAACTTTAAAAACATTAATTACACAATTAAATAACTAATAGTATTTAACTAATTATAAATGAAGTAAAATTAATTTACTCCCCACCCTTTACCCCTATAAACCCAAAACCCACACCCAAAGGCTTTTTCATTAATCAATTAACATAATTTATGATCAATTAATTAATATTAATTATAAACTAATTATTAATTAAAAATAAATTACCTCCCACCCTTTACCCCTATTACCCCACAACCTGCACCTAAAAACAATTACACAATTACCAAAATTATTTAATATTAGTTAACAACTAATTATTAATTAATTAAAAATAAATTACTTCCCACCTTTCACCCCTATAAACCCCACAACCCACACATAATATTTAGCAAAAAAATTAAAAGCACTATTAACACTATTAAATATCGATTAAATGAATATAATTAAATACAAAAATAATCATTTATTTATTATAATTAAATTACTTCCCACCATATTCCCCTATAAACCCACACCCTGCTATGGCACTAAACGACACAAAATTAAATTAAATTAAATGTAATACCTACTAAAAATGTAACACATATATTAAAAAATATAAACAATACTTATACAAAAATATTACATCACATACTTTTAAAATATATACTAAAATACATAACACTAATTAAAAAATCAATATTTTAAACAACTATGGGGTCTATTACGATGGTGGTCGGAAAACCACCCCGACCGCCATGGTAGCGGAAAACAACCGCCCACCGGTACCGCGGCAAAACCGGCGGCCAGATTAGGATGTCCCGCCCAAAAAAAACGACCGCGGCGGTAAGAGACACCGAAAAACCGCCCGTAGCGGGCGGAGAAGGCGAAAACCCGTCCGCGGCGGTCGGATTCTCGGAGGAAAAAAAACAAACCGCCGCCACGACAGTGGAGACACCGCACGGAACATTAGGATATCTCTGATGTGACCACGGTACGTTCCGCTGAATCCGACCGCCGAAAACGCCAACAGTGATGAATGGGAGAGCCGCCGGAAGAACTGCAGCATAGCCACCGCTGCGGACGCTCTGTGACAAATATGGCGGTGGACAGAAAAAAATCACAACAAGGCCACAAAGTGCACACAGCAAACTAGCCATGCACCCAAAAACACATAACACACCCCAATGACACAACCACATGGCAACTACAAAAATCCAAATCCCAGAACAACCCACACAACACACCTGACAGCAATACCCCATTTGGACACACCCACATAGCTGAGTATAAAACCAGCCCCTTCCCTGACCACAATCCTTTGCAATACTCCACAACTGAAGGGCCCAACACCAGAGCACAAAGGAGAGGCAAATCTGCATATCATCACTACTCACACCACACACAGCACCACCACCACTTCCACACCTGCACCTCTAACCCCTCTGCACATCACACACCATACACATCACCCCCACCCCCACCACTTACACACCTGCACCTCAAACCCCTTAGCACATCCACACCATGGGACCACAGAAAATGCCAAAATTCACAGAGAGTGAGTTGACAGTCATGGTAGATGAGATAGTCAGAGTTGAACCACAACTGTTTGTTAACCTGGTCTGTTGGACTTGGCCTTTTTTGGCAGGTTCACCCCTGAACTTTTTGCCTTGTCTGTAACCTGGTGTTGTTGATTTTAGGCGTCTGAGCACTTTCGCACTGTGGTCCAGTGGAAAGTGCGTGCGCTCTCTGTGTTACATTGGTGAGCTTGGCCTGCCCTCCCATAGGAATGCATGGGGGATTCCCTGATCAGTGTGTGTCAGTGGTAATTCCTGTTATGAGAGGAGCAGTATGGTCAAGTCTGGTATGTATGAAATTGTGTGAATAAATGCTGCGCAATGGTGTGCGCAGATTTATTATGACTGGTGTAGAAATGCCACTTTTAGAAGTTAGCATTTATGTGTGCTCTGTGTCTGCCTGCCTGATGTGAATTGCATGTCTGGCTTGTGAGTGACAGGGGCTGGGAGGTGTGTGTGGCTCCAGGAGGGGCAGGGTGAGTCAGCACAGTGCTGAATAGAGAGATCTGCATGCAGATGAGGGGAGGAGTTGCACCTGGGTCTGAATAGGGCTGTGCCTTCCCTCCACAATGCTGGCTCCACCCATTAGCCAAAAGAAATCAAATGTGGGCAAGGATAGTTGATAAGGTCAATGCAGTAGGGACCATCCCACGCAACAGACAGGAAATCATCAAGCGGTGGCATGACCTGAAGAGTGTGGTCAAAAAGAAGAGGAGCAAGAACCATGAGCTGGCTCAGAGGACTGGCGGTGGCCCTCCCATTACACCAAGAACATTCACTGCATGGGAGGAGAAGGTGCTTGCCATACTGCATCCAGAGAGTCTCACAGGAATACCCGGGGGAGTGGAGGCTGGTAAGTACAAACAAATGTAGACCATTACCCAGCAATGTACTTTCAAGCACAACTACAAAGCTACATCTCAGAGGCACAAGTATATCCATATGCACAACAATATCCAACACATGTCCCACAGATGTAACATTCACTACATCTGAATCACCCCAAAAGGTAGCTAACATTTACAGGGTTGTATGTGCCCAGGCAAATAGCACTACAACTCCCACCATGCCCCCTGTCCCACCCCTGAGCAGGATGGAGCACTCCACACCCAGAAGCATTTGGAAGCCATTGTCTCACTACAAACAAACTAACAGGTATGTAGCCATCTTCCCTGGGAGGGCTGTTTGGGGGTGGGAGGCCTGCACAACAACTCCCACCAGGCCCCCTGTCCCACCCCTGAGCAGGATGGAGCACTCCACACCCAGAAGCATTTGGAAGCCATCGTCTCACTACAAACAAACTAACAGGTAGGTAGCCATCTTCCCTGGGAGGGCTGTTTGGGGGTGGGAGACCTGCAGTACTACTCCCACCATGCCCCCTTGTTCCCCAGCTCATCAAGATGGAGCACTCCCTCCCACCCAGATGCATGTGTCAGTCATTGCACTGTCCACTTCAAACTAACAGGTAGGTAGCCATCTTCCCTGGGAGGGCTGTTTGGGGGTGGGAGGCCTGCACAACAACTCACACCAGGCCCCCTGTCCCACCCCTGGGCAGGATGGAGCACTCCACACCCAGAAGCATTTGGAAGCCATTGTCTCACTACAAACAAACTAACAGGTAGGTAGCCATCTTCCCTGGGAGGGCTGTTTGGGGGTGGGAGGTCTGCACAACAACTCACACCAGGCCCCCTGTCCCACCCCTGAGCAGGATGGAGCACTCCACACCCAGAAGCATTTGGAAGCCATTGTCTCACTACAAACAAACTAACAGGTAGGTAGCCATCTTCCCTGGGAGCGCTGTTTTGGGGTGGGAGGCCTGCAGTACTACTCCCACCATGCCCCCTTGTTCCCTAGCTCATCAAGATGGAGCCCTCCCTCCCACCCAGATGCATATGTCAGTCATTGCACTGTCCACTTCAAACTAACAGGTAGGTAGCCATCTTCCCTGGGAGGGCTGTTTGGGGGTGGGAGGCCTGCACAACAACTCACACCAGGCCCCCTGTCCCACCCCTGAGCAGGAAGGAACACTCTACACCCAGAAGCATTGGGAAGCCATTGTCTCACTACAAACAAACTAACAGGTAGGTAGCCATCTTCCCTGGGAGGGCTGTTTGGGGGTGGGAGGCCTGCACAACAACTCCCACCAGGCCCCCTGTCCCACCCCTGTGCAGGATGGAGCACTCCATACCCAGAAGCATTTGGAAGCCATTGTCTCACTACAAACAAACTAACAGGTAGGTAGCCATCTTCCATGGGAGGGCTGTTTGGGGGTGGGAGGCCTGCAGTACTACTCCCACCATGCCCCCTTGTTCCCCAGCTCATCAAGATGGAGCACTCCCTCCCACCCAGATGCATGTGTCAGTCATTGCACTGTCCACTTCAAACTAACAGGTAGGCAGACATATTATGCCCTCTTGTCCCATCCCTGAGCAGGATGGAAGCCTTCACCACAAACACACATAGATGTGACACAAATCCAACCCAAATGTGAAAATAGAACAGGTAAGTAGCCAGTACATGCACCCAGCCATTCCTCACAAAAAGCATGGTGCCATATGACAACACCAGCCCTCTCATCACACAAAAATACACACAGATCCAATTGCCACTCACAGTGTGCAGACAGCTAAGCAAATGTAACTGTCACAGCAACCAAAGTGTGACACACCAATTCAAATGTAGAAGAAAGTCTGTGCACAATCATGCACAGCACTGAATGCCATGTGTAAGTGCCATGTGGCCAGAGCAGCAAGGACCATATGTAAACAAACAAAGCATGGTTGTCGGTACAAATTCATATTTGCACATGACATTACAAAGGTATGCATGAGATGACAATGGCCAATTCATGCTCAGATGTAACGTCTGCCAGGGCAGAGTGATCAACAAAGAGGCGTCACAGAAATGCTTTGTTGCGCCAGTCCCTAGATGGCAAAATGTCCCTGTAATCACAAAACATGCACGTGGTGCATGGTATGTTGTGACACCTCACACCATGGACAACTAATGCATGTACCTCAACATCATCTCAGGAGGCACAGTAGTGCGCATACAAACAATGTGATGACTAGTCAACTGTGTGGTGTGCAAACAGTGAATAATACACAGCTAACACAAAGCTTGCAGGGTGCACTACAATGACCATTTCCCATCTGTCCCACAGGTGACCAAGAACTGACTGCAGAGGACAACACCAGCAACCTGCAGAGCCAGTCTCCCCCCCGGAACATAGACTCTAGGATGTTGACTACAGGTATTCAGAGGACGGTGAGCTCGGAGCCGGACCATCTGGTGTGCCAGGGCGCAACCGGTCCCAGGAACCCATCGTCCCCCCACCACATCTGCAGCAACACCAACAGCTACACAGACCCCTGCTGTTACGGCCTGTGCGTCCTATACCACCACCACCACCACCAGTGCTGCCTGCAACACCCTCCCTGTCCCAGAGGATGACCACCCCACACCACCAACTGAGGAGGGCAGGGAGAGGATGCGGGTGCCTACAGTGCTGATGCAACAGGTCCATGGCAGCAGGGCAGGTGAGAGTGGCAGGGTCACTCACAGACAACCAGAGCCTGGGACCGAAGCCCCGGATAGCATAAACAGAGACCTTGGGGCATATAAACGGGCCCAGGGACGAACGGCCCAGTCAGAAGAAGATTCCCGTGAGCTCCTCCTGCTGAAGAGGTCCATGGACACCCGCATGGGACACATTGTGGACCTCTTGGGCCAGATAGTGGCGGCACTGAGGGACAGGCCTGCGCCACAAACAGCACCTCCACCTCCCCCTGCTGGGCTGCAGGATGACAGTTCAACATCCTCCCTTGCGGCCACAGAGAGGGGTGAGTCCTCAGACCCCACAGGCCCTACAGCAGAGGCCCCCCCCGCCAAGCGACATAGGGGCCCTCCCAAGAAATCCCTGGGAGTATCCCGTGGCAAAGCACCTGCCAAACATCAGTCACGGAGTCAGCCATGATGGCAACCCTCTTCACTACTGCATTGACTCTTTGGACTGTCCTTTCCCACACTGCCTTGTGAATGGCATCTGTCTGTTGGACTGGGTCACCACATCAATGTGGTGACTACTCTATTCTCTCATTTACCATAACTGTCAACTCACTGCTTCACTAATCACCTCAATGTAAATGTTCACCCCCTCATATATCACCATTGTAAATAAATACTCCTTACACACATGTTGTTGTTTCTGCTCCGTCTTTATTCCAGGATGTGCAGTCATCACCATGATTAAAATGTACCATGAGTATGGAATGTATGTAGGCAAGGAGAGGCTGAAGGGACCTAGGAAAACACAACAGAACAAGATTCACTAGTCTGGGTGTGGCATCACAGACATCACACAACACATACCATAAAGCTAATACAACATGCACACATCACAATGAGCAACAAGTGCCAACATACACATCCTGTAGATGTTCAAAATTACCCTGTCCCATAAACATTGTCAGCCATCACTGAGTCAACAACCGGCTGCAGTCACAAAGCTCACATACTCCTTCACAACAACAGCAACATCATCAGACAATGGGTCCGTTGTACATTGTCACTCACCTTCAAGTGAAGTAGCGGCTGATGAGCTGTTGACGCAGGTCAACACCATCCTCCTCTCCACTGTCCTCATCACTGGACACGGGTTGGTTTGCAGGTGGGGGCCTTGGCTTCTCTTCATCATCCAGGATCAGGGGGATATCCTTGCGAATGGCTAGGTTGTGGAGCATGCAGCATGCCACTGCAATCTGACACACCTTCCTGGGCGAGTACATGAGTGCACCTCCCGTCTTGTCAAGGCAGTGAAATCGTGACTTCAGGAGACCAAAAGTCCGCTCCACCACACGACGTGTCCTCCCATGGGCATCATTGTAGCGTACATCTGCTGGTGTCCTGGGATTCCGCAGTGGGTTCAGCAACCATGGACGGTTGGGATATGCAGAGTCATCTAGGTGTGAGAGACACAGATTAACCTTGTAATTATACTGTGGCAGAGGACAGCATGTCACACACACAGCACGCTACTGGACTCTTTGTACTCACCCACAATCCATGCACGCTCAGGAAGCAGATTAGCCATGAGCTGTGGTACAATCCTGTTCCGCATGATGTATGAGCCATGGGCTGAGCCTGGAAATTTGGCACACACGTGCGTGATGATCATGTCCGCCTGGCACACCACTTGCACATTCATGGAGTGGAAATGTTTTCGATTCCTATAAATGTGCTCCCATGCCTGTGGTGGAACAAGCCCAACATGGGTGCAATCAATGGCCCCAACAACATGGGGGATGTGTCCAAGGGCATAAAAGTCTCCCTTCACAGCCGCCAATTCAGGCACCCTGGGGAAATGGATATACCTGTCCTTATATATCATCATGGCGGACAGGACATCACGCAGCACCATGCTGAACATGGGTTGCAACATCCCACCTGCGCTGGACACCGTGTGCTGGAATGATCCAGAGGCAAAAAAATGCAGGGCTGCCATCACCTCAGACGTTGGGGTGAAAGCTGTTGGATATGTTCTGCGGGGCTGCAGGTGGGGCTCCAACATAGCACATAGGTTTTGTAGGGTGGCTCTATCCAGACGGAATTTCCGGATGACCTCCTCATCCTCCATGTCTGCCAGCACTGTGTAGGGACGATGCAGATTTGGTCTCCTCCTAGTTGAGATTAAAGTGGACACATGTCAATTCAATACACCATGAGATGTGTACAACATCTTACGTTTTGACTGACACAACACCACCAATGACTGTCATCACAATTGAGTTACAGAGCAGCTTACACGTAGGGACACCTTTAGCTACACTACTCGCACACTTGTCCCCTTTCACACAGCAAGTACATCCAAAACAACATCTGACTATGCGAATGCACGTAGGGATATGGCCACATCTAGCATGAGCAGGCCTGAGAGTATTTCATACAGCATATGTGTAAAACTGCAACACCACTGTCCCATACCTAGCTGCTGTACCTGACACACCTTCAGGCGTAAGTTGAACATGGCACACATCAACAACACAATGACCACAGGCTGAGCGTAAACAACAAGTGTGTGCATGATCCAAGAAAACAAGACAGTTAAATCTGCACATTCTACATTAAGACATACATCACTGTGATTTTCACAGCACTTTTGCACATTGACATGTGTACACATTTGAGAGTCCATAACAACACTGTTCTGTGTACATGCCCATCAATATCACAAGTGACATGTGAGTGAGTACATGCCAATGTACTACATGACATACACACACATGGCATGTGTAGTCAGCAGTGTGTTAAATGTTACACTGGCATTGTGTGCACAATGATGTGCCATTAATCATGTGGCCACTGTGCACTGTTGATGACTGCCCATTGGCCATTGACACAGCATGATGTGTCCATAGGTGCTGACAAAGTGTTCCGCCACCCAAATCACGATCACTCACATCAATGTATGGCACCCAAATCGCGGAAGCTACCGCCTGCCACCAGCGGTGTCTCACCACCAATCCCTAGAACACAATCGCGGTAGTGAGAGATATATATGTATTGCCAAATGGCGGTTGGCATGCTCCGCCACCCAAATCATGGTCACAGGCACCAATGTATGGCACACAAATCACGGAAGCTACCGCCTGCCACCAGCGGTGTCTCACCACCAATCCCTAGAACACAATCGCGGTAGTGAGAGATATATATGTATTGCCAAATGGCGGTTGGCATGCTCCACCACCCAAATCACGGTCACAGGCACCAATGTATGGCACCCAAATTGCGGAAGCTATCGCCTGCCACCAGCGGTGTGTCACCACCAATCCCTAGAACACAATCGCGGTAGTGAGAGATATATATGTATTGCCAAATGGCGGTTGGCATGCTCCACCACCCAAATCACGGTCACAGGCACCAATGTATGGCACCCAAATTGCGAAAGCTACCGCCTGCCACCAGCGGTGTGTCACCACCAATCCCTAGAACACAATCGCGGTAGTGAGAGATATATATGTATTGCCAAATGGCGGTTGGCATGCTCCGCCACCCAAATCATGGTCACAGGCACCAATGTATGGCACACAAATCGCAGAAGCTACCGCCTGCCACCAGCGGTGTGTCACCGTCAATGCCCATGCCCTTGCAGCCAATGGGAACCGCAATTGCGGTAGCCTAATGCAATTTTGAAAATCGCGGAAGGCGTGCTCCGCCACCGCGGGCCGGTCATTGGATGCAATTGAAAGATGCACCACCGCGGTAGCGCCCGCCTGGCCCCTGCGGTGTGTCACCGCCAATGCCCATGCCCTTGCAGCCAATGGGAACCACAATCGCGGTAGCCTAATGCAATTTTGAAAAACGTGGAAGGCGTGCTCCGCCACCGCGGGGCCGGTCATTGGATGCATTTGAAAAAGGCTGACCTGGCATACCAATTGCAGCAGCTTGGAACCACTGAAACTGCCCCAGGGGGCTATATATGTGGGAGAGAGCCTCACATTTCCACAGCTTCCAGAGACTGCTGCCTGAGACCCCTCACCTGCTGCTGCTTCTGTCTCCAGGGACTGCTGCCTGAGACCCCTCACCTGCTGCTGCTGTCTCCAGGGACTGCTGCCTGCCACCCCTCAACACCACCTGCTGCTGCTGCTGTCTCCAGGGACAGCTGCCTGCCACCCCTCAACACCACCTGCTGCTGCTGCTGTCTCCAGGGACTGCTGCCTGCCACCCCTCAACACCAACTGCTGCTGCTGCTGTCACCTGGCCACAGTGATGGCGAGGACTGAGAAGACCCGGGCCAGTCCCTTCACCAGCGAGGAGCTGAAGGTCCTGGTGGACGAGTTGCTCACACAGTATCCAAGGCTACATGGTGCCCCAAATGTTGTGGTAAGTCTTCAACAGTGTGAGTGAGAGTGCAGGAGGGGCACACATGAAGTTGAGCTGCTGCAGTATGTGCCTGGGAGTGTGGGGTTATGTCATGCACTGCCTAGCATGCTTTCTCCAGGGGGAAGGGGTGTGTAGCCTATTTCACACATTTCCCTGCCTGCCCATCAAGATTTGAGGGACATGTATTGTCTTGTCAGCCATACAGTGACGCAGCAAGTTGGTAATGCAGGAGTCAGGACAGTGATTGCTTGTGTGAATGGCTGTGTGGGTCCCTGTTGTCCTTCTCAGTGTTAGCCCACCTGGCCTGCACAGTCACCGCCCAAACTGACAAGGACACATCACTGAATGTACAGAGTGTTACATGTGTCTTTTTTTCTTTACTCTCCTTCAATGAGCCATCTCAGCCCTGTAGCTTGCACACGACAGGCCTTGTGAGAAGGGTGTGGGTTTGTGATATCATGTCCCTCAATGTGACCTCCATGACACAGTGAGCCATTCACAGGGCAAGGACATTGAGGGCTGCGCAGTGTTGGACACAGTGAGTCTAACCCCCAACATATGTTGATATGTAATGTATGTCTTGCTCTACCTAACAATGTACAGTAGATATGGGCAGACTAGACATGGCTTCATGTGCCGGTATCCTGCATGTGTATGAGATGGGCAGGTACTGTGTCCACCCTCACACCTGCATGCATTTACGTGTTGTTCTCCCATGCTGATGTACCATGTGAGATGCATTCTTGTCTCTGTGAGACATATCTGTGGATTTGGTATGAGTCAGTATCATGCCACTGTACTGAGAGATATTGGTACATAACACTGTGTCACTGATGTTTTCCCCTCTTGTCTCCCATGCCTGCAGCTCAAAGTACACCAGCGTAAGGCCGTGTGGAGGGCCATTGCATGCAAGGTGCGGGCTCTGGGTGTCTCAAACCGACGGCGCACCCACTGCCACAAGAGGTGGGATGACATCTGCCGGCTGAGCAAGAACGTGGCGGAGATGACGCTGGGTCTGCTCCCTCGAACTGGCAGGTTGGCGCGGCGCAGCATGACACCACTGATGGCCCGCATCTTGGCCGTGACACAGCCTGAGCTGGATGCACATTTGAAGGAGCATCAGCAGCAAGCTAGGGGTGAGTATTCTGGGAAGGGTGACTTTGGCTGTGAGTGGCTGCACGTGTTCACAGCCTGGGACAGCGCTGGGCTATGTGATGTTGGTAGTGTGATGCAGTGGCTGATAAGTGGCATCTGTGCTGGGTGCAGCTGTAATGCATTTGCCCTAACTGTACTTCCTAGTGTGTTTGAGTACTGAGCATTGACATTGCATTCTGAGTCGTGGGCTTTAGGTATCGTCTGCATTGGGGTAGTCTGGGAAATCACATGGAAGGGAACGGCAGTGTGCCTAATCTGAGTGTGCTCTCATCAATGCGTGCATTGCCTGACCTCAGATTTGTGAGGCTTAGACATCTGACGCCAATGTGCTACAGTACTTGTGCCCCACAGTACAACATGGTGGATGGCATGAGCTCATGGCCATTGTGGACTGTTATGTTGGAGTCTGTATCTGTGTTGTCCCCTTCTGCTCCATCCAGATATGACAGTGGCAACATGTTGTGGGTTCATCCTTGCCCACATCAGGGCCCTAGGTGTGCTCAGAGCTATTTGTGTGTCTGGTTGAACGGAGCCACCGGCAGGATATTGTGCTGTGTGGTCATCACATGGCTCACTTATGCCTGGTTTTCTTGTTTACACGCACTGTTCAAGTTCTAAATTGAGGGTGCACAATGTCATAGCACAGGGTGGTGTGCAACATATAGATTTCTTCATCTTCAGTGATGCTTTGCTTGCATATGTTTGTTCTGTTGATGCCAATGAACTGACCCGACATCTCTCTCTCTCATGCAGCATCTCCCGTGGGCACGGTAGGACAGGGGACGGACACCAGTGGTGAGGCATCAAGCACAACAGCTGCACACGGGCACAGTGACACAGATGTGACCAGCGCCTCGGAGGGGGACATGAGTCTGCTGGAGGAATCACAGCCAGAGACGCAAAGCTCAACGTCATCTGACGCCAGCGGTGATGCATCCATGTTGGCGGGCACAGGGAACGGGGACTCTGCCTCCTCTTCCACCACACAGCGTACAGTGCCCACCCTCCCAGCTACTTCCACTGTTGCTGCCCGTGTTCGCACCAGTAAGCAGGGAAGAGTGTCCTTCACCCCAGGCACCGCTGCCCCTGCCCCTGTCCCCCCTGCTGCCACCAGTGCTGAGTCTGTGGACCTTTTGCACCAGCTGTGTGTGGGCCAGACAACTCTCCTCAATGCCTTCATAGACCACGACAAAAAGTTGGCACAGGTGGTTGCTTTGATGGAGGGCATACATTCAGACGTGGGTGGGCTACACCGGACTGTACAGTCTTTGTCCTCCGCAGTGACGGCAGCCCTTCAACTGGCACAGTCTCTGAGTCCAGCTCCAGTCCCTTTGTCCACCCCCCTGCCAGTGGCCACATCGGACAATAGTGACCATGCACAACAGACCTCAAGGTCAAGATACAGCACACGCAGCACACAGCAGCAACAGCCCAAGCGGTCCAGGGCGCAGACACCATCCCCACAGAAAACTAAAGCCACCCCAGAACGCAAAGACATAAGGCCGTCAGGCGACAGCAAGGGCCACAAAGCCAAGAAGCAGACCTCAGGGTCACATGCCTCAGAGGCATCCCCAGCCAAGGACTCTCCTGTCCCAAAAGCGTCTCGCAAGCACAAGCAGACAGTTTCCGTGCCCGCTGAGAAGGTGGTGCCTGCTAAAAGTACACATAAGAAGAGCTCCAAGGCAGATTCACCCACAACCTCAACTCCCATCCAAAGCCCTGTGAAGCAGGGAAATGCAGGCACTGTAGGGGGAAAACCTGGTAAACAGGGGATGGAGGGGCAGAGGCAAGGCCAGGCCAAGCGAACAGCTGGATCCAGCATGTCCCCAGAGGGAGGGCCACCGTCTGCACCTGATGCAGCTCTGGTGGTGAGTGTGCCTGTTGTGGCCGCCCCACCTCCCTCTCCTACCAAGCCCACACTTCCATATCGAATCCCCAAGAAGTGGAAAGGTACCCCTCCACATTCTCCCTCCCACACTGTGTCTCATGGCAGCATATCTCCGCCTCCACAGGCCACCACACCACCCGGTCCAAGCAGCCCTCCGGCTCCCAAAGCCACTGATGCCTCAAGCTCAGCTGGTCCGCTCTCTCCCAGGTCCAGTCCTCCAACTGGCCCCGACACTCAGCCAGCTCCCAGTCAGACTGACAGACAAGTCTGAGGCTAAATCCCCCCACACACCTGTCTCTCCCACAGCGGTGCCTGTACTGCCCATTGTTATCCCCCTAGCTGTGTTGCTGACCATGACTGTGTACAGTCTCACACATTCCCTGTGCAGCTTCTCATGTACCTACTCTGCTGTTTGGACTGGCCACTGGCCTTGCTGTACATTGCTGTGTTTGCCCATTCCCTGTGCAGCTTCTCATGTACCTACTCTGCTGTTTGGACTGGCCACTGGCCTTGCTGTACATTGCTGTGTTTGCCCATTCCCTGTGCAGCTTCTCATGTACCTACTCTGCTGTTTGGACTGGCCACTGGACTTGCTGTACATTGCTGTGTTTGCCCATTCCCTGTGCAGCTTCTCATGTACCTACTCTGCAGTTTGGACTGGCCACTGGCCTCACTGTACATTGCTGTGTTTGCCCATTCCCTGTGCAGCTTCTCATGTACCTACTCTGCTGTTTGGACTGGCCACTGGCCTTGCTCTTGTCTACTTTTTATGCCTATCTGTGACATTTATAATAAAGACAGTTGCTCCTGTTGTCTGCTTTGTCAGTCTCCTTGCTAAATAAAGTGTTTTCTGTGTGGGTATGGTTTAATGTGACAAATGCTCTGTATGCCACTTTAACGTTGCCAGTTGCTAGTTTCACTATTTCAGGGTTTGGCTGAGGTGAGAGGCACTTCAGTTCTACTTGACTCTGAGGCGTGGGGGTGCACTGATGGTTGTTTGTGATGATCTACTGTTATCCTAATGATTCTATGGTCAGGTTTGCTAAATTGTGCACATGTCATGTTAGGATGCACTACCAGCACAGAGTGGGATTCTATCCACAGGATTGCAGGCAGGCTGGCCAGGGTCATCATGTATGTGTGATCTTACTTTATGTGTGCCCAGCAGTGTAGGTGTATAGTCATCTTGTGATGGTCAGTCATCCTAGTCACATGGGTTACTTTCAATGTGTGCACTTGGGTGGTCAGGAAGTGTGCAGTGTGGAGGGGGGACTTTGTTGTTAGTGTTGATGTGTGTGTGCACCTGCAATGTCAACTACACACATGTGTCACCCAGGAGTAGGGTGCCTGTTTGTGTAATTGTTCAGCCCTGTGATTGTGATTGTGTGCACATGTGTGTGTTGTATGTTGTGCACTGTGCAGTGTGTTGGTGTGTCCTTGCAGTTCTGGCTGACTCCTACTTGTTGTTTTTGCCTATTGTGAGTATGCAGAGTATGTGACTGGCAAGTCAGTGTTGTGTTTTGTTGATCATCCATGTGTCTCGATGCTGTTTGTACTCACTGTGCATCCCTGCTCAGCCACACTGACATTGTGGGTGTGTTTTCTCATGCATTGCTGTCACATGGGGCTTTATTGCCTCCAGTATGGCATGTGGTGTGTGGTGTCATACCATCCCCTATCTGTGCTTCAGATGCCTACCCATTGTGAGTCTGCAATCCATCTATTTGTGTATGGTACACTCCTGCCATGTCCACTACTGATGTACACACCACTTCACTTTCATGTCAGCTGTCCCTTTGGTTTGCCTGTGTGTGTGCCTCCCCATCACTTCATTTGTAACACTGTGCTTTGTGGTGCAGATCTTTGCACAGGACCAATGTGCCACTCAGGACATTTTCCCTATTGGTTATATGTTATTTTCTTGTACTGTTTAGCAGTCATGGTTGCTCATATGTAGTTCAACTGTTTGTGCTGCACAGTCCTCTGGTCAAGTTGTTTCCACTTTGGTGTCCCAGACTTGTGCATCTGTGGGTGTTGGGTTAGGTGTATGTGTGTTTGCTGAGGTACTGCTTCACTTCCTGAGTGTGATGTGGTCAGTGTGCTGTTTTGATTGTTGTTGTGGGTGTTCATGGTGTGTCACTCATGTCTGTGTGGGACTGGTATGTTTGGTGTGCACACACTGCTTGGTGTGCATGCAGTGCTGTGGGTGTATGTTGCCTTGTCCTTGCCTGGTGTGCATCCCCTGATGTCCTGCTGTGTTTGCAATGTGATTTATTGGCATGTGCTTCTGTTGTGTGTTTGATGTGGCTGTGTGCAGTGTTTGGGCTGTGTTGTCTCTTGCAGATGACAGATGCTCTGTGTGTGGTGTTCTATTTGCATGTCAGTGTGTGTTTTGTTGGTGTGGTGTGTTTCATTCAGATGTGTGTTGCCAGTGTGGTGTGCCTTACTTGTGTGTCTGTCACATGAACTTAGGTCTATTCTAGTTCCTGTGCTTGTGTTAGGTGCCTCCTTGTTGTTTTCTCCTCTCATATCTGAGCTGTCTCTTGTCAGTCTTGTGCATGTGCAGGCATGTGGTACACTGTGACATCATGTTGACTTGATGGGTGGTGTGGTATGTCTATCTGTGTGTCATTGTAGGCCCATTTCTCCCAGTTTGTGTCCATGATTGTTTTGTGATGGTGCACTTCTTGTCTGTGTTGTGGTATGTTGTCTGTGCATTGTTCCTGACTGATGGGGTTGTGCACTCCTGTTCTGTCTGTGCTCCCATTGCCTTTCCACAGTTTGGCTGCACAGTTCATGTCTGGTCTTGTTGTGCTTCTGTGTGTGTTTTAGTTGAGTTATGTGTTTGGCTGTTGTTTTTGTGCAGACATTGGTTCTGGCATCCCTGTGTGTGTGTGATGTTTGTGGGTGCCCCCAGGGAGTGTGATTGTTTCTCTGTGTATTGACTGGACTTTATTGACACCCTTCTGTGTGTCTGGCACTGGTGTTGTGTGCTGCAGGTGTGATGGGGGGTATGTGTGAAGATTCCTACTTGTGTTTGACAGTCATGGAGTGTGTCAATGGGCCCTGTGTGTTGTGCTGCTGACATGCTCCTGTCAAGTAGTTGGATACATATGTGTGGCTGTTCACTGTTTGACTTCAGGGCCTTCCTTTCATCCCTGTGCCTATCCATGGGTTGCCTTGCTGTCTCCCTGAGTTGTTGCACTGAGGTGACTGTGGTTTGACTTCACTCACTGTGCCAGCCATGTGTGATTTGATGGCCTGAGGGTGTTCTTATATGTTCCTTGTCTTGCATGTGATGTACACATGCTTGGTAGTTAGCTCCTTGGCCTTCCAATTGTGGGCACCTCACTTTAGCTTTCCTATATGTTGTACTCCATTGCTGCTGGCATGTGGTCTGTGTATGTGGCTGTGTGTCAGTGTGGGGTATGTCTGTGTGACTTGGCAGGCTGTGTGTCCAGTGGAGTGATTGTTCATTATCTGTGTGTGTGTGCATTTTCTGCTTGGACTCAGTTTTCTTGCCATGTGTGTGTGTTGTTGTGGTGTGTGGGTTGCCCTGGCCCTGTGCTTCTGTGCTGTGTGTTCCTCTGCAGCCACTCCTGCTGTGGCTGTCTCCCTAGTTGTTTGGTGTGTGGTGCAGGGTGTGGGTTCACCTGGCTTGTTGTTGTGCATGTGGGAGCACAGGAGGGGCACATGGCATGTCCCTTCAGGGGGGAGGGCCTGGTGTGTGGAGGTGTGGAGGTGTGGCCCTGTGGTCTTTGTGCACTACCCATACCTGGCGCTGGTCCTGCCTTCTGCATTGTGCACATGTTTTCCCGCGTTTTCACCACTGCGGTGACGTGACCTGGACATTACTTCATGATCGCGGTGGATGGGTGACCTGGATGCGGAGGGGTGATTTGGTGACAGGTAGGACATGTGTGGGTACCCTTGTGGATGTGTTCCTGTCCCCACCAGGGTGTCTGGTGTGGACAGGAACCCTAGATCAGCCCATGCGTTGTGTGTTGTGGTTGTGTGTGGAGTTGTATTGTTGCGTACCTGCGGCGTTGTCCGCGACGGGCCATGAGTTGCTGGTGATGTATCAGGTACAGGGCCGGGAAGACATGCAAAGCTGGGTCCATTGCGCTCGGGACCGGGCGGTTGGGACCGGGGATCAGGTTTAGCGCTCCGCTGTGATGTTTCCGCCATCTCTGGTTGGGCGGTTTCTCCGCTGCGGTGCGACTGATTGTTTGGGGCATCCTGATTTGTACGGCGGTCGGGACGTCATTCCGCACGGCGGTGAGTCTCCATTGGCTCCCACCGCCGCGGTGGCGGGCGCACTTTGATGGTGGTTAGCGTTGCACCGTGCCGGACGGAAAATGGGCTACATTTGGCTATCCTAATATGGTGGGCGTGAGGTCCGCTGCTAGCGTGCGGAAAAAAGCATTTTCCGCCACCGCCAGCACCGCAGTGGTGCCTCCGACCGCCATCGTAATAGGCCCCTTTATTTTTGCAAATGATATTGTTGACGTCTATATTTTAAAAATCAATCAATATTACTTACCTTAAATTCGATATTCTTGTCCACGATATTCTTGCTGTCGATATTTCTGTGTCACGATATTTACAACTCGATAGTTGTGTCAGTCGATATAACTGACTCAATATTTTGTCTGAACACCGGTACATACCCTCCGACAACCCACAGGGAACTCTGTCACGTGGCTGTACTAGAAACAACACCCTTGGACACCAAATGGATCTTTATGATCACGTTTCCTAGGTTGCCTTCTTTCTGCGACACAGTAACTTTTGACATACATTTGTCTACGTGTCAGTGCAGGCTGGATTCTCCGAAAATGCATTTGCTTACATTTTGACTTCATAAGCACACTATGACACCTTGAACTTTTAGTACTATGTATAGAGTTCACTGCACAAATGCAACAGCTTATTATTGCCCAGTATGTGACAACGCTATCTAACTAACCTAAATAATTACGGCCTAACAAATACCTTGATTTCCTAGGAGGATCAGGGTTGTCATGTTCTGAGGTTGCACACACATTTGCTACCCTATAGGTTTAGGGGTTCTGAGAGCTAGGAGAACTATAGGGCAACATCTCCTGAGGGGTTGTGGGGAATCAGACTCGCACCATCCAAAAGTTTATGTTGTCCTACAAATGCACAGTTTTACCACACTTTCACAAGCCATACCAGAGTTTGGGCTCTTATTTAATGGATCGCCTCAAATAGTTTTCTTTTGTATACACAAAGAACCCTACTCACCTACCAAATGGAGACATCTGAGGAGTAGGGAAAAATCCTCCTCAGCTAAGTAGGGATCCCCTATGTATTAGCTGTAGGTTAATCAAGCTTGAACCTTTCAAAGGATTGTCCCATAGCGATACCCTCTCTGATTTCCAGATACACAGATGACCGAAGAATCAGCAGTAAATGTAGCTGAAAACTACAGACTTTAAGTTACTCAGATGCTGCAACAAAATGGTCTCCCAGTCACAGGTGGGAAAGTTTCCTTTGTGGTTGAGGCTTACAAAGCATTTAGGACAGAGGAGTTCTATTCATGGGTTAAATTCCCAGCAGCTGACGATCGCTTGAGATTCTTCTACACTTACACTGCAATTAATGTTTCATGGAACTACACAGCTTACGAAGAGCGAGAGATAACATACCAAGAACACCAAAATTGGTTTATTGGTGCCTACCACACACAATAGAAGAAGTTTGACTTGGTCCCCTTACCAATGAGGGAGTAACATGGCCAGTCTTAGTCGGCTACACACCACATCCAAATTTTGCTAATTTAACAGCAGTGCAAATACGAACACTATACAACAGTTTAGTCAGAATATATAGAAGCATGACACAGTTCGTTATGCAATCAATGAACCTAAATCTTGTGAGGGCTGCTCAAGCTGCACAAACACAATTGGCTACACCGAGCTATCAGCCATAAACAATAAATGCAGTAATGGGGAAAGTTCCCATCAGACGAGAGGAAATTCTGTTCTGGATTGTACAAAAAGCAAGTCAGCTTGAAGCAGTGTTTCCTCATATTGGACCTAAGGAAAAACACAAGATTCTTACCATATGCTTGCAAATGGGGATGGCTCCCCCTGTGGAGGACTGCACCATTTGGGGCACAGTCTTCGCTGCAGTATATACCAGACCTCATGATACACCCTCGTTAGCTGATTTACCAGAAGTTTTAAAACAGATCCCAAATTAGTACAGGGCTGCACCAGCCCTGGACTTGGGGATGAAACTGATGGACAATTTTGCCGCAGTGTCCAACATAATGTTAAGTAACATTCAAAGGGAAGCAGCAGCACTGGCTATACACCAGCACCTGAAGGATTTGCCTATGGGAAAGGAGGAGCGTGAATTACTAAAAATGATTGAAGAAACTTATGCAACAGTGGGTAGAGATAATTTGGGAGCCAGACCTAGTAAACCACAAATTATGAGTCATTCTGAAAAGTCTAACTCAAAGCAAGCACCCGACTCTTCAACTAAGAAGAAGTGGGATAATAAGAAACATAAAGAAAAGACTAAGCCATGTGGTGGGCCTCCTCAAAAGGAAGCCACTGAAAAGTGCTACAATTTGCTCAACCGTGAAACTATTAAAATGCCTGACAAGTTTCAGGATACTGATACATGTTCATCTCATTCCTTTCAGGCATCATCCAAAAAAGTCTCGGAGAGAGGTGGACGGTCAGAGCGCAGATCACAGGAGTATGTGATACCGAAGAAGTACTCCCAATGCTCATCTGACTACATCATAAAAAAGGAAGATAAACCCAAACACCCTAAGCCTCAATTAAAAAAGAAGAAGGTGTCAGGCATCAAAGTGAAGCATGCCACGGATATTGACACTCCTTCTGAATGGAGAATGGGATCTGATCATGCCGGAGAGTGCTGCAGAAGTGACAATAGTTCACCAGAACCTGATGGATTGTCTGGCGGCAGTAGTATTGAGTGACTATAACCAGGTGGAACCACTGGATATGAGAGTGAGCGTTCCACATTAATGTTTACACAAGATGGAGCTCCAGATCGAAGGGGATATACTACGCCCAATAAAGGTTCTCTTTTGGGAGAACTTGTCATTCGGCTATGACGTTCTCTTGGCTGAAAAGGATTGGCTACCAGAATTTGTCATGGACCTCTTCTCAGAATCAGTTAAACATTCATACGCCAAGGAGTGGGCATTAGCGCTGGCTCCTGCATTATACCGCAAATATGTGGGCTGGGATGATGGTTCCCCATATCATGCATTACCAGTGAGGTCATCCACAGCCTCAAAGACAGTATCCCATCAAGAATGATGCTAAAAAGCAAGTTAAAGAAACTCTCACACAACTTGAATATCAATGTGTAATAGAATGTTGCACCTCTCCTATGAATAATCCCTTGTTTCCAGTAATGAAACCGGACCATTCAAATCATCTAGTTTTAGATTACAGACATTTAAACACAGCTGCACGCACATTTTCAGTACAAAACACACACAGCACAGCACAAATGAACAATACAATGCGTAAAAATTCAAAACTTCACTAGATATCGCAAATTCATTTTTCTGCCAAAATATAGCGCTGAAGCCGGTATTTGACAAGCTTCAGCACTTTAGGTTCTCAGAAACAGTTCTGTCATTTACCCCAGAGTTATAAGAACAGCCCTGGGTTGTTTTCAGCCCAGGTTACAGAACTTTTGCAACAATTTGAGTACCAGGCATCGTCCTATATCGATGACATTTATTTTATGTATGATGACCTTGGTACTCACTTGACAAGAGTAGATCGTATAGTTCTATGCATCGTCCTATATCGATGAAATTTATTTTATATATGATGACCTTAGTACACACTTGACAAGAGTAGATCGTAAAGTTCTAGGATTTGCTCACATGGGCCTTAAATTTAACTTTAGAAAATCAAAAATGTCCTCAATCTCCTGGTTCTGGGATACGAGCTGTCAAGGTAAGGCAAAAGCCTTGCGACGCACTTCCTAGTGAAGTGTGAGCTTTTTCAACCACCAAACACATTGAATGAACTTCAATCCATATTGGGATTCCTACATTTTGGCAGAATTTACATTCCAGATTACGCTGAATGGGTTAAACCATTCTACAACTTGATTTGTCTAGACTTCTCAAGTACACATTGGACAACGGAACACTCACAGATTTTATGTTCAGTCCAACCTGACATGCTAGCTTCAAAACATTTACACATGTGTGTAAACACCCCAAGCCTGGTGATCCGAATAATTGCGGGGTCATCTGAGTACACCTGTGTTACATTCAATGAAGATGGCACTGTACCAATTGCTTATAAATTGCATTTATACACTAATGCCGAAATGCGCTTTGCACCAACAAAAACAATTCTGACGGCAGTCCAGACAGCTGTGGTGAGAGAGAGCCCATTGGCTCAGGGGAAACGAATAATAGTTGTCACCCCAGTTCGGCCTTAGAGGCTGTGACAAAGGCCAGCATTCATAATGCAAACGCCTTACATCCACGATGGATACAATGGGCCAACTCTCTCACCGCAAACGATGTAGACAGCGTCTTTCACTCTTCACTACAAACACAATCATTCCTGCAATATGAACACAAATATCCTCTATCTAATGAAGCGTTGCCTCTTGGTCAGTATGATTATATCATACATGCGGAATGGAGAATTCCTTTCTGAAAAAACCTACACGCAGTCACTAGGTGACTGCACTGTGCAGCTGCAGAACTCAGAGCTTTGATTCTGGCCCTGGAGAATACGGTTTCCCCACACTGATAGCAATTCTTATTATTGTGTTCAATGATACAATGAATACTTACACTACTGGAGCCAGAATGGATTCAGAGATTCCAAAGAGTACACGATAAAGCATAAAACGCTTTGGGGGCAGGTGGCTAAGCTGAAAGCAGACTTATGTGATTCACACCTTGGGGCATCAACGTGAAGTCGTGCACGTTGCAGGGAAATCAATGGCTAATGAAGCCACAAAAGCAACAGTGCAAACTGTGGCTGCCGCTGCAATAGCTCGTTTCAGTACGAGAATAGATAGAGACATTATGGTGGGTATCAACGCTGTATGCGATGGCACCCACCTGCTGAAAGACTTTCCCATAAAGTACTCCTACCAGTAAAGCACGCAAAACATACCATTTGCCACTATGCCCGGAGTGGGGGATAGGGTAGTACCAAACTCAGATCGCAGGTTAGGCTTGATCCTAGCAGCGCATGAGGGCTTAGCGTCTGCAAACGGAGGGATGGCGGCTCCAATTTTGTTATTGCAGCAACACTATTGTTGGCCATGTCTTTACAAACAGACTAGGCACTTTGTCCTTAAATTTGACATCTGCCAGCAGATGAAGTGTTCCACCATAGCACGCCCACCACAGACACCGCTATTGTTTTCAAACAAGCCTCTTGCATGCATTTAGCTGGACCCCTGCGGCCCCTTACAATCAGGTGGGGCTGACAAATACATCTTGGCTGCAGTGGATTTCCTGCTCTCAATTCCTATGGGTCTGGCCACAATGATCGGCTGGCACCCATACTGTTATAAAGGACTTGCAAGTCTTTATTGGGACATATGCAGTTGGCACATTCCATTCTGACCAGGTTCCGGCGTTCGCCTCTAAGGCTTACAAAGACACCATCGAAGATTGAGTGTGACCATGTGGTATTCTTCCCTATACCATCCCGAGGTATATTTGGTTGTGGTAAGGAAAAAACAGGACTTAAAGCAGTCTTTAACAGCAAGTGTATTAGGCTCAGGTCGCAGTTGGGTCCATCACCTGTATGGGGTTCAAAGAGAACTTAACAATCAGCCTAGACAATCCCTGGGTGGTCAGACTCCCCATGAAATCGTGTTTGGGGTTAAGATGTGGGTGCCAGACCTCGACGGTCCCAGCACAGTGGCGGCAGAAGCACCTTTTGAAATGAATGAACGTTTGGATGTTGTACAGAAACTGAACAGCTTCCGGGACCCACAAAGCAACGCCCCAGTAAAGCACACCGCCACTGGAGGAGTGAAGGAAATGCCAGCGATTCCTGGTTGGATCCCTAAGATTGGGCACCTGGTCTGGGAGAAGAAAGAGGACAAAATATAATTTAGGCCAGTTTACAGAGCTCATGTACCTGTCCTGGTGATTGAAGGTACCAGAACTGTGCTTTTACCACCACTTGTTGGCTGCAAAAACAAGAGATTTGTGTCAATAGATCTCATAAAACCACATAATGTTGCCAATTCTACACAGTAGACCACGCGGGCTCTTAGGTAGTTACCTGTCTCCTCTCACTACCATACAGGAAATACCGTAGGAAGCTTTGGTCTCTGATGAAGCCTCCACTCCCCGGTTGGGAATAGTTAGCAATGAAATATCTCTTTTACCTGCTACATCAACAAAATATCATACAAACGACTTGTACAGAAACACATAATTCTGTTCCACAGCCTAAAATGGATGGTGTCTATATCAATGTACCACAGTCCGAGCAACCTCCAAGTTCTACGGAAGTTCCAGAGCTGCCAAAAATATGTCGAACAGCCTCAGGATATTTCATCAACTACGATGACTTCTCTTTGGATGCATCGGATTCACCTCCACCTCCTCTTCCACCTCTTCGAGGCAGGCTGCGTGTACTATACTTTTGGCTGAAGAAGAAGTGCTTTGTTACTCCATGGTTATACTATTAAATTTAAATTTTTTTACTTTTCCTGTTCCTTTGGAATGGACACTATCTTCTAGAATGCTCTGCTGTCGAACATGCAAACTAGATTTTAACGCCCCATTCTTCATCACACAAAGTGCAAAGAGACCTTTCCTTGGTGAACATCACTGCTGTTCCAGTTCCTGATGGAATTGTTCGGGATACGGCATCGTATGATATATTTGGGCCTACTGAAGTTTTATAAATTCTATATTTATTTAAGTTATCATTGAATTACTTTATCACCCCTAGTTCTAACTCTGATGATTGGGCCATTAATACAGTGCATGAGATCCTAGAAGATCTAGAGCATTCAACTGTTTATAATTCAGATGAACTGTATATTGATAGTGCTAATTATGATGATATGTTCTGTTTCCATCATTATGGTCATCATTTTTCACATAAAGCAAGTACTCCTCCTTCAATCTTTAATTATGCACAGTGGGAAAACTGCACTGTACCACCACTGGGTAGCTCCAGCACGTTTGCACAGAAGTTTGCATATCTTTCAGGTCATGATTCAACAGACCCGTAGGCTTATCATTATAAGCTTACACCAGCACCAGCTAAGAAAAATATGTTGACAGATACAAAGCTGGTATAGTCTGCATCTTTTCTTTCCCATGTGTCCACACATGGGTTTGACTCTTGGAGGAACATGATTGATGTGAAATCAATCTGGAGAAGTAAGGATTGGCAGGTTATGGGGAACGTGGCTTTGTTTAGAGCTTGCCTCATACCACACCAAATGATTTTCCTTAATAAGACTGTGCAACAAACATCATGTCTTGGCCTGGCCAAGATAAAGGATTTAAACACACCAAGAGTTCCCACATGTGTTCGTTTCGCAGACTGTCAGCAGTTCACAAATATAAGGAGGAAACACTGGACACCATGCTTTGCAATTGCACATACAGCTTATCGGGTACCAATCATGGGGGGTGGTTAATCTGGTCCTTAGATACTAACTGATGTCAAGCACGTTTCATGGGTGACATCAAAGGGTTTAAGCTCAACAGACCTGACCCCTGTTACGCGCAGACGCAACACTCAGGGGTCGTAATCACATACATTGTTAGGAAGTTGTGCCTTGATTGGCTAAAGACCTCAACATTGTTGCAGGTGAAGCAACACTTGTCCCTTCTCTCTGATGACATGGGACTAAAGGACTTTCTCTTTGGTCCTTGTCAAAAGCGACTCTTGTATGCAATATAAAATGATGTTTGGAAGGTTTCTCAGCAGGAGGTTGCAGAGAGACTGCATACACTTCACACCGGTCGCATAACATGTCGACACCTTGATGCCGCAAATCTGTTTTCACCTTAAAATCTTATAAAACAGCAAAAACTAATGGAAAGAAAGGATGCGACATACACGATGTTACACATAGAGAAGCTAGAGAAACTACCATTCATTGTTGCTGAAACACCTTCTGAGGATTGGATAATCTCTGCCAATGTCAACATTCCACTTTGATTACTGTTTATAACACCATCAAGCAGGCAGGTATGAAGCGCTAGCGGAAGGGAATGTACACGAGTCTTGGACTTTACCTTTTAGATACAGCTATAGGAATGACATAACTGAAGTTTTTCTTAGCGGCTCCTACTGCAAGGGTACTTTAGGGCATTCCTTAGAGTGTAGGCAAGTGTCGCTGTACGGCGCATGTAATGCGTCTGTTGCTAACTTGTCCTGCTATCTGAAGGGTTCTCCAGCTGCTGTGATTCATCTGACTTTCAAGTTACTTTCTAATGGGAGCTATTTGATGTTAAACTATCAGAGTTGCTGCAAAGCGAGCCTGGGAATTGCATATGTGGTGACGGTTTCTGGGGCTGTGACCTGTTGTATGCAAGTATTGTTTCCACCTGCCCATACAGATAGGGAAGCAAGGCTGTGGCCTTCAATTAAGCTTTCGAATGTGCGCTTTGATGCCTTAAGCAGACTGAAAGCTGCTTTGTTCCAGAAAGATGTCGCCTTATCATCTGCAAAGGAGACGTTTGATATTCAACTTGCAAGGTCATCTCCTAAGATACAGTCTCTACTTCACACTAACTTCCCAATCCATTTTGGGGAGCTGGTTCACCGCAGTTTCAACATGTCTAATACAGCGGGTGCAGCACACTTTTTTAAGAACCTTGTCTCTGGTTTGGTTAGTACCTTCTAGACAATCTTTGGAGTTATTCCATCATTCATACACTCATGCTTGGAAGCATTTTTGGAGGTCTTCCGCTGGTCCTGCTTCTGATTGTTGGTACTCTGCTTTTATTTTTTCTGCTTTGCAATGGATGTCCTATCGCTAGGTCAAATGGAACTGGCATTTCCACATGTGCTCCTGTGTTGTGAAAGCATGATACAGCGTTTTGGCGCACCATTACTCTAAGAACTAAATGAACATTGATTCTTGTCCTTCCATACTGTGTGGCTACACGCATTGCAGTCCGTATTCCACAGTCTTCTGTGTGCTTTCGAGGGTGCTTTGGATATATGCTTGGGAATGCAATTGGCTCAGTCACAGGACATTTCCCTGATAATTGTTCCGTTAATGGCCCATTTGTACTGTTGTCCATGGCTCTTACTATTGCTCCTAAATGCATTTTGCAAGCCCTCCTGGGATTATTCTGCACCTGGTGGACTGGACCTTGGCTCGATGTCTGTGATTTGACATTGGCTACTCCTCCTGCAATAGCCATAAATGAGATGGAAAGTGCAATGCAACAAGCAAGACAGGAAAATGTTGATGTAGAAGAGTTAGTTGGACAACTGAATGATGAACAGAAAGAAATGTATATGGAGGTAAAAGAGAAAATAGAGCATGGATTCCTCCACAAGAAGAATGAATGTAAACGCTCATTATTTAAGCCAATACTATTATACATGAGAGGTCAAGGTGGCACCAGGAAAAGATTTTTAATTCAAGTTCTCACTGCTTACCTACAGATGGCTACAGGATTACATTTGCCATGTGTAGTAACAGCACCAACTGAATTAGTTGCACACAGCATTACATGAATTACTTTACATTGACTACTTATGCCACCTGTTGAACATGACAATAAACTGGAGTACCACAAGTTATCCGGTGAAGCTTGTCATGAAGTCTCAAGAGTACTGAGGAAGCTGAAACTTTTCATCATCAATGAGGTGAACATGTCCTCGAACTTAATGCTTGCCTTTGTATACTTGAGAATGCAACAGATTTTAAAAACGGAGTATGACGTGCTATTTGGAGGAAAGCACTTATTAGTCTTCGGTGACCTAGTACATCTTACCCCCGTCAAATGACAGCTTGTGTTCAAGGCACTTCTCTGTGATGAAACTGTGAATTCTTGGGGAGTATTGGAAATGTAAACATTTGGCTAAAATTCCAATACAAGGAACTACTTAAGAATATGCATCAAGCATCTGATGTGGAATATGGAAATATTCTAAAATATATTAAGTTAGGAGTTCTGACAATGGAGGGAAAACATTGCTTAGAAAGTCAACTTATCAAGAAACTATTTTCCTAAAGAAAGGCAGCAGCACAGCTAATGTACAATTTCATTGAAGAAGAAAAATCCATAGTCTGCTCAATGTCTACACTTTCAGGAGTGCTCCAATTTTAACAAACACTTACTAAAACTGGAGAAAGAAGAAATTTTGGAAATTACAGCATTTGACAAAATGGAACACCAGGGGGTGATAGTACTGCTAAGTGAAAAACTAAAATCAAAATTGGATTTATTGGAGAAAACTGTTTCCAGAACTGCAGGATTAGAAAAGTGTGCACATGCATGCAAGAACTGTAGAGTAATTTTGCGGCATAATTTAAATGTTGAGGAAGGATTAGTAAATGGTGCTATGGGTAAAGCAATTGATTTCATTAACTTTCCAAATAGGAATGAGATTGAATACGTAGCAATAAAATTTGATCAGATTGATGGTGTGAAACAGACTGGTAGCTGTATTGTACGTTTTTTGCTTGTAAAAGATTTGTATGTCCAGAGGCATCAGTTCCCAGTGTCTCTAGCATATGCTATAACTATCCATAAATCTCAAGGTTTAAGTGTAGACACAGATTTTATTCATACTGATAGTACTGTGTTTAAAGAAGGTATGTCATATGTAGCATTGTCTTGAGTTAGAAGATTGTCCAGTTTGTTTTTGGTTGATTTTGATGTTAGTGAAATAAGTGATGATGCAAAATGAGTATAAAACTACAATCGGTTAAGAAGTGTATATGATCCGCATTTAGGTCAGTATCCCATTCATGAAAAATAGATAATCTGTCCAAAGCAAAAGCTTAAAAAAGAATTTACGGATGTTCCTGAAAAGAAGGACAACAAGGAAGGTGTTAAGAAGAAAAAACTGGAAAGAATGAGGGAGATATTGTAGGCTACCAGTTGTTAAACCCTTCTGGTGACAACTGCTATGCAAATATTGGTCTTAATGTGCTCTTTCATTTACCACATCTCCTAAATACAATTGAACAAAAACCACAGAAGAGATTATGTTCTGAACTGTGTGGTTTGCTGCACTGTGTGGTTTGCTGTAACGTTTACATAGTGATAGGACTGTAATACATTGTGCTTCAGGCAATCGAGATCTAGTAGCTATAGGTAGTAGATCAGTACTATTTACTTACAACACTCAACAAGATGCACAGGAATTTATAATGGTCATCGTTGGAGTTTTAGAAGAAGAAGAAATAAGTATTGATGACTTATTTGGACTGAGTTACACATGGAACTATGAGTGTGAAGATTACTCTTTTACGTCTACCACTCAAATCAATTCTGAACGATTTTTGTACTTAACACTACTGAATTCGAAAATTGTGTCTTTTGCCAGATTGATCAAAAAGGCCAACCAAAATAATACCTGCCCAAATCGTCGATCAGATGTTATGTCTACATTACATATATGAAGAAGTGGAAAATACCTTATATTAATGCTACAACAATGCAGAGCAGATGGAAGTAAATTGGAAACAGAAATCACAAACTTCAAAGCTGGATAAATATCAATTTCTGGAAGAACTTATACCACTAAGGCTATCATCTTTCCTGAAGAACTCAGTGTAACATCTGGACACTATACTGTCTATTTAAAGAGTGCAACTGAATGGACAGAATGCAATGACAGCAACCTTAAATTCAAACAAAAACTGCCTTTCAAGATACCTAATTCTAAGCTTTTGTTTCTTCAACCAAAGTTCTAAGGAGGATTACTGTTAAAAAAACAAGTATGTGGTATTTGTCCTACATGGATCACTAGTGCTTATGACATCATTCATCCTACCAGGGGTGATGTCTTTATAAGGGTCTCTATATCCCAGTGTCCTTCACATCTATTAGTAATATTGTACCACTTTAAATAATAAAGGAGTTATTTTTAATATGTGTTTGTTTATATTTATTCAGTAACTATAGGTAAAACAGTTGATTAAATAATTGTAGTGAGTGCACTGCATAGTGTTGCTTATTTGTAGTGATATACTTAGGGGCCGATTCCGATTCGGGCCGGAAATCACTCCGACCGAGCCGGACCCGGAGAGATTTCCGACCGAATCGGACCCGTGCAGCCCGACCGAACGAGTACGATGCGTCCGTATGCTATCGGACTCGATTCGGTCGGACTCCCATTGAAGTCAATGGGAGCCTGTTGTACGACGCGTACACGGGCTCCCATTGACTCAATGGGTGCGATGCGGACAAGGGCGCCCCCCACAGCGTGTACGTGGCGAAGCGATTCGCCCCGTACACGCACAGGTAGGGGGGACCCATGGGTCCCCCCTGTGTGCGACTGGCGCGGCTATGCGTTCAGGGGGGTCCGACACGGATTCCCGAAGTAAGGCTCCGACAGCTCTTCTGAGCCGGAGTGTGCGGCTCGGTCGGACTGCACGCGGCGCGCATCGTACTCACCCGGCCGGGAAACGTCTCCATTGTGCGGTGCGAGTCGAGTCCGAGCGAGTCGGTCGGTGCGGTTCGAGCCGGGGACGAGTCGGTCGGAGCGGTCGGGATGCCCGGACGAGTCGGTCGGCGATTTCGCATCGTACTCGCTCGTCCGGACGCGCGTACGGATCGGTCGGGAAACAGGGCTCCGAATCGGATCCGGTAAAGCCGAATCCGATTCGGAGCCCTACCGGCCGAGATCGGAATCGACCCCTAAGTAGTTCTGTTTTTTTCCTACAATCTATATGATTGTTTTTTCCCCACTGTTCACGGATGAATTTTTATACAGTACATCATTTATTGTGTACAAGTATGAACGCTGAAATTTTTAAATATAAGAAAGTGTCGGGCTGCATTATATCATCTCCAGCTTTTAAAAGATGAATTTACTTGTCTAATGATTTACAGATACATTTCTTCTGCTGTTCGCTTGCGGGACGTTGTCGGAAAATGATTTTATAGGCCATTTATATTTTGTGCTTAGTATTTAAAGAGGCTTCTTTGTGGAAACACTCATTCAAGATATTGACATTCTGAAAAAGAAATTGTTACTGTCATGGAATTTTTATCAGTCATGTATATTTTATCTACCTGTTATTTGTTTTAATTGTTTTTAAGATGTATTCTTTTATGGTTGAAATTCAACCGAATAAAGATCTTTGACTGACTGACTGACTGAACGCTGAGAAAAGTAAAAAAAAGGCAAATGAAATGCTTTAATATAATGTGAAATACTATTACAGCATAAGAAATGTCTACTGTCTTGTTTAAAATAGGAACTTATGCATTGCAGAAACTGAAACTTTATCGTGGAATTTTGTAAAATGCAATACTAACTTATATTTATGTTCTTTTTCTTTTTAAACAGATGAATGACACCATCCATTGGAGTGAAGTAATTTCCTAATTATTTCTTTTTATGTAGTTCAACAAACTTACATTGTCAAGGTACACAAGAAGGCAGAAACTGATACAGCCACTGAGACATTCAGACCCACACCTTTAGAGCCACTCACACACCCAGTTACTCACCCATACAGCCACTCACATACCTACTCACTCACCCATATAATCTGTAACATACCAACTCACTTACCAATATAGCTACTATGACATGCACTCACTCACCCATACAGATACTCACACACCCACTCACTCATACAGATGCTAACAGATGCATTCACTCACTCACCTATACAGTCACTAACACAAGCAATCACTCTCCCATACAACCACTCATATACCCAGTCTCTCACCTATCACTAACACACACTGTCATTCTCCCACATAACCACTTACACATCCAAACACTGACACAAACAATCACTGGCATACCCACTCACTAACCCATACAGCCACTCATACACCTACTCAGTTACCCATACAATCACTAACACACCCAGTCACTCTCCCGTGGAACCACTTGCAAACCCAATCACTCACCCCTACAGACACTCATGCACCCAGTCACTTATTCATACAGATAATAAGACATGCACATATTCACCTATATAGTCACTGACACAAGCACTCATTCACCCATACAATCACTCATACACCCACGCAGTTACCCATACAATCACTGACACATCCAATCAATCACCCATACAGCTCCTGACACACCCACTCACTCACTCACCCATACAGACATTCATACACCCACTCACTCACCCATATAACCTCTGATACACCTAGTCACTCACCCATACAGTGACTGACACACCTACTCACTCACCAATACAGCTACTTACACATACACTCAGTCACCCATTCCAGTACTCAGACAGTCACTTACTCGCCCATGCAGTCACTGACATAGCCACTCACTCACCTATACTGCTGCACACATACACATTCATTCACCCATACAGCCACTCATGCACTCACTCACCCATACAGCCACTCACACACCCACTCACTCAGCCATATAGCCACTCACACAGTAACTAACACAACCATGCAGGCACTCACACAGTCACTCACCCACCCATACACCCACTCACACACCAACTCACCCATTTAGCCACTTATACAGTCACTCACTCTCACTCATACAACCACTAACACAGTCAGTCACTCACCCATACGGACAGTCACACACTCAGTCATATGCTAATACAGCCACTCACACAGCCACTCACTCACCCATACAGCTACTCACACACCAACTCACTCACCCATACAACTACTCATCCACTCACTCACCCATACAGCCACTCACATACCCAATCACTATACACCACTCACGTACCCACTCACTCACCCATAAAGTCACTCACACACCCATTCACTCACCCATATAGCCACCAACACACCTATTGACACATCAATACAGCCACTCATACACCCAGCCATACAGACATTCTCACAACCACTCATACAGCTACTCAAACACCCACTCACTCACCCATACAGGTACTCACACATGCACTCACTTACCAATACAGCCACTCACTCAACCACTTACACATCTAGATAATCAGACCCACTAGCACAGGAACTCACTCACTCATACTCGTTCTTATACACACAGACACATATAGATTTTCTTATTTAAAACCAAGAAAGCTGGTTCTAATGAGAACCTTTGTTTTTATGACTTTTCAGAACTTTTTAATTTTTTGGGAGTTTTTGAACATTTTGTATTTTGTTGGGGGGGTTCCAAATAAAATGGCAACTGGAAAACTTATAAGCACAAAAAACTGAAAACTGGGGAAAAAAGTGTAATTTTGAAATAAAATACAAAAAAATGAACACATGAAGTTTTGCTGCTTCCAAAACTGCAGCAACAGATTGTTCTTCAACTGTAAGTACTTTATTCCAGTCTAAACAAAAAGTGCCAGTCCTATCTAGCTTTGGGGTTCTTTCTGGGAGCTGTTTCTGGAGCTCAGTTGGAAGAGAATCCCCAGGAGCAATTGGTGTTGTTGCAGAGGTAGATGGATCTTCTGTGTTGCGCTGCCTCTGCACTGCGGTCAGGTTTTCTGTGGTACATCTTGAGGTGCTTCAACATACTTATGTTCCCACATGAGTATTTGTTTGAAGTTCCCCTGGAGAGTGTCTTCTCACATAAAGTGCACTTGATGTGCTTTGTAACCAATTTATTTCCGCTGAGAGGACGGTAAAAAATCCCATGCAATCGATTGGCGCTTCGCCGAGTGTTCCTCCTCCAAGGAACTGTCATCAATGTGCTGTGGCTGCTGTTCCTCACTGCCACCAGATGCCATTTTATATTTATCAAAGAATTTCCCAAAATTTCCCAAAAGTTTTGGAAATATCAAAACTGGAGCTGCTAATATCACAACCTCCAATTTCAGCACTGGAAGATAAAAGAAAAGACAACTGGACGAGGACTTCCTTTCTAGAATAATGAAAAGTGTTTTATCCAATAAAATCCCTTGATTCCGTAGTCACATCATATTCACAAACGCCAATGTACTCCTGGACGCCGACGTGTTTGCGAATGACGATGTATTTGCGATTACAGGAAATGTAATGAAACAGTGTAGAACCATAAAATTACTTATGAAAATGTAACCTTATATGTTATATTAGTAAACGACTGACTTCAAACAATAATTTTATTACATGTATATATGCTTTTAAATGTTCTTATAAATCATGCTAATTTCACAAATAACCGCGGTACCGGATTGTACGTATTGCAACTTTTCACAATGAATTCGCGAATATAAAAAATGTCAAATGACCCAAACATCCTGGATTTGGCAAAGGCAAAGTTAGTGTGTTTTCTGAGCAAATCCTCATTAAAAATGGTCTGCAATGCTTGGAGTACATAAATGCATCATTCATCTATCAGAGTGCAATTTGTAGTGACTGTGATGATTGGGTTCTTTGTTGTCCTCTCCTGCTGAGAGGAGAATACATGGTTCTCCCTTTACATTATTGCTAGAATGCAAATGTGCAAAATAACCAGGAGGCATTGCCTGTTTGACCCTGCCCCATCCAGCTTAGAAGTACGGAAAGATCTTCCCACTTTTTGCCAGAATGATGGACAGGTAACCAAAGAGCCCCCAGCACATTTTCTTTAGATTTTAGAGACGCATATTTGAAGCCGAAGAATATGAGGACATCTCCACCAAACAAAGATCAACTTACTGTATGTAGTTAAGGGGAAGTACCCTTGTGTGGGGACGATACACCTCTTTGTAGTCTCATTGTCTTCTCTATAGGAGGATTCATGTTATCACACATAACTGGATAAAGATGCATAAGGAACAATCACATTGCTGAAACGCACACAAGGTCTCAGAAGACATTTCATTCTGGTCTATTACGCAGTTGTATTGTAGAATATGGACTACACAACTCAACAAGGGAGCACTTGCCAATTAACCAATAGAAAGTACTCCAGTTGGATATACATTTTGTGCACAGCTGGTTACTCTTGTTGGATAAAGGTACAAGTGAATTTGCATTCTGGGACAATCTCTCATAGAGATACTAATACACAGCCATTGTCACATCCACACACAGACCTACAAATTCCCTACCCTAAACATACAGCCACTCACACACCCACTCTGAAACATTACAGATTACAGTTAGGAACTAAAATTAAAAACACCTTCAAAATTCACAAAAAAAACAAAGGTTACAGAGATGTTATAGTTAAGAAATACAATTTAAAAAAACATAGAAATTCACAGAGAAAAACACAGGTTACAGGGACGTTCTAATTAGGCTCCGATATCACTCAATCAAAACCGGTGAAATTCAGCAGTTATAGTTACCTGAGCTAACTGTAACTTCTGCTGCAGCAATCTACTGACTATGACCTCACATATTACATCAGTCTATCACAAAAAGGTATGGTGCTACTAAGATAAATCAACGTATCACAACAAAGACACAATCCTAAATTTTAGAACAGAGGTCAATTGTTTCTGTGTTTCCTATAGCAGAACTTTGATAAAATGGGAAAGCTAGACCAGGGCTTAAGGACTCCGTGGAAACTAGCAGAAGTGACTAACTGAAACAGTGATGTCATCAGTGATGTCACTGATCATGTCATGAGTGATGTAATAGGTGAGGTCATAAGCAGTGCATTGCGGGGGCGTGAGTTATAGTTAGCTCAGGTAAGTATAACTGCTACATTTCACTGGTTTTATACAAGTAAAATCTGAGCCTAACTATAATGCCCCTGTAACCTTTGGTGTTTTTCATTGAATGTATAAGGTTTTTTAAATTCTATTTCCTAACTATAACATCTGTGTAACCCTTGGTATTTTCAGTGAATCTATACAGTCACACACACACACTGGAAAAAACCAAAGGTTCAGTGAATATATATATTCACTGAAAAAACCAAAGGTTAGAGAGATGTTATAGTTAGGCTCAGATTTCACTCGTACAAAACCAGTGAATTTCAGCAGTTATAGATAGCTGAGCTAACTATAACTCACGCCCCCGTAATACACTGCTTATGACCTCACATATTACATCACTCATGACATGGTCAGTGACATGACTCATGAAATCACTGATAACATCTCAAATGACATCACTGATGACATCACTGATAACATCTTAAAAAGTTTATCAGTGTTAAATAAATATATACCAAGGTGTATTGGTGAACCAGTGGGTGTATGAGTGCATGTATGGATGATTCAGTGGCTGCGTGACTGACTGTATAAGTGTGTAATTAGGTGTCTCAGTGAATGTATTGGTGAGTGACTGGTTGTGTGAATGTCTGTATCAGTCAGTTGGCGTCAAAGTGGCTGTATGGGTGTGTGAGTGGGTATGTGAGTGGCTGCATGGGTGAGTGATTGGTTGTCTGAGTAACTGTATGGGTGCCTGAGTGTCTTTATGGGTGGGTGAGGGGGTGTGTGACTGCCTATATGGATGAGGGAGTGGGTAAGTCAGTGGCTGTATGGGTTAATGATTGCATGTGTGAGGGGCTGTATGGGGTGAGTGAGTGTGTGTATGGCTGTGTAGGTGAGTGAGTGGATGTGTCAGTGGTATATGGGTGATTAACAGGGTATGTGAAAGACAGTAACGGTGAATAATGGGGTATATGAGTGACTGTATGGGTGAGTGAGTGTGAGAGTGGCTCTATGGGTGAGTGTGTGCTTGTGTAACTGACTGTATAGGTGAGTGAGTACGTGTTAGTATCTGTATGAATGAGTGGATGTGTGTGTGACTGTGTGTGTGAGTAAGTGGCTGTGTGATTGGTTGTATGGGTGAGTGAGTAGGTGTGTGAGTAGCTGTATGGGTGACTGACTCAGTGTGTGAGTGGCTGCATGGGTGTATGAGTGAATATGTCAGTGGCTGTATTAGTGACTGAGTGGGTGTATGAGTGGCTGTATGGGTGAGCAAGTGGATGTGTGTGTAGATCTACGAATCAGTGAGTGGGTGTGTAAGTACTGGCATGGGTCTATGAATGAGTTTGTGAATGGTTGTGTGGGAGTGATAGTGGGTGTATGAAAGGTTCTATGGGGGTGTGAGTGGGTGCGTCACTGATTCTGTGGATGATGTTATCAGTGATATCATCAGTGATGTTATTTGAGATGTCATCAGTGATGTCACTGACCATGTCATGAGTGACATATTATGTGAGGTCATAAGCAATGCATTGTGGGGGCGATTTATAGTTAGCTCAGCTAACTATAACTGCTGAATTTCACTAGTTTTGTACGAGTGAAATCTGAGCCTAACTATAACATCCTTGTAACCTTTGTTTTTTTCAGTGAATTTCCAAGGTTTTTTAAATGCTAATTTCTAACTGTAATGTCCCTGTAACCTTCCATTTTTTAATTGAATTTCTAGGATTTTTTAAGTAGTAGTTGCGTTTGCAGAGTGGTGGAGAAAGGAGACTGGGCCTCCAACAAGCCCTCAGGAATCCCGCTGTGTAGGACTTACAGGAGGTACCAGGAGGGCTTCTTGGTCCATGCAGGACTTACAGGAGATACCAAGTGGGCTTCTTGGCCCCTCATGAGTAAAGAGGACTTCATCCCCCAACCAGTAGTACACCAGGAGGCACGTTTGCAGAGTGGTGGAGAAAGGGGCCATGGCCTCCGACAACCTCTCAGCAATCCCTCTGTGTGGGAGTTACTGGAGGTAACAGGAGGGTTAGTTGGCCCCCAAGGACATCCTTGGGGCCAACTAATCCTTCTGTTATCTCCAGTAAGTCCCCCTTTCTCCACCACTCTGCAAATGCGCCTCCAGGCCACTACTAGTAGGGCGATGAAGTCCCCTTGGCTATTAAGGTTCCTTGGTGGGCAACTGCCCCTCCTGTTACCTCCAGTAAGTCCCACACAGTGGGTTTGCTGAGAGGGTTTCGATGGCCATGCGCCCTTTCTCCACCACTCTGCCCTCCGCCCTCTAGTCTAGGTGCCCTGGTCCCACCCAGGGCACCCAGACATGTTGATGGGGCCATGGGGGGAGCCTGAAGGCCCCTGCCGTCCCTGCCATCTGCCCTGCTATTTGCAGAAGGCCCTGTTGCACTTTGGCAGTTTGCACCCCCTTGCTTGCACAGCGTAGATGCCATTTTACATGTAATTTAAACAGTCATGGAAACCACGCACAGCAGCATGGACATGAAATTTGGATTTGTTACGCGCACTAATACACGGAGGTGTCTAGGTGCGGTGGCTCATCATGATATGTAAGCCAGCGCGGGGAGCTAGTAAGGTGAGGACGGGCTAGTTGTTAAAAAGCTGAGTTTTTAGAAGTTCACGAAATGTCAGGAGATTGTTTTCTGTCTTAAGTGCTAGTGGGAGTGAGTTCCACAGTCTAGCTGTGCCTGCTACAAAACTTTTCCCCCCCTATGAAGCCGTTTTGCCCCTGGGGATGACCAGATTTGCGGATGTCGCTGAGCGAAGCTGCCTCTCTGGAATGTACCATTTGAACTTGTTTGCCAAGTAGTCAGGGCCAAGTCCATGTAGAGCCTTAAAGGCGATGCAGAGGGCCTTGAATTCGATCCTTTTCTTTACAGGCAGCCAATGCAGTGTCGGGAGCGCGTGAGCCACTGATTGGTGTTTCGGGATATCAAGCAGCAGACGAGCTGCTGCATTTTGGAGGACCTGCATTTTGTTGAGGAAACGTACTTGTATGTTAAGAAACAGCCCACTGCAATTGTTTATCCTGGACAATATAAGAGCTGTTACCACCGCTTTCTGGAGTTCACACGGGATAAAAGGAAGGATCTTTCTAAGAGTTTTGATCATGAAGAAACAGGCAGAGGTGATTGCGTTGATTTGCCCCTCGAACGACAGTTTGGTATCAAAGTAGACTCGGACGTTTTTCACCTTGGAGACGGGGGTAGGGATTTCTCCCATTTCCTGTGGCCATCAGCTTGGTTGCAAGAAAGAGATGTCACGTCCAAATAGAAGCACCTCGGTTTTCCCTGTATTTAGCTTCAGGCAGTTTTGGGACATCCAGTGTCCGATTTTGCGCATGCAATCATGGAATCTCAGTGCAGTGTCCGTTGGGTCTCCTGAAAAGGATGCCACGATTTGCGTGTCGTCGGCATAAGACACTGTTGTGAATCCGAAGGACTTTATGAGCGAGCAGAGTGGAGTGACATACAAGTTGAAAAGTGTCGGGCTTAGTGCGGAGCCCTGCGGCACCTCACAGGGCAAGGTGAACCAGGCCGAACTGTAACCGTCAAGCTCCACCCGTTGGTCTCTGTCACCGAAAAAGGACTTCAGAAGAGCCAGAGCCTTGCCCCTGATTCCTACAGAAAAGAGTAGGCATATGAGCAGATCGTGGTCAACCGTGTCGAAAGCCGCCGAGAGGTCCAGAAGGATCAGGGCTGACTTCCCGCCTTTGTCCAGAGCCTCTTTTATGTCTTCCGACACATTGATCAGGGCCAGCTCGGTGCTGTGTTGACTTCTAAAGCCATATTGCACACAGTCTAGTAGCTTGTTATCATCGATAAACTTGGTAAGTTCTAAGTTCATGGCCTTCTCAACGATCTTGGCAGGAAGAGGAAGACGAGAGATAGGCCTGTAGCTGTTCGCGTTTATACTATCCAAGTTTGTTTTTTTCAACAGCGGGAGGATAGAAGCCTTCTTCCAAGCTCTCGGGAAATATCCATCGGAGAACAGCGGTTTGAAAATGTCTGTGAGGTAGTGGGCAGTGGCCTCCGGGGCCAAGTGGAGAATTTTAGGAGGGCAGGGTTCCCAGGGTGAGCCTGATCTCGTCTGACTAAGCATAGTCATAACCTCCATTTCTGAGATGTTTTTAAAGTAATAGAGGCAAGAGATAGAGTCTGCTGGAGAGCCATCACCGCTTGAAACCTCCATCATGGTAGGGGAGGGACCTTTGGGTTGCCCTCCCCCACTCAATGGGTGGAAAGGAAGGAGTTCGACTCTGCCTTGACTTTAACCTGGAATGAGTCTGCTAGCTGATTACAAAAATCTTGATTTACTCCAGTATTTTTCTGGGCGGGGAGTTTACTCAGTTTCTGAACTGTGGCAAAGAGTTCTTTGAAGGAGTTAAGGGAAGCACTTATTTTGGTTGAAAAATATCGTTTTTTTGTGGTTAAGATTTTTGTTTTGTAATTTGCAATGGCTTTTTATACACAATCTTGTCGTCAATGTCGTAATGCGACATAGTGAAAACACTTTGAATTCCTATTTACATCTCAAGAAAAAAGTGCTCAGTGCAAGATATAAATACAATTATATATATGCATAGACAATTCTCACCCAGTCGCGGTGAAGAAAACGAACCACTCCGGATCATCGTCTCAACAAAGTTTCTTTATTGCAGCAGAAAACAGATAACGCGTTTCGACCTCGCTAGGTCTTGGTCACATGATCACAGAATTCATAGTAGTGCACTTTTAAACCACGTCACACAGGACACGACGATGATAAGAACAGTGAAAAAGACTCATGTTAACTAGTCCAACTTTAAAAGCATAGTTTTAATACAAGTAGACAATTAAAAAACAATCTTTCATTGACTTAATGTAAGTCCATGAAAAGTGACATATAATGAACAATTATTGTGCGGACTCACAATACAAACATTGTTTGCATGACACGGGGATGCGTAATAGGAAGACACAGTTGATGGCATGGAATAACCCAGAAACTACATGTCCCATGATCCATTTGCACAAATGTATCAACCAAGAGTCTGTATTAAATTAATTCATTACTAAACGTAGCCTTCTTTTCACCCGTCAAACCATTTTATAATTGTTGCAGAGTAGGGCAGCATGCGGCGCACTTTTATTGAAACGTTTGAGTACAGTTAAAAAACTTTTCAAAGAATTCCCACAATTCGAGCAATTTCCCAAATTCACTTCATTTGGTGTCCTTCCAGGGTTAAGTACCAATATTTATGTTCAGACAGTTCGACATACATGGGTCAATATTTTATGGATACATAGTTGGTAGTCAGATGGAAACTGCACTTCTCTGTAGACAAATGTATATATATAATTGAGCTATCAGTAGCCCTTCCACTTTTAACTAATCTCACCCAAAAGGAAAAAGGTTCCATGAGTATGTAGTACATCTCTCCTGTTCCGTTAATTGTCTGTATGTGGCTAATCTTGGGTCTTCAGTACTCTCGGCCCAATAATCCTGTGAAAGAGTAGATATATATTACTGAAGTAGATAAAGAATGAAAACGTGGGTCATAAGTTATTGTGCAGGCATCAAACTGTGCTTTCTCGGTTGGTTATCCTAAGTCCCTCGTGTCACTGTGTTTCAACTCCCTTCACCGTATTTAACCCAAAATGTGTAACAGAAAACTTAAAAAAACAAACTGTTGGTTGTGGAGGCTCATTGACATTGTTCCCTTACAAATGTGAATGCAATTCTTCATCGGTATTCATCCCTTATAGGGTGATACAACCAGCATGTAGGATAAAACGGGATTCCAATCTGCATAATGCAGACAGTTGTTCCCACCTCTGGAGTGTTTAGGTACTGAATCGATGCCATGGTGTGCTTCTTGAAATTTTTTGGCTGTGCTGCAGTTGTGATCATTGTTGGTTATTGCTCTCCAGTGTTTGAGGATGTGCTTCTTCACGGGGAATGTTGTGGAGCCAATATACCACTTCCGACATGGATAGGTTAACACATAGACTACAAAGTCCGTTTTGCAAGTTATCAATTTGGGCATGTGCCACTTCTTCTTTAGTCTTTGTAGGATAACTTCCTGCGCTATTGCAGCTATACTTACAGGCTTCACATTGGCCGCATTGTTGGAAGACTCTACCCTGTCCCAGCCAATTAGTGGTTTTAGAGTTCAGATGGCTATGGACTAGCATATCTTTTAAGGAAATATTCCATTGGTATGTCATCGTGGGGGTTCGCCCAATTTTTTCTCTTAGGCTGTTATCCTGAGTCTGTTTGAACAGGCCTTTTTAAACAGGAACATTTTTTCATGCAAGCAAATCTCTATCATCCTTAAGATTATATGGGTATGTTCCAAAACATTAATACTCCCTGCCCGCAAAAATGCTTACATACATTCAGACCATCTGTATGTCTAATGCAGGTGTAGAGGCTTTCTACGTCCAAGCATACCAAACAACACTCTCTCACCCAGTGAAGGTTCTGTGTTTTTTGTATGAAGTCTTTCGTGTCTCTAAGATAAGAGTTTAAACCATTCACAATAGTGAACAGAAAGTGGTCAACATAAATAGAAGTATTTTCGAATTGACTGTTCTTAGATGAAACAATAGGGGGCCCGGGGATCTATCAGACTCTTATGCACCTTGGGTAGCAGATATAAGGTAGGGATAGTTGGTGTCTTATTCTTGAGGAACTGTAGTTTGTCCCAGTTCAAAAGTTGATTATTGTACCAGCTCTGTAAGAGATCTGTGTACATTATCTGGAAATCCTTTACATAGGTTTTATCAACTTTAGTGTAACATGCAGTGTTGCCTAGTTGCCGCTGAGCTTCCCTGACATAGTCCTCTCTGTTTACCAGGACTATGCTACCCCCTCTATCAGAGGGTTTTCTTATAAGGTTCTGATCTTTTTGTAAGGCCATTTCTGCTTCCCACTGCTCTCTACTCATGGTGCGTCTGATCGGGACCTCACTGCTGAGTTTTAATATGTCACTAGCGACAACCTCAGAGAAAATATCTTTGTTGTCTTTGAGTGTTTGGGGGTCATATTTTGATGGCAGTCTGAAACTTGTTTTACTTGTGGCACCTGTGTCAATGCTGTAGGCAGAGGGTAACTCTGTTACCAAAAGAAGGTCACCACTAGCTAGTTATATGTAGGTCTGCTTTTCAATAAAAATTGTGTTTTTTGGTTTGCTCATCAGCTCCTTTCTGAAAAGGTTCGGGTGATCCATCAAGCAGGGGGGGGGGGCGAGAAAAAATGGAGAGTCCTAAAACACAAAATCCCCATGCATTTTCCATAGACACGGCTACAGCAAAAACTGCTGAACGGAATTACTCCAAATTTTGCCATCTTGCTCACACGGGAGTTAGACTCTCGCAACAGTCAGCGTTCTGATTGGCTGCCAGCAGCCTGAGAAAAACATTGCTGGCAGCCATTAGAGAACTCGGAGACTTAGGGGGTCATTACGATGGCCCGCTTATAAGGCGGCGTCCCACATATGATATTACAATGTGGCCGCCACCACGGCGGCTGCAAAAGGCATTTTTAACATTGCGGCGGGTGCTGCTGGCTGCAGCACTCGCCGCAATGCTGAAAAGGCGGGTTTATCTTTTCCCTGCACTACGTGGCAGGTGCCACGCAGTGCCTGCCACATGGTGCAGGGAAATGGTGCCCCTAAAGTGCAGTAACACACTGACCCTGCACAGGGGGGGCCCGCAATGGGCCCCCAAAGTCAATCCCTGCCACCCTTTCCATGGCGGGGGAACCGCCATGGAAAGGCTGGCGGGGATCCAGCATCCTAATCTGGTGGGCAGTGCCTGCTAGGCACTGCCACCATTCTGAGGATGTGGGACGGTCCTACAGGCAATCGTAACAATTGCCTCTGTCGGAACCATGGCCGTCGGGCTTTCCGCCCGTTAGCACACCGCCCGCCATCACAATCTGGCAGGCAGTAATTGGCCTTACGATGGCATCGTAATCAGGCCCTTAGTCCCCTGTCCTGAAGTTAAAAAAAATAATAACTTAAGGGGGCAGGGTAGGGATACCCTGACCCCCTAGCCCCATGGAGGGGGACCCAAAGGGACCCCCCTGGGACCAGAATGAAAAAAATAATCAGCAAAAAATGCTGTGGTCCCACGAGACCATTGCATTTATTAACCTTATGTTCAAGGGAGCCAACTGCTGGGGCTGTGTTCATAAAGGGGAGCGAGGGTTGCGTGGCACCCTCCCCATGCCTTCTGAGGCCCTGGGGTGCCTACGCCCGGGCCAAAATGACTTTATATAGGGAGTGAGGCTGAGCGGCCCACCTCTCCGAGCCTCCAGAGAGCCCAGGGAGCCAACCCCTGGAGCTGAAATTCACTAATATGGGGTTTGCAGGCCCCCCTCACCAAGCCTGTATCGGCCCCCGGGAGCCCACCCCCGGGGTTGAAATGTTACAAAATGAGGAGGCGGCCATAAAGCCCCCTTCCACAGTCCTCAAAAAGCCCCGGAGAGCCCACCCCCGGGGCCAATTACTTTAAAGGAAGGAGGGCCGGGTGGCCCCCCCTCCCTAAGCCATTAATGTCCCGGGGAGCCCACCCCTGGGACATAGCATTTTCCCTGCTCACAGCAGCACGGGCAAGAAAACCTGTGTTTGCTCTTGGTTGGCTGGAGCATTTTTTAATTTCATGACAAGCTGAAGCAAACACCAAGTCCCTTCCCAGCAGACAGGAACTTCAAAAGTGCTGAGTGTAGGCTTTTGATCTGTTTCCCTGCCCACACAGTAGCAGGTTAGGAAATAGATCAAAGATTGCTCCTGATTGGAGGGAGCAACATTAGGTGCTGGTCCCTGTGGGCCGGAGCAGAGCCGACTCCCGCTGTATGCGGGGTGCCAGCTGAGGACACGCGGGCCTTGGGACTCCCCATGCAGACCCCAACAAGAGCATGGTGGGTAAACTGGGTGGGCACCAGGGCACCCACCTTTAAGTGTGCCAGGACCCGGGCGATGGGGTCCCCGGGGTCGAATTCAGCCTGAGGAGGGGGGTCACATGCACCCCCTCCCGTTTATTTTAAAGAATAACCATGGCGATGGGGTCCGCATTGCCTAACAAGGCTGGGGAGGGAGGCCTCATTGCTCCCTCCCCGTTATTTAAATAAATGGCCCTGGGTGATGGGGTCCCCAGGGTCAACCCCCCACTGCTCATGGGTGCTGCTTTGTCCATAGATTATACACAGGTATACAGATTGAACACCGTGTGCAGGATAGGTTACCCTTTTTATCTGTGGTTCATAGTCAACATGAACTTGGCTACCCATGAAGTGTATGGTTTAGGGTCAGTGTTACAATTAACACAAGCTTGTGCTTAGTTTTCTTGTATAGGTAATCCTAATGCTAGGATTGCCAGGTCACATATGATCGGTAGGAGTAGTATCCTCCACGGGGATACTGTTCCAGCAAACCAATATTCTGACCATAGGGTTATCCTTCCAACATATTCCTGTGATGACTTTGAGTATCATTTTATGAGTTGTTCTCCACCAGCACTTTTGGATCCTAAATATTACATGCTTTCACTAAAGCTATATCTGGTGCTTGTTTTCAGAAATTGTTCTTCTTTTCTTTATACTTGTTTCTCATGTTAGGTTTAAAGAAATGAGAAACCTTTGGCCCAAAAACATTTTCACTGATTGAAATGTTTGCTGTCTCTTAGATTGTGGATTAAATGACAGCTTGAGAATGTGTAAAGGCTTGAAAAAATAAATAGGCTTTTATCCACGTCTGCTCCATTTAATTTGATTCATAATTTTTAGACCCTTCAGATTCAAAAATGTGACCTGTCGCACACAAATGAAATTAAACTGAATGTCATAATTCTCACCAAAAGGCTCTCTTTTATTTGGCCAATTTGTGTCAGCAGTCAGAAACTGAAAAACGCATAAATGTGTGCTTGTCTAAACTTTTAATAGTGTGGGCTATGTTTAAGCTCTTTGGGTGTGCAATAATAACTTAACCTATTTTGTTACAAGTAGGTGCAATATGATACAACAATGTCCAAGAATGATAGTAACATATTTTCCTTCGATGTAAAAGAGACTTAATTAAGGGGACCATTACTGTGGGCTGGAAATTGGCCTGTGATTCTTTCCGCCAGAATTACCAAAATGGTGAGCTTCATGGTATTTAGACAAAATATTGAGGTTGAAATATCAAGTTGCAGAAATATTGGAAAAAAGATATCCCTGATACAAATATATCATGATGCAGAAATATAATTTTTAGGTAAGTAATATCGTTTTCAAGAATATATTTGTTGTTAATATCATTTTCAATAATATAGTTGTCAAAAATATCTTTTTAATTATCTTCATGTGTTAATATATTCATTTTATGTGTTATTATTGTTTCTAGAATTGTTAATAATATTTGCAAATACACTTTGTAATTGTAAGTGATTTATAGTTTTTAATTTACTTGCTAATAGCAATTTATAATGTTATAGCAGATTGCTAGGTTTGTAGGGGTATAAGATGGGAAGCTAATTAAGTATAATCAATTAAGAATTAATTATTAATTTATTTTAATTCTTTAATTGATTATTAATGATGTAAACTGTGTAATAATTATATTTTTTAGTTATATATTAGGTGTGGTTTGCTGGGTTTGTAGGGGTATAGGGTGTGAAGTTGATCAAGTAATAATTAACTAACAATTACTTATTAATTTATTATTCATTATTTAATGCATCAACAATGATGTAAAATATGTAATAATTATATTTTTTAAGTTATATATTAGGTGTTGGCTGCTGGGTTTGCAGGGGCAGAGGGTGGGAAGTTATTAAAATAATATTAATTAATTATTAATTTGTTAATAAATAGTGAATTGATTTTTAATTATGTTAATTGTGTTATAGGTATTTATTTCAGTTATACTTTAAGTGTGGGCTGCTAGGTTTGTGGGGGTATAGTGTGGTAAGGTAATTAAGTAATATTTTTTATTGATAATTAATTATTACATTTTTTAATAATCATGTCAAATGTTTAATTCTATTTTCATTTTCATATATAATCTATTTTTAGGTAATTATTAATTTTCCTATTAAGAGTTTTCTATGTGTTGTAAATTAACAGGGTCATTTAGATATGTTTTCTCTTTAACTGAAGTACTTTCCCTACTGTTGCACAGACTGGAGTGGGAATAGTAAATTGTATCCCTCCGAAGTCCAACGCTTTACCTACTGTTGCACAGACTGGAGTGGGAATAGTACATTTAACCATTCTGAAGTCCAACGCTTTCCCTACTATTGCACAGACTGGCATGGGAATAGTAACTGTAACCCCTCCGAAGTCCAAAGCATTCCCTACTGTTGCACAGACTGGACAGGGAATAGCTCCTCCAAAGTCCAATGCTTTCCCTACTGTTACATAGACTGGAGTGGGAATAATAAGATCTACCCCTCTGAAGTCCAACTCTTTCCCTACTGTTGCATAGGCTGGAGTGGGAATAGTACATTTTACCCCTCCGAAGTCCAACGCTTTCCCTACTGTTGCATAGACTGGAGTGGGAATAGTAAATGTAATCCCTCCGAAGTCCAACGCTTTCTCTACTGTTGCACAGACTGGAGTGGGAATAATGAATTCTACGCCTCCGAAGTTCAACTCTTTCTCTACTGTTGTATAGACAGGAGTGGGAATAGTACATTTTACCCCTCTGAAGTCCAACGCTTTCCCTACTGTTGCATAGACTGGAGTGGGAATAGTAAATCTAACCCCTCCGAAGTTCAATGCTTGCCCTACTGTTGCATGGACTGGAGTGGAAGTAGTACATTTTACTCCTTTAAAGTCCAACACCTTCCCTATTGTTGAACTGACTGGCATGGGAATAGTAAATTTAACCCCTACAAACTCCAACGCTTTCCCTAACGTTGTACAGAATGTAGTAGGAATCGCCCCTCCGAAGTCCAGCGCTTTCCCTACTGTTACATGGGCTGGAGCGAGAATAGTAAATTGTACCCCTCCAAAGTCCAACACTTTCCCTTCTGTTGAGTAGACTGAGGGCCCGATTCTGATGCGGTTTGGAAACCTTCCCGACCAAATGGGTTTGGGAATGGTTTCCGACCGAATTGGATTGGGAGAGTCCAACCGACCGAGTACGATGCATCCGGATGCTTCCAGATACGATTCGGTTGGACTCCCATTGACTTCAATGGGAGCCTTTGTTCCGACCGAATGCATAGGCTCCCATTGAAGAAAGGGGGGCTGGGGAAAATCAGGCACCTTGTGGTGGGCACCCCCTGGTGCCTGCCACACTGTGCATGGCTGGTAAGGGGGGACCCATGGGTACCCCCATGGGCCCAAACAGGAAGGCTGCGGGTGCAGGGGGGCCCACTATGGGCCCCCAAAGTCTGATTCCGACTGCTGATTCGAGTCGGATGGCACGATTCAGAAAGGCTGTCCAAATCCAGCATCGTACTCGGTCGTTCGGAAACGCGGCCCATAGAGACGTTCGATTCCGCTCCATACGGCTCAGTCATTCCAAATGCCGTCGGGTTCGGATTGGGATATTCCTAACGCCTAACTCGCATCGTACTTGGTCGGTTGGAAACCTTTCCGAGTCGGTCGGAAAGACACGTTCCCGATCCGATTTGAACGGAGCAAATGCCGATAGGAGGCTTTCCTAACCGCATCGGAATCAGGCCCTGAGTGCGAATAGTAAATTTAATTCCTTCGAAGTCCAACGTTTTCCCTACCGTTGTACAGACTGGAGTGGGAAAAGATCATTTTACCTCTCCGAAGTCCAACACTTTCCCTAATGTTGCACAGGGTGGAGTGGGAATATCTATTATTGTTAGACTTTTCCTAATATTGTTTAAATATATCTATTATTATTATTATTTGTTTATTTTTTACCTTTAAATTATTTGTTTATAAAATAATTTATTTTAATAATTTTTTTCAGTGAATTTTTCTTTCTGGGTTTTTAGGGGCCCATTACGATACCCGGCGTAAAAAAATCCGCCAAGCATGGAAGCGGCAAAAATCCGCCCGCACACACCGTCTGAACACCGACCACGCCATTACGATTACACAAACCGAAAACCGCCATCGGCGGAAAAATCACACAAGATACCGCCCGCCATCGTCCGAGTCGGAGTCAAACCGCCCGCCACGGACGGAAACACGCACGACAACACAAAACCGCCCGCCCTCACGCCCGACACACCGCACGTGAGATTACGATCGCACCGCCATGAGCGCGGGAAAACTACAAATATACCGCCCGCCTGCGCAAACAACGCCGATGAGAATCGACACGGCAGAAGCCATGGCGCCCACGTCCCTGCACAGAAACAATCCGCTGACAAAAACAATCGCACACAACATGGCCAACAAGTCCACACAGCAAGGCACGCACAAATACACAAGCACAGTAAACATCCCGAAAACACCCCCTGGACAAACAAAAACTACAAAGGCCAGAACCCCAGACACAACACACCTGAAAACAACAGACCATGAGGACACACCCACATAGGTAAGTACAAAAGCAGCACTCCCACAGACCACAACCCCTTGCAACATTGCAAACTAGAGAGGAGAGGAGAGGACACAGTGACACAGCAAGGACAGCAGCACACCACAGAAACGCACACATCACAACCACCACCACCACCACCACCAAACACCGGCACCACAAACCCCCTGCACATTACACAACACACACCGCACCAGCACCACAAACACCATGGCACCACAAAGAATGCCCAAGTTCACGCCCATGGAGCTGACGGTCATGGTCGACGAGATCATCAAGGTGCACCCACAAATCTATGGGAACCTGGTCCAGCACACACCACTAGCCACCAGAAAGAGAATGTGGAACCGGATCGTAGACCAGGTCAATGCAGTCGGGACCTTGCCCAGGAACAGAGTCGAAATAAACAAACGGTGGAATGACGTCAAGAGCCTGGTCAAGAAGAAGGAGAGCAAGAACAGAGAGCTGGCTGCCGTCACTGGCGGAGGGAATCCCGCGCTCTTCAAGACCTTCAAAGCGTGGGAGGAGAAGGTGCGAGTCATCATACATCCCGAGATCCTCGCCGGATTAGCAGGGGGAGTGGAGGCTGGTAAGTACAAACTAATGTATACCAGCACACCGCTATGTACTCACATGCACTACCACCATGCCACAGCTCAACAACATGCCACAGGGACAAACACCCCCATGTCCAGCACACAATACACAACACATCACACACACATGCAACAGACACCACCACACACAGCCCAAACCGAACAACTGTAAGATGCGTGGGGACATGTGTACACTCAGCCAGCCACGTAACCACCAACAGGTCCCCAAATATGCCAGAAGTGCCACAACGAGCACCCACCACACCCATGTGTCCGCCATAGCTGCACTAACCGACAAGTAACAGGTAAGTGGCAGGAACACAAAGTGCAGTGGGTGGGAGGGTGGACAGCCCAAGTACAAAACACACCAGGCCCCTAGTCCCACAGCACAGCAAGGAGGAGCATCCCCCACACCCCACAGCCACGTGTCAGCCACCGCAGTGCACAACGACAGCCGAAAGGTAGACATCACGGTCCACAGCAATCGGTGTCAGTGGGTGTCCAGCCACCACCACGACCCACAACACCCCCCACCCCCACAGACCTGCAACATGGAGCACCCCCGCTTAGAACCATGTGGCATCCAGTACATTGCACGCACGAACAACCTGCAGGTGGGAAACTGGACAGGGCTGGATTACTGGAGGCATGAGGACCGTAACACGACCAACACATGGGACATGTCACGTAGCAGACGAACACGCAGCACCGCCCACCGTCACGAACAAGTGAACAATGTGCACACGGACATGAACCACAGACTCACACCCCACATGACCCATCACAAACACAGCAACACCCAAGGAGCCACGTCTGCATGCACAAGCCACACTGAATATAGTACCACACGGCAGCCACTGTACAACCCATCACACACAACCGAAACACCATTGAAGTCCTGTCCATGTAGCCCCTACTGCCTGTCAACCACACACCCCACAACTATGCCTATGTAAGACAAACAACACTAGACGCAACAGAGCGGAACAACATAAATGCACACGAACACCACTGAACCCATCAAACACACAGACACACCATGCACATGCAACATACCATCCATCCCATCCGTCAGCCCCAGTCTCATGAAAGGCATGTCATCCGCACAGCTGCCACACATACAGCAGTCACGCTAAGATACATGCCCATGACCAACCATGTGCCAGAAGTCAATGAAGCGCACGACACACTGTGAGCAACAACACACAACATGGGCCACACCCCCCCGAGCACTGCAGTGATGCACATGGCACAGGGCAGCACGCACACCAAGGAGATGGGACAACTGCAATACGTTGGCTGGCACACAACCATCACTCACTCATAACGATGCGTCCAATGCCATGTCCAGTAATCACAACAGACAGCAAATATGCAGGCCATGTCAAGAATGCACACACCTCAAACCATGCACTGTCATGCTGCCACAACACGTCACGTTCGGCACCCATGGCTCACAGCATGTACCCCAAAAGCATATTCCATCCCAAATGCGAATCTGGGGCATGGCCCCCATGTTGCCATATGCGTTCCTAAGCGTCCCATCTGAACACCAAAAGCAAAGTACAAACCAGACCCAGGATGGGCCAGGAGCCCGCATACACCAGAGTCACAATAAGTAGGGGCACAGCAACACACCCATCGGCATGGCCAATCCGTCCCATGCCACATGTGCACAGCACACAGTCCCATTGTCAAGCACACACAACTACAAATGCTACAGCCACACACACGCCTCCGGGAAACCCATGTACGAGATTGCACGAACTGTTAATGTCAGACGACAAATACATACTTCGCCAGGTGCAACACAATAACAAATCTCATTCTCTCCACAGGTGACGAACTGCTGGATGCTGGGGATGGAGACAGCAGCCAGCACAGCCAGCCTACAAGCCCCCAACGAGGACACACGGATGTGGAGGATCTGTCCTCCTCTTCGGACACGGACCACCAAGCAGGCCCATCTGGTGTGGCAGGGCCCAGCCGCTCCCAGGACCCCTCCTACCCACCAACCCATCATCCAGGGCTGCTGAACATTCCCAGCCCCCTGCTGCCACTGTCGTTGCGGCCACACCCACGGTCATTGCGGCCACACCCACGGTCATTGCGGCCACACCCACGGTCATTGCGGCCACTACCATTGCCGCAACCGCCACCATCGCCGCACCGACCACCACCGCCGCCACCACCACCACGTCTTCGCTGGCACCAGCCCCAGCGCAGGTGGTGGCCCGGCCGACTGGATCCACCCTGGGAGCCACAGCGAGGACCGTGGTGAGCAATGTGGCTAGTGGGCAGGCCGGTGGCAGCAGTACTGGTAGGAGGAGCAGGGTCAGGGAAACGCAAGTCTCCCTGGGAGCCATGCCCTGCCTCAAATGGCCAGAGTCCTTGGGGCCTATGAAGAGGCCCAAGAACAATGGGTCAGGTCTGCTTCAGACACGCGGGAGGTGCTGGGGGTGCTGAGGTCCATGGACGCCCGTATGGGCCAACTCGTGGACCTCATGGGCCAGCTGGTGGTGGCGGTGAGGTCACAGCCAGGGACAGCAGCTCCCCTCCGCCACCACCTGCCGGGGCGCAGGGTCGAGCAGCAGTGTCCAGTTCCCCTGTGTCCACAGCCAGTGAGCACACCTCAACCACCAGCATGTCGCAAGCAGGCAGCCCCCTCGCAAACGTGGAAGGGGCCGTCCGAAGTGGAAACAGATCTCCCGGGAGGACTTTGCACGCTCCAGACGCAAGTGAGGCAGCCAGCCAGCCTTCCTTGACCACCCACTGCATTGACTTGGACTACGATCCCACTCCACACAGCCATCTGGATGGCATGTGTGTGTTGGACTATGGACATAGAACCAGTGGGTACACCCTGAGCATCACAAAGCCAAGACCGACAGCTCATTGTCACTGCACGCACAACTTATGTCATCACCTTACACACAATCACATGTCACAGTTTGAAATAAATGCACCTCTTACACAAACTGCTGTTTGTGCCCTGTGTTTTATTTGTACGGAATACAACGGCCACCTTGGGCGGAAAGGCACCTGATGCGTGGCATGGCAATGGAACCGGAGGGCCTGTAGGGACCTAGGGGTGGGAGACAGAACAGGAGCACATTCAATGAGTGTGTCACACACCCATCACACAGTACATGTCAACAACTACAAGCAATGTACACACATCGCACAGAGCAATAGGGCACAATGCCACAGCCACCAACAGTGGCATACTACCCTGGCCATGGAGCGTTGACACACAGCACGCAGTGAACAAACGGCCACCCTGACACAGCACACACACACCTGCACAGACAGAGCCACATCAGCCGTCGTACATGGACACTCACCGTCAAGTGAAGTAGTGGGCGATGAGCTGCTGCCGCACATTACCAGCTTCCTCCTCTCGGCTGTCCTCCTCACTCGAGCTGTCCTGGTCTGCGGGCTGGGGCCCTGGTTGATCTCCGTCATCCACGATGAGGGGGATCTGCTTCCGAATGGCCAGATTGTGCAGCATGCAGCACGCCACCACTATCTGGCACACCTTCTGTGGGAGTACGCCAGCGCACCCCCGGTGCGGTCCAGGCACCTGAACCTGGACTTGAGGAGGCCAAAGGTACGCTCGACCACACGTCTGGTCCTCCCATGTGCCTCATTGTAGCGATCGTCTGCTGGGGTGCGAGGATTCCTCAATGGACTGAGCAGCCATGCCCCATTCGGGTACGCAGAGTCACCTGGGTGTGAGGGACACAGAGAACCGTTGCTATTCCAACTGGACAGGGGACAGCATCGCACAACCAGCACGCTACACCACTCCACATACTCACCGACAATACAGCCACGATCCTGTTGCAGATTGGACATCAGTCGTGGCAAGATGCTGTTGCGCATTATGTAGTGCGTCATGGGCCGAGCCTGGGAACTTTGCACACACGTGGGTGATCACCATGTCCGCAAGGCACACCACTTGCACATTCAGGGAGTGCGTGTGCTTCCTGTTGCGGTACAGGTGCTCAGTGGCCTGTGGTGGAACAAGGCCAACATGTGTGCAGTCAATGGCTCCAACGACGTGTGGGATTCTGCCAAGGGCATAGAATGCACCCTTCACTGCCGCCAATTCACGAGCCCTGGGGAAGCGGATGTACCTGTTTCGGTACAGCATCATGGCTGCCAGTACATCCCTCAGCACCTTGCTGAACATGGGCTGGGACATCCCTCCTCCACTGCCCACTGTGTGCTGGAATGACCCAGTGGCGAAGAAATGCATGGCGGCCATCACCTTAGCCGTGGGGGTGACAGCTGTCGGATACACCCTGCGGGGACGGAGATGGGGTTCCAACATGGCACACAGTCGATGCAGGGTTGGCCTGTCCAGCCGAAACTTCCTAATGACCTCTGTATCGTCCATGTCCGCCAGCAATTGGTATGGGCGGTCAATGTTCGGTCTCCGCCTAGGGAAAATGGCAGTGGACACATGTCAAAGCAACACAACACATAGCAATTTCGCATACACATCACTGACATGACTGAGCAAGCACATGAGCCACAGCCCAGCTGTCAAGCTGGGACGGCACGGCCACAATACACTTACACAGGTCTCCCAACAATGGCAATGGCTAGTGATACAAACCACTGCCATGTGCATGCACATGGGGATCTAGGCCCCAATGACTTGCGGGGCGTGCTGATGGGGACTGACTGCATATTCGTCAAGCGGCAACGCCACGGCAACATGAATGTCTGCTGAGCATGGAACTGCTTCCGAGGCTGGATGAGTATGGCACACGACGACGACGATGTGGGCACAGGCTGAGTGGCCAAAACAAGTGGGACCTGTGGCACGAGGGGATATGAGACAGTAGTAGGTGTCAGCACTGCACCCTATGTACAGCACTGTACGGATCACACCTCCCGAAACATTGACAGGTGTCCACATTGACAGCCCCATGCCAAGACGGCTGTGTGCTTGCAGTCACACGTCACAGGTGAGAGGTTACATTGCACGTGCCAGGTGGCAGACGTACATAGTGGGAGCTGGCATGTGTGTGCATGTGTCTCCTGTTCAGGATCCACCAGATGGGCGCTGACTCTGTACTGAGCATTGGACACAGCATGTTCCGTGGAAGGCTTGTGTGTGTGGGATGGTGGCACTGGATGTGCCTCCGTTGGGTGGGGGGCCATGCACAGGGCGGGTACGTCGATGATTGCGCATTGTTGGTCACGGTGGGTGCACCCACTCAGATGTGGTGCCCTGTGTTCAATTCCTATGTCCGCATGATGATGGACTGTAGATGTGGGCAGACTACACATTGGTCGATGTGCTGTCTATATGCATGTGCCTTCACACCAGGCACAGCTGCCCCTGCACATGTGACCCCTGCTGGACTCGCTGCTGGGTCTGTGGAGCTGATGCACCTTCTGTGCGTGGGGCGGACAGCTCTCCTCACTTCCCTCATTGCGCATGTCATGACTTTGCCGCAGGTGACATGGATCATGGAGGGCCCACATGTACGCGTGGGTAGGCTACACATGATTGTTCACTGGTCGCCACCCCCAGTCAGTGTTTCGAATGGGAAGGTTGTCGTGCTGGTGGTATATTCGATGTGGCGGATGGGCGGGCCTAGGTGTGGGCTTACATTCCGGACATGGGGGGTAGTTGGATTGGCGACTAGTTGCAGTACACACGGGACACGTCTCATCCTTTCCACATCTGGGTCATCCCTTGTACTCACTGACAGTGATACAGTCATCTTCGCCCCAGCCCTCATGTCCTCCCCTCGCTCCCCCAATATGCATGTGCACCTGCGAGGCTAGCGCTTGCACAGGCAGCCCCAAGCTCGCACCAGAGAGGGCAAGGAGTGTATGTGTGGGTCCAGTTGCACGAGTGGGCTGTCTCAGGGTATGATGTGTGGCGGGACGCCGTCCACCTGCGTGGTGCCCCAAATGGAGACCCGGCCTGCATGGACTATGCATCACAGTCTTTGCCTTCCGGATCCGCCACCTGCGACACCCAGTGGCTGTGGCTGCCCTTGCGGCCATGCCGCGTCCGTCTGTGACTGATGGCCCACACATTCACTCTTTGGCCTCTCTGGGGAGGGCTCGGGGGTGGTGGCGCACGCGCTTGCACTTAGTCGCAATGGCATGTGGCGTGGTTGGTATAATGGGCAATGGATGGGATGGTGCGAGCCACCTCCCGTGACGTCAGTGCTGCTCGTGCTGTGGTGCGTCCCCTACACTTCCATTTGACTTGTGCCATGCTAGACGTTGAGGTTCTATTGCCTGCGTGATATGACCAGGAGGAGCGCGAGGAGACCTCTCACACACCATGCTCCACTGCCATCCCGTGCCCTGTATCGCCTGTGCGGATTGACTATGTTGGGGTTACACCTGGTCGACTGGGGCTGTGTGTGCCTTGTCAAGGGGCATGGCGGGCGCACAACAGGATCCAGCTTGTCCACAGAGGGTGGGCTGAGGTGCGCCTGGTACAGCTTTGTACGTGTGCCCGGCTGCTGTGCACACATGTGTTCACTCCCCCGACAGGTGTCCTCTCACAATGCCCAGGAAGCGGTGGTGTACTGTTCATGACCCCTCCCGACACGGCGTGCTCCAACTTGGCATGTGCGCATCTACCCCGTCACACCCACCCACCTGAGCACTGCGTCCATACGACTTCACACGACACATGTGTGTCTTCCACAGTTGTGCTACTCATTTGCGTTGACATCCAATACCAGTGGACTACATGGTCATGTCACGACTGCCGTGTACTTCACATACTCTCATCCTCTCTCATTCGTACTTGTGAAATGAGTCAGCGGAGACAGTTTTGGTTTCAAACATTATATTGAGTCTTCTGTCCTCTGTGATGCAGTATAGTGGACACTACTGGCAGCGGAATACATGTTGAGGATATACTGAGCATGATTGCAAATGGGATAGGGTGTGGGGTTACATGTGATTGGCTGTTGCATGTGGGATGTGGGCTTCAGAGTTACATCTGCTTGGCCAAGGCTGTGCTAATGTACATTTACGTATAGCTGCGGAGCTGCGGACTTTGACACAGACGGTATACATGTAGCCTACCAGACCGCTTGGCATCATGGGCAGAGTCCATCTCAGTTCCATGTGACAGGTTTGCTGCGGTTGTTCCTCATGCACGCGTGCATGTGAGATGACATCAGGGCATGTGCTTGCGTGCATGCAGCGGCGTGCCACTTGTTGTTGCAATGTGGTGGTTACTGGACATGTCACAGTCACTGGGGTCGTGTTGTTGTTGTATGCACTTGTCGTCCATGCAAAGGTCCTGGTAAGGGATTCCCGGGCGGGGTGGGAGGGGTGCAGCACCCACAGACTCCAGGCGACCTATTCATGTCCACTGAGCGGTGTGTGTGTCCATGGGCGCTGGATCCATGTCGTGTCCTGGTTGTTCGTGCAGTTCCGTCCATGTGGGTGCGATACACAGACCCCATGCCACTGCCTCCCACGATGCATGCGGTGTTCCTGGATGTGATGGGGAACAGTGTGCATGTCCCGGTCATATCCGATGTCATGGCGATGTCGTTGATGGTGTGGTAACAGTTGCCGGTCGTTTGGTATGGCTGTTGTGGTGGTGACTGGCCAGTCCGTGCGGAAGCTAAGCATGGGTGCGGGGTTGGACATCATAGGTCAATCGGGGAACCTGCGTTGTGGTCCGACGAATTTACAGGTTGTCAGGTATGCGATGCCGTCCAGCAGGGCTTCCATGTCATTGGTGGTGTACATGTTTGCCAGCCAATGTAGCGGATGGTGGCTGTCAAGGTGTTGTTCGTAAGTTGTCCCTTGGAGGACCATGATGGGGCATGCTGGGTGACATTCGATGTAGCTGTTCTCGATGATCCGTCGTGTGGAGGCACAGTGGTCCCATTTCAGTGCGGGTGCGATGTTGGCCACATACGCCATGCCCCCATAGGCAGAGCAGGCCCTGTCGTGTGCGTCCAGAGGGAGGAGTAGTGGTAGCAGGTCCGCCTTTAGACATGCCGGGTTGGAGAGGCATATCTCCACGGGATGCTGGTAGGGACACCTCCGACAGTAGAAGACGGGCATGACGCAGCTGAACAATGTGATGCGGTAAGTCAGTCGGTAACTTACGTTCAGCAGGGACAGGAGATCGCATCCCAATATATGTATCAGGTTGGTTTTGTACAGCTTGAGCTGTCCGGCGTAGTTGGGTAGGTGTGTTGCGGTTGCCATTTCGCAGCGGTGCGTTGTGGTGGCGTGCTCCGGCTGTGTGTGCAGTCTGCAATGTGCACGCTCCGAGGTTGCTGTGAGCTCTGTGTAGTCGTAGGGAGACAGGACTTGTGTTCTGTTGGCTTGTTTGGAGGACACGGGCCCTCATCCCACATGCTTCTCAGACAGTTCAAGGTCAGTGATGTGTGACTCCTTCCAATTAACTTGCATGTGGCCGACATGGGGAGTGTTTTCTTCTTTCTTCCCCGTCCGTTGTGTGCTTCTGTGATATGCGCTATCTGCCCTGTGGTCGGTCTCCTCGGCATGCCTGTGTTGGTCTTTTCTTGGACAATGGCTGTATTCACCGGCTTCTTTCGTAGGGCTGTGGTTTCGGAGTTGGAATGGAAGGTCATTCAGTGCTGTCTGCTCTCCCTTGTGTGGGCGGCAGGCTGCCTTTCCGCTCTGCGTTGGGCCTTGTGTGTGAATGTTATTCTTGGGCCACCTGTTGTCGGTCCCCGGGCTCTTTGGTGTTCCGTTTTATATGTCTTGTTCATATGTGCAGGGTGGTATGGGTGTTTCAGTGTGGTACTGGCGTTCCTCTTCCCGAAGGGGCCCTGCTTCTCCTAGTTGGTGTTGCCGCCGCTGTGTGCTTCGCCATGTTTGTTACACTGGGGTGTGTCCTGCTGTTGCGTGACTTCACTGACATGTGTGCGTCGGTTGTGTGGCGTTGGGTGTTGTCCGTGAATTGGGCGTTGGGGACATGTCTGTGGCAGGCCTGTCACGTGTCATGTGCGTTCGGGGTGGGGCTGATGTGTGTGCTGCTTGGTTGTGTCCCTGTGTCTGTGTGCGACGCATGCATGGCGCTGCGGTTGGCCTCTGCGTTGTGTGCATGTGTGGCGGCGTCATCGCCGCTTTGGGGCCGTGACGGGGTCGTTGGTTCCTAGTCCCAGGTGGTGTGTACACATGTGTTACGCGATGTTACGATTTGGCCTGTGTGTCATATGTGGATGCAATGGTGGATGTGTAGTGTACACGCGCTGGGGGGGTTGTCCGCTTTTTCCGCCCTTGCACTGTGTGCGCTGTTTGCGTGCACTTGTTGTGTGTGTGCCTACCTGCGTCTCCGCGGTACGTTGCGTCCTTGGTGGTGCATCAGCAAGAGCATGGGGAGGGCCTGCAGTGCTGGATTCATGCTCGGGGAGCCGCTTCTTCGTTGTCCGTGCTCGGCGTCCGTGTTACCGCTTCGGTTTGTCGTACGGTATCTCTTGGCCGTGGGAGCCGTTTGTTTGCGGCATCGTAATTTATGCGCCGGGCGGGACGTGTTTTCGTCGGACGGTGTGTGTCAGTTGGGCTGCGCCGCTACGTGTACGGGCGCACTTTGATGGCGGACGGTGTTGCTGGCTTGCCGGCGGTGTTTGGCCTACTTTTCGCATCGTAATTGGGCGGGCGTGTGGACTGCTGCGTGCCGGCGGTAACTGGTGGTTTTTGCATCCGCCAGCACGGCGGTTGTGCTTCCGCTCGCCATCGTAATGACCCCCTTAGTTTTTTATATTTTATTAATTTGGTATATTGTTTAATGTTTTGAAATTGTTTTGTTAAAATGTTTAGAAATATATATAAATATATATATATGTTTTTATAACAGTACAATTAAAACTTTTTTTTAAAATGTAATATGATGTAAAATACTTGCTTTTAATAATAATGTTACTTTATATATATGGAAGGAGGAGGGAGAACATTTCCTGGCATACCACCACACAATTAGCCCAGATGCATTGTGGTAAATGCAGTGCATGATAACATTCACTTCAATTGAAAGTCTTTAGTATTCACTATTGTTGGTGCAGCCAGTGCTGTGTATCTCTAGACACATGTTTCAGGATTGTTGTCCTTCAGTAGAGAGTAACAAGTGAGTGATGTAAGTGTTATCAAGCACTGCATTTACCATGATGCATTGGGGCAAATTGAGTGCTGGGATGTGAGGCAGTGTGTTCCCACCCTCCTTTACTTTACTTTATATATATATATATATATATGTATATATATATATATATGCAGTTTTTTTAAAGAAGCCCCAGGGAGGTGGCGGTCCCCGGGGCTGTGGGGGGGCTGTGTGCCCCCCGCATATTATTTAAAAAGCCCCAGGGAGGTGGTGGTCCCCGGGGATGCGGGGGCCCATGCGTCCCCCGCATATATTAACAACATTGTCCCAGGGACCTGGCCCACCCGGGGGCTTATTAAAATGAAGTGCAGGACACCGCGCTTCATTTTTTTTTTTTTCGGCGGGATTCGCGCACCCTGCGTGACTCCGTTAATGTTTTTAAAAACAAATGCTTTTTTGGGCCCTAAGGGTCACTCTGGGACCCCCTGACCAGGCCTAGGGGGTCATGGTGTTTATACCCTGCCACCTTTTCTTGTTTTTTAACCTTTTTTCTTGTGACTCGGTTCAACCGAGTCACAAGATGACTTCCAACACTTCTTAGTTTGAAGTGTTGGCAGCCAATCAGAATCAAGCTCGTGCTCAGGAGGGTTCGCTGATCCACCGCGGTCACCAGATATATAATGATTTTTAAATATGAATGTCTCAGGAACTACTGAACGGATTTACACCATTTAAAGCAAAGAGTGCACTCTGGACCAGGAACTACCTCTCTGCCAAATTTGGTGTAATTTCGTTTAGCAGTTCAGGCTATTTCCTATGGAAATTAACATGGAGAAAACGCGGTTTGGGACCCCCTTTTTTCTCGGCCCCCGCTTGATGAATCACCCCGAAACTTTCAAGACAGGAGCTGACAGGAGCACCCCATTCGTTTTGAAAATTTTGCAAAGATTTGTCAAACAGCGCCAAAGATATTGGCAAATCAAAAAACGCTTTTCCTATGGAAACTAGGTCCTAACTATAACTACCTACTGGCGACCGCCAGTAGATAATATATATATATATATTTATAATATACATGCACATATATATGTGTGTGCTTATATTAGTATATATATTTATATATAGGATTTAATATTAGTTATATTTATTTAATTTACATTATATTAATGTTTAATTTAAAATAGTTAAGATTTACTATTTTAAACTAAATACATTTTTGGAAAACGATTTTTTTGTATGTTTTTTAAAGATATTAGGGTGAAACTATACATTTTTTCCGATATTTTTGTACTTACCGTTATAAGTATAGGAAAACAATATTTTTGTAAGCGATATTTTTGGCACAATATTTTTGATCGCAATATTGTTAGTATACAAACAAAAATGAGTCCCTCTTTGTGTCAATCACTCTAACTACACACACTCCTGATATATCGTTATTTGCAGTCACTACTTATTCTCAACGCTGAACAAAGTTATATGTAAATATGTCTTGTTTATTAAAAATTATTTTCTAATATACAATGTTATCACTATCATTCTTATCATAAGGCAAATGCATTGAAATCCACATGTGCAAACATCATGAATCAATTTCATCAAGCAATAAAATCATATACATCATAAAAAAGGTTAAAAAACATTGTCATAGAATTCTCTCATCTATTACAAAACACAAGTAATCATCTGTTGCAAAATACAAATTGTCGACACACCGTCTCGGTGGCTTTCAACTTGATGCCCACCACCTTCTTCAGGACAAGATATTTACAACCGAATTTAATATAAAAATATAAAATATACACTATTACTTTCCGATAGGCATATTTACATAAACAAGTTCAGTCTTGTCTAGTGTAACTAATTAGTCAATTTCCTCAAAATTAGCTCATCTTCTATCATCTGTTGTCATTGAACACCACTATTGTTAATATCAATCAATTAGAAACTAAAACCAAAAATAATGTTATCAAATGTTGTCAGGAATCACTACATAGTTAAATTGGGGCACATATGAGCTGAAGTAGATCTGCTTAACAGTGGCAGTACTGCACGGATGGTGAGAGGCAAGAGGGCACAAAGTGCAGCAGCACAGCATGAATTTCAAAGGGATTTGTGACTGTGGGGGTATCATTAGGCATTAAGGGGGTGATTACGATGGCGGGTGGTAGCACATCCGTGGTGCTTTTCCGCACTCCAGCAGCGGTCCTCCCACCCGCCATATTACGATGGGCAAACATAGCCCATTTTCCGTCCGCTGAGGAGTCAGGGGAACCGCCAGATTTTTAAGCCCGCCACCGCGGCAAAGGGAGCCAATAGGGACTCACCGCCGTGCGGAATGACGTTCCATCTGCCGTACAAATCACGATGCCACAAACAGCTCATCACACCGCAGCGGAGAATCCACCCATTCAGAGACAGCAGAAGCACGACAGCGAAGCGTGAAACCAGACTCCCGGTCCCCTCCACCCGGTCCTGATCGCAATGGATCCAGCACTCCAAGCCCTTCCGGTGCTGTACCTCCTCCACTACCAGCAAATAATGTACCGTTGCGGACAACGATGCAGGTACGCAAATACACAACTCCGCACACAACCACAACACACAACTTTTGTACCGACACACGGTTCCTGTCCACATCAGACACTCTGGTGGGGACAGGAACACATCCCCCAGTGTACCCACACATCTCCCACCTGTCAGAAACTCACCCCTCCACATCCGGGTCACCCATTAACCGCGAAATCACTGCAATGTCCCGGTCACGTCACCGCAGCGGTGAAGATCTGAGAAAACCTGCGCACAACGCAGTAGGCAGGACCTTCGCCAGGCATGGGCAGTCCACAAAGATTCACAGGGCTCCACCTTCACCCTACCCACACTACTCATCCCACACCCATTTGAGAACATGCTGTGTGCTCCTCCTGTGCCCCCCTGCACAATTAACCTGCCAGGTGCAGCCAGACCTTGCACCTCACACATCAAAGGACAAGGGAGATTGACTGGGAAGGTGGGGGTGAAGAGTAACACCCTGCACAGAAGCTCAGGGGCTGGACAACCCTCCTCCTCACACCAACCTTCCACCCCTGTGAAGCTAACTGAGTATGATCACAAAATGAAGACTCACACCACCTATGAACATCCAATGAACTGTTCACACTGCCTGTCAAGTCACTCACAAACACCCCACACTGACACCCAGCCACATACCCATACCATAGGCCCCCAGCAATTGAGGACAACAAATGTGCCAGCCAAAAGTGAAGTGGACAGTGCTGGAAAACCATGGAGCAAGCCACATAGCATCTGTACATCACATGCAAGAGAAGGAACATATCACACCACCCTTAGGCCATCAAATCAGACATGGCTGGCACAGTGAGTCAAATTAAGCCAAAGTGACCTCTGTGCAACAACTCAGGGAGACATCAAGGCAGGCCATGCATTGGCACAGGAATTATAGGAAGTGTCTGAAGTCATACAGTGACCAGCCACACATCTGTCTCCACTTACTTGACATGTGTATGTCATCAGCACAACACACATGGCTTATTGTCACACTCCTTGACTGTCAAACACAAGTAGGACCTTCACACATACCCCTCCCCTATCCACCTCACACCTGCAGCCCACAACACCTGTGAGAAACACACAGAATGGTCCAAATGATGTCCTGTGAGTCCAATGACAACCAATCACACACCCTGTAGTGCATCCACAAATGTCACACCCGCACTCAGGGTTGCCTGAACCAATGCTGACACAAAAACAATAGCCAAACACAAAGCTCACAAACAACAACCACAGAGGTCCAACAAGCCCAGACATGTGTAGCCAAATAGTGGAAAGGCAATGTGACCACAGAAAGAACAGGAGTAAACAACATTGTCACTCAGGGCCAATGCCCAGACACCATATCCCAACACAAACAAGAATCGCATCATCCAAAAACAAACATGAACAACAACTGGGATCAATGGGACAATCAGCTGACACAGACTGAGACACCACACCACTCATCCAGTGAACATGGCGTCACAGTGTACCACAAGCATGCACATGCACAATCCTGACAAGTGACAGGTCAAAAATAGGAGGAGAAACCACCAATGTGCACCCAAAACGAGCTTAGGAACAAGAATCTACCTGTCTGCATGTGCCAGACACACAAGTAATGCACACTACACTTGCAACACACATCTGCATGTATCACACAGCAACAACTACTCACACACAATCCCATGCAAATAGAACATCACACACACATAGCATCTGTCAGAAGAAAGAGCCAACACAGGCCAAACACTGCATACATCCACAACAAAAACACAACAGATGCACATACCAAAACATCACATACCAAATTCAGCTGGACATCAGGGGGATGCACACCAGGCAAGTACAAGGCAACACACACTACAGCACTGCAAGCACACCAAGCATTGTGTGCACACCAATCAAACCAGTAGCACATATATCTGAGTGCCACACCATGAACTCCCACAACACAAATTATCACAGCACACAGAGAACATCACACTCAGGAAGGATAGCAGTACCTCAGCAAACACACAAACAGCTCAACCATCACCCACAGATGCACAACTAAGGGAAATCCAGGGGCAAACAACATGACTAGAGGACTGTGCTGCTCAAACATATGCACTGCACATGAGCAACCATGACTGCAAAACAGTCAAAGAAAACAACACATAACTAATTTGGGCAACTGTCCTGAGTGGCACATTGGTCCTGTACACATTTCAGCCCCACACAGCATAGTGTCACACTTTGAAGTGGTGGGGAGGCTCACACACTGGCAAGCCATGGGGTGGAAGACATGAGATTGAAGTCGTGTGTACGTCAGTAGTGGACAGGTGAGGAGTGAACAGTACACAAACACATAGAGGAGTCACTCACAATGTGTAGGCATCAGAAGCACATATAGGGGATGGCATGACTCCACATACCACATACCATACTGGAGCCAAAAATGGGTCAACTGCATGAGAAAACTCACAAATAATGTCAGTGTGGCTGAGCAGGCCTGCACAGTGAGCACAAACAGTGACAAGACACATGGCTGATCAACAAAATACAACACAGACTTGGCAGGCACACACACTGCATACTCACAAATGGCAGCGACAACAAGTAGGTGTCCCCCAGGAGTGCAAGGACAAACCAACACACTGCACAGTGCCCAACCTACAACTCCTACATGTGTCCACAATCTGAAGCACATGTCAGACAATTGAAACAAACAGGCACCCATTACCTGGATCATACATGTGTGCAGTTGGCATCGCAGGGGCACACACACATCAACACCACTGACAATGACAGCACATTCACACTGTATGACTACTGAAGTTCACATATACAAATGTACCTCGTGTGACTAGGAAGACAGGCCTACACAAGATGACCGCACATCAACATGGCAGTGTGGGTAAGGATAGTCAACAAAGTCAATGTCAAGGTATACAGAGTTGCTATCATGGATGTCTCTTTGACTTGCGTTTGGCCGGTGCTTTGACACTTGATCCTCCCGTGGTGTTTCTCGGACCGCCCCTCTTGCGTTTTCCAGGGGGGGCTCCTGCTGCGGGGTCAGCGGTGTCTGAGGAGTCATCCTGTTGCTGCTCACCCCTCTCTGTGGCCGTAGCTGGGCTGGTGGGGGGTTCACCCTACGGGCCACTGGAGGGGGTTGAGCTGTAGTTTGGGCCACAGGTCTGTCCCTCAGAACACCCACGAGCTGGCCCAAGAGGTCCACGATTTGGCCCATACGCGTGTCTATGGACCTCAGCAGCAGGCGGAGCTCTCGCGATTCTTCCAGAGCCTGGCCCATGTGTCCCTGGGCTTGTTCGTAGGCCCCAAGGACTCTGGCGATGTTGGCCAGGGCTTCGGTCCCAGTGTCCTCCCGATTTTGTCCCCCAGTTGCCCTCCCACCTGCCCTGCTGCCCCGGACCTGTGGCGTTGCCACTCGACGTACCCACAGGCTCTCCCTGCCCTCCTCTGATTGTGTGATGGGGTTGGTAACCACTGAGGCAGGGCGAGTGTTGCAGGCAGCGGTAGTGGTGGTGGTGGTTGAGGCCGCACAGGTCGTTGCAGCAGGGGTCAGCGCGGTTGTTGTTGCTGGGGTGGTGGTGGTGGTGGGGACAGTGGCGTCCTGGGACATGGGGCGCCCTGGCAGTCCGGACGGGCCAGGTCGGTGCTCCTCATCCGAGAAACTTAGGGAGTCTGCATCCGAGAGTCCATGTTCCGAGTGTGGAGACTGGCTCTGCATGTTGGTGTTGTTTTCTACAGCAGTGAGTTGTTGATCTCCTGTTGAACGGAGATGAAATGGTCATTAAAGTGCACCCCACAAGCATGGTGTTAGATGTTTGGATGTTACATGTGTTACACCACAAAGTTTGCATTGTTTTCACTTTGTATGGCTGCAAGGTACTGCACATCATGCCATGAAGTATGGGTACATACATTACTTGTCCATGGTGTGACATGTAAATAGGTACCATGTTCCACATACAGATTGTGTGATTACAAGAACATGTTGTCATCTACCGACTTGCAGCCCATTAACTTTATGTGATTTGTCTTTTTGGTTTGATCTGCAATGAAGACGTTACATCTGAGCAAGAAATAGCCATTGTAATCTTCTGCATACCTTTGTGTTATCATGTACTTTACTTTCTTTCAACAGCTGACCATGCATGTTTTGTGTTCATATGGGCCTTAATGCTCTGCCACCATGGCACTTGCACATAGCATTCCGTGCTGGACATGATTGTGCCCTGAATTTCTTTACAATGTGACTTGCTGGCTTAACGTTACGTGACTATTGGATGTATGCCATGTTGGGTGACATGTGAGGGGTGGTGTGGTCATATGGCTCCATGCTTTTTGAGAGGATTGGCAGGGTGCATGCACTGTCTACCTACCTGTACAATTGAGGGGAATTGCTGGCACATGGTTGTGGGTGTGGGGGGTGCTCCATCCTGGTGAGCTCTGGGGCAAGGGGGCCTGGTGAGAGTTGTAGTGCAGGCTTCCCAGACACAACCACCCCTTCCCTGTTAAGATGGCTACCTACCTGTTGTTTGATGAGGGTAATGCAATGTCTGCCACTTGCTTCTGGGTGGGGTGGGGGGAGTGCTCCATCCTGGTATGCTTTGGGACAAGGGGGCCTGGTGGGAGTTGTAGTGCAGGCTTCCCAGACACAACCACCCCCTCCCTGTTAAGATGGCTACCTACCTGTTGGGTGAAGGTGGGCAATGCAATGGCTGACACATGCTTCTGGGTGGGGTGGGGGGAGTGCTCCATCCTGGTATGCTTTGGGACAAGGGGGCCTGGTGGGAGTTATAGTGCAGGCTTCCCAAACACAACCACCCCCTCCCTGTTAAGATGGCTACCTACCTGTTTGTTTGATGAGGGGAATGCAATGTCTGCCACTTGCTTCTGGGTGGGGTGGGGGGAGTGCTCCATCCTGGTGAGCTCTGGGGCAAGGGGGCCTGGTGAGAGTTGTAGTGCAGGCTTCCCAGACACAACCACCCCTTCCCTGTTAAGATGGCTACCTACCTGTTGTTTGATGAGGGTAATGCAATGTCTGCCACTTGCTTCTGGGTGGGGTGGGGGGAGTGCTCCATCCTGGTGTGCTTTGGGACAAGGGGGCCTGGTGGGAGTTGTAGTGCAGGCTTCCCAAACACAACCATCCCCTCCCTGTTAAGATGGCTACCTACCTGTTAGGTGAAGGTGGGCAATGCAATGGCTGGCACATGCTTCTGGGTGGGGGGAGTGCTCCATCCTGGTGTGCTTTGGGACAAGGGGGCCTGGTGGGAGTTGTAGTGCAGGCTTCCCAAACACAACCACCCCCTCCCTGTTAAGATGGCTACCTACCTGTAAGGTGGAGGTGGGCAATGCAATGGCTGACACATGCTTCTGGGTGGGGTGGGAGAGTGCTCCATCCTGGTGTGCTTTGGGACAAGGGGGCCTGGTGGGAGTTGTAGTGCTGGCTGCCTGTACACCTGCCCCCATGGTAATGTTGCTAGCTACCTTTGGGGTGAATCAGAGGGAGTGGATGTTGGAACTGTGAGACATGTGTTGGGGAGAGTGTGGTGCACATGCATGCATTTTGACCTGGGAGGTGTAGCTTTGTAGCTGTGCAGGACAGTCCATAGCAGTGTGATGGTAGACATTTGTTGGTACTTACCAGCCTCCACTCCCCGGGTATTCTTGTGAATTCCAAGCACCTTCTCCTCCCATGCCGTGAATGTTCGTAGTGGAATAGGAGGGCCACCGCCAATCCTCTGAGCCAGCTCACGGTTCTTGTTGTTCTTCTCTTTCACCTTGCTCTTGAGGTCATGCCACCGCCTCATGATCTCCTTCTTGGTGCGCAGGATGGTCCCTACTGCATTGACCCTGCTGACTATCCTTGCCCACATTTGCGTTCTGGTGGCTAATGGTGTCTGTTGGACCAGGTTTCCAAACAAATGTGGTTCTACTCTGATTACCTCATCTACCATCACTGACAACTCATTGTCTGTGAATTTGGACATTTTTGTCTGTGACATGGTGTGTGATGTGCAAATGGGTTAAAGGTGCATGTGTGGAGGAGGTGGTGGTGATGTGTGTGGTGTGTGTGTTGTTGTGATGTGTGCAGATTTGCCTATCCTTTGTGCTGTGGGGTTGGACCCTTCAGTTGTGGAGTAGTGCAAAGGATTGTGGTCAGGGAAGGCGCTGGTTTTATACTCAGCAATGTGGGTGGGTCAAAATGTTGTATTCCTGTCAGGTGTGTTGTGTGGGTTGACCTGGGATTTGTATTTTTTTGGTGCCATGGGGATGTGTCATTGGGGTGTGTTAGGTGTTTTTTGAGGCTGAGCCAGGTTGATTGCCACACTTGGTAGCCTTGTTGTGTGTTTTGTTGTCGTCCGCCATTGCTGTTCCGGAGCGAGCGCGGCGGTGGGTATACAACCGCTCTTCCGCCGGCTCTCCCATTCATCGATGCTTGCGATCGCGGCGGTCGGAAAAGAGCTGATCGTTCCGCTGCCACCGCAATGGTATCCTAATTCAACATGCGGTCACTCCGCTGGCCGTGCGGCGGTTTCGGGTGTTTCCGCTGTAGAACCGACCGCCGCGGATGGAATTTTACCTGCTCCGCACACTCCCGGCGGTGTTTCGTGCATTCTGACCACCGCGGTCGGATTTTTCTGGTGGTTCATCCTAATCTGACCGCCGGTTTTCCCGCAGTACATGCGGACAGTTAATTTCCGCTACCACGGCGGTCGGGGTGCTTTTCCGCCCGCCATCGTAATCGGGCCCTAAGTGTGCTATGTCATCCAATCCACTATGTTAGCCCTTACCAATCTGATTGAAAGTGGAATTCTCAAGCCATGATGGCCAACAGGCAACAGGAAGTGCAAGTAAGAGTCACGTGCAGGCATTTACTGGTAGAGACAATAATAAGGTGCACTTGAAGTCTCCTGACAGTGCCAGACAACATTGCATGTTGGTAGATTTTTCGCATCCTGCTGAGTTAGCCACCATGCCTTTCCCTTCACTTGCACCTTATTTCTTTTATATTATTCGAGTTGAAGTAGTTATTGCTGTTTTTGGTAGTTCTCCTTCTTGATTGCTTTATATCAGGAGAATCAGAGGCCTTACTTTAAGGGACATTACATATCTGGTAAGTACATCAGCAGGTTAGTTACATCACTGGTAAATTCATTAGAAGTATTCACCTTACATCTGTATTGTTTAGGTATTTACTTCGCAGGCCTTTTCTTTGCAGGCAGGTGCCTTATGTATGACATATAGATAGTATATGTATTACACAGTGGTTGTCACAACTGTGTTTTCCATTTGAGCCACACTTTCCATTGAAAAGGCATTTTTTGATTTGCTTATAACTTTTGATTCCGTGGACAGATTTGGACGAAACTTGCCAATCTACTAACTCAGTCAGCTACGTTTTGTCCTGTTAAGAGGATGAAAATGTACATCATTTCCCATTTTAACTTCCATAGTAATACTTCCATAGGAATTTTTGTCACAAGATATAGCAAAAAGCTCTAAATTAATTTACATTAAACTCGTCATGAAACGAAGAAGAACTTTAGTCAGAAAGAGAGATTTTTTTGATTTGATGTTAATCCGTTCAGTAGATTTTGAGATAGCTGTGTTTAAAATGGGTGCTGGATGGGTTTTCAGTGGCTTAACAAGTTTGAGCCAGAACCATATATCTGTGTTTTTTTCGGTGGCTTGTAGTCCTCTAGAGCCTTTTTCTTTGTTGTTACTTTTTCAAATGTATTACATGGATTCATACCCTGCAAAGCAATGGCATTTAGGTGCAGGTTTCTTGGAGTAGGGAGTGACATGCCTCCCCTTCCCAGTTAAGCCATTTTCCTGTCTATTTTTAAATTGCTTCAGGCAGGTGCATAAATACATAAATTAACTATCTGGATGGTAAGCGACAGTGTCTATGGTATTCTGTTTTGGGATTTAATTTGTAAAATGTTCAATGGGAATCAATACTCTGATTAATAATCATCAAAAAGAGTTGCGACAGTCAGAGATAAAGTGAAAGACCGGGGACCCAATAGCAGATAATGGCGAGCTCTTGCAAAAAAAAGCTATGTCTTGACTGCTTTTGGAAGATCAGGTGGCCTTCAGGGTTTCATTTAGAGTTTTGTTCAATGCCATATGGTACAATCTGATCACTGTGAATACATGGTGAACAAAGATGGTGTAGTGTTAAAATCCAACAGAATATCTCCGATGACCTCAGGGGGCTACAGGTGGAAGATATAAAGAATGATACAAAGGTAAGGAAGAGGAGAAAGTTGAAGACATGATAGGTGTGGAGAAATGTGTCTATTTGCAAAAGGAAGAAAGTAAGAGCAGTCTGCACTCTCTGGAGCTGAACCCACAAGGAGGCTTTTGGCTCAGTAGGTATAAAACATAAAGCAAGAGGCTTTTCTTAACCCACATTTGGAATTGCTCTTTGGAGAACTGACCATGTGACAAAGGGCAGATATTTTGATAAGGAGGGTGTTGGACCGGTCAGCCTTAGGGTGGTCTTCCCCCCAGCTTTTTTGCCTTCCTCCTCCATTTTTTCTGACTTCATTTTTATTGGCCTTAGGACTCTGAGCACTTCACCACTGCTAACCAGTGCTAAAGTGCATGTACTCTCTCCTCTAAACATTATTATATTGACTCATACCCAATTAGCATATTTATTTTACTCATACGTCCCTAGTAAACTGCACAACATTGTCCAGGGCCTGTAAATTAAATGCTACTAGTTGGCCTGCAGCACTGATTGTGCCACAAACTTAAGTAGCCCTTCAAACATGGCTCAGGCCTGCCATGGCAGAGCCTGTGTGTGCAGTTTTAAAATGCCATTCCGACCTGGCAAAATAAACCTTTTGCCAGGCCCAAACCTTCCTTCTTATTACATATGTCACCGCGGGGTAGGCTCTGAACAGCCAAGAGGGCAGGGTGCAATGTATTTAAAAGGCAGGACTTATACTTTAAGTTTTACATGTCCTGGTAGTGAGAAACTCTTAAATTCGTTGTTCACTACTGCAAGGCCTATATCTCCCTTTGGATAACATTGGGATTACCTAATTACATTTTATAAGCGTAATTCTCAAATGGGAAGATATAACTGATTTACGTTTGGTGTCTCTGGAAACTTAAATTCTAACTTATGGTGAAGTCGGATTTTAAATTACAATTCTGAAAATGCCACTTTTAGAAAGTTGCAAAAGGAACAATTAATGGACAGAATGCAGAACAATGTCATACATTCACCCCAGTACAGAGTTCTGGGCCTAAATGCGTTGGTCGTTTGCTCCCCATCCCATTCCAGTTCGAATCCAGCCATATGCAAATCAGTCTTGACCCTGTGCCCAATCGGAACAGTCCAGCCTGAACTGCCAGGCCAGGTCCACCCTGGACTAGAAACAAGCATCCTAGGACCGGGTTCAGGGTTTCACCCCCTCATCAGCCAGGATAGCTTGACTTCAGTGGCATGGAGAGCATGGGACCCACATCTGAGCACACCCGTCCCACTCGGGGTGACCAGTGCAGAAAGAACAATTGGTGGACAGAATGCAGAACAATGTCATACATTCACCCACAACAGAGATCTGGGCCTAAATCCATTGTTTTTTTGCTCCCCATGCCATTCCAGTTTGAACCCAGCCATATGCAAATCAGTCTTGACCCTGCACGCAATGGGAACAGTCCAGCCCGAACTGCCAGGCCAGGTCCTTCCTGGACTGGAAACAAGCATCCTATGACTGGTTTCGGGGTTTCACCCCTCATCAGCCAGGATAGCTTGACTCCAGTGGCATGGAGAGCACAGGACCCACGTCTGGGCATACCCGTCCCACTCGGGGTGACCAATGCAAAAAGAACAATTGATGGACAGAATGTGCCGAATATTCCCAGACGTGGGTCCCGGGCTCACTGTGCCACTGGATTCAAGATAGCCTGGCTGATGAGGGGTCCCAGGTAGCTTGTTTCTGGCAACGTGGACCGACACTCGATGACGATGCAACAGAACCTAGCATTGCAGCCTTGCTGCATCTCGGAACCAATGCATCACTTCGGCTGCGCTGTGCATCTTCGACACGGATCACGCAACGCTCTGCAACCAGGATTTAAGGTTCTCTTTTCAGCTGACCTAACTGGTTTCTTGTAGCTGGCCCATGTTCCATCGCGGTCAGCCTGGACTTGTGACTTTGTCCGCTCCGGCGAGACGAGATCTCCCCAGTAGAGCTTTGTGCTATTCTCACTGTAAACTTTAAAATTCCATATCTCCAGTTCTACTAATTGGAATTTTGTTGCTTTTGTCTTGTTTTACTTATTAAAACGAACTCAATTTTTCTAAACCTGCTGTGGGCTCCTTTTCTGTTGGGTTTTCACTGTTTTACTGTTTGATGTGTTTTTTACAAATACTTTACACATTACCTGTAAGTTAAGCATGACTGCTCTCTGCGAAGCTACCAATGGGGTGAGCACAGATTAGTTTGTGGTTTGCTTTTGCCTTACCCTGACAAGGATTGTGGTTGCTGCTTGACCAGGGCTGACACCCCAGTCAACCAACAACCCAATTTCTTACAGGGGGCACACAGATGTGGACTTTGGTTGTTTGGTGGCCAAGGAGAGTTCAGCACCGGTTTGGCGAAAAGATACAGTAAAAAGGTCTCAAGGCATTACCCAAGTCCTCATGGCTCTCTACTTGCAACATACTTTCCTTTTGGAGGTGTTCCTGTAGTACACGTGTAAGAGCTAGGTTAGCGGGTGTTCCCCTAGTTCATGCTGGAAAAAGAATATTCCTGTTTCCAATCACTTACTAAGGGAGGGATAGGAAAGGCAAAATTCAGTGGAGACACAGACATCAGCCACTTGCTAAGGGTAGAGGCCAAGGGGTATGCACCCTGAATATCGACCCCAGAATGTCTATGGGGCACAGTATGGAGGACAAAATATTGATAAAGAAACATTCACAGGCATGTGAGTCTAGATTTTCAATACTTAACTCCACATATGTACCTATGCTGTACATGTCTTCAAGGTGCCTAGATGTGGAGTTAGGAATAGTAAATCAATACTTCCCTATATGTACATACCTTTCAATGTTTTGTCCCTCGATATTCTTGTATCATGATACATCTGGAGTAGATAATCTGCAGTACAATCAGGTGAAGGTGCTAGGGTCAGAGGTCTATAATGGAGAGATATGCCTGGTTCCGAATCATGACCACTTTGGCCTTGTGTTGCTTTTGTTTTGGACAATTACTATTTATTCATTGGCTTATAACTTAAAGACTTGAATGAATGAGTTTGAGGGTAGAGGGGTAGAGGGGTAGAGCAAGGAGCCATTGGCTTTTCTAGGGGAGTCACGAGTCAGATGTTGGCTGCATAAATCTAGAAAAAGTTTCCCCAGAATCTGACAGTGAGGTGAAAGTGGTTGTATGTGCCTATAACTGAAAGGAAAGTGAAAATATCCGGGGACCCTGCATCCAAAATCTAGAATAAAGGGGATTAAAGACATTGATCAGGATGGCTTCTTAAGAAGGAAGAGTCACTTCAAGGGCTCACCCCTGAGCCTATGTTTTTAAAGCCAACTCCAAAGGTGATTGAACCTGGACGTGTGTGCCCTCCCACTTTATGTGAGGGAACAAACACGTGGAACCTGGTTTTCTATGCAAAAAACATTTCCAGCTGGAAGAACCATCACGCACATAAACACACGTTTAAGTCACAAAACATCCCCTAAACGTCCTTTGACTAATGACCATGTCATGTTTTTTTTTTTAACCTTTCTTAGAATTGCACTGAAGACGTATGTGATCTTAAGGGCATCATGTTCATATTATGGCAGGTATTTAAGTAGAGCAAATCCATTAAGCCGGCATCATAGCAGCAGTAAGGCTGAACACAGGAAGAGATTTAAAGAGACACGTTTGCCCTTTCTGTTTAATAACCACTTCCTCTCCCGTCAGCTTTTTACTGTCAGTAAAAACCGTGCACTCAAGCTCGTGACAAGACGATGCCCTTTCACTCCAGCACCCCCCATTACAAACCAGGACGGAAAACTGTTAGAAAACAGCTCCCCGGCCAGAGCGTTGTGCGCGTTTGGCACGCGGAGAGCGATCTGCTTCCTGTCAGCGCGCGCGCTCAGTGACACATATCCCCGGATGATTAGATTAACGCTGGCAAAGCCAATATGAAATCCCGCGCAGATTACCACTGTCACCCGCAGTAATTACATTTATTCATTTTCCATTTAGCCAAGTTTTTACAAGCCGAGCAAGAGGCCAAATAAGCAATAAACACAGAGGCGAGGAATTAAAATGCTGATCCGTCCGCTGTGAAAACAATCAAGCCATCATCTTTCTTCAGGCGGCCCATTCATCATCCGCGAGGGCCACATTGCGATGATATGGGAGGCTGGGGATCTAATGCTATTACATGCAAATCCACGAACATGAAATTACTGCTTCTGATGTGATTTTACTAATAAATTAGTTCATTTCTACCTTTTTGCCGGAGACTAAGGGACCATGGAGAATCCCGGTTTATTCCATAACTGTGTATTCTTTAGCCTAAAGAGTGCGGTTGTTTTTATTCTCCTGTTAGAAAATATATGCTCTCTTTTTGTTTTTGACGAAATAAACGAGGGAGGTAGCAAGGCATTAATTTCATCAGGTGTCATTTTTTTACATGCCCTCTCTGGTTCCACTGAGGAGTGGGTGCAATCGCAGCCGTGTCATTAACAACCAATAAAAATAATAACAAGTGATCCCATCCAAGGGGAACTGGCAAAGAACATCGCCAAATCAGACTGAGGAGGAAAGTGGGCCTGCTTCGACGATCACACACAGGAGTACAAAGTCCATGAGAAGTTCACGCTAAAATTCCAAAAACAATACTCAGTCCTTGTGATTATGTTTCAATAAAAAAAGAAACCCACTTACCTTGCGGTCACCGCATCGCCAAGTCGGTGATGCGGTGAGCACAAGGTAAATGGTTTTCTTTAAAAAAAAAAAAATATTTTCCCTATTCCGTCGTCTGTCGACTCCTCGTGCCCCTGCCCCGCCCTCCCCCACCCCACCTCTCTTACCTACACCGGCTGCAAAGGATGGTACTCTGTCTTCCACCAGGTTAACCTTTGACAGCCAATGGCTATTCCACCAGGTTAACCTTTGACAGCCAATGGCTAACCTGATGGACCGTCTGCCATACTCTCAATGAGTCTCTTCAGGCCCCATTTAGAGTTTTGCAGATGTGGGACATCTGCCAAAAAGCAGCTGATGTACCATATACCAGACTCGCTGTTCTGCTTTATTTAGCATCTGAGAAATTGCCACATGTCCAGTGGCGAAGCCTCTGCTCACTAAGCCTGTCCACCAATGCGCCATCAGTCAATGTGTGACAAAACATATGCAGTGTTGAGAGCGGTCATTCCTTCGTGTACTTTTCCTCTTCGGGTTAGCCAGAGATAGCCTGGTGTTCCCGAACAGGAAACAAAGAAAAGACCACCCTACTTTGAAGGAAAACTCCCAATTTGTCATTTCTGTTTACTTTTCAATTACAAACTCCCGCTTTGGGAGTTTCTTTTTGAAAAAGAAAGAACTTTTCTGAGGGGGCACATTAACCACCAGATCTCCAAATTTCACTGTCTTCAGCAGAGCTGCCACAGCAGTGGCTATGTGGATGATACATAAATCTCTCCCTTACTGGCAGAAATCTCCAAGTATGGCAGGTGGTCTACCAGCAGGTCATCAGAGGACATCCCTGTGTTGACCTGGCAGACTTGTGGAATGTCCGCAATACTCTAAATGCGGCCCTTAGGCATAGTTTGTAAGGACTATTATCATATTGACTCACTCTCACTCAGAGCTAAGGTACCTCACTGCTTTTGACGCCCTTTTTGAATGTAACATCTACTTCAGACTATTTTCCAATTCTAAAAAGCATATCCTTTAAACATTTAAGAATCATGAAAGGTATATCGCCCCTTGGATGACTTTCTTTAGAAACATACCATTTGAAAAAATGAACTCAGTGCCTAAAATAGGAGAGAAGATGAGATGCTTTGTAACAGGCTGTACAAACTAATACAAGATGCTCAAAGAACAAACTCCTTGTAGAAAGCTGGCTCTCCATATAGTGTACTAAAACGAAGTACACTGTGCAGAGTGTCCAGTGAGACCCAGATTGGTATAAAGAGGTAAAAATAGATAATACTTACGCTCTATTTCTGGTAGTGTGGGCGAGCAGTTCGGGCTATCAGAGGGTAGTGCTAAGCATTTGTTGTACTCGCAAAAGCAATAAATGAGACATTGGGCCCGATTCTGATTCGGGTTGGAAAAGCTTCCCGACCGAGGGCCTGATTCTGATGCGGTTAGGAAGGACTCCTAACGGCATTTGCTCCTTCCAAATCGGATCGGGAACGTGTCTTCCCGACTGAGGCCCCAATTCTGATGCGGTTAGGAACAAATGTTCCCATTGAAGTCAATGGGAGTTCAACCAAATCGTATCTGGAAGCATCCGGATGCATCCTACTCCGCCGGTCGGACTTTCCCGATCCGAGTGGGTCGGACACCATTTCCCAACCGATTCAGTCGGGAAGCTTTTCCAACCCGCATCAGAATTGGCCCCTAAATCTGAGACCAATTTGCAAAAATAACACTGATTTGTAAATACATTTTAATACCAAGAACTTCGTTCACAGGTAATTACTTCTTTTGTTATGAATTTTTACAGTTCGGAAAACTCACAGTTGTGCGCAGTTATGCACAATAGAAGTCAATGGAGAAAAATAGAAAAATGTATAGAAAATCATACAGTTGGCTCTCGGTATTCACCTTCAGGTTTTAGGAGGGTAGCAAGGCTAGGTCCAATGTACCACCATCAGATCGTCGGGAGTATGCCAGATTCGGCCAGGAGCAGGGTGCTGAGGTCATTGGTAGCAGGCACTATGGAGAAGGGGGCAACCACAAAACAAGCCGCACATGGGGACTTACGGGTAAGTCCAGGGGACCCTAAATGAGGGATCTATTTACAAGGGCCTCAGGACCACGGGAGCACAGCTGGTTCATCGGTACCCAGGCCCGGTGGGCTGGGTGCAGAGCAGGTAGGTCAGCCGGGCTCTGTGCGTCAAGATAGCCTTCGCAGTCAGGAGAAGGCAGGTTGCAGGGACGATTCCAGGACAGCTGGGCCACTCACAGAATAGGTCTCAGGGGTTTTAATGTCCCTCGATGGGTGGTTCCTTCCTGGGTAGTTGGAGTCCAGATTGAACTCTCCATCTCGGTGATGATTGCAGGTGGTCTGGTACCTCAGGTATTGCTACGGCACAGATACAGTAGGTCCTGGTGTCCTCTCACATAGTGGGGGGACAGATATGACCCTCTGGAGCTGATGTACCTCTTCTGGTACAGTTGCTGCATCGCTGGGGAGCGGCAAGTCAGTAAGCGGACTCTGCCGGTTCAGTGCTTGTGGACTGCAGGGGAGTAGTTCCTCTACTCCAAGGGAGTTATGGCGATTGTCGATGGGCTGGAGTGCTGGAGGTGCTCCAGGGTTCTTGGCAGCCTCACAGTAGTAGGGAAAAGACAGCACGCCATGATGGTCGAGTCCTTGAGGCAGCAGGCAGGGTTTCATGCCAAACGTCTGCAGCAGGAGCTCTGTTTTCGAGTCAGCAGCTCTTCTTTGTCCATTTTCTTCTTAGGTCCATCAAATCTAATGTTCAGGGTCCAGGGGTGCCACCTAAATACTACATTTAGGGGCGTTAAAGGGAGTTCCAGGTAGTAGCCAATAGGCTGCCTACCTTTAGGATACACCCTCCTATGACCACTTCTGTTGGGAAGTAGGCATAACCCTGACCGTGGTTGGCTAATTCTCTCCAACACAAGATAGAGGAATTGGAAAAGTGGGGTCCACATTGTAGGAGAGTAGGATCTGCTTTACATGGGTACCCCCACTTTTTGCTGATGCTTCACTGTTTTTCGACTTTAGTCTGGCTGGGGCCCTGCTAATCAGAACCCCAGCCTAGCTGCTTCCTCTCTAAAATGGTTTCCATGTGCCCTAGGCACATCTCTGATTGGAATCTGGAGTGCCCTTGTAAGTCCCTACTATATGGTATACTATGTACCAAGGGCATAGGTACCTCAGAGGCCTGCCAGGGGCTGAAGCATGTATTATGCCACCCCTGGAAGGCCAGCCAAAATGACACCACAGGTCTGCTACTGCAGCCTGGGTAAGGTGGTGCATGCACCCCTTACTGTGATATAGGCTACCTATATTACTACATACATACACACATATAAACCTATAAGTCACTCCTATGGCAGGCCTTATCAATCCTGAAGGCAGAGTGCGTGGTTCCTATGTGAGAGGGTGCCCCTGCATGAGCAGGGCCCCTCTGCAGCGTTCGGAGACCCTTCTCTGATGCTGTTTGTAGTGCAGCCTGACCATATACTCTTAAGCGCATTATAACCTCGCGTTAAATGCTAACTTTGTGATGGCTGCACGGAAACATGTCGTATTTGGTGTCAAACATCTTGGAATACTACCCTCCCGCCAGTTCTGGCGGCGGGGGTAGCATTCCACCCTTCTAGAGGGAGAGACATGTACACACCGGCTTGCCCGGTAACTTCTTTCCAAGCCCTGGCATCACAAAATGGATGCCGCTGCCACAGACACGAGTCTGGCCTCCTGCTGCTGACCGAAACTCCGGCAGGGGAGGCCTGGACAATAGGTTTCCTGTCCTAGGGAGGTGTAACCACCTCCCCAGACAGGATAGTGTGTATTGGGGCTGGGCGGGAGCACTCTCTGGTGCTTTGAAGTCCTGCACTGGGGGCACATTTGGTGTCCCTGTGCATACCCCAGTTCAAACCGGCTCAGGGGCTTCCAGCCCTTGCTCTGGCGCGAAACTGGACTAAGGGAAAGGGGTGTAACCACCCCTCTGCCCTGAACCTACAATAGGTGGGTCCCCAGAGTATGTCCAACCCCCTATCTTAGTATAAGTATGGGACCCCAGTCCTTAGGACTTTAGATTTACCTGGACGAAACTCTGACACAGAATCCTGGACCTTTGACGCTCTACTTTAAGATTAGAGGACTGAAGAATCTCCCTTGGGGTCAAGGAGTGACTCCCCTGCTTGGCAGGCACCAAAGAAGCAATTGCCTGGTCTGCATCGCTGAAGCTCCTGCCGGACGCCGAAGTTTTTGCATCACCAGAGGTGGATTTCCAGACTTCGCCGAGGCTGCCCTGAGTCCCCAGCAAAGCTGAGGCCTGTAGCTGTCGTGGGTAAAAAGGAACCATGACCCCTGGACACCGATCGCATTTGCAAGTGCATCCTCTTCTGGGTCTCCCATGAAGTTGTGCTTTGGGCTCCGAGTATCCCCAGCCTCCAGCACCGACTGCACCGAAGATCACTGGCCTCCACTCCACGAGTGTCCTGTGAGCCAGCTCCAAGTGCGTCCACTCGAGGCTCCTTTGCGGTCGCTAGTCCGTTGGCTAGTAGGCCCTCCCGAAGGCCAATCTTCTTCTGCTTGGGCTCCCTGGTTGCTCCAGGCGTGCCCTGACTTTCCCTCACTGAGTGAGTACCACAAACCTTGCTGGTCTGTACCACCGTCCTTCTTCCATTTCCACAAGACTTGCCGTTGCCAAGGCTTGTTGGGTCCAATCCAGTCGCCGATACCCCTGCAATCGACAGACGTTGTGGAGCAGCTCGAATACAGCTCCTGGTCATCGTCGATGCCTCCTGGACCTCGTGGCTGAAGAGTCAAGACGACCATCAACCTACCTGAAGCACTCAACATCGGTGGGCAACTGCTCATCGCCTTCCTGGTCACTGGCTAGTGACCCAGACTCTGTCCCCTCTGCTTTCAGGTTCTTCAGATCTTCGAGCCACCTTTGGATCCACCCGAACACTTTCGACTTGGCCGCCAGCAGCACTTTGCAGCAGATCGCCGTTGAAAACGACGACGAAACCCGACCCCGAAAGACACCTATGCACCCGGCTTCCCTGGGTGAGGTAACACGAGTACTCCGGTGCTCCCGTGGGTATAGATTCTAGAACGACCCAGTTCTAAAAGGGTTTGCTCCAAGTCCTCCTCTAAGTGTCCCTTTTCTTTAAAATTCCAACCGCGACTTTCCCCATAGAAGTCAACGGCGATTCGCGGCTGTGTTCTCACACTGCACGCGTCCCCCGTGGGTCCCCTGTGTCACTACCTTGGGTGGTTCTTTGTGGTCCAAGCACTTCTACAGGCTCTAGGCCTTGTGTCTAGCTCAGTCGTGGTTCTTATACCACTTTATTGGTATATGGTTTGGTACGCCCCTAGGGCTCAAACGTGTATTTGTGCTATTACTGTTAATAACTAACTTATAACTTATGTACTTCGAACTCTAGCCTCATAAAGAGACTAGAGGGTGTGTTTAGCAATAAATACATATATTTTGAATATATACCTGGTGTGGTCCTCTTTCATTTGGTCACTCAAGAGATTATAGGCTGGTAAAACAAGCTGCTTTACATTCCTTCAAGACTTAGCCTGAAGGCTGCTCTCCATAGCTACCACTAGGATAGCTTTCAATAAAGGTTGTCTTTAACCTATCTCCAATAAGGGGTTGTTTGGACTGGTGCAAGGTGCCCACTATAATTAGTGGACAGCATATACCAGGCCAACTTCTCACATTGGTGTGCAGCGTGTGGGATTCCAGCTTGCTATTGTTTTACCAGATAATCTCAATTGAATTGATCAACTGAAAACCACTAAGGGTACCTTAGGTACATATAAATCAAGCTTAGTATACGGTAAATTCTACTGAACTTAGAGTTGTGTGTTAAGGGATATCACACCCTTTCTACAACTCAAGAGAGTTTAGTAGGCCACACTAGAGTAGGTAGTGCATACACCACACCTCACTAGTAATGTCTTCAAAGCCAGGACCCAGTGAGTCCTTGCCAGAAGCCAGTGGGCTTCTTCCCTCCAAGTATGATAAACTCCCATTCTTGGAATTGAGAGCATTATGCAATACTAGGAAGCTGAAGGCAGGCAAAAGTGCCAGCACCCAACACCTCAGGGAGGTGTTACTGGCTGATGATCTCAGCAGTCCCCTAGGGTCTGAAGGGGTAGGCAGAGAGGGTGGGGCAGAAAGTGAGGAAGGGGTCAGGGGTGAAGAAACCCAGGGCCCCCCTCTGAAACTGGCCAGGAAGGTGAAAATGACCTTGACCTGGAAAACCCAATTCCTCCTGTGGAGGAGGAGGAGGATCAGAATGACCTCCCCTTTGTCCCCCAGGAAGAATTGTGAGTGTGCCCAGAAGGTCTAGATCTCCTTCTCAGGAGTCTAACCACTCTGGCACCTCAGTAGGGACCTCTGTCTCCTCTCGTGGAAGGGAATCCTCTCATGAGAGGAGGAAGAGACTGATTCAGTATGAGCAAGCCCAGCTTGAACTCAGAAAACAGCAATTGGCTATAGACAGGGAGTCCCTAGATCTCTATAGAGAGAGAAAAAGTTGGGACTAGAGTCCCATGGTGGCAGCAATTTCCCCAAAGATAGGGAAAGGTCTTATGACCATAGAAACCTGAGCAAGATTGTCCCTCCCTACCAGAGTGGGGATGACATCCACAAATGGATAACTGCACTGGAGAGGGCCTGTAAAGTACAGAGGGTCCCTCAGGAGCAGTGGGCAGCAATCTTGTGGCTCTCCTTTGCAGACAAAGGTAGAGACAAGCTCCTCACTGTAAGAGAAGAGGATGCTGACAATTACAAAGTCTTGAAGAGTGCTCTGATTGATGGGTTTGGCCTAACAACTGAACAATACAGGTTAAAGTTCAGAGATACCCAAAAAGCACAGACTCAAGACTGGGTAGACTATGTGGATTGTTCTGCTAAGGCTCTGGAAGGTTGGTTGATGGGCAGTAAGGTGTGTGACTTCACAGGATTGTACAATCTTATCATGAGGGAGCAGATTCTTAATAACTGTCAAAATCAGCTGTTGCATCAGTACCTGGTGGACTCTGATCTGACCTCTCCCCAAGAATTGGGAAAGAAGGCAGACAAATGGGTCAGGACCAGGGTGAGGCAGAAGGTACAGAACCAAGGTGGTGACCCAAAGAAGCAAGATTCTAAGAACTCTGATAAGGGTGGGGAGAAGGGTAAAGACCAGAAGTCTTCACAAGGCCCCCAAAAATCTTCTTCAGGTGGGGATTCACAGTCTAACAAAGGGAAAGGCCAAAAGAAACCATGGTGCAAGGTCTGTAAGCAAGTGATTGCACCAGGTCCAAAGACTCTACTCCAGTCCCCACCAATGCCCCTAAGGCACCTGCTCCCCCTAGTGCAGTTACAGTTGGTGGTGGGACTACACAAGCCAAGGGTTTAGTAGGGTTGACCCTGGGTAAGGAGATGAGCTCTGACCTAGTCAGAGAACTCACTCAGGCTGTCCTAGTCTGTGATGGAGGCATGGATGTGACCTCCTCTGTGAGTCCCAGTAATCTGGGCAAGTACAGGCAACAGCCCTTAATCAATGGAAAAGAGGCTTTGGCATTTAGGGACACAGGGGCAAGTGTCACCATGGTGACACAAGACCTTGTGAATCCTGGGCAGATTATACTTGGTGAAATGTACCAAGTGACCAATGCTAGCAATGTCAGAACAGACCATACTCTGGCAGTTGTTAACTTCTCCTGGGGAGGGGTAACTGGCCTTAAGAAGGTTGTGGTAAGTGCAGACCTACCAGTTGAATGCTTGCTTGGCAATGATTTGGAAACTTCAGCTTGGGCAGAAGTGGAGCTCAGGACCCATGCAGAAATGCTGGGCATCCCTGCAGATGTGTTTGCTGTGACCAGGTCACAAGCCAAAATGTCTAACACTGAACAGGCCTTGGATTCTGGAATAATGGACCAAGTGCCCTCCAAGAAGAGGAGTAGTAGGGTAAAGGCAGTGCCTTCCCCCTTGGCTCAGAAGGAAGATCAGTCTCTTGAGGGGGATGATCTCAGTCCTGAGGAAGGAACTGTCCCAGAGGAGCTTGAACCTGACCAGGTTGAGTTCTTGGGGACAGGGGGCCCTTCCAGGGCAGATCTGAGCCAGGAGCAGCAGAGCTGCCCCTCTCTTGAACCCCTCAGACAGCAAGTTGCTGCTGAGGCTGCTGGGAAAGCTAGTGGTCCCCATACTGTGTATTGGGATGATGGACTCTTGTACTCAGAGTGTAGAGACCCCAAGCCTGGTGCCACCAGGAGGTTGGTCATACCTCTGAAGTTCAGGGGCTTCCTATTGACCCTAGCCCATGACATTCCCTTAGCAGGTCATCTGGGCCAGAACAAGACTTGGGACAGAATTGTCCCTCACTTTCACTGGCCCCACATGTCTGAAGACACCAAGGAGTTTTGTCGCTCCTGTGTAACCTGCCAGGCCAGTGGCAAGGCAGGTGGCACTACAAAGGCCCCCTGATACCACTACCTGTGGTGGGGGTTCCCTTTGAAAGGGTGGGGATTGACATTGTTGGTCCCATGGATCCCCAAACAGCATCTGGGCACAGGTTTATCCTGGTGGTAGTGGATCATGCCACCAGGTACCCAGAGGCTATTCCCCTTAGGACCACTACAGCACCTGTGGTGGCAAGGGCCCTCCTGGGAATTTTCTCAAGAGTGGGCTTCCCTAAGGAGGTTGTATCAGACAGGGGTGCTAACTTTATGTCTGGATACTTGAAAGCAATGTGGAAGGAGTGTGGAGTGACTTACAAGTTCACCACACCCTATCACCCACAATGCAATGGTTTAGTTGAGAGATTCAACAAAACCTTGAAGGGCATGATTAAAGGGCTCCCAGAAAAGCTTAGGCGAAGATGGGACATACTCTTGCCCTGCCTTTTATTTGCATACAGGGAGGTGCCTCAAAAGGGGTTGGCTACAGCCCTTTTGAACTTTTGTTTGGTCACCCTGTCAGGGGTCCATTGTGCTTGGTGAAGGAAGGATGGGAGTTACCTCTCAAGCCCCCAAAGCAGGACATAGTGGACTATGTACTTGGTCTCCGCTCCAGGATGGCTGAGTACATGAAAAAGGCAACTAAAAACCTTGAGGCTAGCCAGGAACTTCAAAAAGCCTGGCTTGACCAATAGGCTGTACTGACTGTTTACCAGCCAGGACAGAAGGTGTGGGTGCTGGAGCCAGTGGCCACAGCAGCTCTCCAAGACAAATGGAGTGGACCCCATACCATTGTTGAACAGAAGGGTGAGGTTACCTACTTAGTAGACCTAGGAACACCCAGGAGTCCCCACAGGGTTCTCCATGTCAACAGATTAAAACCATATTTGGACAGGGCAGACATGGGCTTGCTCATGGCTACTGATGAGGGACAGGAGGAAGAGAGTGACCCACTCCCTGACCTGCTCTCACAGAACCCTGATGATGGGTCAGTGGATGGTGTAGCCTTGGCAGGCAGCCTCACTGCCCAGCAGCAAACTGATTGCAGACAGGTGCTCAATCAGTTCAGACACATATTCTCACTGACACCCAGTCAGACCACCTGGTGCACTCATGAAGTGGACACTGGGGACAGTCTGTGTTAGAAATGGGATCTCTAGTTGGCAAGGGCTTGCACCTTTGTCCAAGTAGGGACCCTTCTTCCTAGTCAGGGTAAGGGTGTTACACTCGTGAAGTAACCCCTGCTCACCCTCGTGGTAGCTTGGCACGAGCAGTCAGGCTTAATTCAGAGGCAGTGTGTAAAGCATTTGCACATAACCAACGGTAATACAGTGTAAGCACTACAAACGGACACCACACCAGTTTAGAAAAATAACCAATATTTTATATACTCAAGACAAGACCAATTACGACAAAAATCCACAATACTATACTTTACGAATGAATACTTGATACGGTAACTTCTTCTTTGCAGGAATAGTCCAAAAACAAAGTTTGTACGAGTCGGTAGCTCCGTCCGAGCCTACCGCGATGCTGAAAACCACAGAGTCTAACAGTTCCAGCCGGCCGCGTCGATACGGGCCAGCAGAGTCGTGAACAGACTCGGTCACAGTACCTTTTCTCGTTGTGGCTGGTACGGAGTGTACGAGCCGGTCGGCGTTCGTCGCGGTTGCGGTGCAAGACGGAGCGATGCAAGGTGCGGTGTCCCTCGATGCGGTGCAGGCAGCGGCTCGATGAGCGCCGTACAGACGGAGTCGGTGAGTCCAAGGCGTGCGATGCAGGGTGAGACGATGCTCGATGCGGTGCTGACAGGTTGCGATGCAGGCGACCAAGCCGGAGTGCGGGAGCTGGCGTCGGACAGCGGTGCGAGTCGGAGCGGTGCGTCGCAGACGTGCGAGCGGTGCCCCAAATGCGGTGCAGTCACGACTCTTGAGCCAGTTGCAGCGACCGCGTCGGTCGGGTCCGGCTGGTTCAGTGAAGCGATGCGATGCGAACTGCGGTGCCCACAGGTCACGGTGCAAGCAGCGGCTCGGTGTTGACGGCGTCGGACGTCGCCTACGGTGAGACCAGGGTTGCGATGCGATGCGGTCTGCGGTGCAAACAGGTCACCGGTCAGGGATGGATTCGGTTGATGGAGTCGGTTGCAGTTCCCTTCCTCTGTGGCAACTGAAACAGCGTTCCAGAAGCAGTACCCAGAGGTTTGTGAAGTCTTTGTAGTCCCTGAGACTTCTTAACAGGAGGCCAGCTTGGTTTCAGGCCCTTGGAGATACTCAGCACAAGTTTGTAGAAAGTTCAGTCCAGTCCTTTCACTGCCCAAGACAGAAGCAGCAGCTGCAGGCCAACCCAACAAAGCAACAACACAGCAACGGGGCAGTACTCCTCCTGGCAGCTCTTCCAGCTCTTCGTCTTGGCAGGTTCCTTGATTCCAGCGAGATCTAAATTCATGGGGTCAGGGCCCCAATATTTATATCCCAAATTCCTTTGTTCTCTGAAGGCAGAGAGGCCTTTGCCTAGTCCAAACCAGTTCTGGAGCACTTTGTTGACAAGTCTCCGTCCCTTCTTTCAGTGAGTAGGCCCGGGACATCAGACGCACCACAGGAGGTGGAGCCAGCATTGTGGAGGGAAGGCACTGTCCTATTCAGGGCCCAGGTGCGACCCCTCCCACCCATCTACATGTAGATCTTGCTATTCAGCCCTGTGCTGACTCACCCTGTCTCCTGGCATCCCCCAGCCCCTGTCACTCACATTCCAACAAGGAATACACAACCTCGCAGAGGCAGGCTTGGATGGTTAGACAAGAAAATACCCACTTTCTAAAAGTGGTATTTTCAAACACAGAATGTTAAAACCAACTTCAGTAAAAGATGCATTTTATCATTCTGAGTCCAGGCATACTAAACTCGGATTTCTACCATGTTCCCGGGGTCAGTTAGGATTATAAGCTGTAATAATCAAAACTGCCCGTTCTGGCCTAGGGGGAACAGGTAGCCTTGCAATAGTGAAAAACGAACTAGGCTGTAATTCACTATCAGGACATGCCGCACACACCAGGGCATGTCCTACCTTTCGCGTACAACGCACCCTGCCCACAGGGGTACCTTGGGCCTACCTTAGGGGTGACTAACATGTAGCAAAGGGAAGGTTTAGGGACTTGCAAGTGTGTGCACTTGCCAAGTCGACATGGCAGCCCCAGGCTGCGCACAGGCTCTGCGTTGGCAGGCCCGAGTTACATTTTACGGGCTGTTTGCGTGGGTGGCACAATCCAGTGCTGCAGCCCACCAACAGCATTTGGTCTATTGGCCCTGGCACTCGCAATGCACTTTACAAGGGACTGACAGATAAACCAAATAGGCCAATCATGGAACCACCAATCCATAACACATTTTCTACAGGAGCACTTGCACTTTCCCACTGGACAGCAGTGAGGAAAGTGCGCAGAATCATTACACCAGCAAAAACAGAGTCAAAAACCGGGAGGTCAGAAAGCAAAAAGTCAGGGGAAACACGCCAAAAGATGCCAAGTCTAACACATGTCCCCTCCAGCTGAAAGTAGGGAGAACTACCCAACCCCATTGGAGTTCTCTTCACTAAGGCGGAAGAACCTGGACAGACCATCTGCGTTGGCGTGTTCTGTACCAGGACGGTGTTCCACCGTAAAGTCCATTCCCTGTAGGGAGATGGACCACCTCAGCAGTTTTGGATTCTCACCCCTCATTTGCATCAACCATCTGAGGGGCCTGTGGTCTGTCTGAACCCGGAAGTGAGTCCCAAACAGGTATGGTCTCAACTTCTTCAGCGCCCAGACCACAGCAAAAGCTTCCCTTTCTATGGCACTCCACCTCTGTTCCCTGGGAAGTAGTCTCCTGCTAAGGAAGACTACAGGCTGATCCAGGCCCTCTTCGTTCAGTTGTGAGAGCACCGCTCCCACACCATGCTCTGAAGCGTCAGTCTGCACGACGAATTCCTTGGAGAAGTCAGGTGCCTTGAGCACGGGCGCCGTGCACATGGCTGCCTTCAGGGCATCAAAAGCTTTCTGGCAGGACTCAGTCCAGATCACTTTCCTGGGCTGCCTCTTAGAGGTCAGCTCTGTTAAGGGGGCAACGATGGTGCCATAGCCCTTAACAAATCTCCTATAGTAACCGGTGAGACCTAAGAAGGCTCTCACCTCTGTCTGGGTCTTGGGGGTTCCCAAGCCAGAATGGTGTCAATCTTGGGTTGTAGGGGCGCCACCTGGCCGCTTCCTACCTGGTGCCCCAAGTACACCACAGAACCCTGCCCGATCTGGCACTTACTGGCCTTGATCGTGAGGCCTGCACCTTGCAGAGCCCTCAACACTTTCTCAAGGTGCTGTAAATGTTCTTCCCAGCTGGAACTGAACACAGCAATGTCATCCAGGTAGGCGGCACTGAAATCCTCCAGCCCAGCCAACACCTGATTGACCAACCTCTGAAAGGTGGCAGGGGCATTCTTCAACCCAAAGGGCATCACCCGGAATTGGTAATGACCTTCTGGGGTTGAGAATGCTGATCTCTCCTTGGCCCCATCGGTTAAGGCAATTGCCAGTACCCAGACGTCAAATCAAACGTGCTGAGGAACCGGGCAGCTCCCAACCGATCAATGAGCTCATCAGCTCTGGGGATGGGGTGCGCGTCAGTCCTGGTGACGGCATTGAGCCCACGGTAGTCCACACAAAACCGGAGTTCTGGAGTGGCACCGGGCGCCGCAGCCTTTGGGACCAAGACCACTGGGCTGGCCCAAGGACTGTGGGAGGGCTCAATCACCCCTAACGTCAACATCTTAGAGACCTCCTCCTTGATGCTGGCTCTGACCCGGTCAGTCAACCTGTAAATCTTGTGCTTCACAGGATGGCTGTCACCGGTGTCCACGTCATGGGTACACCAGTGAGTAACACCGGGGGTCAGAGAGAACAGTGGGGCGAACTGTCCCAACAACTGGCGACAGTCCCCCTGCTGCTCCTGAGTCAGAGTAGGGGAGAGGATCACACCCTCTACTGACCCATCATGCTCCTTGGTAGACAGGAGGTCAGGGAGAGGCTCGCTCTCCTCTTCCACCCCATCATCTGTCGCCAAGAGCATACTCACTTCGGACCTCTCGAAGTGGGGCTTGAGGCGGTTCACGTGAAGGACCCTCAAAGGGTTCCTTGGAGCCTGCAAATCCACCAGGTAGGTGACGTCACTTTTGCGCTCCTTTACCTCATATGGCCCAGTCCACTTGTCCTGCAAGGCACAAGGTGCCACTGGGGCCATGACCCACACTTTTTGCCCAGGTTGAAATTCGACCAGAGTGGCATTCTGGTCATACCACCTCTTCATTTCTTCCTGGCTTGCTTCTAGGTTCGCCTGAGCGAGTTTCCTGAAGCGGGCAGTTTGGTTTCTAAAGGCCAGCATGTAGCTAAATACATCCTGGGGAGTTTTCCTGGGAGCTGCCTCCCAGCCTTCCTTCACCAAACTCAGAGGTCCTCTGACAGGGTGGCCATACAGGAGCTCAAAGGGGCTGTACCCAAGAGACTTCTGAGGCACCTCCCTGTATGCAAAGAGTAGGCATGGCAAGAGGACGTCCCACTTACGCCTCATGGGTTCTGTTAGACCCTTGATCATGCCTTTCAAGGTCTGGTTGAATCTCTCCACCAGACCGTTTCCTTGTGGGTGGTAAGGAGTGGTGAACTTGTAGGTTACACCACACTCCTTCCACAGGGATGTCATATACTTCGATATGAAATTGGTCCCCCTATCAGAAACCACCTCTCTGGGGAATCCCACACGGGAAAAGATCCCCATTAACGCCCGGCCCACCACTGGCGCCGTCGTTGTCCTGAGAGGGATTGCCTCCGGGTACCGGGTGGCATGGTCCACCAAGACCAGGATGTACCTGTTGCCCATGGCTGTCTTGGGATCCAGTGGCCCCACAATATCCATCCCTACCCTTTCAAAGGGTGTTCCAACAACAGGAAAAGGTTGGAGAGGAGCTTTGACCTTCCTCCCACTCTTACCACTTGCCTGGCAAGTTTGGCAAGACCTGCAGTGTGCATCTGACTGCCTTCGCATTTGGGGCCAAAAGAAGTGGGTGACAAGCCTGTCAAAGGTCTTGTCCAGCCCCAAATGTCCTGCCAAAGGCACGTCATGAGCCAGACCCAGTAGGAAGGTCCTGAAGCGCTGGGGTACCACCAGCACACGGGCTGACCCAGGCTCAGCAACCTTAGGCTCACTGTATAGGAGACCACTCTCCCAGTAGATCAGATGTGACCCGGACTGATTACCAGCTGCCTGGTCTGCAGCCTGCCGCCGCAGACCCTCCAGAGTAGGGCACTCGTTCTGCTCCCTGCAGAACTCCTCCCTGGTGGGACCCCCTTCTTGCTGCCAATGGGTCAGCTCAGAGAGGTCTCCCAGTTCGGCTACCTGCTCCCCTGTAGGCACCGGGCGTCCCCTCGAGGTCCGCCTCCTCCCGGTCCGTGGGAACTTCGGGGGCCGGTTTCCGCGCCCCCTGCCCTTTCTCTTGGCAGGGACTTGGGCCACTGTTTCAGGCTCCAAGTCCTCTTGATCACCCTTTCTGGCTGCCATTGACCGAGTAGACACGCATGCCCACTCTGGCAACCCAAGCATCTCCAAGTGAGACCTGAGCTCAACCTCCTTCCATGAGGACTGCTCCAGGTCGTTTCCTAGCAGACAATCTACAGGCATGGTAGGGCTCACAACCACCCTCAAGGGACCTGAGACCCCCATTCAAAGGGAACCTGCGCCACCATACACTGGCGCTCAGAGTTGTCGACAGCATCTACTTGGTGGAATGCTCCTGGGACTACTTGCTTCTCAGACACCAGGTGACACCGGACTGAGGTCACACTGGCTCCAGTATCTCTGAGAGCCTCTACCCTGTTCCCATTAATGGTCACCCAGGTGCTATATTTCTTTGTGTTAGGGGGCACCTGGTTTCCTGGGACCATCTCACTGTCCCCTAGTGAGACAAGGGTCATTTCTGCGGGATCCCCACCCTCCTGTGGGCACCCCTCCTCCCCAAGCGCTACACTAGCCAACACTTTGGATTGTCCACCGGTGGGTGGCTGTGTCCCCTTCGGGCACTTGGGGTCCCCCTTAAAGTGACCTACCTGGTCACATGCATAACACTTGCGGGGGCCGGTCTCAACAGGCTTCCCTGTAGAGACCCCTTTCTTCTTATCACCGGGGGCTGGGAACCTTTACCCTGGGTACTAGTTTGGGGCCCTTTAGAGAACTCCTGTGCTTTACCCTTGTCCCCCCACCTTTCTGATGGGGACCCTGCCCACCTTTGACTGAGTCTCCCCAAACGCTTTCTTGTGGACCCTGGTACTCACCCAGCGGTCCGCTTCCATAGCAAGCTTCCTGGGGTCAGTTAGCTTACTATCAACTAGGTGCTGGCGCAGATCTGCAAAACATAGACTAGACAAGTGCTCCCATGCAATCAAGTTGTAGAGCCCCTGAAAATCTGTTACGCTACTGCCCTTCACCCAACCATCCAGAGACCTGCAGAACACATCCACACATTCCAACCAAGTGTTGGCATCAGACTTCTTACTGGACCTGAACTGATCCCTGTACTTTTCAGGAGTAAGACCATACTTCGTGAGAAGGGCATCCTTCATGTCAGCATAGGTGAGGTGATACCCCTTACCCAAAGCTATCAGAGCATCCCTTGCTTCTTCAGGGAAAAGTGGCCACAATCCTGCTCCCCAATTCTCCTCAGGGACCCCATTCATGTGTATGGCTGCCTCATAACCCTGAAACCACCTTTGTATGTCATCCCCCTTCTTGAACTCCTTGTCTACGTTCTTGGGAATGTGCACAATCCTGTCTGCCTTTCTGGACGAATTGCTGCCACCATCTGAGCCTGACTTACTCCTAAGTTCTAGCTCCTTCAGTTCTCTCTCATGCTCTAAGAGCATCTTCCTCTCCTCTATGGCCAATCTCTTCTCCTCCCGCTCACTCTCCAGCCTGAGCTTCTGCAGCTCAAACTGCCTTGCCTCCCTCCTGTCCTCCAGCTCCTCTGGGGACAGACTGCTGCTGCCTGACCTGGCGGGTTCCCCCTACCCAAAAGCACATCCACCCTGGAAATAGGCTCCTCCGCCTCCTCACTGAGATCACCAGGCTGCCCATTGGCATGTCTGGCTGCTACCCAGGCCCTCAGCGCCTTCTGTAGCTCCTCCTTCCTTGTGAGGCCTTTAATTTGGACTTTCAGGTTTTTACAAATCGTTCGTAACTCCTTTACGGCGTAGGATTCCAACCTGTCCTCCTCAAAGATAACTTCCAGAGATGCAACGGATGATGCAATTGATTCAGGCATGACAAAAGTCGTGAGTTGAAAACTGGCAAGATCAAAAATAGGCCAATAGAAAAAGAACCAGTATGTGGTACGTAATGGTCTGCGATATGGTAGTAGTGCACACCAATCACTGTAAGTCAAGTGCAAACGCAAGTCTTATCCTCACCGCTGACAACCAATGTTAGAAATGGGATCTCTAGTTGGCAAGGGCTTGCACCTTTGTCCAAGTAGGGACCCTTCTTCCTAGTCAGGCTAAGGGTGTTACACTCGTGAAGTAACCCCTGCTCACCCTCGTGGTAGCTTGGCACGAGCAGTCAGGCTTAATTCAGAGGCAGTGTGTAAAGCATTTGCACATAACCAACAGTAATACAGTGTAAGCACTACAAACGGACACCACACCAGTTTAGAAAAATAACCAATATTTTATATACTCAAGACAAGACCAATTACGACAAAAATCCACAATACTATACTTTACGAATGAATACTTGATACAGTAACTTCTTCTTTGCAGGAATAGTCCAAAAACAAAGTTTGTACGAGTCGGTAGCTCCGTCCGAGCCTACCGCGATGCTGAAAACCACAGAGTCTAACAGTTCCAGCCGGCCGCGTCGATACGGGCCAGCAGAGTCGTGAACAGACTCGGTCACAGTACCTTTTCTCGTTGTGGCTGGTACGGAGTGTACGAGCCGGTCGGCGTTCGTCGCGGTTGCGGTGCAAGACGGAGCGATGCAAGGTGCGGTGTCCCTCGATGCGGTGCAGGCAGCGGCTCGATGAGCGTCGTGCAGACGGAGTCGGTGAGTCCAAGGCGTGCGATGCAGGGTGAGACGATGCCCGATGCGGTGCTGACAGGTTGCGATGCAGGCGACCAAGCCGGAGTGCGGGAGCTGGCGTCGGACAGCGGTGCGAGTCGGAGCGGTGCGTCGCAGACGTGCGAGCGGTGCCCCAAATGCGGTGCAGTCACAACTCTTGAGCCAGTTGCAGCGACCGCGTCGGTCGGGTCCGGCTGGTTCAGTGAAGCGATGCGATGCAAACTGCGGTGCCCACAGGTCACGGTGCAAGCAGCGGCTCGGTGTTGACGGCGTCGGACGTCGCCTACGGTGAGACCAGGGTTGCGATGCGAAGCGAGGCGATGCGGTCTGCGGTGCAAACAGGTCACCGGTCAGGGATGGATTCGGTTGATGGAGTCGGTTGCAGTTCCCTTCCTCTGTGGCAACTGAAACAGCGTTCCAGAAGCGGTACCCAGAGGTTTGTGAAGTCTTTGTAGTCCCTGAGACTTCTTAACAGGAGGCCAGCTCGGTTTCAGGCCCTTGGAGATACTCAGCACAAGTTTGTAGAAAGTTCAGTCCAGTCCTTTCACTGCCCAAGACAGAAGCAGCAGCTGCAGGCCAACCCAACAAAGCAACAACACAGCAACGGGGCAGTACTCCTCCTGGCAGCTCTTCCAGCTCTTCGTCTTGGCAGGTTCCTTGATTCCAGCGAGATCTAAATTCATGGGGTCAGGGCCCCAATATTTATATCCCAAATTCCTTTGTTCTCTGAAGGCAGAGAGGCCTTTGCCTAGTCCAAACCAGTTCTGGAGCACTTTGTTGACAAGTCTCCGTCCCTTCTTTCAGTGAGTAGGCCCGGGACATCAGACGCACCACAGGAGGTGGAGCCAGCATTGTGGAGGGAAGGCACTGTCCTATTCAGGGCCCAGGTGCGACCCCTCCCACCCATCTACATGTAGATCTTGCTATTCAGCCCTGTGCTGACTCACCCTGTCTCCTGGCATCCCCAGCCCCTGTCACTCACATTCCAGACAAGGAATACACAACCCCGCAGAGGCAGGCTTGGATGGTTAGACAAGAAAATACCCACTTTCTAAAAGTGGTATTTTCAAACACAGAATGTTAAAACCAACTTCACTAAAAGATGCATTTTATCATTCTGAGTCCAGGCATACTAAACTCGGATTTCTACCATGTTCCCGGGGTCAGTTAGGATTATAAGCTGTAATAATCAAAACTGCCCGTTCTGGCCTAGGGGAACAGGTAGCCTTGCAATAGTGAAAAACGAACTAGGCTGTAATTCACTATCAGGACATGCCGCACACACCAGGGCATGTCCTACCTTTCGCGTACAACGCACCCTGCCCACAGGGGTACCTTGGGCCTACCTTAGGGGTGACTAACATGTAGCAAAGGGAAGGTTTAGGGACTTGCAAGTGTGTGCACTTGCCAAGTCGACATGGCAGCCCCAGGCTGCGCACAGGCTCTGCGTTGGCAGGCCCGAGTTACATTTTACGGGCTGTTTGCGTGGGTGGCACAATCCAGTGCTGCAGCCCACCAACAGCATTTGGTCTATAGGCCCTGGCACTCGCAGTGCACTTTACAAGGGACTGACAGATAAACCAAATAGGCCAATCATGGAACCACCAAACCATAACACATTTTCTACAGGAGCACTTGCACTTTCCCACTGGACAGCAGTGAGGAAAGTGCGCAGAATCATTACACCAGCAAAAACAGAGTCAAAAACCGGGAGGTCAGAAAGCAAAAAGTCAGGGGAAACACGCCAAAAGATGCCAAGTCTAACAGTCTGCCTATTAAAAATAAGATTTATAGGCAACCTGACCATGTCAGGGACTGTATCAGGACAGAAGTCCAGAAGATGTTGGATTTGGGAGTTATTGAACCCTCAGATAGCCCTTGGGCTAGTCCAGTGGTCCTTGTGCCAAAACCTCACACCAATGGTGGGAAAAGAGAGATGAGGTTTTGTGTGGACTACAGGGGTCTCAATGCAGTCACTAGGACTGATGCCCATCCAATACCTAGGGCAGATGAGCTAATAGACACTTTGGCCTCAGCCAAGTATCTAAGCACATTTGACCTGACAGCTGGCTACTGGCAGATCAGACTAGCTGATGATGCAAAGCCAAAAACAGCATTCTCAACCCCTAGTGGGCATTATCAATTTGTGGTGATGCCCTTTGGTCTGAAGAATGCACCTGCCACTTTTCAGAGGTTGGTGAATACAGTCCTTACAGGTCTGGAAGCCTATAGTGCAGCATATCTAGATGATATTGCTGTCTTTAGCTCCACCTGGGAGGATCACCTGGTCCACCTCAGAAATGTTTTACAGTCCCTGCAGAAAGCAGGCCTGACTATCAAGGCCACCAAGTGCCAGATAGGGCAGAGTCAGGTTGTGTACCTGGGCCACCTTGTGGGTGGAGGCCAGGTTCAACCACTGCAGAGCAAGATCCAGACCATCATGGACTGGACTGCTCCAACTACCCAGACTCAGGTGAGAGCCTTTTCAGGCCTGACTGGGTACTATAGGAGATTTGTCAAGGGGTATGGATCAATAGTGACACCCCTGAATGACTTAACTTCCAAGAAAATGCCCAAAAAGGTTCAGTGGACAGTTAGCTGTCAAAAGGCATTTGATGACCTAAAGCAGGCCATGTGCACTGCTCCCATTCTACAGAGTCCTGATTACTCCAAGAAGTTCATTGTCCAAACAGATGCATCTGAATTGGGGGTAGGGGCTGTACTGTCACAATTGAATGATGAAGGTCAGGATCAGCCAGTAGCTTTTATTAGCAGAAGGCTGACCCCTAGAGAGAAAAGTTGGTCAGCCATTGAGAGGGAGGCCTTTGCTGTGGTCTGGGCTCTGAAGAAGTTGAGGCCATACTTGTTTGGTACTCACTTCCTTGTTCAAACAGACCATAAGCCCCTCTTATGGCTAAAACAAATGAAGGGTGAAAACCCCAAACTGCTTAGGTGGTCCATTTCCCTACAGGGGATGGACTTCACAGTGGAACATAGACCTGGGAGTAACCATGCCAATGCAGATGGACTCTCTAGGTACTTCCACTTAGAACATGAAGACTTAACTGGGCAAGGTTAGTTTAATGTCCCTACGTTTGGGGGGTTGTGTAGGAGAGTAGGATCTGCTTCACATGGGTACCCCCACTTTTTGCTGATGCTTCACTGTTTTTCGACTTTAGTCTGGTTGGGGCCCGGCTAATCAGAACCCCAGCCTGGCTGCTTCCTCTCTAAAATGGTTTCCATGTGCCCTAGGCACATCTCTGATTGGAATCTGGAGTGCCCTTGTAAGTCCCTAGTATATGGTATACTATGTACCCAGGGCATAGGTACCTCAGAGGCCTGCCAGGGGCTGAAGCATGTATTATGCCACCCCTGGAAGGCCAGCCAAAATGACACCACAGGTCTGCTACTGCAGCCTGGGTAAGGTGGTGCATGCACCCCTTACTGTGATATAGGCTACCTATATCACTACATACATACACACATATAAACCTATAAGTCACTCCTATGGCAGGCCTTATCAATCCTGAAGGCAGAGTGCGTGGTTCCTATGTGAGAGGGTGCCCCTGCATGAGCAGGGCCCCTCTGCAGCGTTCGGAGACCCTTCTCTGATGCTGTTTGTAGTGCAGCCTGACCATATACTCTTAAGCGCATTATAACCTCGCGTTAAATGCTAACTTTGGGATGGCTGCACGGAAACATGTCGTGTTTGGTGTCAAACATTTTGGAATACTACCCCCCACCAGTTCTGGCGGCGGGGTAGCATTCCACCCTTCTAGAGGGAGAGACATGTACACACCGGCTTTCCCGGTAACTTCTTTCCAAGCCCTGGCATCACAAAATGGATGCCGCTGCCGCTGCCACAGACACGAGTCTGGCCTCCTGCTGCTGACCGAAACTCCGGCAGGGGAGGCCTGGACAATAGGTTTCCTGTCCTAGGGAGGTGTAACCACCTCCCCAGACAGGATAGTGTGTATTGGGGCAGGGCGGGAGCACTCTCTGGTGCTTTGAAGTCCTGCACTGGGGGCACATTTGGTGTCCCTGTGCATACCCCAGTTCAAACTGGCTCAGGGGCTTCCAGCCCCTGCTCTGGCGCAAAACTGGACAAAGGGAAAGGGGTGTAACCACCCCTCTGCCCTGACCCTCCCATAGGTGGGTCCCCAGAGTATGTCCAACCCCCTATCTTAGTATAAGTATGGGACCCCAGTCCTTAGGACTTTAGATTTACCTGGACAAAACTCTGACACAGAATCCTGGACCTTCGACGCTCTACTTTAAGATTAGAGGACTGAAGAATCTCCCTTGGGGTCAAGGAGTGACTCCCCTGCTTGGCAGGCACCAAAGAAGCAATTGTCCGGTCTGCATCGCTGAAGCTCCCGCCGGACGCTGAAGTCTTTGCATCACCAGAGGTGGATTTCCAGACTTCCCCGAGGCTGCCCTGAGTCCCCGGCAAAGCTGAGGCCTGTAGCTGTCGTGGGTAACGTGGAACCGTGACCCCTGGACACCGATTGCATTTGCAAGTGCATCCTCTTCTGGGTCTCCCACGAAGTTGTGCTTTGGGCTCCGAGTAGCCCCAGCCTCCAGCACCGACTGCACTGAAGATCACTGGCCTCCACTCACGAGTGTCCTGTGAGCCAGCTCCAAGTGCGTCCACTTGAGGCTCCTTCGCGGTCGCTAGTCCGTTGGCTAGTAGGCCCTCCCGAAGGCCAATCTTCTTCTGCTTGGGCTCCCTGGTTGCTCCAGGCGTGCCCTGACTTTCCCTCACTGGGTGAGTCCCACAGACCTTGCTGGTCTGCACCATCGTCCTTCTATTTCCACAAGACTTGCCGTTGCCAAGGCTTGTTGGGTCCAATCCGGTCGCCAACACCCCTGCAATCGACAGACGTCGTGGGACAGCTTGAATCCAGCTCCTGGTCATCGTCGACGCCTCCTGGACCTCGTGGCTGAAGAGTCAAGATGACCGTCAACCTACCTGAAGCACTCAACATCGGTGGGCATCTGCTCATCGCCTTCCTGGTCACTGGCTAGTGACCCAGACTCTGTCCCCTCTGCTTTCAGGTTCTTCAGATCTTTGATCCACCTTTGGATCCACCCGAACACTTTCGACTTGGCCGCCAGCAGCACTTTGCAGCAGATCGCCATTGAAAACGACGACGAAACCAGACCCCGAAAGACACCTATGCACCCGGCTTCCCTGGGTGAGGTAACACGAGTACTCCGGTGCTCCCGTGGGTATAGACTCTAGAACGACCCAGTTCTAAAAGGGTTTGCTCCAAGTCCTCCTCTAAGTGTCCCTTTTCTTTAAAATTCCAACCGCGACTTTCCCCATAGAAGTCAACGGCGATTCGCGGCTGTGTTCTCACACAGCACGCGTCCCCCGTGGGTCCCCTGTGTCACTACCTTGGGTGGTTCCTTGTGGTCCAAGCACTTCTACAGGCTCTAGGCCTTGTGTCTAGCTCAGTCGTGGTTCTTATACCACTTTATTGGTATATGGTTTGGTACGCCCCTAGGGCTCAAACGTGTATTTGTGCTATTACTGTTAATAACTAACTTATAACTTATGTACTTCGAACTCTAGCCTCATAAAGAGACTAGAGGGGTGTGTTTAGCAATAAATACATATATTTTGAATATATACCTGGTGTGGTCCTCTTTCATTTGGTCACTCAAGAGATTATAGGCTGGTAAAACAAGCTGCTTTACATTCCTTCAAGACTTAGCCTGAAGGCTGCTCTCCATAGCTACCACTAGGATAGCTTTCAATAAAGGTTGTCTTTAACCTATCTCCAATAAGGGGTTGTTTGGACTGGTGCAAGGTGCCCACTATAATTAGTGGACAGCATATACCAGGCCAACTTCTCACACACATCACCGCCCCACCTTAGGGGTGGTGCTGGCTGAATGTGTGCCCAACTCCTAATCTAACTAATGTTCCCGCCTGTCCTCTCGCCAAAAGTGTAGCAGGACAGGGGGGTTGGCATCCTCCACTAACCATATTAGTCTTTGGTAGGTTTTCAGAGGGCACCTCTAAGGTGCCCTCTGTGTGCATTAATTAATACATCCAACACTGGCATTAGTGTGGATTTATTAATATGAGATGTTTGGTACCAAATATCCCTGGGTACAATACAGCCATCATGGTACTGGGGAACCTGTAATGACGGGTGTCCAGCCCATGTACTCTATATGGCTTCCCTAGGCACTTATAATATCCAAGAATGGACTTACACATGTGGTATAGTGTACCCAGCATTAAGGCAGTAAGTCCTGCAGTAGGGGATGACATACCTCAGGCATTGTCTGGGGGGATGGCACATAGGGATGTGTACCATACTGACTCTTCAGTTTTCTCTTCACCAAGACACACAGCCTGCTATGGCAGTTTGCATGGTCTGGGTGAAGGGGCCCTAGTGTAGTGTAGCTCCTATTTCCCTAATAGGCTCTGCGCATTGGAATAATATATCCTATAGGTTTGACATAGGACTAAGGTCAGTATGTCCCTATCGAGTATATTAAACGTAATTACTTGGCCCAGCTAGCTCAGAGGCCACTAGAAACTCCTTGACAACAAGAAGGGAGTAGTTTCTGGCAGCCGCAAAACATGACCACTGTGTTTCCCTTTACAATCAGAACGTGTCCCAGAGTCGTGGAAACAATAGATAACTATTTCACTCAGCTCAGTCGTGCATGCTTAGTTTTCTCCAAGTTACACAGAAAGAAATAGACGGGCGTTTTCAATAAAAGATTTATTGAACAGTCTTGTTTCTGGTGTAAGTAAAATGTGCTGTTACGATCACAAGACAGTATGCGAGATAAATAATGTACAGTGTGAGCAGTAGAAATAAATAATACTGCGATAGCATTATCTTTTAGTACATATGCTGTTAAATAAATAACACAGACTAAAAATGCGAGTACTCATACGATGCGTTGCTAAGCTAGTTCTACCCCAATGTGCCTAACCTAACTTAGGTGTAGGGAGAGGTATGAAGTAGGTGAAGTATTCCTTACTATGGTATACTAAGAGTATGTTAAGCCTAGTATGCCTAGTTTGCCAAGAGTCCCTCTAGGTTCTTATCAGCTCCATACCTGAAGAATGAGAGAGGTTGGAATCTCTTTGCCAGACTCGAACTCCAACACCCCGCAAGGGAAGTCAGATCACTGGAAGCTGGATTCTCTGCGTGCAGGGATGACAGCGTCTTCTCAGTGCGTCAGGCCGGGAAATGGGCTCCTCTGAAGTCGAGGTCTCCTCTAGTTTACAAGGGCTAGGGAAGATATATTTATACCTGAGAGTACCTAGGAATGTTTAGTATTGACGTGAGTCGGACAGCGAAAGACGTCATGAATGAACCCCTAAGGAATAACGGTTCATGCATAATATATGAGACCTTGAAGAAATCAATAGTCCTGGGCTAGGGAAACTCCCGCAGCCTAAGGGTCTGTTCTTCATGTACTCGTTGTGACGTTAGGGTGGACGGATGTCGGAGACCATGCCTGTATTTGGAGTGCACGGTTTAATGCCTAAATAAGGGCTGGTATTTTGTGCCTATATAAGGGCAGGGCAAATTGTGCCTATATAAGGACATGATACTGGAAAGCCCGTTTATGGACACCCTAGGAGGAATACAACACCCACTCCATTTTCGTGTATACGATAATACTAAAATGCTAAACATTTAAAATGCTAAACATAAAAATGTAGCACCGCATATATAAAAAATATTTCTTAAAAATATTAAAAAACATAGTATAAAATGCAAAAGGTACTGTACATTTGAAGCAAATGCTTTTCATTTCAGGGATATAGTTTTGAAAATAGATGCAATTGGAATGAAATAAGCAGTAATATTTACATGTGACACAAAAAAATGATCGATAAGTTGTTCAAAAATCAAAGTCATTTCATGTCATGAAAATCAATGAACTGTTTTTAGACACATAAGATGACTAAATGTCTGTGGAAGGACCGTCAAGTCTGTACTATAAGGCTAGTTCTACTTTAAGCAGATTGAAGTGCCATTTTCGTTCGAAAAAATGGGAAAAAGTTCAATTTTGGTAGAGTTCCAAGTTTTTGTAGAATGAAGGCCAAATTGTTACTGCATCTCTGGAACACTGTATGCTGAATCAGAGTCAGTTTACGGGTCTGGTGTAAACATGAGATCTATTTCTATAGACAAAACATCGTCCACTGTAGTTGGTGTCAGTTGGAACACCTCGTGAAGTAGATTAATTGCACAGAGATGGGAAGCATCGCTTTCAGCATTGGTCGCAGCAGCAATGTTCGCGTCCGTTGTTACCTGTGTGCCTGTAGATCTTTCTCGTACCTCAGCAGCAGCCGGAAGCGTCTGTGAGATCTCAATGAATGCTGACATCAGGATAGGAAGCCTCTGGGGACAACACATAGCATGGGCCGTTATCTGGTCCAGCAGAGTATCGACATCCGTTGGCGTATCCGATGGAAATGTTAGACAGGTGTCCAACACGCATTCTACACCGCATAGCAGGCATCGTAGAACAGGTAAGATGCAATCTTGCCAGATTGGTCTGAATGACAGGAACCAAGTTGTATTAAGGTCCCGTAGACGATTTATGCCCAATAGCTGTACTATTCGCTCACGGCGCTTTCGTTCAAGGAGAGCTTTCTCCATTTCGCTCGGAGTGATGTCTGCGAATAGGCTGGCCATAGCGCAATAGCAGGAAGAGAAATAGAATTCCGGCAACAAGTGCTAGAATTAATGGTATGCCACCAAACACCGAATGTGCAAAGTTCGGGATGATTCCGAGTATTGCCTGGAAAGGTGCTAACAGACCGGAGCAGATGCTCTTAAATACATGTACAATTCCAGTTGTATCAGACATGTTGAAGATACGTGATATCATTTCTACGAAATGTATAGGGCAGTTTGTACGTATTAAAGTCTGTATCTCAGCCGAAGTCCTTGCTATTTGTAGATCATAGATTTCTATGGCCGAGGTCAAAGGCACTGTTTGCTGTAAAAGCATGGCTTTCATTCTGCTCAAAGTATCAAATCTTATAAAAGAGACATTCAGCGAAGGCCATAGAGGCGACTCCCTGACTGTGTCTATTGGGGCAAACAATACTTGCATACAGCAAGTGACCCTGGAGTTGACCGTTACTAGATATGGGATGCCTGGCAGCATGCCACAGCAACTCTGATCATTCAACATGAGGTAACTCCCATTAGAAAGTTGTCCAAACGTTGGATTAATCACAGCAGCTGGTGTACCCTGCTGATGGTAAGACAAATTTGCCACAGAACCATTACAAGCCCCGTGTAAGGAAATGTCCTGACATATAAGTGAACCGCTTAGTGCACTTTTACAGTTTGTACCGCTCCAAAACACTTCACGATCCCCACTCCAACATCTATATGTATACGGAAAATCCCAAGATGTCTTAATGTATTCCTTACCCAACCTTTCATTTTTGCCTGCTTGCATTTGTCTGAGGCAATACTGAAACTGAAAAGTAGTCACAGGTAGTGTGATTTTGCCATGAATAAGCCATTCTGTAGCTGGTTTTTCTGCCACTGTGAATGGTAATTTATCCAGTTTTTCAATGCTCAGCACTGTATACCTTGCTCCTCTTTGTGCCAATTCGATCTGTTTATCAGTGAGATTGTATTCTGCAAACAGAGCCGTTGTGTTGATAAAACGCCAAGGCACATAGCCCGCTCGCAAAGATTGCAGCGTCCAGCTTAATAACATAATAGAACGTAATTGAGATTGGCCTTGTTGTAACATCGCCAAATCTTGTTCTAGTATGTCGATAGCAGAGGATACAATGCCGTCCAGTGAATATATTCTGGAGGACAAAGTTGTTAACCCATTGTCGACCACAGAGAGTGTTTTCTCTAAATTAATACGATCAAGTTCACGTATTCGTTCTGCAGCCTCCATCTGTGATACTTTCCATGCTTCATTGTAGGCAGCATAAATGCCGGCATATATGAAACGTTTTTGACGCGGTTTTCTTGGTCCAAGCAAGAATTCCCTAAGGTCTGCGTCTTTTTTAAGTAAGGTTAAGTGTTGTTTCACATCCTGTAGTGTAGACTTATGCAGCCAATCGAGGCATAATTTTCCTACACTGTATGTTGTTACTACCCCCGGATGTTGTCTTTGGACGTATCTTGGGTCTGGCCTATTAATAGTAAAGCCCTGAGTTTTATTCAGGAATCTTTCCTGACAGTTATTCGTGTCTGTGGGCCAGATCAACCATTTTTTCCAATCAGGATTAGATCTGTTGAGGTGTGTTCATCTCTTTGATCTTGGCTAATCCAAGACAAGATGTTTGTTGGATGGTTTCATTCAAAAACATTATTTGTTCAGGGATGATACAGGCTCTAAATAAAGCTTCTATCCCCTGCACTTGCCAATCTTTAGTACCCCAGACTGTTTTGGTGTCTATTGTGTCTTTCCAAAAGTTGAAACCCTGTCTAGACAGTTGGGCATTAAAAAATGCAGAGTAAATCTGTTTTGTATTTGTTAACATAATTTTCAGTCCTGTCTTGTTTACATTTTTATAGTAAAACATTTCTGGATCAGATGTATTGTAACCTGAAAAATATGGAAATTTACTAGCAAATGTTTTTGAACTACCTTTAGGTGGTGTAGGACAATGTTCCCATTGGTTAAACATAAACACATTTCTTGGATATGCAGTTTTATGCAAATAATGATGACCATAGTGGTTATAACAATACATTTGTTCATAGTCTGATGAACCCTCTAAATATTCTTTTTAGAAAATGCAGCAGATTTTTCTAGGTCAAACATAATGTCATTTACAGTCTCAAAGTCCCAATCATCTGAATAGGTACTGGACGTAATTAGATCACTTAGTGAAATTTTAAACAAATGTGGAATGTTCAATTGTTCCGTCGGACCGAATATTTCAAAATCTGTTTTGTCCCACACTATACCATCGTGTATAGGAACAGCTGTGATGTTCACTGATGACAAGTCTCTTGCTTCACGATGGGAAGATTTATGAGGTTTCAAAAGTACGTTCACGCCTTTTCCTTCAGTGTTCACATGGATGTATCTGCCACTTATAAGCACGCTCACAGTTGTAACCAAAGCTAGCCAGAGCAGGAAAACAAAAAATCCAGATATAATCCAGAGTTCAATCCATGGAGAAACCAAATAAGTCTTTTTCAGAAAGTGAAGAAAGTCTTGTACTTGCTGCTTGAATTTGAATGATGCTGGCGTCGTTTCAGGTTCACTGGGATCTTCTGAGAACGTATCAAAGTCAATGAAATAGCCAGAAGCAGTCCTATCAATTGTTGGAATTGCATCAGGATTTGTAGAAATCACTGGAACCAGTCGATCACGTGCTACGTTGGTGTAGACAGGTGTATTTGGACGAACTGTTACTTGGTGTTCAAGAGGGATGAGTTCCATAGCATTGTTGCTTAGTCCTTCATCTGTTTCTGCTGAATTCTCGATGGTTATCAGTCTTTCAGTCTGAACCTCTTGGATAGTAGCGAGAGGAGTGCGTCTGCTACTAGGTCGGAGTCCACGAGGCCTACTATTTAGTATTGGCCACATACTGTGGTTTGATGAGGTCGATGGACACAAATCTTTTCTCCTTTCTTCCAGCAAGGGGCGGCAGAAGTACTGTTCTTGTTCCTTGAACTGCTAGGACAGGTACTGGTTGTCTGTAAGAAGGTCCAAATTCCTTCTTGTCCGCAATTTTTCTCTGACTAGATCCCCAACTTTTGGAATCCAGACAGGCCTTGCTGGGACAGCCGGTTGATCCCCAGTGGTGGTTGGCTGTAGGAATACGTTGCTTTGTTTCGTTCTTAATTTGTTTAAGTCCTGTAAAACAGCCAAACGATCTTTGATATCAAAAGGTTTATTTTCCACCACTGTGCCTACGTGTTCAAGGTCCGGTACCCACATTCTTGTCCCAAATAGGACCTCATATGGAGTGACCCCCCCTAGAGAAATTCTTGGCAGATTATTCAAAGAGCGTTGTACCCCACTAAGGTGTTTGACCCACCCGTCACCCGAACCTAATACCCTAGCTGTTATAGACTGCTTTATGTCCCGGTTTTTCCTTTCCACAACAGAATTTCCCTCAGGATGGAATGGAGAGGAGTACCGCAATGCAACGCCCAGACTGGCCATGGCTTCTTTGTAAGACCTAGAGCTAAACGCAGGACCCTGGTCAGAATGTAGCGTGCCTATTGCGTATATGCCGATAAAGACTCGCAAATCTTTTTTAACAGTTCGAGCGTCAGCTGAGCGCTGAGGCCATAACCATAGGAACCTAGATTCAGTATTTGTGGCAATGCCTTTGTCCAGTAGGACGCAGGTGCGTAGATAGTCTAATGCTGTCTAACAATGGTGTCTGCACTGGGTTGCCGCATTCGCTGCATGGTGTCTGGTGGCTCTCTCGCTGTAATTTACAGTCTAAGCAGTTGTTGATGAATATGTGAATTTCTGTATTCATTCCAGGCCACCAGTACATCTCTTTTAACGTCAAAATTGTTTTAGAGATCCCTTGATGTGACAGACCTTCCCCCAAATGTGTTTCATAAATCAAGGCTGCTCTACGTTCCATGTTTGGAATTACCCTATCCCCCACTCCAGGGATTCGAGCATAAGGAACGTTGTTCGCATCAATTACATAAGAGTACTTGAGTGGAAACTTTTTTGGTAACGCTGCACTGCTGCCTTTGCTTGAAGCATGGACAGCCAACATTATCTCACCGTCTATTTTTGTTTTGGAACGAGTGATCGCAGCTACGGAAGCCGTTTGCACAGCCCCCTTTGCAGCTTCATCAGCCAATGAATTCCCTGCCACGTGAACGCCATCACGTTGATGACTCAGTGTGTGGATCACGTGAGCCTTTGGTAGTTCGTTTTTCAACTGAACTACTTGTTCCCAAAGCATTTTGTGCTTTATTGTGCCACCTTTCGCATCTTTGAAACCATTTTCAAGCCAGTTTTGTATATAGTCATTATACGACTGAACACAGTAAAAGGAATCGCACACTATTAGTGTGGGGAATTCTCGATCTGTACTTTCAAGTGCCAGTTTGAATGCTTGTAGTTCAGCTCGCTGAGCCGTACAATCTCCTAGAGACTGTGGGGCCGATTCCGATCTCGGCCGGTAGGGCTCCGAATAGGATTCGGCTTTACCGGATCCGATTCGGAGCCCTTTTTCCCGACCGAATCGTACGCGGGTCCGGCCGAGCGAGTACGATGCGAGTCGCCGACCGACTCGTCCGGGCGACCCGACCGCTCCGACCGACTCGTACCCGGATCGTACCGCTCCGACCGACTCGCTCGGACCCGATTCGCACCGCGCAATGGAGACGTTTTCCGGCCGGGTAAGTACGATGCGCACCTCGACCGCTCCGACCGACTCGCGCCGTCCGACTCGAACTCGCTGTCGGAGCCGTACTTTGGGGGTCCGTGTCGGACCCCCTGTACGCGTACCCGTGTGAGCGCACACAGGGGGGACCCATGGGTCCCCCTACCTGTGCGTGTACGCCGCGAAGCGCTTAGCGGCGTACTCGCTGTAGGGGCGCCCTTGTCCGCCTCGCACCCATTGAGGCAATGGGAGCCCGCGTACGCGTTGTACGACCGGCTCCCAATGAGTTCAATGGGAGTCCGACCGACTCGTGTCCGGTGGCATACGAATGCATCGGACTCGTTCGGTCGGACTGCACGGGTCCGATTCGGTCGGAAATCTCTCCGGGTCCGGCTCGGTCGGAGAGATTTCCGGCCCGAATCGGAATCGGCCCCTGTGTCTTAGTGACCATAGGTCTGAAGATGCCATTTCGCATGCGACCTTTAACGATTGCACACGCTGCACTGTAAGCTTGCTTACTCCCTATTGCGGGTTGTGCGGATCCGTCAGTGTAAATTATGAATTCGTACTGAACGAGAGGCAGAATTTCAGTAGGCAGGGGACATTCATGTTCATATTGCAGGAATGCTTGTGTTTTTAAATCTGGATCAAAAACATATTCAACGTCTGTTGCAGCAAGAGAATTAACCCATTGTATCCATCTTGGATGTAATGCTTTAGCATTTGGAATGCTTGCTTTTGTGACCGCTTCTAAAGCTGGTACCGGGGTTACGACAATAATGCGTTTCCCTTGGGCTAAGGCTCTTTCTTTTGCTACAGCGGTTTGAACTGCTGTTAGAATTTTTTCAGTTGAACTGAAGCGCATTTCCGCTTGTGTGTACAAATGGGATTTGTATGCAATTGGTATTTTCTCACCCTCATTGAAGGTTAAGTAGGTGAATCCGCATTGACCCGAAATTATTCGGATCACCAAATTGCGTTGACTTACGCGTGTTTGTAAGTGATTTGTTGCTAACATGTTAGCTTGTAGTGAACGCAAGATTTCTGTGTGTTCCTGTGTCCAGTTTCTGATCAAAAAATCAGGTTAGATTAATGCGTAGAGAGGTTTAACCCTTTCTGCGTAATTTAGAATGTATGTTCTTCCAAAATTTAGGAAACCCAGGATGGATTGTAAGTTTTTTAGCGTTTTTGGAGGTTGGAGCAGCGCACACTTTTCTAAAAAGTTAGCTGCCAAGCTCTTGCCTTCACTTGAAAGCTCATATCCTAGAAATAGGACAGTGAGATGGGCAATTCTGGACTTTTTAAAGTTGAACTTGTAGCCCTCAGAGGCGAAACCCAATATAATGGTGCTCACCCTGTTCAAGTGTTTGTCCAGGTCATCGTCTGTTAGATATATGTCATCGACATAGGACAATGCCTCATTGTCATAAATTTGTAGTAACTCCATTACCCTGGCTGAGAATAAACCGGGACTATTCTTGAACCCTTGTGGGAGTCGACAAAAGTGACGCTGGGTCCCCATTATGGAGAATGCTGCTAAGTACCTGCTTTCAGGTGCTATGTTTTGACAAAAGAAACCATTTGAGATGTCTAATGTTGTTTTATATTTTTTACGCACAATGTTATTCATTAATGCTGTGCTATGTGCATTTTACACTGCAAAAGTTTTAGAACAAGTGTTTAGGTGTCTGTAGTCCAAAACTAGACAATATGTTTTGTCTGGTTTGGAGACAGGAAACAAAGGATTGTTCATTGAGGAGGTGCATGTTTCAATCACCCCTTGATATTCAAGTTGATCTAAGATCTCCCTGACCTGTTTTTTAGCTTCTTGCTTTATTGGGTACTGCTGTTGTGCAGTTGGTTCATGTTTCAGATGTATTTTATGGTGAGGTGAGTCCTCATCCCATCCTACATGATTTTTATATAATGCTGGGGCCTGAGCCACTGCCCATTTCCTGGCATATGTATATTTTAGGTGAATTGGAATATGGTTGGAGAAGGCAGGCATAATAATGTCCTCGCCATGTGGGCACTCCCTGACAAATTGTGGTGGCCAGTCCTTTTCTGCTAGAAGTATATCATAGCCCTTTGATAGTCTTTCCCAAAAAAGTGCTTTCACCTGTCTAGGTTTGTCTCCCTCCATCCGGAGTGTTATTTCATATACCTTTTGTGGAGTACTAACCCTGGTGTCTACAGTTTCTACTGTGATGTACTCATTCAAGTCCACTATCTCCAGAAGTTCCCTCAGGTTCTGGCGAACTATTGTGACTTCTGCTGCACTGTCCAGCATGGTCTGAGCCCATTCTCCGTTCTTGAGTTGTGTTCTCAGTATTCTCGGCATGTCTGATCTTTAGACCTGATACTTTCTTTTTGGAGAATTGAGGTTTTGTTTTAGTTTTTGGAGCGTGTTTGTCGTCTTTCGATTTCACGCGTTCTTCTCTGTGTTCCGTCTGTCCTCTTCTTTCCGAAGTCTGTGATGAGATCTGAAAGGGACGAGAGGAACGTGTATCAGTATCTTGATACCTATCTGGTTTTCTCAAATTATCCCTATTCCTGAGGTTATACCTCCTTTCAGAGGGCTCCTTTTGAGGAGACCTACCTCGGGATTGAGAACGTTTCTCGGTTGATTTTTGTTTAGTAGACTCCCACTTCTTTTTAGAAGATGTAGGAGTTTGTTTAATTGAGTCCTTCTCAGGACTTTCAGATAGCTTCGGCTTCACTGGTCTTCCACCCAAACTATCTCTGCCTAATTCTGCATAAGATTGTTCAATTATTCTGGGTAGCTCAGTTTGATGTTCTGTAACATCGAATTCCCTTAATTTTTGGCGGATCGCCACTGCTGCTGCCTCCCCTTTAATATTAGATAATATTATTGTTGAGACCAGGTCGAAATTTTTCAGTAATTTCATACCTAAATTTAGAGCAGGCTCTGCCCCGTATTCGTTTTGAATTTGTTTCAGGACATCAGGTATTACCGCAATTGACGGAATGCCATGTGTTTTAGTATAGATGGCAGCAAAGACTGAGCCCCAAGTGGTACAGTCTTCCAGTTGTGGTGTGATCCCCATTGGTAAACTGATTGTTAGGATTCTGTGTTTCTCATACGGGCTAGTATTTGGAAATACTGCTTCGATTTGAGTAATTTTTTGAGCTATCCAGAACGGAATTTGCTCACGTTTTGTGGGCATTTTACCCATGACTGCGTATAGAGTCTGTGGTGTAATTTTTAGTGTATTCCCCTGTTGAGGAGTTTGATTTGGAAGTGTTAATGGTTGCTGGACTGTAAAAGTCCGCATGACATATTGGACCAATTGTCTGTAAATTTTTATTAACTCTGTGAGTTGAGTAAGTAATTCCTCGTCTGACATCTCTTCAATGTCAGGATGAGGTGTGTAGCCGGCTAAAATCGGCCATGTTGCTCCTGGTCTACCTAGTGGACCGAGCCTAGTAATGTTTTTGTGATGTTTTAGGGCGCCTTTAAACCAGAGCTGATGCTCCTGGTATGTTAATGGAATTTCTATATCCTCGAAAGGTATGTATTCCTCTGGTGGTTCATCTTCTTTGTAGAAGTGAAATGTGTGTGATATTGGATTGCATTCAGGAAATATTACCCATGAATAGAATACCTCTGTCTGAAAGGATTCATGTGCCTCTATCACGAAAACTGCTCTACCTCCTCTTGGCGGTAGGCCATGTTTTATAAGTTTTAGAGTGATGGCTCTTCTTAAGTTTTGAGGGATGTCTATAACACCCTCCTCGGTTTCATTTAAACCTGTAAAGTTAAAGACTGCTGCTTGGGCTTGATCAGCCGCAGCTCCACCGTTTCCAGTGTTATTTTCATATTCAGGCATTTTGTTGTTTGAAAAATGTAGAACAAGTTTCAAGGAAACAAAGATAAGGTGCACAATATTTTGGAACACTGTATCCTTCAACGTTGAGCAAACCAAACAGCTAATATATAGGGTACTGCCCTATGTAGCCGTGGTGGATACTGAACCCTGCCCACTCCAGACGTCTTTTGGAGTATATGGGTAGGGGTCTTGAGAGAAAAAGCACGGCTGAGTTACTCAGTATCTAACGTTGAATTACCGCCTTACCAAACCGTGGGGCGCCATGTAGTGTAGCTCCTATTTCCCTAATAGGCTCTGCGCATTGGAATAATATATCCTATAGGTTTGACATAGGACTAAGGTCAGTATGTCCTCATCGAGTATATTAAACTTAATTACTTGTGCCAGCTAGCTCAGAGGCCACTAGAAACTCCTTGACAACAAGAAGGGAGTAGTTTCTGGCAGCCGCAAAACATGACCACTGTGTTTCCCTTTACAATCAGAACGTGTCCCAGAGTCGTGGAAACAATAGATAACTATTTCACTCAGCTCAGTCGTGCATGCTTAGTTTTCTCCAAGTTACACAGAAAGAAATAGACGGGCGTTTTCAATAAAAGATTTATTGAACAGTCTTGTTTCTGGTGTAAGTAAAATGTGCTGTTACGATCACAAGACAGTATGCGAGATAAATAATGTACAGTGTGAGCAGTAGAAATAAATAATACTGCGATAGCATTATCTTTTAGTACATATGATGTTAAATAAATAAAACAGACTAAAAATGCGAGTACTCATACGATGCGTTGCTAAGCTAGTTCTACCCCAATGTGCCTAACCTAACTTAGGTGTAGGGAGAGGTATGCAGTAGGTGAAGTATTCCTTACTATGGTATACTAAGAGTATGTTAAGCCTAGTATGCCTAGTATGCCAAGAGTCCCTCTAGGTTCTTATCAGCTCCATACCTGAAGAATGAGAGAGGTTGGAATCTCTTTGCCAGACTCGAACTCCAACACCCCGCAAGGGAAGTCAGATCACTGGAAGCTGGATTCTCTGCGTGCAGGGATGACAGCGTCTTCTCAGTGCATCAGGCCGGGAAACGGGCTCCTCTGAAGTCGAGGTCTCCTCTAGTTTACAAGGGCTAGGTAAGGTATATTTATACCTGAGAGTACCTAGGAATGTTTAGTATTGACGTGAGTCGGACAGCGAAAGACGTCATGAATGAACCCCTAAGGAATAACGGTTCATGCATAATATATGAGTCCTTGAAGAAATCAATAGTCCTGGGCTAGGGAAACTCCCGCAGCCTAAGGGTCTGTTCTTCATGTACTCGTTGTGACGTTAGGGTGGACAGATGTCGGAGACCATGCCTGTATTTGGAGTGCACGGTTTAATGCCTAAATAAGGGCTGGGATTTTATGCCTATATAAGGGCAGGGCGAATTGTGCCTATATAAGGACATGATACTGGAAAGCCCATTTATGGACACCCTAAGAGGAATACAACACTAGGGTGGCACAATTCGTGCTGTAGCCCCAGTGGACCCTCTTCAGTCCCAATGCCCTAAGTACCAGAGGTACCATTTACTAGGGACTTACAGGGGTTGCTGAAGTTGTCCCAATCATGGTACAGTTTTAGAAAGGAGCTCTGGCACTGGGAACCTGGTTAGCAGGAACCCAGTGCACTTTCATTTGAAATCACCTCATGTTCCAGGCAAAACGTGGGGGCTAACCATGTCAAAAGAGGTACTTTCCCACATGACCCCCCCAAACGAAAGAGGATGAAACTAACCTTCCGCTAGAGAGTCTTCATCTTCTAAATGGAAGAACCTGAAAGGGACAATTGTATTAGCATGGTCAGTCCCAGGGACTGTAAAGTCCATTCCCTGTAGAGACCACCTGACCAGTTTGGGTTTTTCACCTTTCATTTGCAGGAGCCATCTGAGAGGCCTGTGATCAGTCTGAACTAGGAAGTGAGAACCAAACAAGTATGGTCTCAGCTTCTTCAGGGGCCAAGCCACAGAAAAGGCTGCTCTCTAGGGAGTAACCTCCTGCTAATGAAAGCAACAGGTTGATCATGCCCATCATCACTGGTCCCGGATAAGACCGCTCCTATTCCATGTTTAGAGGCACCTGTCTACACTATGAACTGCTTGGTATAATCTGGAGCTTTTAGAATGGGCGCTGAGCACATTGCTTCCTTCAGGGTGTCAAAAGCATTTTGACAGCTCACTGTCCAGTTAAGCTTCTTGGGCATCTTTTTGTAGGTCAGTTCTGTGAGGGGGCCACAATGCAGTGTCTGGGGGCATAGCACACATGGCTGTGTATAACAGATTGGTGCACCATCACGCACCAGATCCAAGACGCACAGCCTTCAAACAAGGAAATAGAGTCCAATCTGAACCATAGTAATCAATGTTTTATTCCACTGTCTTCAAAATTTTCAAAACTTTTTCCAAAGGCAATGTGATTCCAGTCTTCAAATGCACATAAAATGCCCATCCAGGCCTTTTATCACAGCATGTGGGAATTCACTTTTCAACTAACCCCACACCGTACCGAGAATGTGCATGAAAAAGATACGTGAACCAAATGATTAAAACGTGCTCTGCACAACATGTAAAAAACATAAACATGATATAATCTTTAATGCAATCAATGTCAGAATAATAAATTCATCATAAAAAACAACACCTCAATCCTAAAAGCAAACCAAATAAATAGTGAACAGTATTTGTGAGTACATATTACATTACTGCAATTTATGTATTGCTCAGTATGTGCATAAAAGAAAAAGAGAAAAGAAAAAACAGTCCTCCATCAATGTTCACTGATTGTTTCTCACTGGTGAGCTTTTGTTGCAGTTCGGTTTTCCCAAGTTGCCTTTGAAAAGTTGTTTCATTTTTTCTTTGGTCTTAGATGCCAGGGTGCAGATTATCCATTTGGGACAGTAATATAGATTATCAAAATGAGTGCACACCTAATTTTCATCCTAACGAAAATCTTTAAAAGTGCTCAAAGGTGAAGTTTGGCTTGCAAACTCAGCTTTATGCTCTGCCCCAGTAGCACTTGCATTATGTATAACAGAATGGTGCGCCGTCGCGTACCAAATACAAGACGCACAGAACTTCAAAGGAGGAAATAGAATCCGATCTGAACCATAGTAATCAATGTTTTATTCCACTGTCTTCAAAATTTTCAAAACTTTTTTCAAAGGCAATGTGATTCAAGTCTCTTCAAATACACATGAAATGCCCATCCAGGCCTTTTATCACAGCATGTGGGAATCCACTTTTCAGCTAAGGTAACTGTACTGATGTACCTAATGCATTTCGGGCAAATCGCCCTTCATCAGAGGTAACTATGAAATAAAAGGCAGATATGTCCACACATGTTGTATTGTGCACCCTGCCTTAGGGCAGTAAGCCCTGCAGTAGGGGGTGACTTACCTATACCTCATGCAGTGTCTGGGGGCATGGCACTTTGCATGGTCTTGGTGAGGGGTCTCTGGGGTGGCACCATTTGTGATGCAGCCCTAGTGGGCCCTCTTCAGTCCCATAGCTAGGTACCAGGGGTACCATTTGTTAGGGACTTACAGGGATGACTGAAGTTATGCCAATGGTGGTACAAATTTAGGAAGAGCTATGACACTGGGAGCCTGTTTAGCAGGAACCCAGTGCACTTTCATTCAAAATCACATCATGTTCCATGCAAAAGTGGGGGCTAACCATGTCCAAAGAGGCACTTTCCTACACTCCTCAATTAAGTTAACAGAGGGTGAAAGATGAGGGGAAACTATGGTTATATGTTATACTATGTAATGCTATCTTCTGCTGTGTTATGTTATGTCTTGTGATGTCATGTGTCATTATAATGTCATATGCCATATCATGTCATGTTATATAAACGCTACGAATGTTCTTAACAGTAAAGTAGGACTAAATTATTTGAACAAAAATGTTTAAAAAAAAAATTCTGAAAAGAATGTGGGAAGTCTTGAGTTTATTGCCACATTGCAAGGTGTTAGAACTGAGAAAGCATGACCTCCAACTGAAGATATGTGAAAAACTGAAACTGCAAAGAGACAAAGTTCAGCTGAATAATGATTGAATGAGGGGTAGTATTTTACTGGAAGAAAATGAGGGGCAGACTTGTATAGACATTTGTGCAAAAAATTTAGGGGCATATGTACAAGCCCCTATCGCCACCACAACATCACCTATAGTGGCGTGGTGGCGATAGGGGCTGCGCCTTATGTACAAGGCAGCGTTAAGACACTTAACGTGGCTTAACGCTGCCTTGGACATAAGGCCCCCTTTCATGCTATGTTAGCCCCCCCTATGTACAAGGGTGGCGTACATAGGAGACAGTGCCAAAATTAAGACCAGGTAAAAACTGGTCTTAAGATGGCAAAACGAGGAGAAATTGATTATTTCTCCTCGTTTTTGCTTTTTCAATGTGTGCTGCCTTGTGCAGCACACATGGAAAAAGCAAAATGCCATTGTTTGTTTATGTACAGGAAGGTGTCCCTTCCTGTACATAAACAAAATTTAAAAAAAAATCCATTTTGTCACTTTCATGTGTGCTGCATGAAGCAGCACGCATGAAAGTGACAGAATGGCATTTCTGGGATTGTTTATGTGCAGGAAGGGACACCTTCCTACACATAAATAATCCTTCCCTGCACGCAGACACCCTTGCACTCTGGTGCAAGGGTGCCTGCGTTGGCGCTAAGTTGCTAAACTTAGCGCCATCGCAGGGGGAAACGCAAGGCTGCACCACATTCTTGTAAATATGGTGCAGCCTTGCGTTTCAGAAGTGGAGGAGAGAGGCGTTAAGCCAGGAAGGCTAACTCCTTTCTCCTCCACTTCCTTGTACATATCCCCCATAGATTCTTAAAGTGAATTTTGACCTGAATAGTGAGTCAAAGCAATTGTGACAGAATACACTTAGCAGAAGGAAAGGAAGAGGCTGAGACAGTCTACAGAGTATCTTGATTTTGAATAGCTTATAGACGATGAAGTAATAAATAAGATATTACAACAGTCCAATCCAGAGCCTATCAAGGCAGAGATTGCTGCTCTTCTGCCTTTTGGCATAAGAAAGAGAAGAATGGGTTTGGTTTTTTGCGTTTGAAAGGTGCAGGAGAAAACACCGCTTGAGACCTGGCCCCTTATGTTTAACTGATTATCTAACTCCCAGGATCCTAGACAGAGTTGGAAAAGGACCACAGCCAGTAGGCCAGAACTGCATTTATTATACCAGAGGGTCTCCACCTACTATCTAAATTTCAGTCTGTTCAAGATGGCTCTTAAGACAATGTGCATTTATCCATTCTTTAGTGTTGCAGAGACACTCCCTGTGCCCAGCAAACAGAAGGAGCTGCAAATGAACAAGTCACCCATATACAGAAAACAAAAATAATGTGTATAACAATGACACTACTGGGCCCAATACCTTTGTGAACACCCTGCCTGCTGATGGCAACACAAATGGAAGAACTTGAAACTGAATATACTGGCTGCCAACAGCTCAACACAGAAATGTGCTGGACTGATGAGAATATGAAGATATTTAGGGGGATATTCACAAGATTTGGCGATAACTAACGCTAACCTCAGTTAGTTATCGCCGTGTACCGCGGGAAATTATCGCCGTGTTAGCGGCATATTCACAACACGCCGCTAACAGGTGATAATTTCCCCTCCCGGGTCGAAAGTCAGGCGATAAGGTTAGCGTCACGGCGATAAAATCCGTAACGCTAACGTGAAAAAAGTGGCGATGGGCCAATTAGCGACCAGGAACGGCACGCTAATCAGCGTCAGCGCACCTTTTTGCACGTTCGGCGGGAAAAACCACCATAAAACGCCCGCCAAGCAGCCCAAACAAAAAAAAAAAGAAGAAGGAAACCTATGAGAAGAACCATGGAGGAGGCTGGACCCAGCACAGAGGCCAACATCAACCCCACAAACACCCAGGAGGACCACCCTGAGCCCCAGGGGGGCAAGCAGAAGAGGAAGAGGAAGACGCGGTTCAGTCAGCAGGAAAACCAGGTCCTGATTGCGGAGGTACCAGAACACCAACAACAACTTTTTGTCACCTCCACTGTGTCATTGGCAACCAAAAATGCAATACGGCAGTCCATTGTGTCCAAGGTGAATGCTGTCAGAGAGGTGAGGAGGACAGTGGATGACTGCAAGAAGCGCTGGCATGATGTGAAGCGCAAGACCAAGCTGAAACTCGCAGCCAACCTGAAAGCAGCAATGCAGACTGGAGGTGGGAGTCCAGCGCCACAGGAGGAGCTGGATCCGTTGGAGGAACAGGTGTCCCAAGTCATCAGTGAGGAGACAGTGGTCGGAGTCCAGGGACAGGATACTGCTCAACACGACCAGACACAACAGCAACAGGGTGAGTATCAACCAGGGACTGGGGGGACGGGGGGAGATGGGCCCAATCGCACTCATGCACAATCAAATATATTGCAGTGCACACCCACAATGACTGTGGATCATGTCCCGGATCCCCTTGGCCCTGGTGGCATGGACACATATCACCCTACTCAACCAATTGCAAGACACATATTGGTGGGCACACAGACATGGAAATGTGCACAGAAAAGTCAAACAAATATAGTCCAAGTATCATATCAGACCACAAGAGAAGGGCTACATGAAAGAGCAAAGGCCCACATTGATTGGAGATGCGGCAGGCTGTCAAAATGGCCCCCTTGCCTCAACCCCACGCATATGCATGTGCCCGTATGTCGGAGTTGTGTGCAAGAATGTGCATGTGCAGCAAGGGTGACACAACTGCACATACACAATCTTGCACACAACGCAGACACATGGGCACAATGCCACATGTCTGATGACATTGGTGGTGGCATGCACACTCATGCACATGCTCAGTCACACACACAGTGCATCCACATGTCAAGTATCAGAGAGATGGGGCCCTGTGCAGACGATTTGGAAATGTGTGATGTTGAGGCAAGGGGGCCATGTAGACATCCTGCCACATCTCCAGTAAATGTATCCTCCTGCATCTCCATGAGATGCAGTCCTGAGTACACATTGATGGCTCGCAGCGTGAGCCCTGTGGGGCGATGGTGTATGGCGGTTGTGCTGGGTGGGGGAGGGGCAGGATGGGGGGTAGTGGAGTTGGAGAAACGACGTGCGGGAGTTAGGCAAGGAAATAAATAAATCCAAACAATTATCTCGCGTTTACTGCATAGCTAACTCGGCGGTGCAGCAAGTGCAAGTCAAATAGTAGGATTCATCAATTACTTACCTAACTCAAGCACGTGGTGTCCCCAACTCCACTACCCCCATCCTGCCCCTCACCTGCCCTGCAACAGCCCCCCACACCACTGCCCTGCAGAACTCCCACTGCGAGCCGTCACTGTGTGTACACCAAGTGAGAAACCATCTAGTGAGTCTGCATACCAGAAACACATGCAGGGTGATATACACAAGGAAGTTGCGGAGAGAGGCGTTAGCCTTCTTGGCTTAACGCCTCCCTCCGCCACCTTGTAAAAGCAAGGCTGCACCATATCCACAAGGACATGGTGCAGCCTTGCCTCTCCCCCTGCGATGGCAGTCTTACAACTTAGCGCCAACGCAGGCACCCTTGCACCAGAGTGCAAGGGTGTCTGCAAGCAGGGAGGTTACCTTTATGTACAGGAAGCTGTCCCTTCCTGTACATAAACAAACCATGGCATTTTGCTTTTCCCATGTGTGCTGCACAAGGCAGCACACATGGACAATGCAAAAACGACGAGAAATAAAGCAGTCCTTCTCGTATCGCCAACTTGAGACAAGGGTTTTCCTGGTCTCAAGTTTTGCGTTGGCTCCTATTTAGGCTGCCCTTGTGATCATGGGGCAGTGTAAATATCAATGTGTGTGGTGGGGGAAAGCCCACCACAACACCCACTGCATGCCCCTTTCACGCTAAACACAGCATGACAGTGGGCCTAATCACAAGGCAGTGTTAAGCCACGTCAAGTGGCTTAACGCTGCCTTGTGAATAAGGCGAGGCCCCTATCGCCACCACACCGTCATAGAAAATGACGTTGTGGTGGCGATAGGGGCCTGTGAATACGACCCGCAATATCACAACAAACTGACCATGCAGCCAAATGGCACAAACATGCATATCCCACAATGCACCCAAACAGCAGACTCCACTCAAAAGGTGATGAAATACAATGAGCAGGGGGGCTATGCCCACAACACCACAGGGCGGGGACAATGCATATCAGGAATGTGGCAACCAAATCTGTACTGCATGACTTGTGTGCCAGACTCACAGAACTACAATGTCCCTGCAAAGAAGTAAGACAACCAAAGCATGACAACAAGCAAGGATAGCAAAGTAGCAACAAAGAATGACAAGTAGCAAAATGGCACACACACCCCTTAGGTTGAATTGCACACCTCCACTCCCAAGTGTACACATCTGCCATAAAGAAAACACCATTCCACATCAGTCCTGGTGTCAGTTGCCCATGACACCATTATGTGCATGTAAACATAGCTGTTTGTTAAGTCAACTGTGTCAGTGAGCAAATATGCAGTCATGGTCGTTATCACCCACACGTAAATCCATGCATTGAATATCCGTAACCAGGACAGCATGTATCATCCATGTGACCAGCTGCGTGTCACATACACAAACACACATCACCCTGCCAATTGATTCTGTAGGCAGGGTGGTGGTGACAAGGCCTGAGCACCACAAATATGCATTGGAATTCCACATCCATCTAATCCCGGGCCACTTACACATCACACGTGGGGTCAACGTAAAGGGCCATTGTTGTTGACACTGTCTGTCCAGCCAGCAACAACAACATAAACTCACGCAGCACCATACTCACAATGGGTAAGCCAACAGGAGGGCAGCAAGCAATGCACACAATACAAACCACAATAGACAAAGCTACCTGGATGCACATGTATATAGCATAGTGCAGCACACATTGAAACAGCAAGTAGGCCTTAGTAGCCAATGGGGCCCTCCTCACACACAACTAATCTTGCAATCAACCGATGCACATGTGCAGTACACAGAAAAGGTGCGGTCTGTGAGCCACACTGACAATGCAAGTGCCAGTGCATGATGAATACCATGCCTGCACCCCAAACATCTCCACACGGTGCAGGCCACGTCACAGAGGTGGCTGAGTGTGGGCCACATCCTAAAGGAGCAGGTCACACTCTGACACATCCATGTGTACATACAACCCCTGACGTAACCAAGACCTCTGCTCGTAAGCAATGCACAAGTGTCCCAACTCTGACCATGACACATATTTAGCCCAGCTTGCAAAATCTCTGCATTGGAAATGCACAGATGTGGAGGCCCACTGCCTGAAATGGATAATGGGCAGAAAAACAAAAGCTGCATGGGCAAGTATTCCACAATGCAGTGCACACACATAAAAATTTGAGTTCAACCACATTGACTACAATTTTGGACAAACTGCATCACCTTCACAACTGAACAGAGGACACAACTGGTGCCTCCTGTGTGTATGAACTGCCCAATCAGATTAGTCATAGCTGTAAATTGTGAGATGACAATGTACAAGTACAACCTCATACCCGTGATGTAGTCGAAAAAGGCAACATCCAGCAAGAAATAGGCAGCCCCTCACAAACAGTCACAATGTACATTGTCATGCAATCTGCTTGTAAACTCATGCAATGCATGATCTTTCATGAAACACACAGTTAAAATGATTCTCCCATTTGAATTGCAGAGGGACAAACATCACCTCCTGAACAGCAGCCTGTCCCAATCTTCACTGATGAAGAGGAGGAATTCTCAACCATTAACACGGACACCCTCCAACAGCTGCTAGACTCCATCAGCACCCCACCTCCAGGAGCAGGGCAACCCAGCTGCATCATGCTAACCCCACCCCCTGCACAAACCACACAGCAGCAAGCACCTACCACCACGGCTGTCTCCCAGGACCTCCCGGACCCAAATCTTGAATTCCAACGCCGTGTGTTAGAGGTCCAGCAGGAGATGGCTCATCAGGTGCGGGTGGGGTTTGACAGCCTGGCGGCCAAACTTGATTCCGTTTGTGGGTGTCTGAGTTCCATCCGGGACCACGTACTAAACATCACGGACACCCACAGTCCGCTCAATGCTCTCCAACACTCCTTGGCTGCCATCGCTGGAGTCATGACTCAGAGACAGGAACAACTATCCAGTCAGGGTGGCTCCAGCAATGGCAGCCAGGAGTTGGGCCGCATGCGGAGGATAATGGAGAACATGGAGCGGATGCAGGCGGAACAAATGGCTGCCACGGCTGTACACCAGCGAGATGTAGCTGGAATCTTCCATGCCCTGCAGATCATAATCACTGCATTGCTGCAGCAAGGTCTGGCGCAGATGAATGCTGCTGCTGCTGCTTCTACATCCACATCTCTGCCCCCTGATGTGTCAGTGCCTCACAGTGCTGCAGCCAATCTACCACCATCCACATGTGAGGCACATGACACATCAGAGGACAAAGATTTATTTATTTATAAAGTTTTATATAGCGCGAACAAGATCCCGAAGGATATCAAAGCGCTTTACAAAAGGATGGAAGGCAGGTAATAAATGCAAAATCGACATCAAGTAAGAATAACAAACATAAATAATTACAAAATTACAGGACAAGGGGTCAGAGGAGAGTAATACAATACTAGGTACATAGCGGGCTAAGAGAGGGGCACACGATGAGGTAAAGAAGAGTAGCATCCATTGAAGGTCTAACGGTTGAAGGATCAGTGACTTAGAGCCGATGATCCTAACCCAATTAAGGTAAGAACTTGTTCATTAGGAATCTTTTGGCTTCCAATTTGAAAGCAATCGTGGAGGAGATTCTGCATACCTCTGGTGGAAGAGAGTTCCATATCTTCGGGGCAGCGCCGGAGAAGGCTCGGTGGCAGGTTCTCTTTTTGCTAAAGATGTGTGGTTTCAAGAGGAAAGTGTTAGCGCTTCTTGAGGCTCTACCACCACAGGATAATTCAAGCTTTTGCACAAGGTAACTGGGAGTTTTGAAATGGAGGGCTTTGTGCGCCAGAACGGCAATCTTTAACTGAATTCGAGCTTCGTAGGGCAACCATTTAAGAGATTTTAGGACTGGGGATATGTGCGCATTTCTTTTGGTACCTGTAACCAGTCTAGCCGCAGCGTTCAGGGATGCCCTTAGTGGAGCCAGGGTATATTTGGGGAGGCCACAGAGCGTAGCACTGCCATAGTCAAACCTCGGCAAAACAAGCGCTTGGACCACCTGCTTGAAATCCGTTTGTGGAAGGAATGGTTTGATATTTCTGAGTGTCCTCATCAAGTGATTGGCTCCCTTACACACATTGCTGATATGAATCTTTATGTTCAGATGCTTGTCCAGGGTGATTCCAAGAGATTTGCCTGAGTCTATAATGAGGGGGAGCAGTTGAAAGCGGTGAGGTGATTTAACCAAAGGTCTAGCTTGGGGATGTGGTTCGGAGGAGAGATGAGAAGGAATTCTGTTTTGGAGGTGTTGAGCAGGAGGTGGTTCTCGGTTAACCAGTTTTGAGTAGACGTTAGGGTAGTGTTGAGAGAGATGATGTTATCAGGGGAGGAGATTTTCAAATAAAGTTGCGTATCGTCCGCATACATATGGAAGAGAATGTTCGTGGAGTTTAGTGAATTAGCTAATGGTTCCAAGAATAGGTTGAAGAGTATAGGAGATAGGGCGGACCCTTGGGGGACCCCCATGAGTACTGGAGAGGGCTGGGAGAGAGAGTGGTTCGCCTTTACCCTTTGTGATCTGTGTTGGAGGAAGGACGAGAACCATTGTAACACTCAACCAGAGAAACCCATCCTGTTCTTCAGAATGGATAGGAGGTTGTCGTGATTGACCGTGTCGAAGGCGGAGGAGAGGTCAAGGATGATTAGGAGGCAGGTTTCATTTTGGTCAAGCATTTTTAAAATGTCATCAATAACGTGAGTGAGAGCCGATTCAGTGCTGTGTCCCCTCCGAAAGCCAGATTGATGCTGGTCTAGGAGTTGGAAATTCTCTATGTGAGCACAGAGTTGGGATTGGATGCATTTTTCTAGGAGTTTGGCTAGGGTGGGGATGTTGGAGATAGGGCGGAAGTTGTTGAGGTCAGCTCTATCTGCGTTAGTTTTTTTTAGTATAGGTGATACCTGAGCTGCTTTTAGGCAGTCTGGGATCGTGCCTTGTGACAGTGATGCGTTTACAATCTTTGTCCAGATGGGGATGAGGACATTCTTGGTTTCTTTGAAGATGGACGGGGGCAACGGGTCGCTGAAGTGATTAGATGGGTTGATACTCTGAAGAATCTTGTTGCTATCTTTTTCACTGAAGGGGGTTAAGGTGCCCCATGATGCATTGTTCTTGGTGTTCAAGCTGATAAGTTTGAGCTTTTCTAAGAGGTCAGGAGGTGGTGCGGACCCAGAAGAAGGCAGTAGAACCTTCTTAGAGGCGAGTTCAATGTTGATGAGTCTTGATTTCTCAGTGAAGAAAGCAGCCAGCTCGTCGCATGAGGGTGGGCTGCCTCGGTAAATGGACATAATATCAAATTATTAATATCAAATTGCAGTAATATCGAAGTTTTTATATCGATATTACCATTATATCGAAGTTATGAATATCGTTGTAAAAAATATCGTTTTTTTTTGGGTTAAAAAATATCGAAGTATAAAATATCAAATCAGTAATATTGTTAGTAGATAATATCGATTTTTTAGTGTTGTAAAAAATATCGAAAAAAAATATATAGAATGTGTAAAATATCGTTTTTTGTAAATATCGAAATAGTATTTATTGATATTAATTTATTATTAGTTTAATTGTATTAATATTTGTTTGAAATTGTATTAAAATAATTTTTGTAAGATATTTATTAGGAGCGGGATGTTGGGTTATTAGGGGATAAGGAGTGTTTTAAAAATATTAGTATAAATTTACATATTAAATTACATTTTTGAAATTAGAAATTATTTAAAAAAAATAAATTTAAATTAAAAATGGAAATTATATGTTTTGTTTTAGGAGCGGGATGTTGGGTTATTAGGGGATAAGGGTGGGAAGTGTTTTAAAAATATTAGTATAAAATTACATATTAAGTAAAAATTTTGAGTTTTGAAAATAATTTAAAATAAGAAATATAAATTTAAAATCGAAATTATATTTCTGTTTTAGGAGTGGGATGTTGGGTTATTAGGGGATAAGGGTGGGGAGTGTTTTAAAAATATTTACATAAATTGACATATTTAATAAAAAAAATTAAAATTGCAATTATTTTAAAATTAGAAATTTAAATTTAAAAATGAAATTATATTTTTTTTAGGTGTGTGATGATGGGTTATTAGGGGATAAGGGTGGGGAGTGTTCTAAAAATATTACCATAAAATTACACATTAAATTAAAATTTAGAAAATTGAAATTAATTTAAAAAAAAAAAGTAAATTAAAAATTGAAATTATAATTTTGTTTTAGGAGTGGGATGTTGGGTTATTAGGGGATAAGGGTGGGGAGTGTTTTAAAAATATTACCATAAAATTACACATTTTATTAAAAATTAGAAAAATGAAATTATTTTAAAAATAGAAATTTAAAGTTAAATTAGAAAGATTAATTTTGGTTTACTAGAGGGATGTTGTTTTTTTTGCGGGATAAGAGTGGGGGGTGTTTTAAAAATAAAAATATAAATTAAAAAAAAAAATTAAATTCAGAATATATTTGAAAATTTGAAAATTTATTTTAATTTTGAAAATTAAAATGTTGTTTTAGAAGTGGGATGTTGGGTCATTAGGGGAAAATGGTGAGGTAGTTAAAATAGTAAATTATATATCTTTAGTGTCCAGCACCTTCCCTGACTTAATACTGACTGGAGTGGGAATAGTAATTTATACATGTTTAGGGGCCGATTCCGATTCGGGCCGGAAATCTCACCGACCGAGCCGGACCCGGAGAGATTTCTGACCGAATCGGACCCGTGCAGTCCGACCGAACGAGTACGATGCGCACGTATGCCATCGGACTCGAGTCGGTCGGACTCCCATTGAAGTCAATGGGAGCCTGTCGTACAACGCGTACGCGGGCTCCCATTGACTCAATGGGTGCGATGCGGACAAGTGCGCCCCCTACAGCGTGTACGTGGCGAAGCGATTCGCGCCATACACGCACAGGTAGGTGGGACCCATGGGTCCCCCCTGTGTGCGACTCGCGCGGCTGCGCGTACAGGGGGGTCCGACACGGACCCCCAAAATACGGCTCCGACAGCTCTTTCGAGCCGGAGTGCGCGGCTCGGTCGGACTGCTCGCGGCGCGCATCGTACTTACCCGGCCGGGGAACGTCTCCATTGCGCGGTGCGAGTCGTGTCCGTGCGAGTCGGTCGGTGCGGTTCGACCCGGGATCGAGTCGGTCAGAGCGGTCGGGACGCCCGGACGAGTCGGTCGGCGAATACGCATCGTACTCGCTCGCCCGGACGCGCGTACGGATCGGTCGGGAAATAGGGCTCCGAATCGGATCCGGTTAAGCCAAATCCGATTTGGAGCCCTACCGGCCGAGATCGGAATCGGCCCCTTAGTGTCCAGCACCTTCCCTGACTTAATACTGACTGGAGTGGGAATAGTAATTTATATATCTTTAGTGTCCAGCACCTTCCCTGACTTAATACTGACTGGAGTGGGAATAGTAATTTATATATCTTTAGTGTCCAGCACCTTCCCTGACTTAATACTGACTGGAGTGGGAATAGTAATTTATATATGTTTAATGTCCAGCACCTTCCCTGACTTAATAGTGAGTGGAGTGGGAATAGTAATTTATATATCTTTAGTGTCCAGCACCTTCCCTGACTTAATACTGACTGGAGTGGGAATAGTAATTTATATATGTTTAGTGTCCAGCACCTTCCCTGACTTAGGGGCTCATTACGATGGCGGTCGGAAAAGCAACCCAACCGCCATGGTAGCGGAAACTCACCGCCCGCCGCTACCGCGGGAAAACCAACAGCTAGATTAGGATTCTCTGCGGTAAAAATCCAACCGCGGCGTAAAGAAGACCCGAGAAACCACCCGTCGCGTGCGGAGAAGCCCGAAACCCGTCCGCGGCGTTCGGATTCGCTGCGGAAACAGCCCAAACCACCGCAACCACAGCGGAGACACCGCCATGGAAATTATGATATCCCCGACATGACTACGGTGCAGAGCGCTGTTTACGACCGCCGCGGTCGACAATAGTGAGGAATGAGAGAGCACGCGGAAGCGCCGTAGCATAGCCACCGCTGCATACGCTCCGTGAAACAAATGGCGGTCGGAAAAAATACACACAACATGCCCACAAAGTGCATCAAGCAAACAAGTCATGCACCCAAAAACACCTAACACAGCCCAAAGACACACCCCCATGGTAAACTCAAAAACTACAAATCCCAGGGACAACACACACACACCACACCTGCAACCAATACCCCATCCTGACACACCCACATAGCCCAGTATAAATCCAGCCCCCTACCAGACCACAATCCTTTGCAAAACTCCAGAACTGAAGGGACATACACCACAGCTGACAGGAGAGGCAAATCTGCACAACACACACACACATCACCACCACCACCACTTCTACACCTGCACCTCTAACCCCTTTGCACATAACACACCATACACATCACCACCACCACCACTTCAACACTTGCACCTCAAACACCTTGGCACATCACACACCATGTCACCACAGAAAATGCCCAAATTCACTGACAGTGAGTTGAGGGTCCTGGTAGATGAGATAATCAGGGTAGAACCCCAATTGTTTGGTAACCTGGTACAACAGACACCAGTAGACACAAGAACGCTAATGTGGAGAAGGATAGTAGATAAGATCAATGCAGTAGGGACCGTGCCACGCAATAGAAATGAAATTATGAGGCGCTGGCACGATCTGAAGGCAGTGGTCAAGAAAAAGAGAGCCAAGAACCATGAGCTGGCTCACAGGACAGGCAGTGGCCCTCCCGTTCCACTCAAGACATTCACCGAATGGGAGGAGAAGGTGCTTGGCATACTGCATCCAGAGAGTCTCACAGGAATACCCGGGGGAGTGGAGGCTGGTAAGTACAAACAAATGCCTAACATCACACTGACATGTACTGTCTTGCACCACTACTAAGCTATACCTCCCAGGTACAAATGCAGTCATGAGCACCACACTCTCACCAACACATCTCTCACACATGAATCCAACAGTCCCTCAGGTTCACCTCAAAGGTAGCTACAAACATCACCATGGGTACATGTTTACATGCTGCCAGCACTACAACTCCCACCAGGCCCCCTTGTCCTACAACTGCGCAAGATGGAGCCCTGACCCCCCCCCCCATGTGGCAGCCATTGCATTGCTCACCTTAACCTAACAGGTAGGTAGCCATCCTCACAGGGAGGTGTGTTTGTGGTTTGGAAGTCTGCACTACAACTCCCACCAGGCCCCCTTGTCCTACAGATGCGCAAGATGGAGCCCTGACCCCCCCCCATGTGGCAGCCATTGCATTGCTCACCTTAACCCAACAGGTAAGTAGCCATCCTCGCAGGGAGGTGTGTGTGGTTTGGAAGTCTGCACTACAACTCCCACCAGGCACCCTTGTCCCACAGATGCGCAAGATGGAGCCCTGACAACCCCCCCATGTGGCAGCCATTGCATTGCTCACCTTAACCCAACCGGTAGGTAGCCATCCTCACAGGAAGGTGTGTGTGTGGTTTGGAAGTCTGCACTACAACTCCCACCAGGCCCCCTTGTCCTACAGATGCACAAGATGGAGCCCTGACCCCCCCATGTGGCAGCCATTGCATTGCTCACCTTAACCTAACAGGTAGGTAGCCATCCTCACAGGGAGGTGTGTGTGTGGTTTGGAAGTCTGCACTACAACTCCCACCAGGTCCCCTTGTCCTACAGCTGCGCAAGATGGAGCACTCCCCACAACCACAACCATGTGGCAGATATTGAATGTGACTCATCAAACTTACTGGTAGGTAACCATTTCAACTGGGAGTGGTGTGTGGAATTGGTGACACTGCAGTACAACCCACAACAGGCCCACTTCTTCAACAGATCAGCATGATGGAGCACTTGTCCCACTCATAGGCATGTGACGTTTGTTCCCCCGCACATCACACCATACCACTTTGTCCACAGTCACCTACACAAATTATGCTAAACAGTCGTATTGTACTCAGCATGCACAAGTCTCACTGCAAAAAGTTCCCACATTGTGTCTACTGTGCCAAGCATCACACACTGCAACACTAACACCTATCATGCTTCCCTGCAGCAGTGTCTGGCAGGTTGGTTGTCAATGTGCTAATCACCCATGTCATACCACAGTGTTGCAATGTAAACAGTGGAAGTGCAGATTACCAAAAAACTCCCCTGGACCTGGGACTCACACTGCTAAACTATGCACATCCCAACTGTCTTACAACAGACCCAGCTGCCACAGTGCTGCACTGAATTGCATAACAAGAGTACTTTGTCTGACTAAAATGCACAAATGTGTCTGCTTGGGACCAGCAATGTGTGTATGCATTGAAAATGGTCACATCTCACACTGTCTGTCTGAACAGTGCTGGTATAGTCTAGCCCCAAAAGCACACATTGTCTGCACATGGATGACTGTATCTTACACACACACCACTGTTGATGACAACATGTAAGTGTATGGATGCCCCGGAACAACTGCATCACCAGTACTTTGCTCATGTTCTCAGGTCCACAAATACCATGAAACCATGATAGTGTGGAAATGTTTGCTGGGTGAGATGTTCAACCTGCTGTATGTCACCACAGTGATAGGAGCCTATACCACATGCCCTATTGTGCCTTCAAATGTTGGGGGAGTGGACCCCACACCCAGATACTTGGGACAACAGTGATGGGGTAGATATACCCCATGCCCTATTTTGCCTGCAAATGTTGGGGTAGTGAACCCCACACCCAGATAGTTGGGACAACAGTGATGGTGGGGCCACACCCCATGCCCTAATGTGATGTGAAAAGTTTGGGTACTGAAACCCACACACACCTTCTGCTCACCACAGGCACGTTCCTCCCACGAATGACTCTTAAGTCACATAGCCATGTCATTGCTCACCTTCACCTCAACCGGTAGGTAGCCATCTTCACATGGAGACGGTGTTGTGGGGTTGGCAAATTGTCCCACAAATCCCACTATGCATGCTGTCCCACCCCTGAGTAGGATGGGCCACTCCACCCCCAATCAGAATCATGTGGCAGGCATTGTATGCCACCCACTCAACTAACAGGTAGCTAACCGCATCTCGCAGGTCAGGGTGTGTGGGGGTGGGAAGCTTGCACAACAACTCACACAAGCCCACATGAGCTCCAGCCCACAAGGCTGATAACACCCTCGCACTAAGATGCATGTGTCAGTCATTGCAATGTCCACTTCCAAATCACTGGTAGGTAGACATATCATGCTGACTTGTCCCACACTGGACCAAGATGGAAGCCTCCTCACACACACACAGAGAGGTCTTACAAATACAAGCCAAAAACAACAAACAGAACATATTACCAGCCACTACATGCAGCCAGATATGCCTCACGACAAGCATGGTGGCATAGGACACCAGGCCTCACATTGCACAACTGCACACCCAGATAGCATTGGCCACTATAGTGTGCACACACCTAAGCAAATGAAACCATGACAGCAACCAAAGTGTGACATTCAGATCCACATGTAGATGTAACTCAGTGCACAACCCTGCACACCACTGCATGCCATCTGAGAATGGCAGGGGTCCAGACCAGCAAGGACCAAATGAAAGCAAAGAAAGCATGGCTGGAAGTGCAAATACAGATATGTACACCACATGCCAAAGGTATGGCTGCAACTACAATGTTCCCCCAATGTGCAGAGAAAACAGCTGCAAGGGCACAACAAGTGACATACATGCGTAACTGGATCACATATGATTAAACACTTACTAGATGCCAACATGAACCTGTCAATGTAAAAAATGTAAATTGTGCATGTCATGTCTTGCCAACTCCCAATATGGACGAGTAATGCATGTACCTCAACAGCTTATAATGCATCACTGGATGTCGGTAACTGCAAATTAGATCAGTGAACAACTGCTGGATGTACAAACAGTTGATATAACAGTGCGACCAGAAGCTTTGCTGGTTGCAACACAATGACCATTTCTCATCTGACCCACAGGTGACCAAGAACTCACTGCAGAGGACGACACCACCAACCTGCAGAGCCAGTCCCCCATCCCGGAACAGAGACTACTGGATGAAGACTCCCTGGATTCCTTGGATGAGGAGCCCCAAGCCAGCACATCTGTTGTGACAGGCCGCAACCAGGCCCAGGCACCCATTGTCCCCACAACCACATCTGCTGCAACCCATGACCTTCCCCAGACAGCTGTTGTCACGGCCTGTGTGGCAACCACTACCACCACCACCACCACCACCCCCACCACAGCTGCCCGCAACACCCTCCCTGCCCCAGGTGATGAGCACGCCACGACATCTACTGAGGAGGCCAGGGAGAGGATGCAGCGGAGCAATGTGGGGAGCCAACAGGCCCGTGGCAGCAGTGTAGGTGGGAGGGGCAGGGTCATGCAGAGGGGAACTGAGCCTGGGACGGAAGCCCTGTCCCACATCAACAGAGTCCTTGGGGCATACGAACAGGCCCAGGGACGAATGGGCCGGTCTGAGGAAGATTCTCGGGAGCTCCTCCTGCTGATGAGGTCCATGGACAACCGCATGGGACAAATTGTGGACTTCTTTGGGCAGCCAGTGGCGGTTCTGAGGGACAGGCCAGCGCAACATTCAACATCTCCACCTCCCCCTGATGGGCAGCAGGATGACAGTTCAACATCCTCCCCTGCGTCCACAGAGGGGGGTGACTCCTCAGACACCACTGCCCCTGCAGCACAGGCCCCTCCAGTCAAGCGCAAAAGGGGCCGTCCAAGGAAAGGCCAGGAGGCATCACGTGCCAAAGCACCTGCCAAAGGCAAGTCCCGGAGCCAGCCATGATGGCAGACCACTGCACCACTGCATTAACCTTTTGGACTATCCTTCCCCACACTGCCATGTGAATGGCATCTGTCTGTTGGACTGGGTCTCCACATCACTGTGGTGACTACTCAATTATCTCATCTACCATGACCGTTAACTCATTTCTTCAAATTTCACCCCCTGTACATTTTCTCGACCCTCACATGTCACAATTGTAAATAAATTCACCTTACACACATGTTGTTGTGTCTGCTCCGTCTTTAATACAGGATGTGCAACCTTCATCGTGATATAAATGTCCCAGGGAAATGGAATGTAGGTAGGCAAGGAGAGGCTGAAGGGACCTAGGAAAAACATTAGAACAAGAGTCACTTGTTTTGGTGTGGCATCACACACATCACACAACACTTGTCAACAAGGTACTCCAATCTTCACACATTACACAGAGCAACAGTCGCCATGGAGACATCCTGTATCTGTGTCAAACTACCCTATCCCCCAAACATTGCCAACCAGCAATGAGTGAACACAAGGCTGCAGTCACCAAGCTCACATACACCCTCACAGCAACTGCAACACCATCAGACCATGTGTCCCTCCTACATCGTCACTCACCTTCAAGTGAAGTAGCGGTTGATGAGCTGTTGACGCATGTCGACACCTTCCTCCTCTCCACTGTCCTCGTCACTGGACCCGGGTTGGTTTGCAGGCGGGGCCCTTGGCTGCTCATCATCATCCAGGATCAGGGGTATTGCCTTGTGAATGGCCAGGTTGTGGAGCATGCAGCATGCCACGACTATCTGACATACCTTCCTTGGCGAGTACATCAGGGCACCTCCGGTACGGTCCAGGCAGCGAAATCGTGACTTTAGGAGACCAAATGTACGCTCTATTACACGCCGTGTCCTCCCATGGGCATCATTATATCGCACATCAGCTGCTGTCACAGGATTCCGCAGTGGGCTCAGCAACCACTGACGGTTAGGATATGCAGAGTCACCTGGGTGTGAGAAACACAGATTAACTTGATGTTCCACAATGCCACAGGACAGCATGTCACACACACACCACACTACTCCACTATGCATACTCACCCACAAGCCATGCACGCTCAGGAAGCAGATTGGCCATCAGCTGCGGGACGATGCTGCTGCGCATGATGTGCGAATTATGGGCTGACCCGGGATACCTGGCACACATGTGGGAGATGATCATGTCCGCCCGGCACACCACTTGAACATTTACTGAGTGGTAATGCTTCCGATTTCTGTAAACTTGCTCACGTGCCTGTGGTGGCACAAGCCCAACATGTGTGCAATCAATGGCACCAACAACATGGGGGATGTGTCCAAGGGCATAAAAATCTCCCTTCACAGCCACCAACTCTGGCCCCCTGGGGAATTGAATGTATCTGTCCTTGTAGTTCATCATAGCTGACAGTACATCCCTCAGCACCATGCTGAACATCGGTTGTGACATCCCACCTGCGCTTGCTACCGTGTGCTGGAATGAGCCTGTCGCAAAGAAATGCAGGCACGCCATCACCTTTGAAGTCGCTGTGAAAGCTGTTGGATATGTGCGACGTGGCTGCAGGTGGGGCTCCAACATGGCACATAGGTTTTGTAGGGAAACTCTATCCAGCCTGAATTTGCGGATGATCTCTTCATTCTCCATGTCAGCCAGCACTGTGAATGGACGATGGATATTGGGCCTCCTCCTAGGTCAGATGAAAGTGCACATATGTCAATGAAACACACCATGAGATGTACAGGACATTTCACATTTCTACAGACACATTGCCAAATGTTACAGACTGCACCATCAACCAACAGAGCACTGCACAAGTCGGTACACATCAGGCACACTACTCGTACACTTGTCCCCTTACCCGCAGCAATGATCTGTGCACACCTCCTGCTCATTGGCATGCACAGTGGGATGTGGCACCACATGTGTGCGCACACCTGTGAGTATTACCCCAGCATATGTGTCAAACTACAATACTACCCTAGCACACCGTGCTGCTGTCCATTATACACCTCCCAACACAGGTTGCACATGGCACACATCAAGTACACACTGACCACAGGCTGAGCATGGTGAACACGTGTGTGCATGTGCAGTAGACAATGTGACAGTCAATGATGCCCCTAGTTCACACAATGAGACAGCATTGTGCGTTACATTGCACCTACACACATTGACCATTAGCTACATATGCTATGCAACACAAAAACTGTACAGTCTACATGCCCTTACACATCACATGTGACATGTGTGTGTGTATGTGTCAATGCTATTTATCACATACACATATATGGCATGTGTAGGTGACATGGAGTTAAATGTCCCATTCGTAATGCTGGCCTCATGAGGGTCCTTCAATGTTGGAGACACTGGGCACTGTTCATGTTGGGCTATGGATAGAGATGGGTGACTCCATATGTGCAGCAAACCTGCTCCGCAAGTCCACGGACGGTCACTACAGGCACTGTATGGCACCCATATGGCGGTGCCTACCGCCTGGCCCCTGCGGACTGTCACCGCCAATACCCCAGACATGATCACGGCAGTCTCAGCCATATCTACATGTGTATATGGCGGTTGGCATGCACCGCTACCCAGCTCACGGACACTACAGGCACTGTATGGCACCCATATGGCGGTGCCTACCGCCTGGCCCCTGCGGACTGTCACCGCCAATATCCCAGACATGATCGCGGTAGTCTCAGCCATATCTACATGTGTGTATGGTGGTTGGCATGCACTGCTACCCAGCTCACGGTCACTACAGGCACTGTATGGCACACATATGGCGGTGCCTACCGCCTGGCCCCTGCGGACTGTCCCCGCCAATACCCCAGACATGATCGCGGTAGTCTCAGCCATATCTACATGTGTGTATGGCGGTTGGCATGCACCGCTACCCATCTCACGGTCACTACAGGCACTGTATGGCACCCATATGGCGGTGCCTACTGCCTGGCCCCTGCGGACTATCACCGCCAATACCCCAGACACGATCGCGGTAGTCTCAGCCATATCTACATGTGTGTATGGCGGTTGGCATGCACCGCTACCCAGCTCACGGTCACTACAGGCACTGTATGGCACACATATGGCGGTGCCTACCGCCTGGCCCCTGCGGACTGTCACCGCCAATACCCCAGACACGATCGCGGTAGTCTCAGCCATATCTACATGTGTATATGGCGGTTGGCATGCACCGCTACCCAGCTCACGGACACTACAGGCACTGTATGGCACCCATATGGCGGTGCCTACCACCTGGCCCCTGCGGACTGTCACCGCCAATACCCCAGACACGATCGCGGTAGTCTCAGCCATATCTACATGTGTGTATGGCGGTTGGCATGCACCGCTCCCCAGCTTACGGTCACTACAGGCACTGTATGGCACACATATGGCGGTGCCTACCGCCTGGCCCCTGCGGACTGTCCCCGCCAATACCCCAGACACGATCGCGGTAGTCTCAGCCATATCTACATGTGTGTATTGCGGTTGGCATGCACCGCTACCCAGCTCACGGTCACTACAGGCACTGTATGGCACCCATATGGCGGTGCCTACCGCCTGGCCCCTGCGGACTGTCCCCGCCAATACCCCAGACACGATCGCGGTAGTCTCAGCCATATCTACATGTGTATATGGCGGTTGGCATGCACTGCTACCCTGCTCACGGTCACTACAAGCACTGTCTTGCACCCATATGGCGGTGCCTACCGCCTGGCCCCTGCGGACTGTCACCGCCATGGACCATGCCCTGGCAGCCAATGGGAAGCACCCTCGCGGTAGCCTGATGAAATTTTGAAAATAGCGGTAGGCGTGTTCCGCAACCCCGTAGCCGGTCATTGAAAGCATTCAAAAGATGCACCACTGCGGTAGCGCGCGCCTGGCCCCTGCAGTGTGTCACCGCCATGGTCCATGCCCTTGCAGCCAATGGGACGCACACTAGCGGTTGCTTCATATGGCTTTGAAAATCGTGGTAGGCGTGCACCGCCACCGCGGAGGCGGACATTGGATGATTTTAAAAATAGCAGACCTGGTACACCAATTGCAGCGGCTTGGGACCAGTTACACAGCCCCAGGGGCCTATATATGTGTGGGAGGGTGCCCCACATTTCCACTGCTACCAGGGACTGCTGCCTGCCACCCTCCACCTGCTGCTGCTGCCTCCAGGGACTGCTGCCTGCCACCCTCCACCTGCTGCTGCTGCCTCCAGGGACTGCTGCCTGCCACCCTCCACCTGCTGCTGCTGACTCCAGGGACTGCTGCCTGCCGCTCCTGAACTCCACCTGCTGCTGCTGCCACCTGTCCACGATGATGTCTAGGACACAGAAGATCCAGGACAGTCCCTTCACCAGCGAGGAGCTGGAGGTCCTGGTGGACGGGGTGCTTGCACAGTACCCAAGGCTCTATGGTGCCCCTAAAGTCGTGGTAAGTCTACAACAGTGTGAGTGAGAGTGCAGGGGGGCACACGTGAGGTGGAGATGCTGCAGTATGTGTCAGTGAGTGTGGGGCTCTGACATGCACTGCCTAGCATGTTTTCTCCAGGGGGAAGGGCTGTGTAGCCTCTTTCACACGTTTCCCTGCATGCCCATCCAGATTTGAGGGACATGTATTGTCCTGTCAGCCATACAGTGAAGCAGCAACTTGGTAATGCAGGAGTCAGGCCAGTGATTGCTTGTGTGAATGGCTGTGTGGGTCCCAAATGTCCCTGTCAGTGTCAGCCCACCTGGCCTGCACAGTCGCCGCCCAATCCCACAAGTACACATCACTGCATGTACAGTGTGTTCCATGTGTCTTTTGTTCACACATCTTCATCAAAAAGCCATCTCAGCCCTGTAGATTGCACACAACAAGCCTTGTGACAAGTGTGTGTGTATGAGAGTTGATGTGACTGTATGTGAGCTCCATGACACAGTGAGCCATTCACAGGGCTAGGACATTGGGGGCTGCGCAGTGTTGGACACAGTGAGTCCACCAAGAACCATGTGTTGCTATCTGATCTATGTGTTGCTCTAGCTAACAGCGGGCAGTAGATGTGGGCAGACTACACATTGATTGATGTGCTGGCATCCTGCATGTGAATGGGATGTAGAGGTACTGTGTCCACCCTCCCACCTTCATGGATTCACGTGTGGTTCTCCAATGCAATTGTAGCATGTGCCATGCATTCTTGGCTCTGTTCCACATATCTGTTGATTTGGGATGAGTGAGTATCGTGCCACTGTATTGATAGATTTTGGTAGTATACACTGTGTAACTGATGTATTACCCCTCTTGTCTCCCATGCCTGCAGCTGAAAGTCCACCAGCGTAAAGCCGTGTGGAGGGCCATTGCCTCCAAGGTGCGTGATCTGGGTGTGTCAAACCGACGGCACAGCCACTGTCATAAAAGGTGGGACGACATCTGCCGGCTGAGCAAGAACGTGGCCGAGATGACGCTGGGGCTGATCCCGCGGAGCGGCAGGTTGTCCCGACGCAGCATGACCCCACTAATGGCCTGCATCTTGGCCGTTACACAGCCTGAGTTGGATGCACAATTGAAGGAGCATCAGCAGCAAGCTAGGGGTGAGTATTTGTTGATGGGTGGCTTTGGCAGGGAGTGGCTGCATGTGTCCACAGATTGGACAAACTCTGAGCTATCTGACGTTGGTAGTGTGATGCAGTGGATTGTAAGTGGCGTCTGTGCTGGGTACATGTGACATGCATTTGTCCCACCTGTACTCACTGATGTGATCTGCGCAATGTGCATTGCCATTGCATTCAAAGTTGGGGCATTCAGGTAGCTTGTGCAGTGGGGTACTGTGTGAATTCATATTGATGTTGACGGCAGTGTGCATAATCTGAGTGTGTTTCAATAAATGCGTGCAATGCCTGACAGCAGATTTCAGCTGCTACAACTTCTGAGGACAATGTGCTACAGTACTTGTGCCCGAGCAAGCAACATGGTAGCTGGCATGCGCTAATGGCCATTGTGGGCTACTATGTTGTGGTCTGTGTGTGTGTGCTCCCCTACTGCTCCATCCATGTACGTAATTGACACCATGTTGTGGTGTTCATCCTTGCCATCCTCAGCACCCTGTGTGGTCAGAGAGATTTTTGTGCCTGTGTCTGAAGTGGGCCACAGGCAGGATGGTGTGCTGTGTGAGTCACCGGGATCACTTATGGCTGGATTTGTTCATTACATGCACTGTTGGGTTGATAACTGAGGTGGCAATGTATATTTAGTCAGGGTGATGTGCAACGCGGATAACACATCTTCTTGAATGGTTATTTACTTGCACATGTTACTTCAGTTGGTGCCACTCCACTAACACTACCTCTCTCCCATGTAGCATCTCCCGTGTGCGTTGAGGGACAGGGGACGGACACCAGCGGTGAGGCATCCAGTGCAACAGCCGCACCAGAGCAGAGTGACACAGATGTGACCAGTGCCGAGGAGAGGGACAGGAGTCTGCTGGAGGAATCACAACCCAAGACGCAAAGCTCTACATCATCTGACGCCAGCGGTGACGCATCCATGTTGGGGGCCACAGGGAACGGGGACTCTGCCTCCTCTTCCGCCACACAGCGTCCAGTGCCCAGCCTCCCATCTACTTCCACTGGTGCTGCCCGTGTTTGCACAAGTCGAAAGGGAAGAGTGTCCTTCACCCCAGGCACTGCTGTCCCGGCCCATGTCAGCCCTGCAGCCCTCAGTGCTGAGTCAGTAGAGCTATTGCGCCAGCTGTGTGTGGGGCAGACAGCTCTCCTCAATGCCTTCCTAGACCACGATAAAAAGTTGGGCCAGGTGATAGCTTTCATGGAGGGCATACATTCAGATATGGGTGGGCTACACCAGACTGTGCAGTCATTGTCCTCAACAGTGACGGCAGCCCTGCAACAGGCACATTCTCAGGGAGCAGCTCCTGTCCCTTTGTCCACCCCCTGTCACTGTGCACCTCTGACGACAGTGACAATGCTCAACAGACCCCAAAGTCCAGATACAGCACACGCAGCACACAGCAGCAGCAACAGCCCAAACGGTCCAGGCCGCAGACACCATCCCACAGAAAACGAATACCACCCCAGAGCACAGAGATAAAAGCCCGTCAGGCGACACCAAGGGCCAGAGGGGCAAGAAACTGGCCTCAGGGTCACAGGCCTCAGAGTCATCCCCTGCCAAGGACTCTCCTGTCCCAAGGACCGCTCACAAAGCAAAGAAGGCAGTTTCCCTGCCCACTGAGGAGGTGTTACCTGCAAGGCTTACACTGGATGAGGGCTCTATGGCTGATCCACCCACAACCTCCACTCCCATCCCGAGCCCTGTGAAGCAGGCACAAGGGGGCAATGTAGGGGCTAAACATAGTAGAAAGGATTTGGAAGGGCGGAGGCAAGCCCAAGGGAAGCGCACAGCTGGATCCAGCATGTCCCCAGAGGGGGCCCCAGAGTAGGCACCAGGAGCAGGTTTGGTGGTGGGGTTACCTGTTGTGGCCACACCAGTTCCCATTAGTCCCCAGACAGTGAAGCCTTTCAGGATCCCCAAAAAGTGGAAAGGCACCCCTCCACAATCTCCTGCACACACTGTGTCTCACCACAGCATCAGTCCACCTCCCCGTGCCACCACCCCACCTGGTCCAAGCAGCCCTCCAGCTTCCCAAGCCAGAGATGTCTCTTCCACAGATGTTCCTCACACTCCCTGGGGCAGTCCTCCTACTGACCGCGACACACAGTCACCTCCAAGTCCGACAGACAGCCACATCTGAGTGGTAGTCACCCTCACACACCTGTCTGTCCACAGCGGTGTCTGTGATGCCCATTGTTATCCCCATGACTCTGTTGCTGAGCATGGCATGGTATATTCGCACACATTCGCTGTGCAGCTTCTGATGTAACTACTCTGCACATTGTACTTGCCTTGTGGTTCACTGCTGTTTGCACCCTGCCTGTGCAGCTTCTGATGTGACTACTCTGCACATTGTACTTGCCTTGTGGTTCACTGCTGTTTGCACCCTGCCTGTGCAGCTTCTCATGGACTTCACCTGCACATTGGACTGGCCACTGGTCTTGTTGCTCACTGCTGTTTGCCCCCTGCATGTGCAGCTTCTGATGTGACTACGCTGCACATTGTACTTGCCTTGTTGATCACTACTGTTTGCCCCCTGCCTGTGCAGCTTCTGATGTGACTACTCTGCACATTGTACTTGCCTTGTTGATCACTACTGTTTGCCCCCTGCCTGTGCAGCTTCTGATGTGACTACTCTGCACATTGTACTTGCCTTGTTGATCACTACTGTTTGCCCCCTGCCTGTGCAGCTTCTGATGTAACTACTCTGTACATTGTAGTGGCCACTGGCCCTGCAGTTGCCCACATTTGTTATCTATCTATGCACAAGTGTGAATAAAGACAGTTGTTCCTGTTGTCAGTTCTGTCAGTGTAATTTCTCAATAAAACTGTTTCTGTGTGGGCATTGTTTACTGTGTCACATGCTCAGTATGGCACTTCAACATTGGCAATGGGTTATCTCACGTTTCCATGTTTTTGCAGGGGTGACAGGGACTTCATTTCTTACTGACTCATATACTTGTGGGTGCAGTGAAGGTGGTTTTTGAAAATGTTCTTGTTGTCATCATCTTTCTTTGTCCATGTTGTCTATGGTGTAGACATGTAATGTTTGGAGGCAATGTCAGCATAGGGTGGGAGTTTATGCACAGGCTTTCATACAGGTTGGCACGGGTCATGGTGTCTGTGTGAGCTTACTTACTGTGGGCCCGATTCACAGAACTAACTTACGACAAAATCCTAAATTTACTACCATTTTGGTATTCACAGAATGAACTTACTCATTTTGGTATTCACAGAATGAACTTACTCATTTTGGTATTCACAGAAGGCACTTACACATTTTGAATGTGTAACTTGCTCATTTTGTGTAACTTACACATTTTGTGTAACTTACTCATTTTGTGTAACTTACTCATTTTGTGTAACTTACACATTTTGGTATTCACAGAAGGCACTTACTCATTGATGAGTAAGTGCCTTCTGTGAATACCAAAATGAGTAAGTTCATTCTGTGAATAACAAAATGGTAGTACGTTCATTCTGTGAATACCAAAATGGTAGTAAGTTCATTCTGTGAATACCAAAATGAGTAAGTACATTCTGTGAATACCAAAATGGTAGTAAGTTCATTCTGTGAATACCAAAATGAGTAAGTTCATTCTGTGAATACCAAAATGGTAGTAAGTTCATTCTGTGAATACCAAAATGAGTAAGTTCATTCTGTGAATACCAAAATGAGTAAGTTCATTCTGTGAATACCAAAATGGTAGTAAGTTTAGGATTTTGTCGTAAGTTAGTTCTGTGAATCGGGCCCTGTGTGCCCAGCAGTGTATGTGTACGGTCCTCTTGTGGTGGTCAGTAATCCTGGTCCCATGCCTTACTTCCAAAGTGTACACTTTGGTGGTGGAGAAGTGTGTGGTGTGAAGGGGGTGACTTTGTGGTGACTGTTGATGTGTGTGCACCTGCATTGTCAACTACACCCATGTGTCACCCTGGAGTGGTATGCATGTATGTGTACTTGTTGTGCCCTGCAATTGTGATTTGGTGCACATGGGAGTGTTGTGTGCTGCTGATGTGAGAGGGGGGATGTGTGACGTATCCTACTTGTGCTTCTCAATCATGGAGTGTGTGAATGGGGCCTGTGTGTTGTGGTGCAGAGTGCTCTTGTCAGGTAATTGCATACCTATGTGTGTCTGTTCAGTATTTGACTTCATGGCCTTCCTCTCATCCCTGTGCCTTGACATGGGTGGCCTTGCTGTCTCCCTGAGTTGTTGAATTGAGGTGCTTGTGTTTTGGGTTGACTCACTGTGGCAGCCATGTGTGATTTGATGGGCTGTGGGTGTTCTCAGATGTCTGTTGTCTTGCATGTGATGTACACATGCTTGATAGTTGTGTCCTTGTCCTTCCATTTGTGGGCACATCACTTTAGCTTTCATGTATGTTGTCCTCCATTGCTGCTAGCATGTGGTCTGTGTATGTGGCTGTGATGCAGGGTAGGGTGTGTCTGTGTAAGTTGGTAGGCTGTGTGTGCTGTGAATTGTTTGATCATCAATATGTGTGTGTGTGTACATTTTGTGCTGGGGCTCAGTGTTCTTGGCATGTGTGTGGTGTTGTTGTGGTGTGTGTGTTGGCTGGGGCCTGGCCTTCTGTGGTATGTGTTCCTGTGCAACAACTCCTGCTGTGGCTATCTCTGCAGTTGTTAGGGATGTGGGGCAGGGTGTGTATTCACCTGTGTTGTTGTTGTGCAGGAGTGGCACATGGCAGGCACATGACATGTCCCTTCAGGGAGAGGGCTAGTGTGTTGTGTTTTGAGTAGTGGTTTTGTGTTGTTTGTACAGTGGCCATGGCTGGCGCTGGCACTGGCCTCTGCGTTGTGTGCATGTTTTCCTGCACACTGACCGCGGCGGTGACGACACCGGGACATTTGTTCATGATCGCGGAACATGGGTAGCCAGGATGTGGCGAGGTGTTTTTGTGACAGGTGGGACATGTGTGGATGCAGTGATGGCTGTGTGCCTGTCCCCACAGGGGTGTCTGGTGTGGACATGCACCGTTTTCAAACCCTTGACTTGTGTATTGTGTTGCATGCACAGTTGTGTGTGTACGTACCTGCGGCGGCATCCGCGCCGGTCAATGACTTGCAGGTGGTGTATCATATACAGCACCGGAAAGGCGTGTAGCGCTGGATCCATCGCGGTGTGGGCCGGGTGTCTATTTTCTTGCTACTCTGTGGTGTCTCCGCCGTCTTTGACTATACGGTTGCTCCGCCGCGGTGTACTGCCCTTTTTCCGGCATCGTGATTTGTTCGGCGGACGGGACGTCATTCCGCACAGCGGTGAGTGCTCATTGGCTCACACCGCCGCGCTGGCGGGTGCACTTTGATGGCGGTCGGCGTCACACCGCAGCGGACGGGAAATGGGCTCTGTCTAGACATGCTAATATGGCAGGCGTGAAGACCGCTGCCGGTGCACGGTAAATGGCGTTTTCTCCCACCGCCAGCACCGCGGAGGTGCATCCGCCAGTTATCGTAATGGACCCCTAAATACTGACTGGAGTGGGAATAGTAATTTATATATCTTTAGTGTTCAGCACCTTCCCTGACTTAATACTGACTGGACTGGGAATAGTAATTTATATATGTTTAGTGTCCAGCACCTTCCCTGACTTAATACTGATTGGAGTGGGAATAGTAATTTATATATGTTTAGTGTCCAGCACCTTCCCTGACTTAATACTGACTGGAGTGGGAATAGTAATTTATATATTATTAGTGTCCAGCACCTTCCCTGACTTAATACAGACTGGAGCGGGAATAGTAAATTATATATGGTTAATGTCCAGCACCTTCTCTGACTTAATCCTAACTGGAGTGGGAATAGTAAATTATATATGGTTAATGTCCAGCACCTTCCCTGACTATTATTTAACTGGATTGGGAATAGTAAATGATATATGTTTATGTACAAAAACTTTTTTAATTTATTTATAATTTATCAGAGATTTTTATATTACATATATGTTATTTGCTGTGTATTTACTAATTTTATATAAATAGCTGTAGGAAAATTACAGTATGTGTTTTTATATGTGAACAAATATAAGAGGTTTTTAGTATCAATCAATCATAGAATTTGTAGAGCGCACTACTTACCCGCGAGGGTCTCAAGGCGCTGGGGAGAGGGAAGGGGGGGGGATTTGCTGCTACTGGTATGTGCAGTGATAATGTATTTTTATTGTGTAATTGATGTATATTTGATAATTTACTAATAAAAAAAAATTATGCTTATTTATAGTAATTTAAAATGGTACATTTATCAAATAAATACATTTAAGTAAAATATTAAATAATAATATATACATATAAAAAAAATAGACATTTTTAATTTTCAAACAAGCTTTATTTTTGTATAAGTAGGTAGAAAGAAATTTTTTTTTTTTTATTTACAGCATGGAATACACATTAGTAAAAACACAGAAAACATGTACTTTTTTATTTAAGGAACATAAATTATTTTGCATACATTTATTAGTTAATGGAATTTTTTGGGGAAAAGAACATTTTATGATATAATCAAATTTTATAACACAAGTATTCATATTTTGATATACAAAACATATTATTTTATTATTTTAGAACAGTTGTTGGAAAATCATAATATATTTATACAATTAATATAAACATTTTTTGCATATATATACATAACATAAAGGATTGTATATTTAATAATTATTTAATATTGTAACATTATAATGCTGTAGTGAACATCCTTTAACATTTTGAGAAAATAATAACTTTATTACATGTAATTAAAATTTTTATTAATATTATTAGTATATAAAATATTAATATTAATTATTACATTGTTGCATTGCATGACAATATTTTTTTTAAACAGGTAAGTTTCATTTTACATTTGTACATAATTAATATGTATTTTTAATATGGATTATAATTAAAAAAAATACATATATAATTATAATAATAATAAATATATTTTTATATTAATTATTATTATAACTTTACAAAGTATAATAAAATATAAACTAATTTTTAAATATACAGAAAAAATTGTACAATCTAAGAAAAATATATGTAACGTTTACACTTTACTATAATGCAGGTTTTTAATGTTATTCATTTCTTTTTATTTATTTAAGCAGCCATTTTTATTTCAAAGGGACTATTTTGTAACCGCGTAATGTTATTTTGGGTCATTCAGGACCGGAGAAGCTTGCGGTTGGAAGCTGCGTCGCGTCGAGCAAGCTAAGGGGAATTTTAATTATTTTATCTAACCTAATACTTATGTTTTAGTCTAGTTAGGATGTATATATTGTATTTATTGTTAGGTCGTCACATTTTTGGTGTGCTGTAGGTGTTAGTTATATTTTAGTGAGATGTCGTGAGTTAGGGGCCGATTATGATGCGGGCGGATCGCCACCGCCCGCATGGCGGTGGCGATCCGCCCGCCATTTACGTCCATCCACCACCAAATTCCCCCCCGCCATATTACCATGGCGGAGGGGACACCGGCGGACGGAAAGACCGTCCGCATGTTTTCCGCCCGGCCGATCAGTCGACCGGGCGGAAAAGGGATTAATATGGTGGCGGTGTCTGCAAGACACCGCCATCCACATTATGATGCCGGCGGTGATGAGCCTTTCCATGGCGGCGTCGCCGCCATGGAAAGGCTCGCGGTCCCTGACATTGGGGGCCCGTAGCGGGCCCCAGGTATTTGGGGGGGGTGCACAATGGGGGGTACCTATGGTACCCCCCTGCATCTGCATGCACAAGGTGGCAGGCACCGCGCGGTGCCTGTCACGTTGTGCACGCAGATGCACAACATGCATTTCCAGCACTGTGGCGGGCGGTGTTGTGAGCACCGCCCGCCACAATGCTGGAAATGGGGATGCCACCGCCACCGTGGCGGTGGCATCCTAATCACATGTGCGGGACCGCCGCACACATGGCGGGCAGTCCCATTTACCGGGGCGATGGCGGGCGGACAAAGTCCGCCCGCCATCATAATCGGCCCCTTAGTGTTTGAGGCCTAGTATAGACAGACGATAATATGACTAAATATGTGTTGTTTTGTTAATATAAATTAATGTTATTGTAATTAATGAATGTATTTGGGTGTATTTGTGTGGGTGGGTATGCTTTCGACATTTTTTGCAGGTTACTTTTAATCGACGTTACGTTGGAGGGAAAGACGCGTTTTCTTTTTAAAAGAAGTGTGCATTAGTTGGTTCAACTAATATTGTTATCACACTTTCTTTTATTTTTCGGGATTTTCTGGAGCGATTTTTATATCTTTTTCGGATTTTTGAGGGTTTCGACTACTTGGATTTGTCGAGGATGGATTTATATTGGACCTGTTGGATTTTTGCATTTTTTTTTGGACTTTGTTTTACATTAACATGGATTAACAGACAGATGCAAGGATTATTACTTGTTGGAATACATCGTCTACAGCTACATAAACCGTAAGTCTATTTTTTTGTATTAATTAGGGTGGGAAATGTTGTTAGAATTAATTGTGATATCTAGTATATTTTGATAAATATTATTTCATTGTAAATATATATTTTTTAATTAAAAAATATATATATGACAATTAATATTTGTGAAAATATAATATTAATTTATGTGTGTAAAGTGTTTGTTTTGTCAACAAAATTTTTATAATAGCTTTGGAAATGTAGTTTATAATAGCTTTTGGCTATTAGGGATAGGTACTCTAGGCCTCTTGTTGATGGGTATAGGGTAACCTGACTTTGGAGTAGCTCAAACATTTTTTTAGTTTGCTTAGTTAATTTTGGACATATTTGAGTTACAGATTGTTCCATCCGTAATTCTCGATAGCTTTGTTCTTTCTGTATAGATTGTAATAGTTTTTGTAGGGTAGGTTTACCTCTGCTTGTTGTTGCTTGGAAGGCATTATGCCATCCTTCAACACTATTATTTGTTTTGGTTTCTTTGTTTAAGGTACTTAGGTACACATTCCACCAAGGAATGTGGAACTTAGGTTGCCTTCTATGCCCTGATCTATGTAGTCTTCCCACGCAGGTGTCCTCAAAGTAGTCTAGGAGTGGGCTTAATTTGTCTTCGTTCCTTTTGTAATAGGGGATCTCTATTAGAATATTGTAGTGCTCTGCTACATCAGTTACAGGTACATATGCTAGTGCTATTAGCTTTTTAATTTGGTAGGCGAAAGTACTGTCTGTAGCATATTGTACACTTAGGTGTCGATTCCGATTTCGGCCGGAAAACGTACTACCCGACACGGACCCGTCATTTTGTTCGACCGAACCGTACACACGCCTTACAAATAGCTGAGTACGATGCGGAGTCCGAAATTTACGACCGACTCGGCCGGAAATTATATTATACGTCCGAGTCAGCAGGAAAGGAGCCTGACGCGATAGACTCGTACGCGCAAGATTCGAGATAGCCAAGCGTCAACCTACAGACACGTACGCGAACGACTCCATGTAGCCAAGCATCAACACCACACGACAGACTCGGACGCGAACGATGCCTTTTGGGCACACATGTGTTGGGAGTCACATTGTATGTTCACTGTCAGCATCTGTGTTGTGAGCATTTTACACACACATACATTGAATCTTGCAAAGATGGTAGGGGGGGTTTGCTTACTCATCCTATGTGTGTGAATCCTTGTGGTGCTAGGCATCCAGCCCCCTATGAGTGGGGATGGTAATAGTGATGGGCATCCAGCCTCCTAAGGGTGGGGGTACTGGTGGTGATGGGCATACAGTCCCCTATGAGTGGGGATGGTAATAGTGATGGGCATCCAGACTCCTATGGGGTGTACAATGCTGGTAGTGATAGGCATCCACCCCCCTATGGGGTGGACTCTGCTGGGATAGGCATCCACCCCCCTATGGGGTGGACAATGCTGAGAGTGATAGGCATCCAGACCCCCTATGGTGGTGTTTCCTTTCGTGTCATTTTGGTGTGTGGTAGGTGTCTGACTTACCTTCTGCGTCGTGCGCGTCAGTGACGGTAGGCATACAGTATAGGGAAGACATGCGCGATTGGATACATGCCTGCTCCGTCTCGTCCCCGTTGATCGTGTTCTGGTGCGAATCGGAGCTTCAATACGCCTCGTCCGAATGCTGTGACGTGCTGGGAGCGGCGCCCTGTCCGACGCGTTGATAAAACGCATCGTACTTGCGTGTCCGGAAACTGGTTGGGAAACGCCTCAGTCCGACTCGATTTCCGTTTTTCCTGAGCCTGTTCGGTCGTGAAATAGGGCACGAATCGGAGCGGACGATTGGGTCGGAAATTTGCCTGTTATACGCATCGTACTTGCTAGTTTGTAGGAAAAAGCTCCGGATACGAGTCGGACGTAAGGTAAGCCTACGAATAGCATTGGGAAGGCACTTTTGGTGACATCGGAATCGACCCCCTAGGGTTGATTACTGCAGATGTCTCCAGAGACTCTGGTTAAAATGATAATAGCAACCCTGGATTGCTGTGTGTGGATAATTGTTCAGTATAGCATTTATCATGGCTAATTCAAAATCAATAATTATTTTTGAAGGAAAATAATTATTGCTTTTTTGTTTTATTTTAGTTAGTATATCTATGTAGGTAGTTTGCTGCTTATTTGGTAATAGGGCATAGATGAATGGAATATTTGAATGTTGGTACAATCCATGCACTGTGTACAGCTGGTAGAATGGTTTTGGACAGACTTTGAAAGTTCCATCCATCATCCAAGTGTCACATTGCTGTAATTTAACTAAATTGTTTGCAGTAGCAAACATAATTATTCTTTTATCAGGGCATTTGTTATCAAAAAAAATAAATGGTTCTTTAGTGTGAGTAATTCTTAATTCTGGGGGAATAACTACTTCTTCAAACGTTTTAGGGGCAGGCATGGTACTTGTAGTTGCTTTTTTCTGTCTGGCAATAGTTCTTTTTAAAGAATCTATGGAGGGTAATTGTCCTGATGCATGTTGAGGTACCTTTAATAATTGCTCTTTGAGTATTTGGGTGGTGGGTTTATCAGTACTAGTGCTTGCTTCTTTAATACTTTCAAGAGCATCTCTAACCTCAATCTCTGTTATATTTGGGGGGTGATTATATTCTTTTACAGAAACAACAGTAGTTTCATGAGTAATAGCTCTTCCATAGCATTTGTTAGAGTAGTATTTGCTACATTTCCAAAACACTTTTAGACCAATTTGTTTCTCCTGTGTATAGACATACCCCATATAACATAATAACATTTTATTTTTTTGTGACATTACAAATTCTGCACCTTCAGTCATGTTGTTTTGTGTTATGCTAGGGGAAATTAAAAAACAATTTTTTTAATATAATAAATGATACATATTTATTAAATACAGTTACATTTCAGAGAATATACTTACAATGTTTAGTTTGATGTAAATAAAAAGGTCCAGGAAATGATTTCAAGCTTTATTTTCTATTTTCTTGATGTATTTTCTGTTGGGAAGAGAAAAAAAACTTTAATAATTTGATTACATTGTTTGTAGCTGATAGGGATTTTAGGGGAAAAGGGATATTTGGGTGGGTATTTAAGGGTGTTTAATAATTGAAAATGATATACTTACTTTTTGATTCTATTTAGTTGGTGAGTGTTTACAAAATGATTTTGGATGCTTTTGCAGTTCTCTGTAGAGGAGATAGATAAGAAATAAAATATACATTAGTGAATTACGTTTGAAAATTATTTTTAGGTGGATTGGAAAAAAATATAATATACTTACATTGATTGTTCTTTTATTGGTGAGGATGTTGAAAATATTTTGCTGGCTTTATAAGATATCTGTAGAGGAGATATAAATGTAAGAAAAGAAAGATTAGTAAATTATGTGTCAGAAATAATTTAGGTTGAAGGCTAGCAGTATGGTTATATTTTAAATACAGTTTTACTTAATTATGCAGTTTTAAAGATTTCTTCAGTAATGAAAATTTTCTTTCAGGAAACAGTCGGGCAGAGTTTCACCTTCTTCTTTATTGTAGGTTAGAAGAGTAAAAGAGATGCAAACATTTCATGCTTATATAGTGTTTATTTAATTGGTTGCTTTATGACATTGGTGTATTTTAAAATGTGAGCATTTGATTCGTTCAAGTTAATTGTTTTTATTGTTTTGGCTGTTTGTTTCCATATAAGGGAAACACTAATTAAGAACTTGTTAGTAGAAAGTGATTATTTTTTCGTTTTTCTTTTTAAAATATATTAAAGATTGTTTTGAATGTGACATGATGCAAGCATTATATTTTTTAAAGCTTTTATTTTATTATTATAATTGTTATTTTGGAAAAAAGTTTAAGTTTTATATATTGATGTGTTTGCAAATGATTATTTTATGTTATTTAAGTGTTTTGTATTGTTTTATAATGTCAATTTATATTTGGTGCTAAACATATATTTAATTTACCTGTTTTTCAATAGTCGATATTGTTAAAAAGTCGATAATATTGATGTCTATATTTTGGTATTCGATATTTTTGATATTTTGTATGTGTTTTAAAATTAATCGATATTTTATTTAACAATATTTTATATTTCGATATTGTGGTGTACGATATTTTTTATAGACGATATTGTGTACTCGATATTTTTTTTATTTTAAAATAAGTATTGGTAGTTGATATTATTGTAGTCGATATTATGACGACGATATTTTGTCAATACGATATTTTGGTTGTCGATATTATGCCAGTGATCCGGCTGCCTCCAGAATCAGAGTGGTTTGGAGCTACCACTAATTGCTGTTTAACCAATTCAAAAAGTTTCTTGGGGCGGTTAGCAGCTTGATCAAGTTGGTATCTGAAGTAGTCTGCCTTAGCACTCTTTATATGTTTGTTGTAGAAGCTCCAAACATCTTTAAGGAGTTTTAGTTGGTCCGAGGAGGGTTTGGATCTCCAGGATCATTCAACTGCCCTAAGGTTGCGGCGTTCCGAGTTTAAATTGTCGTTGAACCACGGTTTGGATATTTTTGTTGAGCCATTTTTTTGTAGTAGTGGTGCAATGTCATCCATGATGTTGGAGATGGTCGAGTTGTAAAAGTCAGTGAGTAACTGAACCTCAACCAAGTCAGCTTGGGAGGAGAGGGCAGATTTACAGTGGGCTGCTAGTTCATCTGAATTTATAGATCTGAGGTCCTTTTCCAAATCTTTGATTTCGTTGGTTGGGCCTTCCTCATAGACACCTCCCTGTTCATATGAAAGAGGATGCAGTGGTGGTCGGACCAATCGCAAGGGGTAATGGTATCCAATGTGATGGTCTGTCCTTTGGAGATGATGAGATCTAGAATTTCTCCTTTATTATGAGTTGGTTGGTCACAATGCTGAATCAGTTCTTGATCATTTAAGAATGATTTAAGGCAAGTTACAGCGTGGTCGTTGGGGTTAGACCAGTGAAGGTTGAAATCACCGAGGAAGATTTGGAACAATACTGAGTTGACATTGCCAGAGATGATTTCCATTAGTTGCTCGATGAAGGGGAGATTGTCTCCCCTTCATCGAAGGGATGAATCTGCCTTGTTGCAAAGAAGGAAGCGGTAGCATTCATCTAGGCCAAATGGCCAGTTTCAACTTGGTTCTGGGCTGAGCATCATGCCACGGAATATCACCTTCCACTGTCCCCCAATACACTCTGTGACACTCACCTTGGACCTCGACATGGACTGCCATATTTTGTTTGGTTACCAATGACACAGCAATCAGACTGCTGACTGAACTCTTCCTCATCCTTTGGACTTGTCAACTCTAAAGGACTCTGGCTGGCCCTCCACTGGGCATCAATGTAATGTGGGGATTGCATGGCCAAGTACTGGTCCAGTCTCCAACAATGTCAACAGACATGTGAATAAATATCTTTCAATCAGACAGATGTCTGTTGTCCATGAACAATCCAGTAAAGCTGTCTCGCTAAATGTAGGAGCAGTGAATCCACCAAAAGGCGCATCCAGGTAAATAATACAAATGTCAATGTTTTACTGTGATCCTGATAGGCAGTGAGAGGACCGGGTATGTGTGGACCAGCTGTGCCCCCATTGCTCCAATACACCAATCTGGCAGTATCCCAAATTAGCCCCACATCCATGGAGGTAATAGGAATGTCTGACAAAAGGCAAAGTCTGTTGCAGGTCACAAGTACTGTCACCCTTTACAATTGCAGGAAGAATATCTCCGGGCATATCTACTCACACCCTACAGGCTGGACGGAGCCTGTTGTGAAGGTACACATTGCATTTCACATCCCAAGATGGTGCACACCATATACACATTCATGAAGATACGTAAGGGCACATGTCTACCAGCCACTAATTGAACCACAATGTCGGCCTCAGTGAAGTAGAGTTGGCAATAGGGACTCACCCCAAAGTGTAAGGCATCAGTCAGCCCCTTCCTGTGGACGACCAATGCTTACAGACTATGGAACCCTCACATGGTGTGACCACTGTGAGCGGGTAGGGCAATGTGACAAGGGATGCGTGGTGCACTGCACTGACCATGAAGTCAGAAGCAGTGCCACCATTTCAAGGGTTTACCAAAGGGGATGATGGACGGAGCGTTTGAGCTAATCAAACACTCACCCCCAGTCAACTGATCTGGGTTTAATCCATCATCATTCTTTAGCTCACTCCACCACCCCAGTTCAGACATGGCCATATGCAAATCAGTCTGACCCTGTGCCTCATGGGAACAGTCCAGCCCGAACTGCCAAGCCATGTCTTCCCTGGACCGGAAACAAGCATCCTGGGACCGGTTTCTGGCCATTCAGCCGTCATCAGCCAGGCTAGCTTGAATCCAGTGGCAAAGTGAGCAAGGGACCCACGTCTGGGCATACCCTGCCAACTTAGGGCGAACAAAGCGATACCAAAGGGGATGATGGACGGAGCGTTTGAGCTAATCAAACACTCACCCCCAGTCAACTGATCTGGGTTTAATCCATCATCATTCTTTAGCTCACTCCACCACCCCAGTTCAGACATGGCCATATGCAAATCAGTCTGACCCTGTGCCTCATGGGAACAGTCCAGCCCGAACTGCCAAGCCATGTCTTCCCTGGACCGGAAACAAGCATCCTGGGACCGGTTTCTGGCCATTCAGCCGTCATCAGCCAGGCTAGCTTGAATCCAGTGGCAAAGTGAGCAAGGGACCCACGTCTGGGCATACCCTGCCAACTTAGGGCGAACAAAGCGATACCAAAGGGGATGATGGACGGAGCGTTTGAGCTAATCAAACACTCACCCCAGTCAACTGATCTGGGTTTAATCCATCATCATTCTTTAGCTCACTCCACCACCCCAGTTCAGACATGGCCATATGCAAATCAGTCTGACCCTGTGCCTCATGGGAACAGTCCAGCCCGAACTGCCAAGCCATGTCTTCCCTGGACCGGAAACAAGCATCCTGGGACCGGTTTCTGGCCATTCAGCCGTCATCAGCCAGGCTAGCTTGAATCCAGTGGCAAAGTGAGCAAGGGACCCACGCCTGGGCATACCCTGCCAACTTAGGGCTGAACAAAGCGATACCAAAGGGGATGATGGACGGAGCGTTTGAGCTAATCAAACACTCACCCCAGTCAACTGATCTGGGTTTAATCCATCATCATTCTTTAGCTCACTCCACCACCCCAGTTCAGACATGGCCATATGCAAATCAGTCTGACCCTGTGCCTCATGGGAACAGTCCAGCCCGAACTGCCAAGCCATGTCTTCCCTGGACCAGAAACAAGCATCCTGGGACCGGTTTCTGGCCATTCAGCCGTCATCAGCCAGGCTAGCTTGAATCCAGTGGCAAAGTGAGCAAGGGACCCACGTCTGGGCATACCCTGCCAACTTAGGGCGAACAAAGCGATACCAAAGGGGATGATGGACGGAGCGTTTGAGCTAATCAAACACTCACCCCCAGTCAACTGATCTGGGTTTAATCCATCATCATTCTTTAGCTCACTCCACCACCCCAGTTCAGACATGGCCATATGCAAATCAGTCTGACCCTGTGCCTCATGGGAACAGTCCAGCCCGAACTGCCAAGCCATGTCTTCCTGGACCGGAAACAAGCATCCTGGGACCGGTTTCTGGCCATTCAGCCGTCATCAGCCAGGCTAGCTTGAATCCAGTGGCAAAGTGAGCAAGGGACCCACGTCTGGGCATACCCTGCCAACTTAGGGCGTAACAAAGCGATACCAAAGGGGATGATGGACGGAGCGTTTGAGCTAATCAAACACTCACCCCAGTCAACTGATCTGGGTTTAATCCATCATCATTCTTTAGCTCACTCCACCACCCCAGTTCAGACATGGCCATATGCAAATCAGTCTGACCCTGTGCCTCATGGGAACAGTCCAGCCCGAACTGCCAAGCCATGTCTTCCCTGGACCGGAAACAAGCATTCTGGGACCGGTTTCTGGCCATTCAGCCGTCATCAGCCAGGCTAGCTTGAATCCAGTGGCAAAGTGAGCAAGGGACCCACGTCTGGGCATACCCTGCCAACTTAGGGCGAACAAAGCGATATCAAAGGGGATGATGGACGGAGCGTTTGAGCTAATCAAACACTCACCCCAGTCAACTGATCTGGGTTTAATCCATCATCATTCTTTAGCTCACTCCACCACCCCAGTTCAGACATGGCCATATGCAAATCAGTCTGACCCTGTGCCTCATGGGAACAGTCCAGCCCGAACTGCCAAGCCATGTCTTCCCTGGACCGGAAACAAGCATCCTGGGACCGGTTTCTGGCCATTCAGCCGTCATCAGCCAGGCTAGCTTGAATCCAGTGGCAAAGTGAGCAAGGGACCCACGTCTGGGCATACCCTGCCAACTTAGGGCGAACAAAGCGATACCAAAGGGGATGATGGACGGAGCGTTTGAGCTAATCAAACACTCACCTCCAGTCAACTGATCTGGGTTTAATCCATCATCATTCTTTAGCTCACTCACCACCAGTTCAGACATGGCCATATGCAAATCAGTCTGACCCTGTGCCTCATGGGAACAGTCCAGCCCGAACTGCCAAGCCATGTCTTCCTGGACCGGAAACAAGCATCCTGGGACCGGTTTCTGGCCATTCAGCCGTCATCAGCCAGGCTAGCTTGAATCCAGTGGCAAAGTGAGCAAGGGACCCACGTCTGGGCATACCCTGCCAACTTAGGGCGAACAAAGCTGAGTACCAAGGGGATGATGGACGGAGCGTTTGAGCTAATCAAACACTCACCCCAGTCAACTGATCTGGGTTTAATCCATCATCATTCTTTAGCTCACTCCACCACCCCAGTTCAGACATGGCCATATGCAAATCAGTCTGACCCTGTGCCTCATGGGAACAGTCCAGCCCGAACTGCCAAGCCATGTCTTCCCTGGACCGGAAACAAGCATCCTGGGACCGGTTTCTGGCCATTCAGCCGTCATCAGCCAGGCTAGCTTGAATCCAGTGGCAAAGTGAGCAAGGGACCCACGTCTGGGCATACCCTGCCAACTTAGGGCGAACAAAGCGATACCAAAGGGGATGATGGACGGAGCGTTTGAGCTAATCAAACACTCACCCCAGTCAACTGATCTGGGTTTAATCCATCATCATTCTTTAGCTCACTCCACCACCCTAGTTCAGACATGGCCATATGCAATCAGTCTGACCCTGTGCCTCATGGGAACAGTCCAGCCCGAACTGCCAAGCCATGTCTTCCCTGGACCGGAAACAAGCATCTCTGGGACCGGTTTCTGGCCATTCAGCCGCCATCAGCCAGGCTAGCTTGAATCCAGTGGCAAGTGAGCAAGGGACCCACGTCTGGGCATACCCTGCCAACTTAGGGCGAACAAAGCGATACCAAAGGGGATGATGGACGGAGCGTTTGAGCTAATCAAACACTCACCCCCAGTCAACTGATCTGGGTTTAATCCATCATCATTCTTTAGCTCACTCCACCACCCCAGTTCAGACATGGCCATATGCAAATGAGTCTGACCCTGTGCCTCATGGGAACAGTCCAGCCCGAACTGCCAAGCCATGTCTTCCCTGGACCGGAAACAAGCATCCTGGGACCGGTTTCTGGCCATTCAGCCGTCATCAGCCAGGCTAGCTTGAATCCAGTGGCAAAATGAGCAAGGGACCCACGTCTGGGCATACCCTGCCAACTTAGGGCGAACAAGCGATACCAAAGGGGATGATGGACGGAGCGTTTGAGCTAATCAAACACTCACCCCCAGTCAACTGATCTGGGTTTAATCCATCATCATTCTTTAGCTCACTCCACCACCCCAGTTCAGACATGGCCATATGCAAATCAGTCTGACCCTGTGCCTCATGGGAACAGTCCAGGGAAGACATGGCTTGGCAGTTCGGGCTGGACTGTTCCCATGAGGCACAGGGTCAGACTGATTTGCATATGGCCATGTCTGAACTGGGGTGGTGGAGTGAGCTAAAGAATGATGATGGATTAAACCCAGATCAGTTGACTGGGGGTGAGTGTTTGATTGGCTCAAACGTTCCGTCCATCATCCCCTTTTGTATCGCTTTGTTCGCCCTAAGTTGGCGGGGGTATGCCCAGACGTGGGTCCCTTGCTCACTTTGCCACTGGATTCAAGCAAGCCTGGCTGATGACGGCTGGAATGCCAGAAACCGGTCCTAGGATGCTTGTTTCCGGTCCAGGGAAGACATGGCTTGGCAGTTCGGGCTGGACTGTTCCCATGAGGCACAGGGTCAGACTGATTTGCATATGGCCATGTCTGAACTGGGGTGGTGGAGTGAGCTAAAGAATGATGATGGATTAAACCCAGATCAGTTGACTGGGGGTGAGTGTTTGATTGGCTCAAACGTTCCGTCCATCATCCCCTTTTGTATCGCTTTGTTCGCCCTAAGTTGGCGGGGGTATGCCCAGACGTGGGTCCCTTGCTCACTTTGCCACTGGATTCAAGCAAGCCTGGCTGATGACGGCTGGAATGCCAGAAACCGGTCCTAGGATGCTTGTTTCCGGTCCAGGGAAGACATGGCTTGGCAGTTCGGGCTGGACTGTTCCCCATGAGGCACAGGGTCAGACTGATTTGCATATGGCCATGTCTGAACTGGGGTGGTGGAGTGAGCTAAAGAATGATGATGGATTAAACCCAGATCAGTTGACTGGGGGTGAGTGTTTGATTGGCTCAAACGTTCCGTCCATCATCCCCTTTTGTATCGCTTTGTTCGCCCTAAGTTGGCGGGGGTATGCCCAGACGTGGGTCCCTTGCTCACTTTGCCACTGGATTCAAGCAAGCCTGGCTGATGACGGCTGGAATGCCAGAAACCGGTCCTAGGATGCTTGTTTCCGGTCCAGGGAAGACATGGCTTGGCAGTTCGGGCTGGACTGTTCCCATGAGGCACAGGGTCAGACTGATTTGCATATGGCCATGTCTGAACTGGGGTGGTGGAGTGAGCTAAAGAATGATGATGGATTAAACCCAGATCAGTTGACTGGGGGTGAGTGTTTGATTGGCTCAAACGTTCCGTCCATCATCCCCTTTTGTATCGCTTTGTTCGCCCTAAGTTGGCGGGGGTATGCCCAGACGTGGGTCCCTTGCTCACTTTGCCACTGGATTCAAGCAAGCCTGGCTGATGACGGCTGGAATGCCAGAAACCGGTCCTAGGATGCTTGTTTCCGGTCCAGGGAAGACATGGCTTGGCAGTTCGGGCTGGACTGTTCCCATGAGGCACAGGGTCAGACTGATTTGCATATGGCCATGTCTGAACTGGGGTGGTGGAGTGAGCTAAAGAATGATGATGGATTAAACCCAGATCAGTTGACTGGGGGTGAGTGTTTGATTGGCTCAAACGTTCCGTCCATCATCCCCTTTTGTATCGCTTTGTTCGCCCTAAGTTGGCGGGGGTATGCCCAGACGTGGGTCCCTTGCTCACTTTGCCACTGGATTCAAGCAAGCCTGGCTGATGACGGCTGGAATGCCAGAAACCGGTCCTAGGATGCTTGTTTCCGGTCCAGGGAAGACATGGCTTGGGAGTTCGGGCTGGACTGTTCCCATGAGGCACAGGGTCAGACTGATTTGCATATGGCCATGTCTGAACTGGGGTGGTGGAGTGAGCTAAAGAATGATGATGGATTAAACCCAGATCAGTTGACTGGGGGTGAGTGTTTGATTGGCTCAAACGTTCCGTCCATCATCCCCTTTTGTATCGCTTTGTTCGCCCTAAGTTGGCGGGGTATGCCCAGACGTGGGTCCCTTGCTCACTTTGCCACTGGATTCAAGCAAGCCTGGCTGATGACGGCTGGAATGCCAGAAACCGGTCCTAGGATGCTTGTTTCCGGTCCAGGGAAGACATGGCTTGGCAGTTCGGGCTGGACTGTTCCCATGAGGCACAGGGTCAGACTGATTTGCATATGGCCATGTCTGAACTGGGGTGGTGGAGTGAGCTAAAGAATGATGATGGATTAAACCCAGATCAGTTGACTGGGGGTGAGTGTTTGATTGGCTCAAACGTTCCGTCCATCATCCCCTTTTGTATCGCTTTGTTCGCCCTAAGTTGGCGGGGGTATGCCCAGACGTGGGTCCCTTGCTCACTTTGCCACTGGATTCAAACAAGCCTGGCTGATGACGGCTGGAATGCCAGAAACCGGTCCTAGGATGCTTGTTTCCGGTCCAGGGAAGACATGGCTTGGCAGTTCGGGCTGGACTGTTCCCATGAGGCACAGGGTCAGACTGATTTGCATATGGCCATGTCTGAACTGGGGTGGTGGAGTGAGCTAAAGAATGATGATGGATTAAACCCAGATCAGTTGACTGGGGGTGAGTGTTTGATTGGCTCAAACGTTCCGTCCATCATCCCCTTTTGTATCCCCTTTTGTATCGCTTTGTTCGCCCTAAGTTGGCGGGGGTATGCCCAGACGTGGGTCCCTTGCTCACTTTGCCACTGGATTCAAGCAAGCCTGGCTGATGACGGCTGGAATGCCAGAAACCGGTCCTAGGATGCTTGTTTCCGGTCCAGGGAAGACATGGCTTGGCAGTTCGGGCTGGACTGTTCCCATGAGGCACAGGGTCAGACTGATTTGCATATGGCCATGTCTGAACTGGGGTGGTGGAGTGAGCTAAAGAATGATGATGGATTAAACCCAGATCAGTTGACTGGGGGTGAGTGTTTGATTGGCTCAAACGTTCCGTCCATCATCCCCTTTTGTATCGCTTTGTTCGCCCTAAGTTGGCGGGGGTATGCCCAGACGTGGGTCCCTTGCTCACTTTGCCACTGGATTCAAGCAAGCCTGGCTGATGACGGCAGGAATGCCAGAAACCGGTCCTAGGATGCTTGTTTCCGGTCCAGGGAAGACATGGCTTGGCAGTTCGGGCTGGACTGTTCCCATGAGGCACAGGGTCAGACTGATTTGCATATGGCCATGTCTGAACTGGGGTGGTGGAGTGAGCTAAAGAATGATGATGGATTAAACCCAGATCAGTTGACTGGGGGTGAGTGTTTGATTGGCTCAAATGTTCCGTCCATCATCCCCTTTTGTATCGCTTTGTTCGCCCTAAGTTGGCGGGGGTATGCCCAGACGTGGGTCCCTTGCTCACTTTGCCACTGGATTCAAGCAAGCCTGGCTGATGACGGCTGGAATGCCAGAAACCGGTCCTAGGATGCTTGTTTCCGGTCCAGGGAAGACATGGCTTGGCAGTTCGGGCTGGACTGTTCCCATGAGGCACAGGGTCAGACTGATTTGCATATGGCCATGTCTGAACTGGGGTGGTGGAGTGAGCTAAAGAATGATGATGGATTAAACCCAGATCAGTTGACTGGGGGTGAGTGTTTGATTGGCTCAAGCGTTCCGTCCATCATCCCCTTTTGTATCGCTTTGTTCGCCCTAAGTTGGCGGGGGTATGCCCAGACGTGGGTCCCTTGCTCACTTTGCCACTGGATTCAAGCAAGCCTGGCTGATGACGGCTGGAATGCCAGAAACCGGTCCTAGGATGCTTGTTTCCGGTCCAGGGAAGACATGGCTTGGCAGTTCGGGCTGGACTGTTCCCATGAGGCACAGGGTCAGACTGATTTGCATATGGCCATGTCTGAACTGGGGTGGTGGAGTGAGCTAAAGAATGATGATGGATTAAACCCAGATCAGTTGACTGGGGGTGAGTGTTTGATTGGCTCAAACGTTCCGTCCATCATCCCCTTTTGTATCGCTTTGTTCGCCCTAAGTTGGCGGGGGTATGCCCAGACGTCGGTCCCTTGCTCACTTTGCCACTGGATTCAAGCAAGCCTGGCTGATGACGGCTGGAATGCCAGAAACCGGTCCTAGGATGCTTGTTTCCGGTCCAGGGAAGACATGGCTTGGCAGTTCGGGCTGGACTGTTCCCATGAGGCACAGGGTCAGACTGATTTGCATATGGCCATGTCTGAACTGGGGTGGTGGAGTGAGCTAAAGAATGATGATGGATTAAACCCAGATCAGTTGACTGGGGGTGAGTGTTTGATTGGCTCAAACGTTCCGTCCATCATCCCCTTTTGTATCACCATTTCAAGGGTGGCATCACTATGAGCCAAAAGGTAACAGATGTGAGAATATGCCATGACACTGGCACAATATTACCTTTTGTGGGCAGCAGAACTGTGTGCATGGCCCAAAACGTTAAAGGTGGCAAAATCATGACTTCACAACTCCATTGATTCCCAAGAGGCATATAGGAGAAGTGAAGTCAGTACATCTAACTGTACTACTCCTAAATGCCTGTTGTGAATACCGGAAAACTTAAACTCATGACTTACTCTCAGATGACTTATTTGTGAATCAGGACCACTGTTCTGCCATATGCATTTCCCAATGGACACACAGAAAGACTACTACTTGCATGGCACGGAGGTTCTGCCTCCATGCACAGGAACATCTAAATCTAAAGAATCTGACACACTTGCACGAGACAGCAAGTGTGCCAAGGTCTGTGCAATGTAGATGGACTCTGCGCAAGGAGCTTGTGAGATGCAGGGCTATGATGCAATCTGTGGTACCCGGCGCATACATCCATCTCCACGATGGATAACAGTAGCTACTACAATATCCTCTCAATGCCATGTCCCTACCTTGTGTTGTAAATGCACAACAATGTGATGGGCAACTCTGGAAGGGATACATCCTGAATGTTTTTTTTTTTATTCAAAAGTATAAATCACAAACTTAGGGGCCGATTCCGATTCGGGCCGGAAAACGTACCGACCGACTCGGATCCGGAATTTATTCCGACCGACACGGACCGGTGCAGCCCGACCCGCAAAGTACGATGAAATGCGTGCAACATCCGACCGACTCGTACGGAACACAAGCCGAACGACCGAACCGCACGGAAAACAGCTATCCGGCCGGAAAACCGCGTGAATCGAACCGACCGACACGCACCAGGAAGGAACCCGAACGAAACGTACCCGTGAGCTCCGACCCGCGCAGTACGATGCATCGCGTGGAAAACACGACCGAGTCACACGGAGCTCAAGCCGTACGACCGACACGCATACAAAACAGCGAGCCGAAGCAACCCAATACACCGCGACCGACGCGTACGCAGCACATAAAATAGCACAAACACAGCGTGAACGACTCGGAGAAGCTCGCACGAGACAACTGCAGGGTCCGACTCGGTCAGAAGAACATCTCCTACATGCACAAAAAGTACAAAGGGAAAAACACCAAAAAAAAGGCCAAACAAGCAATTACAAAGCCAATAAATACTGGGGGGGGAACAGGGAACAAAGACACACCCACAACTCCACCCATATAAAGGACACAAATCTCTACCATGATCCTTTGCAAATTCAAATTACCTGCCAGCACAGAATACCAACAGACAGCAACCACACACACACTCACAGCTCATCCATCACACAAGCCACACACCATCAGCACCTCAACAAATAGCACCCTCACATACACCCAGCAAAACACACACTCACACACCCTCACTTGCACACCAACACACACATCACTCACCACCACCACCCATCACCATGCCCCCCAAGAAGAATCCAAAGTTCCTAGATAGTGAATTGGAAGTCCTGGTAGATGAGATCCTCAGGGTAGAGCCACAGCTGTTTGGTACACTGGTCCAACAGACCCCCATGTCGCAGAAAACCAAGATGTGGGCGAGGATCGTCGACATGGTGAACGCACAATCACCATGTTTGCGCACAAAGGAAGACATCCAGAACAGGTGGTATGATGTGCGCAGGAGGGTCAGGGACCTACTGAAGAAGGATTACATCTTGAGCCAACACACCGGTAGTGGCCCTCCTGCCAAACCACTATACCTCAGGCCCTGGGAGGAGAAGATGCGGGCCATCCTACCACCAGTGAGCGTATATGGACTAGAAAACATCCCAGAGCCTGGTGAGTACACAACCAATATACCCAATATTGTGTGACAATACACACACATCACTGTCAAGGGGATAGTCAAACCATGCACCCTTAGCAAATCCACAGCAACAAAACCAGAATCATCCCAAGATGTGTATGTCAGTCAGATAAACACAATCCATGCCATCTCATAGTGATATGTAACTGTGTCATGACATGTACAAACCCTACAAAAAATAAAGCTAGGCAGTGGCACAAATCTAACCAACAAACACTGCCAGATATGTAGCCACCACTACAAAACCACCACACAGGGAATCCCACAGGAAGGAAGGAATTCTGTGTATGCTGGTCAAGTCAGTGTAGCCAATAGCATCATGGGAGTTGTAGTCACAGATATTGCCCACCCTCACAATACGCCCATCAACACCACTCTGAACCATGCTCACATCACAGGGAGTGGAAAAAAACTGACAAGATGGCTGACACTGGCTACTGCTGTGGGGAGCACAAGGCCCTGCTGGGAACTGGGCACCAACAAACAGCAGGACACCACTGACTGACATCCTGAAAGACAACTTGCACTCCCTGCAATGGAAGCACGTTCCATGGTGGGATATCTGGCTGGGTGGGAAGGAGGACTGACAGCTATGACCATAGTTACCAGCAGCTCTTCCCACACACACCCCTAACACAAACTACACACAACTCACCTGGGAAAATGCATTGCCTCACACTAAAATTAATCATCCCACAAAGAACCACCACCCTGGGTCATGCTGTGGGAAGCACAGTGACACACATGGGACTTGTAGCCAAACAAACGCCAGGACAACACTGTCAGCCATCCATTCAGCACAGGCACACTACCCCACAGGGAAGCAGAGTCAGAAGGAAGGAAGTATGGGCAAGCTGGGAAGGGGGTGGAGGCAATAGCATGATGGGAGTGGTAGTCACAGCTCAACATCCCCCACCCACATGGCCCAGCAAGCTCACACTGAAGCATGCACACCTCACAGGGAGTCAAAAGCCACCTCAAAGATGTCTGACACTGGCCTCAGCTGTGGGGAGCACAAGGCCCTGCTGGGAACTGGGCACCAACAAACAACAGGACCACACTGTCAGCCATCTTGCCATTGCTGTCACACTCACACACAGTGAAGTCCACTCAAAAGGAAAGAAGTATGGGCATGCTGGGAAGGGGGGTGCAGGCAATAGCATGATGGGAGTGGTAGTCACAGATATTGCTCACCCTCACAATTGGAACATCAACACCACTCTGAACCATGCTCACATCCCAGGGAGTGGAAAACAACTGACAAGATGGCTGACACTGGCTACTGCTGTGGGGAGCACAAGGCCCTGCTGGGAACTGGGCACCAACAAACAGCAGGACACCACTGTCAGCCATCTTGCCATTGCTGTTACACCCACACACAGTGAAGTACACTCAAAAGGAAGGAAGTATGGGCATGCTGGGAAGGAGTGTGGAGGCAATAGCATGATGGCAGTGGTAGTCACAGCTCAACATCCCCCCCCCACATGGCCCAGCAAGCTTACACTGAAGCATGCACACCTCACAGAGAGTGGAAAGCCCCATCAAAGATGTCTGACACTGGTGCTCTGTTGTGGGGAGCACAAGGCCATGCTGGGAACTGGCCACCAACCAACAGCAGGACACCACTGTCAGCCATCTTGCCATTGCTGTCACACCCACACACAGTGAAGTTCACTCAAAAGGAAGGAAGTATGGGCATGCTGGGAAGGGGGGTGGAGGCAATAGCATGATGGCAGTGGTAGTCACAGCTCAACATCCCCCCCCACATGGCCCAGCAAGTTCACACTGAAGCATGCACACCTCACAGGGAGTCAAAAGCCACTTCAAAGATGTCTGACACTGGTGCTCTGTTGTGGGGAGCACAAGGCCATGCTGGGAACTGGCCACCAACCAACAGCAGGACACCACTGACTGACATCCTGAGAGTCAACCTGCACCCACTGCAAGGGTGGCATGCTTCATGGTGGGATAACTGGGCTGGAGGGAGAAGGATGTCCGGATGTCAACCAAATACCACCAATGCTGGCCATGCACACACCTCAACATTCACATTGAAATGCTTCATGTTGTCAGGACAATGCGCTACACCAATATCAACAGCTGACTGTGACAACTTAGGACAATGCAATGTACAGGCCCGCATCCAGAGGTACAATCACAACTGTCAGGTGTTTGAACCATTGATGCCTGTAGAAACATTACATACATTGTGTGTCTCTTCCAAATACAGGTGATGATGGGGACACAGCAGCAGATGCTGAGGAGTCCCTGTCCCAGGCTCCGGGGGACACTGAGCTCACTGGTGTGGAACAGCCTCTGCCCACCTCGGATGACGAAGACCTACCTGGCACCTCCGCAGTGAGTCATCATGCAGCACCTGCAGGACCACCAGCTGCACCCCCTGCACCCACCCCTCCAACAACTGCCAACAGATAGACCACCCCTGCCGACACGGACAGACCAAGGACCACCACCACCAACAGCACACGGACCCCGGCCCAACGTGGAGCTACGGACACCAACACCAGCAACAACCCCCAAGGGGGCCCATGGTCACCTGTGCGTGCCACCGCAGGTCCTTCACGTGTCGCCAGGGGTGGTGGGAGGGGTGGTAGACATAGGTTGCTGCTTGCAGAGGGGTCTGGACTGCATGATGACCCACAACTGGTACGCATAGCTGATGCGTACCAGACTAGCACCGGAGAGTTCAGCCAGGTAGTGGGGATCCTCAGGGACATTCAACAGCAGCAGGCTGCCCATCATGCCCGCTTGGACTTACACATGTCCCGCATGGAGTCCAAGTGGGACACAGTGCAAGAACAGACGGCGGTGCATAGGGACATATTACAATGCCTCCGCCAGATTTGCACCAACATGTCAACACCTCCCTGTGTGCCCACAACCTCTGGTGCTGCAACAACTGCAACTGCCATAGGGAGGGAGGATGACTCTGGCGGAGAGTCCCCTGCACCGCAGCAGCCTGCACTTGAGGGTCCCCCCCCAAAGAAGAGCGGTCGTCCGAGGAAGGACAACTGAGAGGCTGATGTCCATGCACAACCCCCAGGAAGCCAACACCTGTTCTGGAAAATCACCTTTGTGCCCAAACTCTTCACCCTGTCGAATGCAACACAACTCTCCCACATGACATGGGGAGCTCAAGTTGGACCAATGTATCAGATGACTGTGGACTTTACTCAGGACATTTCTGCTATCAGGACTTCCAAATCATCTAGGAACTTTGGATTACAATCACAATGTACAGCACCCACCATCCTGTGCACTATACTCACACATGTATGTCAATAAACTCACTAATACACCATACTTGCCTCTGTTGTGATTCCAACGTTGTTTCTGAAGTGGAGATGATGATCTGTGAAATGACACTGTGCATGCTAACTGCTACAGCAAGTACAGCACCGGCATGTGAGTCATGGCGACGTGACACATATGAGTGAGACACACCACCAGGGCTACACAACACATACACACCAGGGCCATCTGACTCATCGCCTACACTGATGTTGCCAGGAAATACGGTGCAATGCACAGACCCAACACCTATTCACAGTCTGTGTTAACTAGCCCACTGGTGCAGTAAGCAAATGTCAGTCAGATGTGTGACCACAGACAACGCACATCACAAAGTGAAGCACAGGTTTATTACACATTTGCAACATGTTGTAACCACTACAGATGCAAGGTAATCCCACCTGGCAGTGGGCACACAGTCAACAAGTGTAGAAGAAAGGAAGTCCATGGGTGTGGCGCACATCACCTGTAGGGAAACGACAGCTACCACCCTGGAAGTTGATTCACGGTGTCGGGGGATCACAGTTGACCAAACAACTCTGAAAGTACCCTGTGAAGGACAGAAATGACACACAGTCAAAAGCACTGAAGAACAGGACAGAACTGCAATACTAATGCCCAATACCTGTGACAAGATACCCACCCAGAACCAAGTTAGCATGTCAACACTGTTGTGGAGTGCAGACTACCTGTAAGGACACATTGCTGCACGCATCCAGTCAAGTAGCACATGGACACACTCAAACAGCACCAGAGCACCACCAACACATATCATGCAAACTCACATCATTGACATAAGATCCCTGGATACTCACATTCAGCTGAAGAAGTTGGTGATGAGCTGTGTGCGGACATCACCCTCATCATCATCATCATCACTGGCATCGTGGTCCAGCCCAGGATCCTCCACAGGTGGCGGATGTTGGTCATCGTCATCCAGGATGAGAGGCAACTCCTTCTGCACTGCCAGCAGGTTGTGTAGCATGCAGCAGACGATGACAATCTTGCACACCTTTGCTGGGGCATATGGGAGGGCCCCTCCTGTCTTATCTAGGCAGCGGAAGCGGCTCTTCAGGAGACCAAATGTCCGCTCAATCACTCTCCTGGTCCGACCATGTGCCTCATTGTAGCGCATCTGGGCTGGTGTCACAGGGTTCCTGAGGGGCGTCAGCAACCACGGCATGTTGGGGTATCCGGAGTCACCTACATACAGACAATTGCACATTAGCTGAGTTGGAAAAGAGGGTGGAACACTACATTGCAGAACACACACAATGCTACAAAGTCAGTACCCACCAACAAGCCAGGCACGCTGGTTCCGCATCTGTGACATCATCCTCGGGATGCGACTACTCCTCATCACGTAGGCATCGTGTGCAGAACCGGGGAAACGGGCACAGACGTGTGAGATGCTCATATCTGCAAGACATACCACCAGTGCATTGACCGAATGGTAGTGTTTGCGGTTCCTGTATGCCTGCTATTGGGCCTGTGGTGGTACCAAAGCCACATGTGTCCCATCAATGGAGCCAATGACATGCGGCATCCTCCCCAGGGCATAGAAGTCACTCTTCACGTCAGTGAGTTGTTGAAGTCTAGGGAAATAGATGTACTGGTTCAGGTATCTCAACATAGCCTCCAAAACATCGCGGAGCACACTGCTGAACATGGTCTGTGACATCCCACCAGCAGACGCCACAGTGTGTTGAAAGGTACCGGTGGCAAAGAAGTGTAGGGCTGCCATCACCTTCACCTTGGGGGTCAGCGCTGTAGGGTATGTCCGGCCAGGTTGCAAATGTGGGGCCAACCGCACCGTCAATTCCTCAATCAGTGGCCTGGTGAAGCGGTACCGTCGGATGCAGTCCCGTTCAACCACTGTTGCAAGGTCAGGGAATGGACGATGGACAGCTGGTGCCCTGCAGTGCATAGGTGAAGAAAGAAAGATTGTCAGTCACCCCACATATGTGGCATAGACCAGACTCAATATCACATGATACATTATTACGAGACACAAGTACATGATGCGTGTGCCGTTCCGTAAGGACATGTATGGCACCTACATGGCTAACATCTAACATCACAGTTCAACATGTGTCCTCAACAAGTCCCAGGTTGTGCTATGGGATATCATTAGGCTGTGTCACAGTACCCATGTACTGCTGTCACATTCCAAACACACACCACAGTGACATGTGAGGACAGATGTGCCCCAGGCATCACAGCTCATCGACAGGTATATTCCCAGGGACCCTGTATTGCCACATGGACACTGGCATGACATGGTGCATCATGAATACACCACAGCTAAACAACCATGACCCCCACAGGTAGTAGTCCCTGTTGCCTCGGCAGGACAGACATGGACGTCTGTGACACACACACGCACAACATCAAAGTCCATGCACAAACAACGTGGATGTGGAGACTGTCTCCCATTGTGCACATGGAATCAGAGACATTGTAAACACAACATGCACACAGACTGTGGAGGGCCATCACAATTCTGGCAATGGGTCACCCTGGGACATACATACCGTCCCACATGGGACTCAGGGGGTATGTGACATGACATACACATACACAACCGTGAAATGTGACCATGCCACATGCCCTGAAATGAACAGTTGCACACCACAGTGTTCATGTGCACAACACACCAAGGATTCTGTCCCCATGAACACGTGCACAGCCTGGGAGTGGCTGTCCCCAAGTGCCACCCAAAAAACAACATGTTGACCCCCATACACGGAACAGGTAATGCAGCCTTACATGCCTTAGGATACAGTGTGGACAGGCTGTGGTGTTGTAGGTGTGCCCCTCACTCCCTGGGAAGTATATGTGGCTGGCATATGTTCACCTGTGACAGGCATGGTGACATATGCCAGTGACTTGTACACAGCAATGGACCAATCGGTGCGCACGCATTGGCCATTGCATACAATGTGAGCGGGTACGCGTTGTCATCCGATGTACGCGTTGTACAGCAATGGACCGATCGGTGCGCACGCATTGGCCATTGCATACAATGTGAGCGGGTACGCGTTGTCATCCGATGTACGCGTTGTACAGCAATGGACCGATCGGTGCGCACACATTGGCCATTGCATACAATGTGAGCGGGTACGCGTTGTACAGCAATGGACCGATCGGTGCGCACGCATTGGCCATTGCATACAATGTGAGCGGGTACGCGTTGTACAGCAATGGACCGATCGGTGCGCACGCATTGGCCATTGCATACAATGTGAGCGGGTACGCGTTGTACAGCAATGGACCGATCGGTGCGCACGCATTGGCCATTGCATACAATGTGAGCGGGTACGCGTTGTACAGCAATGGACCGATCGGTGCGCACACATTGGCCATTGCATACAATGTGAGCGGGTATGCGTTGTACATCAATGGACCGATCGGTGCGCACGCATTGGCCATTGCATACAATGTGAGCGGGTACGCGTTGTCATCCGATGTACGCGTTGTACAGCAATGGACCGATCGGTGCGCACACATTGGCCATTGCATACAATGTGAGCGGGTACGCGTTGTACAGCAATGGACCGATCGGTGCGCATGCATTGGCCATTGCATACAATGTGAGCGGGTACGCGTTGTCATCCGATGTACGCGTTGTACAGCAATGGACCGATCGGTGCGCACACATTGGCCATTGCATACAATGTGAGCGGGTACGCGTTGTACAGCAATGGACCGATCGGTGCGCACGCATTGGCCATTGCATACAATGTGAGCGGGTACGCGTTGTATTCGCAATACGCGTTGTACAGCAATGGACCGATCGGTGCGCACTCATTGGCTATGGCCTGGCCTGGCAACGGACGCGTTTTCAAATCTTTAACGAGTCTGATGCTGTGAATTCAGTTGGTCACCCACAACAATGTTGCAAATTCATGGGTCTCATGAAGTTGAACTTTTGAAGGATGCTGTGGGCGTGTGTAAGTGGTGCAATTCCATGGATTGGCCAGATTCAGAAGATGCAAACGACTTGGACCTATCACTTTGGACACATGGGACAGTATCTGCCTCTGCAGCACACATATAATGCTGGCTGTTCCCCTGAGAGCTCACTTGCCTGCACTACATGCTCCAGGACGACATCTGCCACCACCACTGCTGCTGTATCTGCACCCTCTGGATCCTGCAATGGCACGTACTGTGGACAGAGCCCCAGCCTTCAGCACTGAGGAGAACCAGGCCCTGCTGGACAGCCTCCTTCCACAGTACAGCAAGCTGTATGGGAAAGCAGGGGAGCAGGTGAGTGTGCTGTCCACTGCCTTACTAAATGTGCATGTTGTCTGACTAGCAAGACTTACAGTCTGCACGCCACTGGCTAGCAGGCTCACTGAGTAGTTGTCACCCCCCCATAGTGTGTAGTTACATGCACTGAACAGGTATAGTGCAGTGACAGTGCATTTAAACAAGGTTTTACTTCCCAGGCAATGATACCATGTAGTAACTGCTGGCAAACTGTCCATAGCCATCGTTGCACTGCCTGTGTACATCATGTGCCCCTGTGATTGAGACATGTATATCCAACTGTGTAATGCACGGATATGTTGAATGTGTAGTAATGGCATTTTCACTTTGTCATCCTCACAGGTTGATGCCCACCAGAAGCAGCAGATATGGCTGACCATCATCCGGGCAGTGAGATCTGTGGGGGTCTACAAGCGCCGGATCCGCAACTGCCAGAAGAGGTGGCAGGACCTTCGGGGCTGGACCCGGAGGATCGCACAGGTCCAGCTGAATCTGTCGCCTCCTCGCAGGAGGGGCGGACACCGGACCCTGACCCCCCACATGCTCAGGATCCTGGCGGTGGGTCTTCCCTGATCTGGATGGGCAGCTGAAGGCCAGAGAGCAGCAAGGAGGGGGTGAGTCCATGACTGCATTGTGAACTTTGTCTGCCATGCTATGTGCCCTCCTCTGGCATGGTTAAACTTCCACAGTACATCAGTCATGTGGTCCAGAACCCATGTCCCTCAATTGTGCACTGCCCACTCCCCATCTGATACCCAGGTGTGGCCCTTACAGTCAGGGAATTGTGTCACTTGGGTACTGTGTCCTTGCATTTTGCTTAGCTCAAGGTGGGGGACAGCATTTGTTCCCCTAACTCTGTGGTGGGCATCATGGGTGGGTCCATTGCTTACACAATGCCTGTGTTCTGACATGTAATCTGCGTGTTACTTTGATTTGTGGTCCAATTGCTGAGCTGATCCACCACATGTGCCTGGGGTATCTGGCACACACCCATGCTGCAAGTGGGAACAATGTTTGGGCCCCAGGAGTGTGTATATTACGTGTGTCACACATACTTAGCCACCTGCCTACTGTCCATGGCTCATCCCTCATTCACGTGGGGCAGGACAGTCATGCCTACTCCAGGCCATACAATACACTCTGTACTCCCACTCACGTGTATCAGCTGACACGTTGTGCTCTGTGATATGTCCCCTCAGGTGTCTGCCTCTGTGTCAGTGTGCTGTGACTTCGTTGTCAGGACTACTGGGGTGTTTCTCGGTTGGGGCTCAGCATGCCACCGGAGATGTGACCATAGGAGACGATACTTGTGTGACACATAGGTGTTTGATCACCTGACCGTGCAGACTGGGGTATGCGAATGTGAAGTTCAGGCAGCTGTTTCCCATTCACAGCAGATTGTGAGGTGCTCAGGTTCAGAGGGTTGTGTTACAGGTCTCCCATATGTCCAATTGGTATGACGTGGACAGATAAGGGTTCAGATGATGTGGTGTGTGGGGGATGTACATGTGCACTTGTTCAGCTCCAGGACTTGCATTCCCCATGACCTACTATTGTGACACAGTGCAGACTGTTGTTGTCTGGCTGCCCTGCCCATGTGACTGGAGACAGTGATGTATGACTTAGCAGGCATGCCTGTGCCATGGCATGAAACTTCCTATGAGTGATCCTGCAGGGGAGTGACATGTGCTACATGCACACCAATGTGGCAATGACTATCAGGACATGGGTGCATCATGGTGTCTGTCGCTGGTATGCATCACATGCATTTCAAAATTGACTCTGGGCATCCCTTTATCCGGACACCTGTACTGACTCAGTGGCAAGAGTTGTGATGTGTGCATGTTCACATGCTTCACCGTGTTCTCTGCACTGTCCAACTACTGTGTAGGTGGTGCATGTGTCCACACTGGGGTATTGCCATCCGACAGACACCAGACAGATGGGTGCAAGGCCAGGAGGGATGTGAGTGCCATGGTTGACCATCAGACTGACAATTGGCTTCCCCTACTCTGTTTGGGCACTTTTGGTAATGTTCAACTAAGGATGCCAGGGCTTGCTCTGTAATGTGCTGTACTTACTGTGGTGTGTGCGGTCAGTGCAGGTGACTGATGTTTGTCTGTTTCCCTATTGTTTGCAGATACATCCACAGCCACAGGAGGGGACAGCTCTACGGACCAGGAGGAGCCGCAGAGCCAGACTGGGTCAGCAGCAGAGAGTGGTCGGAGGGACCCAGTGGCACGGAGGGTGAGGGGAGCCACACCGAGGAGTCCTCAGCACCATCCACCTCAGCTGAGGACCACAGCAGCTCGGAGGATGACTCCCTTGTGGAGGCGGGTGTCAGCAGCCACCACACCCCAGCTAGTGTTGCTGTCCCCGCCACCACCACCACCGCCCTCCCATCGGCTCCCATTCCCGAGGTCCGTGGAGGCTCCCATGTTTGGGAGCGTGTCTCCTTCGTGCCAGGCACCGCACCCCCTGCCCCTGTGTCCCCTGCTGCCCTGAGTGAGGAGTCTGTGTACCTCCTTCGCCAGCTCCATGTAGGGCAGACAGCGATGCTGAGTGTCCTCCATGCCCACACCACTCTGTTGACTCAGCTGGTGTCATTCATGGAGGGCATCTCATCGGGCATGTCTGCCCTACAGAGGAGCAATAGGTCCATGGACTCCTCCCTGACGGCAGCAGTGTCCCTCCTCCAACAGTCCCTCGCCCCTCCTACCTCTGCCCCATCCACACTCCCCAGCACCTTACCTGTCCCAAGCACACACACTCCGGCACAGGCACACACCAGCACAGACACAGGCAGCACACAGACACACACGCCAAAATCCAGATGCACACGCACGCACAGTCAGGGGACTGAAACCACACTCACAGGGGATGGGGCCCAGGCACACACACACGCATCCACGAGCACTGTGCAGTCCTCAGTTACCTCTCCCTCCAAGGCCCCTCCCCTTGCCTCACCTGCAACCCCAAAGACACAGCGGGTCTTCCTCAGTGACCTCGGCCTCTTCCCCTCCGATCCAGCTGATACAGCATTCAGGGGGAAGAGGAAGCCCACCCACACAGAGAGGAGTGCCCCTTGCCCCCGGACACCCTCCCCCAGGCGCAGACCGACTGACGCCCCCATCCGCAAGTCACCCCGGACCCGGAAGAGCAAGACCCCGCCGCCGCCCTGCAGCTCAAGCACCAAGTCTCCTTCCTCCATCCCTCAGGCCCCCACTCCACAGGTGCCCCCACCACACCCTGCCCCAGGTTCCCCCACCCACAGATACACCATCCCCAAAATTATCCGGCCTTCTCCCCCTGCCACTTGCTCTTCCGGCACCACACCCCCCGCTGCGCAGGTCTGTGCCACTGGTGTGGAGACGGTGTCCTCCCCCTCTGTCCTGCCCACCTTACCTGAACCCCATTCTCCTCCCCTGGAGGTAGGCACTGCAGTGGAGTCCACTACCACCACGTCTGACTTGGGCACTGCAGTGGGGAACCTGTCCACTCCATCTGCACGGCCCACTGCAGTCGTGCCGGCACCCACACCATCTGAGTCATGCCCCCCAGTTGTGCCGGCACCTACCATGTCAGACACCTCCACTGCAGTTGTCAGTGGCTCTCCAGCACCCACCACTTGAAATTTGTACTTGTAAAGCGCACTGCTACCCCAGCTGGGGCGTCGTGGCGCTGTACGCATACCGCTGTGGAACCCTTCCTGGCTTTTCCCTGTGAAATGTCCACTCCTGGGCACCCCCAAGGTGAAGCCAGGCATCCCAGCGCTGGTGGGGCCGTTGTGGAGATTAAGCAAGCTATTGCCCAGAGTTGCAGAGTGGGACCCATGATTAGAATAGGCACCGAGGCGAGAATTATCAGGTCCGAGGAAATTGAGCCCAAGACCCGCCGAGGCGGGAATTGAACCGTGGTCCCGGGCCAGATCTCTGCATCAGGGTCTGCCGCTCTAACCATTGAGCCACACCTTCCCTGCCTCCTTCTGGTGAGCCCTAATCCTGTCCCTGCAGTGCCTGGCCTCCCCCCCCATATGCCCCTCCGAGGGGATTGTCCCTGGTGTGTAGCAGTGCAGGCATGCGTAGGGTGACATCTGCCACTGTCACCCTGTTTTGACTTTCAGAATGGACTGGCCATTGGCCTTTGTTTCTTTTTTTCTGGACTTTAACCTTTGAACCCACATATGCTGAATAAAGCAACTTTCTGTTCTCTAGTGGTTTTGCTTCTGATGTACATGATGTTGATGATGCTAACCGTGCCCTTGCTGCAGTGATGGTGATTTTTGGTCTCATGAAAATGAAGTGTTACTGTGCAGGAACCCATGTGGTCCACGGGTAATGTGTCCTATCCTGTAGTGTATCCATGTCATCCTTAGCAGCATATGAGGGTGTCATGTTTTCAATATTTGGCAATGGGATTTCCTACTTACATTTGCAATATCACATCTGTGGCTTACACCCCTGCACATCTGTTGTGCTTGCCATTGTTCAATTAGTCTACTTCCCTGACCGTGTGGCGATCTCCACTGGACATGCAAGTTTGGGCATCAATGGGGAAGGACTCATCTGTGTTGTCAGTGCAACTTGCTATACATGTGTGTTGGATCTGTGCTGATGATTTCGTTGACACTCCCATGACCAGGCTGATATGACGGGAGCCTTCATTTCGTGCTAATTGTTGACTGTGTGACCAAGTGTTCTGCTGACATGATGGAGCCCTACTGAGGCAACATATGGCACAGCTTTCCTCACACAGGAGTGGAGTCCCCTCATGGCAGTGTGTAATCCTGTGACATTGCCTGAGCCCAAGGTGTGTGTTGTGTGAGCATGTCTGTGTGTGTTCACTTCCATTTTGCTGTGCATGCTGGGATCCCTAGTGATGTTCCTGTTTGACCTATGTTCCCCCCAAGTCTTCTCCCTGGGTTCTCTGTGATGTGGGTGCATGGCACATTACTGGTCATCAGGGTGTCACCCATAGGTGTGTTTGCTCTCAGGGCTGAGTTTGTGGGCAAACGCAGATGGGACACAGTCAAGATTCCCCTTGGCACTTGTTGTTTACACCTGTCATGTAATTTCCAGTTTGTGTTAGCTTTCAGTGACTGTGACACGTTGTGTGTGTGACTGCTGGCACTCCTCAGGTTCAGGGCTGCAATGTTGGTAGTTGTCTATGTGTGTTCTTTGTGGGTGACCTTGGCTTCTTCATTGGTGTGGGACTGTGGTTGGGATCCCATTGGTTGGTGTGGTATTGCCGTCATGTCCATGTACAGCGTAGTGTGCAGTGTGTCAGACATTCAGGAGTCTTGTTGACTGGCCATGTGTGATGTGTTTCTGCACCTTAGTTCCCACCCCCCCATGGGATTGTCATGGGTGCATGTGCAATGTCACCAGTGCATGTGAGCTTCACTGCTGCACATTATTGGAGGTCGAGGTGTGTGGTGTTGAGTGTGTGCAGATGAGAGTTGTTGCCCGGCTAGACCCCTGCCTCCATGTTGGCCTTGGCTTACTGGCCGTGCTGATTGATTTGTGCTTGTGTAGGTGTGATGGTAGTTTGTTGCTCAGGACACATGACTGTGGTTCACAGTGTGAACGACATCTAGCTTTGTCATCACAGTGGGATTGTCATGCAGTCCAGGGTCACCACATTGTGGGGACCTTGGGGGTAGTGCTGTGGTGTGTCTGTGTCTTGCTGTGTCAGTTACTGTTCCTACATGCTTGTGTGACATGTGTGATTTGTGCTCCCTCTCATCTAACAATGCCTGATTGCCCACATAGGGGATTTGGATCCATGAGTTACTTTTGTGTGGCACTGTATGCGCATCTGTGTAATTGGTATTCAGGCCTCATCATGTGTTGTGTGGATGCCTGGGGACACTGGCACCCCCCCGCCCCTCACCTGTTGTGTTTGATGTGCAGTGTGGGGCTGCCTGTTTGTGTTTGTGCATCTGCATCACTGCATTGGCATATCTTTAGTGTGCCATTGGCTGTTTATTGTTTGGTGGGTTTCACCTGCTGTCCCTGGGACTCCTAGGTCATCAGTCAGCACAATGATCATTGTTTGTGTGTCCCATTGCTGCCATGGTATGGTATTTGTTCACCTCACATCTACAGTCTCCACAGGATATCTACATTTGTGTGCCCATTGGTGCAAATATGTGGATCTGCATTATGATGGTCACTTCTGTCATTGTGTCATTGATGGATGTTGACAGTGTCAGCCCCCATGGGTGATGTTTGTCTGCACATGGCCAAAGGTATGTCTTATTTGCACTGCACTGTTTGCCTCCCCCAATCTATGTTGCTATGGGACACAAGCACTACTTTGCCACTGATGTGTTTGTTGTTCTGTGACCAGGAATCATCCATGCAGTTTTGCAGTTGCAGCTTTTTCAATGTCAACACTTACATTTTGGTCACTGTGATGATGGGGGTTTAGACCCCATTGCCACAATGTTCAAAATGTGCTTCAGCTATGGACCCCACACTTACCTTTTGGTCACTGTGATGAAGGGGGTTGGACCCCATTGCCACAATGTTCAAAATGTGCTTCAGCTATGGACCCCACACTTACCTTTTGGTCACTGTGATGATGGGGGTTTAGACCCCATTGCCACAATGTTCAAAATGTGCTTCAGCTATGGACCCCACACTTACCTTTTGGTCACTGTGATGATGGGGGTTGGACCCCATTGCCACAATGTTCAAAATGTGCTTCAGCTATGGACCCCACACTTACCTTTTGGTCACTGTGATGATGGGGGTTTAGACCCCATTGCCACAATGTTCAAAATGTGCTTCAGCTATGGACCCCACACTTACCTTTTGGTCACTGTGATGATGGGGGCTTAGACCCCATTGCCACAATGTTCAAGATGTGCTTCAGCTATGGACCCCACACTTACCTTTTGGTCACTGTGATGATGGGGGTTGGACCCCATTGCCACAATGTTCAAAACGTGCTTCAGCTATGGACCCCACACTTACATTTTGGTCACTGTGATGATGGGGGCTTAGACCCCATTGCCACAATGTTCAAAATGTTCTTCAGCTATGGACCCCACACTTACCTTTTGGTCACTGTGATGATGGGGGTTGGACCCCATTGCCACAGTGGTCATGGTCTGCTTGCATTGTGGAGGCCACACACATTTATGTGTGACACATGTGACGGGGGTCACATTGTATGTTCAAAGTCATGTTCAGTGTTGTAGGCATTTGACACAGTCTACACACGCTTGTCATGGTGTTGGGGGGATGTCTTTTTCTTGCATTCCTTAGGTTGTAGTGTGCTGGTTGTGTCATGCATTGTCCATCCTATGAGTGGGGGTGGTGTTGGTGGTAGGCATCCAGCCTCCCATGGGTAAGGGTGGTAGTAGTGGTAGGCATCTGGCACCCCCTGTGTAGGGGTGGTAGTAGTGGTAGGCATCCAGCCCCCCATGGGTAGGGGTGGTGGTAGTGGTAGGCATCCAGCCCCCATGGGTAGGGGTGGTAGTGGTGGTAGGCATCTAGCACCCCCTGGGTAGAGGTGGTAGTAGTGGTAGGCATCCAGCCCCCCATGGGTAGGGGTGGTAGTGGTGGTAGGCATCTAGCACCCCCTGGGTAGGGGTGGTAGTAGTGTTAGGCATCCAGCCCCCCATGGGTAGGGGTGGTAGTGGTGGTAGGCATCTAGCACCCCCTGGGTAGGGGTGGTAGTAGTGGTAGGCATCCAGCCCCCCATGGGTAGGGGTGGTAGTGGTGGTAGGCATCCAGCCCCCCATGGGTAGGGGTGGTAGTGGTGGTAGGCATCTAGCACCCCCTGGGTAGGGGTGGTAGTAGTGGTAGGCATCCAGCCTCCATGGGTAGGGGTGGTAGTAGTGGTAGGCATCTAGCACCCACTGGGTAGGGGTGGTAGTAGTGGTAGGCATCTAGCACCCGCTGAGTGGGGGTGACAGTAGTGGTAGGCATCCAGCCCCCCATGGGTAGGGGTGGTAGTGGTGGTAGGCATCTAGCACCCCCTGGGTAGGGGTGGTAGTAGTGGTAGGCATCCAGCCCCCCATGGGTAGGGGTAGTAGTGGTGGTAGGCATCCAGCCCCCCATGGCTAGGGGTGGTAGTGGTGGTAGGCATCTAGCACCCCCTGGGTAGGGGTGGTAGTAGTGACAGGCATCCAGCCCCCCATGGGTAGGGGTGGTAGTAGTGACAGGCATCCAGCCCCCCATGGGTAGGGGTGGTGGTAGTGGTAGGCATCCAGCCCCCCATGGGTAGGGGTGGTGGTAGTGGTAGGCATCCAGCCCCCATGGGTAGGGGTGGTAGTGGTGGTAGGCATCTAGCGCCCCTGGGTAGGGGTGGTATTGGTGGTAGGCATCTAGCACCCCCTGGGTAGGGGTGGTAGTAGTGGTAGGCATCTAGCACCCCCTGAGTGGGGGTGGTAGTAGTGGTAGGCATCCAGCCCCCCATGGGTAGGGGTGGTGGTAGTGGTAGGCATCCAGCCCCCCATGGGTAGGGGTGGTAGTGGTGGTAGGCATCTAGCACCCACTGGGTAGGGGTGGTAGTTGTGACAGGCATCCAGCCCCCCATGGGTAGGGGTGGTGGTAGTGGTAGGCATCCAGCCCCCCATGGGTAGGGGTGGTGGTAGTGGTAGGCATCCAGCCCCCCATGGGTAGGGGTGGTAGTGGTGGTAGGCATCTAGCACCCCCTGGGTAGGGGTGGTAGTAGTGGTAGGCATCTAGCACCCCCTGAGTGGGGGTGGTAGTAGTGGTAGGCATCCAGCACCCCATGGGTAGGGGTGGTGGTAGTGGTAGGCATCCAGCCCCCCATGGGTAGGGGTGGTAGTGGTGGTAGGCATCTAGCACCCCCTGGGTAGGGATGGTAGTAGTGACAGGCATCCAGCCCCCATGGGTAGGGGTGGTGGTAGTGGTAGGCATCCAGCCCCCATGGGTAGGGGTGGTAGTGGTGGTAGGCATCTAGCACCCCCTGGGTAGGGGTGGTAGTAGTGGTAGGCATCCAGCCCCCCATGGGTAGGGGTGGTAGTAGTGGTAGGCATCTAGCACCCCCTGGGTAGGGGTGGTAGTAGTGGTAGGCATCCAGCCCCCCATGGGTAGGGGTGGTAGTAGTGACAGGAATCCAGCCCCCCATGGGTAGGGGTGGTGGTAGTGGTAGGCATCCAGCCCCACATGGGTAGGGGTGGTGGTAGTGGTAGGCATCCAGCCCCCCATGGGTAGGGGTGGTAGTGGTGGTAGGCATCTAGCACCCCCTGGGTAGGGGTGGTAGTGGTGGTAGGCATCTAGCACCCCCTGGGTAGGGGTGGTAGTAGTGGTAGGCATCTAACACCCCCTGAGTGGGGGTGGTAGTAGTGGTAGGCATCCAGCCCCCCATGGGTAGGGGTGGTGGTAGTGGTAGGCATCCAGCCCACCATGGGTAGGGGTGGTAGTGGTGGTAGGCATCTAGCACCCCCTGGGTAGGGGTGGTAGTAGTTGTAGGCATCTAGCACCCCCTGAGTGGGGGTGGTAGTAGTGGTAGGCATCCAGCACCCCATGGGTAGGGGTGGTGGTAGTGGTAGGCATCCAGCCCCCATGGGTAGGGGTGGTAGTGGTGGTAGGCATCTAGCACCCCCTGGGTAGGGGTGGTAGTAGTGACAGGCATCCAGCCCCCCATGGGTAGGGGTGGTGGTAGTGGTAGGCATCCAGCCCCCATGGGTAGGGGTGGTAGTGGTGGTAGGCATCTAGCACCCCCTGGGTAGGGGTGGTAGTAGTGGTAGGCATCCAGCCCCCCATGGGTAGGGGTGGTAGTAGTGGTAGGCATCTAGCACCCCTGGGTAGGGGTGGTGGTAGTGGTAGGCATCCAGCCCCCCATGGGTAGGGGTGGTAGTAGTGGTAGGCATCTAGCACCCCCTGGGTAGGGGTGGTGGTAGTGGTAGGCATCCAGCCCCCCATGGGTAGGGGTGGTAGTGGTGGTAGGCATCCAGCCCCCCATGGGTAGGGGTGGTGGTAGTGGTAGGCATCCAGCCCCCCATGGGTAGGGGTGGTAGTGGTGGTAGGCATCTAGCACCCCCTGGGTAGGGGTGGTAGTAGTGACAGGCATCCAGCCCCCCATGGGTAGGGGTGGTAGTAGTGACAGGCATCCAGCCCCCATGGGTAGGGGTGGTGGTAGTGGTAGGCATCCAGCCCCCCATGGGTAGGGGTGGTAGTGGTGGTAGGCATCTAGCACCCCCTGGGTAGGGGTGGTAGTGGTGGTAGGCATCTAGCACCCCCTGGGTAGGGGTGGTAGTAGTGGTAGGCATCTAGCACCCCTGAGTGGGGGTGGTAGTAGTGGTAGGCATCCAGCCCCCATGGGTAGGGGTGGTGGTAGTGGTAGGCATCCAGCCCCCCATGGGTAGGGGTGGTAGTGGTGGTAGGCATCTAGCACCCCCTGGGTAGGGGTGGTAGTTGTGACAGGCATCCAGCCCCCATGGGTAGGGGTGGTGGTAGTGGTAGGCATCCAGCCCCCATGGGTAGGGGTGGTGGTAGTGGTAGGCATCCAGCCCCCCATGGGTAGGGGTGGTAGTGGTGGTAGGCATCTAGCACCCCCTGGGTAGGGGTGGTAGTAGTGGTAGGCATCTAGCACCCCCTGAGTGGGGGTGGTAGTAGTGGTAGGCATCCAGCCCCCCATGGGTAGGGGTGGTGGTAGTGGTAGGCATCCAGCCCCCCATGGGTAGGGGTGGTAGTGGTGGTAGGCATCTAGCACCCCCTGGGTAGGGGTGGTAGGCATCCAGCCCCCCATGGGTAGGGGTGGTAGTAGTGGTAGGCATCTAGCACCCCCTGGGTAGGGGTGGTGGTAGTGGTAGGCATCCAGCCCCCCATGGGTAGGGGTGGTAGTGGTGGTAGGCATCCAGCCCCCCATGGGAAGGGGTGGTAGTGGTGGTAGGCATCTAGCACCCCCTGGGTAGGGGTGGTAGTAGTGACAGGCATCCAGCCCCCCATGGGTAGGGGTGGTAGTAGTGACAGGCATCCAGCCCCCCATGGGTAGGGGTGGTAGTAGTGACAGGCATCCAGCCCCCCATGGGTAGGGGTGGTGGTAGGCATCCAGCCCCCCATGGGTAGGGGTGGTGGTAGTGGTAGGCATCCAGCCCCCCATGGGTAGGGGTGGTAGTGGTGGTAGGCATCTAGCACCCCCTGGGTAGGGGTGGTAGTGGTGGTAGGCATCTAGCACCCCCTGGGTAGGGGTGGTTGTAGTGGTAGGCATCTAGCACCCCCTGAGTGGGGGTGGTAGTAGTGGTAGGCATCCAGCCCCCCATGGGTAGGGGTGGTGGTGGTAGTAGTGTTAGGCATCCAGCCCCCCATGGGTAGGGGTGGTAGTGGTGGTAGGCATCTAGCACCCCCTGGGTAGGGGTGGTAGTAGTGGTAGGCATCCAGCCCCCCATGGGTAGGGGTGGTAGTGGTGGTAGGCATCCAGCCCCCCATGGGTAGGGGTGGTAGTGGTGGTAGGCATCTAGCACCCCCTGGGTAGGGGTGGTAGTAGTGGTAGGCATCCAGCCTCCATGGGTAGGGGTGGTAGTAGTGGTAGGCATCTAGCACCCACTGGGTAGGGGTGGTAGTAGTGGTAGGCATCTAGCACCCCCTGAGTGGGGGTGATAGTAGTGGTAGGCATCCAGCCCCCCATGGGTAGGGGTGGTAGTGGTGGTAGGCATCTAGCACCCCCTGGGTAGGGGTGGTAGTAGTGGTAGGCATCCAGCCCCCCATGGGTAGGGGTAGTAGTGGTGGTAGGCATCCAGCCCCCCATGGGTAGGGGTGGTAGTGGTGGTAGGCATCTAGCACCCCCTGGGTAGGGGTGGTAGTAGTGACAGGCATCCAGCCCCCCATGGGTAGGGGTGGTAGTAGTGACAGGCATCCAGCCCCCCATGGGTAGGGGTGGTGGTAGTGGTAGGCATCCAGCCCCCATGGGTAGGGGTGGTGGTAGTGGTAGGCATCCAGCCCCCCATGGGTAGGGGTGGTAGTGGTGGTAGGCATCTAGCACCCCCTGGGTAGGGGTGGTATTGGTGGTAGGCATCTAGCACCCCTGGGTAGGGGTGGTAGTAGTGGTAGGCATCTAGCACCCCCTGGGTGGGGTGGTAGTAGTGGTAGGCATCCAGCCCCCCATGGGTAGGGGTGGTGGTAGTGGTAGGCATCCAGCCCCCCATGGGTAGGGGTGGTAGTGGTGGTAGGCATCTAGCACCCCTGGGTAGGGGTGGTAGTAGTGGTAGGCATCTAGCACCCCCTGAGTGGGGGTGGTAGTAGTGGTAGGCATCCAGCACCCCATGGGTAGGGGTGGTGGTAGTGGTAGGCATCCAGCCCCCATGGGTAGGGGTGGTAGTGGTGGTAGGCATCTAGCACCCCCTGGGTAGGGGTGGTAGTAGTGACAGGCATCCAGCCCCCCATGGGTAGGGGTGGTGGTAGTGGTAGGCATCCAGCCCCCCATGGGTAGGGGTGGTAGTGGTGGTAGGCATCTAGCACCCCCTGGGTAGGGGTGGTAGTAGTGACAGGCATCCAGCCCCCCATGGGTAGGGGTGGTGGTAGTGGTAGGCATCCAGCCCCCCATGGGTAGGGGTGGTAGTGGTGGTAGGCATCTAGCACCCCCTGGGTAGGGGTGGTAGTAGTGGTAGGCATCCAGCCCCCCATGGGTAGGGGTGGTAGTAGTGGTAGGCATCTAGCACCCCTGGGTAGGGGTGGTGGTAGTGGTAGGCATCCAGCCCCCCATGGGTAGGGGTGGTAGTAGTGGTAGGCATCTAGCACCCCCTGGGTAGGGGTGGTGGTAGTGGTAGGCATCCAGCCCCCCATGGGTAGGGGTGGTAGTGGTGGTAGGCATCCAGCCCCCCATGGGTAGGGGTGGTGGTAGTGGTAGGCATCCAGCCCCCCATGGGTAGGGGTGGTAGTGGTGGTAGGCATCTAGCACCCCCTGGGTAGGGGTGGTAGTAGTGACAGGCATCCAGCCCCCCATGGGTAGGGGTGGTAGTAGTGACAGGCATCCAGCCCCCCATGGGTAGGGGTGGTGGTAGTGGTAGGCATCCAGCCCCCCCTGGGTAGGGGTGGTAGTGGTGGTAGGCATCTAGCACCCCTGGGTAGGGGTGGTAGTGGTGGTAGGCATCTAGCACCCCCTGGGTAGGGGTGGTAGTAGTGGTAGGCATCTAGCACCCCCTGAGTGGGGGTGGTAGTAGTGGTAGGCATCCAGCCCCCCATGGGTAGGGGTGGTGGTAGTGGTAGGCATCCAGCCCCCCATGGGTAGGGGTGGTAGTGGTGGTAGGCATCTAGCACCCCCTGGGTAGGGGTGGTAGTTGTGACAGGCATCCAGCCCCCTATGGGTAGGGGTGGTGGTAGTGGTAGGCATCCAGCCCCCATGGGTAGGGGTGGTGGTAGTGGTAGGCATCCAGCCCCCCATGGGTAGGGGTGGTAGTGGTGGTAGGCATCTAGCACCCCCTGGGTAGGGGTGGTAGTAGTGGTAGGCATCTAGCACCCCCTGAGTGGGGGTGGTAGTAGTGGTAGGCATCCAGCCCCCCATGGGTAGGGGTGGTGGTAGTGGTAGGCATCCAGCCCCCCATGGGTAGGGGTGGTAGTGGTGGTAGGCATCTAGCACCCCCTGGGTAGGGGTGGTAGTAGTGGTAGGCATCCAGCCCCCCATGGGTAGGGGTGGTAGTAGTGGTAGGCATCTAGCACCCCCTGGGTAGGGGTGGTGGTAGTGGTAGGCATCCAGCCCCCCATGGGTAGGGGTGGTAGTGGTGGTAGGCATCCAGCCCCCCATGGGAAGGGGTGGTAGTGGTGGTAGGCATCTAGCACCCCCTGGGTAGGGGTGGTAGTAGTGACAGGCATCCAGCCCCCCATGGGTAGGGGTGGTAGTAGTGACAGGCATCCAGCCCCCCATGGGTAGGGGTGGTAGTAGTGACAGGCATCCAGCCCCCCATGGGTAGGGGTGGTGGTAGGCATCCAGCCCCCCATGGGTAGGGGTGGTGGTAGTGGTAGGCATCCAGCCCCCCATAGGTAGGGGTGGTAGTGGTGGTAGGCATCTAGCACCCCCTGGGTAGGGGTGGTAGTGGTGGTAGGCATCTAGCACCCCCTGGGTAGGGGTGGTTGTAGTGGTAGGCATCTAGCACCCCCTGAGTGGGGGTGGTAGTAGTGGTAGGCATCCAGCCCCCCATGGGTAGGGGTGGTGGTGGTAGTAGTGTTAGGCATCCAGCCCCCCATGGGTAGGGGTGGTAGTGGTGGTAGGCATCTAGCACCCCCTGGGTAGGGGTGGTAGTAGTGGTAGGCATCCAGCCCCCCATGGGTAGGGGTGGTAGTGGTGGTAGGCATCCAGCCCCCCATGGGTAGGGGTGGTAGTGGTGGTAGGCATCTAGCACCCACTGGGTAGGGGTGGTAGTAGTGGTAGGCATCCAGCCTCCATGGGTAGGGGTGGTAGTAGTGGTAGGCATCTAGCACCCACTGGGTAGGGGTGGTAGTAGTGGTAGGCATCTAGCACCCCCTGAGTGGGGGTGATAGTAGTGGTAGGCATCCAGCCCCCCATGGGTAGGGGTGGTAGTGGTGGTAGGCATCTAGCACCCCTGGGTAGGGGTGGTAGTAGTGGTAGGCATCCAGCCCCCATGGGTAGGGGTAGTAGTGGTGGTAGGCATCCAGCCCCCCATGGGTAGGGGTGGTAGTGGTGGTAGGCATCTAGCACCCCCTGGGTAGGGGTGGTAGTAGTGACAGGCATCCAGCCCCCCATGGGTAGGGGTGGTAGTAGTGACAGGCATCCAGCCCCCCATGGGTAGGGGTGGTGGTAGTGGTAGGCATCCAGCCCCCCATGGGTAGGGGTGGTGGTAGTGGTAGGCATCCAGCCCCCCATGGGTAGGGGTGGTAGTGGTGGTAGGCATCTAGCACCCCCTGGGTAGGGGTGGTATTGGTGGTAGGCATCTAGCACCCCCTGGGTAGGGGTGGTAGTAGTGGTAGGCATCTAGCACCCCCTGAGTGGGGGTGGTAGTAGTGGTAGGCATCCAGCCCCCCATGGGTAGGGGTGGTGGTAGTGGTAGGCATCCAGCCCCCCATGGGTAGGGGTGGTAGTGGTGGTAGGCATCTAGCACCCCTGGGTAGGGGTGGTAGTAGTGGTAGGCATCTAGCACCCCTGGGTGGGGGTGGTAGTAGTGGTAGGCATCCAGCACCCCATGGGTAGGGGTGGTGGTAGTGGTAGGCATCCAGCCCCCCATGGGTAGGGGTGGTAGTGGTGGTAGGCATCTAGCACCCCCTGGGTAGGGGTGGTAGTAGTGACAGGCATCCAGCCCCCCATGGGTAGGGGTGGTGGTAGTGGTAGGCATCCAGCCCCCCATGGGTAGGGGTGGTAGTGGTGGTAGGCATCTAGCACCCCCTGGGTAGGGGTGGTAGTAGTGGTAGGCATCCAGCCCCCCATGGGTAGGGGTGGTAGTAGTGACAGGCATCCAGCCCCCATGGGTAGGGGTGGTGGTAGTGGTAGGCATCCAGCCCCACATGGGTAGGGGTGGTGGTAGTGGTAGTGGTAGGCATCCAGCCCCCCATGGGTAGGGGTGGTAGTGGTGGTAGGCATCTAGCACCCCTGGGTAGGGGTGGTAGTGGTGGTAGGCATCTAGCACCCCCTGGGTAGGGGTGGTAGTAGTGGTAGGCATCTAGCACCCCCTGAGTGGGGGTGGTAGTAGTGGTAGGCATCCAGCCCCCCATGGGTAGGGGTGGTGGTAGTGGTAGGCATCCAGCCCCCATGGGTAGGGGTGGTAGTGGTGGTAGGCATCTAGCACCCCCTGGGTAGGGGTGGTAGTAGTTGTAGGCATCTAGCACCCCCTGAGTGGGGGTGGTAGTAGTGGTAGGCATCCAGCACCCCATGGGTAGGGGTGGTGGTAGTGGTAGGCATCCAGCCCCCATGGGTAGGGGTGGTAGTGGTGGTAGGCATCTAGCACCTCCTGGGTAGGGGTGGTAGTAGTGACAGGCATCCAGCCCCCCATGGGTAGGGGTGGTGGTAGTGGTAGGCATCCAGCCCCCCATGGGTAGGGGTGGTAGTGGTGGTAGGCATCTAGCACCCCCTGGGTAGGGGTGGTAGTAGTGGTAGGCATCCAGCCCCCCATGGGTAGGGGTGGTAGTAGTGGTAGGCATCTAGCACCCCCTGGGTAGGGGTGGTGGTAGTGGTAGGCATCCAGCCCCCCATGGGTAGGGGTGGTAGTGGTGGTAGGCATCCAGCCCCCCATGGGTAGGGGTGGTGGTAGTGGTAGGCATCCAGCCCCCCATGGGTAGGGGTGGTAGTGGTGGTAGGCATCTAGCACCCCCTGGGTAGGGGTGGTATTAGTGACAGGCATCCAGCCCCCATGGGTAGGGGTGGTAGTAGTGACAGGCATCCAGCCCCCCATGGGTAGGGGTGGTGGTAGTGGTAGGCATCCAGCCCCCATGGGTAGGGGTGGTGGTAGTGGTAGGCATCCAGCCCCCCATGGGTAGTGGTGGTAGTGGTGGTAGGCATCTAGCACCCCCTGGGTAGGGGTGGTAGTGGTGGTAGGCATCTAGCACCCCTGGGTAGGGGTGGTAGTAGTGGTAGGCATCTAGCACCCCCTGAGTGGGGGTGGTAGTAGTGGTAGGTATCCAGCCCCCCATGGGTAGGGGTGGTGGTAGTGGTAGGCATCCAGCCCCCCATGGGTAGGGGTGGTAGTGGTGGTAGGCATCTAGCACCCCCTGGGTAGGGGTGGTAGTTGTGACAGGCATCCAGCCCCCCATGGGTAGGGGTGGTGGTAGTGGTAGGCATCCAGCCCCCATGGGTAGGGGTGGTGGTAGTGGTAGGCATCCAGCCCCCCATGGGTAGGGGTGGTAGTGGTGGTAGGCATCTAGCACCCCCTGGGTAGGGGTGGTAGTAGTGACAGGCATCCAGCCCCCCATGGGTAGGGGTGGTGGTAGTGGTAGGCATCCAGCCCCCCATGGGTAGGGGTGGTAGTGGTGGTAGGCATCTAGCACCCCTGGGTAGGGGTGGTAGTAGTGGTAGGCATCCAGCCCCCCATGGGTAGGGGTGGTAGTAGTGACAGGCATCCAGCTCCCCATGGGTAGGGGTGGTAGTAGTGGTAGGCATCCAGCCCCACATGGGTAGGGGTGGTGGTAGTGGTAGTGGTAGGCATCCAGCCCCCCATGGGTAGGGGTGGTAGTGGTGGTAGGCATCTAGCACCCCCTGGGTAGGGGTGGTAGTGGTGGTAGGCATCTAGCACCCCCTGGGTAGGGGTGGTAGTAGTGGTAGGCATCTAGCACCCCCTGGGTGGGGGTGGTAGTAGTGGTAGGCATCCAGCCCCCATGGGTAGGGGTGGTGGTAGTGGTAGGCATCCAGCCCCCATGGGTAGGGGTGGTAGTGGTGGTAGGCATCTAGCACCCCCTGGGTAGGGGTGGTAGTAGTTGTAGGCATCTAGCACCCCCTGAGTGGGGGTGGTAGTAGTGGTAGGCATCCAGCACCCCATGGGTAGGGGTGGTGGTAGTGGTAGGCATCCAGCCCCCCATGGGTAGGGGTGGTAGTGGTGGTAGGCATCTAGCACCCCCTGGGTAGGGGTGGTAGTAGTGACAGGCATCCAGCCCCCCATGGGTAGGGGTGGTGGTAGTGGTAGGCATCCAGCCCCCATGGGTAGGGGTGGTAGTGGTGGTAGGCATCTAGCACCCCTGGGTAGGGGTGGTAGTAGTGGTAGGCATCCAGCCCCCCATGGGTAGGGGTGGTAGTAGTGGTAGGCATCTAGCACCCCCTGGGTAGGGGTGGTGGTAGTGGTAGGCATCCAGCCCCCCATGGGTAGGGGTGGTAGTGGTGGTAGGCATCCAGCCCCCCATGGGTAGGGGTGGTGGTAGTGGTAGGCATCCAGCCCCCCATGGGTAGGGGTGGTAGTGGTGGTAGGCATCTAGCACCCCCTGGGTAGGGGTGGTATTAGTGACAGGCATCCAGCCCCCCATGGGTAGGGGTGGTAGTAGTGACAGGCATCCAGCCCCCCATGGGTAGGGGTGGTGGTAGTGGTAGGCATCCAGCCCCCCATGGGTAGGGGTGGTGGTAGTGGTAGGCATCCAGCCCCCATGGGTAGGGGTGGTGGTAGTGGTAGGCATCCAGCCCCCCATGGGTAGGGGTGGTAGTGGTGGTAGGCATCTAGCACCCCCTGGGTAGGGGTGGTAGTAGTGACAGGCATCCAGCCCCCCATGGGTAGGGGTGGTGGTAGTGGTAGGCATCCAGCCCCCATGGGTAGGGGTGGTAGTGGTGGTAGGCATCTAGCACCCCCTGGGTAGGGGTGGTAGTAGTGGTAGGCATCCAGCCCCCCATGGGTAGGGGTGGTAGTAGTGACAGGCATCCAGCCCCCATGGGTAGGGGTGGTGGTAGTGGTAGGCATCCAGCCCCACATGGGTAGGGGTGGTGGTAGTGGTAGTGGTAGGCATCCAGCCCCCCATGGGTAGGGGTGGTAGTGGTGGTAGGCATCTAGCACCCCTGGGTAGGGGTGGTAGTGGTGGTAGGCATCTAGCACCCCTGGGTAGGGGTGGTAGTAGTGGTAGGCATCTAGCACCCCCTGAGTGGGGGTGGTAGTAGTGGTAGGCATCCAGCCCCCATGGGTAGGGGTGGTGGTAGTGGTAGGCATCCAGCCCCCCATGGGTAGGGGTGGTAGTGGTGGTAGGCATCTAGCACCCCCTGGGTAGGGGTGGTAGTAGTTGTAGGCATCTAGCACCCCCTGAGTGGGGGTGGTAGTAGTGGTAGGCATCCAGCACCCCATGGGTAGGGGTGGTGGTAGTGGTAGGCATCCAGCCCCCCATGGGTAGGGGTGGTAGTGGTGGTAGGCATCTAGCACCCCCTGGGTAGGGGTGGTAGTAGTGACAGGCATCCAGCCCCCCATGGGTAGGGGTGGTGGTAGTGGTAGGCATCCAGCCCCCCATGGGTAGGGGTGGTAGTGGTGGTAGGCATCTAGCACCCCCTGGGTAGGGGTGGTAGTAGTGGTAGGCATCCAGCCCCCATGGGTAGGGGTGGTAGTAGTGGTAGGCATCTAGCACCCCCTGGGTAGGGGTGGTGGTAGTGGTAGGCATCCAGCCCCCATGGGTAGGGGTGGTAGTGGTGGTAGGCATCCAGCCCCCCATGGGTAGGGGTGGTGGTAGTGGTAGGCATCCAGCCCCCCATGGGTAGGGGTGGTAGTGGTGGTAGGCATCTAGCACCCCCTGGGTAGGGGTGGTATTAGTGACAGGCATCCAGCCCCCCATGGGTAGGGGTGGTAGTAGTGACAGGCATCCAGCCCCCCATGGGTAGGGGTGGTGGTAGTGGTAGGCATCCAGCCCCCCATGGGTAGGGGTGGTGGTAGTGGTAGGCATCCAGCCCCCCATGGGTAGTGGTGGTAGTGGTGGTAGGCATCTAGCACCCCCTGGGTAGGGGTGGTAGTGGTGGTAGGCATCTAGCACCCCCTGGGTAGGGGTGGTAGTAGTGGTAGGCATCTAGCACCCCCTGAGTGGGGGTGGTAGTAGTGGTAGGCATCCAGCCCCCCATGGGTAGGGGTGGTGGTAGTGGTAGGCATCCAGCCCCCCATGGGTAGGGGTGGTAGTGGTGGTAGGCATCTAGCACCCCCTGGGTAGGGGTGGTAGTTGTGACAGGCATCCAGCTCCCCATGGGTAGGGGTGGTGGTAGTGGTAGGCATCCAGCCCCCATGGGTAGGGGTGGTGGTAGTGGTAGGCATCCAGCCCCCCATGGGTAGGGGTGGTAGTGGTGGTAGGCATCTAGCACCCCCTGGGTAGGGGTGGTAGTAGTGGTAGGCATCTAGCACCCCCTGAGTGGGGGTGGTAGTAGTGGTAGGCATCCAGCCCCCCATGGGTAGGGGTGGTGGTAGTGGTAGGCATCCAGCCCCCCATGGGTAGGGGTGGTAGTGGTGGTAGGCATCTAGCACCCCCTGGGTAGGGGTGGTAGTAGTGGTAGGCATCCAGCCCCCCATGGGTAGGGGTGGTAGTAGTGGTAGGCATCTAGCACCCCTGGGTAGGGGTGGTGGTAGTGGTAGGCATCCAGCCCCCCATGGGTAGGGGTGGTAGTGGTGGTAGGCATCCAGCCCCCCATGGGTAGGGGTGGTAGTGGTGGTAGGCATCTAGCACCCCTGGGTAGGGGTGGTAGTAGTGGTAGGCATCCAGCCCCCCATGGGTAGGGGTGGTAGTAGTGACAGGCATCCAGCCCCCCATGGGTAGGGGTGGTGGTAGTGGTAGGCATCCAGCCCCACATGGGTAGGGGTGGTGGTAGTGGTAGTGGTAGGCATCCAGCCCCCCATGGGTAGGGGTGGTAGTGGTGGTAGGCATCTAGCACCCCCTGGGTAGGGGTGGTAGTGGTGGTAGGCATCTAGCACCCCCTGGGTAGGGGTGGTAGTAGTGGTAGGCATCTAGCACCCCCTGAGTGGGGGTGGTAGTAGTGGTAGGCATCCAGCCCCCCATGGGTAGGGGTGGTGGTAGTGGTAGGCATCCAGCCCCCCATGGGTAGGGGTGGTAGTGGTGGTAGGCATCTAGCACCCCCTGGGTAGGGGTGGTAGTAGTTGTAGGCATCTAGCACCCCCTGAGTGGGGGTGGTAGTAGTGGTAGGCATCCAGCACCCCATGGGTAGGGGTGGTGGTAGTGGTAGGCATCCAGCCCCCCATGGGTAGGGGTGGTAGTGGTGGTAGGCATCTAGCACCCCCTGGGTAGGGGTGGTAGTAGTGACAGGCATCCAGCCCCCCATGGGTAGGGGTGGTGGTAGTGGTAGGCATCCAGCCCCCCATGGGTAGGGGTGGTAGTGGTGGTAGGCATCTAGCACCCCTGGGTAGGGGTGGTAGTAGTGGTAGGCATCCAGCCCCCCATGGGTAGGGGTGGTAGTAGTGGTAGGCATCTAGCACCCCTGGGTAGGGGTGGTGGTAGTGGTAGGCATCCAGCCCCCCATGGGTAGGGGTGGTAGTGGTGGTAGGCATCCAGCCCCCCATGGGTAGGGGTGGTGGTAGTGGTAGGCATCCAGCCCCCCATGGGTAGGGGTGGTAGTGGTGGTAGGCATCTAGCACCCCTGGGTAGGGGTGGTATTAGTGACAGGCATCCAGCCCCCATGGGTAGGGGTGGTAGTAGTGACAGGCATCCAGCCCCCCATGGGTAGGGGTGGTGGTAGTGGTAGGCATCCAGCCCCCATGGGTAGGGGTGGTGGTAGTGGTAGGCATCCAGCCCCCCATGGGTAGTGGTGGTAGTGGTGGTAGGCATCTAGCACCCCCTGGGTAGGGGTGGTAGTGGTGGTAGGCATCTAGCACCCCCTGGGTAGGGGTGGTAGTAGTGGTAGGCATCTAGCACCCCCTGAGTGGGGGTGGTAGTAGTGGTAGGCATCCAGCCCCCCATGGGTAGGGGTGGTGGTAGTGGTAGGCATCCAGCCCCCCATGGGTAGGGGTGGTAGTGGTGGTAGGCATCTAGCACCCCCTGGGTAGGGGTGGTAGTTGTGACAGGCATCCAGCTCCCCATGGGTAGGGGTGGTGGTAGTGGTAGGCATCCAGCCCCCATGGGTAGGGGTGGTGGTAGTGGTAGGCATCCAGCCCCCCATGGGTAGGGGTGGTAGTGGTGGTAGGCATCTAGCACCCCCTGGGTAGGGGTGGTAGTAGTGGTAGGCATCTAGCACCCCCTGGGTGGGGGTGGTAGTAGTGGTAGGCATCCAGCCCCCCATGGGTAGGGGTGGTAGTAGTGGTAGGCATCCAGCCCCCCATGGGTAGGGGTGGTAGTGGTGGTAGGCATCTAGCACCCCCTGGGTAGGGGTGGTAGTAGTGGTAGGCATCCAGCCCCCCATGGGTAGGGGTGGTAGTAGTGGTAGGCATCTAGCACCCCCTGGGTAGGGGTGGTGGTAGTGGTAGGCATCCAGCCCCCATGGGTAGGGGTGGTAGTGGTGGTAGGCATCCAGCCCCCATGGGAAGGGGTGGTAGTGGTGGTAGGCATCTAGCACCCCCTGGGTAGGGGTGGTAGTAGTGACAGGCATCCAGCCCCCCATGGGTAGGGGTGGTAGTAGTGACAGGCATCCAGCCCCCCATGGGTAGGGGTGGTAGTAGTGACAGGCATCCAGCCCCCCATGGGTAGGGGTGGTGGTAGTGGTAGGCATCCAGCCCCCATGGGTAGGGGTGGTGGTAGTGGTAGGCATCCAGCCCCCATAGGTAGGGGTGGTAGTGGTGGTAGGCATCTAGCACCCCCTGGGTAGGGGTGGTAGTGGTGGTAGGCATCTAGCACCCCCTGGGTAGGGGTGGTTGTAGTGGTAGGCATCTAGCACCCCCTGAGTGGGGGTGGTAGTAGTGGTAGGCATCCAGCCCCCCATGGGTAGGGGTGGTGGTGGTGGTAGTGGTAGGCATCCAGCCCCCCATGGGTAGGGGTGGTAGTGGTGGTAGGCATCTAGCACCCCCTGGGTAGGGGTGGTAGTTGTGACAGGCATCCAGCCCCCCATGGGTAGGGGTGGTGGTAGTGGTAGGCATCCAGCCCCCCATGGGTAGGGGTGGTGGTAGTGGTAGGTATCCAGCCCCCCATGGGTAGGGGTGGTAGTGGTGGTAGGCATCTAGCACCCCCTGGGTAGGGGTGGTAGTAGTGGTAGGCATCTAGCACCCCCTGAGTGGGGGTGGTAGTAGTGGTAGGCATCCAGCACCCCATGGGTAGGGGTGGTGGTAGTGGTAGGCATCCAGCCCCCCATGGGTAGGGGTGGTAGTGGTGGTAGGCATCTAGCACCCCCTGGGTAGGGGTGGTAGTAGTGACAGGCATCCAGCCCCCCATGGGTAGGGGTGGTGGTAGTGGTAGGCATCCAGCCCCCCATGGGTAGGGGTGGTAGTGGTGGTAGGCATCTAGCACCCCCTGGGTAGGGGTGGTAGTAGTGGTAGGCATCCAGCCCCCCATGGGTAGGGGTGGTAGTAGTGGTAGGCATCTAGCACCCCCTGGGTAGGGGTGGTAGTAGTGGTAGGCATCCAGCCCCCCATGGGTAGGGGTGGTAGTAGTGACAGGCATCCAGCCCCCCATGGGTAGGGGTGGTGGTAGTGGTAGGCATCCAGCCCCCCATGGGTAGGGGTGGTGGTAGTGGTAGTGGTAGGCATCCAGCTCCCCATGGGTAGGGGTGGTAGTGGTGGTAGGCATCTAGCACCCCTGGGTAGGGGTGGTAGTGGTGGTAGGCATCTAGCACCCCCTGGGTAGGGGTGGTAGTAGTGGTAGGCATCTAGCACCCCCTGAGTGGGGGTGATAGTAGTGGTAGGCATCCAGCCCCCCATGGGTAGGGGTGGTGGTAGTGGTAGGCATCCAGCCCCCCATGGGTAGGGGTGGTAGTGGTGGTAGGCATCTAGCACCCCCTGGGTAGGGGTGGTAGTAGTGACAGGCATCCAGCCCCCCATGGGTAGGGGTGGTGGTAGTGGTAGGCATCCAGCCCCCATGGGTAGGGGTGGTGGTAGTGGTAGGCATCCAGCCCCCCATGGGTAGGGGTGGTAGTGATGGTAGGCATCTAGCACCCCCTGAGTGGGGGTGGTAGTAGTGGTAGGCATCCAGCACCCCATGGGTAGGGGTGGTGGTAGAGGTAGGCATCCAGCCCCCCATGGGTAGGGGTGGTAGTGGTGGTAGGCATCTAGCACCCCCTGGGTAGGGGTGGTAGTAGTGACAGGCATCCAGCCCCCCATGGGTAGGGGTGGTGGTAGTGGTAGGCATCCAGCCCCCCATGGGTAGGGGTGGTAGTGGTGGTAGGCATCTAGCACCCCCTGGGTAGGGGTGGTAGTGGTGGTAGGCATCTAGCACCCCCTGGGTAGGGGTGGTAGTAGTGGTAGGCATCTAGCACCCCCTGAGTGGGGGTGGTAGTAGTGGTAGGCATCCAGCCCCCCATGGGTAGGGGTGGTGGTAGTGGTAGGCATCCAGCCCCCCATGGGTAGGGGTGGTAGTGGTGGTAGGCATCTAGCACCCCCTGGGTAGGGGTGGTAGTTGTGACAGGCATCCAGCCCCCCATGGGTAGGGGTGGTGGTAGTGGTAGGCATCCAGCCCCCATGGGTAGGGGTGGTGGTAGTGGTAGGCATCCAGCCCCCCATGGGTAGGGGTGGTAGTGGTGGTAGGCATCTAGCACCCCCTGGGTAGGGGTGGTAGTAGTGGTAGGCATCTAGCACCCCCTGAGTGGGGGTGGTAGTAGTGGTAGGCATCCAGCCCCCATGGGTAGGGGTGGTGGTAGTGGTAGGCATCCAGCCCCCCATGGGTAGGGGTGGTAGTAGTGGTAGGCATCTAGCACCCCCTGGGTAGGGGTGGTAGTAGTGGTAGGCATCCAGCCCCCATGGGTAGGGGTGGTAGTAGTGGTAGGCATCTAGCACCCCTGGGTAGGGGTGGTGGTAGTGGTAGGCATCCAGCCCCCCATGGGTAGGGGTGGTAGTGGTGGTAGGCATCCAGCCCCCCATGGGAAGGGGTGGTAGTGGTGGTAGGCATCTAGCACCCCTGGGTAGGGGTGGTAGTAGTGACAGGCATCCAGCCCCCCATGGGTAGGGGTGGTAGTAGTGACAGGCATCCAGCCCCCCATGGGTAGGGGTGGTAGTAGTGACAGGCATCCAGCCCCCCATGGGTAGGGGTGGTGGTGGTAGGCATCCAGCCCCCCATGGGTAGGGGTGGTGGTAGTGGTAGGCATCCAGCCCCCCATGGGTAGGGGTGGTAGTGGTGGTAGGCATCTAGCACCCCCTGGGTAGGGGTGGTAGTGGTGGTAGGCATCTAGCACCCCCTGGGTAGGGGTGGTTGTAGTGGTAGGCATCTAGCACCCCTGGGTGGGGGTGGTAGTAGTGGTAGGCATCCAGCCCCCCATGGGTAGGGGTGGTGGTGGTAGTAGTGTTAGGCATCCAGCCCCCCATGGGTAGGGGTGGTAGTGGTGGTAGGCATCTAGCACCCCCTGGGTAGGGGTGGTAGTAGTGGTAGGCATCCAGCCCCCCATGGGTAGGGGTGGTAGTGGTGGTAGGCATCCAGCCCCCCATGGGTAGGGGTGGTAGTGGTGGTAGGCATCTAGCACCCCTGGGTAGGGGTGGTAGTAGTGGTAGGCATCCAGCCTCCATGGGTAGGGGTGGTAGTAGTGGTAGGCATCTAGCACCCACTGGGTAGGGGTGGTAGTAGTGGTAGGCATCTAGCACCCCTGAGTAGGGGTGATAGTAGTGGTAGGCATCCAGCCCCCCATGGGTAGGGGTGGTAGTGGTGGTAGGCATCTAGCACCCCTGGGTAGGGGTGGTAGTAGTGGTAGGCATCCAGCCCCCATGGGTAGGGGTAGTAGTGGTGGTAGGCATCCAGCCCCCCATGGGTAGGGGTGGTAGTGGTGGTAGGCATCTAGCACCCCTGGGTAGGGGTGGTAGTAGTGACAGGCATCCAGCCCCCATGGGTAGGGGTGGTAGTAGTGACAGGCATCCAGCCCCCCATGGGTAGGGGTGGTGGTAGTGGTAGGCATCCAGCCCCCCATGGGTAGGGGTGGTGGTAGTGGTAGGCATCCAGCCCCCCATGGGTAGGGGTGGTAGTGGTGGTAGGCATCTAGCACCCCCTGGGTAGGGGTGGTATTGGTGGTAGGCATCTAGCACCCCCTGGGTAGGGGTGGTAGTAGTGGTAGGCATCTAGCACCCCCTGAGTGGGGGTGGTAGTAGTGGTAGGCATCCAGCCCCCATGGGTAGGGGTGGTGGTAGTGGTAGGCATCCAGCCCCCCATGGGTAGGGGTGGTAGTGGTGGTAGGCATCTAGCACCCCCTGGGTAGGGGTGGTAGTAGTGGTAGGCATCTAGCACCCCCTGAGTGGGGGTGGTAGTAGTGGTAGGCATCCAGCACCCCATGGGTAGGGGTGGTGGTAGTGGTAGGCATCCAGCCCCCCATGGGTAGGGGTGGTAGTGGTGGTAGGCATCTAGCACCCCCTGGGTAGGGGTGGTAGTAGTGACAGGCATCCAGCCCCCATGGGTAGGGGTGGTGGTAGTGGTAGGCATCCAGCCCCCATGGGTAGGGGTGGTAGTGGTGGTAGGCATCTAGCACCCCTGGGTAGGGGTGGTAGTAGTGGTAGGCATCCAGCCCCCCATGGGTAGGGGTGGTAGTAGTGACAGGCATCCAGCCCCCATGGGTAGGGGTGGTGGTAGTGGTAGGCATCCAGCCCCACATGGGTAGGGGTGGTGGTAGTGGTAGTGGTAGGCATCCAGCCCCCATGGGTAGGGGTGGTAGTGGTGGTAGGCATCTAGCACCCCCTGGGTAGGGGTGGTAGTGGTGGTAGGCATCTAGCACCCCCTGGGTAGGGGTGGTAGTAGTGGTAGGCATCTAGCACCGCCTGAGTGGGGGTGGTAGTAGTGGTAGGCATCCAGCCCCCATGGGTAGGGGTGGTGGTAGTGGTAGGCATCCAGCCCCCATGGGTAGGGGTGGTAGTGGTGGTAGGCATCTAGCACCCCCTGGGTAGGGGTGGTAGTAGTTGTAGGCATCTAGCACCCCTGAGTGGGGGTGGTAGTAGTGGTAGGCATCCAGCACCCCATGGGTAGGGGTGGTGGTAGTGGTAGGCATCCAGCCCCCCATGGGTAGGGGTGGTAGTGGTGGTAGGCATCTAGCACCCCCTGGGTAGGGGTGGTAGTAGTGACAGGCATCCAGCCCCCCATGGGTAGGGGTGGTGGTAGTGGTAGGCATCCAGCCCCCCATGGGTAGGGGTGGTAGTGGTGGTAGGCATCTAGCACCCCCTGGGTAGGGGTGGTAGTAGTGGTAGGCATCCAGCCCCCATGGGTAGGGCTGGTAGTAGTGGTAGGCATCTAGCACCCCCTGGGTAGGGGTGGTGGTAGTGGTAGGCATCCAGCCCCCATGGGTAGGGGTGGTAGTGGTGGTAGGCATCCAGCCCCCATGGGTAGGGGTGGTGGTAGTGGTAGGCATCCAGCCCCCCATGGGTAGGGGTGGTAGTGGTGGTAGGCATCTAGCACCCCCTGGGTAGGGGTGGTATTAGTGACAGGCATCCAGCCCCCATGGGTAGGGGTGGTAGTAGTGACAGGCATCCAGCCCCCCATGGGTAGGGGTGGTGGTAGTGGTAGGCATCCAGCCCCCCATGGGTAGGGGTGGTGGTAGTGGTAGGCATCCAGCCCCCCATGGGTAGGGGTGGTAGTGGTGGTAGGCATCTAGCACCCCCTGGGTAGGGGTGGTAGTGGTGGTAGGCATCTAGCACCCCCTGGGTAGGGGTGGTAGTAGTGGTAGGCATCTAGCACCCCCTGAGTGGGGGTGGTAGTAGTTGTAGGCATCCAGCCCCCCATGGGTAGGGGTGGTGGTAGTGGTAGGCATCCAGCCCCCCATGGGTAGGGGTGGTAGTGGTGGTAGGCATCTAGCACCCCCTGGGTAGGGGTGGTAGTTGTGACAGGCATCCAGCCCCCCATGGGTAGGGGTGGTGGTAGTGGTAGGCATCCAGCCCCCATGGGTAGGGGTGGTGGTAGTGGTAGGCATCCAGCCCCCCATGGGTAGGGGTGGTAGTGGTGGTAGGCATCTAGCACCCCCTGGGTAGGGGTGGTAGTAGTGGTAGGCATCTAGCACCCCCTGAGTGGGGGTGGTAGTAGTGGTAGGCATCCAGCCCCCCATGGGTAGGGGTGGTGGTAGTGGTAGGCATCCAGCCCCCCATGGGTAGGGGTGGTAGTGGTGGTAGGCATCTAGCACCCCCTGGGTAGGGGTGGTAGTAGTGGTAGGCATCCAGCCCCCATGGGTAGGGGTGGTAGTAGTGGTAGGCATCTAGCACCCCCTGGGTAGGGGTGGTGGTAGTGGTAGGCATCCAGCCCCCCATGGGTAGGGGTGGTAGTGGTGGTAGGCATCCAGCCCCCCATGGGAAGGGGTGGTAGTGGTGGTAGGCATCTTGCACCCCCTGGGTAGGGGTGGTAGTAGTGACAGGCATCCAGCCCCCCATGGGTAGGGGTGGTAGTAGTGACAGGCATCCAGCCCCCCATGGGTAGGGGTGGTAGTAGTGACAGGCATCCAGCCCCCCATGGGTAGGGGTGGTGGTAGTGGTAGGCATCCAGCCCCCCATGGGTAGGGGTGGTGGTAGTGGTAGGCATCCAGCCCCCCATAGGTAGGGGTGGTAGTGGTGGTAGGCATCTAGCACCCCCTGGGTAGGAGTGGTAGTGGTGGTAGGCATCTAGCACCCCCTGGGTAGGGGTGGTTGTAGTGGTAGGCATCTAGCACCCCCTGAGTGGGGGTGGTAGTAGTGTTAGGCATCCAGCCCCCCATGGGTAGGGGTGGTGGTGGTGGTAGTGGTAGGCATCCAGCCCCCCATGGGTAGGGGTGGTAGTGGTGGAAGGCATCTAGCACCCCCTGGGTAGGGGTGGTAGTTGTGACAGGCATCCAGCCCCCCATGGGTAGGGGTGGTGGTAGTGGTAGGCATCCAGCCCCCCATGGGTAGGGGTGGTGGTAGTGGTAGGTATCCAGCCCCCCATGGGTAGGGGTGGTAGTGGTGGTAGGCATCTAGCACCCCCTGGGTAGGGGTGGTAGTAGTGGTAGGCATCTAGCACCCCTGAGTGGGGGTGGTAGTAGTGGTAGGCATCCAGCACCCCATGGGTAGGGGTGGTGGTAGTGGTAGGCATCCAGCCCCCCATGGGTAGGGGTGGTAGTGGTGGTAGGCATCTAGCACCCCTGGGTAGGGGTGGTAGTAGTGACAGGCATCCAGCCCCCATGGGTAGGGGTGGTGGTAGTGGTAGGCATCCAGCCCCCCATGGGTAGGGGTGGTAGTGGTGGTAGGCATTTAGCACCCCCTGGGTAGGGGTGGTAGTAGTGGTAGGCATCCAGCCCCCCATGGGTAGGGGTGGTAGTAGTGGTAGGCATCTAGCACCCCTGGGTAGGGGTGGTAGTAGTGGTAGGCATCCAGCCCCCCATGGGTAGGGGTGGTAGTAGTGACAGGCATCCAGCCCCCCATGGGTAGGGGTGGTGGTAGTGGTAGGCATCCAGCCCCCATGGGTAGGGGTGGTGGTAGTGGTAGTGGTAGGCATCCAGCTCCCCATGGGTAGGGGTGGTAGTGGTGGTAGGCATCTAGCACCCCCTGGGTAGGGGTGGTAGTGGTGGTAGGCATCTAGCACCCCCTGGGTAGGGGTGGTAGTAGTGGTAGGCATCTAGCACCCCCTGAGTGGGGGTGATAGTAGTGGTAGGCATCCAGCCCCCCATGGGTAGGGGTGGTGGTAGTGGTAGGCATCCAGCCCCCCATGGGTAGGGGTGGTAGTGGTGGTAGGCATCTAGCACCCCCTGGGTAGGGGTGGTAGTAGTGACAGGCATCCAGCCCCCCATGGGTAGGGGTGGTGGTAGTGGTAGGCATCCAGCCCCCCATGGGTAGGGGTGGTGGTAGTGGTAGGCATCCAGCCCCCCATGGGTAGGGGTGGTAGTGATGGTAGGCATCTAGCACCCCCTGAGTGGGGGTGGTAGTAGTGGTAGGCATCCAGCACCCCATGGGTAGGGGTGGTGGTAGAGGTAGGCATCCAGCCCCCCATGGGTAGGGGTGGTAGTGGTGGTAGGCATCTAGCACCCCCTGGGTAGGGGTGGTAGTAGTGACAGGCATCCAGCCCCCCATGGGTAGGGGTGGTGGTAGTGGTAGGCATCCAGCCCCCCATGGGTAGGGGTGGTAGTGGTGGTAGGCATCTAGCACCCCCTGGGTAGGGGTGGTAGTAGTGGTAGGCATCCAGCCCCTCATGTGTAGGGGTGGTAGTAGTGGTAGGCATCTAGCACCCCCTGGGTAGGGGTGGTGGTAGTGGTAGGCATCCAGCCCCCCATGGGTAGGGGTGGTAGTGGTGGTAGGCATCCAGCCCCCATGGGTAGGGGTGGTGGTAGTGGTAGGCATCCAGCCCCCCATGGGTAGGGGTGGTAGTGGTGGTAGGCATCTAGCACCCCCTGGGTAGGGGTGGTAGCGGTGGTAGGCCTCCAGCCCCCATGGGTAGGGGTTGTAGTGGTGGTAGGCATCTAGCACCCCCTGGGTAGGGGTGGTAGCGGTGGTAGGCATCCAGCCCCCATGGGTAGGGGTGGTAGTAGTGGTAGGCATCTAGCACCCCCTGGGTAGGGGTGGTAGTAGTGGTAGGCATCCAGCCCCCCATGGGTAGGGGTGGTAGTGGTGGTAGGCATCTAGCACCCCCTGGGTAGGGGTGGTAGTGTTGGTAGGCATCCAGCCCCCCGTGGGTAGGGGTGGTAGTGGTGGTAGGCATCCAGCCCCCCATGGGTAGGGGTGGTAGTGGTGGTAGGCATCTAGCACCCCTGGGTAGGGGTGGTAGTAGTGGTAGGCATCCAGCCCCCCATGGGTAGGGGTGGTAGTGGTGGTAGGCATCTAGCACCCCCTGGGTAGGGGTGGTAGTAGTGGTAGGCATCTAGCATCCCCTGAGTGGGGGTGGTAGTAGTGGTAGGCATCCAGCCCCCCATGGGTAGGGGTGGTAGTGGTGGTAGGCATCTAGCACCCCCTGGGTAGGGGTGGTAGTGGTGGTAGGCATCTAGCACCCCCTGGTTAGGGGTGGTAGTAGTGGTAGGCATCCAGCCCCCCATGGGTAGGGGTGGTAGTGGTGGTAGGCATCCAGCCCCCCATGGGTAGGGGTGGTAGTGGTGGTAGGCATCTAGCACCCCCTGGGTAGGGGTGGTAGTAGTGACAGGCATCCAGCCCCCCATGGGTAGGGGTGGTGGTAGTGGTAGGCATCCAGCCCCCATGGGTAGGGGTGGTAGTGGTGGTAGGCATCTAGCACCCCTGGGTAGGGGTGGTAGTAGTGGTAGGCATCCAGCCCCTCATGTGTAGGGGTGGTAGTAGTGGTAGGCATCTAGCACCCCCTGGGTAGGGGTGGTGGTAGTGGTAGGCATCCAGCCCCCCATGGGTAGGGGTGGTAGTGGTGGTAGGCATCCAGCCCCCATGGGTAGGGGTGGTGGTAGTGGTAGGCATCCAGCCCCCCATGGGTAGGGGTGGTAGTGGTGGTAGGCATCTAGCACCCCCTGGGTAGGGGTGGTAGCGGTGGTAGGCCTCCAGCCCCCATGGGTAGGGGTTGTAGTGGTGGTAGGCATCTAGCACCCCCTGGGTAGGGGTGGTAGCGGTGGTAGGCATCCAGCCCCCATGGGTAGGGGTGGTAGTAGTGGTAGGCATCTAGCACCCCCTGGGTAGGGGTGGTAGTAGTGGTAGGCATCCAGCCCCCCATGGGTAGGGGTGGTAGTGGTGGTAGGCATCTAGCACCCCCTGGGTAGGGGTGGTAGTGTTGGTAGGCATCCAGCCCCCCGTGGGTAGGGGTGGTAGTGGTGGTAGGCATCCAGCCCCCCATGGGTAGGGGTGGTAGTGGTGGTAGGCATCTAGCACCCCCTGGGTAGGGGTGGTAGTAGTGGTAGGCATCCAGCCCCCCATGGGTAGGGGTGGTAGTGGTGGTAGGCATCTAGCACCCCCTGGGTAGGGGTGGTAGTAGTGGTAGGCATCTAGCACCCCCTGAGTGGGGGTGGTAGTAGTGGTAGGCATCCAGCCCCCCATGGGTAGGGGTGGTAGTGGTGGTAGGCATCTAGCACCCCCTGGGTAGGGGTGGTAGTGGTGGTAGGCATCTAGCACCCCCTGGTTAGGGGTGGTAGTAGTGGTAGGCATCCAGCCCCCCATGGGTAGGGGTGGTAGTGGTGGTAGGCATCCAGCCCCCCATGGGTAGGGGTGGTAGTGGTGGTAGGCATCTAGCACCCCCTGGGTAGGGGTGGTAGTAGTGACAGGCATCCAGCCCCCCATGGGTAGGGGTGGTGGTAGTGGTAGGCATCCAGCCCCCCATGGGTAGGGGTGGTTGTAGTGGTAGTCATCCAGCCCCCCATGGGTAGGGGTGGTAGTGGTGGTAGGCATCTAGCACCCCCTGGGTAGGGGTGGTAGTAGTGACAGGCATCCAGCCCCCCATGGGTAGGGGTGGTGGTAGTGGTAGGCATCCAGCCCCCCATGGGTAGGGGTGGTGGTAGTGGTAGGCATCCAGCCCCCCATAGGTAGGGGTGGTAGTGGTGGTAGGCATCTAGCACCCCCTGGGTAGGGGTGGTAGTGGTGGTAGGCATCTAGCACCCCCTGGGTAGGGGTGGTTGTAGTGGTAGGCATCTAGCACCCCTGAGTGGGGGTGGTAGTAGTGGTAGGCATCCAGCCCCCCATGGGTAGGGGTGGTGGTGGTGGTAGTGGTAGGCATCCAGCCCCCATGGGTAGGGGTGGTAGTGGTGGTAGGCATCTAGCACCCCCTGGGTAGGGGTGGTAGTTGTGACAGGCATCCAGCCCCCCATGGGTAGGGGTGGTGGTAGTGGTAGGCATCCAGCCCCCCATGGGTAGGGGTGGTGGTAGTGGTAGGTATCCAGCCCCCCATGGGTAGGGGTGGTAGTGGTGGTAGGCATCTAGCACCCCCTGGGTAGGGGTGGTAGTAGTGGTAGGCATCTAGCACCCCCTGAGTGGGGGTGGTAGTAGTGGTAGGCATCCAGCACCCCATGGGTAGGGGTGGTGGTAGTGGTAGGCATCCAGCCCCCATGGGTAGGGGTGGTAGTGGTGGTAGGCATCTAGCACCCCCTGGGTAGGGGTGGTAGTAGTGACAGGCATCCAGCCCCCCATGGGTAGGGGTGGTGGTAGTGGTAGGCATCCAGCCCCCCATGGGTAGGGGTGGTAGTGGTGGTAGGCATCTAGCACCCCTGGGTAGGGGTGGTAGTAGTGGTAGGCATCCAGCCCCCCATGGGTAGGGGTGGTAGTAGTGGTAGGCATCTAGCACCCCCTGGGTAGGGGTGGTAGTAGTGGTAGGCATCCAGCCCCCATGGGTAGGGGTGGTAGTAGTGACAGGCATCCAGCCCCCCATGGGTAGGGGTGGTGGTAGTGGTAGGCATCCAGCCCCCATGGGTAGGGGTGGTGGTAGTGGTAGTGGTAGGCATCCAGCTCCCCATGGGTAGGGGTGGTAGTGGTGGTAGGCATCTAGCACCCCTGAGTGGGGGTGGTAGTAGTGGTAGGCATCCAGCACCCCATGGGTAGGGGTGGTGGTAGTGGTAGGCATCCAGCCCCCATGGGTAGGGGTGGTAGTGGTGGTAGGCATCTAGCACCCCTGGGTAGGGGTGGTAGTAGTGACAGGCATCCAGCCCCCCATGGGTAGGGGTGGTGGTAGTGGTAGGCATCCAGTCCCCCATGGGTAGGGGTGGCAGTAGTGGTAGGCCTCTAGCACCCCCTGGGTAGGGGTGGTAGTAGTGGTAGGCATCTAGCACCCCCTGAGTGGGGGTGATAGTAGTGGTAGGCATCCAGCCCCCCATGGGTAGGGGTGGTGGTAGTGGTAGGCATCCAGCCCCCCATGGGTAGGGGTGGTAGTGGTGGTAGGCATCTAGCACCCCCTGGGTAGGGGTGGTAGTAGTGACAGGCATCCAGCCCCCCATGGGTAGGGGTGGTGGTAGTGGTAGGCATCCAGCCCCCCATGGGTAGGGGTGGTGGTAGTGGTAGGCATCCAGCCCCCCATGGGTAGGGGTGGTAGTGATGGTAGGCATCTAGCACCCCCTGAGTGGGGGTGGTAGTAGTGGTAGGCATCCAGCACCCCATGGGTAGGGGTGGTGGTAGAGGTAGGCATCCAGCCCCCATGGGTAGGGGTGGTAGTGGTGGTAGGCATCTAGCACCCCCTGGGTAGGGGTGGTAGTAGTGACAGGCATCCAGCCCCCATGGGTAGGGGTGGTGGTAGTGGTAGGCATCCAGCCCCCCATGGGTAGGGGTGGTAGTGGTGGTAGGCATCTAGCACCCCCTGGGTAGGGGTGGTAGTAGTGGTAGGCATCCAGCCCCCCATGGGTAGGGGTGGTAGTAGTGGTAGGCATCTAGCACCCCTGGGTAGGCGTGGTGGTAGTGGTAGGCATCCAGCCCCCCATGGGTAGGGGTGGTAGTGGTGGTAGGCATCCAGCCCCCCATGGGTAGGGGTGGTGGTAGTGGTAGGCATCCAGCCCCCATGGGTAGGGGTGGTAGTGGTGGTAGGCATCTAGCACCCCCTGGGTAGGGGTGGTAGCGGTGGTAGGCCTCCAGCCCCCATGGGTAGGGGTTGTAGTGGTGGTAGGCATCTAGCACCCCCTGGGTAGGGGTGGTAGCGGTGGTAGGCATCCAGCCCCCATGGGTAGGGGTGGTAGTAGTGGTAGGCATCTAGCATCCCCTGGGTAGGGGTGGTAGTAGTGGTAGGCATCCAGCCCCCCATGGGTAGGGGTGGTAGTGGTGGTAGGCATCCAGCCCCCATGGGTAGGGGTGGTAGTGGTGGTAGGCATCTAGCACCCCCTGGGTAGGGGTGGTAGTAGTGACAGGCATCCAGCCCCCCATGGGTAGGGGTGGTTGTAGTGGTAGGCATCCAGCCCCCCATGGGTAGGGGTGGTTGTAGTGGTAGTCATCCAGCCCCCCATGGGTAGGGGTGGTAGTGGTGGTAGGCATCTAGCACCCCCTGGGTAGGGGTGGTAGTAGTGACAGGCATCCAGCCCCCCATGGGTAGGGGTGGTGGTAGTGGTAGGCATCCAGCCCCCCATGGGTAGGGGTGGTGGTAGTGGTAGGCATCCAGCCCCCCATAGGTAGGGGTGGTAGTGGTGGTAGGCATCTAGCACCCCCTGGGTAGGGGTGGTAGTGGTGGTAGGCATCTAGCACCCCCTGGGTAGGGGTGGTTGTAGTGGTAGGCATCTAGCACCCCTGAGTGGGGGTGGTAGTAGTGGTAGGCATCCAGCCCCCATGGGTAGGGGTGGTGGTGGTGGTAGTGGTAGGCATCCAGCCCCCCATGGGTAGGGGTGGTAGTGGTGGTAGGCATCTAGCACCCCCTGGGTAGGGGTGGTAGTTGTGACAGGCATCCAGCCCCCCATGGGTAGGGGTGGTGGTAGTGGTAGGCATCCAGCCCCCCATGGGTAGGGGTGGTGGTAGTGGTAGGTATCCAGCCCCCCATGGGTAGGGGTGGTAGTGGTGGTAGGCATCTAGCACCCCTGGGTAGGGGTGGTAGTAGTGGTAGGCATCTAGCACCCCCTGAGTGGGGGTGGTAGTAGTGGTAGGCATCCAGCACCCCATGGGTAGGGGTGGTGGTAGTGGTAGGCATCCAGCCCCCCATGGGTAGGGGTGGTAGTGGTGGTAGGCATCTAGCACCCCCTGGGTAGGGGTGGTAGTAGTGACAGGCATCCAGCCCCCCATGGGTAGGGGTGGTGGTAGTGGTAGGCATCCAGCCCCCCATGGGTAGGGGTGGTAGTGGTGGTAGGCATCTAGCACCCCCTGGGTAGGGGTGGTAGTAGTGGTAGGCATCCAGCCCCCCATGGCTAGGGGTGGTAGTAGTGGTAGGCATCTAGCACCCCCTGGGTAGTGGTGGTAGTAGTGGTAGGCATCCAGCCCCCCATGGGTAGGGGTGGTAGTAGTGACAGGCATCCAGCCCCCCATGGGTAGGGGTGGTGGTAGTGGTAGGCATCCAGCCCCCATGGGTAGGGGTGGTGGTAGTGGTAGTGGTAGGCATCCAGCTCCCCATGGGTAGGGGTGGTAGTGGTGGTAGGCATCTAGCACCCCCTGGGTAGGGGTGGTAGTGGTGGTAGGCATCTAGCACCCCCTGGGTAGGGGTGGTAGTAGTGGTAGGCATCTAGCACCCCCTGAGTGGGGGTGATAGTAGTGGTAGGCATCCAGCCCCCATGGGTAGGGGTGGTGGTAGTGGTAGGCATCCAGCCCCCCATGGGTAGGGGTGGTAGTGGTGGTAGGCATCTAGCACCCCCTGGGTATGGGTGGTAGTAGTGACAGGCATCCAGCCCCCCATGGGTAGGGGTGGTGGTAGTGGTAGGCATCCAGCCCCCCATGGGTAGGGGTGGTGGTAGTGGTAGGCATCCAGCCCCCCATGGGTAGGGGTGGTAGTGATGGTAGGCATCTAGCACCCCTGAGTGGGGGTGGTAGTAGTGGTAGGCATCCAGCACCCCATGGGTAGGGGTGGTGGTAGAGGTAGGCATCCAGCCCCCATGGGTAGGGGTGGTAGTGGTGGTAGGCATCTAGCACCCCCTGGGTAGGGGTGGTAGTAGTGACAGGCATCCAGCCCCCCATGGGTAGGGGTGGTGGTAGTGGTAGGCATCCAGCCCCCCATGGGTAGGGGTGGTAGTGGTGGTAGGCATCTAGCACCCCCTGGGTAGGGGTGGTAGTAGTGGTAGGCATCCAGCCCCCCATGGGTAGGGGTGGTAGTAGTGGTAGGCATCTAGCACCCCCTGGGTAGGCGTGGTGGTAGTGGTAGGCATCCAGCCCCCCATGGGTAGGGGTGGTAGTGGTGGTAGGCATCCAGCCCCCCATGGGTAGGGGTGGTGGTAGTGGTAGGCATCCAGCCCCCCATGGGTAGGGGTGGTAGTGGTGGTAGGCATCTAGCACCCCCTGGGTAGGGGTGGTAGCGGTGGTAGGCCTCCAGCCCCCATGGGTAGGGGTTGTAGTGGTGGTAGGCATCTAGCACCCCCTGGGTAGGGGTGGTAGCGGTGGTAGGCATCCAGCCCCCATGGGTAGGGGTGGTAGTAGTGGTAGGCATCTAGCACCCCCTGGGTAGGGGTGGTAGTAGTGGTAGGCATCCAGCCCCCCATGGGTAGGGGTGGTAGTGGTGGTAGGCATCTAGCACCCCCTGGGTAGGGGTGGTAGTGTTGGTAGGCATCCAGCCCCCCGTGGGTAGGGGTGGTAGTGGTGGTAGGCATCCAGCCCCCCATGGGTAGGGGTGGTAGTGGTGGTAGGCATCTAGCACCCCCTGGGTAGGGGTGGTAGTAGTGGTAGGCATCTAGCATCCCCTGAGTGGGGGTGGTAGTAGTGGTAGGCATCCAGCCCCCCATGGGTAGGGGTGGTAGTGGTGGTAGGCATCTAGCACCCCCTGGGTAGGGGTGGTAGTGGTGGTAGGCATCTAGCACCCCCTGGGTAGGGGTGGTAGTAGTGGTAGGCATCCAGCCCCCCATGGGTAGGGGTGGTAGTGGTGGTAGGCATCCAGCCCCCCATGGGTAGGGGTGGTAGTGGTGGTAGGCATCTAGCACCCCCTGGGTAGGGGTGGTAGTAGTGACAGGCATCCAGCCCCCCATGGGTAGGGGTGGTGGTAGTGGTAGGCATCCAGCCCCCATGGGTAGGGGTGGTTGTAGTGGTAGTCATCCAGCCCCCCATGGGTAGGGGTGGTAGTGGTGGTAGGCATCTAGCACCCCTGGGTAGGGGTGGTAGTAGTGACAGGCATCCAGCCCCCCATGGGTAGGGGTGGTGGTAGTGGTAGGCATCCAGCCCCCCATGGGTAGGGGTGGTGGTAGTGGTAGGCATCCAGCCCCCCATGGGTAGGGGTGGTAGTGGTGGTAGGCATCTAGCACCCCTGGGTAGGGGTGGTAGTGGTAGGCATCTAGCACCACCTGAGTGGGGGTGGTAGTAGTGGTAGGCATCCAGCACCCCATGGGTAGGGGTGGTGGTAGTGGTAGGCATCCAGCCCCCCATGGGTAGGGGTGGTAGTGGTGGTAGGCATCTAGCACCCCCTGGGTAGGGGTGGTAGTAGTGACAGGCATCCAGCCCCCCATGGGTAGGGGTGGTGGTAGTGGTAGGCATCCAGCCCCCCATGGGTAGGGGTGGTAGTGGTGGTAGGCATCTAGCACCCCTGGGTAGGGGTGGTAGTAGTGGTAGGCATCCAGCCCCCCATGGGTAGGGGTGGTAGTAGTGGTAGGCATCTAGCACCCCCTGGGTAGGGGTGGTGGTAGTGGTAGGCATCCAGCCCCCCATGGGTAGGGGTGGTAGTGGTGGTAGGCATCTAGCACCCCCTGGGTAGGGGTGGTAGTAGTGGTAGGCATCCAGCCCCCCATGGGTAGGGGTGGTAGTAGTGGTAGGCATCTAGCACCCCCTGGGTAGGGGTGGTAGTAGTGGTAGGCATCTAGCACCCCCTGAGTGGGGGTGGTAGTAGTGGTAGGCATCCAGCCCCCCATGGGTAGGGGTGGTAGTAGTGGTAGGCATCCAGCCCCCCATGGGTAGGGGTGGTAGTGGTGGTAGGCATCTAGCACCCCCTGGGTGGGGGTGGTAGTAGTGGTTGGCATCCAGGCCCCTATGTGTGTATGTGGCATTGGTGATAGCCATCCCGCCCCTATGGTGCTGCTGTTGCTGGTGTAAGTAATTTCTGCATCCCTATGTGTGTGTGTTATATGTCGGGTACGTGTGGTTTGTTTGTGTGGTGGGTGTCTGACTTACCTTCTGCGCCGTACGCGTCCGTACCAGTTCCGGTAATAGATGTAGAGTATTGGTAGGGTCGGCGCGATGGGATTCATTGTTGGTTCGTCTCGTTCGTCTTTGTCGTTGCTTCGCCTCGTCCTCGTCGCTGTCGTGTTCGTCTCGTAGCCGTGGATCGTCTTGTGGCGCGAATCGGAGCTTATGTGCGCCTCTCCCGGATGCTTTGACGTGCCGTGCGTAGCGACGGGTTCGGCGCGTACGGAAGGCGCATCGTACTAGTCCGGCCGGACGGGGATGCATTTGGGCTTCCGTGCGACTCGATTCTGCGTTTCCGGATCCGCCTCGGTCGGAGAACAGGAGCTGTATTGGGTGAGTGCGACTGGGTCGGGATTTGGGCAGTTATGCGCATCGTACTTGCTCGTTCGGACGTATGTGCGAATCGGTCGGAAAACACGCATTCGCCTGGCTTTTTTCCCGGGCGAATGGTGTTAGGTGCGCCTCCGACCGGGATCGGAATCGACCCCTTAATGTTTAGAAATTGGTTCACCAATACTTTAAGTATTGGTGAACCAATTTCTAAACATTAAGTTTGTGATTTATACTTTTGAATAAAAGAAAAAAAAATTCAGGATGTATTACATACATTGAACAAAGGAATTGCTATTCCCCCGACAGAACCACTTTTTTGCATATCATACACACCCAGGTTCTGAGGGACACAGGGTTATCCCATTATCGCTAATGGGCAACTCTGTAAGTCACACTTAAGATGTACAACTTCCCAAACGACTGCCCGTAGACTAGGCTGTAAATCTTACTTGCCACCCTGTCAACCATGCAAGTTTGCGGTGCTCACATCTAAGGTATCCTGACACAATCCATCCTGCTAAGTGACATGTCATGACCACACTTACACATTCAACGGAGAGTCCATTGATGATATGAGATGCATACAAGGTAAAAATACACACTCCACCACATCACCCCTGACATAAGTGCAAGCCGAAATCGAAACTATTAACCATTTATTATAAAATTGAAAAATTTACCTATCCTACACTAACTATAATCATTACTACTACTAATCTAAAATAAACTAACTAGAATTAAGAGAATAAGTACCTAAACTATCTACCCTAACTAATCCTAAACACGCAAAACATATCTAAGACATCAACCCCCCTCCTACCCTTAAGGCACATCACGAGACAGGACAAAGACTTCTAAGCTATACATGAACTAATTACACATTTAACCTACACAAAGATAATTTTTTTTGTTATTTTTTTGTTTTTTTTATTCAAAAAAGACATCAACCCCCCACCCAAAGGAAAAGGAAACTTATCCCCAAATACTATACAATAACAAAACACTAAAACTACCTTAAACTCTAACACTAACTATACCTACACTAAAACTACACTACCTAACACTAAATAAACTTACCTAACACTACCTAAAATACTAGTTCAAACATTGGTGGAAGGGAGGAGAGGGAGATGGGGCACAACATGTCCAGACATCATGGCAGTCCCAGGTGTTTTTTAATGTCCTCAAGGTGCCTTGTCTGCTCGGCCATTTCCCGCCTCATCTCGGCCAGCAGCACGTTGTTGTCCATTATGAGCCTGCTGTGCCGGACAGTAAATGGAATGACTTGATCCGCAGGGCCAGGTGGGATTGTCCCTTGGGTGGGGGTTGTTGTAGGGGGATGGGACACTGACTGACCACGTTGGGACCCACCACTGACGCCAGAGGGGCCTGGGGTGACCTGTGTGCCACTGCCTTTTCCACGTGTTGCCACATCGGCCACAGATTTCCACTTGCCAGCCGCACGGTCCTCCTGGTACCTCCGCGCCATGTTGCGGTACCCTTTGGCAACCTTCTTGATATGCTGGTACCGCTCCTTCCTCACCTGGATGGCGTGTGACTCAGCTGGCGTCATGTTGTCTGTAAAATGTGAACAATGGGATATTGTGAGTCTTTTAGACTATGTCAATGTTCTCCATTCAAATCCATAATACAAGATCACTTCAACATGGGAGCCCACACTCTAGCGTAACTATGTGAAGTCAGAGAGTGACGTGGACAACTAGATGTTGAATCCTGGATCACTGTCTACATGCTGTGGAGACTGACATGACAGTGCATGGCATGGGACATGTTCTGTCACAACCAAATTGTACTGACAGTGTCTAATGATGTTGCCATGACATTCCCTGACTGAGGGTGACATGTACTAGGAATCGGAGGGGGGAGGCATTAGCCCCCGGTGTGTAGCACCACCCTCATCCTTTCCTGTGACACAGTGCTGCATCATATGTGCAATGCTCCTGTGCAGCCCTGTGTGTCCCACAGCAACTGTGTACAGTTCATCTAGTCAGCGGTAACACAGGCACTCTTGCACAAGAGTGCAAGTGTGTCTGTGTTTAGGGGGGCTTGTTGATGAGTAGGAAGGTTGCCCTACCTGCACAGGAGCAATCCTGGGACAGCCCTACTCACACTTTCATCTGTGCTGCATAACACAGCACACATGTAAACAGGTTGGGTGGCTGAACACTGACTTGTACATGAGGCGCTGTCCCTCTCTCCACCACTACTTCACAATTGGTGATGCGTTGCAGCTTGAAAGGTGGAAACATCCTTTCCTCTAAATTGTCACTCATGCATGTCTTGGATCCACTAATATCACTCCGTAGTAAAGCCAAATATGCAGGCCTTCACAACGCAGACTGTTACAATGTATTCACCATTGTAACAGCACACTGGAGTCATGATGGTTATAGTGTTGTCATGGGTAATCCTTTCTCACAGATAGCGTTCTAGAGGCCTGCATTTTGAAAATATGGCACAGCAATAAATGCTGAGCTAAAGCATGCAGGGTAAATGCATGCAGAGTAATGTCAACAATTGTGACAGAGGAGCTCGTACACCTGATCCTGAGTCGGCCTGGGAATGACCCCAAGGAGACAGCTTGACAACCCCATTGCAGTGGACAAACATGCCAATGAGATTCATAGGGCCATCTTTGCTCGGTGTTTGTGGAATATGCCATTGATATGCTTGGCTCACAGATATGCACTGCCACTCCTGTGAAGCTGGTATGCAGCATACCTACGAAAGCACAGTGCAGACCTGTGTCTGAACACGCACGGCCTGAAAACCACTGCCTCCTTGTGCATGATAGGGCACACTTGCACAGTCTTCTCAGTCAAGGATGTACATGCATTCCATGTCTGATGATACTCATCGGCAACACCACTTACATGTCTCCTCTCCTATCAGTGCGCTCTGTAATCCACATGCATGTGCTGTGGTGACAGAATCCATAAACCTTATTCCCATGTGTATCACTGACTGGGGATGTGCAAACTTACAACTGGGAGACAAATGCATTGCTCCACCTTCACTTACAGATTTGTACACGCTTCTGACTTCCACAATACATCATCACACTGTAGTCACGGTACGTGTGATACACACCCATACTGCATACTACAACGTAGATCATTTGAGGCAGACATTCATCACACTGCACTGTGCCAATATATGATGTCCAAACTCACCTGTGGCGTGTGGGTCCTGGAATCTGTCAATGTCCCCCGTGTGATGATAGGTCGTCCAGCTGTGAGACAACAAAAGTAATTTGTGTTAATATCAGACGTTAAATCACACGTGTCATATTCATCATACAAATCATCACCATAACTGAAAATGCTACGTAACTGTAGTGTTGGGTTTCATGTTGGCTACATGATTGGGTGTACTTTGCCTGCCATTCACACAAGACTAGTGAATGTTGAGTCTGGCCAAACAAGACAATAATGCTAGCAAACATGCACATACTAGTTGTGTGACACATTCACAAGGCCCCATTTCTACACGCAAAATGATGTAATACATGGTCTGTGTACAAATGCATCGCTGCGGATCGCACACGGCAGTTTCACAGATGTTGGTGGTGTAAGTCACTCTGGAGATCTCCTATTTCAAATGAACATTTGTTAAGATCTCATAGATTGTCACACAGAGACTATGTACAAGTGCAGCGTAGCTAACGTACCACAATTTATGAGGAAAGCATTTTTACACTTCATTTTGGCCAGCACACAGGTCACAGAAACAATGCTTTGGATTGTTCATGTACAGTCACCATTCCTGTACACATACAATATTTATCCTGCACCCATTTTTGCACGGGTGTGCCAGCTTTGGCACAACAGTGCTAAGTGTTGCTCCAGCGCAGTGGGTTACACAAACTTGCACCCTATGATTGTCAATATGATATCGCCTTGTATCTCTGATGTGCCAACATTGTGGGTGGACGCATTATGTCTCCCTCCTCACGGTGCAACATTTTTGCAGTTGGATACCAGTGTGTCCCACCCGGCATATTTATTTTTTCGTTACAGTATTCATGGATGAATTTGATTTTGAACTTATCACACTCTAGGCCACTGATGAGTCCCACGTAGTCCAGGAGGTCACCCTCCCGGGCCAGGCTATCCTGCCAGCGGTGCTTCCACTGGCGCATGGTGCGGTCAACTCCAAATATGGGCAGCATCTGCGCACGCACACGCTCCCAACTCTGCTTGCGCACACTGACAGGGTATCCTGCGAGGATACGGCCTCCCCTCTCCACCATCAAGGGCAGGAAAAACTTTATCAGCCATAGGAAGCCCCCCAAAGCCCCCTCGGACATCCAGCCCTCTCTGCCCACACCCACCATCTCCCTGCACACACCTAACGCCACTGCCAAAATATAAAGACCCTAGTTAATATCCACAACAACTACAAATAAATGTAACTACCCCAAGACAAACACCGGGCAAAATTGAGGACAGGAGACAATAAAACACGTAAATGCAAGGACACCACACTTCACAGTAACACAATCGACAGGACACAGGACACAGCAACACTCTCAAACTCTCAAATCTGCAGCACACACCACCAAACACCTCTAACACTCTCCACAATCACCAGCAATGTGCTCAAAAGAGAAACTGAAAGTGCACAACACTCCTCCAGGACACAGGAAGCATGCTGACATCACTTCCTGTGTGAATGCGGCCCGTTTTTTGACTTAGCGATGAAAATCTGCACCCAAAAAGGCTTTGGGGTGACATTTCGTATATATCAATGTGTTTAGCGATGTATTTCCCATCGCTAGTATGAAAAATACATCGCATTTTCGGAAAAGCGTGCAGTTTTGCACGCTAAGTGCAACTTCTTACACAGATGAACCTTATTTAATGAAGATGCATCATTTTACAAAAATTACACCATGTTAATTTTGATTGGACCCCAAATGACACCCTAAATTTCATAATTTACCCCAATTGACGCCCTATATTTCATAATTTACCCCAATTGATACCCTATATTTCATAATTTACCCCAATTCACACCCTATATTTCATAATTTACCCCAATTGACACCCTAAATTTCATAATTTACCCAAGTTGACACCCTATATTTCATAATTTACCCCAATTGACACCCTATATTTCATAATGTACCCCAATTGACACCCTATATTTCATAATTTACCCCAAATGACACCCTGATATTCATAGTTGACCACTATTGACATCCTATATGTGATTGGAATCCACATATGACACGCTGAACAGTAGATTTTCAAAACACATTAGACACCCTAACATGTCTAGTTTAGAACTGATGTCCCGCTAAACAGCATCTCTGTTCAGAGGTGACAGATCCACCATCATTTTCTAATTGAGATATTGTGACCACTTAATGTTACACTTACACGTGTCAGAGTGATGTACTCATGCAGATGTTAACATGCACACAGGGTATGTGTGTAGAGTTTTTTATTTAATGTATACTGTGCTTGGGATCATTTGGAACAGATATATGATTGGTAGGGACAGTCACGATGTGGCGTGCTCATGTGAAGAAATTGTCTATGATTCTGCTCCTTCGTGCTGTGCCTGCTGCAGAAGCTGTGGGGTGTGCTCCACCTGCCTCATCTCCCTCATCATCTGGAGCATCGCCCGGTGCATCTGGCACTTGGATACATGGGGCATTGGTGCGTACTCATATATTGTGCAATACACAACATGCTATGATCATCTTGCACACTATTTCTGGGCTTTACAACAGTCTTCCACCTGTGATGTCAAGGCACCAGAAACGTGACTTTAGCATGCCAAATGTGCGCTCCACAATGCCCCTGGTGCGTACATGGGCAGAATTATACTGCCTCTGGGCCTGGGTGTTGGTGGCTCGCAGGGGTGTCATCATCCATGGGGTGAGGGCATATCCTTGGTCACCGGTAACATGTAATGGAGAGATGTGTCCATTAGTAGTTATGCATGCTGTGTGGGCACTGTTAATAGTTTTTTGGTGTGTGATTGGTGCTACTTTGTGAATAATATTTGCCATGTGTAGCTTCTGGCCAATTGACCAGCATCAATGCAAATTACATTGGCTCACAGATGCTCGTACCTCCACCACAGCATATTCACTTGTGTGCGCTTTGCGGTTGCATTACTAGCACTCCAACAGTGCACCAATGTCAGGCCTGTCTGCACATGTCCGCAAGCCTGACACCTACACAAGCAGGGTCCCTGGCTCTCATAACGTCTAATGCTGCCACCCATCCGCAATACTCACAGTCAACGCCAGGATAACGTTTAGGTACCAATGGGCCACACTGGACACGGCTCACGTTGTGTTCAGCTGCTGCAGCTGCCGCTAGACATTCTCCACCACCCAACACCTGCAGTTTCCGGTCCAGACCTGCCACAAGGCAACAGTCAGCGGCACCCTCAGCTGCAGGGCTCACAGAATGCGGGAACACTTAGCATTCACCATCAACGTCATCACACACCACGTCATCTACTCCATGGGCTACGTACTCAGCCATGATCAGGGACTCCACCTCACATACCACAAGTACTCCAAATCCATTACCCTCTGGCAGATGCTTGCTAACTAAGCCTAGGCGTAGTTCACGTAGTCACGCTACGCGAAGCTACGCGAAGACGTCGGAGCGCTACGCGAGCTATGCGTAGCTACGCGAGCGTGCGTAGCTGCTTGTTGCGCCCGTTCGCGATGCGTTTTTCTTCTTCGGGAACGCGTTGTGCGTGTTCGGGACGCTGTTTGCGTGCTCGGGGGATAGTATCTCGCGAACTTACCCATGCGGTCGCCTATGGGCGCGACCATCTTGTTTTTCACTTGTCCCGCCCGTTCGCGATCCCTTATTTCCTGTTCCGGGTCGCGTATAGCGTGCTCGCGATGTGCATTTCATGTTCGGGAACACGTCGTACCCATACGGTCGCGATGGGCGCGGCCATCTTGTTTAACACTCTATGCTATGGTTCTGGGCCTGCTTTTCTATCCTCCCTCAATCTTTGCAATCCTTAGTTTTTTACACTGTTTTTCAATTTTTCTTCATTTCTTATCTATCTGTCTCTCTGGCTAAGTCTATATTTTGCATTTTTTTCTACTTTTTACTGTGTTTTTTTAACTTTTCGACTGTTTTATATAACTTTCTTCTTTAAGCTCCTACTTCTTTCCCTAACTTTATTTTTCCCTTCTAACTTTTCTTTTCCGCCTCCTCCCACCCCAGAACCATGGCGAAGGGTAGCAGCAGCAGCAGTAACGGCTCGAAGGGCAAGGCGCGTGCGCCCAAGAGCCGCCGCCTGCCTTGCAGCAGACTGCGCCCTGCAGGGGTGCAAGCCCGCCAGCTTTTTAGTGAGGCGGAGGTGGCCGCCCTTGTTTTTTTTGTTCAGCGCCACCTCCCCTTGACCTTGGCAGCAGGCGGCAGGCCAGGCTCCGGGTACCCTACCCAGGAGCGTCACCGCCGGTGGGCAAAGGTGCGCCGGGCAGTGTTTTGCTGCTCAGGGGTCCGGCGCACCCATAACCAGCTGTCACACCGGTGGTCAGACTTCCTGGACCGGGAGCAGGACCTGTTGGACCTGCTAGGTGTCGAGGTCGTGGGGCTTGGTGAGTAGCTAATATATATAGTAGTATAAGTATTGTGATTTGTGTATACATTTTTTACAAATAACAAGAATACTGGTGCTTACATTGCAGGTAAATTACGTTTCAAAATCTTCTGTGATTGTAGGACACAGGTGCTGGGCGCTACTCTTACTTGTTTGCAACTTTGCGCTCGCTTGTCCTTATTATTATGTAAGAGTTTACTTTAGAGAACTTCAGTTAGGTAATGCTATTGCTAGAGAGACTCTAGTCCTTCCTTTGTCCTCCTGTGAAATAGTGGTGGATGGATTGATACTAGGTTTAGTTACTATTAGTTGATAATTTTTGAGCGGTCTGCGTTACGCATCCTCTGTCACTGAGTGCTGCTTACCCCAGTCCTTAGTAGAACCTTTTGTAGTTTGTTTAGTGAGTGGTAGGCTTAGCAGTGTCAGTCAGCTGCAGAACATCAGACGCAACCAACCAACAATTTGGTGTATGCATTATGCACCAATTTATGCATGTGTCCTCCTTCTCATCTATGCATTTTTGAGGGCTTAAAAAATGGAAATGCAGACTTAATGAACAATTGGCCTGCCTGGAATAGGTGGGCTAGGTCAGGTGGTACTTAGGCTTAGTTAGTGTTCTGGATTTTATTTGAATCAATCAGAATGGAACACTGAATTAATGTTCCTAAATAAGTAGACTGTCCGTGAATCCCGCAAGCCAGTAGTCGATCGGATTAGGTAGGTCAATTGTATTGCAATTTTTGTTTCCTAAAACGTTTTTTGAGCGTTTTTTTAGATAATTTATTTGTTTCACAGCAATCATTAATGTTTGTGTCTTTCTTTATTATATCTTACATGATCACTGATCTGCAGCACCCAGGGGCAGCAAGACGGGGTCCGAGTCGGCGGGACAACCACCAGAGGACCGCTCCTCTACCGAGGTCCCTGCTGCTGGTCCCAGTAAGTCCTCCAGTGGTTAATATTAACAATTATATTGCCCTAACTTTTACTGCACCTTATTTTTTCCGAACTATTTATTCTGGTTCCACTCCCTAAATTCTATTTTTACAAAAGATTCTTTGATCTTGACTTGACTATCTGTTTCTAAATTCTGGTTATCCCTGCCTCTAAGTTCTAACTGCCTCTGCTATGAATGTCTGTACTACTACTATTAGTCTGTCGCTAAGCTTGCCCAGTTTGCATTGCCACTCTTTATTTTACGGTTTTGAATAAAACTCAGATTGACCAATAGCTCTAGCCACTGAGTCCAGTCCTTTCGGTTGTCCTCTTCTAGGCTTCTTAATCTTGAGGCTTTGACAATTACCACAAACAAAATGCCCAACCAGATATTTGACTATTTTTGATAGGATATAGTACATACTACTACTGATGTGGGGATTCTGCACAGCCCCATGCAGAACTATGCACAAGAAAATAGGATGTTGGTGATGGGAGTTTGGAACTTGGATGTTCCTCACACCTCAGTCAGAAGTGAACCCAGGCCACAATCTCCTGAACGACTAGCTATAGTGTCTCATTAGGTCCCCGAACCCCCACCCGAAGATACCCAATGATTACACAACCCAGAACAGATAACACCCTTTCGCTCACTCACTCGTGTAAGTCCACCACCACACCAAATACCACAGAGTCTATGTGTAAATTCAAAAGGTTTATTTTCAACTAACAAGCTCTGTATGTTGTTCTATAAAATTCAGTGTACTTCAGCCAGCTCCAACAGCAAAATGCATAAGATTAAAACAATAAACATTGTTACAACAAGTGCATGATGATAGAAGACAAAAGATCTGTGCGAATTCTGGGAGACTCCTCACTGTAGACCATAGAATTACTGGTTACATGCATCATTCATAAGCTCTGCAAATCTCTGGTTCGTAGAAGGGAATCTTCTGCCTGAGAAAAATGGTGCGCGTTAGATAGTATAATGCAAGCATTTCTCAGTCCTGCCTAAAAAGTGTAACATGTTACTTATGGCTAAGCAATATGGACTAACCGAACTCCATAACAAAGTGGCTTGTTTTTCGACCTCTTGTACGCAACGCTCAGACAGTAGCTGTATGTGCTCATGTGGGCTCAAAAAGGCGTCTTACTGTTACTGCACAACAAGCTGCGAGGTAACATGCGCAAAAGACATGAAGCGAAAAATGGTTGCATGGCTCAGGCTAACTTTGCAAAGAGTAGAGTATAGTATAATAATGACCCTAGGGACCATAACACTACTAGTGTCTACTGACTCTACTCTAGTACCCGATTTGGACTAGTGAATCTGATGTATAATATGTATGTATTAACTTTTTTTTTCAATCTTGCTAGTGAAAACGAATAAATAGGGGGAGGTGTACAGGCATCTAAAAATGTGTCATGTTTTTATCTAGGCGTACTAGCGACCACCAGTGCCGGCGGGGCCAGCGGCGATTCTACCATTCCGGAGGGGGCAGGAGATGCGGCACCTGCAGGAGCTACAAGGGGTGAGCCAGCAGCAGTGGCGGGTGGTGATAAGTTATATTCATTACTTATTGACATTGCACTAGCTGGAAGGGGGTTGACTTCACTCACTGTACTGTTGTTGAGACTTATTAGGTATGAAGTTGTAGTGAGCATTATACAACGGTTGAAGAAGACACCCTTTACTTAGCATTAGCAGTGCAGTAGCAATAGCATTACCAGCGTGACTTGATTAACCAATGGCCTCTTCTATCTGACTCCAACTCAGCTGTGAAAGTTTTATGGAGGAGACTAAAAGTCAGATCAGATGACCTTGATGGATGTGTTGAACAAAAAGGGAGAGAAGGGTGGAAGGAGGAAGGACGGGCGAGATTTCATATGATGACTGGCAGAGAAGGATACGTTGGAAGCATGGATAGGTGGCTGATAGGAATCAGATGCATGTGTTGTTGAAGGATGGGTGGAAGGTGAAAGAAGAATGGATGCCTGCCTGGGTGGGCGACACAGTATGGGTGGATACTGTGGATAGCAAGAATCATCAGCGGTGTTTGGGTGAAACTCAAAGCCAAGGCAAGCAACGGAGTGAGTGGACGCATGGGTTGTTGTTGGTGAAACAAAGTAAGGTTTGTGGAGAGATTAAGAAGAATGATTGACATTTACTTAGAATGGATGGTTGCCTGTATGTATTCATCATAGACAGCATTGGTGGAGACTGTCACGGGATGCACAGTTTTAGTTTTAAGGGAATGTAAAAGAAACCGCGCCAGAGTAGCAAAGCCGATGTGGGGAGGGGCAGGGTGGGGGTAGTAGTAAACAATGTATTACGCGGCCAAATACAGGTAACTTTACTGTAAACATAAAAATAAATAAAGCGAATTTCATTGTGCGCACTGCACCGCCAAATGCGATGCAGTGCGCGCAACAAAGTTAGTTTTATTTATTTATATGTTTACTTACCTGTAATTGGCCGTAATCCATAGTTTACTACCCCCCACCCTGCCCCTCCCCACGTCACTGCCCAGCAGCACTCCCCGAGTCCCACCACCGACCGCTACTGACCTTATGTCGTCGTCCCATATAAAAGCAATGATCATTGGATCAGATATATAATCTGCCTTTTTGTAGTAGCCAGGGCACTGTGAAAGTGAAATTGACCAATTGCCCTTCATGTAACAGAGAGAGTATGGCCAGTGCCACCCGTAATAGAAAAATACGAGCTTCCCCACCTGCAGACAGTAGTAAATCAAACTAACGTGAGTCTGCGTCATGACTCGTATGTTTGTCTTGGGTGCAAGCATAGATGACCGAGCTGGCATGCCGGCTACAACCAGGTTATGTCATTTCGCTAAACTAGAGATAAGAAGAAGACTGGTGTACTGTGTACTGGAGTCCATAGTGCTAGTATAATGCCTAAAACTCCCACAAATGTTAGAGGCCGAGGAAGTGGGAGGATAGATAGATTATTACCACAAATGTTATGTACTGTGCTTCTTGCTAGTGCTACTGTGCCATTATGTGTTGAATTAATTTTGTGTTACTGTTTTGCTAAGAGTACTGGTTACAACAATATTCTTTTTCTTTTTTGATATAGATAGTACTCCTTCCCAAGAAAAACCATCTCGGAAGGAGTTGGCAGCCAGGGCCCAGCGCCGGAAACTGGAGGCCATCTGTGAGGAGTACCGGCGGCTGGTGGCTCAGGCGGAGGAGGAGGAGGCGGAGGCGGCAGCAGCTGCAGCCTCGTCCAATGCCCCGGGCCCCAGCCAGGCCCCACCTCCAGTGGTACGGCGCCGCGGTCTGGCAGCCGCCCGCCGCAATTCTCTAGCAGCCAGCACTGCTGTCCCCCACCCTGGATGCCACTGCAGGGCATTTCGCCGCAAGATTCTCCTCCGGGTGTCACGGCTAGAGGAGCAACTAGAGGAGCGTGTAAAAATACTGGTGGACAAACACCTAAAAGCCCGCCGAATATAACAACTATAGGACCCTGTTGCATTGCCCCTTTTTATTCCTTTTGTTAGTGGGTGGGAATTGGGCGTTGGGGTTTCTGGACATTCTTTGGACTTTTTTCGTTTTGGACATTGGTTGGGGTTAGGGAGAGGGGTGGGTCAGGTGTGGGATAGTTTATTTTTGTTAGGGCAATAAATTATATTTATACTTAAACATACAATGTTAATGTTTTGTGGGGGTTACTGTTTTACGAATTAACGTCACATGGTTTCCTTGCTGCTGCAGGGCCGCAGCCAGTGTTTGATTTAAATAATCTGCCGATGATGTAACACAAACAGATAGATGTGGTACCCCTCATTGAGTTATTTGTCCTACCAGTACTGTCAGTCTCTCCTCCTAGTCCATTATACCTCCCACCAAACTTATCTTACCTGTGATTGATGATGATTACGTTCGGCACAGCGATGGCTGCATGGTTTCCCAAGAGAATGGAGAAGATGCCATGGTTGTGGTGGTATTAGTAGAGTAGACACTGGCAGTAGCATTTGCTAAAAAAATAAAAAGAGACAGTCACTTGCCTGAGAGCGACTGTGGGAGGAGTAGTAGAACAAAGTAAAATACAGTACAGAAGAAGACTGCCAAACAAACAATATTGCATTTGCAACTGCTAAAGTCAAATAAAACATAATGGTGGCGGGGACAGCCTAGTACAAGAAGTTACAAACTGCAGTTGTGTCGAGTGAGTCACTTAACTTAACACAATCGTAATTCGTAACCTTTACTGCTGTGTGGTAGGAGTTTGATGATGAATCCAATCAATGCCGGCAATTAATTATGATGTACTATTAGCCGGTGACGGCTTGCACATAGACTGAGCATGGGTGGGCAAGCAGAAGAAGCTCCTCGCCCTGCCTTGAAATTGAATTAGTGTTGCTTTCACCACATCTGCCCCAGCAAGCGTGTGATCAATTGGTGTACATTTTATGTAGTCACATCACACCTCAATATAAATCACAGCCCGGGGGAAGAGGGTTAGGGTTTGATGAATGGATGGGAAGGGGGTTTGGGGAAAGGTTTGAGAAAGAAAAACAGTACGCATGGACAACAAAAGCAAAGCGCAATCTTGGCAGACGACCATGAGCTTATCCAAAAAATCTATAAAGGGAGAAAAAGGAAATGCATGCATGATGAAGATAACTTGATGGTTAATGAGTAGTACTTACTAACTCCTACTAGACAATTAGACAGTACAGGGCAGCAGTATATTCTATGCAATTTTCCCTGCCTGTAATATATGCCCTCAGAGACCCAAATTCCATGTTGTACTGGGCTTACTTTTAAAGATAGCAAAGAAAATTAAAAAATAGTTGTAGGGATCAATTAGCAAACAAACAACAACACACAGTCGTAATGATTGAAGAGAAAAAAGGATTCCAATTAATTAAAAGATGAATGATGAATGATACTAAAGTTACTGTATTATCCTGGTCAAATTGTGGAGTTGAATCTCGTCCTTCCTCTTGGTCCTATCTTCCATGGACGCTCCGCACATCAATCTTGGTGGCCTTCCTGATGCGGATTGGTAAGGTAAATGTGAGTTGTGTCTCCCAGTATAGCACAGGGTAAAGGCCGGCCTGTAACGTCTAGATGGAAAAACAAAAGGGGTATTGAAAAATCAATGAATAAAAAAAGCATCAATGACGGTGGAGTCCAAGAAGAGAAGAGAGAACACTTTCAGACTGAGGCGGCTTGGATATATCGTGTATATTCCGTTTACAGCATTAAGCTACAACAACAACAGGACAGAACAGGCCCACCACAGCACCAGCCTGTGACCCAACCTCCATTTACCTTAATTTTTGACAGAGCCAGACAAAAGGCATATATACAGCAACTTTGCATTTTCAAAATTAAGTGACAAAATCAATGCGCCGCTGTCAGTCATAACTACACTCGACTCCACCACTACATGGACATGTAGGTCTGCTGTGTTTACTTTCTTGTTGAATTGTTGTGTTTATGTTTACCTTATGCCACTTCATGAAACGCAGTTATTCCTTCAATCATCTCCGATCCAACTGACTGACTGCGTGCAAAGATAGTATGGTGTGGTATGTATTGTCCAACTCCAACTCAGTCTGTAGTGACTCCGATTAAGTCCATATTCCATATTAAAAAATTGGAACAGATATTGGCCTGCACCTGCAGTAGTAGGAGTACAATTTGGTTATTAAACAACAAGAAGGGAAACATTGACTGTCACTTGAGTCACTTTGTAGATTAACTAGTAGAGTAGAGTTCGACTTCATGCACAACATCAACACAACAAACAACAGCAATCGCTCAGAGTCTGCAAGCATCCAATGCATTCCATCATTACCTGTCTTGCTCTTCTCTTTGGCTGTCAGATCATCAGATGCCTAGTTCTGACAGGTGTGTGTTTTTTTTTTAACGGGCAGTAGCCTCATCATTACTCCAGTCCACATTCATTTAGAGTGTTAGTCGCTGTTTCGGTTTTCGTCTTATTCATCTGTGGCACTTTGTCACAGTTTAAGTTGCTTCACATGGTCAGCACTGTGATGATGGGCCACGGCCTGGGTAGCGCTCATTGCTGGTCAATTGAGTTTGCACAAATGTCAGCAAGTTTCTTCGAAGAGTCTTGTCTTTCTCTGCCAAGTACCTTCTGTCCTGACAGTGAGGAGCTTTGGATGCCTGCGGAGGCTGTAGCCTTCAGACAGTGATGAGTTTACTTTTGGATGCCTGCCCAAGTTCTGACAGTGAGGAGCTTTGGATGCCTGCCGAGGCTGTAGCCTTCGGACAGTGATGAGTTTCGGCTCGGAAACAAAACGGAGGATAGCTATAGTCACGTTTCACTTCTTATGGAGGGACTGTTAAAGGCAACATTTCTTGTACTCCAATGTCTGGCTTGATGGAAATGTACTAGGGCGAGACAGGAAGATGAAGCAGGACTCTGAAGAGTGGACAGTTAAATGCACAGACGTGCAACTCCAATAGGGAAATAAAAAGAGAAGACGGTGGTGATGGATTTGTTGTGATTTGATTTGAACCAGAAAGACAGATACACAGACAAATAAAGGAAGGAAGAAAGTAACAATTTGAAAGCCTAGTTGTCAGGGAAGAGGAGCTCATCCTCAAACTCTGGTGGTTCGGACAGAAGTAGGTCCTGTAACGCACTACTTACGTCATCCAAGTCGCTCTCCTCTTCCTGCTGCGATTCACGTATTTTGTAATCCGGTGGTATAAAGTGCTGATTCATTTTGATCATGGTTAACCTCTCCACGCTTTTGGGCGAGATCCTGGTCCTTTTCGAAGTTACAATGGCACCAGCAGCACTGAAAACACGCTCAGAAGAGACACTTGCGACTGGGGAAGACAGATACTTTATCACCAGCCTGCTGAGCACTGTCCATTGGCTTCTTTTCCCATACCAATACACCATTGGGTTTCGATCCATGAAGACCTCTGTTGGGTCATCCAGATAGGCCTGGACCGTCTGCTCAATGTTCAGGGGTGCTCCGATGTGCTCGGCCTCTTTTGCCTTTGCATCAGCACTGGACTTACCATACCCCTGCCGTAGAAACCAATCAGTTGCCGATTGTACTGTGGATGATCCTGTTCTTGCTGTTGTTGATGTTATTGTTGGCGTAGGTGACTGCTGGGAGGCAAACGCACTGCCCTCAGCCTCCGAAGTAGAACTTGACTCTGGATGCCCTGTACTACTTGTTATGGCCTGGGGTGGGGGCCTGTAATTAACAGCCGTTCGTTTTCGAAAATAGTGGCTTCCTTAGCTATCAAAGTTTTGTAGTTGGCAACATCCACTTCCGAAAAGGAATTACTGCCTTGCTGTTCAGAAATACTTTGTACCGTGGATCCAAAATTGTGGCACTAATGTAATGTTGTTGTGACAAAATGTTATTTTGAATCCTTGTATTTTCAGAAAAGCGAGCGGCTAAGGTCTCCGCCAAATGATATGCGTCTTGTTTGTCATCCACACCTGCGTACGTTTCAGACACCTCCTTCAGCTGTTGCTCTAGCATGTGCAACAATGGGATAGCTTGGCCCATAGTACAGTCCTCCCTGCTGACTTCACGTGTGAAGATCTCAAAAGGAAGTAGCATCTCAGTCAGGCATTTAATGAGGTCCCATTGAACCATCTCAACGGTCATGCCTCTCACAGTAGGTTCCCCTAATCTTTGCATGACATAAGCATTGAGTGGTATGTACAGTTCAAACAGACGATCAAGCATGTAACAAGTTGAGTTCCAACGTGTTGGCACCTCCTGGATGAGCGCTTTGACTGACATTTTATGGTCATGTTGAATGACCCTCAGCTGCTTCCGGGCTTTAAAAGAATGGCTGAAATGTGTGCATATTCTTCTGCAGGTGGCCAGTAAGTTGCTGACTTTGGATTCATTTTTCAAAAAGTCTTGAACAACAATGTTAATGCAGTATGCCAAACACGGGACCCTGAAATAGCCACCATCGCCCATGGCCTTAACTACATTACTGCCATTGTCCGTGGCAACAAAACCAATCTTAAGCCCTCTTGGGCGCAGCCACTCAAAGACCTTGGTGTTAAACTCTTCCAAAATGTTTGCAGCAGTATGAGATTTCTCCATGGCAAACATGGCTACAGTTGCATGTTTGCGAGTGGCATGAAAACTCTCAGCAGCGTCAACACCAGCAGATATCTGTTCTCTAACCCCCGCAAAAGAGATCCAGTGTGCAGTGATGCACATGTAATCTGTGGCTTGGCAACTGGTCCACATGTCTGTTGTCAGGTGGATACTGTGAACAGCACTCTGCTTCAAGGCTTTTCCAAGCAATTCCAGCACGTCGTGATGTAGTGCTGGAACAGCAACTCTGGCAAAATAGTAGCGGCTGGGAACATGCCATTTTGGGCAGATGGTTGACACAAATTCCAGAAAACCCACCCCTTCAACAAAAGAAAAAGGGAGAAGGTCCAGTGCTAAAATTTTAGCCAGCTTCGCATTGTACAAACGTGCTATTGGGTGGTTGCGTTCGTACTGCCCCTCCCCCCCAAACATGCTTATAATGGTAGGCTGCATGGTTTTCCTTTCTCTTAGGCTCAACAACGCACTTTTTGTGATTGCGGTACTCCTTGGTGTCTCAGGCTGACTCTTACTCTTGTGCCACTGAGATGTTGCTGAAGATGTGGGCGACGTTAACACTGCACTGCTGGGGTCAGGGACACCTTGTGTACCACTACCAGAGAGAATGTCTCCCTGTCCTTCCTCTTCCACCGTGATCGGATCTTCTACTCCTTTATCCCCACCAACACCAATGGTTGCAGTTTTTATGCCGCGAAGGTGGTCCTCCCAGCTGATCAAGTGGTGTTTTTTCAGATGGGTCATTTGGCCTCCGGTACCATAGTTTGTACCAAGCTTACCACGACTAACAGAGGTATTACAAATGGAGCATATAGCAATGTTCTCCTCCTTTTCGCTAACCGTAAAGAAGTCCCAAACTGGGGAGCTTAACTTTGGCCTCCTGCTGGAGGTGCCACTTCCAATGCCGGATGAACTGGAGGGTGTGTGTTGAATTTGACTCTGTGCTGCTGTACCACTACCTACTTCTACTGAGGTGGTGGTTGTGCTGGATGTAGGTCGCTGCCGGACCTTTGCTAATGCAAATATGGAAGCTGTAGGTCGTGTTGGTGTTACCTGTGGAGGTATGCGTGCTACATCCCTCGCAGCGATTTTGGATAGGGTAATAATGTTGGTCTCCATCTCCTCGGGGCCGGGAGTGATGTTCGTGATGACTGGCTCATCATCATCATCATCATGCTGTTCTACATCGACCTCCATAAGTGTAAGGCTTTCTGGGACCTTCCTTTTCCCTAGCTTGGTCTTGGGACGTGGCTCCCTCTCAGACTCAGTTTGTGGCTTCCAAGTGGCATCTAGATCATCAGAAGGGGGGCTTGGCGAAGAACTTTATGGACTACCCCTCCTTTTCCTTGCTGGAGATTTGGAAGACAATGGATCTTCTGAATGAGTGGCTTCTTCTTCTACCTCTGCATGAGGCTCAATTTCCTGAACTGCCCCTACTTCGTGAGGAACAACAACTACTATTGCGGGCGGTGGTTGCGGCTGTTGTTGTTGACCACTTATCTGCTGTGTTTCCTCCTGCATTGATTGGGTACTACTTTGAGATAGCGATAAGTTTAGCTCAGGCTCAGCATCATTGCTTTCCACCATTAGGCTGGCTACCTCTTCCACACTCATGTGCTTGGGCCTGGGTTGGTGGGTTGGGCCCACTGATGCGGAGGTGCTGCCCCCAGCTTGCCCCCCGGACACCGCTGCTGCAGGCGTAATTTTTTTTCCCAAAAAGGTATTGGGCGGCACACCAGACTTAAGTGTCACTTCCTTCTTCTGTTCCTTCTTCTCAATAGCAACTTTCTTGGTACTGGAGGACCTGGTACCTGCTTTCTTTGGGCCCATCTTCTTCAGATGTCAGCAGCACTCAGTTGCAGAGATGTCTGGTCAGGTGACACGTCACGTTGTGTACAGCAGCAGGATGTCTGTCTGGCAGTTCAACGGGCAATGATGACACACCTCCTCCTCAGTCTTTGTGCACCTAAAAGCAAAAAAGCCAGAACAACATCAGTCAAACGATAGCACAAATCAAACAAATATAATATAGAACTTAGTGTGTGGTGGCCTCAATTATTAAATTTTAGAAACTCAGTCAACAACAACACACAGTGTAGCCATTTATGAGACTTTGACAACAAGGCCAGGGCTTTCCTGGCTACTGTGTAGTGTGTACACTCTGGAAGAATAAGAATAGTAAAGAACAAAAACTAAAATGTAGTGGAGCATGTTTGGCCTAAATTTGTGCATCACGTGGGATGTATGCAGCATCAGGGAGCTGCAGCTGGCAATGGGGATGGATTTGGAAGCAGTAAGACAAGAGGAACAATGGAAAGACACGCAGGCCTATGTGGCAAAAACAGCACACTACTAACTACCACCACAAAATGGCCCCCAGCAACATGGTGACTCACAGGCACAAGGCACGGCAAACAATGAACTCAAGCAGGCCTATATATGGGCAGACAAAGGATGCCTGATAAAACACACACAGCTTTAATGCAAAAACTAAAATCCACATGGCTAAAAACAGTTTGGAAAGTTAGACAACCACTACAATAACACATAATTATAATTACACACGCAAAAAAGGCATTTATTTAACACACCCAAAAAGTGAAATAGACCCTCCAAAAAACCCACATTTTGCAATTCAATTCAATGCCATCCATGGCCTAAATGATGTAAAAATTCCACAGACAACACAGAAACAGTTTTTATGCACCCATGATGACTACCTCTGGGCCTACTGGCAGACTAGGCCGCAAGCTTGGAGGCCTATGGCAAAAGCACAGTGGCTGGTCCCACAAAATGCCCGCCACCACATGGCCAGGCCACCCAACAACTTCCTTCCTCGTGAAAAAAATTGTAACACCAAAAAAAAGTGACTCCTTGCTCACCAAACTACATCTAAATGACAATGATCCAGCGCAACATTAGCCAACAACATTCGTACACCATATACTCACTTGGGCCCATACATTCACACTACACTAATACTTACGCTGGGTGTCAGATGTACTCTTTTATCAAAGTCCCTGTTACCAATTACCTTCTGATTGAAGAGTAATAACTTACCAATGGATCCTTTGCTAATTGGGAAGTTTAAAATGAGTGACATTCACTATAATACATAATCCTGAAATAACCACTGAGTCAGGAAGTTTTTAAAATGTTTATCTAAAGTTTTAGCAGAGTAAAATACAGAAAACACGGTACTTGATTGTAATACCCATGAAAAAGCATAGAAATGATTTTGCTACTAAATGACGGTGTTTAGAGGAAGGGAGAGAATAGAGACAGCAGCGCAACTAAAGGTTGCAGTATAGTTAACTAAAATGCGAGAACCAAGCCCCTTAGCCAAGGAGTTGGAAAAGATAGGACCCAGGAAGGATGAAGAGCAAAGACCTCTTCCAGGATCAGGACAGGATCGATAACCTCTCTACAATGACGCCTGCGCCGTTCCCCTCTCTGATACTCGACTTCTCCTCGATTCTCCCGTCTAATGGACTCCGCCGCCCCCTCCTCAGGACCTCTTCCGGACAGGAATTCAGTCAGCAACCGATCAGCTGGGCAGTCTGGAGTTAAGAGCGCTCTGGCAGTATGGACACCTGTTCTTCGTGAACACATGCTCTGACTAATTTACTAATGCTATATTCTATTATACCCTTCTACGCCCATGTACCTCCCCTTAATGTTGCTAACATTATGGGACCACTACTTCTGATTGGACAGGGACAGGGGGTGGATTCTCGCACCATGTCAATTTTGGCCTAAATTGTGAAGCCTATTGTTTTTATCTTCCCGCCCCTTCAAATTAATACATTCACTTTATTTCCCACCCGTCTCACGACAAATGTTATACATTTTACAGGAGAAAAGTAACAATTTGTCCGCCGGAAACATTGAGTACATCATCTTCGGCCAATAGGTCGTGGCCTTGGGAGACGTCCAAGTTGACTTCACTTGGCAGGCATACAGGACACATGCGCAGAACCATCTGTCTCTCGAGTTTCAAGACACCAACCCAGGCCCAAGTTTACGAATTACTAAAAGTGCAAGAAGGAAATATTAAAATCACAAATAAAATGTTTCACTGTATGCCCACTTTCCCTACTCTATTCCCATTTAATCCTAATACTATCCTGCATTAGTAGCGTTAAGAAAACGACAATTTAATAATGACATGAGAGCAAGCTTAAGCATGTGAAAACATTTAGCGGCCATTTTAGTGCACACTGCGCAGAAGCAGAAGTTTCCCACCAAGCAAAGAAACACGTCACACCATGTGATCAGGTTGCGACATACGCAATGACGTCCCGCGCTTTTAGCAGCCATCTTGGTTTATAGACAAGCGTTATTCATTAGTAAAACACATAGGCAAGCGTCTATCCCTTTTGTGTTTGTGAATGCAAAGATTAGTATTGACAGTACAAGTTTAATAAATTAATACTATGAGGAGGATTGCATACAAGCAAGTTTCAATTTTGAAACCTTGCTCCATCAATCCCCTCTCTGATGAGTCATCAAAAATACTACCCTCAATCAGATGCCAACTTCTAGCAATTCGTTTCATTCTCATTTTTACATTTTCTGTTTTTCACATCCCCTTTCAACTTTTTGTATAAATCACTTCTCCATTCTTCAAGTTCTATTTCATCTAGTTTTCTCTTCTTTCCTTTTCCTGTCACTTTATATGTTCCATTCTTTCTACAGCATTTGCACCATATTGTTATTGCCAATATTATTATTGCTATCCCTGCTAGGGGTACTAATATTTGACCTATAAGTCCTTTCCCTATATTAGCAAACCAGGTTCCAATTGACGCAATACTATTTGTCAATCTTTCCCATACACTATCAACTTCCAGTGGTTTAAGTTCTTTCTCAAGTTTAGTTATGTTCTGAATATACGTTCCAATTTCTGCACTCTTATCAGGAATATAAGTGCAACAATGTTTCGTCCTCAATAATTTACAGACTCCTCCCTCTTTTGCCAATAGAATGTCAAGAGCAAGTCTATTTTGCATCACCATAGATCTAATCGCAACCATCTCCGTATTAATCATTAGAAAACCTCCAGCAGTATCCGTTGATAAACGATCAACCACTGTAGACAATTTGCATATTTTCCTTGAGTTCAGAATTATTCCCACTGAAGGTATCAATGCACCAAATATATCACCTACAATTTCTGAAAAACTAGCTCTTTTACCACGTATTAATTCATTATTGTTTTCATTGCTTCCAGTGTTTCTTTTTACGTGGTATATCTTTGGAAAAACGATTCCAAAATAACAACTTTCATACCACCGTGCAGGAAGCCTAAAGTAAGCCTTATTCCCACATATATAATAAATTCCAGGAAAAACTGAATCTGTTCCTCCTTTGAGTCCCCAACCTCCAAGAATTAAAAAATTGTGTTCACATTCACTGGTACCGATGAAAACATTGTTATAATCAGTCTTTAACCTATGAAGACAAATTTTCCCTTTCTTTACGAAATCCAGAGCCATTGCAGCTTGAGCCTTACCAGGTGTATAACTCCCTTCTTTCTCCGCCCAAGGTGGCAACTGAGCCTTATGCTCTAAAGCTTTCTTTTGAAAATCATGTCTTCTATCTTCTACTAAATTCAAAAATATCTTTTCTTCTTCTAGTAAAGAACATGTTAGATTGTGTCTATGTGCATGTGTTATGTCTATCGATTTCATTGTTAAGAAAAACTCTCCCATAAACTGTGCGTCTTGACTACTAAGCACTGGGTTCATACTCTTGCGGATCGGAACCTCAGAAAATATCACATCTAAGTTTGAATAATAATACTGTAGCCTACCTGTTCTATAAAATAAACTTGTTAATACACTACATGAGATGCCATATGTCAGTGGTAAATGATGGTATGTTAATCCTTCCGCTACTGATTCAGGTAACTTCATACAGACATAACAATTATTAACTTCCATTGTGTCTACATACTGAAACAATAACTTTGTGAAAACATTTAAACTAGTGTCGTTATCAGCTATTTCATGATGAATTTCTGCCTCATCTTCTGCCATTAATTCTACTCTATTGCCCTTCATGTTTGCTGTCCTCCCTTTAGTTTCATTATTTATCTTCTTATCTATTATCATAAGGTAAGGAACTGCTACAATCAGGACTAACCATACTATAAGCACCAATACTAGACTACATATGCAGATTGCACAGCATCTCCTACAACAATTTCGTTTTGGTCTCCCAATAACTCTATCATCAGGCATTTTTCGACAAGGAAGATTGCTCTTCTTATCTCTTCTTCTTTTCTTTAGAGGATTCTTTTGTTTAGTCAGGGTGGTCTTGTTTCTTCTTCGTATGTTAGTTCTGCACTTGTTCCTTCGCCACCACTGTCACTTGACTCTGAACTTTCAAAATCTTCAAGAATGATATAAGTCCAGTCAGGACCCTTGAATTTGTTATTCACAAGTCTCAGTCTTTTACTTTTTCTTTTTCCTGACTTTTTCTCTTGTTCAGTTTGACTTGTCACTTCATGTACTTGTTCTGGATCTTCACTTCTGGTTGTTATGTGGTATTTTACTCTTTTAATGACACTTTGCCAATGATCTCCCTTTCTTGTCTTCTTGGTTGGCACTGTTTCTCTGTTTACGTCTTCAGAGATCTTGTTATTTTCACTGCTCAATACTGTTTTGTTTTCTTTGATTACTGCTTCTTTTGTTTGTTCTTTTTCAGGTCTGATTGGTTTTTCTACAGTAGCTCCACAATGACTTTCAAGATTTTGACTTTGTTCCTTTTTTATTTCTTTATGTTCATTTGTATCAACCCCTTTTTCTTTAGTGACTTCTTCTTGATCTAACTGCTTCTGATCAGGGCTTATTGCACTGTGAACTTCTGCAGCCTGACCTGATTCTTCTAAACCTGTCTGTCCCTCTTCAAAGTTTATTAAATCTTTACTGTTTTTAGTCCAATTTTCTTTCCCTATCTGATTTAGTTCAGGATCTTTTACTGTCTTGTCTTCTTGATCCCGAACTGTTTCTTCTTCACCTATCTGATCTTCTTCAATTTCTTCCAATTTAGTTTGATTTCTCGTTCTGTGGTATACTTCAGGCACTTCTACCACTGGTATCCAATCCTGACTTGTGCTCGGTTGTTCTTCGTCAGCTTTTCTCGAACCTCTAGCTTGAGATTCCTCAGCTGGGCAACCTTCAGCTTCTTCAGTGATTGGCGTTGTCTGTGGATTCTCTTCTTCAGGTTCTGGTACTCTCTTTGTGTGGCTTACATGAATCCAATTAGGAAATCTTGCACACTTCACTGCTGTATTGGTGGTCACTATGACTTGACAAGGTCTGCTCCACCTGGGTGATAGACACGTTTCTCTGGTGTGATTCTTCACTACCACCCAATCACCAGGATTCAGATCATGTTCTAATTCAGGCTGTCTGGGAACTGCGTCTTCTCCAACCTGATGAGAGACAGAACGCACGAGGTCAGCCAATCCTTTGCAATAATCCAGAACCATATCATCAGATATATTTACTAATTTGTTTGTGGGAACATGTGTTTGTCTCATTGCTCTTCCCATCATTATTTCATGTGGGCTCAATGCTGTCGTTTTGTCTGGTATGCTTCTTATTCCCATCAGGACAAGTGGCAATGCGTCTGGCCACTCTAATGATGTTGATGCACACATTTTTCCCAATCTTGACTTTATAGTGCCATTCAATTGTTCTACCACTCCAGAAGCCTCTGGGCGATATGCACAGTGCAATTTCTGTTTGATTTGAAATGCTTCACAGATTATCTGGATCACTTCACTATTAAAGTGTTTTCCTCTATCTGATTCCAAAGATACTGGAAAACCAAATCTTGGTATGAGCTCTCGTAGCAATAGTTTTGCGACTGTAATGCTGTCATTTCTTCTAGTAGGGTAAGCCTCCACCCACTTTGAAAACAGGCACACTATGACTAGTACGTATTTCAGCCCTCTACATGGTGGTAACTGTATGAAGTCAAACTGGAGTCTTATAAATGGGCCTTCTGCCTTTCCAATCTTTCCAAACCCAATTATCATTTTCCTGCCTGGATTGTGCATTTGGCAAGTTAGACATCTCTGGCAAAGACTCTCTGCAACAGCCCTGAATTTGGGATTGTACCAATTTTGTCTGAACAGCCTAATCATTGCATCTCTCCCTATATGTGTGTCTCCATGATGCATTCTAGCCATTTGTGAGAGTAAACAGTCTGGCATGACTGGTCTGCCATCTGCACTGATCCATACTTCATCATCTCCTCTTTGGGAACAACCTACTTTAATCCACAAATTCTTCTCACTTTCCTCAACCTCATCTTGCAATTTCTTTACTTCATTCCAAGTTTCTGGTGGCATATACAGCATAAATTGGCAGCTGATTCCCATTCTTTCCACCCTCTTATTGACTGACGTTCTGGTTTTGGCACAATGTTGAGCCACCAGGTCTGCATATCTGTTGCCGACTACCACCCAGTCATTTCCTGACTGGTGTGCGGCACATTTCACCACAGCCAATTCTTTTGGTGATTGTATTGCTTCTAGCAATTCCCTTACAAATTGTCCATTTTTAATAGGGGATCCTGAAGAAGTCATGAAATCCCTCTGCATCCACAGTTGGCCAAAATCGTGCACAACCCCGTAACCATATTGACTATCAGTAAATATGGTCACTCTCTGATTCCTCCCAATTTTGCAAGCTTTTATCAAAGCAATCAATTCAGCTACTTGTGCAGATTTTACTCCTGGTAAATAGGATGCTTCAACTATTCCAGTTAATTCACATACTGCATAGGCAGCAGTTAGTTTACCATCTTCATGTCTTTGACATGATCCATCGACAAATAACTCCCTGTCTGGCTTTTTAAGAGGCTGTTCCTCAATGTCTGGGCGTTGTTTTGTACATAATTCTGTAATCTGTACACAATCATGTTCATCTTCTTCGTCATCTTTATTTGTTTCATGATATGGGTCTGGCAATACATTTGCTGGATTTATTATTGTACACCTTACCATGGTCACATTTTCAGCACCCATTATTATCCTCTCATATTTAGTCAGCCGACTAGGAGTAAGATGCTGAGTTCGGGTTCTTGTCAATAGAATCACAACTGCATGTGGAACATACACTTTTACAGGGTGTCCCACCACAATTGACTCGCTTTGTTCAATGCTCAAACAAGTTGCTGCCACTGCTTTTAAACATCCTGGCAACGCGGCTGCTACTGGGTCCAATGTAGCAGAAAAGTACGCTATAGGACGTCTGTCTAGTCCATGTCTCTGAGTTAGGACAGAAAGTGCACAATTTTCTCTCTCTTGACAGAATAATGCGAATTCTCTTTTATAATCAGGCATGCCTAGGGCAGGTGCTGAACAAAGTGCGTTTCTCAATTTTACAAAAGCTTCTACACTTTCATTCTCCCACTCAACAGGGTCCTTTGCTTTCTTTTTCGTCATGTTAATTAAGGGCTTAGCTAACATGGAAAAATTTGGTATCCATTGTCGACAGTATCCTACTATTCCTAGGAACATTCGCACTTGTCTTTGGGTTACAGGCATTTGCATTCTCTTTATTAATTCTACTCTTTCAGAGGTTATTCTTCTTTTTCCCCTCTCAATTTGATGTCCCAGATATTTAACTGCTGTCCTGCAAAACTGTAACTTTTCAGGTGAGACTTTATGCCCTTCCTCAGCCAAAAGATTTAGTAATGCTATGGAATCAACAACACAGTCTTCTCTGGTGGTCGACGCTACTAATAAGTCGTCGATATATTGAACTAAAACTGAGCTTCCTGGCATCACTAGTTTTTCAAGGCACTTTTTCAGTATCTGGTTGAAAATGGAAGGACTTTCTGTGTACCCCTGAGGAACACGATTCCACACATATACTTTATTCTCAAATTTGAATGAGAAAAGATACTGGCTGTCTAGATGCAATGGTATTGAAAAGAATGCTTGACACAATTCAATTACTGTGAACCATCCTGCATTCCAAGGAATCTGATATAGTATTACTGCAGGATTTGGTACTATAGGACAACATGGTTCTACAATCTTATTTATTTTCCTCAGGTCCTGAACAATCCTATATTTTCCACTAGGTTTCTTTAGTCCCATGATTGGTGAATTGCATGGGCTACTCATTACTTCTTTTAGAATGTTTTGTTTTACCATTCGATTGATTTCTTCAATGACTCCTGCTTTTACTTCTGCACTCATTTTGTATTGTTTAGTATTTGGGAAAATCACACCTTCTTTTACAGTAATTTGAACTGGATCTATTTTTGCCATAAGTCCTGCTTCTTTTCCGGTGAAATCCCATACTATTTGGTTTACTGTACCTTTTAATTCTTCTGGCAACTCATCTTTTGTTATCAACGAAAACATTTCATCTATTTCTGTACCTTGTTTTGCAACCATAATTTTATATACATGGTCCTCATGTGGTGTCTGAACTGCCACACCATCCGGCGTGCAGAAAATTGTACAGTTCATTTTGCACAATAAATCTCTACCTAATAAATTCACTGGGCTACAATCGCACACTACAAATTGGTGCATTTCTCTGAAGTTTCCTATTTTGACTTCCATTGGTTCTGTAAGAGGTGTTCTAATTCTTTGATTAGCTGCCCCTACTACTTGGATATCTTCACCAGAGAGAGGAAGGTGTGGGATGTCTGCTGATCTCACAGTAGACCTGGTAGCACCAGTGTCCAAAAGGAAAGTAATATCATTACCTTTCACATTTCCTTCAACATATGGACCAGACTGATCTACCTGTAAGGATGCGCCAAGTACGCACTCCTTCTTCCCCTCTCCTAGGCACCGTCATGAGTCGAATTCACAGTAATTGTCCTGCAAAAGAAATTGTGATGTCATATACTCATTCTTACCACTCCCTCCTGGGTATCCAATGTCTGTACCATGTTTTGCTCTGCTTATATTACCCTGAACAGGTGGAGGTGGTAATTGATTCTGGGGATTTACACCCTGCTGTGAATCATTCTGCATCTGTGGATTTAAGTTTTGATTTGGGCCATTATTATTCCGAATCTTTTTACACTCGTCCTTCCAATGCCCCAATTTTCCGCATCCATGACAATGAAACTTCTCTTTAGCTTCTTCTCTACTCATTCGTCCTCTAAATTTTCCACCATTTCCCGTATCACCACTCGTTCCAGACTCTTTTCCTGGATTTTCACTCGGATTTTCCAAATAAATTCCCTGTTTCTCAGCCATTTTCACCTGTGCCCACATCACTTTTTCCTGCAATTTCTTGTGTCTATCCTCAATATCGTCTCCACAATATTTTGCATACTTCAAAATTTCATCTATGGGCTTTCCCTGCCAACACAGCATGTGTTGTTTAATCATCTGGCAAATCTCTGGCTTCAGACCATAAACAAACCGATACACAAACTGACTCATGTTTTTGTCTCCAATTTCCTCAAATCCACTATACTGTTTAAAGACCTGTAATAGGCGTTCATAGTAAGAATCTACTGTTTCACTGGCTTCTTGGGTAGTTCGTTCTAATTTCACCCAATCTGTTTCTTTCGGGGGTATTTTCCCTTTCAGGTATGTTATCATCTGCTGATACTTTTTCATCACGTCACTTGACGGGGCACCTGTCTTTGGATCTCTGGGATACTCATCACTAGGCCAATCCACTGTGATCTTACAATCTGTCCATAAATCGGCAGGTACCACTATGTCAAACAGACCATCCAAATCCTTCAACAATACCTTTGACACCTTCACAAACCTTTCAACCTGCTTGTACCATTCAATTGGCTTTTCCCTCAGCTTTGGAAAATCATTCGTAAATGATAAAATATCCTGTCTGCTCCATGGGACATGTACATATCCTCCTCCCGCAACTTCTCGCATTGGATACATTTGATCTGCTTTTCCTGTTTCCTTCATCACATATTCAGATGCTGTTCTACTTGTTCGTGCTTCTTCCTTTTTCTTGGCCCACCTAGATCTCCATTTATCTAGATCTCCCCATTTTTGTAAAACTAACATTAATTCTCTTATTTGCAGTCTTCTTCCAGATGCATTCATATTTTCTAAATCTTTGTCTGAAAATTCTGCTCTATAGGGTTTCTGTAGTACTTTTGATCTCCCTATTTCAATTCCCATCTGTAGTGCTAGATTGGACAATTTTTCATGAAATACCCTCACATTTCTAGTGATACTTCTGCACAGGAACAATAATTCTTCTTCATCATAGGTATTCAAGCGTTCTACTCCTACATTTCTTGCTATTATTTCTTCTAATTCAACTTTTAATTTATGGATATCCAGTACTTTTGGAGGTGTGCACTGTTTAACTGACCCTTGTACCCATCTTTCTAGATCTTCAGGTGTTACTATGGTAGCACTTTTTGTTCCTGATGAAGTTACTAAACTTACATCTTTTGAACCTCCAGGTACCTCTCTTCTTGGAGTATTATTTACAGAACCTCGAATAGGTAAGTCCATGAGTGATATTGTGGATTCACAGTCACTAAATTGATCCTCAATTATAACTGGAGCTTCAGGTTTGGGGTTACTCACAGGAGTATTCATAGGAGTTGGTACAGGTATCAATGGAGGGCAGTTTCCTTGAGTACCATATAATGGAACTACTGGAGCAATTGTTACAGGAATAGTCAATGAATCAGGATGTACTTTTATCTGAGTTATTTTCCGTACTAATTCTGCTCTAGTCTTTTCTAAAGCTTCCTTTTCTTTGTCATGAAGTATTCTAGTCGGGGTGAATTCATGCATTACCTTTGGTACCATTGGAGTTTGTGGTGGTGCACTAGGAGGGCATCCACTTGTCCCTTCCTGATATGGTGGGGGATTTCTTAACATTTCTTCCATAAATTCGTCTTCTGAATCCTCATTTCTTATTAAATGTTTTGTCTTTTCTGTACATTTGCATCCTGATTTTTCTCCTTCTGTGAATAATGGATACAGTCCCTCTGTAATCATTGCCCTTCTCCATTGTTTCATCTGACCCTCTCTTGACTCACGTAAATATCTGGGGTAAAATCCTGGGTAACTCCTATTACTTCTAGATCTATCTCGTTCAAATGCCTCGGTTTCCCATTCTTCTAGGGCTTCGTACTGAGTTAATCTAGGTCTGGGTTCTAAATCATTCATCCTCAATCTCAAGTTTTGAAGAATTCGCCCATTGAAAGTGCCATTTTCAGGAAATGCTAATACTCCATCATTTTTGGTATATTCTATCCAATTCTCCATCCATACACAAGTATGATAACCTCTCTCCATCATCATAAACGATGCTGGCGTTTTAGCTGGTGGAATAATAATTCCTTCTCTAGTTTTAATTGGTTTGTCCTTTTTAAAATAATTCTTAATCTTTTGTAAGAATGACATTTTTCTCCTTTCTCCGTACATTCTATCTAATCTTCGGTGTACAAAATAATATTCTGCAAATCCTAGGAATCTCCTATCCGGACGAGTTCCTGTTAAAGTCGGATCGCGTTTTAACATGCAATCCTTATCCACTAAGAATTTTGCTTCTATAATTTCGACCAATCAAATGTCTGCTACCTTTTAATCTCGAGCCAATCCTTGCACGGCCTTTTGGTGACGTTTTCTCTGTCAATCCCTCCTTTACAATCTGCTCTTTTCTGTTCTCGCTGTTTTAACCAATCCCAGCGAGGCACCTGTGACGTCAGCACTGCTCCTGACTACTGACCCCTCCTTTACAAAAGTCTCTCCACACCCTCTATTTCAACCTATCACAGCGCGGCGTTTTGCGACGTCAGCTCCCTCTCCGGCAACTGACCCTCCCTTTACAAAAATTTTATGCAAACTTAATTTCTCTATAAATCTTAATTACATTTCAGTAACCACATAAAACATTCGCTATCGTGCCAGTTTCCACTAATTTCGAAAAAGATAGTTTCTTCCACACTTTAGTAAAACCTTTCCGTTTACTAATACATACACTACGAGTAAAACACTTCCATCTACTCTTCACACAAGCTCCAGAAGTACCTGTTACTTCTCCAATGTTACCCTTACTAGGTGATATAACATCAAATTTTTATCAGCGTACCCTTTTTGCTATTACTCACACGCATAGAGTCCCTAACGAGTACTTGAAGTCCTGCTTAACTTCTCAGTACTATTTCTGCCTGACAGATAACCTCACTGCAGTATGGCTTCCACTTGCCACCCACTATTCTTTTTCCCCGGGGTATTCTGGACAACATATAACAAAAACTCAAAAATAAGCGGATGTTAGTTCATAAAAAATACAAATAAAATTCTCATTACCCAATTAACAAAGAGTAACAAAAACCGTCCTCTGCTTACCAGAAAACTGATCCAGCGCAACATTAGCCAACAACATTCGTACACCATATACTCACTTGGGCCCATACATTCACACTTCACTAATACTTATGCTGGGTGTCAGATGTACTCTTTTATCAAAGTCCCTGTTACCAATTACCTTCTGATTGAAGAGTAATAACTTACCAATGGATCCTTTGCTAATTGGGAAGTTTAAAATGAGTGACATTCACTATAATACATAATCCTGAAATAACCACTGAGTCAGGAAGTTTTTAAAATGTTTATCTAAAGTTTTAGCAGAGTAAAATACAGAAAACACGGTACTTGATTGTAATACCCATGAAAAAGCATAGAAATGATTTTGCTAATAAATGACGGTGTTTAAAGGAAGGGAGAGAATAGAGACAGCAGCGCAACTAAAGGTTGCAGTATAGTTACCTAAAATGCGAGAACCAAGCCCCTTAGCCAAGGAGTTGGAAAAGATAGGACCCAGGAAGGATGAAGAGCAAAGACCTCTTCCAGGATCAGGACAGGATCGATAACCTCTCTACAACGACGCCTGCGCCGTTCCCCTTGCTGATACTCGACTTCTCCTCGATTCTCCCGTCTAATGGACTCCGCCGCCCCCTCCTCAGGACCTCTTCCGGACAGGAATTCAGTCAGCAACCGATCAGCTGGGCAGTCTGGAGTTAAGAGCGCTCTGGCATTATGGACGCCTGTTCTTCGTGAACGCATGCTCTGACTAATTTACTAATGCTATATTCTATTATACCCTTCTACGCCCATGTACCTCCCCTTAATGTTGCTAACATTATGGGACCACTACTTCTGATTGGACAGGGACAGGGGGTGGATTCTCGCACCATGTCAATTTTGGCCTAAATTGTGAAGCCTATTGTTTTTATCTTCCCGCCCCTTCAAATTAATACATTCACTTTATTTCCCACCCGTCTCACGACAAATGTTATACATTTTACAGGAGAAAAGTAACAATTTGTCCGCCGGAAACATTGAGTACATCATCTTCGGCCAATAGGTCGTGGCCTTGGGAGACGTCCAAGTTGACTTCACTTGGCAGGCATACAGGACACATGCGCAGAACCATCTGTCTCTCGAGTTTCAAGACACCAACCCAGGCCCAAGTTTACGAATTACTAAAAGTGCAAGAAGGAAATATTAAAATCACAAATAAAATGTTTCACTGTATGCCCACTTTCCCTACTCTATTCCCATTTAATCCTAATACTATCCTGCATTAGTAGCGTTAAGAAAACGACAATTTAATAATGACATGAGAGCAAGCTTAAGCATGTGAAAACATTTAGCGGCCATTTTAGTGCACACTGCGCAGAAGCAGAAGTTTCCCACCAAGCAAAGAAATACGTCACCCCATGTGATCAGGTTGCGACATGCGCAATGAAGTCCCGCGCTTTTAGCGGCCATCTTGGTTTATAGACAAGCGTTATTCATTAGTAAAACACATAGGCAAGCGTCTATCCCTTTTGTGTTTGTGAATGCAAAGATTAGTATTGACAGTACAAGTTTAATAAATTAATACTATGAGGAGGATTGCATACAAGCAAGTTTCAATTTTGAAACCTTGCTCCATCAGCAACCTGAGGAGTTTTTTGTGCAAAATGAACTAAATCATCTTTTTTGAGAAGGTTTTATGCTGCTCGAGAGATATTCTTCGCCAGATTGTAAATTCTGCGTGTTCGGCATCGCGATCGTCACAAAAAGTCGTTATCGTGCGCGCGAATACGTATATTGAGCGCGCGAAGAAGATAAAAAGTGTAAGTTCGCGTTGTTGCGCAGGGCGGAGTTGCCCAAAGTCCGCGAGCTGAACGCCCAGGGTTACCTAGTGGCTGAAAAGGCCTATTTATTTAACAGACACCCAAAAACTGAAATACCACCCCAAAAGCCACATTTTGCAATTCAATCCAATGCCATCCATGGCCAAAATGTTGTTACAATTCAACAGACAACACAGAAACAGTTTGTATGCACCCATGAGGATGACTACCTCTGGGCCTACTGGCAGACTAGGCCGCAAGCTTGGAGGCCTATGGCAAAAGCACAGTGGCTGGTCCCACAAAATGGCCGCCACCACATGGCCAGGCCACCCACAACAATAAGAAAAGGAACACAAGACAGACAATGCAGGTATATGGCAAAAGCACAATGCCTGGCTTTACAAAATGGCCGCCACCCACATGGCCAGGCCACCCAAAATAACAAGAAAGTGAAGACAAAGGACAGGACCAGGCAGTTGGAGACTCTGGGCAACTTCCTTCCTCTTGAAAAAAATTGTAAAACAAAACAAAACTGACTCCTGCTCACCAAACTACATCTAAATGACAACCTGAGTAGTTTTTTGTGCAAAATGAACTAAATCATCATTTTCGAGAAGGTTTTATGCTCGAGAGATATTCTTCGCCAGATTGTAAATTCTGCGTGTTCGGCATCGCGATCGCCACAAAAGTCGTTATTGCGCGCGCAAAAACGTATATTGAGTGCGCGAAGAAGATAAAAAGTGTAAGTCCGTGTTGTCGCGCAGTGCGGAGTTGCCCAAAGTCCGCGAGCTGAACGCCCAGGGTTACCTAGTGGCTGAAAAGGCCTATTTATTTAACACACACCCAAAAACTGAAATACCACCCCAAAAGCCACATTTTGCAATTCAATCCAATGCCATCCATGGCCAAAATGATGTTACAATTCAACAGACAACACAGAAACAGTTTTTATGCACCCATGAGGATGACTACCTCTGGGCCTACTGGCAGACTAGGCCGCAAGCTTGGAGGCCTATGGCAAAAGCACAGTGGCTGGTCCCACAAAATGGCCGCCAGCACATGGCCAGGCCACCCACAAGTTCACAACAAGCATAAGCCAAGGGGAACAAAGAAAAGACATGCAGGCCTATATGGAAAAAGCAGCACACTACTAAACTACCACCACAAAATGGCCCCAAGCCACGTGGTCACTCACAGTCACAACAGGCCATGGAAAACAATGAACTCAAGCAGGCCTATAATAATATGACCAGACAAAGGAGGCCTGCAGTGCTAAACAACACAGCTTTAATACAAAAATGCAAAAAAAAAATCCACAGGGCTACGAAAGGTTGGAAAGTTACACAACAAGCACACACACACATCCAACAAAGGTATATATTACACCCAAAAAGTGAAATACACCCCAAAAACCACATTTACCAATTCAATCCAATGCCATCCATGCATGCCCTACATGATGTTTAAATTCAACAGACACCACAGAAACATGCATCCATGGGTACCTCTGGCTCTAGTCTGGGCCTACTGGCTGAAATACCAAGCAAAGAAAAACAACTAGGCCCCTACCGAAACTACAGGCCACAACAATACATTTTAAAAACGATGGAAATCCCCAAAAAAATGTAGGTACAAACAAGCCCCAATCAAACAAACAAGTACACCAATTCTCCAACTTACTTGTAAAATCTCAAATCCAAAAGTCCTCAAATCCAATCCAATGATATGATGCAGCAGACAGACACAAAAAGTGATCCTTCCAGCTCCAAATCCAAATGAAAGTGAACAGCACATGGACAAAGCACTGGGAGGAGCCTGCTGGACAGGAACAGGAAGTTTGAGAATCAGGGGCACTTCCTTCCTCTTGGAAAAAAAAGTAAAAAAAGAAAAAGGACTCCTTGCACAAAAAACTACAGCCAAATCACAATCTGAGGAGTTTTTTGGAGCAAAATCATCATTTTCGAGAAGGTTTTATGATACTCGAGAGATATTCTTCGCCAGATTGTAGTTTCTTCGTGTTCGGGATCGCGATCTTACCAACACTGCCGCCGGAAGTCAGATCACGCGTCCGAATGACGTGTTCGCGTTCGCACACTCTCGCGGGATCGTGCTGCCGGATTCCAAATCTCGTGGCGCCCGTGAACGGATAGGAAGTTGCGTCGGCGAACGCAGAATCACGGTAGTTCGTTACCGCGCGCGCGAGAACGTATATTGAGCGCGCGAAGAAGAAAAACAGCTACGCTACGCCGCAAATTGCGTAGTGTACGGTAACTTCGCGTTCTACGCGAATCGCGAAGTTGCCGAAACTACACAAGCTCCGCGAGCGTAGCGTAGTTCACCGCCCAGAGTTATTGCTAACACCGAACTGAGCCAACTCTTCTCGACATCGATGCACAAGTCAGGGCCTACCTTTAACCCCATCTTCACATGTGGAAACTGTGTCCACTTCAACAACACCACTCAACGCCCATGGTGTGACCAGCACAGCATACAGTTCCTCGTCATGAAACCCCATGACACACAAACCCACAGCAGGCACCATACAGACTTACAGGAGCTGAGGCAACGAGGATCTGGTACATTCCACCATCAACAGCAACAGCCACACCGCTGCAGGCAACTCCAACAGCGCAGGCCAGATTTTTCAACCATGTATCTCCAACTGCACATACACACTTGCCCCAATATGCAACTCCAACATACAGCGTGCTATGAATGCCACATTGTTCACATACAACATCAAAGATGACAGATGCATCTGCAGACGCCTGGAGTAGGACTTGAGCTACATGAAGGGAAACATTGGACATCACCACCTACACGTTCACGTAGCTCATACTCTCCCTCAACATGGCACCCCCACACATCAGACTGGGGTTCCAGGGAGGATTGCAGCAAGTTACAACATGGATGTTCAACAGCTGGGGGGTGCTCTACATAGGGGGGACATTGGTCCTCATCCTCCTGACCACACCATCAGCATGTGGCAACACCTGGTGGGCCACCGCCTTTGACAGCCCAACACACAACAACTCTCGATACCTAGGCATCGTACTCGACTCCTCCCTCTCCATGTACATACAGGTCTACGCAGTGGCCAGCAGCTGCTTCAACAGGCTCTGCATCCTACATGCTGCCTTCACATGGTTCCCACCCCCGGCAGGTAGGACAGTCAACAACGCTGTCATTGCCATCAGGCTGGACAACGGAAACGCACTATATGCCCACTTGGACATGTCTGTGCTCTGCACAATCAAGACTGTCCAGCACACCACTGCCACATTCGGCCTTGTGCACATTCTTTTTTCGTAGGTCGATTGCCTACATTGCACATACTTGGTTGCCACCTCTCACCACATTTGCTAATTTGTGGCAGAGGGGCTATGCCTTTGGTGATGGTTTATCTACATGGCTGACCCCAGTTACCACAGTTACTTGTGTTGTCGTGTCTGGTAGGTGGGCATGTAGATTGGCATGTTGAATGTGAGTTTGTAACGTGTGCATTCTCACAGTTGTGTGTTCCATGACTGTGGAGTTGAGGTGTGTGTTGTGTTCAGTTAGTACTTACCAACGAGCAGTGCGTTTCCATATGTGCCATCCTCAAAGCGCTGATTGATGATGGACTGGCGGAAAATGTAGGAATCATGCACACTGCCTGGGAACTTGGCTACGACATTTGTGAACAGGCCCCGGTGGTCCACTATTGCCTGCACATTGATGGAATGTGTGTGCTTTCTGTTGCGGTATATGTGGGCAGTGTCCGCAGGTGGAACAAGTAGGACATGTGTGCAGTCAATTGCCCCCATCACATGCTGGAAGCCAGCTATGGCGTAGAAGCCTTGCTTGGTCTCCAGCTGTTCCTGCGCTGTGTTGGGGAAGTGAAGGTGCTGGGGTATCAGGCTGATTATGCCATCCAAAACTGTTGTGAGGAACTTTGATAGGGCTGGCTGTGAGACTCCTCCGACTCTGGCAGTTGTTGGTTGGAATGTACCTGAGGCCAACATGTGCAGCACAGCCAGCAGCTTTGTTTGTGGAGGGATGTTGGTTATCCGCTGTGTTGGTGCCGTCAGCCTGTGGGCTATCTGTGTCAGGATGCGGAGGATGGATGTCCTTTTGAGCCTGTAGTGGGCAATGACATTCTCTGGCGTTAGGTCTGTGAGGATGGTGCGTCGGCGATAGACCCGCTGTCTTATTTGGCCCAGCCTCGGTGGTGGTCCTGGTGGCATTGGCGGTGGTTGTTGTGGCCTTCTTGGTGCTCCAAGCTGCATGATTAGTACCTCCATGGCATCAGTGGATCATCAGATGGGGCTCTGGGGTAGTCTCCCTTATATGCTGCCACTTTTCACCATTTTTAAGACCTCCTTTTGTCTGGTCTTAAGTTCCTGCAGCTTCGGGCCTTAGCGTGTGTTTTTGTATCGCATCGCCGGTCCGGGCGATCGTTGAGAATATCGCGTAGTGGAGTTAGCGTGCGTTTTAGCACAGGAACGCCTATATTGCATATGATTAGCGGTAGTGGTTGCTGACATCATTGGCGATGTTGTGAGCAGCCGCTATCGCAAGAAATCTGTCGCTAATGGCTGTTAGCGACAGCTTGAGAATATGGCGATAAAAATATCGCCGCTTTAGTGGCAGAAAAGTGCCGCTAACACGGCGATATCGCCTTGAGAATATGCCCCTAAATGTTCAAGCATGTGGATAAAAGACAATAATCTGTCTGAATCAGAAGTAGTATAGAATACATTTTCAATGGGCGGCATGTCAAACAATGTTGTTATCCTCATTTGGGTAATTGACTTGACAAAGTTTTGTCTCTTTGCCTGCTCCCCCTTCAGGCAGCCAAATATTAACATTTCCTTCAAAAACCAATGTATACGTCATAGCAGTGGAGCATGCTAAAACAATGTGCATTGGATTGGAAGGCTCTGGAATTCAATTCTAGAGCCCATTCAGCTGATGTGAAAACCCCAATAATCTATATCAGTCCACAACATGTCCTGGAAGTGCATCTTTAGATGCTAGTAATACTCTTGAAGAGAGAGCAATTTCAGTGACTGCATGATATCATGAGGTAGCACTTATTTAGCAATTTTAGGAAGATCCATTTTCAAGACCTGGAACACCCTCCCCACCAACCTTCGGCAGACCCAAGACCTACTGGCCTTCAGAAGACTCCTCAAGACCTGGCTCTTCGATCAGTAGCAGCACCCCCCCCTCTTCCCCCAGCGCCTTGAGACCCTCGCGGGTATGTAGTGCGCTTTATAAGTGACCTGATTGATTGATTGATTGAATGTGCATCCACTTCGTGGCAATTCCCTTACGAACTGCATTTAGTGGAAGAAAGTTCACTGTAGGTGCCCGATTTAATCTGTTGCATGTTCTAATCAGCAGTAGATAACCTCAAGGTCTCCTGTGAATGCTAGAACACTCCTGATACATTGGTCATATATATATAACAACGTTGGCTCATCCTTCAATATGCTCTGAGGACTCTGAACTTTAACTTGGTGTGCTAGGAGAAGATTTGGTCTGTGTGTCCTATCACAATTAATACACTGTCCCTAATGCAGCCACAAACTGTGCATTAATGAATTCCTGAACAGCTGTTTGAAGCAGCATGTCCATCTTTCACTGTATAGGTGGCAACATGACCAGCTTTACAAACGGGGACAGAGATCGCTTGCAGGCACATGATGTGAGTGACTGCAACCACCTACAGGGGATCTCTGGGAAGCCCATAGCACTCCTTGAGCAGGGCCATCTTTTTGGTGAGCAGTCAGTGCACCCTCTGACAGCTCCTTTGCCTCTGCACCCACATCTGTAATAAGGTGCAGGTGCAGAGACAATGTTTCCACATTTGTATGGGGCATCTCTGTTGATTTGTAGTTAGGTTCATGAAATGCAAAACCACAAACATACAAATCAGCTGGTGGTGCAGAGAAATAAGGCTAGGTGGGTCTGGAGAATCCCTGAGTTTCCACCAACACAGCAATGCACATCAGGGATTCCCTAGCACCTAAGCACATTGTAGATACAAAGATTACCTTCTACCAACACATCATGAAGGTCAAAGATTCCTTAGACCCATGTGATGTCAATAATTCCTTGAGTTATGTTTTCTAGGGTTCAGGTTTACTGGAAGAAATCCCAGGAAGGCATTTGGATCTGTCATAAATTTGTGGGATGCATGTTGCAATCCTGAGACTCATACTACATGGGTTAGTAATCCAAATGATAATTAATAAATCTTGGTTGCAGGCATAATGGAGACCTGTGTTCGTGTCTCTGGGTTGCAGAGATTCCTGCAAGGTTTGTCCAAAGTCTACTGTGCACGCACAAATAGCAGTGGGGCACGTCTGGTGCTCACTGAGGCATGCGGTGGGAATACCAAAAGCTCTGGCAAGGCCGTGCCTTCTGACTGCACTTGACATGGTTTGAGCAACCCAAAATGGAAGCATAGGTGGGGATCTTGCTATGGGATTCTTGGAATACAATCTTCTAACTCATCTCCAAATCAAACAGGCAGTCATGTACTGGTGGGTGTTTGAGGGGAGATTCAGAAACTGCCTGCCAAAGTCTAGGAAGGGGGTTTACATCAATACAGGGCAAAATGTAATCCCATTTTACAACCCAAACTACAATAAGGTTCAAGATCCATCATAGAAATGAGCTCAAGAAGAATGAGTGATTCACTGGGGTAAGTTTCTTTTCTAGAAACTTTGGTGACACAAATATGTCTGTGGCTATGTGCAAAACAATGTTTCTTCAGAGGTTTGAAAGCTGATAGAGTGAAGACAACTAAACCCTTCAAAACGATACTGATCAGCATCTTTAGAACATACCGCTAAATTAAAATGTTATGCTGTGAGTTGAACCTATTGTCTTATTTTCATTATTGCTTTTTTGTATTTTAAACACGGTGCAGATACATTTGTATGTTCTACATCTGTATACAGAGAGTGTGTCGTGACTGTACTCCAACAAAACTACATATATGAGAATTTTGCCCATTGCATCTTATCATTGTGATGTAATAGATGAGCAATAAAATACACAAGTACACATTCTAATTACATTAGAATTTTGGCCATTGCACCTTGTAGCTGTGATGCAATAGATGAACTGTAAAATATATAGCTATAAATTCCACAATGCAATGAGAAAGCGCTGATCGAAATTCATGTGAGGGGCCTTGTGATCAGCATCCTGCAGGCTTGATGCCATTGGCTCATGTTCAAGTCCAATCAGGACTGTAAAAAACCTAGGGGTGAGTGAATTGTTTTATGAGAGCCTAATCGTGCGTTAATTCCAATTATTGAGTTTCACTTATTTTGTGTCATTTTTGTTTTTCTTACACTTACACTTTTCCTTTCGTTTTGGTGCCGGGAGAAACTGATTAGAAGAGACAATGGGGCATATTTACAAGGGCATTGTGCGACAGGAACGTCACTTTTAACGATGTTCCTTTGAGGCTATGTCCTGCTCCATATTTACAAAGCGGCGTTAAGCTACTTTTTGTGGCATAACACTGCTTTGTAAATATGGTACCCTTTCATGCAGGTATCTGCGTGAAAGTGGCGTGCAATGGGTGTTGCTGTTGCCTTTTGACGCTGCCCCAGATTTACAAAGATGTGTAAATCTGAGGCAGCGCCAAAACTAACACCATTCAAGAGCAGGCGTTAGTGTGGCGATATGAGGAGAAATACTTTTATTTATAATACTTTTATATGTTTTGCATTGTTCAGCACACATACAAAGAGCAAAACGCAATGACTGATTGTTTAGGTGCAGGAAGGTGTGCCTTACCGCACATAAACAATCATTAAATAATAACAATTTGCTACTTCTATCCGTGCTCATTCTGCAGCACACATAGAAGTAACAAATCGCTTTATGGATTGTTTATGTGCAGGAAGGGACACTTTCCTGCACATAAACAATCATTCCCTGCAATGCAGGCACCCATGCACTACGGTGCAAGGGTGGCTGTGTTGGTGCTAGGCAGCTAATTTTAGCACCTGCAATAGGGAAAACACAGGGGTGCACCATATTGTTGTAAATATGGCGCATCCCTGCGTTTTGGAAATGTTTGAGCGTGGCGCAGACAAATTTGGAGCAGCTACGTGCTTCGACATTTCCTTGTACATATGCCCCAGTGTTTCCCAGAATCTGAAAATAGTGAGTGTGTGTTGAAAGCAGGTCGCGACAATATCTCATTTATATGGAAGATCTTGTCCCCGAGGTAAGGCAGTCCCTTTCAGTGCCCACTGTGCTGGTTGATTAATAAAGTCACAACAACCGATCTGAGAAAAAAACAATGAGGTAAAAAACATCCAGGAACGCAGTAGGCCAAATGAAGATGGCACAAAAAGAGGGAACCAAGGACCACTGAGAGCAGCAACATGGCTAGCGTGGTTTAGGAAGGAAGGGAATCACAACTAAGATTCGGGAGAAAACGGAACTGTAACAATAATTGGGAAATAGCAGGAGCATAAAATCAAGGGATACAATTAAAAGCAGTGGGAGAAGTTCCTGTGGACAAAAATGAAACAAAAGCCTTTGATATGAACATTTCCTACCACCATGAAGCTTTTTGTATCAAAAATGAACCAGGTAGAGAAAACTGGGAAATCAAGAAGTAATACTGTGATATTGGAATAAGCAGTCTAACAGCACCATGAAGAGAGTGATGCAGCGCGTACAATAAAAACTATTCTCCTCCCAGGTTACTTATAGGTCATCCAGGGGCAAACTATATTTCTCATATCCACATGACGATGGGGCCCATAAACATCGCCTAACACACACACACACTCCTGGATTTCCTTTACACCTTTATGAAATTCTGTACTCCTAGGAGAAGCATGAGAACTAAATGGAGAACACCATTTTATGTACCGCTGGAAGAGCCAGGATATCTTATTACCTTAATTTGTCACTTTCTTTTAGTTATTTCTTAAGATATTCCTGCTCATTGTTTTGTCGATGAATCATTCATTTAAGAAATTAGTTCATAGTGATTAAGACCAGCTGAATCACAATAACCAATTACTGATGTCACAATCATTTAGGAAAATAACCACTGAGTCATTTTGGGTTTAAAGAATCTTAAATTTTATATAATTTTAAAAGCATGAAAAAGAATTTAATACTTTATTCAATTATTCATTCTTAAATTCAAATATTTATTAAGCATAATCATTTTATTGCAGAAAGGAAATTTTGTCATGAAGCCAAAACCCTAATTACCTGCCTAGCTTCCTAATTTAGCCTAATGATTTCTAACCTAAGTTAGGAATTAGAAATAGCCTGATTCTCATACTCAACTGGAAAATTAAGACAGCAAACAGCAACTTCAGCTCGTCAGCATCAGCTACCTGCAACCCGTCTCATCTAACAGTCTTTCAGCATCTCCCGCTCAGTAAGGGATCGATCAGGACCACCCAGCACTGGAAGCCACCAACACGACTCTTCAACTCCTCTCCTGACTGTGACTGCAACCGCGACTGACCCCCTCCCACTAAGAGTAGGCCCTCTTATACCCTAATTCTAACTTTGCTAACTAACTGTTGCAACATTAATATCACGCTTTTCTTTCATTGGTCCATGCATGTCAGCTTATTCATTCTTTTAATCAAGTTCTCTTGGATTCAAGGGTCCTTGGATCATTTCCTTTCCCATACGCTTAAACATTTTCATCCGTTTCGATCAGTTCATTTGTAACTTCTTTCGACACATTCGAGAACTCCGCAGTCATTGTCCTTTCTCTTAAACTTGTTTCCCACGGGCCTTCTGCTGATCATCATGGCACACTATCAGTTCAATTAGGTCACACCAGCCTTGACCATTTCTTGCATCCAAGCGTCTCAGTAACCTCACGAGGTTTTAGCTTTTTTCTCCGTTTTCATCCCATATCACGTGTCCCCTTTGCGCCTGCGCACATCTTCCCACTGGCGGCCATTTTACATCGCCACTCGGTTATACTTTTAGAAGCACTAATTTGAGGCAAACAAAACATAATTAAAATAGAGAAAAATATCCCTTTCGTTTCCCTCCCGTCGTCTACGTACCCCAATTAGTTGTTACCTAGCAGAAAGCAACATTTAAGCTGTTCCTTACTTACCATCACTATTGTTTTTGCAACGACACGTTTTATTTCTATGAAGCACAAACATGCATTTATTTTAATTAGTACGCATTTAATTTTACGTTATAATTAGACACACGGACATCCATTAATAGATTATTTAGCACATACATTGGCATATTACCATTCCCATACATACAGTGTTGATTAATACATTTAAACGAACATTTTATTTAATTAATTATAAAATTTGTTAGGGGTTAAATTTTTTTATTTTCCCTGCTCCATCAACTCCCCCTTTGGTGATTTTTAAATCACCACATAAAACCAAGTCATACTTCTTTTCAGGCAGCATGTCTTTCATCCTTTGCTTTCTGTTATTTATACATCTGTTTCTTCTTCATCTTGCCTTTTAGTCTCTTTATACATGCTTTCTTTCATTTTCTCCAACTCAATTTCACCCATTTCTCTCTCTCTTTCTCTCATTATTCTGTTATTTCTTTTTATCTTATTTTGTCTTACTTTTCTCTTTATACATGTTATTACTATTTTCAATACCATGGCTAACAGTATTACTATAGTTGCTACTATTATAACTTTCCCTATCACTAGTCTACTCATCCTAGTTAACCAATTCGCTACTGAAGAAAACCCTCTACCAAGTTTTCCCAAAACACTTTCAACCTCCAGTGGAACTAGTTCTTTGTGCAAACTTGTAATATTTGTAATATACTTCTGTATATTTTCACTGTTATCAGGAATGTAAGTACAACAATGTTGGACTTTCAACATTCCACAGACTCCACCCTCTTTTGCCAAAAGAATATCAAGGGCAAGCCGATTTTGCATCACCATAGCTCTCATGGCAACCATTTCGGTATTTACCATTAAGAACCCTCCCGCAGTATCTGTAGACAAACGATCTACTACTGTGGATAACTTCCGAATTTTAAATGCATTCAAAGATATTCCCACTGCTGGTATCAATGCTCCAAAAATATCACCTACAATTTCTGAAAAACTTTCCCTCTTTCTACGTGTAAATCTATTAATCATCTTGTATGTTCCCTTTTCTTCTCTGTCCATGTGAAAATTTTTTGGAAAGACCAGGCCTACATAGCAAGTTCCATACCAATGGTCCGGTAACCTGTAATAAGCTCTATTCCCACAAATATAATAGATACCTGGAAATATTGGATCTTTTCCACCTTTGAATCCCCAACCTCCCAGAATTTGATAATTGTCATGGCAGATACTGGAACCTACAAAGTAATTGTCATAGACTGTCTTATTTCTCCTAATACACAACTTTCCTGTTTGCGGCCAATCTAATGTCATTGCGGCATTTATCTTTTCCCTTCATGATTTCCTTCCTCAAACGTCCATAAGCGTTTTCCTTCCTCTTTTATTGCTTCTTTTTGAAATTTCATTCTTCTTTCTTCAACCATTTCTAAAAATACTTTTTCTTCTTTCTTTAACTCACAGGTAAGGTTGTTACTAACTATTTCTTCTAACGTTAATTTTCTATGTTCTAAAAGAATTCTCCTAAAACTTTTGCTGGTTTTACTTTGTTAAGTTCGGGTACTACTGGAATGTTTGCAAAAATCTTATCTATATCAGTATAATAAGATTCTAATCTACCTGTTTTATAAAATAAACTTGCTATTATACTACATGTTATTCCATAAGTCAGAGGTAGGTGATGATAAGTCACACCTTCTGATACTGATGCAGGCAACTGCATACAAACATAACAATCTCTCACGTCCATTGTCTCTACGTACTCATACAACAATTTTGTAAAAACATTCTTTGAAAAATCTGTTACTGACTTATCCTTATGCAACTCTGCACTACTTCTTAAAATAACTGGTTCTTTAATATTAGTTTCTTTTTCTGGTTTAGTATCATTTTTTGCTTCTATCACAGCTACACTAATAGGAATTGTGATTGCTAAAACTATCCATATGGTCATTAATAACCCTGTACAAAAGCAGCACATTTTGCACCATCTCTTTATAAATTCACATTTATCTCTTCTATCCCTATTATTTTCCATTTTTCTTTTTCTATTTGTTAAGTTTCAGAAAATTGTGTCACTACACCTCAGAAATGACTTAGATGCCACTCTGCTTTCAAAAGTCTTTGCTTGGTACTTTCTTTAATTCTCTCCAGAATTCTTTCGTTGTCACATCCGGTGATTTGTCACATCCAGTAAATTGTCATGTCCGGCAGAAGCACTATAAGTCTTCACTTCAGGTTTGTTGCATCTCACCTTTTCCCATCCGACTTCTCAGTCTCTGGTTCCCGTGAGTGTTTTCTTCTTCTTCTTTGTAATCTGTTAGTGCAATATACAGCCACTCAGGTGACTTATACTTTGCATTCACTTTCTTTGTCCTTTTGGACTTTTGTAATCTTTTTCCACTTGGTTTTTCTTGTCCCTTTTGACTTGTTACCTCATTTACTTGTTCAGCACCTTCGTCTTCCGCTCTTATTATTCTATATCTCAATTTTCTTACATAGCTGTTGGGCCAATTATCTCCTTTTCTTGGCCTTTTGACTTCACCTTCTCTTTCTTCTCTTTCTGATTTCCAATTTCTTTTTCTTGATTCAGTCTTTGCTTTTTCCTCTCCTCCACTTTCTTCTGTTTCTGTTTCAACTGTTTCACTATTGTCTTTTATTTTGAAACTTATAATCTCGTCATCTCCTACTGGTGGATCTGTCTTCTCCTTTTTGTTTTCCCTTATTACTATCCCTCCTCGGTGTTCTTCCGATTTGGTGTTTTTCTCCTTTTCTGTTTCTAAATTTCCCTGTTCTTCTGTTTCTCTATCTGTCCCTATTGCTCCTCGGGGTTCTTCTCGATTTTCTAACTTTTTGTGTACTTCTTTCCCTACTTCATCTATTAATATTGTTTCTGAAGGAGTTCCACCATAACTTGTACCTGGTTGTTCATCTAACTCAATTTCTTGCTCAGTTTCTTCTCTAATTGGTTTATAACCCCAAGTTTTCCTTAGGAATTCTTCACGGTTTTCAACTGAATCATCAGAGTCTGAAGTTGTGTCAGATATTTCCAGATGTCGACTTACAGGTCGATCTTCAGGTTCTGGAATTTCTGAATTTCTTTCTTCTTCTTCTTCTTCCTCTTCTTCTCTAGAGGTTTTTGTCGTTGGGGTTTCCAGATGTCGACTTTCAGGTCGATCTTCAAGTTCTGGCACCCTTTCTTTTATCTTTGTTGTCCCAGCCGTTAAACTTTTATCCCACACTTCCAGACGCCGACTCACATGTCGATCTGTAGGTTCTGGAACTCTGATTGTGTGGCTGGCATGAACCCAGTTTTTCACTCCTGCACACTTGACGGCAGTCGTTGTCACTAGGATTACCTGTCGTGGCTCGTCCCAACGAGGAACTAGACAGTTTCTTCTCCTGTGGACTTTTATGCGGACCCAGTCTCCTGGATTCAAGTCGTGGGCTGGTTTTCTTTCAAGAGTGGTCGCATCCGGTCCAACCTGATGAAACACAGAACGCACCACATCAGCCAGTCCCTTGCAATAATCCAGTACTAGATCATCAGTTATAGTTAATAACTTGTTGACGGGTACGTGTGCTTGTCTCATTGCTCGTCCCATGATCATCTCATGAGGACTGAGTCCCGTTTTCTTTTCAGGGATGCTTCTGATGGTCATCAGAACAAGAGGCAGTGCATCCGGCCATCTGAGTCCTGTAGCTTGACACATTTTTCCCAATCTGTTTTTAATTGTTCCATTAATCTGCTCTACTACCCCAGAAGCCTCTGGTCTGTAAGCACAATGTAGTTTTTGTTTAATACTCAATGCTTCACAAATCAATTGGATCAACTCATTTTGAAAATGTGTTCCTCTATCTGTCTCAACCGTGACTGGAAAACCATACCTTGGAATGAACTCTCGCAGCATAAGTTTTGCCACTGTTGTTCCATCATTCCTTCTTGTGGGGTATGCCTCCACCCAACGAGAGAACAAACAGACGACCACTAGAACATATCTTAGTCTGTTACTAGGGGGCATCTCGATAAAGTCTAACTGCATTCTTGTGAATGGACCTCCTTCTCGTCCTATTGTTCCTAGACTCACTACTGTTTTTCTTCCTGGGTTAAATTGTTGACAAATAAGACATCTTTGACAAAGACTTTCAGCAATGGCTCTGAATTTTGGGTTATACCAGGTTTGTCTAAAAAGTCTGATCATTGCATCTCTCCCAATATGAGCTTGTCCATGGTACATCCGTGCCATGTCTGCAATCATGCTATCAGGCATAACTGGTCTTTCATCTCTGTATACCCACACACCATTATTTTCCTGTCTTCTACATCCTGCTTTTATCCAGTAATCTTTTTCCTCATCTCTTGCTGTTTCTTGTAACTGCCTTACTTCATCCCATGTTTCGACAGTATTAGTGAAAAGCAAAGGACAAGAGACATGCTCCCTTTCTCTATTTTTGTTCAGGGACGCCATGTTTTCCGCACAATATCTAGCGATCTCATCAGCATAATTATTGCCGACCGCTATGTAGTCTTCGTTTTTCTTATGCGCCTTGCACTTCACTACAGCTATTTGTTTAGGCAACTGTATCGCCTCAAGCAGTTTTTTAACATAATCTCCATTTCTGATAGGTGTTCCTGCAGATGTCAAAAATCCTCTTTGTGACCAAATCTGTCCGAAATCGTGTACGATGCCGAAACCATATTGGCTATCGGTCACAATCGTGATTCGTACATTTTTCCCCAATTTACATGCTTGAATCAAAGCAATTAGTTCCGCAACTTGGGCAGACCTAACTCCTTTCAGACAAGACGCTTCCATCACAGTTGCCACTGTGCATACTGCGTAAGCTGCGCTTAACACTCCTTCTTTTGTACGCAAGCATGAACCATCCACAAACATGACATAATCAGATTCCTTTAACGGTTCATCTTTTATGTCAGCTCTTGGTTTTGTGCAATATTCCAGCACGTTCAGACAATCATGATCTACTTCGTCTTGTTCAATTATGCTTTCTTCATCTGGTAATGATGTAGAAGGATTTACATTCATGCATCTATCTATGGTCACATTTTCAGCGCTCAAGATGACTTTTTCGTACTTAGTCAGCCGACTATGTGTCATGTACTGTGTTTTTGTTCTTGTCAAAAGAATTTCTACTGAATGGGGAACATATACTCTCAGTGGATACCCCATCACTATACCTTCACTTTGTTCCAGACTTACACAAGTAGCAGCAACTGCTTTCAGACATCCAGGCAATGCTTTTGCTATAGGATCTAAAACAGCTGAAAAATAAGCGATTGGTCTTTTCATGGTCCCGTGTTTTTGTACCAGTACTGAAAATGCACATCCATCTCTTTCACTGCAGTACAACTCAAAATCCTTCTCATAATCAGGCATGCCTAAAGCAGGGGCCTCACACAGTTTCTTTTTCAATTCTTTGAAAGATTTCATTTCTTCTTTGTTTAACTCAAAAGGGTCTTTTACATCTTTCTTTGTCAATTTTTGTAAGGGTTTTGCAATCAAAGAGAAACCACTTATCCACTGTCGACAATATCCAACCATTCCCAAAAACATTCTTACCTCTCTCTGAGTCATTGGTGCTCTCATTCCTTGAATCATTCTTACTCTCTCTGTCGCTATTTTCCGCACTCCTTTCTCAATTTTATGCCCTAAATACTGGACTTCTTTCTGACAAAACTGTAATTTTGAAGGGGACACTTTATGTCCTCTTTTCTCCAAATGGTTCAGTAAAGCAATTGTGTCACTTACACATGCTTCTTTGGTTTTCGATGCCACCAATAGGTCATCGATATACTGCACCATCACTGATTTTTCTGGCATTTTTAAATCTTCCAGAGATTTCTTTAGAATCTGATTAAAAATTGAGGGGCTTTCTGTATACCCCTGAGGAATTCGGCACCATGCCAAAATACGCTCTCCGAACCGGAATGCAAATAATGGCTGGCTATCTGGATGCAAAGGAATAGAGAAAAATGCGTGACATAAATCTATCACAGTGTACCACTCAGCTTCATGTGGAATTTGATATAGAATTACTGCAGGGTTTGGCACTATTGGACAACATGGTACAACTATTTTGTTGATCTTTCTCAAATCCTGTACTATTCTATATGTTCCATTTGGCTTTTTCAGTCCCATTATAGGTGAATTACATGGACTGCTCATGATTTCTTTCAGAATTCCCTGTTCAATCATCTTATTTATCACAGGAGTTATTCCTTCAATTATTTCTGGAGTTAATTTGTACTGTGGCGTGTTTGGATAAGTTATCCCTTCTTTCACTGTCACTTTTACGGGATCAACTTCTCTCATTAATCCAATGTCTTCTCCTGTAAAATCCCACACACTTTCTTTTACTGCACTTTTTAGTTCTTCTGGAAGTTTTTCTGCATCAAATGCAGGAAACAAACCATTCGTTTCAGGTTCTTGATTCATCAAAGTTACTTTATACAAAACATCTTCATCTGAAGTCTGAAATCCTATTCCATCTGGCGTACAATAAATTGTGCAATTCATCTTGCATAAAAGGTCACGACCTAAAAGATTTACAGGACTACAATCGCACACTACAAATTTATGCATTTTGCTAAAAGAACCAATTTTTACTTCCACCAATTCAGTAAGTGGGGTTTTAATCTGCTGATTGGCTACTCCTACCACTTGGATGTATTCACCTGAGAGAGGAAGGTTTGGAATTTCCACTGATCTAACAGTAGAACGGGTAGCTCCAGTATCGACAAGGAATGTTACATTTGCACCATTCACTTCTCCATCCACAAAGGGACCAGACTGATCTACCTCTAGAGTTGCGCCAAGCACGCACTCTTTCCCCTCTCCTGCGCACCGTCAGAATCTTTCATCCGGGTCATCCTCACTCTGTCGCAACCAATACTGAGAAATGTTAGCTGCTCGCGGCAACTGTGTTACCTGCTCTCCTCCGTAGAATCCTGTTTCTGTACTGTATCTTTGCTGGTTAACAGTGTTGGGAAGTGGTGGTTGTGGCACCTGACTTTGTTGAACAACTACCTCATTCTGCACCTGTGGAGTTAATGATTGATGTTCCGGATTAGGTTTAGGTGGGAACTTACACTCGTTTCTCCAATGCCCTAATTTTCCGCAATTATGACATGGCCATTTCTTCTTTGCCTCTTCTAGACTCACTTGACCTTTTCCTTTACCTATGTTTGGTCGCATTTTATTCTGTCCTGATTCGTTTCCATTATTATTGTCCAATTGAGCTTCTTGTTTTTCTGCCACTTTCACTTGTGCCCACATTGCCTTTTCTTTCAACTTACGCTGTTTACTCTCTATTTCATCACTACAATACTTAGCATATCTCAGTACCTTATCTACACTTCCATTCTGCCAGTTTATCATGTGTTGCTTAATCATATCACTTATTTCTGGTTTCAGGCCAAACACAAATCGGTATACAAAATGACTCATGTCCTTTTCACTCAACTCCTCATAACCACTATACTGCTTGAAAACCAATAACAATCGCTCATAATATGCATGTACAGACTCCTTACTTTCCTGTGTAGTTCTATCAATCTTAACCCAATCTGTCTCTTTGGGAGGAATTTTATTCTTCAAAAAGGTAATCACCTTATCGTACTTCTTCATCACATCAGGACCTGGAGCTCCTGTCTTAGGATCTCTTGGATATTCTGTAGTTGGCCAGTCAACTGTAATCTTACATTCGGACCATAAATCTGTTGGTACCACTATGTCAAACAATCCATCTAAATCTATCCACAACACTTTTGAGACTTTTACAAACCTTTCTACTTGTCGGTACCACTCAACTGGCTTCTCTCTTAACTTTGGAAAGTCATTGGTAAATGACAGTATGTCCTGCCTAGTCCAGGGAACATGCACGTAACTACCACCTGGAGTTTCTCTCATGGGGTATTCTTTGACAACAGATTCTTTTTCAGTTATCATAAAAGCCAATGAACCTTTGTCTGTACTTTTCTCATTCTTCTTTGTCCATCTAACCTTCCATCTGTCCACATCACCCCATTTTCTCAACAACACAATTAACTCCTTTATCTGTGTCAGCCTTCCTGCCGTGTTCAAATTTTCAATATCTTTTTCACAAAAGTCTACTCTGTATGGTTTCTGCAACGTTTTCACTTTTGCAAAATCTATTCCAATCTCACTAGCCACTTCTTCTAGTTTGTCATGTAAATTCTTTGCCCTCCATGTTATACTTTTGCACAGAAACATTATTTCATCATCCTGATAATTTTTTATCTTTTCAGTACCAATCGTTCCTAAAATTAATTCTTCCATATCTATTTTTAATCTGATCACATCTAATGGTTTTTCTTCTGTTTCTTTTATTTTAAAAGCTTTCATCCACTCATTCAACTCATCAGGAGTCGGACCTATGGGTGTATTATTTAGTTCTATCCAGTTACCACTCTTTTCGGGCGTTTCTGTTGCAGATTCTGTTACCATATGCATTTTCTTACCATTGCATTCATTCACCGTTAAATTTGTAGGTGGACTTGGTCTGTAAGTACTAGCCAAATTACTTGTACTTGCACTTTGTTCCATCCTTTCCTTTTCTCTCTGAAATTGTGAACTCAAGGGAATCACCAAAGATCGTTCATCAATTTTCTGATTCTCAAAAACTGGTATTACTGGACCTATTGTTACAGGCACAGTAACTGCTTCCATATTTTTCGTTAATTCTCTAATTTTCTCAGTTAGTTCTTTTGTTGTCCTTGCCAATTCGCTTGCATTGTCGCTTTCTATTCCTTCATTTTGAGAAGTTCTCATTTGTTCTTGTGACCTATTTACTTCAATTCTCTTTTCCGGACTTTTATTTCGCATAGTCTCTATTAGTGGCGCATTTGGTGTCACCACTGTAGAACTCTGCTGATACGGAGGTGGATTTCTATTTAATATATCTTCCAGCAACTCGTCATCCGTTTCGCTCTCATGCATATACTTTTCTCTCTCCATATGTTTCTTTTTCTCAGTCCGTTTTTTCTTAGTCCCTTCCTCAACTGTAAAAGCTGGAAACAAACCTCCTGTCATGTTAGCACATCTCCATCGTTTTATTCTGTCCTCATGATTTACTCCCCACAATCTTCCAGGCATAAATTCATGATCTCTCATTCCTCTGAATCTCTCTCGTTCATACATCTCATCTTCCCATTCCGTCAAAGCCTCAAACTGTGTTGGTCTAGGTCTAGGTTCCAACTTACACATTTTTTCTCGCAAGTTTCGCAAAACCGCTACACTAAACGATCCATTCTCAGGGAAAGCCAAAGCACCATCATTCTTTGTATATTTAGCCCAATTTTCCAACCATATGCACGTATGATATCCATATTTCAGCATCATATGTGAAGCTGCTGATTTCGGCGGAGGAATTACTTGTCCCTCTCTAGTCACAACCTTTTTGTCTTTCTTAAAGAAATTCTTCAATTTCGTCGTCCATGACGTTCTCTCCCTTTCATACTCGTAATACGGCATGTTTTCTATTTGTTTTCTCTTTACTCTAACGCTGTTTCTGTGTACGGAACTTCGACCAATTACAGCGCGACTCACACTAACGTACCAATCAGAACAATTCCCACCGTCCGCGAACCAACCAATCCTAGCGCGGCACTTTTCTACGTCACTCCTGCTCTGTGTTCACGTGACTAGCGCACTATCCAATCCTAGCGCGGCACTTTTCCACGTCACTTCTACTCTTTACCCCTCCTTTACAAAATTTATCGGCAATTTTTCTTTTTGCTGTTTTCTTCGTTAGTTACAACAATAAAAACAATTCCATAGTCTGATTCGCTAAACAAAAGTGACAGCTTTGTCCTTTTACACAAGAATCCTGTTTTTCCAGTAGGCAGCGCTTACCTCTACCCTACCACAGAATTATTTACTCTCGCCGATAAAGTAGCACTTCCCTCTACCTTACCCTTCTTTTAAACAAACAATTTACTCGTTTCTCTGGGGATAAGACACATGTGGAGACTAGGCTCCTGAGAATTAAGGCCAAAGTTTCACAAGTAAACGTGATTTGCTATTTCAATTACACACTTTTCGCACAGAAATCCCTAACATAACACAACCTGCGTTATTTACCAAAATGAATTCAGACCATGTACCAAATTCCATGTGACTTCTCTTGCCACACGTGTTCCACTTCCTACATCCCAGAAGCGTGAAAACTTACATATAACATAACGTGACTCAACATATAGTGTTAGTCATCAAAAAATAATCAATAATCAATAAACAATAATCACTAAACTAATCTATAGAAAACCATAACTCTGCTACCAAGAAATCTGATGCAGCGCGTACAATAAAAACTATTCTCCTCCCAGGTTACTTATAGGTCATCCAGGGGCAAACTATATTTCTCATATCCACATGACGATGGGGCCCATAAACATCGCCTAACACACACACACACTCCTGGATTTCCTTTACACCTTTATGAAATTCTGTACTCCTAGGAGAAGCATGAGAACTAAATGGAGAACACCATTTTATGTACCGCTGGAAGAGCCAGGATATCTTATTACCTTAATTTGTCACTTTCTTTTAGTTATTTCTTAAGATATTCCTGCTCATTGTTTTGTCGATGAATCATTCATTTAAGAAATTAGTTCATAGTGATTAAGACCAGCTGAATCACAATAACCAATTACTGATGTCACAATCATTTAGGAAAATAACCACTGAGTCATTTTGGGTTTAAAGAATCTTAAATTTTATATAATTTTAAAAGCATGAAAAAGAATTTAATACTTTATTCAATTATTCATTCTTAAATTCAAATATTTATTAAGCATAATCATTTTATTGCAGAAAGGAAATTTTGTCATGAAGCCAAAACCCTAATTACCTGCCTAGCTTCCTAATTTAGCCTAATGATTTCTAACCTAAGTTAGGAATTAGAAATAGCCTGATTCTCATACTCAACTGGAAAATTAAGACAGCAAACAGCAACTTCAGCTCGTCAGCATCAGCTACCTGCAACCCGTCTCATCTAACAGTCTTTCAGCATCTCCCGCTCAGTAAGGGATCGATCAGGACCACCCAGCACTGGAAGCCACCAACACGACTCTTCAACTCCTCTCCTGACTGTGACTGCAACCGCGACTGACCCCCTCCCACTAAGAGTAGGCCCTCTTATACCCTAATTCTAACTTTGCTAACTAACTGTTGCAACATTAATATCACGCTTTTCTTTCATTGGTCCATGCATGTCAGCTTATTCATTCTTTTAATCAAGTTCTCTTGGATTCAAGGGTCCTTGGATCATTTCCTTTCCCATACGCTTAAACATTTTCATCCGTTTCGATCAGTTCATTTGTAACTTCTTTCGACACATTCGAGAACTCCGCAGTCATTGTCCTTTCTCTTAAACTTGTTTCCCACGGGCCTTCTGCTGATCATCATGGCACACTATCAGTTCAATTAGGTCACACCAGCCTTGACCATTTCTTGCATCCAAGCGTCTCAGTAACCTCACGAGGTTTTAGCTTTTTCTCCGTTTTCATCCCATATCACGTGTCCCCTTTGCGCCTGCGCACATCTTCCCACTGGCGGCCATTTTACATCGCCACTCGGTTATACTTTTAGAAGCACTAATTTGAGGCAAACAAAACATAATTAAAATAGAGAAAAATATCCCTTTCGTTTCCCTCCCGTCGTCTACGTACCCCAATTAGTTGTTACCTAGCAGAAAGCAACATTTAAGCTGTTCCTTACTTACCATCACTATTGTTTTTGCAACGACACGTTTTATTTCTATGAAGCACAAACATGCATTTATTTTAATTAGTACGCATTTAATTTTACGTTATAATTAGACACACGGACATCCATTAATAGATTATTTAGCACATACATTGGCATATTACCATTCCCATACATACAGTGTTGATTAATACATTTAAACGAACATTTTATTTAATTAATTATAAAATTTGTTAGGGGTTAAATTTTTTATTTTCCCTGCTCCATCAACTCCCCCTTTGGTGATTTTTAAATCACCACATAAAACCCAAGTCATACTTCTTTTCAGGCAGCATGTCTTTCATCCTTTGCTTTCTGTTATTTATACATCTGTTTCTTCTTCATCTTGCCTTTTAGTCTCTTTATACATGCTTTCTTTCATTTTCTCCAACTCAATTTCACCCATTTCTCTCTCTCTTTCTCTCATTATTCTGTTATTTCTTTTTATCTTATTTTGTCTTACTTTTCTCTTTATACATGTTATTACTATTTTCAATACCATGGCTAACAGTATTACTATAGTTGCTACTATTATAACTTTCCCTATCACTAGTCTACTCATCCTAGTTAACCAATTCGCTACTGAAGAAAACCCTCTACCAAGTTTTCCCAAAACACTTTCAACCTCCAGTGGAACTAGTTCTTTGTGCAAACTTGTAATATTTGTAATATACTTCTGTATATTTTCACTGTTATCAGGAATGTAAGTACAACAATGTTGGACTTTCAACATTCCACAGACTCCACCCTCTTTTGCCAAAAGAATATCAAGGGCAAGCCGATTTTGCATCACCATAGCTCTCATGGCAACCATTTCGGTATTTACCATTAAGAACCCTCCCGCAGTATCTGTAGACAAACGATCTACTACTGTGGATAACTTCCGAATTTTAAATGCATTCAAAGATATTCCCACTGCTGGTATCAATGCTCCAAAAATATCACCTACAATTTCTGAAAAACTTTCCCTCTTTCTACGTGTAAATCTATTAATCATCTTGTATGTTCCCTTTTCTTCTCTGTCCATGTGAACATTTTTTGGAAAGACCAGGCCTACATAGCAAGTTCCATACCAATGGTCCGGTAACCTGTAATAAGCTCTATTCCCACAAATATAATAGATACCTGGAAATATTGGATCTTTTCCACCTTTGAATCCCCAACCTCCCAGAATTTGATAATTGTCATGGCAGATACTGGAACCTACAAAGTAATTGTCATAGACTGTCTTATTTCTCCTAATACACAACTTTCCTGTTTGCGGCCAATCTAATGTCATTGCGGCATTTATCTTTTTCCCTTCATGATTTCCTTCCTCAAACGTCCATAAGCGTTTTCCTTCCTCTTTTATTGCTTCTTTTTGAAATTTCATTCTTCTTTCTTCAACCATTTCTAAAAATACTTTTTCTTCTTTCTTTAACTCACAGGTAAGGTTGTTACTAACTATTTCTTCTAACGTTAATTTTCTATGTTCTAAAAAGAATTCTCCTAAAACTTTTGCTGGTTTTACTTTGTTAAGTTCGGGTACTACTGGAATGTTTGCAAAAATCTTATCTATATCAGTATAATAAGATTCTAATCTACCTGTTTTATAAAATAAACTTGCTATTATACTACATGTTATTCCATAAGTCAGAGGTAGGTGATGATAAGTCACACCTTCTGATACTGATGCAGGCAACTGCATACAAACATAACAATCTCTCACGTCCATTGTCTCTACGTACTCATACAACAATTTTGTAAAAACATTCTTTGAAAAATCTGTTACTGACTTATCCTTATGCAACTCTGCACTACTTCTTAAAATAACTGGTTCTTTAATATTAGTTTCTTTTTCTGGTTTAGTATCATTTTTTGCTTCTATCACAGCTACACTAATAGGAATTGTGATTGCTAAAACTATCCATATGGTCATTAATAACCCTGTACAAAAGCAGCACATTTTGCACCATCTCTTTATAAATTCACATTTATCTCTTCTATCCCTATTATTTTCCATTTTTCTTTTTCTATTTGTTAAGTTTCAGAAAATTGTGTCACTACACCTCAGAAATGACTTAGATGCCACTCTGCTTTCAAAAGTCTTTGCTTGGTACTTTCTTTAATTCTCTCCAGAATTCTTTCGTTGTCACATCCGGTGATTTGTCACATCCAGTAAATTGTCATGTCCGGCAGAAGCACTATAAGTCTTCACTTCAGGTTTGTTGCATCTCACCTTTTCCCATCCGACTTCTCAGTCTCTGGTTCCCGTGAGTGTTTTCTTCTTCTTCTTTGTAATCTGTTAGTGCAATATACAGCCACTCAGGTGACTTATACTTTGCATTCACTTTCTTTGTCCTTTTGGACTTTTGTAATCTTTTTCCACTTGGTTTTTCTTGTCCCTTTTGACTTGTTACCTCATTTACTTGTTCAGCACCTTCGTCTTCCGCTCTTATTATTCTATATCTCAATTTTCTTACATAGCTGTTGGGCCAATTATCTCCTTTTCTTGGCCTTTTGACTTCACCTTCTCTTTCTTCTCTTTCTGATTTCCAATTTCTTTTTCTTGATTCAGTCTTTGCTTTTTCCTCTCCTCCACTTTCTTCTGTTTCTGTTTCAACTGTTTCACTATTGTCTTTTATTTTGAAACTTATAATCTCGTCATCTCCTACTGGTGGATCTGTCTTCTCCTTTTTGTTTTCCCTTATTACTATCCCTCCTCGGTGTTCTTCCGATTTGGTGTTTTTCTCCTTTTCTGTTTCTAAATTTCCCTGTTCTTCTGTTTCTCTATCTGTCCCTATTGCTCCTCGGGGTTCTTCTCGATTTTCTAACTTTTTGTGTACTTCTTTCCCTACTTCATCTATTAATATTGTTTCTGAAGGAGTTCCACCATAACTTGTACCTGGTTGTTCATCTAACTCAATTTCTTGCTCAGTTTCTTCTCTAATTGGTTTATAACCCCAAGTTTTCCTTAGGAATTCTTCACGGTTTTCAACTGAATCATCAGAGTCTGAAGTTGTGTCAGATATTTCCAGATGTCGACTTACAGGTCGATCTTCAGGTTCTGGAATTTCTGAATTTCTTTCTTCTTCTTCTTCTTCCTCTTCTTCTCTAGAGGTTTTTGTCGTTGGGGTTTCCAGATGTCGACTTTCAGGTCGATCTTCAAGTTCTGGCACCCTTTCTTTTATCTTTGTTGTCCCAGCCGTTAAACTTTTATCCCACACTTCCAGACGCCGACTCACATGTCGATCTGTAGGTTCTGGAACTCTGATTGTGTGGCTGGCATGAACCCAGTTTTTCACTCCTGCACACTTGACGGCAGTCGTTGTCACTAGGATTACCTGTCGTGGCTCGTCCCAACGAGGAACTAGACAGTTTCTTCTCCTGTGGACTTTTATGCGGACCCAGTCTCCTGGATTCAAGTCGTGGGCTGGTTTTCTTTCAAGAGTGGTCGCATCCGGTCCAACCTGATGAAACACAGAACGCACCACATCAGCCAGTCCCTTGCAATAATCCAGTACTAGATCATCAGTTATAGTTAATAACTTGTTGACGGGTACGTGTGCTTGTCTCATTGCTCGTCCCATGATCATCTCATGAGGACTGAGTCCCGTTTTCTTTTCAGGGATGCTTCTGATGGTCATCAGAACAAGAGGCAGTGCATCCGGCCATCTGAGTCCTGTAGCTTGACACATTTTTCCCAATCTGTTTTTAATTGTTCCATTAATCTGCTCTACTACCCCAGAAGCCTCTGGTCTGTAAGCACAATGTAGTTTTTGTTTAATACTCAATGCTTCACAAATCAATTGGATCAACTCATTTTGAAAATGTGTTCCTCTATCTGTCTCAACCGTGACTGGAAAACCATACCTTGGAATGAACTCTCGCAGCATAAGTTTTGCCACTGTTGTTCCATCATTCCTTCTTGTGGGGTATGCCTCCACCCAACGAGAGAACAAACAGACGACCACTAGAACATATCTTAGTCTGTTACTAGGGGCATCTCGATAAAGTCTAACTGCATTCTTGTGAATGGACCTCCTTCTCGTCCTATTGTTCCTAGACTCACTACTGTTTTTCTTCCTGGGTTAAATTGTTGACAAATAAGACATCTTTGACAAAGACTTTCAGCAATGGCTCTGAATTTTGGGTTATACCAGGTTTGTCTAAAAAGTCTGATCATTGCATCTCTCCCAATATGAGCTTGTCCATGGTACATCCGTGCCATGTCTGCAATCATGCTATCAGGCATAACTGGTCTTTCATCTCTGTATACCCACACACCATTATTTTCCTGTCTTCTACATCCTGCTTTTATCCAGTAATCTTTTTCCTCATCTCTTGCTGTTTCTTGTAACTGCCTTACTTCATCCCATGTTTCGACAGTATTAGTGAAAAGCAAAGGACAAGAGACATGCTCCCTTTCTCTATTTTTGTTCAGGGACGCCATGTTTTCCGCACAATATCTAGCGATCTCATCAGCATAATTATTGCCGACCGCTATGTAGTCTTCGTTTTTCTTATGCGCCTTGCACTTCACTACAGCTATTTGTTTAGGCAACTGTATCGCCTCAAGCAGTTTTTTAACATAATCTCCATTTCTGATAGGTGTTCCTGCAGATGTCAAAAATCCTCTTTGTGACCAAATCTGTCCGAAATCGTGTACGATGCCGAAACCATATTGGCTATCGGTCACAATCGTGATTCGTACATTTTTCCCCAATTTACATGCTTGAATCAAAGCAATTAGTTCCGCAACTTGGGCAGACCTAACTCCTTTCAGACAAGACGCTTCCATCACAGTTGCCACTGTGCATACTGCGTAAGCTGCGCTTAACACTCCTTCTTTTGTACGCAAGCATGAACCATCCACAAACATGACATAATCAGATTCCTTTAACGGTTCATCTTTTATGTCAGCTCTTGGTTTTGTGCAATATTCCAGCACGTTCAGACAATCATGATCTACTTCGTCTTGTTCAATTATGCTTTCTTCATCTGGTAATGATGTAGAAGGATTTACATTCATGCATCTATCTATGGTCACATTTTCAGCGCTCAAGATGACTTTTTCGTACTTAGTCAGCCGACTATGTGTCATGTACTGTGTTTTTGTTCTTGTCAAAAGAATTTCTACTGAATGGGGAACATATACTCTCAGTGGATACCCCATCACTATACCTTCACTTTGTTCCAGACTTACACAAGTAGCAGCAACTGCTTTCAGACATCCAGGCAATGCTTTTGCTATAGGATCTAAAACAGCTGAAAAATAAGCGATTGGTCTTTTCATGGTCCCGTGTTTTTGTACCAGTACTGAAAATGCACATCCATCTCTTTCACTGCAGTACAACTCAAAATCCTTCTCATAATCAGGCATGCCTAAAGCAGGGGCCTCACACAGTTTCTTTTTCAATTCTTTGAAAGATTTCATTTCTTCTTTGTTTAACTCAAAAGGGTCTTTTACATCTTTCTTTGTCAATTTTTGTAAGGGTTTTGCAATCAAAGAGAAACCACTTATCCACTGTCGACAATATCCAACCATTCCCAAAAACATTCTTACCTCTCTCTGAGTCATTGGTGCTCTCATTCCTTGAATCATTCTTACTCTCTCTGTCGCTATTTTCCGCACTCCTTTCTCAATTTTATGCCCTAAATACTGGACTTCTTTCTGACAAAACTGTAATTTTGAAGGGGACACTTTATGTCCTCTTTTCTCCAAATGGTTCAGTAAAGCAATTGTGTCACTTACACATGCTTCTTTGGTTTTCGATGCCACCAATAGGTCATCGATATACTGCACCATCACTGATTTCTCTGGCATTTTTAAATCTTCCAGAGATTTCTTTAGAATCTGATTAAAAATTGAGGGGCTTTCTGTATACCCCTGAGGAATTCGGCACCATGCCAAAATACGCTCTCCGAACCGGAATGCAAATAATGGCTGGCTATCTGGATGCAAAGGAATAGAGAAAAATGCGTGACATAAATCTATCACAGTGTACCACTCAGCTTCATGTGGAATTTGATATAGAATTACTGCAGGGTTTGGCACTATTGGACAACATGGTACAACTATTTTGTTGATCTTTCTCAAATCCTGTACTATTCTATATGTTCCATTTGGCTTTTTCAGTCCCATTATAGGTGAATTACATGGACTGCTCATGATTTCTTTCAGAATTCCCTGTTCAATCATCTTATTTATCACAGGAGTTATTCCTTCAATTATTTCTGGAGTTAATTTGTACTGTGGCGTGTTTGGATAAGTTATCCCTTCTTTCACTGTCACTTTTACGGGATCAACTTCTCTCATTAATCCAATGTCTTCTCCTGTAAAATCCCACACACTTTCTTTTACTGCACTTTTTAGTTCTTCTGGAAGTTTTTCTGCATCAAATGCAGGAAACAAACCATTCGTTTCAGGTTCTTGATTCATCAAAGTTACTTTATACAAAACATCTTCATCTGAAGTCTGAAATCCTATTCCATCTGGCGTACAATAAATTGTGCAATTCATCTTGCATAAAAGGTCACGACCTAAAAGATTTACAGGACTACAATCGCACACTACAAATTTATGCATTTTGCTAAAAGAACCAATTTTTACTTCCACCAATTCAGTAAGTGGGGTTTTAATCTGCTGATTGGCTACTCCTACCACTTGGATGTATTCACCTGAGAGAGGAAGGTTTGGAATTTCCACTGATCTAACAGTAGAACGGGTAGCTCCAGTATCGACAAGGAATGTTACATTTGCACCATTCACTTCTCCATCCACAAAGGGACCAGACTGATCTACCTCTAGAGTTGCGCCAAGCACGCACTCTTTCCCCTCTCCTGCGCACCGTCAGAATCTTTCATCCGGGTCATCCTCACTCTGTCGCAACCAATACTGAGAAATGTTAGCTGCTCGCGGCAACTGTGTTACCTGCTCTCCTCCGTAGAATCCTGTTTCTGTACTGTATCTTTGCTGGTTAACAGTGTTGGGAAGTGGTGGTTGTGGCACCTGACTTTGTTGAACAACTACCTCATTCTGCACCTGTGGAGTTAATGATTGATGTTCCGGATTAGGTTTAGGTGGGAACTTACACTCGTTTCTCCAATGCCCTAATTTTCCGCAATTATGACATGGCCATTTCTTCTTTGCCTCTTCTAGACTCACTTGACCTTTTCCTTTACCTATGTTTGGTTGCATTTTATTCTGTCCTGATTCGTTTCCATTATTATTGTCCAATTGAGCTTCTTGTTTTTCTGCCACTTTCACTTGTGCCCACATTGCCTTTTCTTTCAACTTACGCTGTTTACTCTCTATTTCATCACTACAATACTTAGCATATCTCAGTACCTTATCTACACTTCCATTCTGCCAGTTTATCATGTGTTGCTTAATCATATCACTTATTTCTGGTTTCAGGCCAAACACAAATCGGTATACAAAATGACTCATGTCCTTTTCACTCAACTCCTCATAACCACTATACTGCTTGAAAACCAATAACAATCGCTCATAATATGCATGTACAGACTCCTTACTTTCCTGTGTAGTTCTATCAATCTTAACCCAATCTGTCTCTTTGGGAGGAATTTTATTCTTCAAAAAGGTAATCACCTTATCGTACTTCTTCATCACATCAGGACCTGGAGCTCCTGTCTTAGGATCTCTTGGATATTCTGTAGTTGGCCAGTCAACTGTAATCTTACATTCGGACCATAAATCTGTTGGTACCACTATGTCAAACAATCCATCTAAATCTATCTACAACACTTTTGAGACTTTTACAAACCTTTCTACTTGTCGGTACCACTCAACTGGCTTCTCTCTTAACTTTGGAAAGTCATTGGTAAATGACAGTATGTCCTGCCTAGTCCAGGGAACATGCACGTAACTACCACCTGGAGTTTCTCTCATGGGGTATTCTTTGACAACAGATTCTTTTTCAGTTATCATAAAAGCCAATGAACCTTTGTCTGTACTTTTCTCATTCTTCTTTGTCCATCTAACCTTCCATCTGTCCACATCACCCCATTTTCTCAACAACACAATTAACTCCTTTATCTGTGTCAGCCTTCCTGCCGTGTTCAAATTTTCAATATCTTTTTCACAAAAGTCTACTCTGTATGGTTTCTGCAACGTTTTCACTTTTGCAAAATCTATTCCAATCTCACTAGCCACTTCTTCTAGTTTGTCATGTAAATTCTTTGCCCTCCATGTTATACTTTTGCACAGAAACATTATTTCATCATCCTGATAATTTTTTATCTTTTCAGTACCAATCGTTCCTAAAATTAATTCTTCCATATCTATTTTTAATCTGATCACATCTAATGGTTTTTCTTCTGTTTCTTTTATTTTAAAAGCTTTCATCCACTCATTCAACTCATCAGGAGTCGGACCTATGGGTGTATTATTTAGTTCTATCCAGTTACCACTCTTTTCGGGTGTTTCTGTTGCAGATTCTGTTACCATATGCATTTTCTTACCATTGCATTCATTCACCATTAAATTTGTAGGTGGACTTGGTCTGTAAGTACTAGCCAAATTACTTGTACTTGCACTTTGTTCCATCCTTTCCTTTTCTCTCTGAAATTGTGAACTCAAGGGAATCACCAAAGATCGTTCATCAATTTTCTGATTCTCAAAAACTGGTATTACTGGACCTATTGTTACAGGCACAGTAACTGCTTCCATATTTTTCGTTAATTCTCTAATTTTCTCAGTTAGTTCTTTTGTTGTCCTTGCCAATTCGCTTGCATTGTCGCTTTCTATTCCTTCATTTTGAGAAGTTCTCATTTGTTCTTGTGACCTATTTACTTCAATTCTCTTTTCCGGACTTTTATTTTGCATAGTCTCTATTAGTGGCGCATTTGGTGTCACCACTGTAGAACTCTGCTGATACGGAGGTGGATTTCTATTTAATATATCTTCCAGCAACTCGTCATCCGTTTCGCTCTCATGCATATACTTTTCTCTCTCCATATGTTTCTTTTTCTCAGTCCATTTTTTCTTAGTCCCTTCCTCAACTGTAAAAGCTGGAAACAAACCTCCTGTCATGTTAGCACATCTCCATCGTTTTATTCTGTCCTCATGATTTACTCCCCACAATCTTCCAGGCATAAATTCATGATCTCTCATTCCTCTGAATCTCTCTCGTTCATACATCTCATCTTCCCATTCCGTCAAAGCCTCAAACTGTGTTGGTCTAGGTCTGGGTTCCAACTTACACATTTTTTCTCGCAAGTGTCGCAAAACCGCTACACTAAACGATCCATTCTCAGGGAAAGCCAAAGCACCATCATTCTTTGTATATTTAGCCCAATTTTCCAACCATATGCACGTATGATATCCATATTTCAGCATCATATGTGAAGCTGCTGATTTTGGCGGAGGAATTACTTGTCCCTCTCTAGTCACAACCTTTTTGTCTTTCTTAAAGAAATTCTTCAATTTTGTCGTCCATGACGTTCTCTCCCTTTCATACTCGTAATACGGCATGTTTTCTATTTGTTTTCTCTTTACTCTAACGCTGTTTCTGTGTACGGAACTTCGACCAATTACAGCGCGACTCACACTAACGTACCAATCAGAACAATTCCCACCGTCCGCGAACCAACCAATCCTAGCGCGGCACTTTTCTACGTCACTCCTGCTCTGTGTTCACGTGACTAGCGCACTATCCAATCCTAGCGCGGCACTTTTCCACGTCACTTCTACTCTTTACCCCTCCTTTACAAAATTTATCGGCAATTTTTCTTTTTGCTGTTTTCTTCGTTAGTTACAACAATAAAAACAATTCCATAGTCTGATTCGCTAAACAAAAGTGACAGCTTTGTCCTTTTACACAAGAATCCTGTTTTTCCAGTAGGCAGCGCTTACCTCTACCCTACCACAGAATTATTTACTCTCGCCGATAAAGTAGCACTTCCTCTACCTTACCCTTCTTTTAAACAAACAATTTACTCGTTTCTCTGGGGATAAGACACATGTGGAGACTAGGCTCCTGAGAATTAAGGCCAAAGTTTCACAAGTAAACGTGATTTGCTATTTCAATTACACACTTTTCGCACAGAAATCCCTAACATAACACAACCTGCGTTATTTACCAAAATGAATTCAGACCATGTACCAAATTCCATGTGACTTCTCTTGCCACACGTGTTCCACTTCCTACATCCCAGAAGCGTGAAAACTTATATAACATAACGTGACTCAACATATAGTGTTAGTCATCAAAAAATAATCAATAATCAATAAACAATAATCACTAAACTAATCTATAGAAAACCATAACTCTGCTACCAAGAAATCTGATGCAGCGCGTACAATAAAAACTATTCTCCTCCCAGGTTACTTATAGGTCATCCAGGGGCAAACTATATTTCTCATATCCACATGACGATGGGGCCCATAAACATCGCCTAACACACACACACACTCCTGGATTTCCTTTACACCTTTATGAAATTCTGTACTCCTAGGAGAAGCATGAGAACTAAATGGAGAACACCATTTTATGTACCCCTGGAAGAGCCAGGATATCTTATTACCTTAATTTGTCACTTTCTTTTAGTTATTTCTTAAGATATTCCTGCTCATTGTTTTGTCGATGAATCATTCATTTAAGAAATTAGTTCATAGTGATTAAGACCAGCTGAATCACAATAACCAATTACTGATGTCACAATCATTTAGGAAAATAACCACTGAGTCATTTTGGGTTTAAAGAATCTTAAATTTTATATAATTTTAAAAGCATGAAAAAGAATTTAATACTTTATTCAATTATTCATTCTTAAATTCAAATATTTATTAAGCATAATCATTTTATTGCAGAAAGGAAATTTTGTCATGAAGCCAAAACCCTAATTACCTGCCTAGCTTCCTAATTTAGCCTAATGATTTCTAACCTAAGTTAGGAATTAGAAATAGCCTGATTCTCATACTCAACTGGAAAATTAAGACAGCAAACAGCAACTTCAGCTCGTCAGCATCAGCTACCTGCAACCCGTCTCATCTAACAGTCTTTCAGCATCTCCCGCTCAGTAAGGGATCGATCAGGACCACCCAGCACTGGAAGCCACCAACACGACTCTTCAACTCCTCTCCTGACTGTGACTGCAACCGCGACTGACCCCCTCCCACTAAGAGTAGGCCCTCTTATACCCTAATTCTAACTTTGCTAACTAACTGTTGCAACATTAATATCACGCTTTTCTTTCATTGGTCCATGCATGTCAGCTTATTCATTCTTTTAATCAAGTTCTCTTGGATTCAAGGGTCCTTGGATCATTTCCTTTCCCATACGCTTAAACATTTTCATCCGTTTTGATCAGTTCATTTGTAACTTCTTTCGACACATTCGAGAACTCCGCAGTCATTGTCCTTTCTCTTAAACTTGTTTCCCACGGGCCTTCTGCTGATCATCATGGCACACTATCAGTTCAATTAGGTCACACCAGCCTTGACCATTTCTTGCATCCAAGCGTCTCAGTAACCTCACGAGGTTTTAGCTTTTTTCTCCGTTTTCATCCCATATCACGTGTCCCCTTTGCGCCTGCGCACATCTTCCCACTGGCGGCCATTTTACATCGCCACTCGGTTATACTTTTAGAAGCACTAATTTGAGGCAAACAAAACATAATTAAAATAGAGAAAAATATCCCTTTTGTTTCCCTCCCGTCGTCTACGTACCCCAATTAGTTGTTACCTAGCAGAAAGCAACATTTAAGCCGTTCCTTACTTACCATCACTATTGTTTTTGCAACGACACGTTTTATTTCTATGAAGCACAAACATGCATTTATTTTAATTAGTACGATTTAATTTTACGTTATAATTAGACACACGGACATCCATTAATAGATTATTTAGCACATACATTGGCATATTACCATTCCCATACATACAGTGTTGATTAATACATTTAAACGAACATTTTATTTAATTAATTATAAAATTTGTTAGGGGTTACATTTTTTATTTTCCCTGCTCCATCAAGAGCAGCACCTTGACGTGGGCCGAATGACCAAGCCTTGTCTCCAGGAGGGCACCCACAAGTCTCCTTCAAAGGTGCTGCCATCCAACAACCATCCCGAATCACTGTTAGCGAGAAACCCATCTTTCTGTCAAACCATTCTTTCCAGCTGTTTGCAGAGAAGATGTTTATCAGCTTCCACCACAAAGTTGGACTCGTATAGTGGGAGATAGCCCCAGGTGAGGTCCAGTTGACCTCTGCAGAGCTGAGCGTGGTACGAGTAGGTAAGTGCACCATGGAGAGAAGATTCCATGACCTATGCTTAGATACTCTTCTAAGAGTGCAGGCATGGGCTGTTGTGGCACAGACCATGGAATTATAACATTGTGCACCACAGCAGCATGCATGACCTACCAATGTTCACCCTGTGCAAACAGAAACTGTATGGTAAGTTCCATGAGCAGGTCTCTCATGTGACATTTGTGCACAACAGCATACCTCGTGCACCCTGTGTACAATTTTCAAATAGACGTGCTCTAAAGTTCTATTTTCATAATGCACATAGTTTTCATGAAATTATGCTTTTTACATGAAAACATAGGGATTTTCCCACTCCCATATAAAATTGTCATAGTTTCAAATATGGCAAATAACTCAGCTTGCAGCTCAAGTTTTCTCAATAGTGTTCGCCTGCCATTTTTGTAGATTACTCAGGAGAGACAATATCTTTTTATCTCTGGCACCATAGGCCATGCAAAAATAACGCTTATAGACTGGTGCTGGGGATTTCAAGATTGTTCCACAATAAGCTTCTTCTTAGGAAGCTGAACTGGCTACCTTTTCAGCAAGCATAGGGGTATATTCACAAGAGCGTGTGATAACTACCGCAAAAGTAGTGTAACGCAACTTTCAATATCGCAGCCTATCACGCGAAAATAACCCCGTGTCAACGTGGAATTCACAACAAGGCGGTACCATGCGATAGTCACCAGAAAACGCGTCAAATGTCAGCGTAAAAATCAACGCCACGCCGAAAAAATGCAAAACGCGAGAAATCATGCGATGAGGCCAATCGCGGTACAAAAAGTAGCGAAAAGCAGCCTCAGGCCTGCAAATTCCACGCGTCTGGCGGGAAATAAACACCATAAAAACCACAGACACAACACACCAGAAACAAGCCAAAGCACGTAGCAACATGGATGCACCCTGACCCAGTGCAGAGGGCAACGCGAACCCCACAACCCCCACAGACCACCAGCAAGGAACAACTGGGTCGGGGAAGGCCAAGGAGAAAAGGGAGAGGAAGACGGGGTGCAGACCGCAGGAAAACAAGACCAAGGCCACAGAGGCGACAGAACACTACCAGCAACTGACCCACAAGCAGACCACCTGGAATGCAGTCAGAGTGCCCAGGAGGCCAATCCAGGAGGCCAAGAGGCGCCGGCAGGACGTGACAACCTAAACCAGGTACAAACCCGCTGCCAACAGGAAGGCAGCAACTGCGACAGGAGGTGGCAGTCCAGCGCCACAGGAGGAGCTGGAGGAAACCCAGGCCACAGTCATCAGTGTGGAGAGGGTGCAAGGAGTAGGGAGTACGGACACAGCTCGAGAGGACCTGACACAACAACAGGGTGAGGATCCAACAGGGACTGGGGGGACGGGGTGATGGGCACAATGCCACACATGCACAATGAGGTGTAACACACTGCACACCCACAATTACCCAGGGACATGTCCCCGATCCCTGTGGCACACTGCAGTACACACACATAGCAATCACAGCACATACCATGACAATGTGGTGCAAAGTGCAACACCCACACTGCAGAACAGGGGACACAACTGGGTCCGCCCAGGCGCAGAAACAGAACAATCACATTGGACAGAGCAGGGAACTGTGAGATGCATATCTACGGCTACAACCCCACATCAGCCATGTAGGCCAAATGTCCACTGTCCCAACACAAATAGCCAGCACCGCCCAAACAGTCACAATGTACATTGTCACACAGTCTGCATGTCGACAAGAACAAGGCGCCAACACAATGCCAACATGCACCTCCCCTTCACAATGCAGAGGGACAAACAACACCTCCAGCAGGTCAGAACAGACAACCCATCAGTGATGCCGGAGACGAACACCACACCTTCGACACCGACGCCCTACAACAGCCCATGGACATCCCACACAACCCACCACCAGGACCAGGACAGACAAGCTACTCAGAGGAGAACCCAGCCCCTCCAACAGACCACACAGCATGAAGCACCCGCAATCACGGCTGGCTCACAACACTTCACTGACCCACACATGGCACCCCAATGCCAGGTGTCAGAACGCCAAAAGGAGGTGGCCCAACAGGTGCGGGTGTTGCCGAACCCATGGAATGCGAACTAGAACACATACGTGGGTGTCCAATTCCCTTCAGGGACCACCTACACCCCACAAAGGAGACCCACACCTCCACAGAGACACATGCCCTATGTTCAAATCACCAATTCCAAGTTTCATCAAATAGTGCTGAAATGGGAGGTTGGATAAACAAATATGTAGAAGGAGGATGAAACGCTTGGATTTGGTGGATTACTCGTGGATGGCGGATAAAACCGTCATTCGAAGAATAATTATTATCGCATCACTATGTGATGACAGCATTGTGTCATAGGGTTTACTCATTATTAAATTCCATCAAATTATTAAACAAGAGATTATAGGTGGCTTTTAAACATATGGGTTACATTGAAGGATATGTAGTTTGCGACCACTACAAAATGGCGGCTATGTTTTTTCGCCACCTATGAGTGATTTACTAAGTCCATGGCGGATAAAATCGTCTTTAGAAGAACAATTATTATCGCATTACTATGTGATCATAGTTTCGTGCCATAGGGTTCAAACACTATTAACCTCCATTAAATATCAAAAAGAAGAGATCATAGGTGGCTTTTATATATATGGGTTGCACTGAGGGATATGTAGTTTAAGACCACTACAAAATGGTGGCTATGTTCTTCAACGCAAGCTATGTGCACATACACCAATTGATTTTAGGTGTTCATTCACCCGGGCTATTTAAACTCGGGAATCGGGACATCTAAACATGACCCGATCGCGTTCACGGAGCAGTTCGAAAGCCGGATTACAAGTAAGTGGGTGCTAGACTTGACTCGGGAGTTTCTTTCCAGCAAAGCCAGTTTTCCATTTAATTAATTAATTTTTAAATCTCGGCATAGTGACAACGAGTTAATCAATGGGGACCTCCTTAAAATGACAAACATCAGGTTTTGTCTTAAACATCTTAACTGGGGGACCGAGGATAGGCATTGCATATAAGTAAATTTAACTTTGAAAAACTGCATAATTGATGAGTCCCGATTTCCACCAAACATATTTAGCGGGCGGCAGTTTGTGCTCTGCGCTGTTTTCATAGGGGCAAAGGATATTTACAGGGCCTTACAAATAACTAATTGGTGTACATTGATAAGTTCTAAGTAAGGTTTTTGATGGCTCGATTTTTTCATAAAGCTAGATGTTTTTCCATATTGGAAAAGCGTTAGAATATGTCCATCCTCCGAATAAAGCACTGTTTCCTTGAGCATCTGTACTGTACACATGTATACTCCTTTAGGCCCCTGGTTAAAATTATAACAGCCTCAAATTTAGAACAAGGTTAAGAATATATTCATTGGGACTTTGTGAAGATTTTTTAATTTCAATTTTTCCCACAGATAGCAATGGGATTATCATACATACATTGTTGATTATAATGGCCCTTGATAATGTTTGAATGGATCACATTGGATGATGCACACACCATTGGAAAATACCTAAGGTATGTTCCAAAAGTAGAATTAGTGTAAAATAAAGAGGTAAAATAAATCTCTTCAAATTACAAATAGAATTATGATAAACATACCATCTGACTACATGTATGCTTTCCCCTCTCTGATCAGGATTTAATTCATTCTATCCACAAACCGAGTTTTCAAATAAAAGAAAATTTCCTCCATGAAACCTAGAGGAACAAACGTCTTACTGTCTCGGTAAGATTTATAATTACATTCTGAGAAATTATTTAATTGCCAGGAACTTAAAGGGCATTCGCTTGAATAAAGTAGTCGCAAAATACCTCTTTCTTCTTTTAGTTTCTCCTTATCGATCATGGCTTTCCACAACTCGTTTTATTTAAAAGATTTTGTGGTTATTACCCATCATTGGGCAAATTTTCATAATTATTGTGTTCAGCAGGTGGTTCGGGAATAGGAGTAGAAAACGAATCAACAATTGTATAGTCCAAATCAACATTGTTCATGAGACTCACTTGAGATGTGGGTTTTTTTTCTTTTTTTGTAAATTCATTTGTATTGTATGTACATATAGTCCAGTTACATTGTTTATATATCCCCTTTTTTTTTAAAAATGCTGTGTTTTATATGTTGTAAATATTGTAAATTTAATGTACATTATGTATATTTGTTTGTAGCCCTGAAGAAGTCCTTGATGGACGAAACGCGTAGGCTACCTTTTTTCGCTTTTAAAGAAGAATCTGAATAAAGAACTGGAACAAGACCAGACCTGCTGAATCATTTTTTGAATTTACCTTTTACTAATTGCTTTAATCCGAATTTGTTTAGGAGTGCTGGATCATTTTGATGTTTTAACACATGCACATATCATGTTGAACTGGCTACGGGCACGTGCCCCAGCCCCTTTATTGGCAGGGCCACATGTACAGTGACGCCTGTGCTGGATGTGTGTGGGGTGAGTATAAGCCAACCCCCACGGAGTGCTTGGTGCTGCCAACAACCTGAACAGTGGACACCAGTGTAATGGAAACAGAAAACACCAGCATAACAGAGTCAAATGCAGAGCAACATGGAGGGATCCGGAGTAAGGACAGAGGTCACCCAATATTTAGTCTGGAGGTTCCGTGAGTTGCAGTGCACTGAGGTAGGGGCACTAGAGAAGAGCGCGCTCATGTGAAGAAATTGCTAGGATTGTGTCCCTTCTGTTTAGTCCTGATGCAGATGCAGTGGGGTGTGTTACACCTGCATCAACTTCCTCATCAACGTCCCAGGTCTTCCCCACTGCATGAGGTGACATTGCTGCGCAGCCTCACAACAGCACAAAACTCAATCAGTAACGGACAATGTGCTTGCACTGAGTCACTGGCACCTGGAGTGCTGAGCAGGGTATCAGGCCGATGATGGCATCCACGACAGGTCTGAGCAACTCTGAAACGTTTCGACTCTGGCAGATAGCGGTTGCAGGTGGTCCTTGCAGTGGTGGCATGTGCCTCCTGCGGTGATGTGACATCCGGGCCGGTCAAGACTCAATGCCATGTGTGGGCCCTGGTGGCCCGCAGTTGGGGCCGGGGGAGGTGGACAGCGCAGGGCCACAGACACATGGCGTTGATGACCCCAAGACCATGCTACAGAGGCCATTCAATGTCTCAGAAGAAGGGGTCCCAGGCCTGAGCAGCACAGAGTTAGTGGCCCCGGATGCACTGCGGCCGGCACAGGCACCCAGCCACAGGACGGTGACTTGCGGTGCAGTCAGATGGGCCATGCGACCTGAGCGGGTCCCCATCAATGTCTGAGGTGTATGTTGCGGAGGGTTTCGGGAGACAGTGGAAGGTGTCCTCCAGGGCATGATGCAGAAGGTCTGATGTTATCTGGAAGCAGCAAATGGAGGACTGGAAAGCGCAACCCTCGTTTGCACCAACAATTCGGGATCAGCTACATGAGGATGAAAACTAGCCCCTAGTCCATAGACACAAACGCCACCAATGTACGACCAGTGAGTGTCCATGAATGTCGGGGAACAAACCTAGTGGCACAGGTGCTGTGAGGGGATGCAGTCTGCGATGATGCCGGTACACATATGTGAACTCCAAGAATGCCAAATCAAGGCTCTGTGACCTACTGGACCGCAGTGTAGGCCGGAGGCAGCGGTCAGCAGTGGCCCACAGCAACGGGTCGTTGGCTTGCGAGGCACAGAGTTAGTGACACAGTGGCAGTTGTCGGTAGTGTTCAATCACCTCTGTGACGCTGATCCTGTTCCCTCCGGACTGCAACATGTCATCCTCTTACGCCCCTCCGTGCGTGCGAAGAAATGTATTCTGCCTTTTGACTTACCGATGTTCAGTTCCCAATCTGTGATCCCACTCGTGCGCAGCGTAGGCCGAGGGCAGTGGTCTGCGTAGGCCCACAGACACGTGTGGTTGTGATGCCATGCACAGACTTGTTGCCACCACATCGGAGGGTGTATTGTGAATTGTTCTCTGCCTTAAATAATGTTCACTGCCATGGTGTAATCAAGACTCAGTTCCAAATGTGTGACCTACCTGACTGTGTGTAGGCCTGAGGCAGCGGTCAGCACGGCCCATTCACCGAGTGTCTCCGGCATAGGTTGGATGGCCCCACCAGCCTGCGTAGTTCAGGTTCAGTGGCACCATGTGTTAAGGTCACCTCCGCATATGTGACCCGGCATTCGTCCGGACTGAGCCGCATCTTCCTCTTACACCTCTCCGTGCGACCACTGGTGTGGACTCCGCCATTCGTGCTTTGCGAGTAGGTGCTGGATGTGTGACCTACTGGTCAGCAGGGTAGTCCTGGTCCCTCATCCACGTGTAGCAGGCTGGCGTTGAACAGGGTTAGTGGCACCACGTGTAGCCGGCTGACGTTGAACAGGGTTAGTGGCACCACATGTCGCAAGATGCCCATATGGAACTATGCCTCACTGATCGGGGGGGTCTGGTTCTGTGGCCGCTGGCCCGCATTTGGGGTCACTGCCATTCATGACTCAGGACACAGTTTCACATATGGGACCTACTGGTCTGAAGAGTAGGCCGGGGCGGCAGTGGAGTACGTCAACGAAAAAGGAATAAAGCGGGCCTGTGTCGTGGAGGCCGTGATGGTCTGAGGTGGCTGCCAAGGTCTCGGGCCTCGGGCTTGGGGCTTGCGCCGGCACGTGGTGGGCCCTCCTTGACACACGCCGGTGTCGGAAGGTGATCAGTGTGGCCTGGCTGCACAGGGGCTGGCCTGACGGGTTCGTAATCCAGCGTGCCGGGGTCCGGCAGGCGCACGGCATCGCAGGCAACTCCGCTCACGAGGATGGCATCGGCCTCGTGGCGAGTTGGGAGGCGCCGCCGTGGCAGAGACGTGGGTCTTTCTGGAAGAGGACCACCCCCAGGCCTACGTGCTTTTTATTCACACCCCTACGCTGGCGTGGCGTACGCCGGGCCATCCCACTCCGCTGACGCTTAGGGGGGGCGTAACAGGCAACATTTCCGCAAGGTCCCCCACTGGCTGGGGTGACATGGTGGTGTCCACTGTCCACTACACTCCATACACAAGCGGTGTATGTCGCCATGGATATGGGTGTGTTCTGCATACTGCGAGGTGTCCAGCACATCTCCGGCACTCTTGGCATTGTGTACTTTCCCAATCATGGTTCTACTGCATCCTTCACACATGCCTGGTTGCCACCTCTCCCCACATTCGGCTATTATGTGGCTGAGGTGCCATGCCATTGCTGGCTCATGTTCAGGGCTTGCCCATGTGGACATTGTAAGTTGTTCTGTCGTGTCTGGTGGGTGGGCATATTGTTGTGCCTGTTGTATGTGATTTTGTGACGTGTGCATTGCAAGCGTTGTGAGTTGCATGGTTGTGGAGTTGATGTGTGTGGGGTGTTCATTTGTATATTGCCAAGGTGCTGTGCATTTCCCTTGTTGCCATCCTGGGAACGCTGGTTGATGATGGACTGTCGGAGGATGAAGGTATCATGCACACTGGCTGTGTATTTGAAGGCGGCATTGTTGGGTGTTCCACGGTGTTCTGTTGTTGCCTGCACATTGGTGTGAGACGTGTGCTTCCTGTTGCGGTGATTGTGTGCTGTGTCACCAGGGGGCACAGGTAGTACATGTGTGCTGTGTATTGCCCCCAACACGTGCATGCATCCTGCTTGGGCGTATGGTCCTTGCTTGGTCTCCAGCGGATCTTGCGCATTGTGTTGGACTGGGGTACCAGGGTGATGGTGATGTCCAGGACAGGTGTGGGGCTGGCTGTGAGACTCCTCCGACTCTGGCGGGTGTTGGTTGGGGGGTCCCAGGGGCCAACAGGTGCAGCCATGCCATCAGCTTTGTGTGGGGTGGGATGTTGGTTGTCCGCTGTGTTGGTGCCGTAGGCCTGTTAGGCGATGATGGTCAGGATGCGTAGGTTGGTTGTCCCTTTCAGCCTGTAGTGGACGGTGACATTGTCAGATGTTGGGTCTGTGCGGCTGGTACGTTTCCTGGGGTTCAGCTGTCTTTGTCTGCGCTGCATCTGTGGTGGTCCGGGGGGGGGTTCCGGGTGTGGGTTGGGGTCCTGTGGTGGTGGAGGTGGGTGTTGTGGCCCTCTTGGGTGTCTGTGCCGCATGATGGGTGGCTCCATGGCATCTGTTGCCCTTCAGATGTGGCCCTGGGCTGTGCTCCCTTTTGTGGTGCTACCGCGCCTTATCGCCTGATTTGTGTTCTTATCGCCGATGTGGCTGGTCGCTGTGAATGTTGAGGTGTGATGTTGTCTCGGCTTTTCTCATGGGAACGCCTACTCTGCATCTCATTAACGATATTTGCGGGGGTCCTCTGTGGCGATGTTTTTTGCGGCTGCTATCGCGGGTAAACTGGTGCTGTGGGCTGTTTACACCGGCTTGTGAATGGGGGGGGTAAATTTATCACGACTTTGGCTGCGATAAAGTGCCGTTAATTCGGCAATAGCTCCTTGTGAATATGCCCCATAGACTTTAAAATCATCAGTGTAATTCACACATACATCTACTTTGAGGCAGCCCACTCTGCGTTGCAGGTGACAGCTTCGCTCCTGGTTAGGTTTTTGTCAACCCTGTGGCTGCTAGCTTCTGACAATTGGTCACTTTCCTCGCTGTACGGAAGGTGGTAGAAGATTTATGTCACTGGACCACCCTCTGAAATTCTTTGCCTTTTTTTTTTTGGGATCTCTTTTGATTATTAAAACTTCTTAAACCCCAATTGCTTGCCTCCATATAGACTAAATCCAATGTCTTGCATTGGCTTTTAGTTCTACTCCTTCTCCCACCACTGCATTGAAGTTCTCACAGGTGTACCCATGCTCAACAAATACCTTTCAATGTAACATGGCAGTGGTTTATTGGAATGTGGCCTGAATGCACTTTTTTTCTCAAGATTTTGCTTCCTCTAGGTTGTCACGATGAAGCATTTCTTCTATTGCACAAACTATTCTTTAAACATATACTGAAGGTCTGCACTGTATGAATATTTATCTGCTTAGAAATCGGCATGCTTACAGACGCCTAATGGACTCCAAAGAGATCGAATACATATCAAGAGTTGCATGGAGCAAAAAGTGAAGAAATGTTTACCACGCTAATAACTAACACAACAGTAAAGTATTGCGACTAGGCCTGGGCGGAACTTGTGGAATTTCACTGCGTGGAATTCCACAGAGTTGCCAAAAATTCTGCCTGATTCTGCAGAATTTCCCTAATGGGTGGAAAATGCCTGTCCTGCCGTTTGTGCTGCTTGTTTCACACCAGTGCGCATTCCATGCTTACAATCAGCGCGAACAGCACTACACGGTGCAATAGGGCATAGCCATTTTTTTTACCTGCTTCTGCTAGCTTGTCCTGCCTACTCTTTCCCAGCTTTTCAACTCTACCTAATTTACCCCCATCTGATCACCCACTTCCCAATCCCACCGTTTATTTATTTATTTGTATTACTGTCTGTTTTTTCCTGTGTGTGTTTTTTGCACTTTGTGTTTTTGTTTTCCTTTCCTGACGTTCTTTGTCCTCCGACTGTTTCCTTTTTCCTTCCTAATTTTCCAATCCCAGTTTGACTCCCTCATGTCCCATGCCATGGCAGAAGCAAGCAGCACCAGTGACACTCACACCCCACATGGGCGAAGCAGGTGAGAAGGGGTGCAGCCCTGCACCATTTTCAGTGAAGTGGCGGTGGCTGCACTTTTATTTTGGGTGCAGTGCCACCTCCCCCGCATGTTGGCAGCAAGGTGACAGGCCTGGCAAGGGTTCTCCCCATTGGGAGCATCGGCAGCTCTGAGAGCCAGTGCAGTGGTGTGTGTGCCACAGCACAGGGGCCCAGCGCACCCAGCAGCAGTTGAGGCATCACTGGGCCGATATCTTAAACCGGGATCAGGGCCTGCTAGGTTTCAAGGTTGAGGGGCTCGGTGAGTAATATTTTTGTTTTCTAAAAATTCTACTATCTTTTACTCACAAGTAAGTTAAGTTTATGTGATGATTGATCATATCTATATATATATTTACATATGTATATATCTATATCTATCTATATATCTATATCTATATATATATATATATATATATATATATATATATATATATATATATATATATATATATATACATATATATATATCATGCTCCTGGGGTGTCCAAAGATTGAGCCGCACTCGACGTGCGTGTGCCTTCCCCAAAGCATTTCATCTGGTATGGGGAGTTCCGTTAATTCGATCCCTTAAAAGCATCTGATTGGCCAGACGCGTTTCGCAATTAGCTTATATATATATATATACCGTCACATGAAAAGCACCCAACAGTGAAGGCGCCACACACAGTCGTGTTGGTTTCCTTTTATTTGCAGGACCTGCAGGGCAAACAACATCGCTCATTCCAGCTTGTAAATCAGCAAAAAGTACCAAACGCGTTTCGGGCGTCATCTCGCCCTTTGTCAATGGTTCCGGCTTGTATGGAGAAAGGGCAGCAATACTTCCCATCGCATTTGCAGTGGATTTTATAGTTTCGCCCATGTGGGCGTGTGTACGCATTGCATTGTGGTTAAAGTAGTTCTTACATCAATGATATTCCCTAATGGGTGCCGTAATGTTCTCCGTTGTTACAGTCTTAAAAAAAAATATATATATATATATTACCTACTGGCGGTCGCCAGTAGGTAGTTATAGTTAGGACCTCGTTTCTATTCAAAACGCGTTTTTTGTTTTGCCAATAACTTTGGCGTCATTTGACGAATCTTTGCGAAATTTTCAGAAACTAATAGCCCGCTCCGGTCAGCTCCTGTCTTGAAAGTTTCGGGGTTATTCGTTAAGCGGGGGCCGAGAAAAAAGGGGGGTACCAAAACGCATTTTCCCCATGTTAATTTCCATAGGAGTTTTAGACAAAGCTACAGCCCGAACTGCTGAACGGGTTTACACCAAATTTGGCAAAAAGGTAGGTCTTGATCCAGAAAGCGACCTTTTTTTTAAATAGTGTAAATTTGTTCAGTAGTTCCTGAGAAATTAAAAAAGAAAAATATCGATATCTGAGCACCGAGGAGGAGTCGCGACTCCTCCCGGGCACGAGCTTCACTCTGATTGGCTGCCAACACTCTAATCCAGAATGTATTGGCACCCATCTTGTGACTCGGGGCCAACTAGCCCACCAGTTACCTCCAATATGTGCTAGGGAGCTGCGTTGCAGAGAGGTGGTTCGAGGCCATGCCCCTCTTTACAGCACTCTGCTAACACACCTCTTGGCGCACTGCTGGTGGGGCGATGAGGTCCTCTTGTGTCCTGAGGACCTCAGAACACAAGTGGACTTCATCCCCCGAGTAGCAGTGCACCAAGAGGTGCGTTTGCACAGTGGTGTAAAAAGGGGGCGTGGCCTCAGACCACCTCTCTGCAATCCAGCTGTGTGGCGCTTACTGGAGGTACCTGGTGGGCTAGTTGGCCCCCAGGGACACTCAGTATTCAAGGGGACTTAATGCCCCAACTTAGAACGCGCCAGGGGGCGTGTTTGCAGAGTGGTGGAGAAAGGGGGCGTGGCCTGTGTCCACCTGTCTGCAATCCAGCTCTGTAGCGCTTACTGGAGGTACCTGGCGGGCAAGTTGGCCCCCAGGGACCCTCAGTATTCAAAGGGAATTAATTCCCCAACTTACAACACGCCAGGGGGCGCGTTTGCAGAGTGGTGGAGAAAGGGGGCGTGGCCTAGTATGAGAAGTTAGCAATCCTGCTGTGTGGGACTTACTAGAGGTAATAGGAGGGTAGTTGGCCCCAAGGTTGACGTTGGGGGCTAACTACCCCTCCTGTTACCTCCAGTAAATCTCACACAGTGGGATTGCTAAGATGTGTTCGGAGGCCACGCTCACCTTTCTCCACCACTCTGCAAACGCGAGTGCTATGTTATAGTTAGAAATTAGCATTTAAAAATCTTTGAAATTCACTGAAAAAACCATAGGTTTCAGGGACGTTATAGTTAGAAATTAGCATTTAAAAAACCTTTGAAATTCACTGAAAAAACCATAGGTTTCAGGGACGTTATAGTTAGAAATTAGCATTTAAAAAACCTTTGAAATTCACTAAGAAAACCATAGGTTTCAGGGACGTTATAGTTAGTTGGACATTTCACTCGTACAAAACCAGAGAAATTCGGCCGTTATAGTTAGTTGAGCTAACTATAACTCGCGCCCTCGCAATGCACTGCTGATGACGTCACATATTACAACATTCATGACATGGTCAGTGACATCACTGATGACATCACTGATGACATCACTGATGACATCACCCAGTGACTGTGTGTTTCTGTAAAGTTCAAATATGTTTTATATATATATATATATATATGCCATGGTGTTTTGAAGTATGAGTGGGTGTATGAGTGTCTGAATAGATGATTTAGTAGGTGCGTGACTGACTGTATAACTCAGCGATTAAACGTTTCTTACTGAATGCATGGTTTAGTGCGTAAACTGTGTAAATGTCTGTATCAGTGTGTCAGTTGGTGTGTAAGCGGCTGCATGGGTTAGTGAGTAGCTACATGAGTGTCTATTTGGGTTATTGATTGGTTGTCTGAGTATCTGTATGGGTGCCTGAGTGTCTGTGTGGGCGGGTGGGGGGGTGTGACTCTGTGCATAGATGTGTGAGTGGGTAATTCACTGGGTGTATGGGTTCAAGAGTGCATCTGTGAAGGGCTGTATGGGTGGGTGAGTATGTGTATGGGTGTGTTGGTGAGTGAATGGGTGTCTCAGTGGTACATGTGTGAGTAACTACATCTGTAAAAGGCAGTATATGTGAGTGTTGGAGTATATAAATCACTATATGTGAGAGTGAGTGATTGTGAGAGTGACTGTATGGATGAGTGTGTGCTTGTATCAGTGATTGTATAAGAGAGTAAGTATGTGTTAGTATCTGTATGAATAATTGAGGTGGTATGTGTATAACTGTATAGGTGAGTAAATGGGAGTGTGAATGATTCTTTGCATGATTGACTAGGTGTGTGAGTAACTCTATGGATGAGTGGCAATGTGTGAGTGTCTGTATAGGTGTATGAGTGCAAATGATAGTGCTGTATTGATCAGTGACTGCATGTATGAGTGACTGTATGGGTGAATGAGTGGACGCGTGTGTAGACCTAGGAATCAGTGAGTGGGTATGTAGTAACTGGTATTGGTGTGTCTATGGTTTTAAAAATGGTAGTCTGTATTTTACAGTGGGTGTATCAAAGGTTATATTAGGGTATGAGAAGGTGCATCAGATTATCACATGGATGATGTCATCAGTGATTTCATTTGAGATGTCATCAGTGATGTCATCAGTGATGTCACTGACCATGTCATGAATGATGTAATATGTGACATCATCAGCAGTGCATTGCGAGGGCGCGAGTTATAGTTAGCTCAACTAACTATAATGGCCAAATTTCTCTGGTTTTGTACGAGTGAAATGTCCAACTAACTATAACGTCCCAGAAACCTATGGTTTTTTCAGTGAATTTCAAAGGTTTTTTAAATGCTAATTTCTAACTATAACGTCCCTGAAACCTATCGTTTTTCAGTGAATATATATATATATATAGATAGATATAGATATATACACACACATATTTAAATATCTTCTAAACAAACAAACAATCAACTTTCATTTGGCGGTGCTGAGCTACTCAAGGGAAGGTGCATTCTCACATTCTCAGCACGCTGACTAGCAGTTTTTTAATATGAAACTATATTCTGTGATCAACCCAGAACAAGGGAGCACACTCAAGTCAGAACATTTTCACTTTTATTTACATAAAAGCACAGAGAATAAACCAACACATCTGTTCAGTTTCACTATGAAATCCTTTAAGGAAAATCACTTTTTGATTATGTTGATAAATTCCTTGCAGCCAGTGCTAGTGCATTATGTGATGCATGTGTGGGAAAAACTTGCCCGTTTGACTAATCACATCAAAATTTCCAATGGCCGGGGGCGTGGCCAACAGCCGGAGAAGATGGGCGCACACTAGTGTGGCTCCGGCCCCCTCTGCCGTTTTCCTTGAAATATCCGACATTAATCTGTCCTCACTGGACACTCACTAAAGTGCAGGGACACCCGGCACGGCAGGTTGACGCTCCAGTCGGCCGTCGGTGGCTGGCGGGGCTGCCGTACACTCGTGAAAGTTGAGGCCTGTGTAATCCGAGAAGCTGCATCGGGATGCGGGCGTGAGCCCGGCTTGGAGACGGTGGGCCCGGCAGTGCAGTCGCGGCATACACAGCGACACAGTGGTGAAGGGGGACTGCCTCATATGCGGAGTGACTAGTCCCTGGGCCCGGCAGCAGACTGGCGGAAGGCCGGGGGCGGTGCTCTCGGCCGGCCGAGAATCAGCGGCAGAAGTCAGCTGAAAGGGGCCTGAGCCCAGCCCAGCATGGATGCCATCCAAAGTCCGGTGAGGAGCGTGCTGGACCCCCGGGGCAGGCGGTGATACTCTGCACCTACAATCAAGGGTGGGAAGCCTGTGAGCAGAGAGAATAAAGAGTGCGATGGGCACTCTGCAGAAAACCTGGGAGGCCTGCCCCGCATGCGGCCGGTAGGACTGCTGAATAAGTGCTAGTTTGCAGCAGCACCATAACTTGCCTCTCAACCACACCCTAATTGGAAAAGCGCACCACCGAACCGACAGCAGCGCAGAAGTCAACTCCTGGGGAGAGAACCCGCCTGTAGGACCAGTGAATAGTGTGCAGAGATCCCTGGACAGGCGATGGAAAGTCACACCACTATTTGAATGCGCTCCGGGTCCTGAAAGCTGGGAGACAGGTGTGCGCAGGGGACACAGCGGCCGGAGCAGATAGCCAGCTTCACCTGCGGCCGAGGCGCCGCTCTGGGCACGCAGCAGCTCCAAACTACCGCCTGGCCACAGTTAAACAGCGTAATTGCACCTGATCGCAGCAAGCAGCACAGGCACGTATTGTAAGGACATGTAAGTTCGTAAGGGGAAGCTGACAGGCCGCGTGGGGGATCGCTGGCAGGCGGCGGCGAGTACCCTGAAAACACTCGCACTAAGTCATTGCAGGTGCCATTTCAGATGCAATACTTTCGGACAATAGAGGCGGGCGCGGCTCGCATCAACCCAAGCTCGATACATTTTCATGGCAGAAAGTGCAAGATGGGGTGACGGTGCAGCCAGACCGAGAGCAAGAGACACAACAGAAACAAGCTGAAAAGGAATCCTCCACGCTGCAGGATATAATGGCGGCCATCACCAGTGTGCGCACCTCCTTAGAGTGGCGCTCGGACTCAATATCCACAGACATCTCCCTGCTATGGGCGGACTTGAGAAAAATGGACACTCGGGTCAAAGAAGAGGAAGATGTGACCCACGGTCTGGTCTCGGACACAACAGCCCTGAGGAAACAAGTTTCGGAATTGCAAGCCACCAGCGAAGCATTAGCAGTGCAGCTGGATGATTATGAGGGCAGATCAAGCAGAAATAATGTTAGAATTCTGGGAGTGCCAGAGCGAGCCGAGGGATGAGCTGCAGATCTCTTTGTGGAGGACCTAGTCACGAAACATCTGCAGCCCCAAAATCTCTCCAACTACTTCTCTATAGAGCGGGCGCATCGTGTACCAGGAGGTAGACCCAGGCCGGGAGCGCCTCCCCCCGACCCATCCTGGCGCAAGTGTTCAATTACAGAGACCGAGACAATATTCTCCAAACTGCCCGTAGCGCACCGCCTCTCAAATACGAAAACAGTACAATAACTTTCTTTCCCGACTTCACTATGAAGGTGCAGAAACAGAGGCGCAATTTCCTGGAGGTCAAAAAATCCCTCAGAGAGAAGGAGTTAAAGTATGCAATGTTGTTTCCAGCAAAGCTCAGGGTTGAGGCAGAGGGCAAAAGCTGGTTCTTGACCCAGCCGGGAGATGTTTGGGACTGGCTGGAGGGATGGTGGAACGTAGGCGATCGGGATAACCCAGATCGACGAGAGCGACAACAGGGGAGAACACAGAGACGACAGGATCCTAATCAAGAAGAAGGACATCTCACCAATAAAAAGACCAACACATAAGCCAGCACAGCAGGAACTGCATTTGGGGATTCGACTTTCTCGGTGCCCAAGAGATGCTGAGAGACCTCCCAAAGACAATTTTGCACGGTCTCTGGGACTACCGGAGCAGGCTAATTGACAGTAGTGGAACTGTACTAGTGGCTGGCTGTTTGGTACTGCGACAAGGGCTGGGACAGCTGCCGGAACAATACAGAAGAAGAGACGGCTGGGTATAACGATAACTGCATTTATGTATCCATTGTAGTAAACTGTCCAGTTAAAGTTGAGGGGCGGGTGGAGGGGGTGTTTGGCACATGGCTCCTCCGACTCAGTAATGGGTGGGCGACGGGCACTCTACAAAGATGGGGAGGTGGGCATTTCTGAAACTGTCATGCAGGGAGGGGGAGGGGCTGTTTTTAGGGGGGGTCATTGTAAATTTTGTTATACTGTTTTCTTGCAACAGCAATATAGTTTGTTAATGGCACTCCAGAGACCACGCCTCTTATCGCAGACTAGAGGATCGCTTATGCAGCACAAGACACAAGTCAGCCGAGTCCACATACCGGGCAGATCCACCTATCGCTCCTCACGCAACGACTACGTAGATGGCCACTGAAAATACACAGGGGACAGGCATGCCCGAGATGGAGGGGAGGGCAGAAACATCATTCTGAATACTCTCTTGGAACGTTAACATCTTAGGGGACAAACTTAAAAGGGCGATAGTGCTTCAATATATTAAAAGACAGGATCCAGATGTGGTGCTGCTCCAGGAGACCCATCTGGTTGGGAATACCTGTGAGGCGCTTAACAGATGGGGCTATAAACTCATTGCACATTCAGGGTTTACCTCAGGCTCTAGGGGGGCAGGGTTATTGGTACGCAAACTAGTCCCCTTCACAGTGGCGAGCATACACACAGACAAGCAAGGCAGATTTGCAGGGGCGACTGGTTTCTGGGAGGGCAGAAGGATCAATATCTTGTCGGCAACTCGGCATACGTACCCCCTGCACTACATAATGTGGCATTACCCGACTTGAACAAAATGATTCTGGACTTCCCTGAAGGGGCACTAGTGATAGGTAGTGACCTAAACATGACTCTTAATGACTGGATAGATAGATTCCCGCCAAGAACTAATACACCCACCCGCAACATTATGGCGGAATTCCTGACCGCCCTTGGCCTTGTAGACGTGTGGCTAGAAGCTCACCCTGAAACACGACAGTTCACGTTCCACTCGGGGGCACACAACAGCTTGTCCCGAATAGACCGCATCCTCACTGTTGTGGAAGACAAACGATACTTCACAGACGTCAAACACCTGGCCAGGGGAATTTCGGTTCATGCACCGCTGTGGTCAAAATATAGCTTGGGTAGGAAATTCACGCGGAGATCCATATCGATCGGTCCTTGGCACCTCACAATTCCGCATATTAAAGCTGACATCGTAAAAACCACAGAGTGCTACTTCAAAGAAAACGTGGGGTCGGTCCAGTCTCCTCAGACCATTTGGGAGGCCTACAAGGCAGTTTTGAAGGGGCAGGTGCTCTCCCTTATGGTCGGACATGGGAAAGAAAAGAAGGCAAAGCTAGATACATTGGAGCGGGACTTGCTGGCTCTCTAGCAGTCCCCCACCCCTTTAGTAGACGAAGACACCAAGCATGCACTAGAGGTAAGGCAGCAAGAATATAGAAACCTAGTGACGGAAACAGCCAGAGGCAGACTCCAGGCGATACAGCATAGAGTCTACGAGCTGGGAGATAGAGCAGGCAAGCTACTTGCCTGGCTGGATAAAAGAGAAAAGGCGGATAGATGGGTAATGACAATTTGGGGAGCGGAAGGGGAATGGCTGCGTGACCCGCAAGAAATTGCGCAGGCCTTCGCAGCCCACTATATGCATCTTTATTCCCCGGAGGCACCAGGCAATATAGAGGAATCCAGAGAATTATTAGCAGACATCCCAATTCGGGCCCTCTCAAAAGAAGATAGGAAATCGCTCGAGGAAGATCTCACGGTGGTGGTAATAGGTGCAGCTATAAATAGCGTACAATCCGGTAAAGCTATGGGACCAAATGGTATCCCAATTGAGCTCTTTAAATTAAATGCCACTAAGGTGGCGCCTCACCTCCTAAATTTGTACGAGGAAAGTAGACAGGTGGGTTTATTACCCAGCGATCAGAGACTAGCATCGGTTGTAGTCATACATAAGAAGGGCAAGCCAGCGGAGGAATGCTCCTCCTATAGGCCGATCTCCCTCCTCAATGTGGAGGTCAAAATTCTGGCCAAGGTCCTGGCTCGATGGTTGATCCCAGTGGTGGCCAAGCTCGTGCATCCGGACCAGTCCGGATTTATGCCAGGACGCAATACTGCTCTCAACCTGAGGCGACTAAACGCAGTTTTGGGCCGAAGGGACTCTATCCGGGAAGATGCAACAATACTATCACTGGATGCTCATATGGCCTTCGATACGGTCGAGTGGTCGTACATGTTTGCAGTCTTAGATCGCATGGAGTTGGGCGGAAAGTTTATTGAATGGCTCCAACTATTATGTACCGCACCTTTGGCCCAAGTCGTAGTAAACGGGCGAACATCAAACACTTTTACGTTAAATCGGGGAACGAGGCAGGGTTGCCCTCTGTCTCCGCTATTGTTCGCCATGATTCTGGAGCCCTTAGCGAGTTGGATACGTGGAGACCCATTTATCCGGGGCTACAATGGACAGAGGGACGCGAAGATAGAATTTCGCTCTATGCGGATGATGTACTCCTATACGTAGCGTCGCCACGACCCTCCATCGACAGGATACTCCAAATCTGCACCACTTTTGGATGATCAACTGGTCCAAGTCCGTGGTGTTCCCCCTACGGGGGCCTGCTCCTGTCCTGCCTGCAGGCTGTGAAGCAAACATTGTGATGCAAGGATTCATATATTCAGGTATTTATGTCACTTCCAGGGAGGTTCTTTTTTATGAGCGTAATCTCCTTGCTCCACTGGTCCAACTAAGGGGAGACGTGCAGCACTGGTGTGCCCTGCCGCTATCCCTGTTGGGAAGAGCGGCGTTTTTCAACATGATGGCACTGCAGCGGTTCCTCTATGTTCTGCAAAATACGCCCTACGAGATTCCTGAAGCATACTTCAGATCTATAGACGGGGAGGTCAGGAACCTGCTCTGGGATGGGAAGCCGCCCTGTATAGCAGCCCACAAACTTGCCTGGGGCTGGTACGATGGAGGAATCGTGCTACCCAATATTCGGGCGTACTACTGGGCAGCCCAATTGGTAGTCATAAACAAATGGGTCGGGGGGTACAGCGAAGCACTATATACCAACCCCAAACAGTAGAAGCTCACGGGGTCTACGGCCCAAACGGTAGCCATCTGGCATAGAGTCACTAAACATCTCGGATGGGGGAACAAGGTGATGCTCACCACACCCCTCTGGTGGACAGAGCGCCTGGGAAAGCTGGGCCACTACCACAGCTTTAATAAATGGGACACCATTGAATGTCAAGGGTGAATGATCTGTGGGCAAGGGGGAAAATAATCCCATTTACGGAACTGCAGAAAGAATACGAGCTATCTGAGAAGGAATTCTTCAGATATTCCCAAACACGGCATGCCCTCAAGGGGGCGGTCCCGGGAGGGGAGGACGTACCGGAGGCATCACAGTTGGAGGACAGGCTCCTGTCCGAGCATATACAATGCAAAGCTATATCCCTGACCTACAAAAAAATTATTAACAACTTACCTGACCCGCTCCTTACTCTACGTGAACGCTGGCAGGCTGACATTGGGTACCTAGAGGAGGAGGACGGGAGGGAGGCACTTGCGTTGCACCGTGAAGTGGCAATATCATCACAATTGTGTCTCGTCCAGTTAAAAACACTCCATAAATCATACATTGCATGCGCTACACTGGTCAAAATGGGCAAGACTGATGAGGCTCGGTGCAGAAGGCTATGTGGGGATACTGGCATTTTCTTCCATATTTTCTGGGAGTATCCCTTGATTAAATCATCCTGGGAAGCAATAATCATGTGTTTGAAAGATGCATGTGGTGGGGTTATTCAATTGTCCCCGAAACTGTGCCTGTTGAATATATGGGAGGCAACTGATATGAATTTGACTGAACAGCTCTGGACTACTATGGGCCACATGATTGCAAAACGTAATTTTGCCCGGAGGTGGGGAGCAGCAGAATCACCAACCTTGGCGGATTGGGAGAGGGACATGGACTGGTGCATGATTGCTCAAGTCGAGGTCTATAAGAACAGAGGATGCCCTCGGAAGTGGGACCGGGTTTGGGGAAAGTGGAATTCGTTCAGAGGGAATATTTGCAACCCCCCCCCCACGCCCGGAGTATCAATACCGATGGAGCAGGCGGCAGAGTGGAGGCTCTGGACGAGGACATGTAAGGTGGTCTTAATGTTTGAGTACACAAGAAGTCTTAGTAGCTGTAATCAACTGTCATGTTCAGTGAGACTGGTCAATGTATCACTGCTGCAATGTTTTGTTGATATGCTTAATAAAAAGATTATACAAAAAACAAAATTCCAATGGCCTTAGGGTACCAGCAATGTTCTGTTATTGTACCACTATAGTATGAACAAGTGTTTGAACTGAGCATTACAATTCATGTTTTTCATTTTTTTCTTTCTTGATATAGCTTCTCCTGCTGCTGGAGGTCACCCATCCTGGCAGGAGATAGCCACTTGGCTGTGGCAGAAGAGACTGGAGGCCATCGTGGCTGAATACTGCCAGCTGGTGGCCTTGGAGGACGAGGAAGAGGCACATGCCTCCAGTTCCATGGGCCACCAGCCTGACATGCCTCTATCTTGGCCACACCAATGCTGGTGGCATCTGCAGCTGGGGTTCACTGCTGCGCAGCAGAACACCACCACCACCCCTCCTCATCATTGACAACAACAGACCGCCTTCTCCACCACACCCTATGCAAGCTGGCGCTGCTCCAGCATAGGCAACAGAGCCTGGCCCAGGACCTGGCCTGCCTACACGCCCGGATGGATGCCCTCAAAGCCCTTTTTTATTGAACTTTTTTTTGTTGGGAGGGACTGTGTCATTGTGGTTGGAGGGGGTGAGAACTAGGAAGGGAAGTTGGGGAAAGGATCGGACTCTGGATATTTGGGGGGTTTTGCTTGGGGAGAGTGGTGGGTCTGTTGTGGGTGGGTTTCCTATCTAAAAAAATTAATGTTTGTTTGATGCATATCACTTGCTATCTGTCTTTTATCTTTGCTGTGCTAATTAGCGTAGCATTGTGGTTTTTTCACTGACAAAAAGTTGTCCTCTGAAATTGTCACATATTATACAGTACATTAACTTTTTCCCCTAGACTTTCCATACCTGAAGTCCCTTACCATGTATTTCTTCATTAGTTTCCTTTACTTCCCTCTTCCTGCAGTCCTGTATACTCTGCTACAAGAGTGGGAACAGATTAGTTCTGTTTGACGTTTTGCTTGAGGAAGTTTTGCAGCACCCAGCCACCTATCAAAGTGTATACTAGTTAATCCCCTTGTCCTACTGCCATCTGTAACTATTGACTACTAGGGGGGTATGCCAACAACATACACAAAAATCTTAATCTTACTTACCTATCTCTGCTTTCAAAGAACAACTTCAGTAATAAGCTCCGAACTAGTTCATTTCTTAGTTCCTTAGTTCTTACCTGAAGAGATGAAGCAACAGCTGCTAACTCTCTCAATCGTTCCAAACCTTATTGCAGGGTTTCCCTATGGACCTTCTTAGTGGTGGTGGTCTTAATGGGCTAGCACTAACAGCAAAGACATCACAAAGAGAGGGCCCACTCCCATCTATTCCGAATGAGGTGATCTCCAACTGTAGGATTATTCAGAAGGATTATCCATCACAGGCACCTAGACTGAAAGAAAACACAGAGTTAGTGGGTTATTAAAGACTGAGACCTGACTACCTTGACCAAAAACTCAAATTACAAAAACTAGCATCAGAACGTCTAAGACTTCTAAGCAAGCCGGAAAGCCACTAACTTTTTAATTTCTTAAAAAACATTCAAACTAAACTCCTCAAGCCATGACTCAGGAAAATGTTAGGTTACTCCATGTTGCATTTCGGCAACACAAGGCCTGATTCAGAAAGGTGAAGTATGTTACACTTTTGATGTTAGTTGACTCTTGCAGTGTAAGTTTACGACTAGAAACTTTTCCATCAGTAACTTTATGAGTAGCAACTTTACGAGTAGTAAGTAACCCCTATCACTTTAGAAGGAGTTACTATTACTACTAGTTAGTTACTACTTGTAAAGTGACTACTCGTAAAGTTGCTAGTAGTTGTTATCAAAAGTGTAACTTTACCTTTGTGAATCAGGCTACATAGTGTACACTAGTACTACCTATCATGGGACAGACATTGTTCTAACTAAGACTTATTAAACCCCCTAGGTGGCGATTCTGTTTTTTCTTTCATTATCTTTCATTTGCCTGAACACATTAGTGTGGTGATGGTGGCACGAGGAGTGGTGAAAGCAACCCTTCCTTCTTGTATTAATCCCTGAGCTAAGTAAGGGGATAAGACTCCTGCTTTCTGCAGGACTTACTGTATAGAGAAAACTTACCTGTGACACTTTCTCTTGTTTCGAGAGGCTCGGATTCCAATTGCCGCTGGCTGGACCTCCAGGAGCCCAAGGGAACAGAAAGAAAGAGGAAGATTTGAGAAGAAAAGCAAACTATAATCTGTTATACAACAAAACCTTTATACCCCTACCAATTGACTGGCGTTGACTACATACTACTCATTACTTCTGTATCTGCATCTGCACCGCATGCACCATATGCTGAGACTCTGATAGTCTAAGTAGCCTAATTGGGAACTTTATTTGTCTGTCTTTTTGTCGAGGCTCCGGCTTGGGGCCTGAACCCTTTCTAGACACTCTACAAATTCATTAGTCCCCAGTGCCTGGAGCTCTGCAGAGGGGGTGAGGCCTGTACACCTTCACATTTATAGCCTGTTTACAGGAGGAGCGCGCTTCTCACTTCAAACACGGGCAAACACAAAGCAGCTGGGTTGGTCTTTGGAATAACTGCCAACCCACATGCAACATTGACAATTGACAGCATGCTCGAGAGGGCTGTGGGATAATCTAAAACACGATTATGCTTACTGAACACAGGTTATGATTAGATATTTCCATTTCCAATGGCATTGCATCAAGGTCTCCAAGGTCTCTAGATCCTGGGACTTTGGCACAAACGATCCTTGTAGCCATTGTAAATGGTAATGTGGAATCTGCCCTCGGGCCTGTTGTTAAGAGGAAAAAACTAGCAGGAAAGTCTCCAGCGACATAAAGAAAACAAAGTGATCAGCAACAGGGCCAACTCGTCACCTGTCTTCAAGTACAGAATCGATCGCAATTAACCCAGACACTAGATTCTGTGACCTCTGACTCCTTAAATTATGATGGCTTATGTGGGAAATTTAGTGTGATTCTGGAGGGAAACTGAAACTGATTATGAAGCAACTCAATCGAATTGAGAGCTGTTTGACAGCTATATCCAGCCAGCCAAATGCCACTGTAGTTAGAAGCATTCCATTCTTGCAGATAAGAAACTCCGTCTGTGGGGAAGGGGATGTCAATGTACAAGAATCTGCAAAACCTCTGGAAGTAGCTCAGGCTTCTGGTAAAAATCGGCCTGAGGGAGGACCTTGTCACACTTGTAACACAGATGTATTGAACCCAAGGCCCTCTGGGGTTAGAGCATTTAACGAAGATCCAAGTGGAGTATGTCTTATTCCTAACAAAGAGATACTGAATTTGCCCCCTGCAGTTTGCCCCTATGGCCTGGTGCTGGCAGGAGCCCCCCACTTAGGAGCGATCAGACTGAGTCATTGGAGAAGCTAAGTAATAAAACTGAGATTTTGATGGTGCAGAAGGTTGCGTGGGTGGGATGTTCAAGCAAGGACATTGATTGGGATTGCATTGTGGTAAATTTCCAGAAACCCTCTAGTGTAAGAAACATACTGAACATGCAAGAGGATAGTAATAGTAATGGTACCAGAATTTCCTCACTTCCCCATGGCTACATTTATAAGCCCAGAAAGATGATTGTCCCGAGTGCACCATTTAACTGATTTAGCTCTAGGCCCCCATTGGTTTACCAGAATAGGTTCCTTGCCCTGAGTGATCTCGAAGGGCTTGACTGACTGTATGCTAGAATTAATGCTAGCAAGGAACCAACACCCAGCCCCATAGTGCCATCATCCCAATCTGCAACCCTAGCACTCTTAGGTGATGTTACGGTCCAAAGTCATGGCTTTGCTCTCCAGCCTATCCCTGAAAACCATTGTTCCATCAGTAAAAATAGCAAAAAGCAGGCCTCACACTACCCATCTTGGAGCTTAGTATCATGGAACATTGCTGGTTTAAAAACAAAACTAGTTTATCCAGTTTAGGGTTCTTTCATAGATGACTATGAAATCTGCATATTCCAAGAGAAGTGGAGAGTAGATCCTCATTTTAAATGTAGTTGTTTGACCTTCTATTCACCTGCTGTTGCTTTGGAAAGAGGCCGCCCTGCTGGGGGCCTCATTATCTGGGTAAAGAATTCTTTAAATTGTTAGGTCAAAAGGCTCCCTGGATCCTCTCCCAATATGCTTGGCCTCTCCCTACGTAAAGGAAATACATGTGAATACTTAGTTAATGTATATAACAGGCCCATTGGTGTGAACAAGGAATCACGACGCTATAATTATTAGATGAATTGTTGGCTGCTCTACCATACAATGCATGTGCAATAGTAGCTGTTGATCTAAATGTGTCATTTGAACCCCTTATTTATTGCGATGTGAACATAGCTGAGGAGGAGGATGCCATATGGCATATACCGAAACTAGGCTTTTTCAAAGCAAAGAGGGGCTCATTTAAAGCAAATCAGTTACTAGGAACAAAACTAAAATTAGGGTTACGTGCTGGCAATAGCAGGTCTCCATGAGACCAGTAAGGGGCCTGTACCTTTAAGCGGCTGAATTATGCCAGCAGAATAGATTATTTCCTATTATCTCTAAACATGTGGCAATTTATGAAGGATATGATAGTCCTAGATAGGTCCGAAAGTGACCATAATGCCCTCAATGATGGTGGATTCAACCCAGATCTGTGACTGGGGGTGAGTGTTTGAAAAGTTTCAGCACTCCGTCCATCATCTCCTTGTGTTTGCTTTGTTCACCCTAAGTTGGCAGGGTATGCCCAGACGTGGGTCCCTTGCTCACTTTGCCACTGGATTCAAGCTAGCCTGGCTGATGAGGGCTGTTAGCCCGAAACCGGTCCTAGGATGCTTGTTTCCGGTCCAGGGAAGACATGGCTTGGCAGTTCGGGCTGGACTGTTCCCATGAGGCACAGGGTCGAGACTGATTTGCATATAGCTGTGTCTGAACTGGGGTGGCAAAGTGAGCTAAAGAGTGATGATGGATTCAACCCAGATCTGTGACTGGGGGTGAGTGTTTGAAAAGTTTCAGCACTCCGTCCATCATCTCCTTGGTTTTCCTCAAACTGGAACTGGCAGGCTCTGGAGCTGAGATTCTTAAACCATCACTCCAGGGGGATCTGTCCCTATCTAATAACAAAACAGCTTTAAAGGGGGGGGTGGAAGCCCACCCTGATATATTAAGGCAGAGTAGCTGAAACGTTGGGTAAAATGGAGAATCTGTTAGATCAAGAGGGAGCCCCAGAACTTATTGTTATGCAACATAAGAACTTGTTCAATGAACTAAGGGTTTTTGTTCCAAAGGGCACCCAAGAACGTGTTGGAAATTATGAAAACAACGCATCCCTGCTATAGCACAAAGTGTGGACAAGCAAAATCTTCCCTCCTAAAAGCAATACAATCACAAGACTATAGTGCTATTCCAGGAGCGAGGAAGCACTCCAAGAAGGTACTAGACAAAAATCGAGAACAAGCTGGGAAACAGAAACTTGGCTAGACCTGGCCTCAGCAGCAAAAACAGGTGATGCAAAGGTCTTTTGGGGCATCATTGCGCTTGGAGGCCGGTCTATTGTATCTACAGTTGATTCAATGTACAACCACAATGTTGGGTTGAGCATTGTGGAAACCTGTATGCTGGCTTCGTAGGGACTGAAATGGGAAATCATAGAAAGGAACAACAGGGCAAAGTAGTTAGATCCACTAGAGATCTCCAAGGAAGAAACTTTTATAGACATAAAGTCAATCATCCCCAGAAAAGCCCCAGGCCCAGATTGTATTCATGCTGCCCTATATGTCTCTGAGCCTGGCATCTGGGTGCCCTACATACTACATAAATTCACTCTCTAGGGTGATTCTAAATGGAGGAACAATACCAACATCATGGAAGCAAGCAGAGATAATCCCTATTTCCTTAAAAGGACAGCCTGTTGATCCTGCTAACGTTAGACCCATCAGTACCATTGACAGGCTCCAAAAGATCGTTTGCCAATATGTTTTAGAGAAACTGATGCAGTGGGCCTCAATATAGTGCACATTTGTCTAGTGTATCTTCTGTTATCCCATGGAAGCAACAAACAATGGTAGTCTTGTATAAGATTAAAGATCTTTACTGGCAGCCCAGCAATGGCACGAAAAAACAGAAGGATAGGGATGGAGGGCATTGCCTTGTTCATGTCATTTAAGTGAATGGGGAGGCTTCTAATGTACAATATAAGGCAAAGTTCCTAGGCAGTCAAATGGCTTAAATTGGTTTAAACACTCATCAACAAAAACAAGAATGATAAGAAGAACTCAGTGTGAATAGAATGAAGCTACATTAAAATACTTGAGAAGAGCCATCTGTTAGCCACCTCACACTAATTGTTGTTGTTCATGTCATTTTGTCTTTTAGTATGTCCATGTATATAGATTAATGTTTTGTCTATTTGAGACCAATTGTTTGGCTATTCAAAATCACAATTGCATCAGAATCATATAATGTCTACTACATTAATGGAATGAATGTTTATATTTTTTCTTATATATACAAAAAACTGTTATAATCATGAATAAAGCAATTTTTAAATATATTTTAATGTAGCTTCATTCTATTCACACTGAGTTCTTCTTATCATTCTTGTTTTTGTTGATGAGTGTTTAAACCAATTTAAGCCATTTGACTGCCTAGGAACTTTGCCTTATATTGTATTATTACCCTGTCCTAGGAGCTTCAGAATAATTACAGGGGGTCCTTGTTATGTTGCATTGAGGCTTCTAATGTACACACTGGTCCAACTCCACTCCACTTCATACATGTGAATAAATGGTGGGACTGCATAAGTCAGACCCCACGTATATAAATGTTCTTCTATGTCCATGTTTTCTTTTTATAAAGCAGTTTGAAGATACTATATATAAAATTTCTGTTGTGGCCTGCTTAGAGAAGTAGAGTTTGTCCTCAAACTCAGGCGGGTTGCTCAGAAGTTCATCAGCTAACACACTTGAGTCTGACCAATTGCACTCATCCTCCTCCGGTGCTGTTTCAGGAACAGTGTAATCTTGAAGTATGAAGTTTTGAGTCATTTTAATTATGGTCAATCTCTCCACGTTTTGAGGCAAGAGACTAGTCCTTCTGATTGTGACAACTGCTCCAGATGCACTGAACACATGCTCAGAAGACACACTGACTAGCAGATAAGCCAGATACTTTACTGCCATCCTGCTGAGCTCTGTCCATTGGCACATCTTCCCATACCAATAGACCAGTGGTTCCCAATCTGTGCACTGCAGCACCCCGGTGCGCTGTCAGGGCTAGCCAGGGGCGCCACACACCAAGCACAGAGTTTGGAAGTCACTTCAATAGACTAATGGGTTTCGATCCAGTTAGCCTCTTTTCGGTCATCCAAATAGTTGTGAATCATCCTCTGAATTGTCATTGGTGCTGTCACTTGCTCGAACTCTGTTTCCTTCACCTCTGCACTTGACATAAGCTCTGCCACTTCAAATCAAGCCATTGCAGAGGTTGGGTCTAATTCTTCTTTTGCTGGTGTTGCTGGTGTTGACTGCTGTGAGACAACAGCACTGCCCTCTCTGGAGGTTGAGGGCCGCATGCCAGATCTACTGCCTCTGCCTCTAACTTCCAGCCATTCTTCTTCCAGTTCTCTTGCTTGATTGACAATCCAAGTTTTGTAAAGTGCAACAGTATTTTATGTACTGTAGATCAAGTATTGCGGCACATATGTACTCTATGGAGAACATCATCTCTCTTTGCAGTCTTGGATTAATAGCCAACTGAAGAATTAATCTCTGAACCAACTCATATGCTTCTTCAATCACACCAATAAACCTTTGCTACACATTTTTCAGCTGATCCTGTGGCAGACGCAACAACGGGATTACTTGGCTCATTGTACTGCCCTACTTGCTGACCTTAAAAGGAAGTAGCATTTTGTCAGGCACTTGACTAGCCCGCATTTGTCCATTTCCATTGTCATGCTTTTGCCAGTTGCATTCCCTACTCTTTGAAGGACATAGTTGGTGATTGGCCTGTACTGTTCAAACAAATGTTACAGCATGTAGTGGGTTAGTTCAAACATGCTGGCACCTCCTGTATAAGGGCTGTAACGGTACGCTAGTTGCATGCTGAATGATTCTCCTGCTTACGTGCTTTAAAAGAATGACTGAAATGAGTGCAGATCCATCAGCCGTAGCCAGTATGTTGCTGACTATGCCTTCTTATTTGAGAAAATCCAGCACAATCAGGTTAATGCAATGTGCCAAACATTGGACCCTGAAATAACCATCTGCCATAGCCTTGACTATTTTACTGCCAGTGTGGCAGCAAATCCCTTTCTGAGACCTCTGGTCGAAGCCATTCCAACACCTTGCTGCTAAACTCTTCCAGAATGTTCACAGCTGTAGGGGATTTCTCCATGGCAAACATCACTACTGTTGCATGCCGCCGAATGCCCTTAAAACTTTCTTCAGTGCTGAGGCCTGCGGTAGCTGCTGCCTAACCCCCACAAAAGAGATCCAGTGTGCAGTGATACACATATAATCAGTTGCTTGACAACTGGTCCACATGTCTGTTGTCAGGTGGATAGTGTGAACAGCTCTCTGCTGTATAGCTTGGCCAACCAATTGCAACACATCATGATGGAGTGCTGGAAACGCAACTCTGGCAAAATAGGTCCTGCTGGGAATCTTCCATTTTGGGCAGATGGCCACAGCAAATTCTAACAATCCTACACCTTCCACAAAAGAAAAAGGGAGAATGTCCAGCGCTAACATTTTAGTCAGCTTCCAGTTGTATAAATTTGCTGTTGGGTGGTTGCGTTCATAGGGCCCCTTTTGCCTAAACATGCCCATAATAGTAGCTTGGATTTTTTTTCTTTTCTGGTGCCACTGACACAAGCGACTTCCCGAGAGTAGCAGGAGGTGGAAGACTCACTGTGCATCTTAAAGTGGGAGTGACTGCATGGGGCGGTGTTTGCATCTGAGTCTTGTGCCATTTGGAGGTTGCTGATGCAGGTGATGCTGGCACACTGCAGGGGATAGGGCTGCTTTGTGTAAAGCTGTCATCCTCTTATTCATCACCTCCTTCTTCTATCACCGTGATTGGAGCTGCTTTCCTCTCTCACCACCACCACCTGCTATCTTTTTAAGGTGCTTCTCCCACCGGATTCCATGATGATTTTTCATATGGGACGTTTGGCTTCCAGTACCATAGTGTGAACCAGGCTTACCTCGATGAACACTCGCATGGCAAATGGAGCATATTGCAATGTTATCCTCCTGCTTGCTAATTGTAAAGAAGTCCCAAACTGGGAAAGATGACTTTCTTAGTGTGCCACTGTCAATGCCTTAAGAACTGGAGATAGGTGGGTGTGCTATTTGCCTTGTGTACTTTGCCTGAGGTAGTGGTGGATGCAGGTCTAAGTGGGGCCTTACAAATATGGGAGCTGGTCATGGTGGAACCAGATTCCACAGAGCATGTTGAATGTGAGGGGTCATCTCGTTGTCCTATGAGCCACCTTCCATACTGACAACAATCACTGTCTTGTCCTCACTGTGACTTTCCATAATTATACAGCTTTTAGGAATTTTCCTTTTCCCTTGTCTCTCGTGGCAGTTCTCGGACTTGGCCGGGGTCCAATCCCCAGCCAAGATCATCAGAAGCCGGGCTTGGAGAAGATGGTGGAGTAACATTTCTTTTTCTTGCTGGGTATCATGATGCCAATGGTTCAAGAGTTGAATCTTGCTCAGCAGGAAGCTCAACCTCCTGTTCTGCTCTTTCTTCAGGAAGCGTTACCAGAGCCGTGCCGCCACTACATTCACTGCCGCCTCTCAGAACGGTCACTCGGCAAAGCAGCCAGGACCCCATTAAAGAAAATATAACCACAACGCGATAACCGAAGAAGGATCACATTTAAGGAACTTCTCCTTCTCGCTACCCAGCAGGATCCAGACCACCGGCCAAATCACTTCAACCTTTTGCTCGCAGGACATGATTTATTGTCGCATTGTCCCGATGGATTTTTCTGAACCAAGAAGAATCTAGAATAATTGTCAATTCTTGCTTGGCTGTTGTTAGGACACTTTCTAGTCCTGAAGAAGACCCGCTTGATGCATTATAATTAACACATACATCCTGGGACGAAACTTAGACGCTCAATGACATCACGTCCTACGTCACTACATCCTTGAAATCAGTATGGAGGATAACACAGGGTTTAGTCTGAACCATATATGTAACAAATTGGACGGATAGTCCGAGCAATTGTTTGTTGTTGTTTTGACTTATGTATAAGTCATTTTGTTGTGTATATATATATTTGTTACACCACCACAATATATGTTGTGTTTTGTTTGCACTTTCGTCCTATGTTCTTACTGTACAACAGACTTATATTCCATGCAACGTTTAATGGATATATAAAATCTAAAACATATTTACTGTGTTACATGGTTTGGTGTGTCATAACTTGTTTATGTTATTATTGAGCTTCAAATGATTTATCAGGATTAATTTAAGCTAAGGAATTTTCAGACCCGACAGAACTCATTGTAGTATTTTTCTTTCTTGAGGAAGAGCTGAAGCTGGCTGTGGCTCCTGTTGTCCATTTTGCTCAGTTTCCTGAGACGAATGGGTACTTTGCGAATTAGACAAATCCAATTCAGACTTACTGCTCGCCGCCATAACTGTAGTGGTTACCTCGCTGAGAAACATGTGCTTGGGCTTAGGTTGGGGTGGGGTGGTGCCGTTGATGTGGGAGTGCTGCTCCCATCTTTTTGCTGCCCAGACGAGGGAGCGGAAGGCACACAGTGTTTCCTGAAAAAGGTGGCGGATGGCAAGCCAGTGGTGGCAATCTCCTTCTTCTTCTCCTCACTACCCACTTTCTTTGCGGGAACACCTTTCTTTGGAGCCATCTTCAAGTTCTTAGCTCTGGTTGTTGACACTTAGCTGCATAAGGGTAAACCAGAGGAGGAGTACTGAGGTGATGCCACTCACCTCTGGCTTAATGTCTAGTAGTACTTTGTGTAATGTCTCTTGTGTACCTAAAAGCAAACAAACAAGAAAAACATTCAGTGAAGCATGGCAGTTGCAGTTTGAATGTACATACAGACAATATAATTTAATGTGTTCATCAAAAATAATTAACAATAGTGTATCCCTTCCAATCCAAACCATAACATAATATTTCAATAACATGCAGATTTTTAAAGTTTATTTTATGTGCCTCTAATGCCTACAAGACACCTGTGGCAATAAGGGGTGCAGGAGAAAATGGAATAATCCTTAAAAAATGTAATGCTGGTGTGCGCCTATGGGGAAAATGGAATAATCCTTAAAAAATGTAATGCTGGTGGGTGCCTGTGGCAGACACGGGTTGCAGGGGAAAATTGAATAATCCTTATAAAAATTAACGCTGATGTGCGCCTATAGCAGGCAGGGGAAAATTGAATAATCGTTCTAAATATTAATGCTGGTGTGCGCCTATGGCCTACGAGACCCATGGCAGGCAGGGGATGCAGGGGAAAATCAAATAATGTAAAAGAATAATTTCTGGTATCTCACTAAGGGCTATGAGAAATCCTATGGACAATCTCACTGGCCTTATCAGTGAACTGCTTCCCGTCCTGCGCAGCTCCGCCGGGTAGCTGCTGCCCCTTGCCAGTCCACTGACCCTTGCTGGTTGGTAGTTCAAGGTCCTCCTCCACCCGCAGGCTCCCGCCTGCACCTCAACCCGGGTGACCAAGTGGAGAGCATCTTTGATCTGCTGCTGGTCTGCCTTCTGTCCTTGTGCTTTCTGCCTCTTTTACCCCTCTGCCTTCTTTGCGCTCTTTTTACTACTTTTTCACTTTTTCCCCCTTTTGCATTCTTTTTTCACTTTTCACCCCTCACTCTCTTTTCTCTGTGCCATGCCCCTGCTTGACCCTTGTGGCCACGCCCCCTTCCACCACTATGTTTCCCGCTTCCAGCCTCCCAGCTGTCCAGCCCTCCCCCTCACACTACTTAATGGCAGCCGCTGGAGGGCCGTGACGTTGGCACGCAAAGGGTGTGCCAAAGGCAAGCCCATCTGCACCTGGACCGCACCTAGCACCATGGACCCTGGCTCTCGGACCACCACTATGACGCCAGCACCCTCCACGCCCTCAACACGGGACACCATGCTGCCTGCCACCTCGCGTCGCCAAAGGACACCCAAGGCGCTTTCTCCTGCTGAAACTGCAGCTGCATCCTAACCCACATCCGCATTCCAGCTCCTTCCGCCACCCGGCCAACCCACTGCATAAACAACCGGCTAAGCTGCATCCTCCTCAACACGCACTCCCTCCACAAACCCACCACAGAAATCTGGGACCTCCTCGACTCCGTCGCTCCCGACATCGCCTTCCTCACAGAAACCTGGGCGAACCCCAGCTCAGCCCCGGAAATAGCCACCACATCCCCGACGGCTACAAGATCACCCACAAGGACCACACCAACCGACCAGGAGGAGGCATCGCCGTCATCCACAAAAACACCCTCCTTCTGACCACCCATTCAGACGACCCAACGACAACCATGGAACATCTCCACTTCCAGGTCCAGACCAACCCCAACACCACCCACTGCGGCACCCTCGTCTACAGACCTCCTGGCCCCTGCCCGCCCTTCACTGACATTATCATCGACTTCATTGCACCCTGGGCTCTCACATCCACCCATTACATCCTACTCGGTGACCTCAACTTTCACCTGGACAACCCCAATGACAAGAACACCACATCCCTCCTCGAGAACCTCACAAACGTAGGACTCAAGCAGCTAGTCACCTCTCCTACCCACTCAGCAGGTCACACATTCAACACTGTCTTCTCCGCCAGCGAATACATCACGTTCAGCCACACCTCCGAACTCCTCTGGACCGACCACCACTGCATCCATTTTGCCTTCATCAAACCTACTGTACACAACCACACCCTCTGCCCCCTGCCGTTGCTGGAACAAGGTCACCGAAGAACATCTCACCGCCTCCCTTAGCACAACCACACCGCCGACATCCACAGATGCCAATACCTCAGCACGCAAACTCCACCGATGGATCTCCAACACTCTGGCACCTCTCAAGAAAGCACCCGGCAAACAACATACCAAGAAAGCCAGCTGGTTCACTACCGCCCTCCACAAGTCAAGACGCACCTGTAGACAACTCGAGAAAAGATAGAGGAACAACAAAACCCCGGAAGCCCAGGTAGCCTTCAAAGCCGCTGTCACCGCACACCACCTCCTCCTCAAAACTACAAAGAAAGTAGCCCTCCAAGACAGAATCAACACCAACACACACAACAGCAAAGAACTCTTCGCCATTGTCAAGGAGTTCGCCAAACCCAACAGTGAGACCACAGAAGTCCCACCCTCCCAAGACCTCTGCAACAAACTCGGCCCCTACTTCCACCACAAGATCAAGCAGGTCTACGACAGATTCAACACCCAAGACCCTCTCATCACTCCTGCCACCACTGCACCCAATGACACCTCCCCCAATAGGATCCTGCTCAACTGGACCCCGCTCACCACGGATAATACTCTCAAGACCATGAAGGGCATCCACTCTGGAGCCCCCTCGGACCCATGCCTGCACTTCATCTTCCACAGAGCCGCCACCTCCATCATCCCTGAGCTACGCCGCACCATCAACTGCTCCTTTGAGACCACCACCTTCCCTGGTGACTGGAAACATGCAGAGATCAACCCCCTGCTGAAGAAGCCATCCGCCGACCCGATGGACCTCAATAACTTCAGACCCATCTCCCTGCTCCCCTTCCCGGACAAGGTCATTGAGAAGGCCATCAATGCTCAACTCTCTGAGTTCATTGAAGCCAACTACATCCTGGAGATCTCCCAATCCGCGTTCCGAAGCAACCACAGCACCAAGACCGCCCTCCTCACTGCCACCGATGACATCCACTCCCTCCTCGACCGGGGCGAAACAGCAGCCCTCATCCTCCTGGACCTCTCAGCCGCCTTTGACACCATCTTCCACCATACCCTAAGCACGAGATTCCATGACGCCGACATCCGAAACAAAGCCCTGAACTGGATCCGCTCCTTCCTTACCAGTAGAACACAGTGAGTCAGACTACCACCATTCTTCTCAGAACCCACAGACATTGGCTGTGGAGTCCCCCAGGGCTCCCACCCTCTTCAACATCTACATGGCCTCACTCGCAGCCATCGTCAGAAACCATAGACTCAACATTGTCTCCTACGCCGATGAACCCAGCTGTTACTCTCCCTCACCAACCAGCCCTCAAGATCCAGAAACAACTTCCATGACAGGATGAAGGCTGTTGCCAACTGGGTGAGAGACAGCTGTCTCAAGCTCATCTCAGACAAGACTAAAGTCCTCATCCTGGGGCCTACCACCTCTGCTTGGGATGACTCCTGGTGGCCCGCCGTGCTAGGAACCCCCCCACACTCATGGACCATGCACGAAACCTTGGCATCATACTGGACTCCTCACTCATTATGAACCGTCAGATAAACGCCATCTCCACATCATGCTTCCACACTCTCTGCCTGCTTTAAAAGACCTTCAGATGGATCCCCTTTGAGTCTAGAAAGACGGTTGCCCACGCGCTCATCAGCAGCAGACTCGACTTCGGCAACGCACTCTATGCAGTCGTCACCCAGAAACTTCTCAGGAAACTGCAGAACGTTCAAAACACCGTAGATAGGTTGGTTCTCGACATCCCTCGCCGCAGGCACATCACCGAACACCTGTGAGAACTCTACTGGCTCCCAGTCAACAAAAGAGTCACCTTCAAGCTCCTCACACAGGCCTACAAAGCCCTCCGTGATGCCGGACCAGCATACCTGAACCTCTGCCTCTCATGCCACGTACCCACCAGACACCTCTGCTCCACCCAACTGGCCCTTGCCACCGTCCCACGGATCCGCAAGACCAGGACTGGAGGAAGATCCTTCTCCAACCTCACTGCCAATACCTGGAACACCGTGCCTCTCTACCTCAGGCAATCCCCGTCACTGACTCAATTCAGGAAGGACCTCAAGACCTGGCTCTATGACTAACCTAAGCACCAGGACGGACCTGCAGTCCCCTCCTCCCCACAGCACCTTCAGACCCTCACTTGTGAGTAGCCATGCTCTACAAATTCTGATTGATTGATTGATTGATTGGTTGATTGATTGATGGGAGGCAAGGAGGTGCAGGGGATAATGGAAAACATGCACATAACGTATAATATAATATATAAGCACTGGACATACATACTACAATCATCCTCAAGCATATCAAACTGATATCAGGGAAAAATGACAAAATGAGCCTAGCTCTCTTCTATCAATGTCCCTACAAAATGGCTTAGAAAACTGGAAGAAAAGAATTTAACGCACTTGCTGGCTACACAAAATGGCTGCTGGCCACATGTTAAAACAGCAACAAGCAAGAAGGCATGGACAATAAAGAACACATGGCGGCCCATTGCAAAAGCACACTGACTACTACACACAATGGGCACAGGCCACATGTTCAAACAACAACAAATAAGGAGGCGTTGACAACAAAGAACACATACAGCCCTAAAGACACTGACCACACAAACTGGTCGCTGGCCAAATGGCATAGGGAGCAAAGACAAAATGGTGGCCTATGGCAAACACACACACACTGGCAAGATAAAAAATGGCCTCTTGGTCAGCAAACAAAGGAGGCATGGTAAACAAAGAAGTAAGCTCTACCATTAATTCAGCAATGTCAAAAATGAAAATTAAATCAGCTATAGAAATTCCCCACCAATACAAATTTCCCAAGGCATAAACAAGAATTTCCCACCAAAATACACTTTAACACTTTGCAGAAAAACATAAAATACAAAAAAAAACAATTTGCATTTAGTCCAAGGCCATCCCTAAATCATAGATGTTTTAAAGCAACATATACCACAGAAGCAGTTGTTTTATATACCCAAAGCCTAGTACTGGCTAGATAGCCTGTTGGCAGACTAGGCCACATGGTAAATTGAACAGTCCAAATTTCACAAACGTGGGGAAAAATTACTTAACTGTGCAAACCTTTTCCCTTATAAAAACTAAAAAAGTGATTGCAAAAAATAAGCCCCTACTGCAACTCCAGGCCACACCAAAATCAAATTTATAAATTGAATTAAAAACTAAAAAGGTGCAAATATACACTGGTGTATGCCTTCTATCAAACAACACCCTTACTCAAAAGTTTTTTAACGAACTTGATTGATATGTACCAAAAACAAAGTCCTTAAAATCCAATGGTATATGCAGCAGGAATTGCAGGCAAAGAGAGTGATCCTTTCTTCTCGAAATCCAAATGAAAAGTGACCAGGGGATGGAAAAGCACTGGGAAGAGCCTTCTGGATAGGAAGAGGAAGTTGGAGTCTCTATGGCACTTCCTTCCTGTTAAAAAAAGTAAAATAAAAAGTGTGTTACGTGCTAAAAAAACTACCTGAACCATCCATTTCAGTAGAATATTCTCTTGAAAATGTATTTTCGAGTTGATTTAACTGCTTCATGAGTAGAAAATCTACTTGAAAGCAGCCCTGGCCGCTCATAACTATCTGCATTAAAATAAACGGTGCCAGAAGGCTCCCTGGTTACCAGAAATCGTGCCAAGTTCGATGGAGCCTCATGTTGATCCCATTGTCATCATGTTGCTCGAACTGGAGCAAAATTCTGCCACGCTTCACTCGACAGAATTTGTCAAGAACTACGAATTACAAGAGTCAATCAATCAATCATGATTTGTAGTGCATGGCTGCTTCGCCCATGAGGGTCTCGAGGAGATGTGGGATTGTGCTGCATGATCACGCTGCCTGTTCCTATTGGTTGAACATCCAGGTCTTGAGGTCCTTCATGAACTGCTGGTGATATGGTGAGGCTCTGAGGTGTAGGGTGAGAGACTTCCAGGTCATAGCCGCCAGGTGAGAGAAGGAGCAGCCTCTGCTGTTTGCCTGGTGGATGCATTGGGTAGCTGCTTGGTAGAGGGATCCGGAATGGAGTTCCCTTGTCGATTGGTGGTAATTCACTCATTCGTTGAGGTACGCCAGTCCTTTGTTGTGTAGTGCCTTGTAAGATTTGGGTGAGCAGCTTGAACTGGCATCTCTTCGCGACTGGTAGCCAATGGAGTTTCCTGAGGTGAGAGGTGATCTGCGTCTATCTGGGGAGGTCGAGGATGAGTCTGGCTGCTGTGTTCTGCATGGTCTGGAGTTTCCTCAGGAGTTGGACGGTGATTCCTGCATAGAGAGAATTACCATAGCTGAGTTTGCTGGTGACGAGAGCTTGTGTGACAGTTCCCCTGGTGCTGGGTGGGAGCCATGTGATGACCTTCCTGAGACTTCAAAGGGTGAGGAAGCAAGCGGAGGAGACAGCTCTGACCTGCTTCTTCATGGATAGCTGGCTGTCGATGATGATGCTGAGGTAGTGGCCGTGTTTGGTGGATTTGGGGGTAGGGCCCAGCTTGGGTGGCCACCATTTGTTGTTCCAGAGGGTGTCCTTGCTTTTCTCGAAGATGAGTACTTCTGTCTTGTCTGTGTTGAGTTTGAGACAGTTGTTGTTTATCCAGATGGCCACATCTTTCATGCATCTTTGGAGCTTGTCCTTGATGGTCATTGGGTTATTGGTCAGGAAGAGGATGATTTGGATGTCGTCCATGTAAGAGATGATGTTGAGTCCGTGGCTTCATATGATGTTGGCCAGGGGTGTCATGTATATGTTGAGAGGGTAGGGCTGAGGGATGAGTCTTGAGGTACACTGCAGGTGATGTTCTTAGGGAACGAGGAGTAGGAATGGAGGATGATCTTCTACATTCTTCCTGTGAGGTAGGATGCAATAGATTTGAGAGCTGCTCCTTGGATTCTGATCTGGTGGAGACTGTTGATCATTGTGTGGTGGGATACGGTGCTGAAGGCTGCTGAGAGGTCAAGATGGATGAGGGATGCTGTTATTCCGTGGTCTAGCAGCATTCTGATGTCATCCATGGTTGCAACTAGAGCTGTCTAAGTACTGTGGTTTGCTCTGAAGACAAATTGGGAGGGGTCCAGAAGGTTGTGGTTCTCCAGATGTCTAGTTAGCTGGATGTTGATAGCTTTCTCGATGACCTTGGCTGGGAAGGGGAGCAGTGATGTGGGGCAGTAGTTGTTGGTTTCTCCCGGGTCCTCTGAAGGTTTCTTCAGCAATGGCTTCCTGTCGGCATGTTTCCACTTCTGGGGGAAGTGGGTCCTGGTGATCGAGGAGTTGAGGACCTTGGTGAATTCATTGCTGATGGGTTGATTGCCGAGGCTGAAAGTGTGGTGGGGCAGGGGTCTGCTGGGGCTCTGGAGGGGATGGATCTCACAATGGACACTATTTCCTTCTCGGTGAGGGTGTTCCATGTGGTGAGCTGGTGTGGGTGGGCATTTGATGGTGTGAAGAGGTTGATGTACTCCTCGGCGGGTGGTTGGTGTGCGAAGTCTTGGTAGAGGGTGTTGATTTTGTTGTGGAAGAAGTCTGCGAATGTTTCACGAAGAGCTTGCAAGGGTGTGATGATGTTTTTGGTTGGTGAACTCCTTGACTATGTTGAACAGTTCCTTGCTGTTGTTGGAGCTGTCATTAATGTGGGTGGCTCAGGAGGTCTTCTTGGTGATTTTCGGAGGTGGTGGTATCGGTTGAGGGCGTCTTTGAATTCGTTTTCGGCCCTCGAGGGTCCTACTATCTTGTCATCTTCTTTCCTTCTGTCCCCAGTCATGTTTCTGGGTTTTCAGTTCTGCCGTGAAGCAATCGGGGTGTCAAGGTCATTTCTTGGGGTTGGTGGGTTTCCTTGGTGCGACTTCGTCAGTGCTTGCCGTGATCCAGTTCACAAAGTTTTCTCCTGTTTGTTCTGTGTCTTCGGTGGTGGTGGGTAGGAGGGAGTTGAGGGTGTTGGCCCATCCTTGCCCTGATATCATTGTCCATCTGCGCAGTGTCTCACTGGCAGTAAAGGCAGGGGTATTGGGGGGTTCCAAGATGACAAAATCGATGCAGTGGTGATCGATCCAGGTGAGCTCCTTGGTGTGGGTGAATTTTACTCTGTTGCTGGCTGAGAAGATAAGGTCAGCATGTGTCCTGCGGTGTGGAGTTACCAAGAGTAACACTGAGTTATCACAGTCCGCCAATTCTGTGAGCGGAATTAAAATTCCACCCCGGCCTAATTGGGAAATGAGCTGGATTTATTGAAAGCTACAATTCAATTCATAGTAGAGAGAAAGAGAGAGCGAGAGAGAGCGCAATAAACAGTAGATAAACTTTGATACTTTTTTGTTGGTGTGTTGTCACAAAACACATTTTTGGATTCACGTTTTTGCTTCCTGAGGGGTATTACCGGGATGATGTACCTTTGCTGCACAGTCTTGGACAGGGACTAAGATGTGTGTTCTATAATTACTTAACTACTTAGAAAGTTGCACTGCTACAATCTCCTTACGAGCTCCAAAGAGTCCAAAATGCATGTTAGGAAGTTCATTTCAGGAAAATGTGAAAATAAATTACTACATGAATAACTGCAATGATCATAAATTATGGCAATATGATAATTTAGTCCATTGAAATCTGCTGTTTGAATGAAACAGGTGAATTGTGAATTTTATACACCACACAAATGCAATAATAATATTCCTAAAATTTAGAAAAGGCTATTAAAGCCAACATAGACAGGTGGTAGATATTGATGCTGGTTTGCTGAAGTGTGTATACAACCATAGACATATCTTCAGTGGGGTTAAGAGGGATATAACCCTTACCCTGAATAAATGCATTTTCAGGTTGATAGTCGGACCTGGCGTCCTGAGTTTGGAGTGACAGTGTCTGTATCATGCTTCACCCTGAATCTCTAGTACTCAAGGTATAGGTCCTTGTCCTCGTGAACATTTGAAGTGCTCAGTGTTGCCTCCCCTTCTACACATACATGTATATATGTGTGTGGATTTATACAGCATGCATTACTTATAAAGCAAAGTAGCAACACACAAGGAGGGTAGGGAATGAGAACAAAGGTGGGGGAAGAGAAAAATGTAAGAAGGACACAGTAGAGGTTTTGAGCTTTGTGCCATAAACCAGAGGGTTATTGTGTATGGATGAGGTGTTGTTTGAAGAAGAACCTCTTCAGTTCTTTTTTAAAGTTGCGTAGTGATAGAGGTTGTTGGGTCTGGATGGTTTGTGAGTTCCAGGTCGAAGGAGAGAAGCAGGAGAGGACCTAGGGCCACGCGTTTTCTTTACGACATTTCCTTGTATTGTGCTTGTTGAATTTGATGCTGTTTGTATTACATTGGCCAGTGGGATCTTGATCTTACTTAGGATGGTTGATTACTCAAATTTGCTGATTTATAGGATGACACACGGAAGTCGAAATAAAGGGTATAAATAATAATACTTTCCTTTTCAGTTGGTCTTCTGTTTTATATGAGGAGGTGTGAGAGGGAGTAGGATAGAATAACACAAGCACAATACATTCCTTCTTGTAGTTTTATGTTTTTATATCGAGATGGCAGCACATCACTTGAAACTCAGTCCATTAAAACTGAGTTTCTCCTCATTTCTTTCACTTACTTTGCATCTTTGCAGTCTTATCTGGGCTTCTTTGAAGTACTCGATTGTAAAATAGAAATCTTTGATAAAGCCAAATCACTAGGCTTCATCCTTTAAAAAGATTCAAACTGCAAATCATCAATGCAACCGCTAAATGTACATGCTTTCAATTAATACTATTTTGGGGGATCTGTCAGTATATCCTACAGCAAGACTTAAACACTCTTGTGCAATCTTTTGAACTCTCAAGGATTGACTTTCTTTTGGCTGGTCTTCCCCAATGTACACTGTGCCCCCTGAAAGCAATACTCCACGCTGCAGCTGCCTCATCACAGATTAAAAAATATAATCTATTTCCCCTGTGGTCTTAATGCTTCAGTGGCTTCCTATGGAAGCCAGAGCACACTAAAAAGTAGTATGTGTAAGAAAATGGATTATTAGTTAGGGCAGATGGTATTGCACCACAAATAATAATGTCACTATTCTTGTGAGGTCCAGTAAAGGTTTCAGTAATTTAAACCTGAGCTCAGCCACTGGTAGCTGTGGCACAGAGCAGACAGGCTTAACTTAAGAAAATATGTGAAGCATTTAGAAGTACCAAACAGCTAAAAAGTAAAAAACATCACACAATTAAAATCCCACTTCAATTTATAAAAGTAGAAAATAATTTAATGAACAAAATGACAACCAAAAGATAACCAACCAGATATATGAATTTTTAAAGTTTTAAATGAAAATAGAGCCAAAAAGCTCTAAGCGCCAACTGCGGTTACCTGGATTTTAGGCCAACTGTGATGGAGCATGTGTCAGATGCAGAACCCAGGTTCAACCCGGTTGTTCGTTTTACCTTCTGATTTAGTCTCTGAAATGGAAGCCAAAATTCTTCAGGGGGCAAGGCAGCAGGCAGTGGCTGAGAAGGGCTCCAGGAGGCTGGATGGCCGTCAAGCAAGGTCCCTGTGAAGCCACTGACTTTTGGTGTGAAAGCCCAGAGTGTAAGAAATTCGCACCAAAGGAAGATCCCTCATCGGCCATATATTTTTGGCACCTTCACCAGTGGTGATTTCTACATTCAGACTTTGTCACTTTTTTTATAGGTTCGATTTCTCCAGCGGGGCAAGGCTGCAAGCTGTAGCCAAATAAAGCTCCACAAGGCTGGATGCCGTCTCTGTGACAGCCCATTAAAATGGATTAGCTGCTGCTGAAAAGATCTGAGCAGGGGCAACCTGAATCTTTGGCTCAGCGGCAACACACCTTCATCAGATTGACCTGACAGGTTCATCCTGGTCCTCCTGAGGTCTTTGGAGCCCTCTAAGTCCCACATGTTTCAGGATGATAGATCGCAGCTAAGGGTCCCAGGACCTTAGGAACAACACTTGGGGAGTCAAGACTCACTCCAGCAGAAGCCACCAGCAGGGTCCAGGGCAGGTATAGTTGGAATTGGTCAGCTGGGCTCTTCAGGAAAAGTGCTTCTTGCAGCTTGTTGTGCCCCTGTAATTTAACACTAGATCAGCCAAATAACTCTTGGAGTCCAGATCTTTGTCCTGGGTAAAAGTGGGAGCAAGTCCAGTCTTTCAGGTCTCCTGACAGATCTAAACATCATGTGCAGTCTTTCTTCTGTCTTCCTCAGGTCCAGTAGTGTTCTGAAGAGGGTTCCCAAGTGTGCCACTTTTATGCCTGGCACTAGCCTGTGAGTGGGTGCTGCTCCATGCCTCTCCATGACCAATAGCGAAAAAAATCCCAGGGTAAGCTACCCGTTTTGCAGCACTTTCTCTGTGCCCTACTTCAAACAATAACACAGTGTCCCTCTGCCTAAACACAGAATTGCAGACCCAGTCTTCCACTATGCAGGCAGAGCTTTGTGCCCACACCACCCCTGCAGCCATAAAAATGAGCAGTCCTTCCTCAGTGGTCTCTCTATGGGAGCTCCTCTTCCACTGGGATTAGTGTCTGGCTGACTAATTGGACAATAGAGGGCTCTGCCCAGGCGTCAGCTAACATTAGCCTGTGACAGGGTAGGTCTCTTTGAAGTTAATCAAATTCCTGGGCACAGGCCAGATGGTCATCCTGCCAAAAGAACAGAACACCTCCCCACACCCAAGGCCTCTGTCTCAGCACTGGGAGCAAGTTCACACCTCATCAAGGGGGCTATTTTTCTCCCGGGCGGCAGTGGGAAACTCATGTAAATGAGCTTTTATCGGTTTTAGGTAGGGAAAAGGTACATTTCTAAAAGTATTTCAGGGCGTACCTGAGGGATGACTTATAGGTACAAAAAAGGAAGCTATATTTTGCCAAGTCGAGTTTGCAGTCTTACACTCAGGCTACAGGGGCAGGCCTGAAGGCATGCTTTGTATTGACAATTTTGTGGTGGCACAGTGTGTGCTGCAATCCACTGGTGACATTTAACGTGCAGGACCTCGGTATATAGTGCTACGGATTCACAGATTCTGCATATTGTTAGGGGTCAGAGCACATACACTGGCCGCCAGTGTTCAGAGTCCATACACTAGCAATAAACACCAGCAATAAAATCCAGCAAAACGTGTGTTTGGGGGGGGAAGGCGGGGTTGAACATGAAAAAGGCATTTTCTTGCAAATGCCATGCCTTCTGCCTTACAGGCAGTAAGACCTAAGTAGGGGTGACTTACAACTTTTTAAAAGGAGGGTTTAGGCTTGTCAATGGGGATTTATTTTGACAGATCCCATTTGCAGTTTGAAACTGTACATACAGGCTATAGTGGTAAGCCTGCATTCATTTTTTGCACTGTCACTGTAGTGTGTGGCACAATGGGGGCTGCAGTCCACTTTTACATTTTTAACTAACATATCCCAGGTACACACTGTACTAAGCGCAAGAGAATTCTAGCTAAGTTAAATAAGCCAGTTAGGAATATAGCCAATTGCAACATGTTTTGGGGGTCAGAGTACATGCACTGAGGTCTGGTTAGCAGAGTCCCAGTGCACAAAGTAAAAAAAACAGAAGCATCGGTCTAGAACATTGGGGGTGATCATGCAAAAAGAGGCATTTTTCTACAGCCGGTATTACACACAAATATGTACACATCTCCAGCTCCTACTACTTAGCTAAAGTATTTGGTGGATTCAGATTTCTACAAAGAATGAACAGCACTCAGCTTTCAAAATGAAATACACAATGGCACAGTCCTTTACCATCAGTGCCACATGAGTCTGGAATTCTCTGTCCACTAGCCTTTACACAACCACTTCACTAGATAATTTGAAATGTCTTCTCTTTCAAAGCTGTTTATGATCTATTCCATATATCTTGCTCTGCCTCCTTTGTCTCTTTTCTGCTTATCCTCCAATGTTCGTCGCTTACTCCCCTTCTTCTCACATCTACTAGCATCCTGACCACCCTCCACAGAAGCTGACCCTAATAGCTGTCACCCATAGATACCCTCTTATAATCCTTCTGGACTTCAGTGCTGCATAATTGATGCCCAGTTATTTGGAACTCTTCTAACAGGTACAGTCTTCCTTCTAAGCTGTTTACAGTCTGTTGTGATTATGATGTTTCTTCTATTGTTTCTGTATGACTATGTTGCTCAAATCTGTAATTTTCCCCTTTTCTCCCAAATTCAACTTTTTTATTTTATGTTTGAACAGAAGTTACTTCACTCATATTGTACTTTATGTGCTATCGACTGTAAAACACTCTAGCATCTCTGGGCTGTGTTCATACTATATATAAAATTGCATAAAATTAATTAACATAAATGTTGGGAGTGTCCTTAGCAGCCTCTATATATCGTACTTCCAAGCTGCCTTATTTAGCAAGACAATCTGGACCTGTGTTCAGCAACTATGTGTAACCTTCATTTATTTTCTGTTCCACCGAATGCTGTAAGGCCCTTTTTTCTATTTTTGGATGGGGAGTGGTGGAACAGGTTACATGTTAATTTTCCATAGGCTTTTGTATCCTACTTACCAATTCGGGAAACAGGACCCTATACACAAAGGTATTTGACCTCATTTACACCTGCTAGAAATTTACAAAATGATTCCTGACATTCTCCACGAATTTCATTGTTAATGTGTGCATCACAACCATGTATCATGGTTGTGATGCATGGGTATCTGTTGGAAAGTGGGTTATTGGTAGGGGCAAATGTAGGTCTGCCACTGGCAATAAGGTCACTAACACATGATAGGACTCAGCATAGGTCTCAGAGAATTATTCCTATGCTCAACCCTTGGTAACGTGGCTGCGAGCAGACAGGCTTAACTTCAAAGACAGGTATGTAAAGCATTCAAAAACACCATTTCAGTAAATAATTAAGACACAACACAAAATAAAAATCCAACACCAATTTATAAAAATAGGTAATATATTTATCTTTTAAATGACACCAAAACGAAAAAAATACACTGTAGGGAACCAGAGATATGAATTTTTAAAGATTAGTCACTTTCTAGTGCTTAGAAACCAACAGTGCTCCTTTTAGTCATTTCGTTTTCTCTGACAGGGACACACCTTTAGAAATTGTTCTGAAGAATTCTCACCACTGTGTTGTGCCGCCTTCTTCAGCAAGCGGGGTCCAGTTAGAACTCCTTCCTGAAGTTCTGCTTGCGGGTCCCACAGTATCCAACACACAATCCAAGGTTCTGGGATCTCAAAGAGGGTCCTTGAAAGTGTGAAACTTCAATTCCGCAATCCACTTGAACAAAACCCTTACAAATCCACTGGTACTCCAGGCTGGGAATTCTTTGTGGGGATGTCCAGGTGAGCTCTGTTAACCTGTAGCTTGCAGGGAGTCCACTCTTTAGTCCTTTTGCAGCAAGGTAATCCACAGGGCTGCAGTTTCAGTTAGTGCAGTCTTCAGAGGTCAGGCCTTAGAAATCTTTGCACAGCAAAACTTCTCAGCAGGGCACTTCTTGCTTCAGTAAGTTTCAAGCAGCAGATCTGAAGGGCAGGGCCTCTCTCAGATACTTATTCCACAGTCTCTGGGTCATCCAGGAGGTCAAGCTTCACCAATAGGAGTAGGGTACCCTCCCACTTGAGTGACTCCTTCCTGCAGAGTGTGGCATTATTCTATCCCAGAGTGCATCAAATCTTCCAAATCCATAATGGCTGATTTTCCAGCAAGGAGGTAAGAGCTGGCTAAACACACCCCCTGGGATGGCTTATATCCCTGGCCTCTCCCCCTACCATCTGCACATACCTTCCTTAAGCCTAGCCCTGACTCTGGGTCAAGAGTGTCAGAGTGAAACTGAAACCCAGGCCTCCCCTCTGCCTTTGAAGATCATGGTTTACGACTCCACCCCCTGGCCTGGCATTCCTATAGACCAGCACACTGCCCTCCCAGGACAGTTGGTAACCCCAGGGGATCTTTATCACCTCTTCAACGCAGCCTGGCTAATCCCCTTAACTCTGACCAATCAGGGCAGACCAGTGAAAGGCTGAATTTGGACTTACAAACAAGAAAGTCTTATAACTTCTTGTATGTACACTTTAGGAGAAATTCAACAATATAATATCGTTGGATTTACTACCATTCTGGGAAGTCTTTGAATGGTCCGGCTAGTCCTCTCCTATCAACATTTATTAATCAATAACTTCCTACCATGTTAACCTATGGGCCATGGGGTTTGCAATGGGGAAAATGACTTGGGCCAGTTTTCTAGCACCAGGGCTTATAAAAACATATTTTATAAGTATTTCCCTAATTTCTACAGGACCCCCAACCCTTGGGCACTTAGGGGAGACTTTAGGGGTTCTGAATCTGTAAAAATATTGCAGATCCTCAATTCCCTGTGCTCCTAGCCTCAAAGTCGAATTTGGGCAGCACTTTAACACAATGTGGGGAGTGAAATGTGAAATTTCACTTTACCCAGGCATATAAAAACTCATTTTATAAGGGTGTACATTATAGATAACTGACCCCCCACCCCTGGGATATCTAGGGAAGACCCTGGGGGCCCCTAAAATGCCAAAACATTGTAGGTTATCCATTTTTAAGTGCCCCAAATCCCAAAGTCGAATTTGAGCACAATTTGCTTTTTAAAAGCAGTCCTGGCACCCAGGGCTGCTTTTAAACTGACTCCTGGCTTCAGCAGTGCACGCATGCATGTGCAGAAAAGCTGCTGGCCTCTAAACTGCCATGCCCCAGGATACTGGGGACTTCTAGGTAGTTTAAATCCCCTGCCCTAGTATATACTAGGGGTTTATGGGGTAGGTCATGCCAATTACAGGGGTACCCCACCATACCAGAGTGTACCCTAGTGTATGTTGGGTGTCTTAACTGTATTCTAATGTGTTCCTTTCAGCTTGGCACTGGCCCTGGGCCTGGTTAGACAGAGCCAAGGGTCAGTCAGAGTCAGTTACCACCAGTTCCAGTCAGCAAAAAGTTGGGGGGTACCCAGGGCACAGGATGACTTTACAACATAGCCCACCCCCAAACGAAAGGTGAGGGGTTACTAACCTACACCCTGGTAGTCCTCCTCAGCTAAGTGGAAAAACCTGGAAAGTCCATCTGCATTTGCATGGGCAACCCCAGGTCTGTGTTCCACTGTAAAGTCCATTCCCTGTAGGGAAATGGACCACCTTAACAGCTTGGGATTCTCCCCTCTCATCTGCATGAGCCATCTGAGAGGCCTGTGGTCAGTTTGAACACGAAAGTGAGTCCCAAACAAATATGGTCTCAACTTTTTCAGGGACCACACCACAGCAAAAGCCTCTCTCTCAATGGCACTCCACCTCTGCTCTCTGGGAAGAAGCCTCCTGCTAATAAAGGCAACTGGCTGATCAAGGCCCCCTTCATTTAGCTGTGACAACACTGCCCCAATCCCTTGCTCTGAAGCATCTGTCTGAACTACAAATTCTTTTGTGTAGTCAGGGGCCAGTAACACTGGTGCTGAACACATAGCAGCTTTCAGAGTGTCAAAAGCCGTCTGACACTCTGGGGTCCAAATCACCTTCTTGGGCCTCTTTTTAGAAGTCAGTTCTGTTAGGGGCCCCACAATGGTCCCATAATTTTGAACAAATCTTCTATAATACCCTGTCAGTCCAAGGAATGCCCTGACCTGAGTCTGGGTAACAGGTGCTGTCCAATCCAAAATAGTTTGGATTTTAGCTTGGAGAGGCTGTACATGGCCCCCACCTACCAGGTGGCCCAGGTACACCACAGAACTCTGCCCTATTTGGCACTTGCTTGCCTTAATAGTCAGGCCTGCCTGCTGCATGGCCTGAAGCACTTCCCTTAGGTGGCTTAAGTGATCCCCCCAGGTAGAACTGTATACAGCTATATCATCCAGGTAAGCTGCACTGAACTGTTCCAACCCAGACAAGACCCTGTTCACCAACCGTTGGAAGGTGGCAGGTGCATTCTTTAATCCAAAGGGCATTACCTTGAACTGATAATGTCCCTCTGGTGTGGAGAATGCTGACCTCTCCTTTGCTCCATCAGTGAGGGCAATCTGCCAGTAACCTGAAGTCAAATCAAAAGTACTCAGGTACTTAGCAGCCCCTAACCTGTCAATGAGCTCATCAGCCCTAGGTATAGGGTGAGCGTCAGTCTTTGTGACTGCATTCAATCCTCTGTAGTCCACACAGAACCTTAACTCCTTGGGTCCCCCTGAGGATTAGGTTTGGGTACCAGCACCACTGGACTGGCCCATGGACTCTCAGACGGTTCAATTACCCCCAGTTCCAGCATCTTAGCAACCTCAGCTTTAATGCTGGCTCTGACATGGTCAGACAACCTGTACAGTTTATTTTTGACAGGTAAGCTGTCACCAGTGTCAATGTGGTGCACGCACCACTCAGTGATGCCTGGGGTCAAAGAGAACAGGCCAGCAAACTGCTCCAGCACTTGCTTACAGTCTCTGTGCTGCTGGTCTGTCAATTTGGGAGAGAGCACAACTCCCTCCACGGACCCATCTTGCACATTAGTGGAGAGGAGGTCGGGCACAGGCTCAGTTTCCTCCTCCACCCCCTCATCAGTGACCAGTAACATGGTCATGTCTGCCCTGTCATGGTGGGGTTTCAATCTATTCACATGCAGGACCCTATGAGGGTTCCTGGGGGTGCCAAGGTCAACCAAATAGGTAACCTCACCCTTCTTTTCTAAGATTGGATAGGGCCCACTCCACTTGTCATGGAGGGCCCTGGGAGCCACAGGCTCCAACACCCACACCAATTGTCCTGGAGTATACTCAGGCATGGTAGCCTTTTGATCATACCAGTGCTTCATGAGCTCCTGGCTGGCCTCCAGTTTCCTGTTTGCCTTGTACATGTACTCTGCCATTCTAGATCTCAGGCCTAGCACATAATCAAGCACATTGTCCTTAGCTTCTTTAAGAGGCTTCTCTAAAGACTCTCTTAGCAGGCTCAATGGCCCCCTCACAGGGTGTCCAAACACCAACTCAAAGGGACTGAAACCAACCCCTTTCTGTGGCACCTCCCTGTAGGCAAACAGTAAGCATGGGAGGAGAACATCCCATCTCCTCCTGAGTTTCTCTGACAACCCATTTATCATGCCCTTCAGGGTTTTGTTGAATCTCTCAACAAGACCATTTGCTTGTGGGTGATAGGGGGTGGTGAACTTGTAGTTGACACCACACTCATCCCACATAGCAGTCAGATAGCTGGACAGGAAGTTCGTGCCCCTATCGGACACCACCTCTTTTGGAAACCCCACTCTGGTGAACACACCAAGCAGTGCTCTAGCCACCGCAGGAGCATCAATGGTTCTAAGAGGTATTGCTTCAGGGTATCTAGTGGCATGGTCAACTACCACTAAGATATACCTATTCCCTGATGCAGTGGGTGGGTCCAGGGGACCAACAATGTCCATCCCCACCCTTTCAAAAGGAACCCCAACCACTGGCAGTGGTATTAGGGGAGCCTTTGTCTTGCCCCCTGCCTTGCCACTGGCCTGACAGGTGACACAGGAGCTGCAAAACTCCTTTACCTTTTCAGACATATGGGGCCAGTAGAAATGGTTCACCAATCGGTTCCATGTCTTTGTCTGTCCCAAATGTCCTGCCAAGGGGATATCATGACCCAAAGTCAGGATGAACTCTCTGTACTTCTGGGGCACCACCAACCTCCTGGTTGCCCCCTCCTTGAGGTTTCTGGCCTCAGTATAAAGCAGTCCATCTTCCCAGTAGATTCTATGAAACCCACTGTCATCCCCTTCCTCTTGCTTAGAGGCAATCCGCCTCAAGCTCTCAAGGTTGGGACAGTCACGCTGTCCCTCACTGAACTCCTCTCTGGAGGGTCCACCGGCTCCTGTCAGTTCTGCCAAATCTGACAGTTCTGGCAGGGATGGAGTCCCTCCCTCCAAGGCCAGATCCTCCCCATCAGGGGTAGATTCTGCCTGCACCTCTGGAGTTCCCTGGGCTGGCTCACCAGGCCCAGTACCCTTGTCCATGGATGCTTGGCCCTTTGTTCCAGGGTCCAAGTGTCCAGCCCCTCCCTTCTGGCTAGTCTGTGACCTAGTCACAGCACATACCCACTCAGGGAGCTCCAATATTTTCATATGGAGTCCTCTCTCCACCTCTGACCACTCAGAGGCTTCAAGGTCATTGCCCAGTAAACACTGGACTGGGAGCACCCTTGACACAGCTACCTTCATAGGGCCTGTCACACCTCCCCATTCCAAATCCACCACAGCCATAGGATGGAGTTTGGTGGTGCTGTCTGCATAAGTCACCTGGTGAAACTCACCAGGTAACAAACTCTCTGGGGGCACCAGCTCATCCAGGACCATAGTTACACTCGCCCCAGTGTCTCTGATAGCCTCAACCTCAGTCTCATTCACTTTAGGCCTCTGCCTGTACTTATCCATGTTTGGAGGTAGGGCAGTAAGGGTTGCAATATTCACCCCACCCAGGGACACTAAGGTTGCTTGCCCCACCTGATTACCCTCCACTGGGGCACCACTCTCCACCCCTACACTGACACTGGCAATCCCTGTGGATGGCCCCTTAGGGGGAGCTTTTTAGCGCAGACAGCATCTCCCTGCTTGTGCCCTGGCTGGTTACAGTCAAAGCACTTACCCACTTTTGAGGGATCAAAGAACCTACCATTCTTTCCCTGAATCCACCTCTCTTTGGATTTGGGTTGGCTCGGGGCCCCCCTCCTTGTGCAGGTTTTTGTGGGTCTTTGGAGGACTCCTTAGGTTTTTGACCTTCATTTCCCTGGGCTTTCCCTTGGGGAGGGACCTGTCCTCCTTTCTTCTGGTCACCCCCTGGTGCTGAATGGAAACCCGGGTTCTCACCCACTCATCAGCTGACTCCCCCAACTCTCTGGGGTCTGTCAGCTTAGAGTCCACTAGATACTGGCGTAACTTCTCTTCTGCACAATGAGTCAAAATGTGTTCTTTCAAAAACAAATTATACAATCCCTCATATGTGTCAACTTTGTTACCAACAATCCAGCCTTCCAGTGCCTTCACTGAAACGTCCACAAAGTCTACCCAAGACTTTGAACTCAATTTCTGCGTGCCTCTAAACTTCACCCTGTACTGTTCTGGAGTCAGACCAAATCTCTTGACTAAGCATGCCTTCATCTGCTGGTATGATTCTGCATCCTCTCCCTTCAGGGTCAGGAGCCTATCCCTCCCAGCTACTGGAATCAACTCCCACAGGAGTGCACCCCAATACCTAGAGTGGACCCTACTCATTTTAAGGGCCCTCTCAAAAGCTGCTAGCCACTTGTCAATGTCATCCCCCTCAGTGTACTTGGGTACTATACCCTTGGGAAGTTTAGGTTCAAATGCACCACCCCTGGACATCTCAAAATCTTCATCATTTTCACTGCCACCATTTCTCTTCTCCTCCCTCTCCCATCTTCTCTTAGCCAATTCGAATTTCTCCTTCTCCAAGGCAATCAACTCTAATTGAGCCTGAAGCTGTCTCTCTGCAAGGGACAGTGGTGGTACCTGAGTAAGGGACCCTTCCCCCCTCCCACCACCACCTTGATTCACCTGGCTAATACTAGTCACAATGGAAGAGGTCTCATCCTCACCCCTCTCTCGGGTGAGGTTGGGGGGCACACCCTCCCACCCCCCTGGGTTCTCCTCAGCTGCCCTGGCCCAGGCCTTTAGGGACTCAAGCAAACCTGCCTTCCTCGTCTTCTTGGCAGCATGCAGCCCCCTAAGCCTACACTGTACCCTAAGATCAGCTATCTTATATTTGGACAGTTTAGCCAGGTCCAGCTCCATGGTTCCCTAGTTTTGGGTCACAAAAAACTAGGCACAACAGACTTAGAACAATTTGGAAAAATCAAAACAATGGATTAAAAACAGTTTAGTCCAAATTCCAAAAATTAAACTCAAAAGTTTTGTTCTAAGGCAATTTAGAGGATTTTTATAATCTTAAATCATTCACTGAAAGGTGTACTTTTTAAACACAAGTCCACATCCACACCGCTGAGCACCAAATGTTGGAAAGTGGGTTATTGGTAGGGGCAAATGTAGGTCTGCCACTGGCAATAAGGTCACTAACACATGATAGGACTCAGCATAGGTCTCAGAGAATTATTCCTATGCTCAACCCTTGGTAACGTGGCTGCGAGCAGACAGGCTTAACTTCAAAGACAGGTATGTAAAGCATTCAAAAACACCATTTCAGTAAATAATTAAGACACAACACAAAATAAAAATCCAACACCAATTTATAAAAATAGGTAATATATTTATCTTTTAAATGACACCAAAACGAAAAAAATACACTGTAGGGAACCAGAGATATGAATTTTTAAAGATTAGTCACTTTCTAGTGCTTAGAAACCAACAGTGCTCCTTTTAGTCATTTCGTTTTCTCTGACAGGGACACACCTTTAGAAATTGTTCTGAAGAATTCTCACCACTGTGTTGTGCCGCCTTCTTCAGCAAGCGGGGTCCAGTTAGAACTCCTTCCTGAAGTTCTGCTTGCGGGTCCCACAGTATCCAACACACAATCCAAGGTTCTGGGATCTCAAAGAGGGTCCTTGAAAGTGTGAAACTTCAATTCCGCAATCCACTTGAACAAAACCCTTACAAATCCACTGGTACTCCAGGCTGGGAATTCTTTGTGGGGATGTCCAGGTGAGCTCTGTTAACCTGTAGCTTGCAGGGAGTCCACTCTTTAGTCCTTTTGCAGCAAGGTAATCCACAGGGCTGCAGTTTCAGTTAGTGCAGTCTTCAGAGGTCAGGCCTTAGAAATCTTTGCACAGCAAAACTTCTCAGCAGGGCACTTCTTGCTTCAGTAAGTTTCAAGCAGCAGATCTGAAGGGCAGGGCCTCTCTCAGATACTTATTCCACAGTCTCTGGGTCATCCAGGAGGTCAAGCTTCACCAATAGGAGTAGGGTACCCTCCCACTTGAGTGACTCCTTCCTGCAGAGTGTGGCATTATTCTATCCCAGAGTGCATCAAATCTTCCAAATCCATAATGGCTGATTTTCCAGCAAGGAGGTAAGAGCTGGCTAAACACACCCCCTGGGATGGCTTATATCCCTGGCCTCTCCCCCTACCATCTGCACATACCTTCCTTAAGCCTAGCCCTGACTCTGGGTCAAGAGTGTCAGAGTGAAACTGAAACCCAGGCCTCCCCTCTGCCTTTGAAGATCATGGTTTACGACTCCACCCCCTGGCCTGGCATTCCTATAGACCAGCACACTGCCCTCCCAGGACAGTTGGTAACCCCAGGGGATCTTTATCACCTCTTCAACGCAGCCTGGCTAATCCCCTTAACTCTGACCAATCAGGGCAGACCAGTGAAAGGCTGAATTTGGACTTACAAACAAGAAAGTCTTATAACTTCTTGTATGTACACTTTAGGAGAAATTCAACAATATAATATCGTTGGATTTACTACCATTCTGGGAAGTCTTTGAATGGTCCGGCTAGTCCTCTCCTATCAACATTTATTAATCAATAACTTCCTACCATGTTAACCTATGGGCCATGGGGTTTGCAATGGGGAAAATGACTTGGGCCAGTTTTCTAGCACCAGGGCTTATAAAAACATATTTTATAAGTATTTCCCTAATTTCTACAGGACCCCCAACCCTTGGGCACTTAGGGGAGACTTTAGGGGTTCTGAATCTGTAAAAATATTGCAGATCCTCAATTCCCTGTGCTCCTAGCCTCAAAGTCGAATTTGGGCAGCACTTTAACACAATGTGGGGAGTGAAATGTGAAATTTCACTTTACCCAGGCATATAAAAACTCATTTTATAAGGGTGTACATTATAGATAACTGACCCCCCACCCCTGGGATATCTAGGGAAGACCCTGGGGGCCCCTAAAATGCCAAAACATTGTAGGTTATCCATTTTTAAGTGCCCCAAATCCCAAAGTCGAATTTGAGCACAATTTGCTTTTTAAAAGCAGTCCTGGCACCCAGGGCTGCTTTTAAACTGACTCCTGGCTTCAGCAGTGCACGCATGCATGTGCAGAAAAGCTGCTGGCCTCTAAACTGCCATGCCCCAGGATACTGGGGACTTCTAGGTAGTTTAAATCCCCTGCCCTAGTATATACTAGGGGTTTATGGGGTAGGTCATGCCAATTACAGGGGTACCCCACCATACCAGAGTGTACCCTAGTGTATGTTGGGTGTCTTAACTGTATTCTAATGTGTTCCTTTCAGCTTGGCACTGGCCCTGGGCCTGGTTAGACAGAGCCAAGGGTCAGTCAGAGTCAGTTACCACCAGTTCCAGTCAGCAAAAAGTTGGGGGGTACCCAGGGCACAGGATGACTTTACAACAGTATCGATTCACCAAAATGCCTGGGGTAGCGGAAGTGACATCATACACCCTTTGACCGTAATGACATCACTGAAGTGACATCCTACGACTTGTGACCCTTAATCTTTCCAGGAAGTGGTGTTACATGACCTTAACACTGATGACACTGCAATAATTAACATCGCTGAAGTTCAATAATAACTGCATAATTAATATACAACACAGGTAAATGACTATTTTAGATATCATCAATATTAAGGGGCCAATAAGATATGTCAAGGGAACATTTACCTGATTTGTAGTAAGCAAGCAAAGGGAGTTAGTATTACATCTTCTAGGAGGGACAGGGTGGAGGTGGTGGTGGGGTTCTCCCCACTGAGAACTTTTTGAAAACAGATGACATCTCTGATGCATTTTGAAGCTCAATTTTCACATAAATGTGCTGAAAAAGTCATAGACTCTGAAAAGACACTCTTTAAATATTCAAGTCCTTTAATGGTGTGTAAATCTAGTGAAGCCTGACAGTCCCTATGAGTTTACCCCATTTTGTTTTTAAAATGTCCTCTGGATGCCCCCATATATCAAAAAATACCTTCATTGCTAGGGCCAGTTGTTTGTTATTTGTGCCCCGGTTGCCCAAACATTACATACAATAGCCAGTGCCAGAATGTTAGAGCAATTTGCTGATTGCAAGAATGTGCAAATTAGTCCCGAGCCGCACTGTGTGCCACGATGCCCGAAGGCTCAATCACATTTAAACAGTTTAACGCCAAGTTCTTTTAAAAATTCTTCACAACTCTTAAATAATACATCAATGACCATCTGCTCATCAAACTCCTTCTTCAGTGATGTCAGAATTTAACATTATTGCATCAGCAAACACATGTCTAGTACAAGAACGCAACCAGCCCCAGCATCATTTAAAACCCATCTTTTAAATGGTGCACGGAGTGGTTACGTTCTGGTACCTCACGCTGGGAACGTCTAAGCTAATTTCTTCAGGAGTGCGCTTGCCCCTGATGAAGCATCTTTATGGCCTGAAATGCATTGAGATTTGACATGTATTTTCTGATGAAATAATGTTAAATTCTAACATCACTGGAGATGGATTTTGATTTTATGGACAAGCAACGAGTGATTGTAGATTGGTTTGAATGTATTGATCTCAGCGGCTGGCCGTTGGTTTATTGTTACAGAATTGCGAAGAATTTGTAAAATATTTTGGCTTTGAACTGTTTAAATGTGATTGAGACTTCGGGCATCCTGACACACAGGGGGGCATATTCACAAACCCCTATCGCCACCACAACCTGTGGCGATATGGGCCTCGCCTTATTCACAAGACAGCGCTAAGCCACTTAACGTGGCTTAACGCTGCCTTGTCAATAAGGCCCCCTTTCACGCTGTGTTTAGCGTGAAAGGGGCGTGCAGTGGGTGTTGTGCTGGGCGTTCCACCCCAACACCCATTGATTTTGACGCTGCCCCCTATTCACAAGGGCAGCGTAAATAGGAGGTAGTGCCAAAATTAAGACCAGGAAAACCCTGGTCTTAAGTTGGCGAAACGAGGAGAAATGCTTTATTTCTCCTCGTTTTTGCTTTTTCCATGTGTGCTGCCTTGTGAGGCACACACGGAAAAAGCAAAATGCCATGGTTTGTTTATGTACAGGAAGGTGTCCCTTCCTGTACATAAACAAACCATTTTTTAAAATGCTGTTTTGTAACTTGCATGTGTGCTGCATGAAGCAGCACACATGTAAGTTACAAACTGGCATTTTCGGTTTGTTTATGTGCAGGAAGGGACACCTTCCTGTACATAAACAAACCTCCCTGCTTGTAGACACCCTTGCACTCTGGTGCAAGGGTGCCTGCGTTGGCGCTAAGTTGTGAAACTTAGCGCCATCGCAGGGGGAAACGCAAGGCTGCACCATATCCTTGTGAATATGGTGCAGCCTTGCGTTTCCAAAGTGGCGGAGAGAGGCGTTAAGCCAAGAAGGCTAACGCATCTCTCCGCCACTTCCTTGTGAATATCCCCCAGGGTGTCTTGAGATTGATCTGCACGTTCTTCCAATCAGCAAATTGCTCTAATTGATGTAGTGTTCTTGGGAAGGAGGACACAACAGGGCAGCACATTTAGGATAAACTTGGATTGATATTTTGATTAACTGGAGTGCATACTTGTGGATGTGATACATGTTATTAACAACTTGTTAGTGTTTGAATGTTGCCATTACTGTAGTCCACCCTTATATCAAAATGTATGTGTAGTATGTCATTTGTCATGGATGCTCTCCTGAAATATGCCACAGTTGTCCTCCCTTATGCCACCAATTTCCTCCAATGTGCCAGTGCCAGCTTTTTCTCCACAGGTGCTCCCTCCCAAGATTTACCTCTAGTATGCCAATGCCAGCATTTTGTTGTGGATATTCCATATGCAAGTATTGACTCCAGTGTGCCACGGTTGCACTTTGCCATGGTGCCTTTATCAACCAAGAAGCATGCCAGGTCAAATAGCAGACTTGCAAGCATAACAACATATTCTCATTCACTTGCATTCACTTACTCACACTCACTCTCATTCACTTGCACTCACCCTTGCTCATCATTTGCACTCATTTAAGCTCATTCGTTTTCCGGCACTCACTCTTACCCTGACAAACTCATTCGGATTCCCTCGCTCATACTTACTCTGACTCACTTACAATTTCTCACTCTCTCACTTACACAAACACACACACACGAACACACACACACGAACACATACACACGCACACACATACACACACACATACCTGCTCACACATATACATGATGCCTCACCCAAACTTTCTCTCACCCACATGAACACACACAACACACATTTAAAAGCATTTTATTTTACTTACCTAAGATGCCAGTGAAGGTCCCGTTCCAGATCCTGCTGCCCCATTTTTTATTACACTAATAGTGAATGATAGACTATTATTCACTATTAAATGAGTAGAAAACAAGGAGGTTTGAGCCTGACCCTGATAATGCGAGCCACCCCTGCACCCTTTGCACTGTTTCTGCCACTTCTGAGACCAGGAGTCGCAAAGGCAGTGCCAGGGGTCGCCAGGGGCAAGCCAGGGATTGCAGCTGCGACCCCTGAGGGCTGCTAAATGACATCCATGTTGTGAGGGTTCACAAACTAAAAGTTGACCCATTCCCACTCTGGAAATGCTCTTAAAGCTACTCCAGCCAAAGTCTGTAGTATCTGCCCTTCCAAGATGGGTCCGAGGGGAGGAGAGAATGTTTAATTTACATTGTATAGGCTTTGTATGCAGCTTTCCATGCAACATAAACCTATGTTCAGGCAGACATGTAAATTTCGCAAATGGAGTCCACATTCAGTTGCACCAATCTTGATCTTCGTATCTACAGACCTGGGTTTTATCCCAGTATTGAAAAGACTGCAAATCATCAAATTATTTATATGGGTAATGAAAAAATATGTGTATTGTAAGAGACAACTGTACTGTGTTCTCCCTAGTAAATATTTAATAGCATCGCTATCCTTCACTTTGTCATCACATTCTGGCTAACCAGACCCCATCCATACAATACTGTTGAACGTACAGCACCTTAACTTTAAGATGCACCTGTTTACACAAAAGTGTTCTTTCTATTGCACTATTCACCTTCCACCATCTCAATACCTCTTGACCTCTCTCTGCATCTTCTCTCCCCCATCATGCGTTTTGCATTTTATTTTTGTTACATGCACCGCAGAGATTGCTGGAAAAATACTTAACATACCTCCAGTCTCACTGGTTAAGATACGTCACTTGATTCAACACACATTTTTCGATTCAAACTATAGATGTGTATTATGTATACTTAAGGTCACCAGTTGGAATGTGTTAAAAATAAACTCTGGGTTGAAAGTAAACACTAATGGACCCATGTATACCAATGGACACTGGAATGATGTGATTTTGCAGCCACTGCATTTAGTGCATAATTGTATTTGGATTTGCGGGCACTGGTCACATGAACCACTAGCTGCAACATAAATTGCAGATTTAAGCAAAAACAGGTTGTTTCCATCTCAAACAGATCAAAAGTTATCAAAAACACTGCTACACATGTTGCCGCTCAGTGACATACCCTTTGCAACGGTTAACTTTCTGTTGCTGACTGTTTCATTTAGGTGTCAAACTGATGGTGAATATGTTGCCCAGACAGTGTTAAAGTGTAAAAATGACAACATACTGAAGTGATACTGTCACAAAATGTGCCTCAATTTGCAAATAATACTGCCACAAAATGTGGTCCTCCTCCTCTACAGCTTAATTCCAGTGGCCAAGTCTAGGCCAATGAGTTAATGTTAACATGATCAAAAATGTAATGTGTGTCTGCTTTAGCAGTAACTCAAATTAGAAGGTGAGCACAAATTGCACCCTTCCTGTGGGTACACATCATTTTACCTGTGCATAATAGGTCAGTGCTTAATTTGTGCCGGTGTTTTCTGGAGCTCGGCACCAGCACCTAATTCTTAACACTGGCACTTGTTTATGACAGTCTACCACATGGTGGCGCTGTCTGGCTATTTTGAAATACTGGACATAAGCACCGCGTTTATCAATTCAATACCAGTACACTCAGGACAACTTTATGTGACCTGGAATAGTTGAAATTGTTAAATTTGTAGGAATGTAATGGCATTTGGCCGTTCTGGCAGGGTGGGTGGTGAAACCTTCAGTGGCCTCCTGTAAAATACCCTGGGCCCTGGCACTTATTTTTCTACAAATTAAGTACTGAAATGTGTTCAATTATCATTTATATATGTTAGCTGCCATTTATCACTGCTGCTGTGTTAACTGAGTTTTAAAAAAAACCTGAGTGGTAGTGCAAATTATGCACTATCTCATGCGTTTCAATGACCCTGTAGCTGTTTCAGTTAATCCCATGTGCAAGTGAAAAATGGGGTCAAGTGGTGGCTGCGCCCATATTAACACTCTTGGCTATTAGGAAGTGTGTGCAAATTACAATCACTTACAATTTGCACATGCAATTATCACTAGCTTTTAGGGCTAGATGGATGTAAGGATTTTTCAATCAAAAATCCTGCAATTTGCAAAATCATTAGGTTTGCAACCACAAAATCCATTTTTGTAATGTGCAGCCACAGTTTGGAGGGGGCATAAAAGGGGCGTTACTTCCAAATTGCTAATTTGTGTGCAATATATCAATGGTTTGTGAATGGAATTCTGAGGCCGTATTATACAAGTCCCCCGGGGGCGCAATGGGGATTTGTGCCCGCTTTGCACGCCCAGGGGCATTTTCGTATTACAGAAGGGCCGCAGACGCTTGTGCGGCCCCTTCTGTGATACAGATAGCGCTGCCACTCATAAAGCGCCAGCGCTATCTTCAGACGGTATTTCCTAATTTGCATGGGGGCGTGCCCCGTGCAAATGAGGGAAACCCTTTGTCTCTGCACCTATGCCGTATTACAGACATGGGCTCAGAGGCAAAGCAGCTCCAGTAGGTGCACTAGCAGTGCGCCAATGCCAGTGCGCCCCCTGACTGCAGCCCTCTGGAGGGGGAAATGTGAGTCCAATGGACCCCCCAGACACCCACTTGCATGCGGGCACAGTCCCTGACTCCCTGGATCTCTAATCCCCCTTCAAAGCAAATGGATTTGCCCTGCACTGTGAAAACACGGCGCAGCTTCAAAGCAGCCGCTCCATTTTTCACAGGAAAAGCGTGAGTTTGAGGCTGCCCTTGGGGCAGCGCATTCACCCTAATACGGGGCATTTTCCTTGACTGCGCCAGGTGCACGTTTTAAATGGTGCGCCCAGCGCAATCAAGGAAAATGCGCCATTTGTGTAATACTGCCCCAGGTCTCTAACCATTAAGCAGTTACTAATACCTCAAATGGAAAACATGTATTTTTTTAAAGCACCACCAGTTCCTTTAAGGAACACGGGCTGCTTTAATAAAGAAAAAGTTTTCCATTTGTAGATGCAAACACAAGGATGGTGGTATGCTTTCCCTTGCAGGCCTCTGTCCTTGTATTTGTGGCCAATCACTGGGGATGTAACATTGCAACTTGCTTAATTAATATTCATTAGGGAGGTCATTCTTCTATCCCGTGTGAACTGTGTATTTTATTATTACATAGGTCGCTTTGCAAGGGGGGCGTGGCTAACAGCCTAAGATGGAGGTCACATAAGCGACGAGCTCCGGGCCGGGCCGCCAAAACTGTACAATTATCTTGTGTCCCCGACGTGGTGGAGTGACTGGCGGATCCGCTAGGCATGGCGGAATAAGGTACCTACCCGCCGGTGACGTGCTGGAGTGCGGTGGCAATCCCTGGCCCGGATACGGCCCGCTGCGAGATTTGGTGAGTCAGCAGGCCTGGAGGAAGCGAGAGACACCCTGACGCAGCGGACTCTCCTGAAGGCAGGCCGGCTGGTGTCATCACAAGAGTGGGGAGTTCTTCTAAGCAAGGTCCGGGCTTTGGACCTGGCGGAGCGCACCCGGGGCCTGTGACCGGAGGGTCCCGCAGTTGATCAACCGGGGACCGTGCATCGGAAGACGAGGTACAATGCCCCCACCGCCCGCCCCCCCTGGGGGCTGGAGGCTACAGACTGTGTCAGAGCCGGTAACCAAACAGTGACTATACACGCGGGGGACGGCCGGCTGAGTTGTCTTCCCTCTCCCCCCGGTGGACGATATATGGAGAAACCACCCCACCTCCGCCGGAAGACCTAGCGAGGCACTGACACCGTGGGAAGCCCTGGGGACCTGAGTCCTGCGGGGCCCCCTGGAATTGCGTAACCCCGATTCGCCTTCGGGTGGATTGTCGGGCGTCGACCCCCCCAGGCTGTGATGGCTGGCGCAGAATCGGAGGCCTGACTGGGGGAGGCATCGTGCCTGGATCTGCCACCTGGGTAGAGGCTCCAGTAAAAAGGTCGATGGCTCTGTGGGCCCCTCGGGGGGGCGAGGCCCATTGAAGCCCCGAACTTTCCTGGGAACGGGCTGCTGGCAGTGTACTAGGGCCTGGGCGCAAGACCACGCGACGCCCTGGTTTCGGACTGATAGGGACTGCAGTGGTCACTTAATGGGACCGTGGGCCCACCGGGAGTGCGCGGCCTACTGAAGCCCCGATCTTTCCTGGGAGCAGGGTGCTTGCGGCATGCTGAGACCCGGGTGCAGGAGCACGCGAGACCCTGGTTTCGGGCCTGGGGGCCGCGCATTGCTCGGGAGTTCGGTGGGGCCTACCGCTGCTTGGGGTGGGGGTCTGATGATCCTTGCTTTCCCCCCCTCATCTACCCGCTGAAGTGAAGGACCCACATTATTTCAAGCCCTTGGAGTAGATGTTCCTGGTCACGACCCTGGACGGGCGACTGGAGTACCTCTCTGGGCTACAAGATAGCCTGGATCTGCAGGAGGTGAGGTACTAATCTCATAGTGGAGCGTTACTGACTGAGTTGCCCACTAGAGCCGTAAGAACGCTATTCGCACCGCAGGGTCCGTCTTGGGGGTGCTCACCCCTCCCAAATACTTGATTACTGGCTTTGGAGCACTGTGCGGGGCCGCGCCTTACTGCTGGGTATTTAATCCTTCTGAGCTGTAATAAACATGGGCAGAGGGAAGACACGGACCACCTCGAGGTCGGGCAGAGGGGGCTCTCACTCACCGCCCTCGGAGTCCTCATCTGATAGATCTCCACAGACGGAGACGGCGCCCACAGCCGCCCCAGCGGGGGACAAATTGGACATGATCCTGCAGGAAATTCGGGATTCACGCTCTGCAATTGAAAGTCAGCTGGGTACAATTTCGGTGGAATTGAATCTACTTAAGGATGACCATCGAAAGTTATCCGATAAAGTCAAAAACACTGAGCAACTACTGGACACAATGGGGCCTCAAATCACTGAACATGATGGCCAATTAAAGCAGATGCGTCAACAGATTGAAGCCTTGCAAGCCCGTGCTGACGACGCGGAGGGGCGGGCGAGACGTAACAACCTCAGAATTGTGGGTCTACCTGAAAGAACAGAGGGCCCCAACCTGACGATTTACATCGAGGAGTGGCTGAAACCTGTAGTGGCCCCCACGGGTCTATCTCCGCACTTCACCGTAGAGCGAGCCCACCGAGTGCCCATGCGTCGCCCTATACCCGGATCGAACCCACGTCCAATATTGGCACAAATATTGAACTATAGAGACCGGGATCATGTACTGCAAGTGGCGAGGGAGCAGGCCCTGCTACAGGTGGAGAATGCGAGGATATCTATATTCCCGGACTACACATTGGCTGTTCAGCAGAAGCGCTTCTCGTTTATGGAAGTCAAAACAAGAGTCTGAGCGGCGGGCTTGACATTTGCATTGCTTTTCCCGGCCAAGCTCAAGATTAACCATAACCAACGGTCATTGTTCTTCGATACCCCTGACAGTGCGTGGGAATGGATGGACCGGCACTTCTCTGATGTACTGTCGGAACGGCGATTGGACTCAACGCAACCGAAATCTCAACGGGCACCCCGACGGTGCAGGAAGGGCCTGGTCACACAGAATATGGCATCTTCTCCCCCGCCCCATCAACAAGTGATGGAGGGAAGGCGGGAGGCCCTCCAGACTGCTGAGACACTCCGAGTTCTACGGCCGCCGATCAGCACTAGCCCATCTGATGAGGCAAACTCGGATTCTGATTCCAGGGGTAGCATGGCATTATTCCCGTCCGCACCTACTCAACACAGTCATGACCCATTGGGCTGAGCCCGGAGGGTTTTTGGAAGAACACTGCCGCTAAGTACTGGGAACATGTACACCCACTTCAGCAGTTACTACATGTCGTACCATAGTGCATTCCTAACCAGTCTCTATTGTAAAATGTTTAGATGTTACTACTGTATACACATGAAAGGGGGGATCTCATGCTAGTATGATGGCCCGGCCCGACTTGGGCATGTACTCGTCCTATATATTAAGAAACTTGCGTATTACGCATGTAGCTTACCCCCACAAGCGAAAGCAAGAGTTCTAAGTGTATGATGTTAACCCTGTTTTGCACAGTTTGGTCGGGCGAGGTTCCATCGTTGGACCCAGTATTGGGGTTTGTTCGTATTGTTTTAATTGTTGCTGCACATTCTGATGGGGGACTCGCTGGTCGGGGTTGGTGGGGTGGGGGTGGGCTGGGAGAGTCTTTTGGATTAGCAACTAGCGATGTTGGTTGAGAAACTGTATACTGTCATATCCTGGAATGTTCGGGGGATGGGGTCGGTCCAGAAGAGACATAGAGTAGTGGCCCAGCTATATCAACGCAGGGCTCAAATAGCATATCTCCAAGAGACGCACCTCTTACAATCAGAAACGAGTAAATTGCAGAGAAGGTGGAGGAGCCAACTTTATGCAGCAGCGTACTCCGCCTTTTCTAGAGGGGCTGCAATATGGATATGGGTGGGAATCCCATTTGCTCATAGTGAGTCTAGAATAGATGACCAAGGCAGGTATGTTTTGATTCGTGGGACCCTAGATGGTAAGCAGGTAGTATTGGGCTCCAGCTATGCTCCGAATGTAGATCAGGCCGCCTTTTTATCACGGTTAACTCAGGCACTCTCGGACTGGGTGCAATACCCATGGTTACTGGGCGGGGACTTCAACGCTGTGTTTGACGTACACTGGGACCGCTCTCATCCCCCCTTACCGAACACCAACGCTGTGACTCAAGCTGCTGCTCTAACTAGATGGGCACGGGGTGGAACCTTTTGGATGTCTGGAGGTTCCAACACATGAATATGCGGGAATATTCCTTCTATTCCCACCCATATAACCTACATACTCGATTGGATCCTTTTCTTTGTACCACAGATTTATCCCCTGCCATCCATCAGAGTACTTTCCTAGGTAAAACCATCTCTGACCATAACCCTATAGAACTGACATTGCACTGGGGACGGGTCCCTACGCCTATACCAACATGGCAGCTGCAACCTTTGGCCTTAGAAGATCAGGTATTTCGCACAAAATTAGCTGACACCATTACTACGTATTTTGCCAAAAATGAAGGCACGGCCTCGACAAGATCGGTTGAGTGGGAGGCCTTTAAAATAACAATACGGGGGGCTGCCATGGGAAACTTGGTGGAGGTCAGAAGAGAGGTGACGAGGGACTTAGCGGAGTTGGAAGATAAACTGCAAGCGCTGGAAGTGGCAGCTCAGGAAAATGTAACGGGAGCGGAGAAATTACAGGACGCTAGGATTGGGTACGCTGAGCTATTGGAGCGGCTGCGGACAGTGGATCTCCATGCTTACACTCTAAGTACCCACGCCAAAGCGGATAGGGCTGGCACGCTAATAGCGCAACTGATTACTCCTCCATTGACTCCCACTCCCACTTTAGCGATAGATAATGCATACCGCACGCTGATAACTTCCCAGAGCGAAATAAATGAGACTTTCCAAGAACATTATACAAATCTTTATACGGCCCCTCCATTAGACATGACGGAAGCGACTGTGCAATTCCTTGCGGAAATAGACCTTCCCACTGTAACGGACGCATCTGCTGCGTTGTTGGCAGCCCAGATTACCATAGCAGAGATCCGTGTTGCAATAAAAGCGCTGGCACGCAATAAGACCCCAGGCTCGGATGGCCTGCCTGTAGAATTTTATTCCACCTATGTGGACACGCTGGCCCCGAAGCTTTTACAATTGTATGTCACTTCACTTGAGGAAGGTACACTGCCCCCCACTACTAAAGAGGCAATAGTCACATCCCTATTGAAACCGGATAAGGCCCCCACTGACTTGGCATCGTACCGACCTTTGTCAATACTCAACACAGAATAAAAAATCCTAAGTAAAATTTTAGCGTCTAGATTACTTACCCTGTTGCCCAAATTAATACACACGGACCAATGTGGTTTTATTCCCAAGCATAGCACTTCTCTCAATATTCGTCGGTTGCACGCCCTGATGCATGCAGTGGTAGGGACACTGCCGTTGGCGGGCTGCTTGTCCCTAGATATACGGCAAGCGTTCGATACGTTGAGCTGGTCATATATGCGTGCAGTATTAGCAAAGTTTGGAATACCCCCGGAATATTGTAAATGGATTCAATTGCTTTATACTAACCCCACGGCGGTGCCAAGACGGGAGCGATCATATCGCCCGCATATCATATTTTTCGGGGGATTAGCCAAGGTTGCCCCTTGTCACCCCTGTTGTTTGTGTTGGCGTTGGAGCCACTGGCCCAGCGGCTACGTTGCGTGATGGCCCCATATGGCATCCCGATACAGACAGCAATACACTCAGTTTCACTTTACGCGGATGATAAGCTGTTATATTTTAAAGACCTTGGCATGGATATGCAGCTCCTAGCTACAGTGTTCTCGCACTTCGGTGCCATCTCTGGTTTACATCTTAATGCCATGAAGTCAGTGGCATACTCCTTCTCCGACACATACGAGGGAACCCACTTGCATTTTGGTCAGTTACAGTTCAGGGTAGAACCCACAACCTTTAAATATCTTGGGATACGAATTTACAGGTCTTCCGCTGACACTATTGACGGAAATGTGGTGAGGACTATGAACTCGCTCCGTTCGCAAGTGTCCTTTTGGAACACCCTGCCGTTGTCAATGGCGGGCCGTTTAGCAGTGTCCAAAATGGTCATGTTACCCAGACTCTTATACCATTTCGTGAATATCCCTGTAGTTATACCGGCCTGGATTTTTAGGACATTAAATACTTTGCTAACATCCTTGTTATGCGGAAAGGGGAGACATATACTAGCGCAATCCAAGATGCAGCTTCCGAGCACTGCAGGCGGCATGGGGGCACCTGATTTTAAAACATACTGTATTGTTGGGCAGCTACAGTGGTTGGCGTATTGTTTGGCGGGACATAACTTGTTTGAAATAAGTTATACCCCTGCACAACTACAGCGAGGGACGCTGCAGGCAATGCTGTGTCCCGGGCCGACAAGATGCGTGACCCTCCCTTTCTGTTGTTTATTGCTTTACACTATTGGAAGCAAGCTCAGAAATATGCGAAAGTGCTGAATCCATATGCTCCCAACATCCCCCTTTGTGGTTTGCCCACCCACCGTGGGGTTTTATCTACTGTCCGGGTGCGGGGCTGGATGCAGGCGGGAACGACTACAGTTGGGGATTTCTTCTTAGATGGTACTTTGATGCCCCATGGCGAATTTGTCCGCACTAATGCGGTGCCGGATGCTCTGTTTCTCACACATGCATCGGTCGCACAATATATCAGGAAGTACTGTTTAGTGGCCCAGAAAGAACCCCCTACATTTAAATTGTTGCGGTCTCTTCACATAATGGGACACGGGCGCCACCTTGTTCGATGGCTGTACAGCGGACTGCGAGAACACTTAAATATACCACTATTGCCTCTCCGGCAGAAATGGGAAGTGGCACTGACGAGAGAATTAGAAGATAGGGAATGGAACACTGCCCTAGAACATCCCCGACGGGTGTCCCGTAACTTTCGACTGAAGACGATACAGGTACTAATATTACACAGGGCCTATCTTACACCGCAGGCTATTCACAAAATGTATCCCACGGCCCCTGCACTATGTCCCAGATGCTCCCACCAACCTGTTGATTTCACTCACATGTTATGGTCATGCTCTACCCTGGGGAGGTTCTGGTCAGAAGTTACTCAAGGTTTATCTAAACTCACTGAATGCTCCCCTTGGGACACCATGGAGGTGTGCTAGTTAGGTCTCCTGCCACTCCCAAAGAAGGCGAAACTACTACGCCGATTCACGGGATTGGCTCTGATGCTCGCCAAACGATTAATAGCACAGCGCTGGAAATCTCGCACGGCGCCACGGGAGGGCAAATGGAAGGATGAGGTCATTAGATGGGCAGTAGCGGAAGGGGAAGCGCTCCGGCACGAGGAATATAGAGGATTGCGGAAAAGACCGATTTCCCTTGAATGGGCTCAGGTAATAGAGCAGTTTAAAGCGGAAGCAGACGATGACGCAGTAGTGGCCCTAGATCCTCTGATAGACTAGATAAAAAACCAAGGGGGAAATTACCAAGGAATAGCGATAATTATCGCTGACATGCAAAGCAGCACCAAAACGGTTGCTTTTGCCATAAAGCTGTCGCTAACAGCTGTTAGCGACAGCTTGCTAATAGGGCGATAGAAATATCGCCGCTTTAGCGGCAAAAAGTGCTGCTAAAGCGGCGATACCGCCCTTGCTAATATGCCCCCAGGTTCCTGCCTGGACGGAGGTTTGGACAGGAAGGGACACCCCCTTCCCCCTCTCTTTCCCCCTCCCCCCACTCGGCTAACTTCTTCGATACCGTTCAGCGCTGAAAAAGGTGAGAAATACTCCATTAGATTGCTTACAAACGCATTAAATCTCCGATTCTTGTCTCAAGGGGGTGTGGAGGGGGTGGTGGTGGAGGCTGTCCATTTCCATAAAAGGAATAACTTAGCAGCTCTCACACTGAATATATTAGCTATCCAGGAGGTCTGGAGAACAGAGCAGGCTGCGCCAGTTTACACTCCTCTAAATTATTTTACGAATTATTGTGGACATACGGGGAAAGTTGCAGCATCCAACCTATTTCTTCTCTGCAATTGTAAAATATAAAGTACGACATTGATTTTTAGTGTAGAACGTAGTGTAAAAAGATGTTTAAAAGAGAGAAATCAAAGTTTTCGATAGAGAAAGACATTAAAATTATGTGAACGGGAGTTCACGCCTATGTGCTGACATCTGTAGAATAAACAAGGAACTCTATTGTGGAGCGTGAGCGCGTGCTGAGCTCTGCACAAAGCACAAGGAGGATCTGCTGACACGGGGTCATCTCCCCACTTCTTAAACAAAAGAAACTAAATGAACAGCAAAAGGTTGGGCGTTAAATCTCATTCCCACAAGGGGAACCCTTGAAGAAACCACAATCTACTTCTGCAAGCAGAATAACACAATAAAGCCTTTTTCTACAGAATTGTTTCCCGAAAGAGGAGCATCTCTTAAACTCTATTCTGCCACGGGGGTTTATAATCCCTAAACTGCATCGAATGAAAACTTTCTAGACAAATATTCGATTTGTTAAGAAATTGGTAACGATCTAAAAATTGCTTGCAAGCTGACAACTGTGGTCTCCACAAAAGGTGTGACAATTATAGCCACTTATTGAAAATATTTAATTACAAATATATTTGGACAGGATTCGGTCTGTCTATGTTATGGTGATATTTTGCAGAACAAATGCAATTTCCATTTATTTATTGATCCTAATTTATAATTCCATTATCTTTCCAAAATGCCATTAAGTAGCCCTGGCCTTTGTACAGCTTAGCAGCTCTCTCAAATCAGTTACTGACAAGGAGGTCCCAGAAGCATTTATCAGACGACTTATGGATCCCCTTCAGAGCAGAGGTAAATTAGGTTACACTCTTATCAAATTAAACAATGAATGCAAGAAAATGCACTGTCAATAAAATAAAAAACCCTCGACGCCCTTCTGATTATACCCAGTCAATTACATCAATTAGAGATCAAACAGTGACCCCCCGCAGTAAGTTAAATGCGACTAACTGGGGCCAAGGAACTAAATTGTGTTACAAAATACAACACCATGGGCAGCTGTAAGAGATAATCAGAGCTGTCATTGATAAACTGGATTCTTTATTGCAAAACTGAGTGTGGCCTCGGGGCAGGCTTCTGGCTGGAGGACAAAGACCCAGCCGTGTGTCTGGGGCTGCCGGATGTGTGCAGCCCAGACAAGAACATGCAGCTTCCTTCATATATCCTGTGACCCAAGAAATAAAATAATTACTCACTCATTTCTTTGTGAAATTTGTCTCTTGATTCTGTATGATAGGTTGTTAAAATATGCCAGGCCGGCCTGGAAAAAGGAAATGCAGCATCATTGCTTAAGAGTGTAAATAAGGAATGTGACATTTGTTTAACGTGAAATTTATAGAGTTACGAGAGTGCATGATATGCAAATGTATTAAGATATATAGGGGCATATTAACAACAACCCTCGATAATTATCGCAGAACGCGCTTAGCGCGTTTTTAATTATCGCCATCTATCGCCGGATTACATCGCCCTGTTAGCGTTGTATTAGCAACGCTTTTCTCCCATGCGATGTAAAATCCTGCGATAGACGGCGATAAGCATTATTAGCGTACGTAATCCAGCGATATGGGAACTGCGCTAATGAAATGCTTGGTAATCGGGAGATGTGGACTTAACCTTCCAATCCACCTCCCATTCATAGAATGGTTAAGTCAGATTATTAGCAGGAGTTAAATACCTGCGAAAAAGGGGCCTTAGCGCTACTTTTGACATCGCTTTGCGGAACCGGTGCAGCGTTATAATGCGAAGCTGTGGTAGCGAGGGTTTGTCATGTAGTATTTCTAAGGTACGCCCACTTTGCATGTCATTAGCGATGTCTATCGCTGACATGCAAAGTGGGGAAAAAACGGCTGTTATCGCAAGGAAACTCGCGCTACTGCATGGTAGCGAGTCCTTGTAAATTGTGCGATAATAAAATCGCCACTTTTTCAGCGCTATGTGTCGAAAAAGCGGCGATACATCTCTTGATAATATGCCCCATAGTTCGTTGGAAACACGATGTGAGGTTTCAAAACTGAAAGCAATGTTGTAAGCAGGACCTATGAAATTTCCTAATCTTCTTCTCCATTGTGAAAGTCTTACACTACTATATATAATATTATATGTATATATATACATATATATATATATATATATATATATATATATATATATATATATATATATATATATATCCACAGGAAAAGCTTTTTTTGACTTGCCTATAACTTTGGCGCCATTTGATGAATCTTCACAAAATTTTCCCCCAAAAAGTGCTAGTTGTGGAAAGTTTCGGGGAGATCCGTCAAGCAGGGGAAGAGAAAAAGGAGGAGTAAAAAAAAGCGCATTTCCCATATTTATTCCCATAGAGGTTTTAGACACAACTACAGCCCGAACCGCTGGATGGAATTACACCAAATTTGGCAGAAAGGTAGCTCTTGGTCCAGAAAGCATGCTTTTTATTATTTGGTGTAAATCCATTCGGTAGTTTTGGTGATATCAAACAAAATCAAATTTGTATATCTATGGCCTCGAATAGTTCGCGATTACTTCGTGACAAATCGTGAATGTGCTTGCCAAGAGGAATGCCATGATTGGCTGGCCGCAACCTGTGTTGAAAGTTGCGGACGCCATTTCAAGTAAAGGGACACAGGCCCCGGGGCTGAAAGTAAATATTAAAAATGTGGTATAAGGGGTCAGGGTAGAGGTACCCTGACCTCATGGCTGCAATATAGGGGTGCTTCAGAGACCCCTTATGTGTAAAATAAGTCATAAAATGGTTTCTTTCCCCAGTGCGATATTTGCGAATTTGTTGCGAACCTCAATACGGCCCCCATGCAATGTTGCAAAGAATTTGCGAATATTGCAACAAAATGTTTTAAAAAATAGAGCACACCCAGTCATAGACCCACTCAGGCACTCATGCATCTACTGATACATCCATTCAGAGACTCATGCACCCACTAACATACCCACTCAGACATTCATGCACCCACTCAAAGACCCACTCAGACACTCACACACCCAGTCAGAGACCCACTCAGAGACTCACACACCTACTCACAGACCCACTCAGACACTCATGCACCCACTTACAGACCCACTCAGAGACTTGTCCACCCACTCTGACACTCACAGACCCACTCACAGACCCACTCAGACACTCATGCACCCACTCATAGATCCACTCAGATCTCATGCACCAACTCACAGACCCACTCATGCATTCATGCACCACTCAGAGACCCAGTCAGACACTCACATACCCACTCACAGACCCACTCAGAGTTTCATGCACCCACTCACAGACCCACTGAGACACTCATGCACCCCCTCACAGACCCAATCGGAGACTCATGCAGCCACTCACAGACCTACTCAGAGACCAGTGCACCCACTTGCAGCCCCATTCAGAATCTCACACACCTATTTACAGACCCACTTAGACATTCATGTACCCACTCATAGACATACTCAGGCACTCATGCATCCACTGATACATCCATTCTGAGACTCATCCACCGACTCTCATACCCACTCAGACATTCATGCACCCACTCAGAGACCCACTCAGACACTCACACACCCACTCAGAGACCCACTCAGAAACTTGTGCAACCACTCACAGACCCACTCTGACACTCATGCACCCACTCACAGACCCCTTCAGACACTCACGCACCCACTCATAGATCCACTCAGATCTCATGCACCCACTCACAGACCCACTCAGAGTTTCATGCACCCACTCATATACCCACTCAGAAACTCATGCACCCCCTCACAGACCCACTTGGAGACTCATGCACCCACTCACAGATGCACTCAGAGACCCATGCACCCACTTATAGCCCCACTCAGACACTCACGCACCCACTCACAGACCCACTTAGACATTCATGCTCCCACTCAGAGATCCTTTCAGATAATCATGCACCCACTCACAGACCCACTCAGACACTCATGCACCCCCTCACAGACCCACTCGGAGACTCATGCAGCCACTCACAGACCTACTCAGAGACCAGTGCACCCACTTGCAGCCCCATTCAGAACCTCACACACCTATTTACAGACCCACTTAGACATTCATGTACCCACTCATAGACCCACTCAGGCACTCATGCATCCACTGATACATCCATTCTGAGACTCATGCACCAACTCACATACCCACTCAGACATTCATGCACCCACTCAGAGACCCACTCAGCCACTCACACACCCACTCAGGGACCCACTCAGAGACTTGTGCAACCACTCACAGACCCACTCTGACACTCACGCACCCACTCACAGACCCCTTCAGACACTCACGCACCCACTCATAGATCCACTCAGATCTCATGCACCCACTCACAGACCCACTCAGAGTTTCATGCACCCACTCATAGACTCACTCAGAAACCCATGCACCCCCTCACAGACCCACTTGGAGACTCAATCACCCACTCACAGATGCACCCAGAGACCCATGCACCCACTTATAGCCCCACTCAGACACTCACGCACCCACTTAGACATTCATGCTCCCACTCAGAGATCCTGTCAGATAATCATGCACCCACTCACAGACCCACTCAGACACTCATGCACCCCCTCACAGACCCACTCGGAGACTCATGCAGCCACTCACAGACCTACTCAGAGACCAGTGCACCCACTTGCAGCCCCATTCAGAACCTCACACACCTATTTACAGACCCACTTAGACATTCATGTACCCACTCATAGACCCACTCAGGCACTCATGCATCCACTGATACATCCATTCTGAGACTCATGCACCGACTCACATACCCACTCAGACATTCACGCACCCACTCAGAGACCCACTCAGACACTCACATACCCACTCAGAGACCCACTCAGAGACTTGTGCAACCACTCACAGACCCACTCTGACACTCATGCACCCACTCACAGACCACTTCAGACACTCACACACCCACTCATAGATCCACTCAGATCTCATGCACCCACTCACAGACCCACTCAGAGTTTCATGCACCCACTCACAGACCCACTCAGAAACTCATGCACCCCTCACAGACCCACTTGGAGACTCATGCACCCACTCACAGATGCACTCAGAGACCCATGCACCCACTTACAGCCCTACTCAGACACTCACACACCCACTCACAGACCCACTTAGACATTCATGCTCCCACTCAGAGATCCTGTCAGATAATCATGCACCCACTCACAGACCTACTCAGACACTCACAAACCCACTTACAGAACCTCTCAAAGTCACACACCCACTCACAGACCCACTTAGACACTCATGCACCCACTCACAGACCCACTCAGAGACTCATGAACCCACTCACAGACTCACTCAGAGACCATGCACCCACACAGACACTCACGCACCACTCACAGACCTTCTGAGATATTCATGCACGCACTCACAGACCTACTAAAATATTCATGCACCCACTTACAGATCCACTCAGACAGTCATGCACCCACTCGCAGGTCCACTCACACACTCACTCACCCACTCACAGACCCACTCAGACATTTACACACCCACTCACAGACCCACTCAGAGACTGATGCACCCAATCACAGATCCACTCAGACACTCATGCACCCACTCACAGACCCACTCAGACACTCACACACCCACTCACAGACCCACTCAGACATTCATGCACCCACTCACAGACCCACTCAGACAGTCATGCACCCACTCCCCGACCCACTCAGTCAGTCATGCACCCACTCACAGACCCACTCAGATACTCACACACCCCTACAGACTGTAGAAGGTTGGCTCTCTATATAGTGTACTAAAACAAAGTACACTGTGTAGAGAGTCCAGTGGATCCCTTTTTGGTATACAGAGGTAAAAGTAGATAATACTAACACTTTTTTTGTGGTAGTGTAGGGGAGCAGTTAGGCTTATCAGACGGTAGTGCTAAGCATTTGTTGTTCTCACAGAGGCAATAAATGAGACACACACTCAAGAATAAATCCGAGACCAGTTTGTAAAAATAACATCGATTTTTATATAATTTGTAAGACCAAGAACTTTGTTCTAAGGTAAGTACTTTTTAAGTTATGATTTTTCAAAGTTTGCAAAAAAAATCACTTTTGTGCGCAATTTGCACAATAGAAGTCAATGGGAGAAAATAGGAAAAAGCATATAAAATCACACAGTGGGTTATCGAAGTTCACCTTCTGGATTTAGGTAAGTAGCAGGGCCAGGTCCAATGTTCCAGCAGTAGAAGATCGGGAGCATCCTGGATTCGGCCGGGAGCAGGGTGCTGAGGTCGTTGGTATCCGGTGCTATGAAGAAGGGGATCACCTGAAAACACGCTGTACAGAGGGACTTAAAGGTAAGTCCCGGGGGTCCTACTCAAGGGAGCAGGTCGCAAAGGCCTCAGGACCACAGGAGCACAGCTGGTTCATCATTATCCAGGCCGGGTGGGCTGGGTGCAGAGCAGATACGGCAGCCAAGCGTTGTGCGTCGAGATGGTCATCGTGGTCAGGGGCACGCAGGTTGCAGAGATGATTCCGGGACAGCTGGGCCACTCACAAAGTGGCTCTCAGGGGTCTCGAAGTCTCTCAATGGGTGTCTGCGTCCTGGATGGTTGGAGTCCGGATTCGACTCTTTCTTCTCAGTCTTTGGTGTAGGGGGTCCGGTACTCCGGGTATTGGCACAGCTCCAGTAGGTCCTGGTGTTCTCTTACTTGGTGGGGGCAGAGATCTGGCCCTCCGGAGCTGATGTGCCTCTACTGGCTTGGGTGGTGCATCGGAGTTGCCGGGGAGCAGCAGATCAGTAAACGGGACTTCGCGGTCGGTGCTTGCAGGTGATTTGCTCCTCTACCCCAAGGGAGGTTCTCGGCAATTGGTCGAAGGCTGGAGGTGCTCTGGAGTTCTTGGAGGCCTCAGAGTTGCAGGTCGAGAGAGCACACCACTATTGTTGAGTCCTGGAAGCAGCCAGCAGGGTTTGGAATCATTTTTCTGCAGCAGGTATTCAGTTCTCATTCAGCAGCTCTTCTTTGACCATTGCTCTTCTTAGGTCCATCGAATCTGAGTTCAGTGTCTGGGCATGTCACCTAAATACTAAATGTAGGGGCGTTAAAGGGAGTGACAGGTAGTAGCAAATGGGCCACCTACCTTTAGGGTGCCTACACCCTCTAAGTGACCAATTTTGTGGGAAGGGCATTACCCTAGCCTTGATAGATTGATTTCCTACCATTACAAGATGGAGGAATTGGAAAAGTAGTGTCCACACCGCCTGCCCCACCTTAGGGGTGGTGCTGGCTGACTGAGGGCCCACCTCCTAGTCTAACTAATCTTCCTGCCTGTCCTCCTGCCAAAAAGGGAGCAGGAAAGGTGGGTCAGTATCCTCTACTATCTCAAGATGCCTGGGTTGCATTACAAAGGCGGCTTCGCCTTTGAAGCTTCCTGTCCTGGCAGGCCCTCCTTGACTGGAGGAGGTATGAAGCACCTCTTCCCAGAGTAGGCTTTGTTCCTGGCCTCTGGGAGCAGTGGCTCTCACCCCATGAGGTCAGAAACATGTCTGGCGGTGGTAGGCTGGCTGGGACTAATCAGAGACCTCACCAGTGATTGGTAGGTTGTGAGGGGACCCTCTAAAAGGGTCTCCTGTGTGCATTTATTAATAAATCCAACACTGGTATTAGTGAGGATTTATTAGGATGAGATGTTTGGTATGAAACATCTTAGGGTACAGTGAAGCCACCATGGAGCTAGGAAACTCGTAAGGACAAGTATCCAGCCCAGGTACTCTCTCTGGCTTCCCTCTGCACTTACAGTATTCAAGAATGGACTTAGATATTGTAGGGTCATATCTGCTCATGCAGATATGTCCACACATGGGATATAGTGCACCCTGCTTTAGGGCTATAAGGCCTGCAGTAGGGGTGACTTACCTGTATCTCATGCAGTGTATGTGGGCATGGCACACAGGGCTGTGTGCCATGTCGACTCTTCGGTTTTCTCTGCATCAAGACATGCAGCCTGCAATGGCAGTTTGCATTGTCTTGGTGAAGGGTCCCTACGGTGGTACAATTCGTGCTGCAGCCCTAGAGGACTCTCTTCAGAACCCAGGCCCTAGGTACCAGGGGCACCATTTACTACGGACTTACAGGGGGTGCTGAAGTGGTGTCAGTCGTGTACAGTTTAGGAAAGAGACCTGTCACTGGGAGCCTGGTCAGCAGGGACCAAATGCACTTACATTAAAAATCACATCATGCATCAGGCAAAAAGGGGGGCTAACCATGTCAAAAAAGGCACTTTCCTACACAGACCAACTCAGAGACTCATGCACCCTCTCACAGACACACTCAGAGATACCTGCACCCATTCACAGATCCACTCAGACATTCACGCACCCACTCACAGACCTACTCAAACACTCACACACCACTCACAGACCCGCTCACAGACTGATGCACTTACTCACAAACCCACTCAAACACTCATGCACCCACTCACAGACCCACTCAGAGACTCGTGCACCCACTCACAGACCCACTCACAGACCCATGCACCCACTCACAGTCCCACTCAGACACTCATGCACCCAGAGTCAAATATTCATGCACCTACTCAGAGATCCAGTCAGACATTCATGCACTCACTCACAGACCCACTCAGTCATGTACCCACTCACAGAGATACACTCAGAGACTCATGCACTCACGCACAGACTCTTTCAGACACTAATTCACCCTGTCAGATGTACAGAGTCACTTATATATTTGTGAATTTTAAATGTGCTGGTGTCTTATGAATGTCTGCTTTTCTTTTGCGTATTTGCAAGGTATTTGCGAATTTGAAAAAAAAAAAAAGGTGTTTAGAAAGAAAATGAACCAGTGTTTGGGAAATAAGGTGGCTCTGAGAAGAGACTTTCTGTTTATTATGTGTATATTATAACTACACATAAAACAGGATGCAGTGTTTCAAGGTGTTGAGGAACACCATGTTGCCTTTCTCTGTGAAGGGAACTCCATCACTTCTATATATACCCTTCATGTCAAAGCGCAAGTTGTTGTTATAGCTAGAGTCCATGTTATGGTCTCTGAGGAATGCAGAAACAGTTTTATTGATGTTTCCTAACGTTGTCTGTCTGTGAACAGAACTCGTTTGACCACTTCCATTTCTGCCTTTGGCATATGTTGGAGAATATTAAGGCAGTTTGAGGGAAAAGTACCATTAATTGAGCAAAGGTATCCTTCATTAGGATTGCCAGTCCTACCTCAGTAAGTGTGCCTAAGTCATTGCCACCATGCTGCACAATCAGGGTGTTGGAAAATCTGCAATGCTTTCAACAAAAGGCAACATTTGATGCCACTTTAACCCTCTCTGGCCAATCGAAGTAATGTCAACATTAGGCAAACCCAAGTCCCTGTCAATGCCACTCTTTCTAGCACACTCTTGAAGCCAAAACACAGAGCTATGACCCACAATCCACAACCTAAACCATTTTAAAGGCAAGGAGGGGTAGTACACATGAGAAGGCTGCAGCAGAATGAGACAATTTTCAAAATGAAAGGCAGTAAAAATTGAGATCAGGGCATGTTTTATTGGATGGTGCAAATATGCAGGTAGCTAAAATTAGGTAGTGATTTTTAAAGAAAAGTAAGTAGGTTTGTGATGGGCTCTGGTAAAAATAAAAAAATGTAATGCAAACTTGGAAATGCTTTTAATTGCAAACAGTCAACCACACCTGCTGCAGTTGAGTTGGACTGTAATATGCTGCTTCTAGAATGTGCTGTGAACTTGTAACCTACTGGTTCATTAGGGTATTCTAAAGGGGTTGCTATGGAAACTCTGTTAAGAGAGTGTGGGGGAGTGCATTAAACAGACTGTAGTCTCTTTCTTAAAATTACAGTGGTTTGCACTCATTATTTGTTATGGAGGCTTTATTTTCTAAGTCACGTGTGTAATAAACATTAGAGGAGTTGCAAAGTATGAAGAGTAGAAAGCTAAATATGTTTTTGGACTCTTGTGCATGTGTGAAAATTCATTGCATGGGGGGCCAAGCTGAGAGTCGTGACGCATTCGCGAATACGCCCAAAACCACTCCCAAATTGGGCCTATTTAATGAAGTGCAAGAAAGGCTTAAGTAATAGTGACCATTGAGAAGTGAGTTAAGAAAATTAAAATATGAAAGGGATGTTTTTATCTGCTACCTTCAACAGTATCTCTGAGTGCAAAGCCAAAAAGGTGGCCATTAATGGTTGCTTTGTATAAGAGTGGTATACCATTCTTATGCTTAGTTTTTACATGTTCTCTGAGATTTCAGTCAAACTGACAACCTCCCAATGATCAACCAACTCAATTGACAGGTTTCTGAATTGCAATGTAGTTTAAAATTTATATAATTCTAATATATAGTTCTAAGTATACAAAGGTATGTGTATACATGAGGTTGGTAAAAGTGTGTATGATATATACAAAAGTATTGCGAGTGTATGAGGGGATCTTTGAGTAGGTATTTGAGTGTTTTTGTGGGTTTATGAATATGTGTGTGTGTGTCTGTGTCTGTGTGAGTGAGTATGTGAGTGTCTGGGTCTGAGATTAGGTGTGTGAGTAGTCCTTTCATCATGTGCTGTCCTGAAACTGTAGAGTGTGCGTGGGCTGTTTTACTGCCTGGTTGAGTTGGCATTAAAAACTCCTTGCTGAGCTTTAAAAACTTCTGTTTTATTATGTACTAGTTACCCCTTAGGTATGCTTACAGGATAAGACATGCACTTTAAAGTCTCAGTGAGTCACATGTGTACTTTGAGACCCCTAGGCATAGTTAAATATGCAGTCTTACACCCATACTGCAAGTTATATACATATTTAGAAAAGCAGCGTTACTCACCTAGACTATGAGAGAGGCAGATGCATGTAGATATTCAGTGACATGCTCATACAGCACTTATGTATCCAGCAGTAAAAGAGGAACTTTCATACACATTTTTCAAAGCCAACACTCAGCAATAGTGGCAGTAAGTAATATACACAGGCACTTACATATACATAAATAGATTGTGACTTCGTTACTTTCACATCCAGTGACACACCCAGAGAGGTCCTGATACACCTATTTAGATATGTACTGAAGAAGTGATACTCCTAAGCACCCAGGCAGACAAGTAGCCCTAAACATATATTTGGGCCTGCTACTGCAGAGTCTGTGTGTGCAGTTTTACTGCTAGGTCAAGTTAGCATTTAAAACTCATTGCCAAGCTTTAAACTTCCCTTCCACTACATATAAGCCACCCCATAGGCAGGGTGCTATGTGCGTAAGAGCTAAGACATGTACTGGGAAGTTTTAGTTAGTTGCATGTGCACTTCCAAATTCATATGCCCAGCTAAACATCCGGTGCCCCACCCATACTGCAACTCACATATGTATTTATAAAAGCATACAGGCACTCACTCACCCACCAAGTCAGACAGAGACAGAGACACTTACACATTCAGTCACATGCCTATACAGCACTTATGTATGTAGCAGTAACAGAGCCAGTTGCACACACAGTTATATACCCCAATGCTCACTAATGGAGCTAGTAGGTAATATATTTAGTCACTTACATACACATATAGAGACCCATGGAGAAACTAAGACAGCTAGTCATATAGCTTTATAGTTACTTACACATGCAGTAACACACCCAGAAAGGAAGGGACTGATTCCCTTATTTAGATTTGTACAGAAGTACTGGCCTTCTAGGCAAGTAGCCCTTTAAACATGCATAGGGCCTGCTATTGCAGAGAATATGAGCCTAATTACGATGCAGGTCGGACTTCCACTGATGGCTTTTCGGTGGCAGTTCGAACCGCATCCACTGCTGCAGTCTGACAGATGAATTAGGATGCGTGCGGTCCGAGGCAGTAGTCGGAGGGACAGACCGCTGCCTTCCGACGGCCTCATGGAGCCCGTTGGTTGGTCGGAAGCTCCTCTTAATCCCTTAAGGACGGCATTTCAGCAGTCGGGATTATGGGGACACTTTCCGACAGCCCTTTCATGTTGGCCTTTCTGACATGAAAAGGCTGTTGGGAAGTGTCTTTGGTGGCACCTAGCCGGCCATCCTCCCCCCTGGCCCTCTACAGCTGGGCATGGGGGGCGCTTATGGTGCCCCCTGAAAATCCCTGCATTGTGTGGCTGGCACAGCGTTTCCGCCTGCCGCACAAGCTCCCATTGAGAAATGGGAGTTTCCGACCCCACTATGTACGGTCGGATCGTAATTAGGTGTGCGGAACCGCCAACCTATGGTCAGGCGGTTCCCCCACCAAAACGGTGTTGGTTGGAGGCAACTCCGACCGACATCGTAATCAGGCCCTATGTTTGCAGTATTAATGCCAGGTTGACTTGGCATTGATAATCTGCTTACCAAACCTTAAGCTTTCCTTCTACTAGATATGAGTCACCCCTAAGGTAGGGTGTACATAGGCCATAGGGCAGGGTGCTATGTCTTTAGAAGATAAGACATGTTCTTTTAAATTTCAGTGAGTCACATGCGCACTTTCAGGCTCATATGCCCAGCTAAATATCCAGTGCCCAACCATGCTGCAACTTACATACATATTTACAAAAGTATAGAGATACTCACCCAGCCAGTCAGACAGAGACAGACGCATTTACACTTTTAGTCATATGTCCATACAGAAAGTTATGTATCCAGCAGTGATAGAGCCAGTTGCACACACAAATATAAACCCCAATACTCATTAATACAACCAGTAAGTCATCCATACAACCAGTTAAACACAGATATAGAGACCCATAGAGATACTGAGACAGCTAGTCATATAGCGACATAGTTACTTACACATCCAGTGACATACCCAGAGAGGGACTGAAACACTTATTTACATATGTACTGAAGTACTGATACTCCTAGTGACGCACCTAGACAAGTAGCCCTTTAAACATGTGTTGGGCCTGCTACTGTAGAACCTGTGCATGCAGTTTTACTGCCAGGTCGATTGGCATTTAAAACTTCTTGCCAAGCCTTAAACTCTCTTTTGTCTACAAATAAGTGACCCTAGGGTAGGCCGTAGGTAGATATACACTGATGCATACACTGACACACCCAGACACACTCTACTGCTTACAGTACCACAGCCACACACACACTGATGTATATACTAACACATTCATGCGTACACTAGCACACCCAGGACACACTGATGCATACACTGACACACCCAGACATACACTAACACATACAGTGACACTGCCCGGCACACACTTAGGCATACACTAACACACCGAGGCACATACTGATGCATATAGTGACACAGCGACACAATACACTAATGCTGTCGTGTTTCAATGACTCCCTGATATTCTAACTGAGTCAGAATTTCGGAAACGGGGCCTTTTGCATCTCGTTTAATGGGATATTGGGGTTGTGGCTGTGGCAGCGACCGCAAAGGTATTTCATGGGGTGGTGATTCTTCATCCCAGCCCACATGGTTGCGGTATAACGCTGGAGCCAGGGACATAGCCCATTCAGCTGCTAGAGCCTCCGCTTTGTCCTTATGGACATGTCGAGAAAAGCTCGGAAGGATTACATCCTCCCCGTTACGTGCAGCAAGTATGAATGGGGGCGGCCAATCCGCCTCCGCTAACAAAATGTCGTAAGAAGAGGTTAGATTCTCCCAAAAAATCCCTTTAATAACACGCTGTATATCACCTTCAATTTGAATGACAATATTATATAATCTGTCAGGGGGTGCCACTCTGGTATCTGCTGTCTCGACAGTAACAAATGTTTCAGTTGCTGTCGCCTCCACATGAGGACGTAGTGCCTCTCGCACTATGGTAACTTCCGCGGCGCTGTCTAGGAGCGTCACTGCCCACGTCCAATTCAGGAGTCTCGTTCTCACCGTCTGTGGCATATTTTGCTGTTACAGCGGCAACTTTTTTCTTCTGAAATTGTGGATGAGGACGTTGAAATTCTTCTGATTTCCCTCTGACCTGTTGTCAAGGTTGGTCTCGCCCCTGTGGAGCCTCTCGGCCCCTTCCTCTATCCTGACGATCTCCGCCACCAGCCTGCGAAGGCGTCGGTTCCTGTAAAGAACGAGGAGAACGCGAATAAGGATAGTGAAATCTCTCTGGAGACTTAATTCTCGCCCTATCACGCAAATCATATGTGCGTTCAGAAGAAACAGAAACCGGGGATGCGGCTCGCGACCCCGACTTCGTCTGTTGCTTACCTTGTTTTTTCAACCTCCAGCTCTTTTTAGTAAAAACTGGTTTCTCATCTTTCTCAGACTGAGTTTTCGGTTGTTGTTGCGATTGAGTTTGCGTTTTAGCAAAAGGCTTAACTCCCAGGCTATTTCGGCCAATTGTTTTGTAAGCCTGGGCAATAATTTTTGGTAACTCGCGCGGCCTGTCCAATTCTGGGACCAAAGCCAAAGCATTAGCTACTTGAAAGTTAACTGCATCGCCCTTGACATTCGCAAGGATCAACTCAGCTACTACGTCGAACACTCCCACCAGTCTCATCCCTAATTCCACAGCCGCTTCCGGGCCATGTTCATCCTGTACTCGTTTAATCACAGCAGGGAGAACCGTCATGGAAGGAGTGCCGAAACACTTCGCATATACTGCAGCGAATACCCTACCCCAGTTGTTGCATGCAGTCAACTCGGGTACTAAGTCTTTTGGCAAACTAATCGTCAAAATCCTGTGTTTATCCACAGGAGTAGTATTTGGAAAAACTGCCTCCAGCTGGTCAAATTTCTCTGCAAGCCAATAAGGTAAATCGTCCTTATTTTGTGGGCGCTTGCCCATCACCGAATTAACCATGACAGGACTTATAGTTACACCGCCTGCTCCAGCTGGATGGGCTGCAACTCCAGGCGGGGCTGCCTGGATGTTGCCTGTAACATATTGTACTAAAGCTCTGTGCACTCGTATTAAAGATGAATGCATATGACGCAGTTCTGCGACTGCCACTGTCATATACCGCGGATGTGGAGTATACCCGGCCAAGACAGGCCAAGTGGCCCCATCAATTGATAAGGGGCCTAAACGAACCGCGGTAACCGGTTGGGGGAGGACGCCATCAAACCAAACACGGTGTTGCCACGCCGTGAGCGGTACTTCAAGATTCCTATACGGTCTATAGTTATTAGGAACAACTGTGGTTTCATATTCATGAAACAAATTATCAGCCCCATCCACCACAGGAAAAGTGACCCAAGAGTAAAACACCTCAAAGTGGTAAGCTGGATCTGCTTGTACCACAAAGATCAGATCGACACCCGCGTCAGGCACTCCATACACTGTCAAGTGAGCTCGGAGCGCTGCGCGACTATGTGCCGCAATTTGTACAGCCATTATAAGGCTAAAAGTTTTCGACAACCTAATATATAGCAGCACAATAGAGGGTATTTTTAAGAAACCTTTTACTAACTTCAAGCTTGAAAGAACCTATAAAAATGTCAATATAGGAGGTATCACCGTCACACACGCTTCCGGAAGCGTTTGTGAAGGGAGTTGTGAACAAGCACAAGAACTACTCAAGCGTCTCGCAGATAAGCAGCCCCACGTTGGGCGCCATGTTGTAGGGATTCTGCACATACACAGAGCTATGCACAGGATAATAGGACCTCGGAATATAGTGGTGAGCCAACCATACACCTTAGTACCTAACACCCCAATCCGACTAGCTTTAGCGTCTTCTTAGCAACAACGCCACTAAGCCCAACACGTTATTCTTTTGACTCGGATTCTTCTTCATCACTTGTCCCATCCAAATTCAGTATTTTTGTATCATGGTTTAGAGACAATTTTTTGATCCCCCCCATGGACATACATCTGTTTGGTACTTTTCTTGATTTTTTTGTTCATGTCCATTGGCTTTGTCACCGTATTTTTTCTGCTCATCAATGGACACTATTTGCTAGAACGCTCTGCTGTGAACTGTGTCGCTGGAACTTTGGCTCCGCATTCTTCCTCTCACATCATGAAGCGTGACCACACATTTGTGAACATTTCAGCTTTCCCAGTTGCTGATGGCATCGAATGGGATGCTGTAAACTTCCAAATTCATGGACCGACCGAAATTATTAATGTACCAAATGTCCTTCGTGTTTCAATGGGGGACATCGTAAAAAGTAATATTCATTCTGACGATTGGGATTTGCATGCCGTTGAATCGCTATTTACTGATTTGAAATATTATGCTGCTTTTAATGCTGAAGATTTGTATATGAATTCTGCAAATTATGCTGAATTATATTGTTACCAGCATTGGGGCAACCACTTTGTCCATAAACCAAGTACCCTTCGGGGTCCTTTTAGTTACACCCAGTGGGAACATTGTCCGAACCCCTTTGCCAGGTAGCTCCCAAACTATTAGAAATAAGTTTTCTTATTTTACAAACTATAATAGATCTAATCCTGGGTCCTATTATTTTAAATTAAATTCTTCGTCTACTCAGAAACTCATGTTAACCCACACCAAATTGCTGTATTCGGGCTCCTTTTTGAACGCCTTAGCTGTGGGTGGATATGAACATTGGCGGGACACCATTGATTTAAAATCTATTTGGGGTTCCAAAGCATGGCAGGTGCAGGGCACAGAAGCCTTGCACCGTGCTTGTCTCATCCCGACCCAAATTCTGTTTTTAAACCGCACCATATTTCAAACAACATGTTGGGGTTTGGCTACATCCAAACAGTTAAATGCCCCATCCATTCCTGTATTGTCTTCCACTCCCAATGAAAGCTTGTGCTTTAACATGTCCCTTACAGATTTGCAGGTATTATTTCAGAATAATTTGTTTAATGTTTCTGAGATTGTTCAATCACCCTGGTTGTCGTGGCCCATAGCCTCTAATGCTTGCCAACTGCGTTTTCATGACACGGATCCTGGCTATAAACAGGATAGGCCGGACCCCAGGTTTTCTGATTCACGTACTGTTACAACATATTCTGTTGGTAAATTATGTAAGCAGTGGTTGCAGCACTCTTCTTTGGATTCTGTTAAACAACATTTAACGCTCCTATCAGGCAACATTGATCTGTCCGATTTTGTTCTGGGGCCTTGTGGTCCTCGACCTAAGAGATTTATTTATGAAACTTATAATGAACTCTGGAAGCTTTGTTCAAATTGAAGCTGCTTCCCGTCTCCGGGAAATCGATCAAGCTAATTTAGAAAAAGTGCTCAGAGATCCAGTCAGACATTCATGCACTCACTCACAGACCCACTCAGTCATGTACCCACTCACAGAGATACACTCAGAGACTCATGCACTCACGCACAGACTCTTTCAGACACTAATTCACCCTGTCAGATGTACAGAGTCACTTATATATTTGTGAATTTTAAATGTGCTGGTGTCTTATGAATGTCTGCTTTTCTTTTGCGTAGTTGCAAGGTATTTGCGAATTTGAAAAAAAAAAAAAAAGTGTTTAAAAAGAAAATGAACCAGTGTTTGGGAAATAAGGTGGCTCTGAGAAGAGCCTTTGTGTTTATTATGTGTATATTATAACTACACATAAAACAGGATGCAGTGTTTCAAGGTGTTGAGGAACACCATGTTGCCTTTCTCTGTGAAGGGAACTCCATCACTTCTATATATACCCTTCATGTCAAAGCGCAAGTTGTTGTTATAGCTAGAGTCCATGTTATGGTCTCTGAGGAATGCAGAAACAGTTTTATTGATGTTTCCTAACTTTGTCTGTCTGTGAACAGAACTCGTTTGACCACTTCCATTTCTGCCTTTGGCATATGTTGGAGAATATTAAGGCAGTTTGAGGGAAAAGTACCATTAATTGAGCAAAGGTATCCTTCATTAGGATTGCCAGTCCTACCTCAGTAAGTGTGCCACCATGCTGCACAATCAGGGTGTTGGAAAATCTGCAATGCTTTCAACAAAAGGCAACATTTGATGCCACTTTAACCCTCTCTGGCCAATCGAAGTAATGTCAACATTAGGCAAACCCAAGTCCCCGTCAATGCCACTCTTTCTAGCACACTCTTGAAGCCAAAACACAGAGCTATGACCCACAATCCACAACCTAAACCATTTTAAAGGCAAGGAGGGGTAGTACACATGAGAAGGCTGCAGCAGAATGAGACAATTTTCAAAATGAAAGGCAGTAAAAATTGAGATCAGGGCATGGTTTAAAAAAGGGCATATTTTATTGGATGGTGCAAATATGCAGGTAGCTAAAATTAGGTAGTGATTTTTAAAGAAAAGTAAGTAGGTTTGTGAGGAGCTCTGGTAAAAATAAAAAAATGTAATGCAAATTTGGAAATGCTTTTAATTGCAAACAGTCAACCACACCTGCTGCAGTTGAGTTGGACTGTAATGTGCTGCTTCTAGAATGTGCTGTGAACTTGTAACCTACTGGTTCATTAGGGTATTCTAAAGGGGGTTGCTATGGAAACTCTGTTAAGAGAGTGTGGGGAGTGCATTAAACAGACTGTAGTCTCTTTCTTAAAATTACAGTGGTTTGCACTCATTATTTGTTATGGAGGCTTTATTTTCTAAGTCACGTGTGTAATAAACATTAGAGGAGTTGCAAAGTATGAAGAGTAGAAAGCTAAATATGTTTTTGGACTCTTGTGCATGTGTGCAAATTCATTGCATGGGGGGCCAAGCTGAGAGTCGTGACGCATTCGCGAATACGCCCAAAACCACTCCCAAATTGGGCAAGCTAATTTAGAAAAAGTGCTTGCTGTTGTTGATAATAGTATTAATACCCTGTCTTCCCGCATTTACACACTAGAGAATATTGTTTCCTCTGTTGTTGATATTGTGCAAGATGATGTTTCTGTGTTGTATCATGGGCAAAATCAATTGCGTTCAGTAATGCAGTTTGCATGGACTTTGCAAACGCTTAAAATGGGGAAGGTTCCTTGGCATTTTTTGAACACGTCTGCCTTATTTCTACCTTTTAATTTAACTGAGAAACAGCAGTTCATGTCCATGAAAGATGCAGCATACACTCTGTTACATATTGAAAAGATAGAGCCTTTACCGTTCTCTGTGGCGGAACTAGATTCTGCTGTGTGGCTAGTACACGGGGTTATCGCTTTGCCTTTTCCTTTGTTTGAATTCAATTTGTGCATGAAACATTATCCTGTTGGCCGCTTTCAGCCTTTAGGCAGTGCTTTCCTGCATGAACTTTGGTCTCTGCCTCTCTGCCTTAAATGCCTTAAGGACGGGAGGGAAGTTTTTCTCACGGGGGAGTTGTGTGATTCGACCGTGGGTCATTCTCTTGTTTGTAAACACATTACATTGCACGTAGCTTGTAACGTTTCGGCTCTGAATCTTGCTTGTGTTTTGAAAGGCATTCCTGCTCCTGCTATTTCTCCTACTTTCACTGTGCTTGCAAATGGTAGCTATCTCCTTCTGAATAATCAGGACTGCTGTGGCATGCTGGCCGGCATACCCTGTATTGTAACAGTTTCTCACAGGGTTGTCTGCTGCAAAAATGTGCTTTTTCCTCCCCCGCACGGCATCGTATATAGTTCCATTTGGCCTTCCATTCCGACTTTGAAAGCAGATTTCAATAAATTGAGCAGAATAAAGGCGCTAATATTGAACCAGGAGGTTATGCTCACATCCGCCCGGGAGACGTACATGCTCCAGGTGGCGAGTACCCACAGTGAAATTCAGGCACTTCTTAACACAAACCTCCCACAACATTTCGGGGAACTAATACACCGTGTTTTTAATGCTTCACGCACCGAAGGCCTTGTGTACTTTTTTAAAGTTGTGGGCTCTGGCCTTGTAACCTCTTTCCAAACTATCTTTGGTGTAATACCAGCTTTTATTCATTCCATTTTTTCCAGCGCCTTTGGTGGCTTTCGCTTGATCATCGCGTTAGCGGCTGGTGTTTTGCTTTTGGTCTGTGTGCTACGCAATGGCTGCACTTCCTGGGGCCCTCCTCGACCACGGTCGACTCCTGACACTCCGTGAGCGCATCCTCGAAGCCTTCGGCGTCCTGCCATTGGCGACTCTTGGTGTGTCATATAGACTTTCTTTTCGCTTTGCGTATTTCACTTGCGTGCAACCTGTGATGTCTTGCATCCGCTGTCCTTTCTCATGGACCTTGGATTACTGCCTCTCCAATACGTCTCTGTCTCGCCCGGATTTTGTCCAGTTGGTGGGTCCCTTAGAGGCCCATGAGCAAGACTGTTCCGGTCCTGGCTATATGGCGCGTGCGGCTGCACTTGGGATTTTGGCACAATGGGATGTCTGGGCGGCTGCTCAGACTCTCCTACAACGTAGTTATATTGAGTATCACGCAAGTTGTCCCGCATTGCTTTTCGCTGCTCCCTCTTACGAGGAACATGAATGCAGTTTTGATTTGCTGAACTGGATGGCATCGCTTTTTTCTGACGACTCCAACGATGTCCTATTGGAAGGTGTGGCGTTTTTCTGCACTTACACTTTTTTGGATTAGGGGGTCTCCGCTTTCGGAGTCCTCACTCCCTGGGCCTTTCTGGCTCTATTTTTTGTTTCTCTCCTATTCCTTGACTTTCGATTACACCACTTCAGTCACGGACATTGCAATTCTGCTCCATCTATTGGAACTATGTCATTGTCCTATGTCTTCACCGGTGGACTGACCAGGGGAGGGTGTCGTGTGGTTTGTAGACTCGTGATTTGCATTACTAAGTTAGCTTAGGCCTGGCTGCCATCATGCCTCTTTGCGCACGTTACTTTGTGCCCCCCAGCCTCTGCTATTTTGGGACTATCTGCCATTCACATTCTTTCTTGTTGCTTTTGGGTTGCGTCTGTACATTGTGTACAAGGTCGGAAAACAATGTGCCTTGTTCTTGCTGATCTGGTCAGCCCCTCGTAATTAGACATAACACTGAATGCCACTGCACTGAAGGAATTCGGGTGCCTTTAATATTGTGATTTTCACTGTTGGGGACACTTGGAGAAAAACCTTTCCAGAGAGAAGAGCTGTGCTTGTCTGATGATGTAAACCTTACATCTAGATATTGAGGTATGGGGGTCTGCCAGCCAAAGCCCAGAGGTCTTCTGTTTTTATAATAAACTAGATACTAGCACGGGGAGGGTGGTGTACTCATTTAGCTATATATTGACAGCTTTATGAAATGCTTTCCCCGTTTATATTCTATGGAATTGTAACTATGCTTATTGTTTTATTCTTATGCATTATGCTGATAGTACTGACACGTGTACTGTACCTTAGAGCACGTTAGTTAAAATAAACATTTTAAACTATACAGTGTCTCATATTACGCACGTTGTGGACAAGTATGAGTGAGTAATGAAAGGGTGTTCTTGTTTCTGCGAGTCCTGAGAGAGAGAGATACCGTGTTCTGGGTTGTCAAATAATTAGCAGCATTGTTGCTAAGAAGACGCTAAAGCTAGTCGGATTGGGGTGTTAGGTACTAAGGTGTATGGTTGGCTCACCACTATATTCCGAGGTCCTATTATCCTGTGCATAGCTCTGTGTATGTGCAGAATCCCTACAACAATGCACACACTGAGACATACACTAAGACACACAGGCACACACTGACTCATATAGTGACAGACCCAGGAGACAGTGATGCATATGCTTACACACCCAGATACACTCTGATGCATGCAGTAGCACACCCAGGCAGACACTGATATATACAATAACACACCCAAAAAGACAATGATGGATACACTGACACACCCAGGGACACACTTATACACACACTAACACACCTAGCTACACAATTATGCATACTCTGGCACACTCAGTCACACACATATTCGTACACTAACACATGTAGGCATACACTATCACATGTGCTTTATATCTATTAGTAGCATTGTGCCAGTTATATTAATAAAACAGTGATTTTCAACATATGTTTGTCTCAATAAGTTCAGTAACTGTAGGTAAAACAATTGATGAGTGCAATGCATAGTGTGCTATTTTTTACTTATATACTGTGCAGTTTTGTTTTTTTCTACAATCTATGTGGTTGTTTTTCCCCATTGTTCAAGGATGAGATTTAAACATGACACCATTTATGGTGTACAAGTATGAAAGCTGAGAACAGAAAACAAGGGGAAATGAAATGTTTTATTATAATGTGATATACTATTACAGCATACAGAATGTGTACTGTTTTGTTTCTGAAATTTTGTAGATGTAATACTAACATATTTATGTTCTTTATCTTTTTCAACAGTGGTTGGAGTGATACATCTTTAGATGTTTCAACATACTCGTAGTGCCACACTTTGACGTACCCCTGGAGAGGGTCTTTACACATACAGAGCACTTGACATGCTTTGCCACCACTTTCTTTTGCCTGGAGGGGATGGTGAAAAACTCCCATGCAATTGATAGCCGCATTGCCGGGGGTTGCTCCTCCAAAGAACTGTGTTCAACAGGGTGTGGCAACTGATCTTCACTGCCACCAGATGCCATTTTATTGGCAAATGATGGAAAAGGCAGCACATTTTAATTTGAAAAGAAAGAGGGCGATGCTCAAATGAGAAAATGTTTCTTTTTTTTTACAATCTTTATGATTGCTTTTTTCTCCACTGTTCAAGGATCAAACTTTATACACTACATTGATTATGGTGTACAAGTACAAAAGCTGAAAATAGTTTTTAAAAAAAGGGAAAAGGAAATGCTTTACTATAATGTGAAATACAATTACAGCATAAGAAATGCCTACTGTTTGGTTTAAAGTATGAACACATGCATTTCAGAAACTAAAAGTTTATCTTGGAATTTTGCAAAAAGTAATACCAACTTATATTTATGTTCTTTATGTTTTTAAACAGATGAATGACACCATCTATTGGAGTTAAGTAATTTCCTAATTACTTCTTCCTGTGTAGTTCTGCAAATTAACATTGTCAAGGTATACACCAAGGTACAGTGCCTTAGAGCCACTGAGACATCAAGGCATACCCTGATAGAGCCACTTATAAGCCCAGGCACTCACCCATTCAGCCACTCACACACCAACTAACTCACCGACACAGTCAATAACATACCATGTCACTTACCTACACATGTACTATCACATGCACTTACTTACCCATACAGATACTCACACACACATTCACTCACTCATACAGGTACTAACTCATACACTCACTCACCCATACAGTCACTCATAAATTCACCCACTCACCCATACAATCACTAACACACCCAGTCAGTTTCCCATGTAGCTACTGATACACCCAATCACTCACCCATGCAACTAGAAACACATCCACTCATTCACCGATACATTTACTCTTATATCCACTCAGTCACCTATACAGATACTAACACAGCCAGTCACTCACCCAAACAGCTAGTGACAAACACACACATACACTCAGCCTCTCATATAGGTACTGACACACTCATTCACTCACCCATACAGGCACTCACACACCCACTCAGCTACCCATACAGCTACTAACATATGTACTGACTCACCCTTGCAGCAACTCACACACACTGTCACTTGCCTATACACTCACTGACACACCCACTCACTCACCCATACAGCTACTAACACATGCACTTACTCGACCATACAGCCTGCCACATATCCACTCACTCACTCACCCATACAGTCACTGGCACATCGACTCACTCACCCATACAGTAACATGCACACACTTGCCCATTCTGCCACTTACTTACCCACTCACACACCCATACAGTCATTGACACAACCACTTACTTACCCATACAGATACTAACACACACTCACTTACCCATACAGACACTCTTGCTTGCACTCACTCACCCAAACAGCCACACTTGCACCTATTCATTCATCCGTACACTTACTCACACACCCACTCACTCACCAATACAGCCACTGATGCACCCACTCACATACCCATACAAACACTTACACAGTCATTCAGAACCCAAACAGCCACTGTCACACCCACTCACTCACCCATATGCCCACTCACTCATAAACTAACACTTACACTTACTCACTCATGTATCCACTCAGTCACTAACACAAAAACTCAGTCACACAGACTCTTTCTTATACACACACATACAGTTTATTTTTTTTAAACCAAGAAAGGTGGCTCTAACGAGAACCTTGTTTTGTGATTTTTCAGAACTTTTTTTGAGTTTTTAAAAATATTTTGTGGGGTTTTTTTTACAAATAAAATGACAGCTTGAAAAAAACTGAAAACTGGGGAAACAAGTGTTATTCAAAAACAAAAAAAATAACATTTATGCACTTTTGCGGCATCCAAAAGTGCAGCAACAGATTATTCCCCTACTGTTAACTGTTAGATCTTTTTAGTAGTCCAGACTAAAAGTGACAATTCTTTGGAGTTCTGATGAGTTCTTTGGGAAACTGGTTCGGAACTGTTGCTGGACCTCACATGGTAGAGGGTCTCCAGGAGCATTTGGTGTTGCAGTTGAAGTAGACGAATCCCCTGCACTTCACTGCCTCTGTGCTCTGGTCAACTGCACTGGTCAACTCCTTAGAGTGGTACATCTTCAGATAATACAACATACTTGTTGTGCCGCATGAATACTTCTTGGACGTACCCCTGGAGAGGGTCTTCTCGCATATTGAGCACTTTACATGCTTAGCAACCACTTTCTTCTCTCTGGAGGGTATATTATATATTTACCAAGTAATTGATTGCCACTTTGTTCCTCCTCCAAAGAAATGCCTTCATCAAGGTGTGGCTCCTGATCTTCACTGCCATCAGAGGCATTTTATTTTGAAATAATTTCCCAAAAATAAACCAAATCAATATTTAAATTGAAAAGAGCAGGTGCTGAAATGTGAACCTCCAGTCTCAGCGCTGGAAGTCTGAAGAAAAGAAAACTAAGTGGGGACCTCCTTTCTAGTATAATAAAAAGTGTCTTGTTTAATGAAATCCCTTTCTTCCATAGTCATGTGATATTTGTGACGTTGTTGTGAACGCCGACGTATTCACTATTACGTGAAATAGAATTAAACAGTGTTCAACCATAAAATTATTTAGGAAAATCTCACTTTATATGTTATATTAGTAAACTACTGATCACAATTATAAATTACAATATGTGTATATATGTGTTTTACACTTTCTAAAAACCATGCCCATTTTGCGAATAATCATGGTAGCAGAATATATGTATCACAACGGTTCACGGCAAATTCGCAAATATAAAAAAAAATGAAAAAGAAAAGCCTTCTGGGGACATCTGTTTCTTGATGCAGAAGAAAATGATGCAGAAGGCCTATCACAATGAGGACAACTCCACCAAACAAAAAAGCACTTGCTTCATATAGTTAGGATAAAATATCCTTGTTTGGTGGAGATTCACCCCTTTGTAGTCTTGTTGTCTTTTGTATAGCAGGATTAATGTTATCAGTGATTTCTGGATAAAGACACAAGATAAACAATAACATTGCCAAAATGCAGAGCAGGTCATTGGAGACATTTCCCATGAACCATTAAGCAGCTGTACTCTAGAATACACACCTGGCATTTAACAAACTAGGCAGCACTTACTAATTGACCAGTATAAACAACTCCAGCTGAGTAGACAACTGTGGACTCTTGTTGGATAAACAAGAAATTGATGTTCCTTTCTAACCCTCGTGCTCATTTCACAGAAATTAAACCAGAACAGAAAGCACTTACGAATATAAACATAGCATGTGTCCCAGTTGAAGCTCCACTTCCATAAAGGAAAAATGTTTCTAACTTCCTGGGCTTTGCAAAGGCAAACAAAGTGTGTTTTCTCCACAATTCCACTTTGAAAAACAATATGTATGTCCTTGGTAAAAGCAAATGCATGATTCATCTATCAGAGTGCAATCTGTTGTGACTGTGGCGAATGGGTTCTTTCGTGACCTATCCTGGTGAGAGCAGAATCGATTCTTCTCCCTTCACCTTCCAAAATCTCCTGGAGGCATAGCCCATTTTGGGCCACCCATCCACCTTAGTAGTATGCAATTCAGACACCCATACGCCCACTGGCACACCAACTCACACACACAAAACAACTCACACACCCACTCACACATCCATACAGCACTTACACACCAAGTCACCAACCCATTAAGCCACTCAACCACCCACTCACAGATCCACACAGCCACTCACACCCACAAAACCACTCACACACCCACTCACAGATCCACACAGCCACTCACACACCCACTTTCTGACTTATGCAACCGCTCACATACACACTGTCAAAGGTTACAGGTTACAGTTAGGAAATAACATTTAAAAAAACCTTAGAAATTTACTGAAAAAAACAAAGGTTACAGGGACGTTAAAGTTAGGCTCACATTTCACTTGTACAAAACCATAGTAATTCAACAGTTATAGTTACTTGAGCACACTATAACTTACGCCCACACAAAGCACTGCTTATGACCTCACATATTACATCACTCATGACATGGTCAGTGACATCACTGATGACACCCAGGAGGAGTACACTCTGACACATCTAAGGGACCCAGGAGTTCAGGGACACCGTTTGTTGGTCAGAACTCATTCCAGCAGAACCCACCAGCAGGGTCCAGGGCAGGTCCAGTTGGACTTGGTCAGCTGGGCTCTTCAGGAAAGTGGGCTTCTTGCAGCTTTTGTGTCCCTATAGCTTAACAGGAGATCAGCCAACTGGCCCTTGGAGTCCACTTCGCAGTCCTGGGTATAAGTGAGTAGGACCAGCCCTCAGGGGTCTCCTCACAGGTCACAATAGCAGGTGCAATCAATTTCTGCCTTCCACAGGTCTAGAGGTGTTCTGAAGAGCGTACTGGGATGTCACATTTATTCCCCGTGCCAGCCTGTGGGTGGGGTAATGTCCTGGCCACTACCTAACCTATAGGGAAAACATTCCCAGTGATGCCCCTAACCATTTTTGCAGCACTTCCTGTGAACTATCCTAAAAGTGCCTCTATCTATCTAAGCCCAACATGGCAGAACCCTTCTTTTCCTGTGCAGAGCTCCCTGTGCCCACCCAGAGGTGTGGCTATGATATTGGCAAAACCGTCCCTTGGGGGTCACTTCAAACCAGTTCATGGGTTGCTTCCTCTCCCACTGAGTTTTTAGACAAGCTGGCTATGAAGATAAAAGGGAGGTAGGCGTAGGTGTGAGCAACATCTGCCAGTGACAGGGTAGGCATCCTTCAAAGCTCGGGAAGAGGCTGGGCACAGCCCCACAAGCCTTTCTGCTCACAGAGAAAAACATCTCCCTATACCCAAGCCCTTTGCCCGCTGTCTGAAAGCAATACACACCTCACTACGGGTTTCCAATACCAGTCAGGTGCCACTGAACACTGGCAGAAAGGCACATTTGGTTTAGGCAGCAAAATGACAACTTTCTAAAAGTGTCATTTTCAAAATAGTGATATAAAATCAGACTTGACAATTAAGTTTGATTTTAAATTACTATTAAAATGAGTCCTAGAAGCATTGATCCAGCTACTTTCAAAATAATGTTGAGCATTATAAGGCGTTATAATGTAACCCAGTGTTTTTCTATGTGAGAGGCCGCCTTACCAAGTGAAAAACAACTCTATAAATTTTTCCCTGACAGGACATGTGAAACATTTGTGCACATGTCCTACGTTTTAAATGCCATGCACCCTGCCGGTTCACTGACAAGATATCGAAACCACACATATTGTGGGACATAAATATTGTATCAAAAAAATCGAGCACAAAAACATTGTTATCCTATACTTATAATGTAAATAACAAAAATAACAAAAATATATTGTTATACACTAAAATTGAACACAAAAATATAGTTTTTTAATATAAACATAGTTAAACATAGTAAACATTAAATATATTAACATTAAACAGTAATATAATGTCAATAAATATATTTAAATAATGTAAAATTCTATATCAATGTTATACTTATTTTTTTAAACTCATATACATATATCATTTAAAACTATTATTAAAATTATAATTTATGTTACAATTTACTAATATTTTGTAAACCTTAAAAAATAACAAATATATATGTATAGGTGTGATCAAGGCAGCAAGGTGAAACGCGGTACTACAAATTTATGATGGAATAAATCTATTTTGCATTCATTATCCTCGCCTGAGAGCGCGTTTTACTCTTCGTGTGGATTTATTTAAATTACCGGCTGGCTCCGCCGGTGTGCGTGCCACCTCCCGAGGGTCGCAGGTTCTCCAGCAGGAGCAAAACGTGGATTGATATATAAATAAATATATATATCCACAAGGTTGCTGTGCTTAGCGGTTCCCCTCCTACGGCGTCGGTGCCTGCTTGGCGGCGACAGCAGCCGTTTGTAGATTGCAAGGGAGTCCTCTAATTCGCCCCAATAGCAAAAAAAACAGGATGCGGCACACCAGGAGACAGCACAATTGTTTATTGTGCACTAAAATCAAGGACGACGTGTTTCGGCGTGTTGCCTTTGTCAACAAAGGCAACACGCCGAAACGCGTCGTCCTTGATTTTGGTGCACAATAAACAATCGTGCTGTCTCCTGGTGTGCCGCATCCTGGTTTTTTTGCTATTGGGGTGAATTAGAGGACTCCCTTGTATTATATATATATATATATATATATTCACTGAAAAAACCATAGGTTTCAGGCACGTTATAGTTAGAAATTAGCATTTAAAAAACCTTTGAAATTCACTGAAAAAACCATAGGTTTTAGGGACAGTTATAGTTAGTTGGACATTGCACTCGTACAAAACCCGTGAAATTCCCCGTTATAGTTAGTTCAGCTAACTATAACTCGCGCCCACGCAATTCACTGCTGATGACGTCACATATTACATCACTCATGACATGGTCAGTGACATCACTGATGACATCACTGATGACATCTCAAATGACATCACTGATGACATCATCTAGTGACTGTGTTTCTGTAAAGTTTAAATATTTTTAATGTATATAGGGAAAGGCGTATTGAAGAATGAGTGGGTGTATAAGTGTCTGTATGGATGATTTAGTAGGTGCGTGACTAACTGTATAAGTGAGTGATTAAACGTATCTTACTGAATGCATGGGTTAGTGACTAAACTGGGTGAATGTCTGTATCCGTCTGTCTGTTGCTGTGTAAGTGGCTGCATGGGTTTGTGAATAACTACATGAGTGTCTATATGAGTTATTGATTCGTTGTCTGAGTATCTGTATGGGTGCCTGAGTGTTTGTGTGGGTGGGGTGTGTGCGACTCTGTACATAGATGTGTGAGTGGGTGATTCACTGGGTGCATGATTTGAAGAGTGCGTCTGTGATGGACTGCTTGGGTGGGTGAGTGTGTGTATGGGTGTGTTAGTGAGTGAATGTATATCTCAGTGGTACATGTGCGAGTAACTACATATGTAAAAGGCAGTATATATGTGTGTTAGAGTATTTAAAAGGCTATAAGTGAGAGTGTGTGATTGTGAGAGTGGCTGTATGGATGCGTGTGTGCTTGTATCAGTTATTGTATAAGAGCATAAGAATGTGCTTGTATTTGTATGACTAAGTGAGCTGGTGTGTGTATAACTCTATAGGTGAGTAAATGGGTGTGTGATTAATTTTTGCATGACTGACTAGGTGTGTGAGTACCTCTATGGATGAGTGGCGGTGTGTGAGTGTTTATATAGGTGTATGAGTGCATATGATAGTCCTGTACTGAGTGACTGTAAGTATGAGTGACTGGACGGGTGAGTGAGTAGATGTGTGTGTGTAGACCTAAGAATCAGTGAGTGGGTATATAGTTATTGGTATTGGAGTGTGTATGGTTTTGCGAATGGCAGTCTGTAAATAAGAGTGGGTGTATCAAAAGTTATATTAGGGTGTGAGAAGATGCATGAAATTATCACATGGATGATGTCATCAGTGATGTCATTTGAGATGTCATCAGTGATGTCATCAGTGATGTCACTGACCATGTCATGAGTGATGTAATATGTGACGTCATCAGCAGTGAATTGCGGGGCGCGAGTTATAGTTAGCTGAACTAACTATAACGGGGGAATTTCACGGGTTTTGTACGAGTGCAATGTCCAACTAACTATAACTGTCCCTAAAACCTATGGTTTTTTCAGTGAATTTCAAAGGTTTTTTAAATGCTAATTCCTAACTATAACGTGTCTGAAACCTATGGTTTTTTCAGTGAATTTCAAAGGTTTTTTAAATGCTAATTCCTAACTATAACGTGTCTGAAACCTATGGTTTTTTCAGTGAATTTCAAAGGTTTTGTAAATGACAATTTTTAAATGTATTAATTGTTATATTTATTTTTTTGATACTGATTTACAACATTTTTTTCAACTATTTATTTTTAGATATTTTATTTTTAAATTACATTGTAATTACATTATACATTACATTACAAAATATACTTTCTCAGAATGAATTACTTTAGTTTAAATACTTTGCAAATAGGCAATAGACTTTTAAGTACAGTAGTTACAGTTGTTGCAATGGGCAACACAATTTCAAACACAATGCAACATTGAGCTCAATGTGAATTTCTACTTAAATGCAATTAGTTACTTTATGGATTACTTTTCTCACCACAGGACTGGATCCTAGATTCAGTCCTGGGACATCTCCTGTAAACAGTTGAGTAAAAGCGTTTGGTTACAGTAGTGATTTTTAAGGAATATTATTGTATTTTAAAAGTTGACACTTGGAAACTTTTTCACATAGAATCACCAATGTTATCCTATGGGAGGAAATTCACTTAGCAGGTAAGTAGTGTTATCGTTACTTTTTCTTACTCAGTGGTGGATCCTGGATCCAGCACTGGTGCATCTCCTGTAAACAGTTGAAAGAATGCGTTTAAGTCATACAGGCGATTTTTAAGGAATATTTGTAGTTTGTGAAAATCGACACTTTGAAACTTTTCTGCTGAAAACCAGACAATGGATTCCTATGGAAGGAAATACAAGTTACTGGTAAGCACGGTTAGAATTACTTTTCAGGGTCAGTGCTGGGCTAAAAGATGCTGCACTGGGTTCTCTCCTGATAACAGGTGAGTAAATCGGAATTCATAGTTCGGCTGATTTTAGAGAAATATTATAAAGTTCCAAAACTCCACACAGAAGAATTTCCAAGTGAAACCAGTCAATGTTAGCCTATGGAAGGAAATTCAAGTTACTGGTAAGTACGGTTAGAATTACTTTTCAAGGTCAGTGCTTGGCTAAAAGTTGCAGCACTGGGTTCTCTCCTGATAACAGGTGAGTAAATCGGAATTCGTAGTTCGGCTGATTTTAGAGGAATATTATAAAGTTCCAAAACTCCACACTTAGAAGAATTTCCAAGTGAAACCAGTCAATGTTAGCCTATGGAAGGAAATTCAAGTTACTGGTAAGTACGGTTAAAATTACTTTTCAGGATCAGTACTGGGCTCAAAGATGCAGCACTGAGGTCTCTCCTGATAACAGGTGAGTAAATCGGAATTCGTAGTTCGGTTGATTTTAGAGGAATATTTGCACAATGGTGAAGGAAGGGGTGGGGCCTGAGGTGACATGTCTGCAAACACGCCCTGTGGCGCGTTTTAAGTTGGAGAATTAATTCCTCCTCAATCCTGAGGGTTCCTAGGGGCCAACTAGCCCACCAGGAACCTCCAGTATGCGCCAGGGGCTGCGTTGCAGAGAGGTGTACAGAGGCCACGCCCCTTTTACAACACTCTGCAACGCAGCTCCGTGGCACTTACTGGAGGTACCTGGTGGGCTAGTTGGCCCCCAGGGACCCTCAGGATTGAAGAGGATTTAATTCCCCATCTTAAAATGTGCCACGGGGCCTGTTTGCACGCATGTCACCTGAAGCCCCGCCCCTCCCTTCACCACTGTGCAAACGCGCCCGTGGTGCATTTTAAGTTGGGGGATTAAGTCCCCTTGAATCCTGAGGGTCCCTGGAGTCCAACTAGCCCACCATGTACCTCCAAAGCGCCACAGAGCTGCGTTGCAGAGAGGTGTAAAAGGGGCGTGGCCTCTGTACACCTCTCTGCAACGCAGCCCCTGGCGCATACTGGAGGTTCCTGGTGGGCTAGTTGGCCCCAGGGACCCCCAGTATTCAAGGGGAAATCGTTCCCATCTGCAAACGCGCCAGAGGACGCGTTTGCAGACTGCTGCAGGGTGGGGGCGGGGCCTCCGGCACGATGCCGTTTTTTTTAAATTTAAAAAAAAAAAATGTTGTATGGGAGGGGGGGCTGCGTGGCCCCCCTTCCCTTGGCCTCTTTTGGCCCCGGGGAACCCATCCCCCGGGGCATGAGGATTTTCTTTTTTTTTTTTTAAATTAAAATAAAACGGGAAGGGGACGCGTTTGCAGACTGCTGCAGGGTGGGGGCGGGGCCTCCGGCACGATGCCGTTTTTTTAAAAAAAATTAATTTTTTTTTTGTATGGGAGGGGGGCTGCGTGGCCCCCCTTCCCTGGGCCTATTTTGGCCCCGGGGACCCCATCCCCCGGGGCATGCCCTCTTTTAAAAAAAAATTTAATATTTGGAGGGGGACTGCGTGGCCCCCCTCCTCAGGCCATTTAAGGCCCCGGGGACCCCATCCCCCGGGGCCGGCCTTTCCTTTTTTTTTCCCAAATTTTTGTTTTTGTTTTTGGGGAGGGGGGCCACGTGGCCCCCCTCCCGGGCCACTACTTGCCCCACAGTCCCGCCGGCTCCCCGCGTCCCTTGGGAGCCGGCATTGCTTTTCCACATGGGGAGCTGCTAACATGCAGCTCCCCGTGTGGAAAAGCAATTTGCTTTGGATATTGGAAGCGAGAGCGAGGCTCCCGTCCTGTCATAGCAAACTACAGTGTCCCGGGGGGTAGGCACCCCGGGACACTGCAGGAGCCGGCCCTGGGGGTGGTGGTCCCCAGGGCCATCAAGGGCTCCAGGAGGGGGCCGCGCGGACCCCTCCCTTGAATTGCACAGCCCCGGGAGGTGGTGGTCCCTGGGCTCTGGGGTCCGTAACGGACCCCCACATTTATTTTCTATGTGCCCCGGGAGGTGGTGGTCCCGGGCGTGTGGGGGCTGGAGCCCCCACACACGTAATTTAAAATTTTAAAAAGAAGCCCCGGGGGGTTGGCGGTCCCCGGGGCTGCGGGAGGGCAGGAGGGCCCTCCCGCACCATTTTTTTTATTAAGCCCCGGGGGGGTGGCGGTCCCCGGGGCTTGGGGGTCCTTAGAGTCCCCCCATATAAACAATAAACCCACCTCCCGCATGCCCCCGGGACTTGGGCCACCCGGGGCAAATTTGCATCGAAGCGCGGGAGACCGCGTCGATTCGATTTCGGCAGGATCCGCGCACCCTGAGCGCATCCTGTCGATTTTTTTGGGGGAAAAAATGCTTTTTTCTGCCCAGGGGGTCCTTGTGGGACCCCCTGAGCAGACCTAGGGGGTCAGGGTGTTTCTACCCTGTCCCCTTTTTGCGCTTTGTGCACTGGTTCTACCGAGGGACAAAATGGCTGCCAACACTTCCTGATTTGGAGTGTTGACAGCCAATTAGCATGCAGCTCGTGATCGGGAGGGTGCGCGAATCCGACGCGGCCATAGATATATATGTGATTTTCATTTTGATTTTCACAGGAACTACTGAACGGATTTACACCATTTAACAAAAAGGGTTCTTTCTGAACCAAGAACTACCTCTTTGCCAAATTTGGTGTAATTCCGTTCAGCAGTTCGGGCTGTAGCCGTGGCTAAAGTTTCCTATGGGAAAATGAATGGGGAAAACACGTTTTGGGACCCCCCTTTTTTCTCGGCCCCCGCTTGACGAATCACCCCGAAACTTTCAGGGTAGGAGCGGACCGGAGCGGGCCATAACGTTTGAAAATTTCACGAAGATTCGTCAACCGACGCAAGAGTTATTTCAAATAGAATGTCGCGGATTTCCTATGGAAAATAGGTCCTAACTATAACTATCTACTGGCGACCGCCAGCAGATAATATATATATATATATATCCTCCAACTCCCGCTCTGGTATAAGAACGGGCTCTGACACAGCTCGGGTACACAGCCAGTGAGTTTAATTTCACCATCTTAACATTGAATACATTCTTTTCAGTGCACCGTTCCTAAAAACACTTGGCAAATGCGTTTCGGCTGATTGCCTTCTTCAATGCCAGTTTCATGTGGGAAGATGTCAGCTGTAGGGCTTTTGAAGACTCGCTTGTTGACTCCCATTGGAGGATATTGCGTGGTCACACAGAGAGGACTGCAGGTTCAAGTAAAATACTGAATCTATCAGCATCACCAATACAATCCTCTCATTCCAAAGCAGTCACTTCGCTACAGTGTCCCTTATAAAACAACTCAATGCGCCTCGTATTCAGCCATAAATAAAAATTCAGTAGTCCAAATCTGCCAGCGTGGGTTAAGTAACACCAACTCATGCACATAATAATGCCCCAACTATACACATATACACAATAAATTACAAATTGTAACAAATAAACTGGAAAATATTCTAAAAAACATACCAATTTAATCACACATAAAAAAGTAAACAAAATAAAAAACTACATTTTACTAAAAATATATTACATATTTCAAACATTAATAAATAAAAATAATATCATGTTAAATACACAGAAAGAGTATAATAGTATACATTGAAACAATATAAACAAAACTATAACATTTGTCGAATAATTCATATACTATTCCCATTCCAATCTCTGCAACAGTAGGGAAATCGTTGGACTCTTGAGGGGTAAAATGTACTATTCCCACTCCAGTCTGTGCAACAGTAGGGAAAGCTTTGAACTCAGGAGGGGTAAAATTTACTATTTCCACTCCAGTCTGTGCAACAGTAGGGAAACTAGTGGATTACAGAGGTGTAAAATTTACTTTTCCAACTTCAGCCAATGAAAAAGTAGGGAAAGTGTTGGATTGCTGAGGGGTAAACTTTACTATTCCCACTCCAGTCAGTGCAACAGTAGGGAAAGGGTTGTACTCAGGAGTGGTATAAAGTTTGTATTCCCACTCCAGTCGGTGCAACAGTAGAGAAAGTGCTGGAATGTGGAGGGGTCAAATTTACTATTCCCACTCCAGTCTGTGCAGCAGTAGTGAAAGGGTTTGAACTTGGACCTAGGAGGGGTAAAATGTACTATTCCCCCTCCAGTGTGTGCAACAGTAGAGAGAGTAGTTCACTTCAAACAAATAAAATATTTTAACAACTACATTAAATAATAAATATAAATATGTAAATCTCAAATATATATATAATTTTTTTAAATGAAAAAAATACATATTTATTACAATGTTTAATAAATATTTTAAATTAAAACAAATAATAATATAATTAAAATACCACACTGCATTTTCACAATTTTAACAATCAACAAATATAATGTTATTTACAATTAAAAAGCATAACACAATTAACACATAACATAATAAATAACACATTTTTAAACAATAAATGACCATTTTGATGTTTATTACTTAAATAACTTCCTACCTTATACCTCTACAAAGTAAACAACACACATCTAAAATATATCTTTAAATTATTATTACAAATTTTACATAATTATCAATTAAACAGTTAATAGTAATCATCTAATAATAAAATATTTATATTTATTTACCTTTCCACCCTTTATTCATACAAACCCAACAACGTGCACCTAATAATATTTAAAAAAATCTTTAATTACATAATTTACATATTAATTATCAAGTAAGCAATTAATAACAATTTACTAATAATAAATTAATTATATTTAATTAACTTTCCACCCTTTACCCCTACAAACACAACCTGTACCTCTTATATAACGTAAATAAGTTATTAATTACACAATTTACATAATTACTTATCAATTAAATAATTATTAATATTTGACATTAGTTATTAATTATTATAAATAATTTCCTTCACACCCTATACCCCTACAAATCCCACAACCCGCACGTAAAACTTAACGTAATTAAAAAAAGAAACGTCCCAATTAACATAATTAATTATCAATTAAATATTTAATAATAGTTAATAATTAATTATAATTAATTTACTTCCCACCCTGTACCCCTACAAACCCCACAGCCCGCTACAGCACTAAAATACACATAAACGAATAAATTAAATTTAAAAACAACTAAAAATTTACAAACCATTTTAAAAACATTAACAATAATTATACAATTTATAACATACAATATTAAAATATATACTAAAATACATGAAAATAATTAAAAAACAATATTATTAACAACAATATTTTTGTAAACGATATTAACAACATATATAGTTTTAACAATGATATTAACAGAATTGATTTTTTTATCATTGATATTACTTACCTTAAAATCGATATTCTTGTCAGCAATATTTTTGCACACAATATTTGTGCATCACGATATTTAAAACTCAATATTTCTGCTCCTCAATATTTTGTTTTGTCTGAATATCCACTCTGCCCTATGGACATGTAGGGCCTACCTTAGGGGTGACTCATAAGTATTAAAAATGAAAGTTTAGGCCTGAACAAAAGGTTTCTTTTGCCAGGTTGAGTTGGCAGTTTAAAAACTGCACACCTGGGCTGCAATGGCAGGGTTGTAGACATGCTTTGCAATGTTACGTTAGTTGTGGTACAACATATGCTGCAGTCTACTAGTGACATTTAACTTGCAGTCCTTGGGTACACTTTTGTATCATATGCCAGGCACTTATAGGTAAGTTAATTATGTCAATCAGTGGTGCAGCCAATTTCAGCATGTGTTAGGGGTCATAGCACGTAGTGGGGGCTGGTCATCAGTGCTCCAGTTTGCAGAGTCAAAAGCATCAGCAGCATCACTTAAATAAAATGGGAGTGACCATACAAAAAAAGGCATTTCCTACAATGATCGTCTGTGCCAAACATTCCTATTTTAAATATTAATTGAGTCTAAAAAACAAGAGGTCCTACGGATTGACTAAAAACCTACACAGGAACCCTGTAAGCAGCTAGCTCATACATTTATTCACAAAACTGTACATTTTCACTAGATATTGAGCAGAGAATCCATATCAACAATATTTTGAATGATTTCTGATGTTAACCTGTGTAAATGTCCCCTAGTCACGGCAAGTGATTGAAGAATAAGCTTCGGGTCCGAAAATATACTGTTCTCCACATTGTTTCACAGAAACACTTGATTCATCAAAACTAGTTCATCACTTCCATAGGACAACAAATATGCATTTATTTCTGGGCTGAAGCCCTGACAATCTTTGGATACATCTTTGAAAACTCCCTTGTTGGCCGCTGCTGATGCTGGGGACGCCAGCCTGAAGCACTTTCCACTTACCGCTGCCGTGAGGGGAACGGCCATCCTGCGCACTTGCCTGTCTGCTTGCCGTGAGGGGAACGGCACCGTTCAAACCACCGCCGGCCAGAGAACCACAACCCCCAGAACCCCCTGAACCTTGCACACACAGTGACGCTCCACCCGCGCCAGGAGGCGCGTTAAGAGGCGCGCAGCACTCCCGCGCCGCGGGACGCCAGCCTGAAGCACTTTCCACTTACCGCTGCCGTGAGGGGAACGGCCATCCTGCGCACTTGCCTGTCTGCTTGCCGTGAGGGGAACGGCACCGTTCAAACCACCGCCGGCCAGAGAACCACAACCCCCAGAACCCCCTGAGCCTTGCACACACAGTGACGCTCCACCCGCACCAGGAGGTGCGTTAAGAGGCGCGTAGCACTCCCGCGCCGCGGGACGCGCACGGGCGTGCCCGGGTGTGCCCGGGCAAAGCCCGGGCCAAGGGCGGGCCCGTCTGCGCCCGTCAGAGCCCGAGGGAGGCCGGGCTGGGCCAATCCCTTTGGCTGTTATTATTCGGATTGTCTGTTTGTCCTGATATTCATACTGGAAGGAATGAAAGAATGAGAGAAACTTGCCAAAACTAAGGTACCAAACTGTATTTCTAAGTTCACAGCCAAATGTAGTGATAGATAAAGACCTTGACTCGAGGGTTTTGGAACATCTATTTGTATCTGTATTTGTCTATACCGGGTCTAATGGGTAAAAGGAAAACTCTCGCATCACAAGGGGGGGCCGCGGCGGGTTGTATGAATGGCAAAATAGATTCTTTTTTAACAAAAGCCGCCCACGCAATCTCACAAGAAATTGCACTGACAGAAAGAAGGCTCTCACTCGAGGTAGTGAAGTGTGCCCAGATTCATACTAGGGACGGGGATGAGACTCAAATAGACCCCGCAGATAATAATGATGTAGTAGATACTGCAGACGGGCTGGGGCCATCGCACGATACTATGATGGGTGTGCCTTTATGTCCAACAATTACTTCAAAGGAACTTTGTACAATACCGGAATCTGTGGTCACCACAGTTGAGGAGAATGAAGTGGCTCGAGACCTACCTCCACCCAAGAGAAAGCGAGTTGCCTGTAACAAGGCTACAAAGGCTACAAAGATGCCATCATGCGCACAAACCCGGACACAAATTCTTTCACAACAGGGTGATGACTTGGAACAAGTATTGGAGACTTTATTCATAAGACTTGAGTCAATGACAAAGGCCCTCCTAGTCCCAGTAATTCATAAGATTGAATTGGTTGAGAAACTAGTGCATGATATGTTTGTTAACCATGTTAAAAATATGGTCCCATCTGTCTTAAAACCTATGGGGGGAGGGGCGGCAAATGCGACCCAGAATCTGATCCCATCTCAACAGGACCCGGCCTTGATCGCTTTAGAGCCCAAGGGTGTAGACAGGGGAATTAGAAAACCAAATTTGAACGAGGGAAAGCGGTATGTAGCTCAGAACCCCGTGACAGAGCAGATGTGTACGCCCCAAACAAATGAGAGGGCTTCTTTGCTCTCATGTACTCGAGAACAGGACCACATAGTAAAGGTTTTGACTCAGTGTAAAATTGATTTGCCTCCTACATCTGCACCATTAGTGGCAGTTTTATTGGACGTTCCCCCCCTTGCTGAAAAATCCAGGGAATCCACCCAGGACCTTATACATAAAGTTACCCACTGGTGTAGCAAAAACGTATTAAATGGCCCAAGTATAGCGGGCGATGTTATAATGGCCAGAAGGGTGGGCTGGATAGGTCAGCAAACAAAAAAATCCGGGGGAGGAGACTGTATAGTTGTAAATTTCCGGAATCCGGAACAGGCTAAGATGCTAACGGGTGGGGTATATAAGAACAGCTCCAATTCCTTAATAACAGTAGCCTCCTTACAACATTTTTACCCTCCTACCCAGCGTCCTTACCCTATATCATTGAAATGGCAATCACCTCGGAACCCATGTAGGTCTATTAGGGAGAATCCTATAGATAATACATTACTAACGAGTAATCGCTTCCAACCCCTAGCCAGTCCACATCTTTTGGATGACAATGACTGACTAGGGCGAGAAAGCAATACAAGGCAGGATGTTTCCCTAACAAATGCAACCTTAAATGCTTCTATGTTACCAACCCTGGCCCATGGCGATAAAATTAACAACTGTGCGATAATTGTTCCACCTACTACATATAGCCCGGAGACACGTAAAATGGTTCTCTCGTGGAACATAGCTGGAATTAGGTCTAAAAGGGGGAATACTCACTGGGAGAAGTTTTTATCTATGTATCATATTATCGCCCTGCAGGAAACATGGGAACCAAACGATTGTTTTTATTTAGATGGGTTTGTTTCGTATTGTAAACATGCAACCCCATCGAATATGGGGAGAGCTAGAGGAGGTTTGCTCATAATGTTATCATTGAAGCTTTCCTGTAGGACAAAATTGGTTGAATGTAAATCGCAAAATGTGTTGGCAGTTTAATTGTGTTTTAAGAATCGTAGTTCGGTGTTAGTGGTAAACTTTTATAATTCCTTTCATAGAGAGTATGAGGTAGAACACCTACAAGATTTAAGGGAGTTCCTGGAATTTTATGAAGAGTCTAGACAAATGAATTTTGATGTTTTGATCCTGGGAGATTTTAATGTTCATCAATGTTATTTAAATTGTCTCGCAAATCATGGCCAAGAGGAGTCTATGTCCTCGTTTATCCATTTTGAACACACACCCTCGGGTGGCTTACTTGAAGGCATCCTTTCAGACCAAAATTTATATTGCCTGGAGCAAAATATCAGTATGACATCGGTACCCACTTATATAGGAAATGGAAGGCAAAGTACCATCGATTATATTTTAGTATCTGTTCCATTATCTTTATTTACTGAGGACCTAATTGTCATCTGGGAAGGCCTCAGTGATCATAATCCTCTTACTGTTGCCATATCCTTTTTTGGTGCTCCAATTGAAGAACCCACCACCTGTTTAAAAAACAAAGTTATTTCCACTAAAGACCAGGCACGTAGGTTGAAGTGGGATACCATAATTCCAGATCAGTTTTTAAGTAATTTATATATAACTTGTGCCCCTGAAATTGACGTATGTTCAGATCATATTATGCAGGGTAGTCGCATCCTAACAGCCTTTGAAATGCTGACAAAACAAATACAATCTGATCTCACGGTGGTGGGTGGGAAGATTCGCCCGAAAGTTCCAAGGTGGTTTGATGGGGCCTGTTCCACGGCCCATATGGAACTTGTACAGGCCCTAAAAGCGGTTCCCAGATCTGAACCGAACATCAGGGAAAAAAGAAAGGCTTACAAGATAGCAACCCAGAGTAGAAAGAAACAGTTAAAGGAACAGGCATGGGACGCTCTACAACAAGTGAGTCTCCTGAAAGACAGCTCTAAATTTTGGACAGTAGTTAATAGTCCTTTTCTCTCTGAAACCCCAAACTCTAATACTGATTGCTTAATCCCAGCGGAAAAATGGGTTTTACACTTTGGTCAAATCTTCAGTGACGCAAATCTAGAAGAATCTAAAAATCATAGAGAAGCTGGGCAAAAAAGGATGTCGCTTCACTGTAGTGTAGAAGAGGTTGAAAAAGCAATCATATCTACATCTGGAGGAAAGGCCCCGGGCCCCGACGGGGTCCCGGCAGACCTTTTTAAAGCTGACCCTAAGGTCTGGGCTAATATCCTGACCAATGTTTTTAATGCTGCATGTTTATATGGGTACCCAGCATCCTGGGGAAAGGCAGTGATCGTCCCCATTTTTAAAAAGGGCGCCAGGGACGAACCCACTTGTTATAGGCCAATTTCGCTGCTAGACGCAGCAGCAAAAATATTGGGCAAGGTTGTCCTTAACCGCTTGACAGCTTGGTTGGATCAACGTAATGTAATTTCGGATCTACAGTACAGTTTTAGACCAAGAAAGGGGACTCTGGACCAGTGTCTAAATTTACATCTGGTGATAAACAAGTATACAGTTGCTAAAAAGGCCTAATACACTTAGCGTTTATGGATTTGACCCAAGCCTTCGATTGTGTTAACAGATCGAAACTATGGGTAATTTTAAAAGGTATGGGACTAGAATCAGAACTTGTGTCTTTCTTATATACTATCCACGAGAATAATACGGCGGCAGTGAGATATAATAGTGCAGGCGGTCTGACAACATCTTGGGATGTGAAAAGAGGGGTGCGCCAGGGTTGTATCCTGGCCCCCTCTTATTCACACTATACATAAATAAGTTAGGAGATTTTTTACAAACTAGCTGCAAAGACATCCCGAGATTTGGTGAGGTAATGGTCCCAGCACTTTTATATGCGGACGACACTGTTTTATTAGCTAGAACCGCAGTGGGACTTCAATCACTTTTAGATAGTTTTATAACTTTTATGGACTCTTTAGATCTTTCTACAAATTTTAAGAAATCGCACACTATGTCGATTGGCCCTGGAAAACCCCAAAAGAAACGTAAATTTTATTGTAAAGGGGTGGAATTAACGAGAGTCCCGACCTTCCCTTATCTGGGGGTTCTTTTTGATGATAGGGGAACGTGGTGCCCACAATTGATACAAAAAAAGAATACTCTTATTAGAGCGACGAGGGCCACATTAAACTTCGCCAAGAGAGTAGGGACCAAACCAATTCCTGCTCTGATGAAGATATACAAAGAGAAATGTATCCCCATGGCAACTTATGGCAGCGATATCTGGGGGTATAAGGAAGGTAGGGACATGCAGCGTGAGGAAGATAAGTTTTTACGTAAGATCCTGGCTGTTCCGCATTCCACCCCTGCTTACATTTTACATGAAGAGCTGGGAGTGGGATATATATCCGATCAAATTGCGGTAGCTCCTCTGCTTCGCTGGCTAAGAGTTTGGGCTAATCCCACTACTAATCTGAATCAGAAAATAATTACTGATTGCTTGGCATTGGATAAAGGTCACAGCATCTCGTGGTTAAAATACATAAAGGACATGGTAAAATGGTTAGGAAGACCTGAGTTATTCCTTAGCCCAAATCCCCTAGGTGAAACCGAAATTAGAAAGGTAAAATATCAATTTTTGTACAAACGCCAGGGACTTAGAGAAGAGAAGGATCTGGCAAAACCAACAGTGAGAAGTTATATAATGTTATCTTTGGATAACCAAATTCAGCCGTATCTCCACATTGTCAGCAATCCATTCCATCGATATGTTTTAATAAGATTCCGCTTGCATATGATCCCCTGGCTTTTGGCGGTTCCCCAAGGATTTTCAAAGCCAGGATCTTTAAAACCTTGTCTTTGTGACAATTTCTCTGACCAAGACACCCTTCATTTTATCTTTTTTTGCGATTATTATGCGCTTTTACGAAAAAGGTTTATATTGCCACTAATCAGAGATTGTCACTTTACCCAAGTTAGGCCCGCTTTACTGTACCTCCAAATGTTATCCTCGCCTATGGTTTGTTTTGGTGTTGCGAGCTTTTTAACAGGAGCCATTAGACATAGAAAAAAACTGGTCTTTTAATTTCTTAATTTTTATAGGACTGTTATATTCAGGATTTCTGTCCTTTTTAGCTGTTATTAAGGCCCACTGTATGGAAATTGTTTGTTTTCTTGCACATTGCATTTTGCACTTTATATGATGTATTCGCTTTAAATGTATTTTAGATTGACAGTTCAGAGGCCGTCTCTTTTTAAATCGTGAGTTTTATATCCCAGGGTTTTTAAAATCTTTTCTTTGTTTCTATTTGTACATTGCATTTTGCACTTTATATGATGTATTTGCACTAAATGCACATCGCACTTTATCAGGGTCCTGATGTATTTGCATCATAAGTACTCCAGAAACTTGGCTGTCTTGATTGCTATTATGAACGTTGTGTTCTTTTTATTTTAATTACAAGACTCTCTTTTAAGGAAAAGGCAAAGGAAATGTAAATGTATTTTTTTTTCTGTCTTGTATGTGCACTTTTATGGCATTAAGTTGCCGAATAAAGTTTTTGACTGACTGACTCTGGAAATTATAGCCTGGTGTCCAGCCTCACTCAAATACTGGCAACCATTTTTATTGCGATCAATCACCGCAATTAGTACAAGTGTTTTAAATCTTCTATAAAGGTTGTATAATATTAAAAAAATATTGTCCAACATAAGAATTGTTCCAATTGATGTAGTTTATCTATTATGAACTACAACGGGGCAATACTTTTGTAAACAATATGTCTATGTGTAAGGATAAGGGTGTGAGCATGTGTTCCTTTTCTTCAAATAGTCTATTTTCTTCATTAGGATGAATCCTTTTTATCACAACACAGGAGTCCACAATGAGATTCAGTGAAAGTAGAAATTTTATTTACAGTTGCCACTTAATAGATCCATTTCACTCTTTTTTGTCATGTTTTATGTGATAAGAATTCAAACAAGCATTGGCATAGCCAATAGGTCTCGCCTTTGGGGCCTTATAAGTTTTTAGCCATGCAACAGATAAGACACAGATTATTTAATGAAAATATGAAATGAGGCAGGGTATATTCCTTCTCATTATAGTTGTGAAAAATATAGTGAAAAATATGTACCCTATGTGAGGAATACGGATGTGTACACCTCGATGATAGTCTTGTCAATGTCAGTATGCTAGTGCGCAAATTGACCTAATTTTAGAGAAACAATAAAAGAGACACTGCTGAGGGTATGGGTGGTAAAGGTTAGCCTAGAGGAGAGATTTCTACTTATACACAAATAGATAATAAAGAATACCTGAGGAAAACTGAGAGTGGTGATCAGGTTCAGGTAGTTTCTGACGGAAGGTTGATGAAGTTGAGGACCAACTGTTGACTTTTATAATAACTCGTGTTCACGTAGCGGGCATATCGATGCGCAGGGCCCTAGGAATAATGGACAGTCACTAAATAGTACTTCCTAACCGAGGGCGATGCCGGGTCCTCTGTTAATAAGATAAGGTCATTAGAATGTGACATAACCTAACAGTTTAGGGAGATACGTGAAATATAGCGCAATCACTAAAACGTACTTCATATCAAGGGGCGATATCAGGTCTTTCTTCACTAAATAGCGCTTCCTAACAAAGGGCAATGTCAGGTCCTATGGCTATAAGATACGGTCATAAGGGTGTAGCTTAACCTAACAGTTTAGGAAGAAAAGTGAAGTATGGCGCAATCACTAAAAAGTACTTCCTATCAAGGGGCGATATTGGGTCCTTCGAATATAGAGATACAATTTTTACAACATAGCATAACCTAACGGAGTCTCACCTGCTGTGTAAAGTAGAAATGAAAGAAGGTCGTACTGCACTCATGTTCTGACTGACCGAGTAACTGGAACGCCAGCGTTCCCAGGTTTAAATCAGCATGCCGCGTAACGTCCTGAGGTCACATGACCTTGTTTACGGAAGAGCGTGCAGAAGACTAGACCGTGACTATGAGTTGTGTCACGTAAGATGTGGTGATATTCACAATAAAGAAAGGCTGATTAAAAATCACGTGAAATGGAGATAAAAGACAGTCGCATGACCGGAAGTGATGTTTTCTTATTACTGAGGCTAGTCAGATGAAAGAAAGAAATACTAGACCTTGACTAAAAACATCATCTCTGACAATTACGATGTAGGACAGATGCTAATGAGACAAGAGGAGCGGGGGCGAGCGAGCGCGGCAGCCTGCTCAGCTGACCAGACGCTCGTGCGTCATGGCCTTTCCCCGCACGGCCGGCATATGTTTCCAATTATCGCGCACGCGTCCGGGCACGATAATGGGAAACAGATGTCGGCCCTGCGCGCGTGAACCGCCCGAAAAGGCCACGACGCACGAGCGTGTGGTCAGCTTTTGAAACCCCCTTACATAAAGTCTTCGCCTAGCAGCGCTTGCGCGCTGCTCGAGGCTCGACCTAAAAAGAGGGGGAGACAGCTGTCAATAACTGTAAATAAAATTTCTACTTTCACTGAATCTCATTGTGGACTCCTGTGTTGTGATAAAAAGGATTCATCCTAATGAAGAAAATAGACTATTTGAAGAAAAGGAACACATGCTCACACCCTTATCCTTATCTGTTTATATGAGGCTGAAAGGTCCAGAGCCTTGAGTGATGTTCCTTTAGTACCTTAGGAATCCATATCCAGCATCAGGATCCCTGGACCTTTGCTCTTTGTTGAATCCTAATATGTCTATGTGTGGTTACCAATGTGTAGTTATAGTTAGGTCAGAATTTCCATAGGAAGAGCATTTTTGTTTCACTAATAAGTTTGGCACTGTTGGCGAATCTTCACAAAACTTGCCAAAAAATAGTTCATTTACCTTGGCTAATTCATGGAAAGTTTTGTGGCAATCTATAAAGTGGGGGCTAAGAAAGGGGGAGTCCCAAAAGAGTGATATCCAATGATACTGTCCATAGGAAAATTTCCTCTACAATCCAGCAAAAATGTTTGAACAGAATTATACTAAAATCTGGCAAAAAGTTAGCACTTTTGGTGGCAATCCATTAAGCCGTTGTTAGAGAAATTAGTGATCAAAGAGTGGCTTGCGTCGGACATGAAGGATCTAACCCTCAGAAAAAGTTAGTTGTATCTGGGCAGTTGGTTCTGTGGGAGTCCAGCCGGCAGGAATTCCATGTTACCAAAAAATTTAAATAACGTTCCATTCTGGTTGGCCAAAGGAGCTTTTTCTCCTTTCAGTAATTTCATTGCAGTGGTACAAGTGCTGGTACCTCAGTACCTAATGATCTGATTGGCTGGTGCAGCACAGAAGAAAATGTTGCAGCTGCCATCGGACCTTGAGTCCTGGAAAAGGAGGAAAGACCACAGAATGGGACAGGGACGGCACATCCTGAGCCCCTGGGCTATGTGGGGTGGTCCAAGAGGTGCCTTCCCTTAAGTTAACTTAAAAATAAAAATTGCATCACTGGTACCGTGGTAGAGGCACCCAGTACTGCAGTACCCAGCATGACAGGCCCGTTGGTACAGCAATATCGGTACCGTGGTACCAAAAAAAACGCAAAACAATTACAATAGTCTGGTCATAGACCAGACCCTGCGTCAAAACACCATTGTGCAGGCCATAGGCCATGTGCAGAGGAGTTTGATCATCTGCAGTAGGCTGGGCGCAGGACCAATCCACCTCTGCACGCTGCCTAAGGCTGAGCTCAGCAGGGTATGCGCACTCGACTCATGACATGTTAAATACATCATTGATGACATTACTGATGTAATTTGAGATGTCACCAGTGATGTCATCAAAGATGTAATTTAACATATCATGAGTGATGTAATATCTATGGTCATAAGCAGTACATAACAAGGGCAGAAGTTATTGTTAGTTCACTAAACAATAACTGGCAAATTTCAGTGCTTTTTTGGGGGGTTTTAAACTTTAGCTGGGTTTTTAAACGTTAGTTCTTATCTCATTTCAGCACCTAACTATAACATCACTTTAACCATGGTTTTTTCAGTGATTTTCTGTTTTTTTTCCAATCCAAACTTTGGGGTCATTACGATGGCGGTAGGAAAAGCAACCCGACCGCCATGGTAGTGGAAACTCACTGCCTGCCGCTACCGCGGGAAAACCGACGGCTAGATTAGGATCCTCGGCGGTAAAAATCCACTCGCGGCAGAAAGGAGACCCGAGAAACCGCCCGTCGCATGCGGAGAAGCCCGAAACCCGTCCGCGGTGTTCGGATTCGCTGCGGAAACAGCCCAAACCAGCGCAACCACAGCGGAGACACCGCCATGGAAATTATGATATCCCCGACATGACTGTGGTGCAGAGCGCCGTTTACGACCGCCGCGATCGACAATAGTGAGGAATGAGAGAGCCCGCGGAAGCGCCGTAGCATAGCCACCGCTGCGTACGCTCCATGAAAAAAATGGCGGTCGGAAAAAATACACACAACATGCCCACAAAGTGCATCAAACAAACAAGTCAGGCACCCAAAAACACCTAACACAGCCCAAAGACACACCCCCATGGTAAACTCAAAAACTACAAATCCCAGGACGACACACACACCACACCTGCAAACAATACCCCATCCTGACACACCCACATAGCCCAGTATAAATCCAGCCCCCTACCAGACCACAATCCTTTGCAAAACTCCAGAACTGAAGGGACATACACCACAGCTGACAGGAGAGGCAAATCTGCACAACACACACACACATCACCACCACCACCACCACTTCTACACCTGCACCTCTAACCCCTTTGCACATCACACACCATACACATCACCACCACCACAAACACCTCAACACTGGCACCTCAAACACCTTGGCACATCACACACCATGTCACCACAGAAAATGCCAAAATTCACTGACAGTGAGTTGAGGCTCCTGGTAGATGAGATAATCAGGGTAGAACCCCAATTGTTTGGTAACCTGGTACAACAGACACCAGTAGCCACAAGAACGCTAATGTGGAGAAGGATAGTAGACAAGGTAAATGCAGTAGGGACCGTGCCACGCAATAGAAATGAAATTATGAGGTGCTGGCACGGTCTGAAGGCAGTGGTCAAGAAAAAGAGAGCCAAGAACCATGAGCTGGCTCACAGGACAGGCAGTGGCCCTCCCGTTCCACTCAAGACATTCACCGAATGGGAGGAGAAGGTGCTTGGCATACTGCATCCAGAGAGTCTCACAGGAATAGCCGGGGGAGTGGAGGCTGGTAAGTACAAACAAATGCCTAACATCACACTGACATGTACTGTCTTGCACCACTACTAAGCTATACCTCCCCGGTACAAATGCAGTCATGAACACCACACTCTCACCAACACATCTCTCACACATTAATCCAACAGTCCCTCAGGTTCACCTCAAAGGTAGCTACAAACATCACCATGGGTACATGTTTACATGCTGCCAGCACTACAACTCCCACCAGGCCCCCTTGTCCTACAACTGCGCAAGATGGAGCCCTGACCCCCCCCCCATGTGGCAGCCATTGCATTGCTCACCTTAACCTAACAGGTAGGTAGCCATCCTCACAGGGAGGTGTGTGTGTGGTTTGGAAGTCTGCACTACAACTCCCACCAGGCCCCCTTGTCCTACAGCTGCGCAAGATGGAGCCCTCACCCCCCCATGTGGCAGCCATTGCATTGCTCACCTTAACCTAACAGGTAGGTAGCCATCCTCACAGGGAGGTGTGTGTGTGGTTTGGAAGTCTGCACTACAACTCCCACCAGGCCCCCTTGTCCTACAGATGCGCAAGATGGAACCCTCACCCCCCCATGTGGCAGCCATTGCATTGCTCACCTTAACCTAACAGGTAGGTAGCCATCCTCACAGGGAGGTGTGTGGGTGATTTGGAAGTCTGCACTACAACTCCCACCAGGCCCCCTTGTCCTACAGATGCGCAAGATGGAGCCCTCACCCCCCCCCCATGTGGCAGCCATTGCATTGCTCACCTTAACCCAACAGGTAGGTAGCCATCCTTACAGGGAGGTGTGTGTGTGGTTTGGAAGTCTGCACTACAACTCCTACGAGGCCCCCTTGTCCTACAGATGCGCAAGATGGAGCACTCCCCACAACCATGTGGCAGATATTGAATGTGACTCATCAAACTTACTGGTAGGTAACCATTTCAACTGGGAGTGGTGTGTGGAATTGGTGACACTGCAGTACAACCCACAACAGGCCCACTTCTTCAACAGATCAGCGTGATGGAGCACTTGTCACACTCATAGGCATGTGACGTTTGTTCCCCCACACATCACACCATACCACTTTGTCCAAGTCACCTACACAAATTATGCTAAACAGTCGTATTGTACACAGCATGCATAAGTCTCACTGCAAACATTTCCCACATTGTGTCTACTGTGCCAGGCATCACACACTGCAACACTAACACCTATCATGCTTCCCTGCAGCAGTGTCTGGCAGGTTGGCTGTCAATGTGCTAATCACCCATGTCATACCACAGTGTTGCAATGTAAACAGTGGAAGTGCAGATTACCAAAAACTCCACTGGACCTGGGACTCACACTGCTAAACTAGGCACATCCCAACTGTCTTGCAACAGACCCAGCTGCCACAGTGCTGCACTGAATTGCATAACAAGAGTACTTTGTCTGACTAAAATGCACAAATGTGTCTGCTTGGGACCAGCAATGTGTGTATGCATTGACAATGGTCACATCTCACACTGTCTGTCTGAACAGTGCTGGTATAGTCTGGCCCCAAAAGCACACATTGTCTGCACATGGATGACTGTATCTTACACACACACCACTGTTGATGACAACATGTAAGTGTATGGATGCCCCGGAACAACTGCATCACCAGTACTTTGCTCATGTTCTCAGGTCCACAAATACCATGAAACCATGATAGTGTGGAAATGTTTGCTGGGTGAGATGTTCAACCTGCTGTATGTCACCACAGTGATAGGAGCCTATACCACATGCCCTATTTTGCCTGCAAATGTTGGGGGAGTGAACCCCACACCCAGATAGTTGGGACAACAGTGATGGTGGGGCCACACCCCATGCCCTAATGTGATGTGAAAAGTCTGGGTACTGAAACCCACACACACCTTCTGCTCACCACAGGCACGTTCCTCCCAAGAATGACTCTTAAGTCACATAGCCATGTCATTGCTCACCTTCACCTCAACCGGTAGGTAGCCATCTTCACACGGATACGGTGTTGTGGGGTTGGCAAATTGTCCCACAAATCCCACTATGCATGCTGTCCCACCCCTGAGTAGGATGGGCCACTCCACCCCCAATCAGAATCATGTGGCAGGCATTGTATGCCACCCACTCAACTAACAGGTAGCTAACCGCATCTCACAGGTCGGGGTGTGTGGGGGTGGGAAGCTTGCACAACAACTCACACAAGCCCACATGAGCTCCAGCCCCCAAGACTGATAACACCCTCGCACTAAGATGCATGTGTCAGTCATTGCAATGTCCCCTTCCAAATCACTGATAGGTAGACATATCATGCTGACTTGTCCCACACTGGACCAAGATGGAAGCATCCTCACACACACACAAAGAGGTCTTAAAAATACAAGCCAAAAACAGCAAACAGAACATATCACCAGCCACTACATGCAGCCAGATATGTCTCACGACAAGCATGGTGGCATAGGACACCAGGCCTCACATTGCACAACTGCACACCCAGATAGCATTGGCCACTATAGTGTGCACAAAATGAAACCATGACAGCAACCAAAGTGTTACATTTAGATCCACATGTAGATGTTACTCAGTGCACAACCCTGCACACCACTGCATGCCATCTGAGAATGGCAAAGGTCCAGACCAGCAAGGACCAAATGAAAGCAAAGAAAGCATGGCTGGAAGTGCAAATACAGATATGTACACCACATGCCAAAGGTATGGCAGCAAATACAATGTTCCCCCAATGTGCAGAGAAAACGGCTGCAAGGGCACAACAAGTGACATACATGCGTAACTGGATCACATATGATTAAACACTCACTAGATGCCAACATGAACCTGTCAATGTAAAAAATGTAAATTGTGCATGTCATGTCTTGCCAACTCACAATATGGACGAGTAATGCATGTACCTCAACAGCTTGTAATGCATCACTGGATGTCAGTAACTGCAAATTAGATCAGTGAACAACTGCTGGATGTACAAACAGTTGATGTAACAGTGCGAACAGAAGCTTTGCTGGTTGCAACACAATGACCATTTCTCATCTGACACACAGGTGACCAAGAAGTCACTGCAGAGGACGACACCACCAACCTGCAGAGCCAGTCCCCCACCCCGGAACAGAGACTACTGGATGAAGACTCCCTGGATTCCTTGGATGAGGAGCCCCAAGTCAGCACATCTGTTGTGGCAGGCCGCAACCAGGCCCAGGCACCCATTGTCCCCACAACCACATCTGCTGCAACCCATGACCTTCCCCAGACAGCTGTTGTCACGGCCTGTGTGGCAACCACTACAACCACCACCACCCCACCACAGCTGCCCGCAACACCCTCCCTGCCCCAGGTGATGAGCACGCCACGACATCTACTGAGGAGGCCAGGGAGAGGATGCAGCGGAGCAATGTGGGGAGCCAACAGGCCCGTGGCAGCAGTGTAGGTGGGAGGGGCAGGGTCATGCAGAGGGGAACTGAGCCTGGGACGGAAGCCCTGTCCCACATCAACAGAGTCCTTGGGGCATAAGAACAGGCCCAGGGATGAATGGGCCGGTCCGAGGAAGAATCTCGGGAGCTCCTCCTGCTGATGAGGTCCATGGACACCTGCATGGGACAAATTGTGGACCTCTTTGGGCAGCAAGTGGACAGGCCAGCGCAACATTCAACATCTCCGCCTCCCCCTGATGGGCAGCAGGATGACAGTTCGTCATCCTCCCCTGCGTCCACAGAGGGGGGTGAGTCCTCAGACACCACTGCCCCTGCAGCACAGGCCCCTCCAGTCAAGCGCAAAAGGGGCCGTCCAAGGAAAGGCCAGGAGGCATCACGTGCCAAAGCACCTGCCCAAGGCAAGTCCCGGAGCCAGCCATGATGGCAGACCACTGCACGACTGCATTTACCTTTTGGACTATCCTTCCCCACACTGCCATGTGGATGGCATCTGTCTGTTGGACTGGGTCTCCACATCACTGTGGTGACTACTCAATTATCTCATCTACCATGACCGTCAACTCATTTCTTCAAATTCCCCCCTGTACATTTTCTTGACCCTCACATGTCACAATTGTAAATAAATACACCTTACACACATTTTGTTGTGTCTGCTCCGTCTTTAATACAGGATGTGCAACCTTCACCGTGATGTAAATGTCCCAGGGAAATGGAATGTAGGTAGGCAAGGAGAGGCTAAAGGGACCTAGGAAAAACATTAGAATAAGAGTCACTTGTTTTGGTGTGGCATCACACACATCACACAACACTTGTCAACAAGGTACTTCAATCTTCACACATTACACAGAGCAACAGTCGCCATGGAGACATCCTGTATCTGTGTCAAACTACCCTATCCCCCAAACATAGCCAACCAGCAATGAGTGAACACAAGGCTGCAGTCACCAAGCTCACATACACCCTCACAGCAACTGCAACACCATCAGACCATGTGTCCCTCCTACATCATCACTCACCTTCAAGTGAAGTAGCGGTTGATGAGCTGTTGACACATGTCGACACCTTCCTCCTCTCCACTGTCCTCGTCACTGGACCCGGGTTGGTTTGCAGGCGGGGCCCTTGGCTGCTCATCATCATCCAGGATCAGGGGCACTTGCGAATGGCCAGGTTGTGGAGCATGCAGCATGCCACGACTATCTGACACACCTTCCTTGGCGAGTACATCAGGGCACCTCCAGTACGGTCCAGGCAGCGAAATCGTGACTTTAGGAGACCAAATGTACGCTCTATTACACGCTGTGTCCTCCCATGGGCATCATTATATCGCACATCAGCTGCTGTCACAGGATTCCGCAGTGGGCTCAGCAACCACGGACGGTTAGGATATGCAGAGTCACCTGGGTGTGAGAAACACAGATTAACCTTGATGTTCCTCAATGCCACAGGACAGCATGTCACACACACACCACGCTACCCCACTATGCATACTCACCCACAAGCCATGCACGCTCAGGAAGCAGATTGGCCATCAGCTGTGGGACGATGCTGCTGCGCATTATGTGCGAATCATGGGCTGACCCGGGATACCTGGCACACACGTGGGAGATGATCATGTCCGCCCGGCACACCACTTGAACATTTACTGAGTGGTAATGCTTCCGATTTCTGTAAACTTGCTCACGTGCCTGTGGTGGCACAAGCCCAACATGTGTGCAATCAATGGCACCAACAACATGGGGGATGTGTCCAAGGGCATAAAAATCTCCCTTCACAGCCACCAACTCTGGGCCCCTGGGGAATTGAATGTATCTGTCCTTGTAGTTCATCATAGCTGACAGTACATCCCTCAGCACCATGCTGAACATCGGTTGTGACATCCCACCTGCGCTTGCTACCGTGTGCTGGAATGAGCCTGTCGTAAAGAAATGCAGGCACGCCATCACCTTTGAAGTCGCAGTGAAAGCTGTTGGATATGTGCGACGTGGCTGCAGGTGGGGCTCCAACATGGCACATAGGTTTTGTAGGGAAACTCTATCCAGCCTGAATTTGCGGATGATCTCTTCATTCTCCATGTCAGCCAGCACTGTGAATGGACGATGGATATTGGGCCTCCTCCTAGGTCAGATGAAAGTGCACATATGTCAATGAAACACACCATGAGGTGTACAGGACATTTCACATTTCTACAGACACATTGCCAAATGTTACAGACTGCACCATCAACCAACAGAGCACTGCACAAGTCGGTACACATCAGGCACACTACTCGTACACTTGTCCCCTTACCCGCAGCAATGATCTGTGCACACCTCCTGCTCATTGGCATGCACAGTGGGATATGGCACCACATGTGTGCACACACCTGTGAGTATTACCCCCAGCATATGTGTCAAACTACAATACTACCCTAGCACACCGTGCTGCTGTCCATTATACACCTCCCAACACAGGTTGCACATGGCACACATCAAGTACACACTGACCACAGGCTGAGTGTGCTGAACACGTGTGTGCATGTGCAGTAGACAATGTGACAGTCAATGATGCCCCTAGTTCACACAATGAGACAGCATTGTGCGTTACATTGCACCTACACACATTGACCATTAGCTACATATGCTATGCAACACAAAAACTGTACAGTCTACATGCCCTTACACATCACATGTGACATGTGCGTGTGTATGTGTCAATGCTATTTATCACATACACATATATGGCATGTGTAGGTGACATGGAGTTAAATGTCCCATTCGTAATGTTGGCCTCATGAGGGTCCTTCAATGTTGGAGACACTGGGCACTGTTCATGTTGGGCTATGGATAGAGATGGATGACTCCATATGTGCAGCAAACCTGCTCCACAAGTCCACGGACAGTCACTACAGGCACTGTATGGCACCCATATGGCGGTGCCTACCGCCTGGCCCCTGCGGACTGTCACCGCCAATACCCCAGACACGATTGCGGTAGTCTCAGCCATATCTACATGTGTATATGACGGTTGGCATGCACCGCTACCCAGCTCACGGACACTACAGGCACTGTATGGCACCCATATGGCGGTGCCTACCGCCTGGCCCCTGCGGACTGTCACTGCCAATACCCCAGACACGCTCGCGGTAGTCTCAGCCATATCTACATGTGTATATGGCGGTTGGCATGCACCGCTACCCAGCTCACGGTCACTACAGGCACTGTATGGCACCCATCTGGCGGTGCCTACCGCCTGGCCCATGCGGACTGTCACCGCCATGGACCATGCCCTGGCAGCCAATGGGAAGCACCCTCGTGGTAGCCTGATGCAATTTTGAAAATAGCGGTAGGCGTGTTCCGCAACCGCGTAGCCGGTCATTGGAAGCATTCAAAAGATGCACCACTGCGGTAGCGCGCGCCTGGCCCCTGCGGTGTGTCACCGCCATGGTCCATGCCCTTGCAGCCAATGGGACGCACACTAGCGGTTGCTTCATATGGCTTTGAAAATCGCAGTAGGCGTGCACCGCCACCGCGGAGGCGGACATTGGATGATTTTAAAAATAGCAGACCTGGTACACCAATTGCAGCGGCATGGGACAACTGACACAGCCCATGGGGCCTATATATATGTGGGAGGGTGCCCCACATTTCCACTGCTACCAGGGACTGCTGCCTGCCACCCTCCACCTGCTGCTGCTGCCTCCAGGGACTGCTGCCTGCCACCCTCCACCTGCTGCCTCCTGGGACTGCTGCCTGCCACCCTCCACCTGCTGCTTCTGCCTCCTGGGACTGCTGCCTGCCACCCTCCACCTGCTGCTGCTGCCTCCAGGGACTGCTGCCTGCCACCATCCACCTGCTGCTGCTGTCTCCAGGGACTGCTGCCTGCCACCCTCCACCTGCTGCTGCTGCCTCCAGGGACTGCTGCCTGCCACCCTCCACCTGCTGCTGCTGTCTCCGGGGACTGCTGCCTGCCACCCCTGAACTCCACCTGCTGCTGCTGCCACCTGTCCACGATGATGTCGAGGACACAGAAGATCCGGGCCAGTCCCTTCACCAGCGAGGAGCTGGAGGTCCTGGTGGACGGGGTGCTTGCACAGTACCCAAGGCTCTATGGTGCCCCTAATGTCATGGTAAGTCTACAACAGTGTGAGCGAGAGTGCAGGGCGGGCACACGTGAGGTGGAGGTGCTGCAGTATGTGTCAGTGAGTGTGGGGCTCTGACATGCACTGCCTAGCATGTTTTCTCCAGGGGGAAGGGCTGTGTAGCCTCTTTCACACGTTTCCCTGCATGCCCATCCAGATTTGAGGGACATGTATAGTCCTGTCAGCCATACAGTGAAGCAGCAACTTGGTAATGCAGGAGTCAGGCCAGTGATTGCTTGTGTGAATGGCTGTGTGGGTCCCAAATGTCCCTCTCAGTGTCAGCCCACCTGGCCTGCACAGTCGCCGCACAATCCCACAAGTACACATCACTGCATGTACAGTGTGTTCCATGTGTCTTTTGTTCACACATCTTCATCAAAGAGGCATCTCAGCCCTGTAGATTGCACACAACAAGCCTTGTGACAAGGGTGTGTGTATGAGAGTTGATGTGACTGTATGTGAGCTCCATGACACAGTGAGCCATTCACAGGGCTAGGACATTGGGGGCTGCGCAGTGTTGGACACAGTGAGTCCACCAACAACCATGTTTTGCTATCTGATCTATGTGTTGCTCTAGCTAAGAGCGGGCAGTAGATGTGGGCAGACTACACATTGCTTGATGTGCTGGCATCCTGCATGTGAATGGGATGTAGAGGTACTGTGTCCACCCTCCCACCTTCATGGATTCACGTGTGGTTCTCCAATGCCGTTGTGCCATGTGCCATGCATTCTTGGCTCTGTTACACATATCTGTTGATTTGGGATGAGTGAGTATCGTGCCACTGTATTGAGAGATTTTGGTAGTATACACTGTGTAACTGATGTATTACCCCTCTTGTCTCCCATGCCTGCAGCTGAAAGTCCACCAACGTAAAGCCGTGTGGAGGGCCATTGCCTCCAAGGTGCGTGATCTGGGTGTGTCAAACCGACGGCACAGTCACTGTCATAAAAGGTGGGACGACATCTGCCGGCTGAACAAGAACGTGGCCGAGATGACGCTGGGGCTGATCCCGCGGAGCAGCAGGTTGTCCCGACGCAGCATGACCCCACTAATGGCCCGCATCTTGGCCGTTACACAGCCTGAGTTGGATGCACAATTGAAGGAGCATCAGCAGCAAGCTAGGGGTGAGTATTTGTTGACGGGTGGCTTTGGCAGGGAGTGGCTGCATGTGTCCACAGATTGGACAGACTCTGAGCTATCTGACGTTGGTAGTGTGATGCAGTGGATTGTAAGTGGCGTCTGTGCTGGGTGCATCTGACATGCATTTGTCCCACCTGTACTCACTGATGTGATCTGCACAATGTGCATTGCCATTGCATTCAAAGTTGTGGCATTCAGGTAGCTTGTGCAGTGGGGTACTGTGTGAATTCATATTGATGTTGACGGCAGTGTGCATAATCTGAGTGTGTTTCAATCAATGCGTGCAATGCCTGACAGCAGATTTCATCTGCTACAACTTCTGAGGACAATGTGCTACAGTACTTGTGCCCGTGCAAGCAACATGGTAGCTGGCATGCGCTAATGGCCATTGTGGGCTACTATGTTGTGGTCTGTGTGTGTGTGCTCCCCTACTGCTCCATCCATGTGTGTAATTGACACCATGTTGTGGTGTATATCCTTGCCATCCTCGGCACCCTGTGTGGTCAGAGAGATTTTTGTGCCTGTGTCTGAAGTGGGCCACAGGCAGGATGGTGTGCTGTGTGAGTCACCGGGATCACTTATGGCTGGATTTGTTCTTTACATGCACTGTTGGGTTGATAATTGAGGTGGCAATGTATATTTAGCCAGGGTGATGTGCAACGCGGATAACACATCTTCTTGAATGGTTATTTACTTGCACATGTTACTTCAGTTGGTGCCACTCCACTAACACTACCTCTCTCTCCCATGTAGCATCTCCCGTGTGCGTTGAGGGACAGGGGACGGACACCAGCAGTGAGGCATCCAGTGCAACAGCCGCACCGGAGCAGAGTGACACAGATGTGACCAGCGCCGAGGAGGGGGACAGGAGTCTGCTGGAGGAATCACAACCCGAGACGCAAAGCTCTACGTCATCTGACGCCAGCGGTGACGCATCCATGTTGGGGGCCACAGGGAACGGGGACTCTGCCTCCTCTTCCGCCACACAGCGTCCAGTGCCCAGCCTCCCATCTACTTCCACTGGTGCTGCCCGTGTTCGCACAAGTTGAAAGGGAAGAGTGTCCTTCACCCCAGGCAGTGCTGCCCCGGCCCATGTCAGCCCTGCAGCCCTCAGTGCTGAGTCAGTAGAGCTATTGCGCCAGCTGTGTGTGGGGCAGACAGCTCTCCTCAATGCCTTCCTAGACCACGATAAAAAGTTGGGCCAGGTGATAGCTTTCATGGAGGGCATACATTCGGATGTGGGTGGGCTACACCGGACTGTGCAGTCATTGTCCTCAACAGTGACAGGGAGCAGCTCCTGTCCCTTTGTCCACCCCCCTGTCACTGTGCACCTCTGACGACAGTGACAATGCTCAACAGACCCCAAAGTCCAGATACAGCACACGCAGCACACAGCAGCAGCAACAGCCCAAACGGTCCAGGCCGCAGACACCATCCCCACAGACAACTAAGACCACCCCAGAGCACAGAGATAAAAGCCCATCAAGCGACACCAAGGGCCAGAGGGGCAAGAAACAGGCCTCAGGGTCACAGGCCTCAGAGTCATCCCCCGCAAAGGACTCTCCTGTCCCAAGGACCGCTCGCAGAGCAAAGAAGGCAGTTTCCCTGCCCACTGAGGAGGTGTTACCTGCAAGGCTTACACTGGATGAGGGCCCTATGGCTGATCCACCCACAACCTCCACTCCCATCCCGAGCCCTGTGAAGCAGGCACAAGGGGGCACTGTAGGGGCTAAGCATAGTAGAAAGGGTTTGGAAGGGCGGAGGCAAGCCCCAGGGAAGCGCACAGATGGATCCAGCATGTCCCCAGAGGGGGCCCCAGAGTCAGCACCAGGAGCAGGTTTGGTGGTGAGGTTACCTGTTGTGGCCACACCAGTTCCCATTAGTCCCCAGACAGGGAAGCCTTTCAGGATCCCCAAAAAGTGGAAAGGCACCCCTCCACAATCTCCTGCACACACTGTGTCTCACCACAGCATCAGTTCACCTCCCCGTGCCACCACCCCACTGGTCCAAGCAGCCCTCCAGCTTCCCAAGCCAGAGATGTCTCTTCCACAGATGTTCCTCACACTCCCCGGGCCAGTCCTCCTACTGACCACGACACACAGTCACCTCCAAGTCCGACAGACAGCCACATCTGAGTGGTAGTCACCCTCACACACCTGTCTGTCCACAGCGGTGTCTGTGATGCCCATTGTTATCCCCATGACTCTGTTGCTGAGCATGGCATGGTATATTCACACACATTCGCTGTGCAGCTTCTGATGTAACTACTCTGCACATTGTACTTGCCTTGTGGTTCACTGCTGTTTGCACCCTGCCTGTGCAGCTTCTCATGGACTTTGCCTGCACATTGGACTGGCCACTGGCCTTGTTCCTCACTGCTGTTTGCCCCCTGCATGTGCAGCTTCTGATGTGACTACTCTGCACATTGTACTTGCCTTGTGGTTCACTGCTGTTTGCACCCTGCCTGTGCAGCTTCTCATGGACTTCACCTGCACATTGGACTGGCCACTGGCCTTGTTGCTCACTGCTGTTTGCCCCATGCATGTGCAGCTTCTGATGTGACTACTCTGCACATTGTACTTGCCTTGTTGATCACTACTGTTTACCCCCTGCCTGTGCAGCTTCTGATGTGACTACTCTGCACATTGTACTTGCCTTGTGGTTCACTGCTGTTACCCTGCCTGTGCAGCTTCTCATGGACTTCACCTGCACATAGGACTGGCCACTGGCCTTGTTGCTCACTGCTGTTTGCCCCCTGCATGTGCAGCTTCTGATGTGACTACTCTGCACATTGTACTTGCCTTGTTGATCACTACTGTTTGCCCCCTGCCTGTGCAGCTTCTGATGTGACTACTCTGCACATTGTACTTGCCTTTTGGTTCACTGCTGTTTGCACCCTGCCTGTGCAGTTTCTCATGGACTTCACCTGCACATTGGACTGGCCACTGGCCTTGTTGCTCACTGCTGTTTGCCCCCTGCATGTGCAGCTTCTGATGTGACTACTCTGCACATTGTACTTGCCTTGTTGATCACTACTGTTTTCCCCCTGCCTGTGCAGCTTCTGATGTGACTACTCTGCACATTGTACTTGCCTTGTGGTTCACTGCTGTTTGCACCCTGCCTGTGCAGCTTCTCATGGACTTCACCTGCACATTGGACTGGCCACTGGCCTTGTTGCTCACTGCTGTTTGCCCCCTGCCTGTTCAGCTTCTGATGTGACTACTCTGCACATTGTACTTGCCTTGTTGATCACTACTGTTTGTCCCCTGCCTGTGCAGCTTCTGATGTGACTACTCTGCACATTGTACTTGCCTTGTTGATCACTGCTGTTTGCCCCCTGCCTGTGCAGCTTCTGATGTGACTACTCTGCACATTGTACTTGCCTTGTTGATCACTACTGTTTGCCCCCTGCCTGTGCAGCTTCTGATGTAACTACTCTGTACATTGTAGTGGCCACTGGCCCTGCAGTTGCCCACATTTGTTATCTATCTATGCACAAGTGTGAATAAAGACAGTTGTTCCTGTTGTCAGTTCTGTCAGTGTACTTTCTCAATGAAACTGTTTCTGTGTGTGCATGGTTTACTGTGTCACATGCTCAGTATGGCACTTCAACATTGGCAATGGGTTGTCTCACGTTTCCATGTTTTTGCAGGGGTGACAGGGACTTCAATTCTTACTGACTCTTATACTTGTGGGTGCAGTGAAGGTGGTTTTTGAAAATTTTCTTGTTGTCATCATCCTTCTTTGTCCATGTTGTCTATGGTGTAGACATGTCATGTTTGGAGGCAATGTCAGCACATTGTGGGAGTTTATGCACAGGCTTTCATGCAGGTTGGCATGGGTCATGGTGTCTGTGTGAGCTTACTTACTGTGTGCCCAGCAGTGTATGTGTACGGTCCTCTTGTGGTGGTCAGTAAACCTGGTCCCATGCCTTACTTCCAAAATGTACACTTTGGTGGTGGAGAAGTGTGTGGTGTGAAGGGGGTGACTTTGTGGTGACTGTTGATGTGTGTGCACCTGCATTGTCAACTACACCCATGTGTCACCCTGGAGTGGTGTGCGTGTATGTGTACTTGTTGTGCCCTGCAATTGTGATTTGGTGCACATGGGAGTGTTGTGTGCTGCTGATGTGAGAGGGGGGATGTGTGACGTATCCTACTTGTGCTTCTCAATCATGCAGTGTGTGAATGGGGCCTGTGTGTTGTAGTGCAGAGATGCTCTTGTCAGGTAATGGCATACCTATGTGTGTCTGTTCAGCATTTGACTTCATGGCCTTCCTCTCATCCCTGTGCCTTGACATGGGTGGCCTTGCTGCCTCCCTGAGTTGTTGAATTGAGGTGCTTGTGTTTTGGGTTGACTCACTGTGGCAGCCATGTGTGATTTGATGGGCTGTGGGTGTTCTCAGATGTCTGTTGTCTTGCATGTGATGTACACATGTTTGATAGTTGTGTCCTTGTCCTTCCATTTGTGGGCACATCACTTTAGCTTTCATGTATGTTGTCCTCCAGTGCTGCTAGCATGTGGTCTGTGTATGTGGCTGTGAGGCAGGGTAGGGTGTGTCTGTGTAAGTTGGTAGGCTGTGTGTGCAGTGAATTGTTTGATCATCAATATGTTGTACATTTTGTGCTGGGGCTCAGTGTTCTTGGCATGTGTGTGGTGTTGTTGTGGTGTGTGTGTTGGCTGGGGCCTGGCCTTCTGTGGTATGTGTTCCTGTGCAACAACTCCTGCTGTGGCTATCTCTGCAGTTGTTAGGGATGTGGGGCAGGGTGTGTATTCACCTGTGTTGTTGTTGTGCAGGAGTGGCACATGGCAGGCACATGATATGTCCCTTCAAGGAGAGGGCTAGTGTGTTGTGTTTTGAGTAGTGGTTTTGTGTTGTTTGTACAGTGGCCATGGCTGGCGCTGGCACTGGCCTCTGCGTTGTGTGCATGTTTTCCTGCACACTGACCGCGGCGGTGACGACACCGGGACATTTGTTCATGATCGCGGAACATGGGTAGCCAGGATGTGGCGAGGTGTTTTTGTGACAGGTAGGACATGTGTGGATGCAGTGATGGCTGTGTGCCTGTCCCCACAGGGGTGTCTGGTGTGGACATGCACCGTTTTCAAACCCTTGACTTGTGTATTGTGTTGTATGCACAGTTGTGTGTGTACGTACTGATGGAGTAGGGTAAATGAAAATTTTTTAAACCTCCTAATATTTTCGTAAAATAATTAATAAACATGTTCGTTTAAGTAAATAACCAACAATGTATGTTACATGTTAAGGGTTAAAGGTAACACGCTATTCCGTGTGCAAATTAATCGACTTATAATTGTTTACGTGTCTAACATAACATAATATTTGCGTACTAATTAGATAATAAACGCATGATCTGTGCTTTTAAATAAAACGTGTGGTTGCAAAATAAAGCGATGGTAAGTAAGGGACAGCTTTATATGTTGCTTTTTGCTAGGTAATACCTAATTGGGGTACGTAGAAAGACGGGAGGGAAACGAAAGGGTTTATATTTCTTTGTTTTAACAATATTTTGTTTGTCTTTGAAAATAGTGCGCTTAGGCCTGTCGAGCAGCAATATAAAATAGCCGCCAGTTGCTAGAGTACGCATGAGCGGGGGACCATGTGATAGAGGAGAGAGGCTGTGGAAAAGGGATGATCACAAGCTGATGCTGAGAGGCTAAGATGGAAGTATGGTCAAGGCTGTTGTGACCTTTCTGAGCAGATGTGTGCCAAGATGATCAGCAAGAAGCGTGAGAAGTCCGACTGAATCAATAGACGGAACTGTTTAACCCAAAATGTAGCAGAAAAAGATACAATTTGGACTGATCGAAACGGATGAGCAATTGCATGAACTGTGGGAAACGATGCTTGCATGGACATTCCACACGGAACTGGTTAAGACCAGGAAGTTTGATTAAAATGTATATGGGCCTGAGTTTTGACCAATGAGAAAGAATCACGCCATGAAGAAGAAACATTTTATGCTGTAAGCTAGAATTAGGGTATAAGAAGACCTACTCTTGGTGGGAGGGGTTAGAATGCTGCGGGAGTTGCTGCGGGAGTGAGTTGGTGCGGGAGTTGCAGAGGTAGATGCTGGAGAAGTTAGATGCTGTAGACGGGTGAAGTTGCGGTTGCTGATGCTGACGAGCTGATGCTGCTGCTGCTATTTTCCTTTTCCAGTTGAGTATAAAGATGCTGCTTTAGGAGAACTTTTTCCTGATAGATTTTTATTTTAGAATTATTAGATTTTCCCCAGCTAGATAGATAGATTGATCTTTAGAGTTCTTATTATGATAACCTTATTTTTCTGTCTAATAAATATGTATTGCAATTTCAAATTATTCTTATATTGATGATAAATGTAATGATCTGAATAATAAGCTTAATCTTCATTTTCCTGCATTCAAAACTTTATATAAACTTTATTATTCTTTAAACAAATGACTCAGTGATTCTTTAGCTCAATGATTAAAATGAAATGTTAAAGAGTTTATTTTGATTGAGCTGGTCTTAATCACCATCAACTGATTCCTACTAGTTGTTCCATCGACCAATGAGCGGAATACCTTAAAAGCAAATGAGAAATATTATGAGGTATTCCGTCTCCTTCCAGCGAATCGTTTTTCTCCTAGGTTAATGACGGAGGAAATCCAGGGAATAAATGAGTAAGTGAATGTATATGCGGTGTTATGGGCCCCACCGTCATATGGATATAGTGTGTGTGTTAGAGGAATAGTTGCACCTGGATGACCAAAGCATAATAGGAGAATTATTTTTATTGTTAGCGTTGGATCAGATTTCTTGGTAGCAGAGTTATGGTTACTATAGATTAGTTTGGTGATTACTGATTATTGATTATTGATAAGTTCATGTCTAACACTTTTTGTTGAGTCGCGTTATGTTATATGTAAGTTTTCACGCTTCCGGGAAGTAGGAAGTGGAACACGTGTGGCAAGAGAAGTCACATGGAATTGTACACTGTCTGAGTTCATTTTTGTTAATAACACAGGTTGTGTTATAATAGGGACATTTTGCGTATAAAAGGTGTGTAAGTGAAATAGTGATCGGTTTTCTTGTGAAACTCTGGCCTTAATTCTCAGGAGCAGTATAGTCTCCACATGTGCTTTATCCCCAGAGAAACAGGTTTACTGATTGCTTGAAAGAAGGGTAAGGTAGAGGGAAGTGCTACTTTATCGGCGAAACTGAAAATTCTGTGGTAGGGTAGAGGTAAGCGCTGCCTACTGGAAAATACAGAATTCTTGTGTAAATGGTCAAAGCTATCTCTTCGGTTTAGCGAATCAGACAATGGAAATGTGTTTTAAATGTTGTAACTAACAAAGAATTGTTGAAAAAGAAATTGCCGATAAATTTTGTAAAGGAGGGGTCAAGAGCAGAAGTGACGTAGACAAGAGTCGCGCTGGGATTGGACAGTGCGCTAGTCACATGGAAACAGGAGCAGAACTGACGTAGACAGAAGCCGCGCTGGGATTGGACAGTGCGCCGTAGACAGAAATCGCTCTGATTGGAGCATTGGTGTGAGTCGCGCTAGTATTGGTTGAAATAACGCATAGAGAACAGTGTTGAATTGCGGATCATTTTAAGGAGAAAAAGGTTGTGAATCATGTCGTACTATGAGTATGGTAGAGAGAAAACGTCATGGATGTCGAAAATTAAGAACTTCTTTAAGAAAGACAAAAAGGTAGTGACTAGAGAGGGACAAATAATTCCTCCGCCGAAATCACCAGCTTCGCATATGATGCTGAAATATGGATATCATACATGCATATGGTTAGAAAATTGGACAAAATATACCAAGAATGATGGAGCATTGGCTTTGCCTGACAATGGTTCATTTAATGTAGCTGTACTACGGAACTTGAGAGAAAAGATGGTAATGTTAGAACCTAGACCTAGACCGACCCAGTTTGAAGCTTTAACGGAATGGGAAGATGAGATGTATGAGCGAGAGAGATCCAGAGGATTAAAGAATCATGAGTTTGTGCCTGGAAGGTTGTGGGGAGTAAATCATGAGGACAGAGTAAAGCGTTGGAGTTATGCTAACATGACAGGAGGTTTGTTTCCAGCTTTTACAGTTGAGGAAGAAGCAAAGAGAAAGTGTACAGAGAAAAAGAAACATGTAGTGGTAGAAAAGTATGTGTATGGTGGTAGTGAAACAGATGACGAATTGCTGGAAGATATTTTAAACAGAAACCCACCTCCATACCAACAGACTTCTGCGGTGGTGACACCTAATGCACCGCCAATGGAAACTGGGAGGAATAAAAAACCTGAACGAAGAGATGAGACAAATAGGTCACAAGATCAATTAAAAACTTCACAAAATGAAGAGATAGAAAGTGACAATGCAACTGAACTAGCAAAAACGACAAAAGAATTGACTGAGAAAATAAGAGAACTGACAAAGAATATGGAAGCTGTAACTGTACCAGTAACGATAGGTCCAGTAATGCCAATTTTTGAAAATCAGAAAATGAATGAACATTCTTTAGTGATTCCCATGAATTCACAATTGCAAAGAAAAAGAGAAGGAATGGAGCTGAATAATGAAGGTGCACACAATTTGGCTAGTACCTATAGACCAAGCCCACCTACAAATTTGACGATAAATGAGAATGAAATTAGGAGAATGACTATGGTGACGGAGTCCGCATCAGGAACACCAGAAAGAAGTAGCAATTGGATAGAATTAAATAGTACGCCTGTAGGTCCGACTCCAGATGAGTTAAATGAATGGATGAAAGCGCTAAAAACAAAAGAACCGGAAGAGAAACCATTAGATGTAATTAGGTTGAAAATAGACATCGAAGAATTGATTTTGGGAACAATTGGTACAGAAAAATTAAAAAATTATCAGGATGATGAGATTATGTTTTTGTGCAAAAGTCTTACTTGGAGAGCTAGAAATTTACATGACAAATTGGAAGAGACAGCAAGTGAACTAGGAGTGGAATTTGTAAAAGTGAGAACATTGCAGAAACCATACAGAGTAGATTTTTGTGAGAAAGACATAGAGAATTTGAACACATCAGGAAGACTGACCCAAATAAAAGAGTTAATTGTTTTATTGAGAAAATGGGGTGATGTGGATAGATGGAGAAATAGATGGTCAAAAAGGAATGAGAAAACAACAGATAAAGCATCTTTGGCTTTTGCAGTGACAGATAGGGAACCAGTTGTTAGGGAGTATCCGATGAGAGAAACTCCAGGTGGTAGTTATGTGCATGTTCCATAGACCAGACAGGATATACTGTCATTTACAAATGACTTCCCAAAATTGAGAGAGAAACCAGTAGAATGGTACAGACAAGTGGAAAGATTTGTTAAGGTGTCAAAAGTGGATAGATCTGGATGGATTTTTTGATATAGTAGTGCCAGCTGATTTGTGGACAGAATGTAAGATTACTATTTGATTGGCCAACTGTAGAATATCCAAGGGACGCTAAAACAGGAGCGCCAGGACCAGAAGTGATGAGGAAGTACGACCAAGTAGTTACCTTTTTGAAGAATAAAATTCCACCAAAAGAAACAGATTGGGTAAAAATAGACAGAACAACGCAGGAAAGTAAAGAATCAGTGCATGCGTACTACGAGAGATTGTTGTTGGCTTTCAAACAGTATAGTGGTTATGAGACACTGAATGAGAAGGATATGAGTCATTTTGTATATAGGTTTGTGTATGGATTGAAACCAGAGATAAGTGAAATGATTAAGCAGCACCTGATTGGTTGGCAGAATAGCACAGTGGATGAGGTTTTGAGATATGCTAAGTATTGCAGTGATGAAATTGAGAGTAGACAGCGTAAATTGAAAGAAAAGGCCATGTGGGCGCAGGTGAAAGTTGCAGAGAAGCAAGAAGCTCAATTGAGTAATACTGGAAATGAAACAGGACAGGTTAAATCCCGACCTAATATAGGTAAAGGAAAAGGACAAATGCGCATAGATGAGGCAAAGAAAAAGTGGCCATGCCACAACTGCGGAAAGCTAGGACATTGGAGAAACTAGTGTAAATTTCCTCCAAAACCTAATGTGGAAAATCAATCATTAAATTCACAGGTGCAGAGTGAGGTAGTTACTCAACAAGGTCAGGTGCCACAACCACCACTTCCCAAGAGTGTTAACCAACAGAAATACAGTGCAGAAACAGGATTCTACGGAGGAGAACAGGTAACACAGTTGCCGCGTGCAGCTGCAATTTCTCAATATTGGTTACGACAGGATGAGGATGACACGGATGAAAGTTCCTGACGGTGCCTAGGAGAGGGGGAAGAGTGCGTGCTTGGCGCAACTCTAGAGGTAGATCAGTCTGGTCCATTTGTGGATGGAGAAGTGAATGGTGCAAATGTAACATTCCTTGTTGACACTGGAGCTACCCGTTCTACTGTTAGGTCAGTGGAAATTCCAAACCTTCCTCTCTCAGGTGAACATATCCAAGTAGTTGGAGTTTCGAATCAGCAAATTAAAACGCCTCTTACTAAATTAGTGAAGGTAAGAATTGGTCCATTTAGCGAAATGCACCGATTTGTGGTATGCGATTGTAGTCCCGTGAACCTATTAGGACGCGATTTATTGTGCAAGATGAACTGCACTATCTATTGTACCCCAGACGGAATTGCATTTCAGACTCCGGATGAGGATGTGCTGTATAAAATGACAATGGTGAATTTAGAACCAGAAGTAAATGGTTTGTTTCCTGTATTTGATGCAGAGAAAATCCCAATTGAATTGAAAAGGACAGTGAAAGAAGAAGTGTGGGACTTTACAGGAGAAGATGTAGGATTAATGAAAGGAGTAGATCCCGTTAAAATAACAGTGAAAGAGGGAACGAGTTACCCAAATACTCCCCAGTATAAATTGACTCCAGAAATAATTGAAGGAATAACGCCAGTAATAAATAAAATGATTGAACAAGGGATTTTAAAAGAAATCATGAGCAGTCCATGTAATTCGCCAATAATGGGACTGAAAAAGCCAAACGGAACATATAGAATCGTACAGGATTTAAGGAAGGTAAACAAAATTGTTGTGCCTTGTTGCCCGATAGTACCGAACCCTGCTGTGATTTTATACCAGATTCCACGTGAAGCAGAATGGTACACAGTAATTGATTTATGTCATGCATTTTTCTCTATTCCACTGCATCCAGATAGCCAGCCATTATTTGCGTTTAGGTTTGGAGAGCGTATTTTGGCATGGTGCCGAATTCCTCAAGGGTACACAGAAAGTCCCTCAATCTTCAATCAGATTCTAAAGAAATCATTGGAAGATTTAAGAATGCCAGAAAAGTCAGTGATGGTTCAGTATATTGATGACCTACTGGTGGCATCAAAAACGAAAGAAGCATGTGTCAATGATACAATTGCTTTGCTGAATCATTTAGCAAAAAGAGGACATAAAGTGTCCCCTTCAAAATTGCAGTTTTGTCAACAAGAAGTCCAGTATTTAGGGCATAAAATTGAGAAAGGAGTGCGAAAGGTAATGACTGAAAGAATAAAAATGATTCAAGGAATGAGAGCTCCAATGACACAAAGAGAGGTAAGAATGTTTTTGGGAATGATTGGATATTGTCGACAATGGATAAGCGGTTTTTCACTGATTGCTAAACCATTGCAGAAACTGACAAAGAAGGATGATAAAGATCCTATTGAAATGAATGATGAAGAAATGAAAGCATTCAGAGAGTTGAAAAAGAAATTGTGTGAGGCTCCAGCATTAGGAATGCCTGACTATGAGAAAGATTTTGAGCTGTATTGCAGTGAAAGAGATGGATGTGCATTTTCAGTTTTGGTACTGAGACATGCAACTATGAAAAGACCAATTGCATATTTTTCAGCTGTTTTAGACCCTGTAGCGAAAGCGTTGCCTGGATGTTTGAAAGCAGTTGCTGCTACTTGTGTGAGTCTGGAACAGAGTGAAGGCATAGTGATGGGGTATCCACTGAGAGTATATGTTCCCCATTCTGTGGAAATTCTCTTGACAAGAACAAAAACCCAATACATGACACATAGTCGGCTGACTAGGTATGAAAAGGTAATTTTGAGCGCAGATAATGTGACCATTGACAGATGTATGAATGTGAATCCTTCAACATCATTGCCAGATGAAGAGAGTGTGATTGAAATGGATGAAGTAGATCACGATTGTCTGAATGTGCTTGAATACTGTACAAAACCAAGGTCTGACATACGAGATGAGCCTTTGAAAGAATCAGATTATATTCTGTTTGTGGATGGCTCATGTTTGAGAACGAGTGATGGAGTTCTAAGTGCAGCATATGCAGTTTGCACAGTAGCAACTGTAATGGAAGCATCTTGTCTGAAAGGTGTACGGTCTGCCCAAGTCGCAGAATTAGTAGCTCTGATTCAAGCATGCAAGTTGGGAAGAAATGTACGGGTTACGATTGTGACAGATAGCCAGTACGGCTTCGGGGTGGTGCACGACTTTGGTCAGATTTGGTCACAAAGGGGTTTCTTGACGTCTGCCGGGACGCCCATTAGAAATGGAGATTTTGTGAAAAAGCTGCTTGAGGCGATACAGCTGCCTAAACAGATTGCTGTTGTGAAGTGCAATGCACATAAAAATGGGGAAGACTACATAACTGTTGGTAATAAATATGCTGACGAAATGGCACAGTATTGTGCAAAGAATGTGGTTTCTTTAAACAAATGTCGGGAAAGAGAGCATATTTCTTGTCCTTTGCTTTTTACTAACTCTATTGAGACATGGGATGAGGTGAGACAGTTACAAGAAGCTGCAGATGATGAGGAAAAAGATACATGGATAAAAGCAGGATGTAGAAAACATGAAGAAAATGATGTTTGGGTTTACAGAGATGAGAGACCAGTTATGCCTGATAGCATCTGACATGGCACGGATGTACCATGGACAAGCCCATATTGGGAGAGATTCAATGATCAGACTTTTTAGACAAACCTGGTACAATCCAAAATTCAGAGCCATAGCTGAGAGTCTTTGTCAGAGATGTCTTATTTGTCAACAGTTAAATCCAGGAAGGAAGACAGTAGTGAGTCCAGGAACAATAGGACGAGAAGGAGGTCCTTTCACTAGAATGCAAATGGATTTTATTGAAATGCCACCTTGCAACAGACTAAGGTATGTCCTAGTGGTCGTCTGTTTGTTTTCCCGTTGGGTGGAGGCATACCCAACAAGAAGGAATGATGGTATTACGGGAGCAAAACTTATGCTGCGAGAATTCATTCCAAGGTATGGTTTTCCAGTCACGATTGAAACAGATAGAGGAACGCACTTCCAAAATGAATTAGTTAAACTGATTTGTGAAGCACTTAGTATTAAACAGAAACTGCATTGTGCATACAGACCAGAGGCTTCTGGAATCGTAGAGCAAGTGAATGGAACAATCAAGAACAGGTTAGGAAAAATGTGTCAAGCTACAGGACTCAAATGGCCAGATGCTTTGCCATTAGTTCTAATGACAATCAGAAGTATTCCGGAAAGGAAAACTGGACTCAGTCCCCATGAAATAATTATGGGACGAGCAATGAGACAAGCACAAGTACCTGTCAACAAACTACTGACTATAACTGATGATCTAGTGCTGGATTATTGCAAAGGATTAGCTGATGTGGTGCGTTCTGTGTTTCATCAGGTTGGACCGGATGCGACCACTCTTGAAAGAAAACCAGCTCACGACTTGAATCCAGGAGATTGGGTCCGCATAAAAGTCCACCAGAGAAGAAACTGTTTGGTTCCTCGCTGGGACGAACCACGACAAGTGATCCTGGTGATGACCACTGCAGTCAAGTGTGCAGGAGTGAAACACTGGGTACATGCCAGTCACACCATCAGAGTTCCAGAACCTGAAGATAGACATGTAAGTCGACATCTGGAAATATTGGATAACAGTTCAGCATCAGAAACAGAAGGAGAAACAAACAGGGTGCCAGAACCTGAAGATCGACCCGTAAGTCGACATCTGGAAGACCCAACTACAAGTGCAACGACAGAAGAAGTAGAAGAAATAGAAGAAATAGCTGAAGTTCCAGATCTTGAAGATCGACCTGTAAGTCGACATCTGGAAATATCAGATACCAGTTCAGAATCTGATACAGAGCATTCGGATTGTGAAGAAATTCTAAAAAGAAATTGGAATTTTGAGAGCATAAGAGAAGAAACTGAGCCAGAAGATAGTGACAGTGAGCAACCAAGTACAAGTTGTGGTAAAAATCCTTCGGAGATAATATTGATAGATGAAGAAGGGAGAGTTTCAAACAAAAAGCTAGAAAATTCGGAAGATCCCCGAGGAGCAATAGGGACAAATAGTCAAACACGAGAACAGGGAAATTTAGAAGCAGAAAGGAAAACTGACACAAATTCGGAAGAACCTCGGGGAGGGACAGAAATAGGTGAACGAAGGAAGATAAGAAAAGAACCACAAGTAGAAGAAAATGACATTATAAGTTTCAAAATAAGAGGTAATGACGAAAGAATTGAAACAGAGTCTGAAGAAAGTGGAGAAGAAAGAAACCAAAAACTAGAGTCAAGAAAAAGAAATTGGAAAACAGAAAGAGAGGAAAAAGGAAGTGAAGCAAAAAGGCCAAGAAAAGGAGACAATTGGCCCAACGAAGTAAGAAAATTAAGATACAGAATCACAAGGTTGGATGGAAAAAGTGCTGAACAAGTGAATGAAATAACAAGTCAAAGAGAGCAAGAAAAACAAGGTGGAAAACACTTGCAGAAAACGAAAAGAATAAAGAAGGTAAATCCGAAGTATAGATCGCCTGAATGGTTGTATCTTGCTTTGACTAGTCACAAAGAAGAAAAGAACACTCACGAGAACACAGAACAGAGAAACCTGATGGGAGAAAGTGAAGTGCAACAAACCTGAAGAAGTTTAAATAGTTTCTACCGGATTTGACAAAACACTGGATCTGACGAATTTACCGGATGTGACAAAGAAAGAATTCTGAGAAAGAATTAAAAGAAAGTACCAAGCAAAGACAAAACATTGGAGTACAGAGTGGCAAATAAGTCATTTCTGAGGTGTAGTGACACAATTTTCTGGAAAACAAATAAATAAGGTTATAAAACAAAATGGAGAATACTAGAGATAGAAAATGTAAATGTGAGTTTTTAAGTAGATGGTGCAAGATGTGCTGTTTTTGTACAGGATTATTAATGACAGTATGGGTGGTTTTAGCAATCACTATTCCAATTAGTTTAGCTGTAGTAGAAAAGTCTAATTGCACTGAGAAAGAAAAAGGAGCTAACACTCAAGAACCAATTATTTTAAAGAGTAGTGCAGAATTACACAAGGACAAATCAATAACAGATTTTTCAAAAAATGTTTTTACTAAATTATTATATGAGTATGTAGAAACGATGGATGTAAGAGATTGCTATGTTTGTATGCAGTTGCCTGCATCTGTAGCAGAGGGTGTGACTTATCACCTCCCTTTGACGTATGGAATAACATGTAGCGTTTTAGCAAGTTTATTTTATAAAACAGGTAGATTAGAATATTATTACACTGACATAAATAAGATTTTTGCGAAAGTTTCTGTAGTTCCCGAGCTAAACAAAATAAAAGAGGGAAAAACGTTTGGTGAATATTTTCTAGAAGATAAGATTTTAACATTAGATAGTATAATTAGGTACAACCTTACCTGTGAGTTAAAGAAGGAAGAAAAGGTATTTTTAGAGATGGTTGAAGAGAGAAGAGTGAAATTTCAAAGAAAAGTGATAGAAGAGACAAAAACACCTCTTTGGGTGTTTGAGGAAGACAATCATGACAAGAAAAAGACAAATGCAGCTATGACTCTGGATTGGCCCCAACAGGAAAGGTTGTGCATTAGAAGAAATAAGACAACATATGACAATTATTTTGTGGGTTCCAGTATTTGCCATGACAATTACCAAATTTTAGGTGGATGGGGATTCAAAGGGGGAAAAGATCCAATATTTCCAGGGATTTATTATGTTTGCGGAAATAGGGCTTATTATAGGTTGCCGGACCATTGGTATGGGTCATGTTACTTAGGCCTGGTCTTTCCAAAGATTTTTCATATGGATAGAAAAGAAAAAGGAACACACAAAATGATAAATACCTTTACACGAAGAAAAAGGGAAAGTTTTTCAGAAATAGTAGGTGATATTTTTGGAGCATTGATACCAGCAGTGGGAATATCTTTGAATGCATTTAGAATTCGGAAATTATCCACAGTGGTAGATCGTTTATCTACAGATACTGCTGGAGGGTTCTTGATGGTAAATACCGAGATGGTTGCCATGAGAGCTATGGTGATGCAAAATCGACTTGCCCTTGACATTCTTTTGGCAAAAGAGGGCGGAGTCTGTGGAATGCTGAAACTTCAACATTGTTGCACTTACATTCCAGATAAAAGTGAAAATATACAGAAGTATATAACAAATATTACAAATTTGCACAAAGAACTTGTTCCACTGGAGGTTGAAAGTGCCTGGGGAAAACTTGGTAAAGGGTTTTCTTCAGTAATAAATTGGTTAACAAGAATGAGTGGATTAATAATAGGGAAAGTTATAATAATAGCAACCGTGATAATAATAATACTATTAGTACTGAAGCTTGCAATAACATGTATAAAGAGAAGAAGAAGGAAGAATAAAATAGAAAAAGAAAACATGATAAACAAGGAGAGAGAGAGAGAAATGGGTGAAATAGAGTTAGAAGAAATAAAAGAGAACATGTACAAGAAAACAAAGAGACAAGTTGAAAGGGATACAGTTGTGTAAACTAACAAAAGCAAATGGATAAAAGATATATGCTATCTGAGAAAATTGTATAACTTGGGTTTTGTGGTGATATTAAAAATCACCAAAGGGGGGAGTTGATGGAGCAGGGTAAATGAAATTTTTTTAAACCTCCTAATATTTTCGTAAAATAATTAATAAACATGTTTGTTTAAGTAAATAACCAACAATGTATGTTACATGTTAAGGGTTAAAGGTAACACGCTATTCCGTGTGCAAATTAATCGACTTATAATTGTTTACGTGTCTAACATAACATAATATTTGCGAACTAATTAGATAATAAACGAATGATCTGTGCTTTTAAATAAAACGTGTGGTTGCAAAATAAAGCGATGGTAAGTAAGGGACAGCTTTATATGTTGCTTTTTGCTAGGTAATACCTAATTGGGGTACGTAGAAAGACGGGAGGGAAACAAAAGGGTTTATATTTCTTTGTTTTAACAATATTTTGTTTGTCTTTGAAAATAGTGCGCTTAGTCCTGTCGAGCAGCAATATAAAATGGCCGCCAGTTGCTAGAGTACGCATGAGCGGGGGACCATGTTATAGAGGAGAGAGGCTGTGGAAAAGGGATGATCACGTGCTGATGCTGAGAGGCTAAGATGGAAGTATGGTCAAGGCTGTTGTGACCTTTCTGAGCAGATGTGTGCCAAGATGATCAGCAAGAAGCGTGAGAAGTCCGACTGAATCAATAGACGGAACTGTTTAACCCAAAATGTAGCAGAAAAAGATACAATTTGCACTGATCGAAACGGATGAGCAATTGCATGAACTGTGGGAAACGATGCTTGCATGGACATTCCACACGGAACTGGTTAAGACCAGGAAGTTTGATTAAAATGTATATGGGCCTGAGTTTTGACCAATGAGAAAGAATCACGCCATGAAGAAGAAACATTTTATGCTGTAAGCTAGAATTAGGGTATAAGAAGACCTACTCTTGGTGGGAGGGGTTAGAATGCTGCGGGAGTTGCTGCGGGAGTGAGTTGGTGCGGGAGTTGCAGAGGTAGATGCTGGAGAAGTTAGATGCTGTAGACGGGTGAAGTTGCGGTTGCTGATGCTGACGAGCTGATGCTGCTGCTGCTATTTTCCTTTTACAGTTGAGTATAAAGATGCTGCTTTAGGAGAACTTTTTCCTGATAGATTTTTATTTTAGAATTATTAGATTTTCCCCAGATAGATAGATAGATTGATCTTTAGAGTTCTTATTATGATAACCTTATTTTTCTGTCTAATAAATATGTATTGCAATTTCAAATTATTCTTATATTGATGATAAATGTAATGATCTGAATAATAAGCTTAATCTTCATTTTCCTGCATTCAAAACTTTATATAAACTTTATTATTCTTTAAACAAATGACTCAGTGATTCTTTAGCTCAATGATTAAAATGAAATGTTAAAGAGTTTATTGTGATTGAGCTGGTCTTAATCACCATCAACTGATTCCTACTAGTTGGTCCATCGACCAATGAGCGGAATACCTTAAAAGCAAATGAGAAATATTATGAGGTATCCCGTCTCCTTCCAGCGAATCGTTTTTCTCCTAGGTTAATGACGGAGGAAATCCAGGGAATAAATGAGTAAGTGAATGTATATGCGGTGTTATGGGCCCCACCGTCATATGGATATAGTGTGTGTGTTAGAGGAATAGTTGCACCTGGATGACCAAAGCATAATAGGAGAATTATTTTTATTGTTAGCGCTGGATCAGTACCTGCGGCGGCGTCCGCGCCGGTCAATGACTTGCAGGTGGTGTATCATATACAGCACCGGAAAGGCGTGTAGTGCTAGATCCATCGTGGTGTGGGCCGGGCGTCTATTTTATTGCTCCTCTGTGGTGTCTCTGCCGTCTTTGACTATACGGTTGCTCTGCCACGGTGTGCTGCCCTTTTTCCGGCATCGTGATTTGTTCGGCGGACGGGACGTCATTCCGCACGGCGGTGAGTGCTCATTGGCTCACACCGCCGCGCTGGCGGGCGCACTTTGATGGCGGTCGGCGTCACACCGCAGCGGACGGGAAATGGGCTCTGTCTAGACATGCTAATATGGCGGGCATGAGGACCGCTGCCGGTGCGCAGTAAATGGCGTTTTCTCCCACCGCCAGCATCGCGGAGGTGCATCTGCCAGTCATCGTAATGGACCCCTAAGACCTTATTAATAGGGGTGGGTTTGATTGGCAAAATTCTCTTCAGCAACATTACTGGAATTACAGCAAAATTTCTCGTAATTATGCATAATTGGTTAGAAGTGTAATCCTGCATTTAGCTTGTCAATATGGGCCCCAGGATGCATTTGAGGTAAGTAAATAGCACTAAATGCTACAGGAAGCTAACAGCAGTAGCCAACAGCCGCTCGCTCTCTCCTAGATTGTTGCTCTTGTGCTCCTGCATTAGGACTTTTGCTCCAATTTACTCTTAATTACTCAAACTGGTGTAACTGCGTAATATTGCATCACAAGAGTAATGCGTAATAACTGAAATTACTACGATTACTCCGGCATGATTAAAATTTCACCCAGGCCTACTTATTATCATAACCAACTAAAACATCACTTTAACCTTTGTTTTTTCCAGTGAATTTACCAGTTTTTTTATTAATCATATTCATTGCTGAGAGTACGTCCAAACCTCTTGGGCAACCAGCAGCCAACTCCAAGCACATGTTTTTTTTTATTATGGAGGCATGTATATAATGAATTATGACTCTCCTTGATATAAAGGGATTGTTGATTAAAATGCTTAGGAGAAATACTCATTGAAATTATTTTTCCCCACAGGTTTTATGTAATTGTGTTGTATTGTATGGGGGATTATTTTTTGTTCTGAGGAAGGTGGCCATATTTGGATTCCCACCGAAATGCGTTGAAGCTCTACACTTACCAACTTGCTGTAATTCTTTGCTACAATTAATTCATTGTGATAACACATCATGTATGAGGCATAATATGTTTAGCAGAGAGGTATTGACTAAATAGACGAGTGTTTGTGGTCTGATATTTCTCCCACTTTGCATTTGTTTTGGGGAACATTTTAATTAAATATGTTTTGCACCGTATTTTAATGTGTCATTACACAATGATGTTTTTAATTATTCTATGTGATCTTGAGGTCTTCTTCATTTATATCCACTTTGTGTGAAATTGAAGAAGTAATCTATGTATTGTGTTTATGAAATATTTTATTAAAAATGTAAGGTTACCGTACTGTTGTGGTACTAGTTTGACTATTGGATTGTGCTCCTTCCTGAGGTGTGTAAAGTTAGAGGGGTGTGTGCATCGATTGAGTGGTGTGCTGACAATACAATAATTTTCCGGAGGGGAAATTTGCTGTTACTGGTTATTATTTTTCAGGCACCCCAGAGGATTCTGTGGTGCTCCTTTAGCCCTGGCTTTGCATACTTGTAATGTCGGAAATTTCGCATCACAAGAGTAATGCGTAATTACTGAAATTAGTACAGTTACTCTGGCTGCGCCTCTCTTTTTTTGTTTTTAAGTAAGGGGTGCCCCAATTCCCTAAGAGGGGCACTCACTGTCTGCCTCCATGTGGGGTCGCTGGGAGCCCCAGAGCCCCAACAGCCCCTGCCAGCTTCACACTATGCTCTGTTCGCTGGCAGCCATCGAAGGAGCCGGCTTTGTTCCTCCTCATCTCCCACCTACCTGGGCAGGAGATGAGGTTCTGCACTGGCTCTCCCGCTAAGATGCGCGATAGGGGCCTTTTAAGCTTAGTCAGTGGCAGCTCTCTTTTTTAAAATTTGATGTTGAGCTATGCTTCTCCTAGCACTGATGCCCGAGAAATAGGCACCACTTTGGAAGGGGCCCCACGTAACCCTCTCTTATTGTCCGTTTTCTTCTGTTGAGCTCTGGGCCTCTTAGCCCTTCCCTTGGGTTCAGGCCAGTCCAGGAGCGAGGCAATAGGTGTGTCCAGGCTCTGTCAGTCCACCCTGGAGACAGAGCTTTTTTTGTTTTTTCTTAGCCCACAGTGGGCTGTTTTGGACACTTTTGGTGACTTTTTGTTGCTGGTGGCTTGCTCTAGCCACGGGCATAGTCCAGATACCCCTAATGTTTATCAGTATTAACCCATTCATGCCCATCTGAGCACTTTTTTAAACATTAATTTCTTGAAAATAGCAGAACGTGGTTACATAAAATCACAAAAAGCACGCTCTCTGACCACATTTTCCACTGGAATTAAATTCGGGAAATCACACTTTTGGGTCCCACCTGTTTTTTTGGCCCTCGCTTATCAAATAGGTGCAAAGCTTTCCAGGAAGGAGCTCAAGTGGATGATTTTTTCTTCTTCAGAAAGTGTGGTGTAGATTCATCAAATGGGGCTAAAGTTATTAAAGAAACAAAAAATGCAATTGCCATTGCCCATTGTGTAAAAGACAATATATAATACATATATCTATATATATATATATATATATATATATATATATATATATATATATATATATATATATATATATATATATCAAAAACTATAAACACATTGGTAGTAGTGTTTTCCTCTACAGGAAACGGAACCGCACCTCAATAATTCGTTCAGTACCAACATACAAAGTAATACAGTGTGAATACGTGGCAATATCTGTCAATTTAGAATTCGGGGTGCTATTACTACTCTACCACATCTACTACCAAAAGATGTGATTAACACAAAAGGAACCTCTTGTGTGTATAAATTATACAAAAAAGAGAGCACTGGTGAGCACACCCTTAGAAGGTCAAAATATCCTCAGGTATTTGGAAAAATACAATTTGTTCTAAAACAAACAGAATTTCCTTAATTGTTTGCAACCATATTCCATTTTAAGATCCCGGCCATATGAAAATATACAAAGTCCAGGCAATTTAGATTCTTCAATATGATGTTTCTTTAATCCTGTTGATGTTACATCCAGCATATACGAATGTGACTATGCCAACACGTGTTTCGTCTTCCCTTAGACTTTATCAAGGTTGGAACAAAAGATTTAAACATAGTGTCACCTTCTTGATAACTACATAGATGGTATTCCACACAGTACAACCCAAATTAAACACTCGAGTTTGACACAGAACAAAATCAGGTCAACAATATGTTGGACAATGATAAATCACAATGGAGCCAATAAAGTGCCCCACAATAAGGTAACAATGTACAAGAGATATTGTCGCCCCAGTATCCCAAATATTGCGACAGCACGGCAACCCGCCTATGTTTTCTAATCCGATAGGAAAGAAAAACAACCAAAAAAGAAAAAGGAAACAGGCCAAAAATATCCAAGGTGTCTAAAAACAATATAAAGTATATAAGAAAAATATATAAAAATAATATAAGAAAAGAGGGAAAAGAAAAGAAAGCCAAACACCACGTGTCTCAAAATTGAACACCCAAAGAAACAGAAAACAAACAAACCAATTTTGTGAACCCAGATACCAGTGGTGACTACTCAACGTAAGTCAAAACCCACCAATTGCAAACGTCATCCAGGTCCATCCAGTGTAAAACCGTGGACCCCAGTTGTCTATTCCTTCCGATAGAAAAAGTATCAGAAGCTGTAAGGATGAAAGAACAGTTCATTTGACGAGTTCTTATTGATAAATTACATATATCATAAACAAGTCCCTACAGATATTATCTAAAAACTGCCTACAAGTATCCACGTGCGCAAGAACAAGACATCTCTCAAATGTTACCAGACCGTCATGCTACTCACAAAAATAACTAACATTCACTAGAAACAGGTTATTGTAAAAGGATAGGTATTATAGTATATTTTCTAAAACATTTCAAGTTAAGACCCCATGAGCACCTCAACAAATACATTATGTAGTGCTAAGAGATTGTATCTCAGAGAGCTCACATTCGTGAGTGCCCTCACTCTACTGTACTATATTGGAGCAGAAACTATACCTTTTAAAGACGTAATTGATTAATCAAAACAACAGTCCAAGATATTTCCCAAGGCTTCAGAGTGTACCCATTGGTCGTTACAATCCTTAAATGATATCCTAAAAAAAGGTAGATATGTATTATGTAAAATGTAATCCTCTCCAAAACAAAGCGTCCCAACTTTATTAAAATAGGACCCCGCTGTATAGCTCACCTTAAACACAAGCTGTTTTATTTAAAAAACGCGACTTTATTTTCCAACCGTCCAGATACTTTCTAAGACTTGCGAGTACATACGTTAGTGATAATACTCGTTTCTTGATACACTGAAAAGGAGGTAGAGATACGATAAGTCGAGTGTTACCCACTCTAAGATAAAAATGCACAGACATATTTCCAATAAAATATAACCCTACCATAAGTCTCACCTCAAGTAGAAGGAATCTTTAATCCAACTCTTAAGTGAAGTTATCCACACAAAATCTGACGGTGGGGAACCATGATAAGCTCCTCTCCTGCAGCAAGAAGTAATGCGGTCAAGTTAGCTCACCAGACCTTCGCGCTACGCTACATTGCATCCTAATAAAGTTCCCTCACGGTCACCTAAGTGCACAGTCACTCACCGTGATCTCCACGTTCCGTCTCTTTCCCGCAGTATTCGCACTATTCGATCAAACGTGTGTAGGGAAGCCGCTGCCATAGCTGTTAACATATTGGCCCTGCTACAAACGCGTAAGGACGTGACTACGCCACCCACCACGTGACTGGCCCGAAGTGTGGCTCGGAACGCTCTGCGTCAATCATAGTGACAATATAGGCGCCATGTTACAATAGAAGATTAGTGATAGAAACCCGTGTCTAAACGCATAATAACTCTACATACTTGACCCGTACATTCCAAGTCTCCCTCTACCTAGTGAAAACCTCATAAAACGCCCACATAAAAGCTTAGGGGCCCATTACGATACCCGGCGTAAATAAATCCGCCAGGCATGGAAGCGGCAAAATTCCGCCCGCATACACCGTCTGAACACCGACCACGCCATTACGATAACACAAACCGAAAACCGCCATCGGCGGAAAAATCACACAAAATACCGCCCGCCAACGTCCGAGTCGGAGTCAAACCGCCCGCCACGGACGGAAACACGCACGACAACACAAAACCGCCCGCCCTCACGGCCGACACACCGCACGTGAAATTACGATCGCACCGGCATGAGCGCGGGAAAACCACAAATATACCGCCCGCCAGCGCAAACAACGCCGATGCCAATCGACACGGCAGAAAAAACAGAGAGCTGGCTGCCGTCACTGGCGGAGGGAATCCCGCGCTCTTCAAGACCTTCAAAGCGTGGGAGGAGAAGGTGCGAGTCATCATACATCCCGAGATCCTCGCCGGATTAGCAGGGGGAGTGGAGGCTGGTAAGTACAAACTAATGTATACCAGCACACCGCTATGTACTCACATGCACTACCACCATGCCACAGCTCCCAGGGACAAACACCCCCATGTCCAGCACACAATACACAACACATCACACACACATGCAACAGACACCACCACACACATCCCAAACAGAACAACTGTAAGATGCGTGGGGACATGTGTACACTCAGCCAGCCACGTAACCACCAACAGGTCCCCAAATATGCCAGAAGCGCCACAACGAGCACCCACCACACCCAGGTGTCCGCCATAGCTGCACTAACCGACAAGTAACAGTTAAGTGGCAGGAACACAAAGTGCAGTGGGTGGGAGGGTGGACAGCCCAAGTACAAAACACACCAGGCCCCTAGTCCCACAGTACAGCAAGGAGGAGCATCCCCACACCCCACAGCCACGTGTCAGCCACCGCAGTGCACAACGACAGCCGAAAGGTAGACATCACGGTCCACAGCAATCGGTGTCAGTGGGTGTCCAGCCACCACTACGACCCACAACACCCCCCACCCCCACAGACCTGCAACATGGAGCACCCCCGCTTAGAACCATGTGGCATCCAGTACAGTGCACGCCCGAACAACCTGCAGGTGGGAAACTGGACAGGGCTGGATTACTGGAGGCATGAGGGCCGTAACACGACCAACACATGGGACATGTCACGTAGCAGACGAACACGCAGCACCGCCCACCGTCACGAACAAGTGAACAATGTGCACACGGACATGAACCACAGACTCACACCCCACATGACCCATCACAAACACAGCAACACCCAAGGAGCCACGTCTGCATGCACAAGCCACACTGAACATAGTACCACACGGCAGCCACTGTGCAACCCATCACACACAACCGAAACACCATTGAAGTCCAGTCCATGTAGCCCCTACTGCCTGTCAACCACACACCCCACAACTACGCCTATGTAAGACAAACAACACTAGACGCAACAGAGCGGAACAACAGAAATGCACACGAACACCACTGAACCCATCAAACACACAGACACACCATGCACATACAACATACCATCCATCCCATCCGTCAGCCCCAGTCTCATGAAAGGCATGTCATCCGCACAGCTGCCACATATACAGCAGTCACGCTAAGACACATGCCCATGACCAACCATGTGCCAGAAGTCAATGAAGCGCACGACACACTGTGAGCAACAACACACAACATGGGCCCCCCCGAGCACTGCAGTGATGCACATGGCACAGGGCAGCACGCACACCAAGGAGATGGGACAACTGCAATACGTTGGCTGGCACACAACCAACACTCACTCATAACGATGCGTCCAATGCCATGTCCAGTAATCACAACAGACAGCAAATATGCAGGCCATGTCAAGCATGCACACACCTCAAACCATGCACTGTCATGCTGCCACAACACATGTCACGTTCGGCACCCATGGCTTACAGCATGTACCCCAAAAGCATATCCCCTCCCAAATGCGAATCTGGGGCATGGCCCCCATGTTGCCATATGCGTTCCTAAGCGTTCCATTTGAACCCCAAAAGCATATTCCCTCCCAAATGTGAATCTGGGGCATGGCCCCCATGTTGCCATATGCGTTCCTAAGCGTTCCATTTGAACCCCAAAAGCATATCCCCTCCCAAATGCGAATCTGGGGCATGGCCCCCATGTTGCCATATGCGTTCCTAAGCGTTCCATTTGAACCCCAAAAGCATATTCCCTCCCAAATGCGAATCTGGGGCATGGCCCCCATGTTGCCATATGGGTGCCTAAGCGTCCCATTTGAACCCCAAAAGCATATTCCCTCCCAAATGCGAATCTGGGGCATGGCCCCCATGTTGCCATATGGGTGCCTAAGCGTTCCATATGAACCCAAAAAGCAAAGTACAAACCAGACCCAGGATGGGCCAGGAGCCCGCATACACCAGAGTCACAATGAGTAGAGGCACAGCAACACACCCATCGGCATGGCCAATCCGTCCCATGCCACATGTGCACAGCACACAGTCCCATTGCCTAGCACACACAACTACAGATGCCACAGCCACACACTCGCCTCCGGGAAACCCATTTACGAGATTGCACGAACTGCCAATGTCAGACGACAAATACATACTTCGCCAGGTGCAACACAATAACAAATCTCATTCTCTCCACAGGTGACGAACTGCCGGATGCTGGGGATGGAGACAGCAGCCAGCACAGCCAGCCCACAAGCCCCCAACGAGGACACACGGATCTGGAGGATCTGTCCTCCTCTTCGGACACGGACCACCAAGCAGGCCCATCTGGTGTGGCAGGGCCCAGCCGCTCCCCAGGACCCCTCCTACCCACCAACCCATCATCCAGGGATGCTGAACAGTCCCAGCCCCCTGCTGCCACTGTCGTTGCGGCCACACCCACGGTCATTGCGGCCACTACCACTGCCGCAACCGCCACCATCGCCGCACCGACCACCACCGCCACCACCACCACCACGTCTTCGCTGGCACCAGCCCCAGCGCAGGTGGTGGCCCGGCCGACTGGATCCACCCTGGGAGCCACAGCGAGGACCGTGGTGTGCAATGTGGCTAGTGGGCAGGCCGGTGGCAGCAGGACTGGTAGGAGGAGCAGGGTCAGGGAAACGCCAGCCTCCCCTGGGAGCCATGCCCTGCCTCAAATGGCCAGAGTCCTTGGGGCCTATGAGGAGGCCCAAGAACAATGGGTCAGGTCTGCTACAGACACGCGGGAGGTGCTGGGGGTGCTGAGGTCCATGGACGCCCATATGGGCCAATTCGTGTCCCGTATGGACCAACTCGTGGACCTCATGGGCCAGCTGGTGGTGGCGGTGGGGTCACAGGCAAGGCCAGCAACACCACCTCCGCCACCACCTGCTAGGGCGCAGGGTCGGGCAGCAGTGTCCACTTCCCCTGCGTCCACAGCCAGTGAGCACACCTCACCCACCACCAGCAGGTCGCCACCACACACCCCCTCCCAAACGTGGAAGGGGCCGTCCGAAGAGGAAACAGATCTCCCGGGAGGACTTCGCACGCTCCAGTCGCAAGTGAGGCAGCCAGCCAGCCTTCCTTGACCAGCCACTGCATTGACTTGCTCTACGATCCCACTCCACACAGCCAGCTGGATGGCATGTGTGTGTTGGACTATGGACATAGAACCAGTGGGTACACCCTCAGCTTCACGCAGCCATGACCGACAGCTCATTGTCACTGCACGCACCACTTTTGTCATCACCTTACACACAATCACATGTCACAGTTTGGAATAAATGCACCTTTTTCACTAACTGCTGTTTGTGCCCTGTGTTTTATTTGTACGGAATACAACGGCCACCTTGGGCGGAAAGGCACCTGATGCGTGGCATGGCAATGGAATCCGGAGGGCCTGTAGGGACCTAGGGGTGGGAGACAGAACAGGAGCACATTCAATGAGTGTGTCACACACCCATCACACAGTACATGTCAACAACTACAAGCAATGTACACACATCGCACAGAGCAATAGGGCACAATGCCACAGTCACCAACAGTGGCATACTACCCTGGCCATGGAGCGTTGACACACTGCACGCAGTGAACATACGGCCACCCTGACACAGCACACACACACCTGCACAGATACAGACACATCATCCGTCGTACATGGACACTCACCGTCAAGTGAAGTAGCGGGCGATGAGCTGCTGGCGCACATTCCCAGCTTCCTCCTCTCCGCTGTCCACCTCACTCGAGCTGTCCTGGTCTGCGGGCTGGGGCCCTGGTTGATCTCCGTCATCCACAATGAGGGGGATCTGCTTCCGAATGGCCAGATTGTGCAGCATGCAGCACGCCACCACTATCTGGCACACCTTCTGTGGGGAGTACGCCAGTGCACCCCCGGTGCGGTCCAGGCACCTGAACCTGGACTTGAGGAGGCCAAAGGTACGCTCGACCACACGTCTGGTCCTCCCATGTGCCTCATTGTATCGATCGTCTGCTGGGGTGCGAGGATTCCTCAATGGACTGAGCAGCCATGCCCCATTCGGATACGCAGAGTCACCTGGGTGTGAGGGACACAGAGAACCGTTGCTATTCCAACTGGACAGGGGACAGCATCGCACAACCAGCATGCTACACCACTCCACATACTCACCGACAATACAGCCACGATCCTGTTGCAGATTGGTCATCAGTCGTGGCAAGATGCTGTTGCGCATTATGTGTGCGTCATGTGCCGAGCCTGGAAACTTGGCACACACGTGGGTGATCACCATGTCCGCAAGGCACACCACTTGCACATTCAGGGAGTGCGTGTGCTTCCTGTTGCGGTACAGGTGCTCAGTGGCCTGTGGTGGAACAAGGCCAACATGTGTGCAGTCAATGGCTCCCACGACGTGTGGGATTCTGCCAAGGGCATAGAATGCACCCTTCACTGCCGCCAATTCACGAGCCCTGGGGAATCTGATGTACCTGTTTCGGTACAGCATCATGGCTGCCAGTACATCCCTCAGCACCTTGCTGAACATGGGCTGGGACATCCCTCCTCCACTGCCCACTGTGTGCTGGAATGACCCAGTGGCGAAGAAATGCATGGCGGCCATCACCTTAGCCGTGGGGGTGACAGCAGTCGGATACACCCTGCGGGGACGGAGATGGGGCTCTAACATGGCACACAGTCGATGCAGGGTTGGCCTGTCCAGCCGAAACTTCCTGATCACCTCTGTATCGTCCATGTCCGCCAGCAATTGGTATGGGCGGTCAATGTTCGGTCTCCGCCTGGGGAAAATGGCAGAGGACACATGTCAAAGCAACACGACACATAGCAATTTCGCATACACATCACTGACATGACTGAGCAAGCACATGAGCCACAGCCCAGCTGTCAAGCTGGGACGGCACGGCCACAATACACTTACACAGGTCTCCCAACAATGGCAATGGCAAGTGAGACATACCACTGCCATGTGCATGCACATGGGGATCTAGGCCCCAATGACTTGCGGGGCGTGCTGATGGGGACTGACTGCATATTCGTCAAGCGGCAACGCCACGGCAACATGAGTGTCTGCTGAGCATGGAACTGCTTCCGAGGCTGGATGAGTATGGCACACGACGACGACGATGTGGGCACGGGCTGAGCGGCCAATACAAGTGGGACCTGTGGCACGAGGGGATATGAGACAGTAGTAGGTGTCAGCACTGCACCCAATGTACAGCACTGTACGGATCACAGCTCCCGAAACATTGACTGGTGTCCACATTGACAGCCCCATGCCAAGACGGCTGTGTGCTTGCAGTCACACGTCACAGGTGAGAGGTTACATTGCACGTGCCAGGTGGCAGACGTACATAGTGGGAGCTGGCATGTGTGTGCATGTGTCTCCTGTTCAGGATCCACCAGATGGGCGCTGACTCTGTACTGACCATTGGACACAGCATGTTCCGTGGAAGGCTTGTGTGTGTGGGATGGTGGCACTGGATGTGCCTCCGTTGGGTGGGGGCCATGCACAGGGCGGGTACGTCGATGATTGCGCATTGTTGGTCACGGTGGGTGCACCAACTAAGATGTGTTGCCCTGTGTTCAATTCCTATGTCCGCATGATGATGGACTGTGGATGTGGGCAGACTACACATTGGTCGATGTGCTGTCTATATGCATGTGCCTTCACACCAGGCACCGCTGCCCCTGCACATGTGACCCCTGCTGGACTCGCTGCTGGGTCTGTGGAGCTGATGCACCTTCTGTGCGTGGGGCGGACAGCTCTCCTCACTTCCCTCATTGCGCATGTCATGTCTTTGCCGCAGGTGACATGGATCATGGAGGGCCCACATGTACGCGTGGGTAGGCTACACATGATTGTTCACTGGTCGCCACCCCAGTCAGTGTTTCGAATGGGAAGGTTGTCGTGCTGGTGGTATGTTCGATGTGGCGGATGGGCGAGCCTAGGTGCGGGCTTACGTTCCGGACATGGGGGGTAGTTGGATTGGCGACTAGTTGCAGTACACACAGGACACGTCTCTTCCTTTCCACATCTGGGTCATCCCTTGTACTAACTGACAGTGATACGGTCATCTTCGCCCCAGCCCTCATGTCCTCCCCTCGCCCCCCCAATATGCATGCTCACCTGCGTGGCTAGCGCTTGCACAGGCAGCCCCAAGCTCGCACCAGAGAGGGCAAGGAGTGTATGTGTGGGTCCAGTTGCACGAGTGGGCTGTCTCAGGGTATGATGTGTGGCGGGACGCCGTCCACCTGCGTGGTGCCCCAAATGGAGACCCGGCCTGCATGGACTATGCATCACAGTCTTCGCCTTCCGGATCCGCCACCTGCGACACCCAGTGGCTGTGGCTGCCCTTGCGGCCAGGCCGCGTCCGTCTGTGACTGGTGGCCCACACATTCACTCTTTGGCCTCTCTGGGGAGGGCTCGGGGGTGGTGGCGCACGCGCTTGCACTTAGTCGCAATGGCATGTGGCGTGGTTGGTATGATGGGCAATGGATGGGATGGTGCGAGCCACCTCCCGTGACGTCAGTGCTGCTCGTGCTGTGGTGCGTCCCCCCTACACTTCCATTTGACTTTTTGCCATGCTAGACGTTGAGGTTCTATTGCCTGCGTGATATGACCAGGAGGAGCGCGAGGAGACCTCTCACACACCATGCTCCACTGCCATCCCGTGCCCTGTATCGCCTGTGCGGATTGACTATGTTGGGGTTACACCTGGTCGACTGGGGCTGTGTGTGCCTTGTCAAGGGGCATGGCGGGCGCACAACAGGATCCAGCTTGTCCACAGAGGGTGGGCTGAGGTGCGCCTGGTACCGCTTTGTACGTGTGCCCGGCTGCTGTGCACACACGTGTTCACTCCCCCCGACAGGTGTCCTCTCACAATGCCCAGGGAAGCGGTGGTGTACTGTTCATGACCCCTCCCAACACGGCGTGCTCCAACTTGGCATGTGCGCATCTACCCGTCGCACCCACCCACCTGAGCACTGCGTCCATACGACTTCACACGACACATGTGTGTCTTCCACAGTAGTGCTACTCATTTGCGTTGACATCCAATACCAGTGGACTACATGGTCATGTCACGACTGCCGTGTACTTCACATACTCTCATCCTCTCTCATTCGTACTTGTGAAATGAGTCAGCGGAGACAGTTTTGGTTTCAAACATTATATTGAGTCTTCTGTCCTCTGTGATGCAGTATAGTGGACACTACTGGCAGCGGAATACATGTTGAGGATATACTGAGCATGATTGCAAATGGGATAGGGTGTGGGGTTACATGTGATTGGCTGTTGCATGTGGGATGTGGGCTTCAGAGTGACATCTGCTTGGCCAAGGCTGTGCTAATGTACATTTACGTATAGCTGCGGAGCTGCGGACTTTGACACAGACGGTATACATGTAGCCTACCAGACCGCTTGGCATCATGGGCACAGTCCATCTCAGTTCCATGTGACAGGTTTGCTGCGGTTGTTCCTCATGCACGTGTGCATGTGAGATGACATCAGGGCATGTGCTTGCGTGCATGCAGCGGCGTGCCACTTGTTGTTGCACTGTGGTGGTTACTGGACATGTCACAGTCACTGGGGTCATGTTGTTGTTGTATGCACTTGTCGTCCATGCAAAGGTCCTGGTATGGGATTCCCGGGGCGGGGGTGGGAGGGGTGCAGCACCCACAGACTCCAGGCGACCTATTCATGTCCACTGAGCGGTGTGTGTGTCCATGTGCGCTGGATCCATGTCGTGTCCTGGTTGTTCGTGCAGTTCCGTCCATGTGGGTGCGATACACAGAGCCCATGCCACTGCCTCCCACGATGCATGCGGTGTTCCTGGATGTGATGGGGAACAGTGTGCATGTCCCGGTCATATCCGATGTCATGGCGATGTCGTTGATGGTGTGGTTACAGTTGCCGGTCGTTTGGTATGGCTGTTGTGGTGGTGACTGGCCAGTCCGTGCGGAAGCTAAGCATGGGTGCGGGGTTGGACATCATAGGTCACTCGGGGAACCTGCGTTGTGGTCCGACGTATTTACAGGTTGTCAGGTATGCGATGCCGTCCAGCAGGGCTTCCATGTCATTGGTGGTGTACATGTTTGCCAGCCAATGAAGCGGATGGTGGCTGTCAAGGTGTTGTTCGTAAGTTGTCCCTTGGAGGACCATGATGGGGCATGCTGGGTGACATTCGATGTAGCTGTTCTCGATGATCCGTCGTGTGGAGGCACAGTGTTCCCATTTCAGTGCGGGTGCGATGTTGGCCACATACACCATGCCCCCATAGGCAGAGCAGGCCCTGTCGTGTGCGTCCAGAGGGAGGAGTAGTGGTAGCAGGTCCGCCTTCAGACATGCCGGGTTGGAGAGGCATATCTCGACGGGATGCTGGTAGGGACACCTCCGACAGTAGAAGACGGGCATGACGCAGCTGAACAATGTGATGCGGTAAGTCAGTCGGTAACTTACGTTCAGGAGGGACAGGAGATCGCATCCCAATGTATGTATCAGGTTGGTTTTGTACAGCTTGAGCTGTTCGGCGTAGTTGGGTAGGTGTGTTGCGGTTGCCATTTCGCAGCGGTTCGTTGAGGTGGCGTGCTCCGGCTGTGTGTGCAGTCTGCAATGTGCACGCTCCGGGGTTGCTGTGAGCTCTGTGTAGTCGTAGGGAGACAGGACTTGTGTTCTGTTGGCTTGTTTGGAGGACACGGGCCCTCTTCCCACATGCTTCTCAGACAGTTCAAGGTCAGTGCTGTGTGACTCCTTCCAATTAACTTGCATGTGGCCGACATGGGGGAGTGTTTTCTTCTTTCTTCCCCGTCCGTTGTGTGCTTCTGTGATATGCGCTATCTGCCCTGTGGTCGGTCTCCTCGGCATGCCTGTGTTGGTCTATTCTTGGACAATGGCTGTATTCACCGGCTTCTGTCGTAGGGCTGTGGTTTCGGAGTTGGAATGGAAGGTCATTCAGTGCTGTCTGCTCTCCCTTGTGTGGGCGGCAGGCTGCCTTTCCGCTCTGCGTTGGGCCTTGTGTGTGAATGTTATTCTTGGGCCACCTGTTGTCGGTCCCCGTGCTCTTTGGTGTTCCGCTTTATATGTCTTGTTCATATGTGCAGGGTGGTATGGGTTTTTCAGTGTGGTACTGGCGTTCCTCTTCCCGAAGGGGCCCTGCTTCTCCTAGTTGGTGTTGCCGCCGCTGTGTGCTACGCCATGTTTGTTACACTGGGTGTGTCCTGCTGTTGCGTGACTTCACTGACATGTGTGCGTCGGTTGTGTGGCGTTGGGTGTTGTCCGTGAATTGGGCGTTGGGGACATGTCTGTGGCAGGCCTGTCACGTGTCATGTGCGTTCGGGGTGGGGCTGATGTGTGTGCTGCTTGGTTGTGTCCCTGTGTCTGTGTGCGACGCATGCATGGCGCTGCGGTTGGCCTCTGCGTTGTGCGCATGTGTGGCGGCGTCATCGGCGCTTTGGGGCCGTGACGGGGTGGTTGGTTCCTAGTCCCAGGTGGTGTGTACACATGTGGTCCGCGATGTTAGGATTTGGCCTGTGTGTCATATGTGGATGCAATGGTGGATGTGTAGTGTACACGCGCTGGTGGGGGTTGTCCGCTTTTTCCGCCCTTGCACTGTGTGCGCTGTTTGCGTGCACTTGTTGTGTGTGTGCCTACCTGCGTCTCCGCGGTACGTTGCGTCCTTGGTGGTGCATCAGCAGAAGCATGGGAAGGGCCTGCAGTGCTGGATTCATGCTCGGGTGCCGCTTCTTCGTTGTCCGTGCTCTGCGTCCGTGTTACCGCCTCTCTTTCACGTGCGGTGTCTCTTAGCCGTGGGAGCCGTTTGTTTGCGGCATCGTAATTTATACGCCGGGCGGGACGTGTTTCGTCGGACGGTGTGTGTCAGTTAGCTGCGCCGCTACGTGTACGGGCGCACTTTGATGGCGGATGGTGTTGCTGGCTTGCCGGCGGTGTTTGGCCTGCTTTTCGCATCGTAATTGGGCGGGCGTGTGGACTGCTGCGTGCCGGCGGTAACTGGTGGTTTTTGCATCCGCCAGCACGGCGGTTGTGCTTCCGCCCGCCATCGTAATGAGCCCCTTAGTGCTGACAATTTCCTGTTGGTCTCCAATTCACCAATTCAAAAAATAACAAAAGATACCACTATGCCCTTCATTGTAGTGCCAATAATCTAAAAGTATCTCACAAACAGAATCCTGTACATATTATGATCTAGACGGAAGCTCTTGATTCCCATTAATCGTCACGGGGCTTAATCCTTATTAGCATATAGCACACCCAAAAATCAGTGCTGAATGAAAAAGACAGGTGCCATGAGAGCCCGTAAGAGAACTAGAAATAGAAGTAAGTATGTTGTGATTAGGCTCCCAATTTATCTCCACAGTCGTTTTAGCACACATTTATGACCAGAAAGGAAAATTCAAATAAACATATTACAGATACTGAAATCATTTCTTTTTCTTGTGCCCTAGGTGAAAGTAGACAAGATGTCATACTAGACATGTGCAACCTTACATGAAATATCATCTTCACATCTTTTAAATGACGTGAAATTGTGAAATTGGCAAGCTCGAAAAGATTTTTCTTCATAACCACTGAAAATTATTCTGAACACAATGGCTCATATTCTTAAAATATTTGTAATCATAAAACAGTCTGCATATTAACACAAATTGTCAAACACAGGACATATCAGATATCAAACGGTGTTGATTATGTCTCAGGGATCTTGAAATGGAATATGGTTGCAAACAAAACATCAATTAAGGAAATTCTGTTTGTTTTAGAACAAATTGTATTTTTCCAAATACCTGAGGATATTTTGACCTTCTAAGGGTTTGCTCACGAGTGCTCTCTTTTTTTGTATAATACATATATATATATATTCACTGAAAAAACCACAGGTTTCAGGGATGTTATAGTTAGTTTAACATTTCACGCCTACAAAATCAGAGAAATTCGTCCGTTATAGTTAGTTGAGCTAACTATAACTCACGCCCCCGCAATGCAATGCTGATCATGTCACATATTACATCACTCATGACATGGTCAGTGACATCACTGATGACATCACTGATGACATCATCCAGTAACTGTGTGTTTCTGTAAAGTTTAAATTTGTTTTATATATATATATGCCAAGGTGTATTGAAGAATGAGTGGCTGTATGACTGTCTGAATGGATGATTTAGTAGGTGCGAGACTGACTGTATAAGTGAGTGATTAAACGTGTCTTACTGAATGCATGGGTTAGTGACTAAACTGTGTGAATGTCTGTATCAGTCTGTCAATTGGTGTATAAACGGCTGCAAGGGTTGGTGAGTAGCTCCATGAGTGTCTACATGGGTTATTGATTGGTTGTCTGAGTATCTGTATGGAGGCCTGAGTGTCTGTGTGGGTGGGTGGGGGGTGTGTGACTCTATGCATAGATGTGTGAGTGGGTGATTCACTGGGTGTATGGGTTCAAGAGTGCATCTGTGAAAGGGCTGTATGGGTGGGTGAGTGTGTGTATGGGTATGTGTATGGGAAGTCTGAGGTGTTGCTGGTGGGTAGGGATCATGGGTTATGGAATGAGTATTGGTGGCCCATGAATTTAGGCACCCCCCCTCCCCCTAAACAGGTGGTGAAGAATTTGGGGGTTTGGATGGATGCCTCTCTCAATTTCCAGACCCAAACAAAGAAGGTGGCGGGTACCTGTTTTGGTTTGCTGCGCGGTCTCAAACCTATTTTGGGCTTCTTTGATGCCCCGACCAGACAGATTATTATCCAGGCCCTGATTATATCGAGGCTTGATTACGCGAACTCTCTGTATCTGGGGGCTAACAAGGCGGAAGTACTCAGGTTACAGAGAGTTCAGAACGCTGCGGCAAGATCTCTTCTGGGTCTGCGTAGAGTCTGCTCGGTTGCTAATACAATTCGCCGCCTCCATTGGCTGCCTGTAGCTCAATGGATCGAGTTCAAGGCTCTCTGTTTTGCTTTTAAAATTTCGAAGGCCGCCTCCCCCAGCATTTTGACGGATCTGCTATCCTTTTATGTCCCCTCTCGTCAGCTTCGCTCTATGGGCCAACATCTACTAGTGGTTCCTCGGGTCAGGAGGACCCGGGCCGGTGGGCGTTCCTTCCGGTATAGAGCAGCTATTCTTTGGAATTCATTGCCTCTCTATATTCGTGGTCTCAGTAATTTTGTCAAATTTAGGAAAGCTATTAAAACTTTTCTCTTTCCCACTGTGTAGGTCTCCTGGCTCCCTCTTTGCGCTGTGGTCTCCTAATTTGTTGTTTAGCGCCGGGACGCCTCTTGGCCGGGGCAGCTGTTGCGCTCTATAAATCTCTCAAATAGAAATAGAAATAGAAATAGTGAATGGATGTCTCAGTGGCACATGTGTGAGTAACTACATATGTGAAAGGCAGTATATGTGAGTGTTGGACTATATAAATGACTGTATGTGAGAGTGAGTGATTGTGAGAGTGGCTGTATGGATGAGTGTGTGCTGGTGTCAGTGATTGTATAAGAGAGTAAGTATGTGTTAGTATCTGTATGAATAAGTGAGGTGGTGTGTGTATAACTGTATAGGTGAGTAAATGGGAGTGTGATTGATTCTTTGCATAACTGACTAGGTGTGTGAGTAACTCTATGGGTGAGTGATGGTGTGTGAGTGTCTGTATAGGTGTATGAGTGCATATGATAGTGGCTGTATTGATGAGTGACTGCATGTATGAGTGACTGTATGGGTGAGTGAATGGATGTGTGTGTAGACCTAGGAATCAGTGAGTGGGTATGTACTAACTGGTATTGGTGTGTCTATTGTTTCGAGAATGGTAGTCTGTATTTTAGAGGGGGTGTATCAAAGGTTATATTAGGGTGTGAGGAGGTGCATCAGATGATCACGTGGATGATGTCATTGAGATGTCTTCAGTGATGTCATGAGTGATATCACTGACCATGTCATGAGTGATGTAATATGTGACGTCATCAGCAGTGCATTGCGGGGGCGCGAGATATAGTTAGCTCAACTAACTATAACGGCCGAATTTCTCTGGTTTTGTACAAGTGAAATGTCCAACTAACTATAACATCCCTGAAACCTGTGGTTTTTTCAGTGAATTTCAAAGGTTTTTTAAATGCTAATTCCTAACTATAACGTCCCTGAAACCTCTGTTTTTTTCAGTGAATTTTTAAGGTTTTTTAAATGCTAATTTCTAAATATGCCTACATAGGTAGGACATGTGCAGAAAGATGAAGAAAGGCGCAGAAAGAAGCAAGAGAAGTGCAGAAAGAGGCAACAGAAGTCCAGAAAGAGGAATAAAGGTGCAGAAAGAAGCAAGAGAGGTGCAGAAAGAACCAATAGAGGTGCAGAAAGAGGCCTACTTTGACTGTACCTTACAACAGACTCATACAAAGTAGCCTAATCACTAATCCTTCTCCCAAGATGTCTTAAACCCCACTTTTCTCTTGAAGTTTCACTATTAATCGACTGCTCAGAATGTTAGGCCTACCTACCAAATATAAAACAGCAATCCTAAGCATATCACTGATGTAAGTCTAACCAAGTTTGTGAAGGTATGCATGCGTGTCTCTGCTTTTACTGAGTGACATGTTACATAAAAATAAACATATAAATACTTGAATACCTGTGTTTCAAACAGCATACTCTGTAAATATGTGTACAAAAAGGTGTATGTATTTCTTTCTGCTCATAATACAGGGCACATGGGTATTCAATAATATATTTGAGGGGCTCTATAACACATATATACATAAGACATGTCTGCCTGTGCAACTGAATGACAGAGCAGAACTGAGAACATTTAACCACCTATAGAAGAAGCTACCCACTTTTTAAGCTACCATCTTCAGATGGATAACAGATGTGAGAATACATATACAAGTAGACATGTACCTCAGTCACAAGAGCACGCAGACCTTTAAACTTGACAACTTGCACTTCCCATTTGAGTACAGAAAGAGGCGAGAGAAGTACAGAAAGAAGCAAGAGATGTGCAGAAAGATACAAAAGAAGTGCAGAAAGAAGGAACAGAGGTGCAGAAAGAGGCAACCGGGGTGCAGAAAGAAGGAAGAGGGTGGAGAAAGAGGCAAGGGGCTGCAGAAAGAAGCAAGAGAGCTGCAGAAAGAAACAAAAGAAGTGCAGAAATAAGGAACAGAGGTGCAGAAAGAGGGAAGAGGGATGCAGAAAGAGGGAAGAGGGGTGCAGAAAGAGGTAAAAGGGGTGCAGAAAGAAGCAAGAGAGGTACAGAAAGAAACAAAAAAACATAAAGAAGGAACAGAGGTGCAGAATGAGGCAAGAGGGGTGCAGAAAGAAGCAAGAGAGGTGCAGAAAGAAGCAACAGAGGTGCAGAAAGAGGCAAGAGAGGTGCAAAAGGAGGGAAGAGGGGTGAAGAAAGAGGCACGTGTGGTGCAGAAAAAAGCAAGAGATGTGCAGAAATAAGCAAGAGAAGTGCAGAAAGAAGCAACAGATGTGCAGAAAGACGGATGAGGGGTGGAGAAAGAGGCAAGCGAAGGGCAGAAAGAATCAACAGAGATGAAAAAAGGGGGAAGAGGGGTGGCGAAAGAGGCAAGAGGGGTGCAGAAAGAAACAAAAGAAGAGCAGAAAGAAGGAACAGAGATGCAGAAAGAGGCAATAGGAGTGCATAAGGAGGGAAGAGCAGTGCAGAAAGAAGCACGAGTGGTGCAGAAAGAAGCACGAGTGGTGCAGAAAGAAGCAAAGAAGTGCAGAAAGAAGCAACAGAGGTGCAGTAAGAGGCAAGAGGAGTGCAGAAAGAGGAAAGAATGATGCAGAAAGAGGCACGAGGGGTGCAGAAAGAAGCAAGAGAGGTGCAGAAAGAAGCAAGAGAAGTGCATAAAGAAGCAACAGAGATGCAGAAAGGGTGGAGTGGGGTGGAGAAAGAGGCAAGTGGAATACAGAAAGAAGCAAGAGAGTTGCAGAAAGAAACAAAAGAAGTACAGAAAGAAGGAACAGAGGTGCAGAAAGAGGCAAGAGGGGAGCAGAAAAAACAAAAGAAGTACAGAAAGAAGGAAGAGAGGTGCAGACAGAGGCAAGAGGGGTGCAGAAAGAGGGAAGAGCGGTGCAGAAAGACGCACGAGGGGTGCAGAAAGAAGCAAGAGGGGCGCAGAAAGAAGCAAAGAGGTGCAGAAAGAAGCAAGAGTAGTGCAGAAAGAAGCAACAGAGGTGGAGAAAGAGGTAAGAGGGGTGCAAAAAGACAGAAGAGGGGTACAGAAAGAAGCACGAGGGGTGCAGAAAGGGGCAACATGGGTGCAGATAGATGGAAGAGGGGTGGAGAAAGAGGCAAGGGGTGCAGAAAGAAGCATGAGAGCTGCAGAAAGAAACAAATGAAGTGCAGAAAGAAGGAACAGAGGTGCAGAAAGAGGCAAGAGGGGAGCGGAAAGAAACAAAAGAAGTGCAGAAAGAAGCAACAGAGGTGCAGAAAGAGGCAAGATGAGTGCAGAAAGAGGGAAGAGGGGTGCAGAAAGAGACACGAGAGGTGCAGAAAGAAGCAAGAGAGGTGCAGAAAGAAGCAAGAGAACTGCATAAAGAAGCAACAAAGATGCAGAAAGGGGGAAGTGGGGTGGAGAAAGAGGCAAGAGGGATACAGAAAGAAACAAGAGAGGTGCAGAAAGAAGGAAGAGAGGTGCAGAAAGAGGCAAGAGGAGTGCAGAAAGAGGGAAGAGGGGTGTGAAAGACGCACGAGGGGAGCAGAAAGAAGCAAGAGGGGCGCAGAAAGTAGCAAGAGAGTTGCAGAAAAAAACAAAAGAAGTGCAGAAAGAAGGAACAGAGGTGCAGAAAGAGGCAAGAGTGGTGCAGAAAGAGGGAAGAGGGGTGCAGAAAGAGGCACAAGGGTGGCAGAAAGAGGCAAGAGTGGTGCAGAAAGAGGGAAGAGGGGTGCAGAAAGCGGCATAAGGGTTGCAGAAAGAAGGGACAGAGGTGCAGAAAGAAGCAAGAGAACTGCAGAAAGAAGCAACAGAGGTGCAGAAAGAGGGATGAGGGGTGGAGAAAGAGGCAAGAGAAGTGCACAAAGAAGCAACAGAGATTCAAAAAGCGGGAACAGGGGTGGAGAAAGTGGCACGAAGGGTGCAGAAAGAAGCAAGAGAGGTGCATAAAGAAGCAAAAGAAGAGCAGAAAGAAGGAACAGAGGTACAGAAAGAGGCAAGAGGAGTGCAGAAGGAGGGAAGAGCGGTGCAGAAAGAAGCACGAGTGGTGCAGAAAGAAGCATGAGTGGTGCAGAAAGAAGCAAAGAGGTGCAGAAAAAGCAAGAGTAGTGCAGAAAGAAGCAACAGAGGAGAAAGAGGTAAGAGGGGTGCAAAAAGACAGAAGAGGGGTACAGAAAGAGGCACGAGGAGTGCAAAAAGGGGCAACATGGGTGCAGATAGATGGAAGAGGGGTGGAGAAAGAGGAAAGAATGATGCAGAAAGAGGCACGAGGGGTGCAGAAAGAAGCAAGAGAGGTGCAGAAAGAAGCAAGAGAAGTGCATAAAGAAGCAACAGAGATGCAGAAAGGGTGGAGTGGGGTGGAGAAAGAGGCAAGTGGAATACAGAAAGAAGCAAGAGAGTTGCAGAAAGAAACAAAAGAAGTACAGAAAGAAGGAACAGAGGTGCAGAAAGAGGCAAGAGGGGAGCAGAAAAAACAAAAGAAGTACAGAAAGAAGGAAGAGAGGTGCAGACAGAGGCAAGAGGGGTGCAGAAAGAGGGAAGAGCGGTGCAGAAAGACGCACGAGGGGTGCAGAAAGAAGCAAGAGGGGCGCAGAAAGAAGCAAAGAGGTGCAGAAAGAAGCAAGAGTAGTGCAGAAAGAAGCAACAGAGGTGGAGAAAGAGGTAAGAGGGGTGCAAAAAAGACAGAAGAGGGGTACAGAAAGAAGCACGAGGGGTGCAGAAAGGGGCAACATGGATGCAGATAGATGGAAGAGGGGTGGAGAAAGAGGCAAGGGGGTGCAGAAAGAAGCATGAGAGCTGCAGAAAGAAACAAATGAAGTGCAGAAAGAAGGAACAGAGGTGCAGAAAGAGGCAAGAGGGGAGCGGAAAGAAACAAAAGAAGTGCAGAAAGAAGCAACAGAGGTGCAGAAAGAGGCAAGATGAGTGCAGAAAGAGGGAAGAGGGGTGCAGAAAGAGACACGAGAGGTGCAGAAAGAAGCAAGAGAGGTGCAGAAAGAAGCAAGAGAACTGCATAAAGAAGCAACAAAGATGCAGAAAGGGGGAAGTGGGGTGGAGAAAGAGGCAAGAGGGATACAGAAAGAAACAAGAGAGGTGCAGAAAGAAGGAAGAGAGGTGCAGAAAGAGGCAAGAGGAGTGCAGAAAGAGGGAAGAGGGGTGTGAAAGACGCACGAGGGAGCAGAAAGAAGCAAGAGGGGCGCAGAAAGTAGCAAGAGAGTTGCAGAAAAAAACAAAAGAAGTGCAGAAAGAAGGAACAGAGGTGCAGAAAGAGGCAAGAGTGGTGCAGAAAGAGGGAAGAGGGGTGCAGAAAGAGGCACAAGGGTTGCAGAAAGAGGCAAGAGTGGTGCAGAAAGAGGGAAGAGGGGTGCAGAAAGCGGCACAAGGGTTGCAGAAAGAAGGGACAGAGGTGCAGAAAGAAGCAAGAGAACTGCAGAAAGAAGCAACAGAGGTGCAGAAAGAGGGATGAGGGGTGGAGAAAGAGGCAAGAGAAGTGCACAAAGAAGCAACAGAGATTCAAAAAGCGGGAATAGGGGTGGAGAAAGTGGCACGAAGGGTGCAGAAAGAAGCAAGAGAGGTGCATAAAGAAGCAAAAGAAGAGCAGAAAGAAGGAACAGAGGTACAGAAAGAGGCAAGAGGAGTGCAGAAGGAGGGAAGAGCGGTGCAGAAAGAAGCACGAGTGGTGCAGAAAGAAGCATGAGTGGTGCAGAAAGAAGCAAAGAGGTGCAGAAAAAGCAAGAGTAGTGCAGAAAGAAGCAACAGAGGAGAAAGAGGTAAGAGGGGTGCAAAAAGACAGAAGAGGGGTACAGAAAGAGGCACGAGGAGTGCAAAAAGGGGCAACATGGGTGCAGATAGATGGAAGAGGGGTGGAGAAAGAGGCAAGGGGGTGCAGAAAGAAGCATGAGAGCTGCAGAAAGAAACAAATGAAGTGCAGAAAGAAGGAACAGAGGTGTAGAAAGAGGCAAGAGGGGTGCAGAAAGAGGCAAAAGGGGTGCAGAAAGAAGCAAGAGGTGCAGAAAGAAACAAAAGAAGTGCAGAAAGAAGGAACAGAGGTGCAGAAAGAGGCAAGAGGGGTGCAGAAAGAGGGAAGAGAGGTGCAGAAATAAGCAAGAGAAGTGCAGAAAGAAGCAACAGATGTGCAGAAAGGAGGGAAGAGGGGTGCAGAAAGAGGCACGTGGGGTGCAGAAAGAAGCAAGAGATGTGCAGAAAGAAACAAAACTAGTGCAGAAAGAAGGAACCAAGGTGCAGAAAGAGGCAAGAGGGGTGCGGGAAGAGGGGTGTGAAAGAGGCACGAGGGGTGCAGAAAGAAGCAAAAGAGGTGCAGAAAGAAGCAACAGAGGTGTAAAAGAGGGAAGAGGGGTGGAGAAAGAGGCAAGAGGGATGCAGAAAGAAGCAAGAGAGCTGCAGAAAGAAACAAGAAGTACAGAAAGAAGGAACAGAGGTGCAGAAAGAGGCAAAAGGGTTGCAGAAAGAAGTGAGAGGTGCAGAAAGAAACAAAAGAAGTGCAGAAAGAAGGAACCGAGGTGCAGAAAGAGGCAAGAGGGGTGCGGGAAGAGGGGTGTGAAAGAGGCACGAGGGGTGCAGAAAGAAGCAAAAGAGGTGCAGAAAGAAGCAACAGAGGTGTAAAAGAGGGAAGAGGGGTGGAGAAAGAGGCAAGAGGGATGCAGAAAGAAGCAAGAGAGGTGCAGAAAGAAACAAAATATGTGTAGAAAGAAGGAACAGGTGCAGAAAGAGGCAAGATGAGTGCAGAACGAGAAGAAGGGTGCAGAAAGAGGCACAAGTGGTGCAGAAAGAAGCAAGAGAGTTGCAGAAAGATGCAAGATAAGTACAGGAAGAAGCAACAGAGATGCAGAAAGAGGGAAGAGGGGTGGAGAAAGAGGCAAGAGAAAAGCAGAAAGAAGCAACAGACATGCAGACAGGGGGAAGAGTGGTGGAGAAAGAGACAAGAGGGGTACAGAAAGAAGCAAGAGAGGTGCACAAAGAAACAAAAGAAGTGCATAAAGAAGGGACAGAGGTGCAGAAAGGGGCGGGGGTGCAGAAAGAGGCAGGATGGGTGCAGAAAGAGGGAAGAGGGGTGCAGAAAGAGGCAAGAGAGGTGCACAAAGAGGCAAGAGGGGTACACAAAGAAGCAAGTGAGGTGCAGAAAGAGGCAGCAGAGGTGCAGAAAGAGGAAAAAGAGGTGCAGAAAGTAGAAGAGATGTGCAGAAAGATGCAAGAGAAGTGCAGAAAAAGAAAGAAAGGTACAGAAAGAAGCAACAGAAATGCAGAAAGAGGCAAGAGAGGCACAGAAAGAAGCAACCCACATTTATCAATAAGTAACAGGTGACCATTCTAGGTTTGCAAAGGACCTTCCACCACGCTGTAACACTTGTCACTGCACTTTTGGTAACGTTTGAGCCGTTTGAGCTAGAAATGAGGCTTTTTTAATTCAAATCTGCAGATTAGGCAGCAGATGATGGATTATGTGGCTAATGCGGAAAATGTATAATTGTGCGAAAGTCGGTGCAGTCAAACAGTTGCATAATTCCAGTGGCCCTGCTCATACCTCTGACTAGGTCCAGAAGTGCTCCTCAGTGATTCCTTCTTTTTTTTGTCTCATTGAGTTCATAGTTTAGCTTCTATGGAAACGAGGAAGACTAAACCTGAGGTTACCACTCCACAACACAGACTACCATACCACATAATTACTCTCCATAACATATAATCCCACTCTACATAATTCCTATACACTAAATGCCACATACTTTCTATCCACATAATTTCACTGCACAACATACCACATAATTCCACTACACACAACGTACATCCACTCCACTCCAAAAAACATTAGTGAAAAACTTTTACATTTACAATGCCAATAGCTCTAACTCTCGCAAATGCAAAACCTATTACATTGCAAATGCTTCTATAACTAGTAGTCGCGTTTGCAGAGTGGTGAAGAAAGGGTGCTGGGCCTCCGACCAGCGCTCAGGAATTCCGCTGCGTAGGACTTACAGGCGGTACTATAAGGGCTTCTTGGCCCCCAAAGTCCCTCAGGAGTAAAGTGGACTTCATCCCCCAACCCGTAGTGTGCCAGGAGGCATGTTTGCAGAGTGGTGGAGAAAGGGGGTGTGGCCTCCGAAGACCTCTTAGCAATCTCACTGTGTGGGACTTACTGGAGGTTACAGGAGGGGTAGTCGGCCCCCAAGGACATCTTTGGGGGCCAACTACCCCTCCTATTACCTCCAGTAAGTCCCGCACAACAGCATTGGTAAGTTCTCAAAGCAGGCCACACCCCCTTTGCCCACCAGTCTTCAAACCCGCTCCCCGGCGCACTCTTGGATGGGGATTAAAGTCCCCTTCGATGCTGGGGGTCCTTAGAAGCCAACTAGCCTACCTGACACCTCCAGTAAGCCCCAGATAGTGGGAATGCTGAGATGTGAACACAGGCCACGCCCCCTTTCTCCACCACTCTGCAAACACGCCTCCTGGCATCCTCTTGGTTGGGGGATGAAGTCCCCTTGCCTCCTGAGGGTCCCTGGGGGCCAACTAGCCCTACTGTTATCTCTAGTAAGCCCCACACAGCTGGATTGCCCCTTTTTACACCACTATGCAAACGCGCCTCCTGGTGCCCTGCTGCTCGGGAGATGAAGTCCACTTTAGTCCTGAGGTCCTCAGGACACAAGAGGACCTCATCGCCCCACCAGCAGTGCGTCAAGAGGTGCATTTGCAGAGTGGTGTAAAAGGGGCATGGCCTCGGACTACCTCTCAGCAATCCTACTGTGTGGGGATTACTGGAGGTAACTGGTGAGCTAGTTGGCCCCTAAAGACCCTTAAGGATCTAGGGGACTTAATTCCCCCAACTCAGAACGCGCCAGGAGGCGCGTTTGCAAAGTGGTGCAGGGAGGGGCCGGGGCCTCCGGCGAGATGCCGCCTTTTTTCTTCTTTTTTTATAGTTAGAAGGGGAGCTGTGTGGCCCCCCTTCTCTCAATATTTTATGGGCCCTGGGGACACAATGCCCCAGGGCCTGCAACATTTCTTAAAAAAAAAAAAAAAAAAAACGATTTCGGCCCGGGGACCCTATCCCCCGGGGCATAGCCACAATTTTTATTTAAAAAAATATATATATATTTTTAAGTAGGGGGCCCGCTTGGCCCCCCTCCTGAGGCCAATATTGGCCCCGGGGACCCCATCCCCCGGGCCTGTGCCTGTTTTTCTTTTTTTTAATAGTTACGGGAGCCCCCTTCCCTTGGCCACTTCTGGCCCCGGGGCTGGCCTTACGTTGGGGACCGTGGGGGGAGCCCCAATGCCCCCGTGCAAACATGCAGCTCCCCTTGTCCAAAAGCAATCTGCTTCGCTTCATGGAAGCGAGAGCAGGTTTCCTGCTCTCGCTTCCATGAAGCGAAGCAGAGTTTGCAATGACAGGGCGGGAGCCATGCTCCCCGCCCATAATTAATAAAGCCCCAGGGAGGTGGCAGTCCCCGTGGCTGCGGGGGGCCATGTGCCCCCGTGCATAATAAATAAAGCTCCGGGGAGGTGGCGGTCCCCAGGGCTGCAGTGGCCCGCACGGCTCGCGTTATATATATGGCAGATTGCCCTCGGGACCTGACCCACCCGGGGGCTCAAAGAAACGAAGCGCGTTTTTTTTTTTTCGCCCGGATACACACCAGCCGAAAATATTTTTTAAAAATGCTTTTTTTGGCCCTGGGGGTCCTTGTGGGACCCCCTGAGCAGGCCTAGGGGGTCAGGGTGTTTCTACCCTGCCCCCTTTTCTTGTTTTTTATCATTTTTCCACCTTTTTTCTTGTGACTCGGTACTGGCTGCCAACACTTCCTGGTTTGGAGTGTTGACAGCCAATCAAAATGAAGCTCGTGATCGGGAGGGTTCGCGAATCCTTCTCGGTCATCAGATATCGATATTTTTTTATTTTTGAATTTCTCAGGAACTACTGAACGGATTTACACCATTTAAAAAAAAGAACGCTTTCTGAACCAAGACCTACCTTTTTGCCAAATTTTGTGTAATTCCGTTCGGGCTGTAGCTTTGTCTAAAGTTTCCTATGGAAATTAACATGGAGAAAACGCGTTTTGGGACCCCCCTTTTTTCTCGGCCCCCGCTGAACGAATCACCCCGAAACTATCAAGACAGGAGCTGACCTGAGTGAAACACGAGTTTTGAAAATTTCACGAAGATTCGTCAAACGGCGCCAAAGATATTGGCAAAAGAAAAATGCTTTTTGAATAGAAACAAGGTCCTAACTATAACTACCTACTGACGACCGCCAGTAGGTAATATAGAGCGAGAGAGATATATAGATATCTATATATCTATAGATATATATATAGATTTCTATATATATCTATATAGAGATAGATATATATATCCTACTGACAGTCGCAGTAGGTAATTATAGATAGGACCTAGTTTCTATAGGAAAAGTTTTTTTTCATTTGCCAACAACATTGGCGTTATTTGATGAATCCTCGTGAAATTTTCAAAACGTGTGTACCACTCACTTCAGCTGCTGTTTTGAAAGTTTCAGGGTGATCCGTCAAGCAGGGGCCGAGAAAAAGGGGGTCCCAAAACGCGTTTCCCCATGTTAAGTTTTATAGGAACTTTAGACACGACTAGAGCCCGAACTGCTGAACGGAATTACACCAGATTTAGCAGAAAGGTAGATGTTGGGTCAGGGAAGTGCCTTTTTGTAATTTGGTGTAAATCCGTTCAGTAGTTTTCAAATCTTAAAGAAAATCCAAATTTGTATATATAGGGATCCGGAGGATCGGCGACCCCTTCAAATCTTGTGCTCAGATCTTATTGGCTGCCAACACTTCAAACCAGGAAGTGGTGGCAGCCATCTTGGGACTCGGTTTGAGCCGAGTCCCAGAAAAAATATTTTTTTTAAAGAAAAGGGGGCAAGGTAGAAATACCCTGACTGTCTAGGCCTCCTGGTGGGCTCCCGTGCTTCATTAACAATTGGCCCCCGGGTGGGTCAGGTCCCAGGGGCATTTCCATAGTGAAGGAGGGGGGCACACGGGCCCCCCTCCTGGGACTATTAATGCCCCAGGGACCACCCTGGGGCTTATTTCTTTAAAAACGAGGGGTCTCTCAGCCACCACCACCTCCCTGGGGCCACAGTTGAAAAACAAAATGGGGTGGGGCCTCTTGGACCCCCTCGTGCCCTGGGGGCCAGTACCTCCCCAGGGACATGATTAATTTGTAGCAGAGGGGCTTCAGGTACCCCTATGGGCCCCGGGGACCACCACCTCCCTGGGGCCAATTTGTTTTTGTAAAGATGGGAGGAGGCCATGCGGCCCTCCTCCCGGGCTGTGCTCAGTCCCCGGGACCACCACCTCCCCAGGGCAGGCCCAACATCAAGAAAAGAGGGGGGCCACACGGCTCCTCTCCTGGAGCCATAGGTGGCCCTGGGGATCGACACCCCCGTGGCTGGCCCCTGTTATGTCCCGGGGTGCCCAACCCGGGACATAGCTGTTTGCTGTAGCTTGGTGGGAGCTTTACTGCTTCCACCAAGCCACAGCAAACACTCCGCTTCCAGCAAGCGAGAGTATTGAATGCTCTTGCTTGCTGGAAGCGGAGCAGAATTGCTTTTGGACACAGGGAGCTGCCTTTCCAGCAGCTCCCTATGTCTAAAAGCAATGCCGGCTCCTGCAATAGATGGGGAGCTGCCAGGGACCCCGGAGGCCTTGAGGCTCCCCTGTGGTCCCCAACAGATGTGAGTGGGTGCCCTAGGCACCTAAAATAGAGGCCAGGCACAGGGGATGGGGTCCGCAGGGCCAAAATCGGCCTGGGAGGAGGGCCTTGTAGCCCCCCCAAATGCGTGTAGGCCGGGCCCTGGGGGATGGGGTCCCTGGGGCCAAAATCGGCCCATGGAGGGGGGCCATACGGCCCTCATCCCCTAAAAAAATAATTTAAAAAAGGCAGGGCTCCAGGGGATGGGGTCCCCAGGGCCGAAATCGCACTGGGAGTGGGGCTGCACAGTCCCCTCCCACATTTCAAAAAGTCCTGGCCCCGGGGGACGGGGTCCCTGGGGCGCAAATTAGCCCAGGGAAGGGGGTACACACGGCCCCTCTCCCCTAATAAAAGGGAAAAAAAGAAAAAGCAGCCGGCAAGTGCCTGAGGCCCCGCCCTCTTTCAACACCACTCTGCAAATGCACCTCCTAATACTAGCTCGGGGATGAAGTCCCCTTGACTCTTGAGGGACCTTGGGGGCCAACCTCCCCTCCTGTTACCTCATGTGATTCCCACACAGTGGGATTGCTGAGAAGTTGTCGGAGGCAATGCTCCCTTTCTCCACCACTCTGCAAACGCACGTCCTGGTGCACTACTAGTTGGGGGATTAAGTCCCTTTGGATCTTGAGGGTACTTGGGGGCCAACTACCTCTCCTGTTACCACCAGTAATTCCCACACAGCGGATTGCTGAGAGGTTGTCAGAGGCCATGCCTCCTTTCTCCACCATTCTGCAAACATGCCTCCTGGCATCCTCTTGGTTGGGGGATGAAGTCCCCTTGGTGGCTGAGGGTCCTTGGGGGCCAGGATCCCCTACTGTTGCCTCCAATAAGTCCCACATAGCTGGATTGCTGAGAGGTCCTCGGAGGCCACGCCCCCTTTCTCCACCACTCTGCAAACGGACCTCCTGGTGCACTACTGGTTGGGATATAAAGTCCCCTTGGATGCTCAGGGTTCTTCGGGCCAAGAACCCCTCCTGTTACTTCCAGGAGGTCCCATACTGCAGGATTGCTGAGAGCTGGTCGGAGGCCCCGCCCTGTTTCTCCACCACTCTGCAAATGCACCTCCTGGCGCACTACTGGTTGGGGGATGAACTCCTCTTGGATACTGAGGGACCTTGGGGATCAAGAAGCCCGCCTTTTAGCTCCAATAAGTCCCGTACAGCGATATTCCTTAGAGCCTAGGGAAGGGGGTACGCACGGCCCCTCTCCCCTAAAATAAGAAGAAACAAAATAAGTAGCCGGCAAGCAGCCTGCAAACATGACTACTAGTTAAAAAACCATAGAAATTCACTTAAAAAACCAAAGGTTACAGGGACCTTATAGTTAGGAAATAGAAATTGAAAAACCTTAGAAATGCACCTAAAAAACCAAAGGTTACAGGGATGTTATATTTAGAAAACAGAATTTAAAAAAACCTTAAAAATTCACTGAAAAAAACAAAAATTACAGAGACGTTATAGTCAGGCTCAGATTTCACTGGTACAAAACCAGTGAAATTCAGCAGTTATAGTTACATGAGCTAACTATAACTTATGCCACCGCAATGCACTGCTTATGACCTCACATATTGCATCACTCATCGCATGGTCTGTGACATCACTGATGACATCTTAAATGATATCACTGATTACATCAACAAGTGAGTGTATATGTGTTTAAGACTTTATGGGTTTTAACCCCTTCGCTGCTTCTGTCGGCCAACGGCCGTCGCGAGCACTACCTCCGTAGTGCTGTGCTCGTCCGTTGGCCGACGCGGCCCCACCCACTCAATGGAACGCCCCGCACCGCGGCGGAATTGCCGCCAAGGTAAACGGGTTAAACATATATACTAACCTACTACAAAAGTTAAATTAGTATACTAGGTTACTACTACTGAATGATACTACTTCTAACATATATTATGTGAGTGGCTGTGTGACTGTATGCATCCTTGTGTGTATGGGTATGTAAGTGGCTGTATGGGTGTATAAGTGGGTGTGTGAGTAGCTGTGTGGGTTTGTGAGATGCTGTGTGAGTGGCTGTATTGGCGAGTGAGTGGGTGTGTCAATGGCTGTATGGGTGAGTGGCAGTGTGAGTGGCTCTATGGGTGGGTAAGTGGGTATGTAGTGACTGTATGGGTGAGTGAGTGGGTGTCTGAATGGCTGTATGAGTGAGTGACTGGGTGTGTAAGTGGCTGTATGGGTGAGTGAGTGGCTGTTTCAGTAGGTGTTTGGTTAAGTGAGTTGGTGTGTGAGTTGCTGTACTGGAGAGTAAGTGTGTGGATGGCTGTGTGGTTGAGTGAGCGTATGTGCGAGTGCCTGTATGGATGTGTGAATGGGTATGTAAGTGGTTGAGTGGGTGTGTGAGTGAGTGTGTGAGTGCTTGTATGGGTGAGTGAGGGGCTGTGTTGAGAGGCTGTATGGGGGTGTGAGTGGGTGTGTGAGTGACTGTATAGGTAAATAAGTGGGTGTGTGAGTAGCTGTATGGGTGAGTGTAGCTATGTGACTGGCAGTACGGGTGAGTGACTGGTTGTATGAGTGGCTATATGGTTGAGTGTATAGTTGTGTGAGTGGCTATACAAATGAGTGAGTGGGTGTGGGATTGACTCTATCGAGGAGTGAGTAAGTGATTGAGTACTGGCATGGGTATGTGAATGGGTATGTTAGTGGTTGTGTGAGTGGGCTTACGATAGGTTGTATGGAGTGTAAGTGGGTGTGTGAGTGGTTCTGTGGATGATGTAATCAGTTATGTCATCAGCAATGTCATTTGAGATGTCATCAGTGATGTCACTGACCATTTCATGAGTGATGTAATATGTGAGGTCATAAGCAATGCATTGCCGGTGCTAAAATTATAGTTAGCTCAGGTAATTATAACTGCTGAATTTCACTGGCTTCGTATGTGTAAAACCTGAGCCTAACTATAACATTCCTGTAACCTTTGTTTTTTTTAGTGAATATATATATATATATATATATTTATATTTATAGCGATACCAGTGCTGTAAGAGGGTTCTTGGCCTGATATATATATAAGAGTCTCTAAAATAATAATGGAAAGGAAGATGGCACTCCACTGCTGTGTGAAATAATATTTAATCCATTGTGTCACAAAACAGATGATGTGTTTCGGCTCACAGAGCCTTTGTCAAGTACAAGCCCCATTGGCTATGTAAAATAAAAAATGTGCTCAACAATAGCAAGCATGGAAAATAGATTACAAACCCTAGTGACACATAAAGAGCAACTTAAATCGTATTCCTAATTAAGAAACATTCCATAATTGAAACATTCAGTAATTCATTATTCCATTGTAAACAATAATTAAATGGTATGCTTTCATTTCAATATTTGTCAATATTTATCAATATTATGGCAGCAGGCCCTCCTCATTTATATACTGGTATGTGTAAATGGCACCATCTGAAGTATTTTTACATTCAGGTCCAATCTTTTACAGACATATTAGTGAATCAATATGGGCATTATTTATGTTTCAAACCCATGATAATTGATTGTGACTGAAAACAATCATAATTATTTCAAGCAATACATCATATGCAATGGCCGCCGGCATGGCTCGCGGGTGGTGGGGTGGGTGCGGGGAGGGTCGTGAGGGAGGGGGGCAATATTAAAAAAAAAATTTACCTTGCCGCCGGGTCCTGCGTCTCTGCTCTTGCTCTCTTCGTCGAACTCAAGAAACAGGAAGCACAGCCAGGCCCCACTGACTAATCACAATGCTGCAATGCAGCATTGTGATTGATAAGCACCCAGGCTCCCCTGACCAATCACAATGCAGCTCTGTGGTTGGTCTGAGCATCCTGGTTCAACGCTTAGCCAGGGAATGGGGGCCTGGGCATGTTCTCCATGCAGGCTTTAATGCAGCCTGCATGGAGAACAGGGAAAGTGCACATGACTGTTTTGGGTGGCTCCAGAGGGCCAGACAAACAGTCATGTGCACTTAGGTGTGGGGCGACACTCCTCCGCCATAGCGGAGGAGCCGCCCCTGATCATATGAGACATGTTGTCCATTTGTTTGTACAATCGATTATATTTTTCTCTTAGGCACGTTCCTGCACTCACATTTTAAATTCATCACCACTAAGCCAGAACCAAATAATCGTCAAATGAATTCCTTTTTGTTTCATATCATAAATCAAGACATCGCATACCAATTCCACCCCAGTGGGCTTATATTCTTGTCTCAGATGGTACCTGTGCAGACTTGGATTCTGATATTACCCAATGCAAATGCAAGCAATGTGATTCAGCTCCTACAAATAATGTCTTTATTTTAATGAGGCCTAAGTGGGCAAATGCAGGGGGCCACATTGCCCAATCATCACAGCAGGGCGAGGGTGTTGTGAGATGAACTGGAGCCTCACGATATGTCGCCATCGGGCGAGGCTCATGATGCACGCTCTCCACCATACTGCTGCGGCCGAGAGGAAGGCACCGACTGTGGGCTACCCTTGTGGGCTGGACCGCTGCGGGCCATGCTGAACTGGGGGCCGGCACCGCTTGGTGTCCAATAGCTGTGTTCCTGCACCCGCAGCTCGGGACGGGGACTCCCGGTCGAGCTGTCCTCCTCTCCTACTGCTGAGAGCTTGAGCAGCCACAATTGGAGCCAGAGCCCCCAGGAGACAATCCACCACTTGATCAGCAGCATTGGCCTGTGGCGCTCCTGGGCCACCCACAAGCCCTGTGGAGCTGTGCTGGCTGTGCGTATCAGGTGTCACCCGCAATGACCTGCAACTTTGAGAGCTTTCCACTGCAAAAGCGGCCTGTCCTTCGATGCCTGCAAATGACTTGGCTTACACCAGAAAGCTTTTATAACCTTTGCAACCCTGGATGTGTTCCTCGCAATGACAGCAGCCCCTGCAGAGAGCGCCCCCCTCTCCCTCTGGGGGCCTGCCGTGATCAGGCTGGCTGGCCTGGACTTCCTCATTGACTGCTGTTGCCCTGATGATCTGTGCCAGCCACGAAGCTCTACATGGGGACCCTCCCGCCCCACATTGTCCTACCAGAGTTTGCTTTTTTCTAATGTGAGTAGGAGGAGGCCCCAACAGACTTTTGTTAAGGAGGACACCGCACTGTACCCAGGACTGTGAGTACTACTGGGGGTATAGATACAAGGACTCTGGGCAGTAGCCCATGCTCACACTGACGTGAACTCCCCTCTCACCACCCTCTGGGGACCTCCTAAGGCATAATAAGAGCCCAAGAGAGCCTGCTCCTTGGGGCTCCCCTCCCTGAAGTGGTTCTTTGCCGGAGATGTGGAGGCTGTGCATTGCCTCGGTGCCTGGACCCAGTGTGACCTGGCCTGGGTAGAGGCGGATCGGGGAACCTTGCCTCTGTGCTGCCAATGTACGTATGACTGCCAGCCTGGTGTGGCCCCCAGAGCTATAGAGAGTGTTGCCAGGCAAAGTAGGGACATATGCCCTCTAATCTGAGACAAGCAAGGCTGATGGATATGGTTCGCTCTAAGGCCGTGGGGCCTCCTTCTCAGAAGTCCATTATGGCCATGTTGGGGGCAACGCCGTCCCAAGCGGACCTGATCATGCAGCTGGAGGCCACTCTGGAGAAGCACACCAACACGTTTGATAAAATCCTGCAGGCCATTCAGGTCTCCAAGGGGGCAATGGAGGCTCAACTGGGAGCTATACATGTCGAGACAGGATAAATACGAGCAGATCACGCCCGCCTGGTGGAGTGAGTGGATGAGGCCGAATCCTTGCTGGGCTCCCTTGTGCCTTCAATGATGACTGTTCAAGAACAATTGAAAACTCTTCAAACTGAGATGAAGATACTGAAAACCAGGGCCCAGGACGCGGAAAGACATTCACATCGTAATAAAATCCACCTGTTAGGTTTTCCGGAATACGCCGAGGGCCCGAACACTGAGCTGTTCCTCAAAACTTGCTTATAACTATGGTCCTGGCCAATAAAGTACCAAAATTCTTCTCCATCGAGAGAGTGTGCCCCCAGTACCTGGCCACCCACCAGCACCAGGGGCCCCACCATGCCCGATAATAGCTTGGTTACTTAATTTCCGAGACAGGGACCTCTTCTTTCAACTATTCAGAGCCAAAGGCCCTTGGATATACGAAGGCAACAGCACCATCATGGCATATCCAGACTACACTACAGAGGTCCAGAGATGCTGCAACACCTTTGGAGCAGTTGAGGCCCAACTGCGCACCTTGAATCTCCAGTATGCTTTGTTGTACCCGGCCCGCCTGCGTGTGGTGGATGCTGATACCACACACTTCTTTACATCTCCGGAGGAGGCTTGGCTATGGCTTCGCTCCAGGGGGGTGTCTGAGCTGCCAGAATCTCCTGAGGACGACCAGATGGGCTGGTCCAAAAAAAAGATCAGACAACGATGCAGGCACCTCGACAGGTCACGATCACGACCCACTTGTGGAACAAGCTGCCTTGGAGTGGGCTCAAGCGGTAGCCGGGATCACTGACCACACCACGAACAGATACCAGGTGCTCTCGCTGGACACTTATCAGGACAAAGAGCCAGGAACCCTTGGCTCAAGTGCCTCCGGAATGGGCATGCTGCAAACACCAGTGGGTTCCCCAAGGCGGGATCCCCACGGATTTCTGAAGTGCCATGGGTAGTGAGCCAGTGATGCTTTGAGCTCTAGTGGAGATGCTTTTGGCTGCCTGGTCGAAAACGTTTTGGAGGCCTCAGAGACACTATTGGCTCCAGACATGAGGCACTGTTTCTGCTGGTTATATGATTGGGCTTGGCATAGGAAGCAGGAGTTGTAGCTCATAGAAGAGAGACGCTGCCTGTAATAGAGTATTCCGTATGTACATTTTCATATTGCACTGTTTGGGGTGTTGTGGCATGGTGCCACAGGGCGTTCAGGCCTGGGATCAAGGAGTTGTTTATCTTATTTGTCTTATTGTTCTCTTTTCTCTTTTTTTTTACTATTTGGCTGGTGGGGTGGGTGGCAGGGTGGCTGGGGTGCGGAGAGCATGGAGGGTGCCATTATTATTATCAGGTTTTCTGTGTTTTGATTGCATAAATTGGCTGACATATTTAACACCTTGACTTGGAATGTACGGGGCATGGCTACCCCTGCCAAGAGACAGAATATATGCATTCCTTAGGTGCCGACATGCCCACTTTGCATGTCTTCAAGAGACACACCTGACTGTGGGGGGAGCTTGAAAAGTTGTTAAATGATGGAGCGGTCAGGTGTATGGTTCGAGCTTCTTGACATATACCAGGGGGGTTTTGGTCTGGGTTGCCCCATAGGTTCCTTTTGTGAAGCGCAGACTCCTGATTGACAGGGAAGGCAGATATGTGGCCGTGGAGGGGTCCCTAGATGGCCGCCCATTTTTCGTAGTATCTATATATGTACCCAACACTTCGCAGGGCCAGTTTCTGGACTCCCTCTCCCCAGCCAAGTTACTTGATCCACAAGCTCCAGGACTATGCGGTGGTGATTTTAACTGTGGCAATGATACAGACCTGGATCGCTCTGTCCCCCCACTCCCAGGCATGCAGGGTCTGCAAGCCACAAAACACTTTCGACGCTGGATCCAGGCCCTTAATGTGCATGATGTTTGGCACATGGGACAAATTCCGGGGAGGCGGAATATTCTTACTATGCGCCGGGGCACCAAGTTCATACTAGGCTAGACTACTTTTTTAGAACCACCGACTGATGGCCCCTCATATGCAGCTCTGAATATCTAGGCCGGACTCTATCTGACCATAATCCGCTGGGGGTCACGTTCCAGTGGGGAGGCTGAGGGCTGTCATACTGACATGGCAGCTCCATCCGGAGGTGCTACAGGACACGGTGTATAGGGATACCATCGTTACACATCTCACCCAGTACTTCACCGATAATGCAGGCTCAGCGGACTCCCGGGGGCTTGAATGGGATGCCCTGAAGGTGGTTATGTGAGGGCACTGTATTAATGTAACATGGGGTGACCGAACAGCACTCACATGCACCGTAGTGGACACAGAAATTTGTATTTGAATGACTGAGACGGAGGCGGTTGCAATACCTGCCGCCCATCTCCGCCTCACAGCCTTACGTTGTCAATATAGGGAGGAAATTGACCGATTGTGTGCTCTTGACTATAAGACTTCCTTGGCTCACCTCCATGCAGATAGTGATAAACCAAGACATAAATTAGCATGGTTGCTGTGAGCTGAGGTCCCCAGGACCCCGAATGGCACCTTGCGGGACAATGGGGGCCAGGTGGTGAACACGCAACCTGAGATTAATGATGTGTTCGTACACTACTATGAATGGTTGTACTCCCCCCTTCCCAGAGCACGCACCAACACAACTGTGAGATTATCTTCACACTGTGGCACTTCCTTGTTTTTCCCCGAAACAGCTGTGGGAATTGGAACTGCCCCTCCAGCTAGTTGAGATTTATTTGGCAATTTGCCAGATGGCTCGCAGTTAGGCCCCATGTATCGATGGGTTTCCTGTGGAATACTATGCCACCTATAAGGATACCCTTGCCCGCCCACACATGGCCGGGGGTCTCTTCTGGGGATTCTTCGGGAGTCCCTTATAGAGGCGCTACCCAAGCTGGGCAGAGACCCTCTCAAGGTGAGTTCCTACCGCCCGCTGTCCATGCTGAATATTGATTATAAAGTGGTAAGTAGACATAATATCTAGTTTTTTATATCGATATGCATTAATATCGAGTTTAGAATATTGAAAGTAGTAAATATCGATGTTAAATATATCGATGTAAAAATATCGATTTAGTGTGTTGTAAAAAATATTGTTGTGTTAAATGTGGATTGTAAAAATTTCGTTATGTCAAAATATTGTTTTATTTTTTTATTTATTGTTATATGTTTGTTAATGATATAATAATAGTTAATTAATGTTATACAATTTTTAAATTGTAATATAATTTTTAGGAGCGGGATGTTGGGTTTATAGGGGATAAGGGTGGGGAGTGTTTTAAAATATTTGTTTAAAAATATTTAACAAAAATTAAAATTTGTAACATTAATTTTAAAATGTTTTTTTAGGAGCGGGATGTTGGGTTTATAGGGGATAAGGGTGGGGAGTGTTTTAAAAATTTGTTTGAAAATATTTAAAAAATGTAATTTTGTAAATTTAATTTAAAAATGTTTTTTAGGAGCGGGATATTGGGTTTATAGGGGATAAGGGTGGGGAGTGTTTTAAAATATTTTCCAAAAATTAAAAAAAAAATGAAATTTATTAAAAATAAATAAAATTTGTTTTTTAGGAGTGTGATGTGTTTATAGTGAATAAAGGTGTGGAATTTTGTAAATATGTTTACTGTCCAGCACCTTCGCTGATTTAATATTAATTGGTGTGGGAATAGTAAATTATATATGTTTAGTGTCCAGCACCTTTCTAGAGTTAGTATAGTTTGGTATGGGAATAGTAAATTATATATGTTTAGTATCCAGCACCTTCCCTGATTTTATATTAATTGGAGTGGGAATAGTAAATTATATATGTTTACTGTCCAGCACCTTCCCTGATTTAATATTAATTGGTGTGGGAATAGTAAATTATATATGTTTAGTGTCCAGCACCTTTCTAGAGTTAGTATAGTTTGGTATGGGAATAGTAAATTATATATGTTTAGTGCCCAGCACCTTCCCTGATTTAATATTAATTGGAGTGGAAATAGTAAATTATATATGTTTAGGGGCCGATTCCGATTACGGCAGGAAATCTCTCCGACCAAGCCGGACCCGGAGAGATTCCCGACCAAATCGGGCCCTAGCAGCCCGACCGAACGAGTACGATGCGTCCACAAGCTATCGGACTCGATTCGGTCGGACTCCCATTGAAGTCAATGGGAGCCGGCCGTACAACGCGTACGCGGGCTCGCATTGACTCAATGGGTGCGAGGCGAACAAGGGCGCCCCCTACAGCGGCTACGCATCGAAGCAACTCGTGCCGTACATGCACAGGTAGGGGGGACCCGACACGGACCCCCAAAGTGCGGCTCCGACTGCTCATTGGAGCCGGACTGCGCGAGTCGGTCGGACTGCTCGAGGCGCGCATCGTACTTGCCCAGCCGGGGAACGTCTCCATTGTGCGGTGCGAGTCACGTCCGTGCGAGTCGGTCGGAGAGGTTGGGTCCCGCGAACGCGTCGGTCGGCGAATTCGCGTGCGCTCGCATTGTACTCGCTCGCCCGGACGCACGTACGAATCGGTCGGGAAAGAAGGCTCCGAATCGGATCCGGTTAAGCCGAATCCGATTCGGTGCCCTACCGGCCGAGATCGGAATCGGCCCCTTAGTGTCCAGCACCTTCCCTGATTTAATATTAATTGGAGTTGGAATAGTAAATTATATATGCTTAGGGGCCAATTCCGATCTGGGTCGGAAAGCTCTCCGACCGATCCGGATTGTTTTCCGACCGAGCCGGACCCCTGCAGTCCGACCGAGCGAGTACGATGCGGCCGTATGCTGCCGGACTCGGTTCAGTCGGACTCCCATTGAAGTCAATGGGAGCCGGTCGTACGACGCGTACATGGGCTCCCATTGACTCAATGGGTACGTTGCGCACAAGGGGGCCCCCTGTAGTGGGTACGCATTGGTGCCATCTGCACCGTACACACATGTATAGGGGGGACCCATGGGTCCCCCCTGTGTCCGACCCATATGGCTATGGGTGAAGGGGGGTCCGGCACGGACCCCCGAAGTCCGCTTCCGAGAGCTTTTTCATGTCGGAGGCTCCGACTCGATCCGGCTGTCCGGATCGTGCATCGTACTGGCTCGGTCGTAAAACGTCTCCATTGCGCGGTACGAATCGAGTGCGAATGAGTCGGACGGAGCGGTTCGCACCCGGAAACGAGTCGGTCGGCGATTTCGCGTTCAATCGCATCGTACTTGGGCGTCCGGACCTCAGTACGACTCGGTCGGAAACAAAGCCTCCGACTCGGATCCGGTAAAGCCGAATCCGATTCGGAGCCCTACCGACCGAGATCGGAATCGACCCCTTAGTGTCCAGCACCTTCCCTGGTTTAATATTAATTGGAGTGGGAATAGTAAATTATATATGTTTACTGTCCAGCACCTTCCCTGATTTAATATTAATTGGTGTGGGAATAGTAAATTATATATGTTTAGTGTCCAGCACTTTTCTAGAGTTAGTAGAGTTTGGTATGAGAATAGTAAATTATATATGTTTACTATCCAACACCTTCCCTTATTTTAAATTAATTGGAGTGGGAATAGTAAATTATATATGTTTACTGTCCAGCACCTTCACTGATTTAATATTAATTGGAGTGGGAATAGTAAATATATATGTTTAGTGTCCAGCAGCTTCCTGATTTAATATTAATTGGAGTGGGAATAGTAAATTATATATGTTTAGTGTCCTGCACCTTCCTGATTTAACATTAATTGGAGTGGGAATAGTAAATTATATCTGTTTAGTGTCCAGCACCTTCCCTGATTTAATATTAATTGGAGTGGGAATAGTAAATTATATATGCTTACTGTCCAGCACCTTCCTGATTTAATATTAATTGGTGTGGGAATAGTAAATTATATATGTTTAGTGTCCAGCACCTTTCTAGAGTTAGTATAGTTTGGTATGGGAATAGTAAATTATATATGTTTAGTATCCAGCACCTTCCCTGATTTTATATTAATTGGAGTGGGAATAGTAAATTATATATGTTTAATGTCCAGCACCTTCCCTGATTTAATATTAATTGGAGTGGGAATAGTAAATTATATATGTTAAGTGTCCAGCAGCTTCCCTGATTTAATATTAATTGGAATGGGTATAGTACATTATATATGTTTAGTGTCCATCACCTTCCCTGATTTAACATTAATTGGAGTGGGAATAGTAAATTATATATGTTTAGTGTACAGCACCTTCCCTGATTTAATATTAATTGGAGTGGGAATAGTAAATTATATATGTTTAGTGTCCAGCACCTTCCTAGAGTTAGCTTAGTTTGGGATGGGAATAGTAAATTATATATGTTTAGTGTCCAGCACTTTCCCTGATTTTATATTAATTGGAGTGGGAATAGTAAATTATATATGTTTAGTTTCCAGCACCTTCCCTGATTTAATAATAATTGGAGTGGGAATAGTAAATTATATATGTTTAGTGTACAGTACCTTCCTAGAGTTAGTATAGTTTGGTATGGGAATAGTAAATTATATATGTTTAGTATCCAGCACTTTTCCTGAATTTTATATTAATAGGAGTGGGAATACTAAATTATATATGTTTAGTGTCCAGCACCTTCCCTGATTTAATATTAATTGGAGTGGGAATAGTAAATTATATATATTGAGGGGCCGATTCCGATTCGGGCCGGAAATCTCTCCGACCGAGCCGGACCCGGAGAGAGTTCCGACCGAATCGGACCCTAGCAGCCCGACCGAACGAGTACGATGCGTCCGTATGCTATCGGACTCGATTCGGTCGGACTCCCATTGAAGTCAATGGGAGCCGGTAGTACAACGCGTACGCGGGCTCCCATTGACTCAATGGGTGCGAGGCGAACAAGGGCGCCCCCTACAGCGGGTATGCGGCAAAGCGACTCGCGCCGTACATGCACAGGTAGGGGGGACCCATGGGTCCCCCCTGTGTGCGACTCGCACGGCTACGCGTACAGGGGGGTCCGACACGGACCCCCGAAGTACGGCTCCGACTGCTCTTGGGAGCCGGATGGCGCGAGTCGGTCGGACTGCTCGCGGCGCGCATCGTACTTGCCCGGCCGGGGAACGTCTCCATTGCGCGGTGCGAGTCGTGTCCGTGCGAGTCGGTCAGTGCGGTTGGGACGCGCGAACGAGTCGGTCGGCGATTTCACGTGCGCTCGCATCGTATTCACTCGCCCGGATGCACGTACGAATCAGTCGGAAAAGAGTTAGTATAGTTTGGTTTAGGAATAGTAAATTATATATGTTTAGTATTCAGCACCTTTCCTGAATTTTATATTATTTGGAGTGGGAATAGTAAATTATATATGTTTAGTGTCCAGCATCTTCCTAGAGTTAGCATAGTTTGGTATGGGAATAGTAAATTATATATGTTTAGTGTCCAGCAGTTTGCCTTAACTAATATAAATTGGAGTATGAATAGTTAATTATATATGTTTAGTGTTTAGCATATTACCTGAATTAATAGAAATTGTAGTAGGAATAGTAAATTATATATGTTTACAGTTTTGCAAATTATAAAAATTAATGTAGTGTACAGTGGGTATGTCTAAAAATAACATTATAATTTCAATTAATAAAAAAATATTATTATAAATATTTACTAAACCATATTATTTTATACAGTACATTGATTTTAAATACATATTTTATTACATATACAAAGATTACAAAAATAACAAATAAATCATGAAATGTAATTTTTTTATTGATATGTTTCTTTATTTTCAAACATTTATTAATTAAAAAAATATATATTTTATTAAGTATAGAGAAACAAAATACAATCTTTATTTTTTAGACATTATATATTTGGTACATATGTATACTTTTATATATAATAATTTTGCAAACAAAGGGGCCGATTACGATGGCGGTCGGAAAAGCACTCCGACCACCGTGGTAGCGGAAATTAACCGTCCGCATGTACTGCGGGAAAACCGGCGGTCAGATGAGGATGAACCGCCAGAAAAATCCGACCACGGCGGGTGGATTCCACGAAAGACCGCCGGGAGCGTGCGGAGCAGGTAAAAATCCGTCCGCGGCGGTCGGTTTTGCAGCGGAAACACCCAAAACCGCCGCACGGCCAGCGGAGTGACCGCATGTTGAATTAGGATACCATTGCGGTGACAGCGGAGCGATCAGCTTTTTCCGACTGCCGCGATCACAACCATTGGTGAATGGGAGAGCCGGAGGAAGGGCTGTTGCATTCCGACCGGCGCGTTCGCAACTATTGATGAATGGGAGATCCGGCGGAAGGGCTGCCATATTCCGACCGCCGCGGTCGCTCCGGAAGATAAATGCCGGTTAAAAAAAAATAAAACACAACAAGGCCACCAAGTGTGGCCATTATTCCGGCTCAGCCTCAAAAAACACCTAACACACCCCAATGACACATCCCCATGGCAAATAAAAACTACAAATCCCAGGTCAACCCACACAACACACCTGACAGGAATACTCCATGTTGACCCACCCACATAGCTGACCATAAAACCAGCCCCTTCCCTGACCACAATCCTTTGCACAACTCCAGCACTGAAGGGCCCAACTCCACAGCACCAAGGAGAGGCAAATCTGCACACATCACACCATCACAACAACACACACACCACACACATCACCACCTTCACACCTGCAACTTCAACCCATTAGCACATCACACACCATGGCACAGAAGAAAATGCCCAAATTTACTGACAATGAGTTGTCAGTCATGGTAGATGAGGTAATCAGAGTAGAACCACATTTGTTTGGAAGCCTGGTCCAACAGATACCACAATCCACTAAAAATCAAATGGGGGCAAGGATAGTCAACAAGGTCAATGCAGTAGGGACCATCCCGCGCTCCCAGAAGGAGATCAGGAGGCGGTGGAATGACCTCAAGGCCAAGGTGAAAGAGAGGAACAAAAAGTACCGCAAGCTGGCTCAGATGACTGGCGGTGGCCCTCCCATTCCACCACGAACATTCACCGAATGGGAGGAGAAGGTGCTTGCCACACTGCATCCAGAGAGTCTCACAGGAATCCCCGGGGGGGGGGGGGCTGGTAAATACCAACAAATGTCTCCCATTACACTGCTATGTACTGTCTTGCACAACTAGAAAGCTACACTTCCTAGGCCCAAATGCATTCATGTGCACCACACTCTCCCCAACACATGTCTCACAGAGACAACATTTACTCCCTCTGATTCACCCCAAAGGTAGCTAGCAATTTTTCCATGGGGGCATGTGTACAGGCAGCCAGCACTACAACTCCCACCAGACACCCCAGTCCCAAAGCTGAGCAGGATGTAACACTCCACCCCACACCCACAACCATGTGTCAGCCATTGCATTGCCCTCATCAAATTAACAGGTAGGTAGCCATCTTAACAGGGAGGGGGGTTTGTGTGTGGGAAGCCAGCACTCCAACTCCCACCAGGCCCCCTTGTCCCACAGCTGAGCAGGATGGAGTACTCCCCACACCCACAACCATGTGGCAGCCATTGCATTGCCCTCATCAAACTACCAGGTAGGTAGCCATCTTAACAGGGAGGGGGGTTTGTGTGTGGGAAGCCAGCACTCCAACTCCCACCAGGCCCCCTTGTCCCACAGCTGAGCAGGATGGAGTACTCCCCACACCCACAACCATGTGGCAGCCATTGCATTGCCCTCATCAAACTAGCAGGTAGGTAGTCATCTTAACAGGGAGGGGGGTTTGTGGGTGGGAAGCCAGCACTACAACTCCCACCAGGCCCCTTGTCCTACAGCTCAACAGGATGGAGCACTCCCCACACCCACAACCATGTGGCAGCCATTGAATTGCACTCCTCACATTCACAGGTAGGTAGCCCCCCATGCTCTCTAGTCTCACCTCTGAGCAGGATGGAGCACTCCCCCACCCACAACCATGTGGCAGCCATTGCATTGCCCTCATCAAACTACCAGGTAGGTAGCCATCTTAACTGGGAGGGGGGTTTGTGTGTGGGAAGCCAGCACTCCAAGTCCCATGAGGCCCCCTTGTCCCACAGCTGAGCAGGATGGAGTACTCCCCACACCCACAACCATGTGGCAGCCATTGCATTGCCCTCATCAAACTACCAGGTAGGTAGCCATCTAACCAGGGAGGGGGGTTTGTGGGTGGGAAGCCAGCATTACAACTCCCACCAGGCCCCTTGTCCTACAGCTCAGCAGGATGGAGCACTCCCCACACCCACAACCATGTGGCAGCCATTGTATTACACTCCTCAAACTCACAGGTAGGTAGCCCCCTCATGCTCTCTAGTCTCACCTCTGAGCAGGATGGAGCACTCCCCCCACACACAACCATGTGGCAGCCATTGCATTGCCCTCATCAAACTAACAGGTAGGTAGCCATCTTAACAGAGAGGGGGGTTTGTGTGTGGGAAGCCAGCACTCCAACTCCCACCAGGCCCCCTTGTCCCACAGCTGAGCAGGATGGAGTACTCCCCACACCCACAATCATGTGGCAGCCATTGCATTGCCCTCATCAAACTACCAGGTAGGTAGCCATCCTATCAGGGAAGGGGATTTGTTTGTGGGAAGCCAGCATTCCAACTCCCACCAGGCCCCCTTGTCCCACAGCTGAGCAGGATGGAGTACTCCCCACACCCACAACCATGTGGCAGCCATTGCATTGCCCTCATCAAACTACCAGGTAGGTAGCCATCTTAACAGGGAGGGGTGTTTGTGGGTGGGAAGCCACCACTACAACTCCCACCAGGCCCCTTGATCCACACCTTAGCAGGATGGAGCACTCCCCCCACCCACAACCATGTGGCAGCCATTGCATTGCCCTCATCAAACTAACAGGTAGGTAGCCATCTTAACAGGGAGGGGGGTTTGTGTGTGGGAAGCCAGCACTCCAACTCCCACCAGGCCCCCTTGTCCCACAGCTGAGCAGGATGGAGTACTCCCCACACCCACAACCATGTGGCAGCCATTGCATTGCCCTCATCAAACTACCAGGTAGGTAGCCATCCTATCAGGGAAGGGGATTTGTTTGTGGGAAGCCAGCACTCCAACTCCCACCAGGCCCCCTTGTCCCACAGCTGAGCAGGATGGAGTACTCCCCACACCCAAAACCATGTGGCAGCCATTGCATTGCCCTCATCAAACTACCAGGTAGGTAGCCATCTTAACAGGGAGGGGTGTTTGTGGGTGGGAAGCCACCACTACAACTCCCACCAGGCCCCTTGATCCACACCTCAGCAGGATGGAGCACTCCCCCCACCCACAACCATGTGGCAGCCATTGCATTGCCCTCATCAAACTACCAGGTAGGTAGCCATCTTAACAGGGAGGGGGTTTGTGTGTGGGAAGCCAGCACTCCAACTCCCACCAGGCACCCTTGTCCCACAGCTGAGCAGGATGGAGTACTCCCCACACACACAACCATGTGGCAGCCATTGCATTGCCCTCGTCAAACTACCAGGTAGGTAGCCATCTTAACAGGGAGGGGAGTTTGTGGGTGGGAAGCCAGCACTACAACTCCCACCAGGCCCCTTGTCCCACAGCTCAGCAGGATGGAGCACTCCCCCCACCCACAACCATGTGGCAGCCATTGCATTGCTCACCTTCACCTAACAGGTAGGTAGCCATCTTAACAGGGAGGGGGTTTGTGGGTGGGAATCCAGCACTACAACTCCCACCAGGCCCCTTGTCCTACTGCTCAGCAGGATGGAGCACTCCCCACATCCACAACCATGTGGCAGCCATTGCATTGCTCACCTTCACCTAACAGGTAGGTAGCCATCTTAACAGGGAGGGGGGTTTGTGGGTGGGAAGCCAGCACTACAACTCCCACCAGGCACCTTGTCCCACAGCTCAGCAGGATGGAGCACTCCCCAAACCCACAACCATGTGGCAGCCATTGAATTGCACTCCTCAAACTCACAGGTAGGTAGCCCCCCATGCTCTCTAGTCTCACCTTTGAGCAGGATGGAGCACTCCCCCACCCACAACCATGTGGCAGCCATTGCATTGCCCTCATCAAACTACCAGGTAGGTAGCCATCTTAACAGGGAGGGGGGTTTGTGTGTGGGAAGCCAGCACTCCAACTCCCACCAGGCACCCTTGGCCCCCAGACCCAGAACCATGTGGCAGCAATTCCCCTCAAGTGTGTCACAGAACAGGTAGGTAGACAGTGCATGCACCCTGCCAGTCCTCACAAAAAGCATGGATCCATATGAACACACCAGCCCTCACATGTCATCCAACTTGCCATAGATCCAATAGCCACTTCCAGTGTGCAGACAGCTAAGCGTATGTAACTGTCACAGAAATAAATGTCTGACTCACAAATCCACATTGTGAAGAAAACCAGGGCGCAATCATGCACAGCAATGAATGCCATGTGTAAGTGCCATGGTGGCAGAGCAGCAAGGCCCATATGAACACAAAAAACATCCATGGTCAGTTGGTAAAAAAAAGTAAAGTACATGATATGAGAAAAGGTATGCATAGGATAACAATGGCTAGTTCTTGATCAGATGTAATGTTTACCATGCAGAGCAAACACAAAAGATGCATCTCATAAAGTTGTTGTGCTTCTAGTGGGTACATGCCAACATGTCCTTGTAATCACACAATCTGTACTTGGAACATGGTATCCATCCACCTGTCATGCCATGGACAAGTAATGTATGTCCCTCCACATCATGTCATGATGCTCAGTACCTTGCAGCCCTACAAAGTGATAACAATGTAAACTGTGTGGTGTATCACATGTAACATCCAAACGTCCAACACCATGCTTGTGGGTTGCACTCCAATGACCATTTCACCTCTGTCCAACAGGAGATCAACAATTGACAGCTGCAGAAGACAACACCGACCTGCAGAGCCAGGCTCCCCCCCTGAACATGGACTCTTGGATGCTGACTCCCTAAGTTTCTCGGATGCGGACACCGAACCTGGCCCATCTGGACTGGCAGGGCGCACCATGTCCCAGGCCCCCACTGTCCCCACCAATCAATCAATCAATCAATCAATCATGTCACTTATAAAGCGCACTACATACCCGCGAGGGTCTCAAGGCGCTGGGGGAAGAGGGGGGTGGTGCTGCTACTGATCGAAGAGCCAGGTCTTGAGGAGTCTTCTGAAGGCCAGTAGGTCTTGGGTCTGTCAGAGGTTGGTGGGGAGGGTGTTCCAGGTCTTGGCGGCGAGGTGGGAGAAGGATCTGCCGCCGGCGGTCGTTTTCCGGATGCGGGGGACTGTGGCGAGGGCGAGGCTGGTCGAGCGGAGCTGGCGGGTGGGGTGTAGAAGCTGAGTCGTCTGTTGAGGTAGGCTGGTCTGGAGTTGTGGAGTGCTTTGTGTGCGTGGGTGAGGAGCTTGAAGGTTATCCTCTTGTTGACAGGGAGCCAGTGCAGGTCTCTCAGGTGGGGTGTGATGTGGCTGCGTCGGGGATGTCGAGGATAAGACGTGCAGAGGCGTTCTGGATGCGTTGCAGCCGTCTCAGGAGCTTAGCCATCGTTCCTGCGTAGAGGGCGTTTCCGTAGTCCAGCCTGCTGGTGACGAGGGCCTGGGTGACTGTTTTTCTTGTTTCGGTGGGGATCCACTTGAAGATCCTGCGGAGCATTCGGAGGATGTTGAAGCAGGATGAGGAAACGGCATTGACCTGCTTAGTCATGGAGAGGGTGGGGTCGAGGATGACCCCTAGGTTGCGTACGTGGTCGGTGGGTGGCGGGGCTGTTCCCAGTGATGTTGGCCACCAGGAGTCGTCCCAGGCTGAAGGGTTGGAACCAAGGATGAGGACCTCCGTCTTGTCCGAGTTCAGCTTCAGGTGGCTGGTCCTCATCCATTCGGCGACGGCCTTCATTCCTTCGTGGAGGTGGGCTTTGGCGGTGTGAGGGTCTTTGGTGAGGGAGAGGATCAGCTCAACTGCCATGCTGAGCCCTGCTGCGCCGACCTGAGCGGCCTCAACCACCACCACCACTAGTGCTGCCTGTAACACTCTCCCTGCCTCAGTGGATACCAACACCATCACACAATCAGAGGAGGGCAGGCAGAGTCTGCGGGTGCGGCGAGTGGCAACGCCACAGTTCCGGGACAGCAGGGCAGGTGGGAGGGCAACTGGGGGACAGAATCAACAGGACACTGGGACCGAAGCCCTGCCCAACATCGCCAGAGTCCTTGGGGCATATGAACAAAGCCAGGGAAACATGGGCCACGTACTGGAAGAAATGCGTGAGTTCCACCTGCTGCTGAGGTCCATGGATACGCGTATGGGCCAAATCGTGGACCTCATGGGCCAGCTTGTGGGTGTCCTGAGGGACAGTCATGTGGCCCAAAGGACAGCTCAACCTCCCTCCAGTGGCCCGCAGGACGATACTCACACCACCCCAGCTGCGGCCACAGAGAGGGGTGAGCTGCAACAAGATGACTCCTCAGACACTGCTGACCCCGAGGCAGAGGCCCCCCTGAAAAATGCAAAAGGGGCCTCCGAGAAAAACCACGGGAGTATCATGTGGCAAAGCACCTGCCAAACGCAAGTCAAACAGCCAGCCATGATGGCACCTCTCTTCACCTTCAGAATTGACTTTGTTGAGTATCCTTACCCACACTGCCATCTTGATGGCAGGTGTCTGTGGGACTGTGTCACCACATCAATGTGTTGCTACTCTACTGTCTCATTTACCATCACTGACAACTCATTGAATAACTTTGCACCATTTTCCTAAATATCACTTGTCTGCCACATACACTGTTTGTAAATAAACACACTTTACACACCTATGTTTTTGTGTCAGCTCCATGTTTATTCACAGGATGCACAATGTTGACTCTTATTCAAAGGTACCAGAAGCTCTGATTGTTCCGAGGCATTGAGAGGCTGGAGTGACCTAGAAAGACAAAAGAGAACGACATTCACTTGTCAGGTGATGGCATCACAGCCAGTACACAACACTAGTCAGCAAGGTACACAAACCAGCACACATTACAATGAGAAACACTATCAACATAGACATCATGTGGCTGGTCATCACTACACTGTGCCACAAACATCATCCATCAGCACAGAGCCAACAACAGGCAGCAGTCATAAAGGTCCTCCAGGCCTTTTCACTACCATCAAAGACAGCAGACAATGGCACTGTTGTACAATGTCACTCAGACTCAAGGGAAGTAGCGGTTGATGAGTTGTTGACGCAGGTCGACACCTTCCTCCTCTTTACTATCCTCATCACTGGACATGTGTGGGTTTGCAGACGGGGGCATCTGCTGCTCGTCATCGTCCAGGAGCAGGGGGATCTCCTTGCGCAAGGCCAGGTTGTGGAGCATGCAGCAGGCAACTACGATCTGACACACCTTTCGGGGAGAGTAGAGCAGTGCACCTCCGCTCCTGTCCAGACACCTGAATCGAGACTTCAGAAGCCCAAAAGTCCACTCCACCACACGACGTGTCCTCCCATGTGCCTCATTGTAGCGGACTTACCCCGGGGTCCTGGGATTCCGCAGTGGGCTCAGCAACCAAGGCCGGTTGGGATATGCAGAGTCACCTAGGTGTGAGATACACAGAGCAAAATTGAAATGGAACTGTAGCTGAGGACAGCATGTAACACATACAGCACACTACTTGACTCTGCGTACTCACCCACAATCCACGCACGCTCAGGATGCAGATTTGCCATCAGCTGTGGTACGATGCTGTTACGCAGGATGTATGAGTCATGTGCTGCTCCTGGAAATCTGGCACAGACATGTGAGATGATCATATCTGCCTGACATACCACTTGCACATTTATGGAATGGTAAAGCTTCCTGTTCCTGTAAATGTGCTCACGTGCCTGTGGTGGAACCAGGCCAACATGTGTGCAGTCAATGGCACCAACAACATTTGGGATGTGGGCAAGGTCATAAAAATCACCCTTCACCGCAGCCAATTCATGTCTCCTGGGAAAATGGATGTAGCTGTCCTTGTAGGTCATCATAGCGGACAGGACATCATGGAGCACCATGCTGAACATTGGTTGCAACATCCCACCTGCGCTGGCCACCGTGTACTGGAACGAACCAGTTGCGAAGAAGTGCAGGGCCGCCATCACCTTGACTGTTGGTGTCACAGCAGTTGGATAGGTTCTGCGAGGCCTCAGATGTGGCTCCAACTGAGCACATAGGTCAAGAAGGGTAGGTCGATCTAAACGGAATTTACGTATGATTTCCTCATCCACCATGTCCGCAAGCAATGTGAATGGACGATGCACATTTGGTCGCCTCCTACATAAGATGAAAGGGGACACATGTCAATTAAATTCCCCTATGAGATGTGTCCAACATCTTACTTTTTGACTGACACAGCAACAACAATGACTGGCCTGAAACTACAGCTTATAGCACAAGTCACACGCAGAGACACCTTCATCTAAAGTAGTTGTACACGTGTTGAGTATGTGCATAGTGAGTACCCCCAAAACAGATTCAAACTATGTGAATGCCAAATGGTATATTCCAACATCTTGTGTCACCAGCCCTGAGAGTAGTTGACACAGCACATGTCCAAAACAGCAACACTGCTGGCTTCTAAGTAGCTGCTGTACCTGCCACACTTTCTTGCATGATTTGGACAGGGCACACATTAACAACGCTATGAGTAGAGTATGTGCATAAAGATCAGGTATCAACATGAGTTCAGCAATCTACACAGTGAAATGGGCACATTATGTAGTCAGTCCATCATTACTGTGGGTTGCTAAGACATCTCACACATTGACATGTTTACATATTAGGGAGTCCATCACACAACAGATCTGTGTACATGCACAACAACATCATAGGTGCCATGTGAGGGAGTACCTGCCAATGCATGTAATCCTGTGCACTGACATGGCATGTGTGGTCATCAGTGATTGAAAGGTCACACTAGCATTGAATTTTATCATCTGGTGGCCAGATTCACAGTAAGTGTCTACTGTTCAATGCTGAGAACTGGCCATTGCCATTGCTACAGCATGATGTGTCCATAGGTGCCATAAGCGTGCTCCGCTACCGCAATCACGGTCATTGGCACCAATCAAAAAATGCCAAAACGCGGTAGCGACCGCCCGGGCCCCGCGGTGTGACACAGCCAATGCCCATGCCCTTTCAGCCAATGGGAACCGCAATCGCGGTAGTGAGATACACATTTGAAAATCTCGGTAGGCGTGCTCAGCTACCGCGGGGCCGGTCATTGGATGCAATTGAAAGATGCACGATTGCAGTAGTGACCGCCTGGGCACCGCGGTGTGGCACCGCCAATGCCCATGCCCCTACAGCCAATGGGACCCGCAATCGCGGTAGACAAATGCATTTTCGAAAATCGCGGTAGGCGTGCTCCGCTACCGCGGGGCCGGTCATTGGATGCAATTGAAAGATGCATGATTGCGGTAGCGACCGCCTGGGCCCCACGGTGTGACACCGCCAATGCCCATGCCCACTCAGCCAATGGGAACCGCATTCGCGGTAGTGAAATACAATTTCAAATAATCGCTGTAGGCGTGCTTCGCTACCGCGGGGCCGGTCATTGGATGCAATTGAAAGATGCACGATTGTGGTAGCGACCGCCTGGGCCCCGCGGTGTGACACAGCCAATGCCCATGCCCACTCAGCCAATGGGAACCGCATTCGCGGTAGTGAAATACAATTTCGAAAATCGCAGTAGGCGTGCTCCGCTACCGCGGGGCCGGTCATTGGTTACATTTGGAAAAAGCTGATCTGGAACACCAATTGCAGCACCTGACTACCACTGAAACAACCCCAGGGGGCTATATATGTCTGTGAGAGAGCCACACATTTCCACTGCATCCAGACACTGCTGCCTGCCATTCTCCATCCCCAACTGCTGCTGTTGCTGTCTCCTGGACCCAGTGATGGCAAGAACTGAGAACATCAGGGCCCGTCCCTTCACCACAGAGGAGCTAGAGGTCCTGGTGGACGAGGTGCTTTCACAGTATGGGAGGCTATATGGTGCTCCTGATGTAATGGTAAGTGTTTCAGAGTGAAAGTTGGCGAGTGCAAAGAGTGCACACATGAAGTTGATCTGCTGTAGTATGTGCCTGTGAGTGCAAGTTTGTGTGATACACTACCAAGCATGCTGACTTCATGTCAATGTATTTTGTAGCCTATTTTCCACAGATCCATGGCTGCATTTCAGGATGGGAGGGACATGCAGTGTTTTTGCAGCCATACAGTCACTCTGCTGGTTTGGAAAGTGGAAGTCAGAACAGACATTGCCTGTGCTAATGGATGTCAGAGTCCATGAGCTTTTCACATGTTCATTTGTGACATTACAAATGTGTTTCGTCCAGAGGGTACTGAAGGATGTGTGTCCATCTTTAATATTGCCACCATCGATAGGTCAGCATCATTCACAAGATTGAAATGCCTGAGGGTGACACTCTTGGTGGAAATGCACCTATGACACATCATATTAATGTACTCCTGAAACATCCTCCTTCCCTTGTTTTCATTATGTGTACTGACTTGCATGTGTAGGCACTGTTTGCCCTCTCATATTGTACATGCATGTGAATGTTCTGATGGCCCACGTTTAACCTCAGTGTGAGTCCCCCTGGCCTGCACAGTACTGCCCAATTTGCCTGGGACACATCAGTAAATGGAGTGAGACATATGTGTTCTCTGCCACCCCATTCATCAATGTTCTGTCTTAGGCCTGTGGATTGCACAAGACAGACCTAATGAGAAGGGTGTGAGAATGTAAGATCATGTCACTAAATGCGATTTCCATGACACAGTGATCTGAACACATCTGTATAGCTCTGCTAAGTTTGTGCATGCTCCTGTACTGAGACACAGTGGTACATAACCCAGTGACACTGAAACTTCCTCTTCTTGTCTCCCATGCCTGCAGCTTAAAGTCCGCCAGCGTAAGGCCTTATGGAGGGCCATTGCACGCAAGGTGCGGGCTCTGGGTGTCTCCAACCAACGGCACACACACTGTCACAAGAGGTGGGATGACATCTGCCGGCTGAGCAAAAACGTGGCAGAGATGACGCTGGGGCTGCTCCCTCGGACTGGCAGGTTGGCGCGCAGGAGCATGACACCACTAATGGCCCGCATTTTGGCAGTGACACAGCCAGAGCTGGATGGACATTTGAGGGCCCATCAGCAGCAAGTTGGGGGTGAGTATTCTGCGAAGGGTGACTTTGGGTGTGAGTGACTGCATGTATCTCAACCCTGAGCCAGTGCGGAGCTCTGTGATGTTTCTAGTGTGATGCAATGGCTTGTAAGTGCCTCTGTGTTGAGTGCAGCTGTCATGCATTTTTGCTACGTGGACTTTCTCATGTATTTTGGATAATGGCCCTTGTCATTGCAAGATGAGATGTGGCCTTCTGGCATCTGCTGCATTATGGGTGTCATGTACAGCAGTGTGCCTCATCTTAGTGTGCTTTCTTCGATCTGTGCAGTGCCTGATTTGGAAATTGTGAGGACTACACATCTGACACCAATGTGCAACGGTCATTGTGCTTCAAGGCACAACATGGTGGACATCTGTAGCTCATGGCCATAGTATGAGGACATTCTTGAGTCAGTATCTGTGTTGGCCCCTTAAAGTGACTCCGTATGTGACTGTGACATGTTGAGATGTACATCTATCTCACCTACAGGCACGTAGGTGTGCTTACAGTAATCAGTATGTCAGGTTACCAGGAGGCACGGGCCAGCTATTTGGCTGTGTGAACGTCACCTGGGTCATTAATGCCAACTATGCATGTTTCCATGCATCTTCTGAGTTTTGCATTAAGGTTGCACCTGCAGACTGTTACAGGGTGGTGTGCAACATGGGGTTATAATGTTCTAGTGTTGTGCTTTGCTTGCATGTGATGTTTGTGAGTATGGCACCATACTGAACCTACGTCTCTGTCTTTTGCAGCATCTACCAAGGGCACAGAAGGACAGGGGACAGACACCAGTGGTGAGGCATCTGGCACGACTGCTACACATGAGCACACTGACACTCATGTGACCAGCGCCTCGGAGGGGGACTGGAGTGCCCTTGAAGATTCACGGCCAGAAACACCAACCTCAACATCATCTGACTCCAGCGGTGACTCCTCGATGTTGGCGGACACAGGGAGTGGGAAATCGGCCTCTTCTTCCACCACACATCGTCCAGTGCCCACCCTCCCGGCTACTACCACTAGTGCTGCCCGTGCCCGCAGCAGTCAGAAGGGTAGAGTGTCCTTCCCCCCAGGCACCGCTGCCCCTGCCCCTGTCTCCGCTGCTGCCCTCAGTGTTGAGGCGGTGGACCTTTTGCGCCAGCTGTGTGTGGGTCAGACTACTCTCCTGAATGCATTCCAGGATCATGACAAGAAGTTGGCACAGGTAGTTGCCTTCATGGAGGGGATTCATTCTGACGTGGGTGGGCTACACAGAACTGTCCAGTCTTTGTTCTCCACAGTGACGGCAGCCATTCATTTGTCACAGGCTCAGAGTCCAGCTCCAGTCCCTTCGGCAACCACCCTGCCAGTGGCAACATCTGACGAGAGTGACCACACACCACAGCCCTCAGGCTCCAAGTACTCAACACGCAGCACACAACAGCAGCACTCCAAGCGGCCCAGAACACAGACACCATCCCCAAAACAAAAAGCAGGCACACAGGAGCGCAAAGGCAAAAGCCCTTCAGGTGACACTCCGGGCCATCAAGCCAAGAAGCAGGCCTCAGGCTCACATGCATCCAAATCAGCCCCATCCAAGGACACTCCCGTCCCCAAACCTGCTCCCAAAGACAAACACACAGTTGCCCTGCCTGCTGTGAAGCTGGTGCCTGCAAAGAGTCCGCAGAAACAGATCTCAAAGGCAGATTCACCCACAACCTCAATTCCCACCCACACCCCTGTGAAGCTGGGATAGGAGAGCAATGTTGGGTGTTCACCTGGTCAACAGGAGATGGAGGGGAAAAGGCAAGGCCAGCCCAAGCGTAACACCAGATCCAGCAAATCCCCACAGGGAGAGCCACCTGCACGTGATGCACCTTTGGTGGGGAGTGAGTCTGTTGTGCCCGCCCCACTTCCCACTCCTACCAAGACAATTCTTACCTATCGAATCCCCAAGAAGTGGAAAGGCAGCCCTCCACATTCTCCCTCACACACTGTGTCTCACGGCAGCATGTCTCCGCCTCCCTGTGCCACCATGCCACCCGGTCCAAGCAGCCCTCCAGCTCACAAAGCCACTGATGCCTCTACCTCAGCTGCTCCTATCTCTCCCAGGTCCAGTCCTCCAACTGGCCCTGACAATCAGCCACCTCCCAGTTCAACTGACAGCCAGGTCTGAGGCAAAGTCCCCCTCCCAAACCCATCTCTCCCACAGCGGTGCCTGGACTGCCCATTTGTGTCCCCCGAGCTGCGGTGAGTCCCATGACAGTGTACAGTGTTACCCATTCCCTGTGCAGGTTCCTCGTGCACACATGTGCCTAGTTAGAGCCATGGACTGGCCAATGGCCTTGCTGTTTGTCACTTTGGATGGCCATTCCCTGTGCAGTTTCCCATGCACACATGTGCCTACTTTAGATTTGTACTGGCCAATGGCCTTGCTGTTTGTCACTTTGGATGCCCATTCCCTGTGCCGTTTCCCATGCACACATGTGCCTACTTTAGATTTGTACTGGCCACTGGCCTTGCTGTTTGTCACTTTGGATGCCCATTCCCTGTGCAGTTTCTCATGCACACATTTACATACTTTGAACTATGGACTGGCCAATGGCCTTACTGTTTTGTACTTTTGATGCCTATCTGGGTAATATGTAATAAAGACAGTTACTCCTGTTGTCTACTTTGTCTATGTCCTTGATAAATAAAAGGTTTTATGTATGGGTATGGTTTAATGTGACACGTGCTCTGTATGCCACTTTAACATTGCCAATTGCTTGTTTTACTTTTTCAGAGTTTGCCAGAGGTGCCAGGCACTTTAGTTCTTCTTGACTCTGAGGCTTGAGGGTGCAATGGTGGTTGTTTGTGATGATCTACTCTTATACAAATCATTCTATGGTCAGGTTTGCTAAATTGTACACATGTCATGTTAGGATGCAATACCAGAACAGAGGTGAATTCTAACCACAGGATTACTTGCGGGCTGGCCAGGGTCCATCATATCTGTGTGATCTTACTTGATGTGTGAACAGCAGTGTTGATGTGTGGTCATCTTGTGTAGGCCTGTCTTCCTAGTCACGTGGGTACATTTGGATATGTGAACTTGAGTGGTCATACAATGTGAATGGGCTGTCATTGTCAGTGGTGTTGATGTGTGTGTGCCCCTGCAATGCCAACTGCACACATGTCTGATCCAGGTAATGAGTGCCTGTTTGTTTCAATTCTCTGCCATGTGCTTCAGATTGTGGGCACATGTAGGAGTTGTAGGTTGGGCACTGTGCAGTGTGTTGGTGTGTCCTTGCACTCCTGGGGGACACTTACTTGTTGTTGCTGCCAGTTGTGAGTATGCAGAGTGTGTGACTGCCAAGTCTGTGTTGTGTAGTGTTGATCAGCCATGTGTCTTGTTACTGTTTGTGCTCACTGTGCAAACCTGTTCAGCCACACTGACATTTTTAGTGAGCTTTTCTCATGCATTGCTGTCACTTGACCATTTTTGACTCCAGTATGGTATGTGGTATGTGGAGTCATGCCATCTCCTATATGTGCTTCTGATGCCTACACATTGTGAGTGACTCCTGTATGTGTTTGTGTACTGTACACTCCTCACCTGTCCACTACTGAAGTACACACCACTTCAATCTCATGTCTTCCAACCCATGTCTTGCCAGTGTGTGAGCCTCCCCACCACTTCATAGTGTGACACTGTACTGTGTGAGGCTGATCTGTGTACAGGACCAATGTGCCACTCAGGACAGTTTCCCAATCAGTTATCTGTTATTTTCTTCTACTGGTTTGCTGTCATGGTTGCTCATGTGCAGTGCATATGTTTGATCAGCACAGTCCTCTAGTCATGTTGTTTGCATCAGGGTTTCCCTGAGTTGTGCATCTCTGGGTGATGGGTAAGCTGTATGTGTGTTTGCTGAGGTACGGCTACCCTTCCTGAGTGTGATGTTCTCTGTGTGCTGTGATGATTTGTGCTGTGAGAGTTCATGGTGTGGCACTCTGATATGTGTGCTACTGGTTTGGTTGTTGTGCACACACTGCTTGGTGTGCATGCAGTGTTGTGGGTGCATGTTGCCTTGTACTTGCCTGGTGTGCATCCCCCAGATGTCCAGCTGAGTTTGCAATGTAATGGATTGGTATGTGCATCTGTTGTGTTTTTGTTGTGGATGTATGCAGTGTTTGGCCTGTGTTGGCTCTTTCTACTGGCAGATGCCATGTGTGTGTGAGATGTTCTCTTTGCATGACATTGTGTGTGAGTTGTTGTTGTTGTATGATACATTCAGATGTGTGTTGCAAGTGTAGTGTGCATTACTTGTGTGTCTGTCACATGCAGCAAGGTGGCTTCTTGTTCCTGAGCTTGTTTTGAGTGCATATTGGTGGTTTGTCCTCCTATTTTTGAACTGTCACTTGTCAGGATTGTGCATGTGCATGCTTGTGGTACACTATGCCACCATGTTCACTTGATGAGTGGTGTGGTGTCTCTGTCTGTGTTGGCTGATTGTCCCATTGATCCCAGTTGATGTTCATGCTTGTTTTTTGATGATGCAATTCTTGTTTGTGTTGGGGTATGGTGTCTGTGCATTGGTCCTGAGTGACAATGTTGTGTACTCCTGTTCTGTCTAGGGCCACATTGCCTTTCCACTGTTTGGTTGCACATGTCTGTGCTTGTTGGACTTCTGTGGATGTTGTTTGTGAGCTTTGTGTTTGGCTATTGTTTTTATGTCAGCATTGGTTCAGCCATCCCTGAGTGTGATGTTTGTGGATGCACCACAGTGAGTGTGATTGGTTGTCATTGAAGTCACAGGAGATCATTTTGACCATTATGTGTGTTTCTCACAGGTGTTGAGTGTTGCAGGTGTGAGGTGGGTAGAAGAGGGGTTTGTGTGAAGGTTTGACAGTCAGGGAGTGTGACAATGAGCCATGTGTGTTGTGCTGATGACATACACATGTCAAGTAAGTTGACACAGATGTGTGGCTAGTCACTGTATGACTTCAGACACTTCCTATCATTCCTGTGCCTATGCATGGCTTGCCTTGATGTCTCCCTGAGTTGTTGCACAGAGGTCACTTTAGTTTAATTTCACTCACTGTGCCACCCATGTCTGATGTCATGGCCTAAGGGTGGTGTGATATGTTCCTTCTCTTGCATGTGATGTACAGATGCTATGTGGCTTGCTGCATGATTTTCCAGCACTGTCCACTTCACTTTTGGCTGGCCCATTTCTTGTCCTCTATTGCTGGTGACCTATGGTATGGGTATGTGGCTGGGTGTCAGTGTTGGGTGTTTCTGATTTTTTTGACAGGCAGTGTGTACAGTTGAGTGGAGTTTCATATGCAGTGTGAGTCTTCATTTGGTAATTATACTCAGTTTGCTTCACATGTGTGGAAGGTAGGTGTGAGGAGGAGGGTGGTCCAGCCCCTGAGCCTCTGTGCAGGGTGTTCCTCTTCACCCCTACATTCCAAGTCAATTTCCCTTGTCCTTTGATGTGTGCGGTGCGAGGTCTGGCTACACCTGGCAGATTAATTGGGCTGGGGGGGCACAAGAGGAGCACACAGCATGTACCCAAATGGGTGTGGGAAGCGTAGTGTGGGAAGGGTGAAGGTGGAGCCCTGTGAATCTGGGCGGACTGCCCATGCCTGGCGCAGGCCCTGCCTACCACATTGTACGCATGTTTTCCCACGTCTTCACCGCTGCGGTAACGTGACGGGGACATTGCAGTGATTTTGCGGTTGCTGTGTGACCCGGATGCGGAGTGGTGAGTTTCTGACAGGTGGGACATGTGTGGGTACACTGGGAGTTATGTTCCTGTCCCCACCAGAGTGTCTGATGTGGACAGGAACCGTGTGTCAGCACAGGAGTTGTGTGTTGTGGTTGTGTGCGGAGTTGTGATTTTGCATACCTGCAGCGTTGGCCGTGACGGTGTCTCATTTGCTGGTTGTGGAGGAGGTACAGCACCGGCAAGACTTGTAAAGCTGGATCCATTGCGCTCAGGACCGCATGGAGGGGACCGGGAGTCTGGTTTCGCGCTCCGCTGTCGTGCTTCGCCGTCTCTGGGTGGGTGGATTCTCCGCTGCGGTGTGATGGGCTGTTTGCGGCATCGTAATTTGTACAGCGGACGGGACGTCATTCCGCACGGCGGTGAGTCTCTATTGTCTCCATCCGCCGCGGTGGTGGGCGCAAACTTCTGGCGGTCCACCTGACTCCGCAGCGGATGGAAAATGGGCTATGTTTGCCCATCGTAATATGGCGGACGGGAGGACCGCTGCTGGGGTGCGGAAAAGGGCATTTTCCGCCACCGCCAGCACCGCGGATGTGCTTCCTCCCGCCATCGTAATCAGCCCCATAGTTTTAAACATTATTAAACTTTTTATTACAGTTATGTGCATTTTTTAACATAAAATAATGTAGTTTTATATTGCTTTGTAAACACTTTTGTAAGAAAAGAATTTTTAATAACATGTATACAGTATTATTTTGTATTGTAAACATTTATTACATTGTTACATATACTGTAATTTTTAATTAACATATATGTTTTAACATGTTTTTATTACAAACAGTTTTTTGAATTGTCTCACATTTTTTTCACATATAATGTAACATTTTAAGTAATATTATTTATATGTGAAATATAAATAATATTAATTATTACATGGATTTTTTTAATACAAACATGTTTTATAACAATTATACATTTTTTTCACATTTATTTCACATAGTACATATTTTTATTATACATTGGATATAACATGTATATTTAAAGAATTATAATAGTAATTATTAAATGTTTAATAATATTTATTATTATAATTTTACATCACACAAAAAATATAATATAATTTTTAATACATAAGTAATATTTTGTAGTATTTTTAGAAAAATTTATAGTAATGTATTTATGATGTTCTATCAGTTTATTATAGAAATAGATAAATCTTTAGTATTTAAAGCAGCCATATTTGTTTCTAACTTGTATTTTGTAACCGCTCGAATTTGTTTTAGGTCATTTCTGAGGGGAGAAGCTCGCGGTTGGAAGCTGCGTCGCATCGGGGAAGGTAAGTTTAATTTTCTTTATTTAAACTTTAGTTTTAGTTAAATTTGAAGGTAGTTAAGTCCTGGGTAGTGTGTGTAGTGTTTGGTTTTTAAAGTTTTGGTGAGTTTTATGCTTTAGTTATATGTTAGCGATATGTCGTTGGTTTGTTAATCGGTGTATGTTAGAAATGTATAGATATGTGAAAATATGTTTAAATATGTTGTTAGCAATGTATGTATTAGTATTATGTTATAGTTTATGTGTATGTTTGTGTGGGTGGGATTGTTCTTTTTCTTTACAGGTTTTGGTAGTTTGAAGTTGCATTTGGGAGAAGATTGCGTTTTTTTTTTAGATAAGGAAGTGTGTATTAGTTTTAGAAAACTAATAATTATTTTACACTTCCTTAATTTTTCGAGTTTTCATGGAGCGTTTCTTTTCTTAAAAACCTTTTTCGGTATTTTTATGGTTTGTCGTTTGTGGAGTTACTGCCGGTGGATTCTTTTTTAAACAGTTGGATTTTTCAATTTTTTGGGGGATTTTTTTGTCCTATTGGTATTATGAGATACCTGGATTTATTTTCGGCAGTTGGGATTTCGTTTCTTCAGCTACGGAAACAGTAAGTAATTTTAATCATTTATTGTGGGAGGGAAATGTTTAAAAAAGCAGTGTTATTGTGATTTATATTTTGAGAATTATAATTAATATGTCCATATATTTTTTGTATATTAATAAATATATTTGACAAATTAATTATATTCTGGACTTTGTTTGCTTTGATTTTGGTAATAAGTATTTGGCTATTTTGAGGATTGGTTAGTTAAAGTACGGTTTTGGCAATTGTTGCAAGGTATTCTAGGCCTTTAGTTGCTGGATATAGTCTTACTTTATATTGTAAGTATTCAAACATTTGTCTAGTTTGTTTGGTAAGTTTTGGGCCTATTTGTGTTACAGACTGCTCCATTCTAAGTTGTTGGTAGCTTTGTTCTTTTTGGATAGATAGTAATAGTTTATGTAGTGTTGGTCGAGTTCTGCCTGTTGTTGCTTGGAAGGCGTTATGCCATCCTTCAACAGCATTGTTAGTTTTAGCTTCTTTATTTAGTGTACTGTGATATACATTCCACCATGGAATGTGGTATTTAGGTTGCCTTCTGTGTCCAGATCGGTAGCCTTCCCACCCAGGTATCCTCAAAATAGTCAAGAAGGGGACTTAGTTTTTGCTCATTTTGTTGATAGTAGGCACTTTCAATTAATAAGTTGTAGTGTTCGGCTACGTCAGTAACTGGGACGTAGGCCAGTGCTATGCAAAGGAGCTATTGGTTGCATATTCAACACTTAGAGGCCGATTACGATGGCGGTTCGAAAAGCATTCCGACCGCCGTGGTAGCAGAAATTAACCGTCCGCATGTACCACGGGAAAACCGGCGGTCAGATTAGGGTGAACCGCCAGAGTAATCTGACCGCAGCGGGCGGATTCCACGAAAGTCCGCCGGGAGTGTGCGCAGCGGGTGAAAATCCGTCCGCGGCGGTCGGATTTGATGCGGAAAGACCCCAAACCGCCGCACGGCCAGCTGATTGACCGCACGTGAAATTATGATACGATTGCGGTGACAGCGTAACGATCAGTTGTTTGCGACCACCGTGATCGCAAGCATCGATGAATGGGAGAGCCGGCGGAAGGGCTGTTGTATTCTGACCGCCGCGGTCGCTCCGGAAGAGTAATGGCGGTCGAAAACAACCACACAACATGGCCACCAAGTATGGCCAGTAATCTGGCTCAGCCACAAAAAACACCTAACATACCCCAATTACACATTCCCATTACAAGTAAAAAATACAAATCCCAGGTCAACCCACACAACACAACTGACATGAATACTCCATTTTGACCCACCCACATAGCTGAGTATAAAACCAGCCCCTTCCCTGACCAAAATCCTTTGCACAACTCCACAAATGAAGGGCCCAACCCCACAGCACAAAGGAGAGGCAAACCTGCACACATCACACCATCACAACCACACACACACCACACACATCACCACCACCACCTTCACACCTGCACCTTTTACCCATTTGCACATCTCACACCATGGCACAGAAGAAAATGCCCAAATTCACTGACAATGAGTTGTCAGTGATGGTAGATGAGGTAATCAGAGTCGAACCACATTTGTTTGGAAACCTGGTCCAACAGACACCGTTAGCCACCAGAAATCAAATGTGGGCAAGGATAGCCAACAAGGTCAATGCAGTAGGGACCATCCCACGCACCCAGAAGGAGATCAGGAAGAGGTGGAATGACCTCAAGACCAAGGTGAAAGAGCGTAACAACAAGAACCGGAAGCTGGCTCAGAGGACTGGCGGTGGCCCTCCCATTCCACTCCGAACATTTACCGTATGGGAGGAGAAGGTGCTTGCCATACTGCATCCAGAGAGTCTCACAGGAATACCCGGGGGAGTGGAGGCTGGTAAGTACCAACAAATGGCTATCCTTACACTGCTATGTACTGTCTTGCACAACTACAAAGCAACACCTCCTAGGCCCAAATGCACCCATGGGCACCACACTCTCCCCAACACATGTCTCACAGATCTAACATTTACTACCTCTGATTCACCCCAAAGGTAGGTAGCAACATTTCCATGGGGGCATGTGTACAGGCAGCCAGCACTACAACTCCCACCAGGCACCCTTGTCCCACAGCTCAGCAGGATGGAACACTCCCCCCACACCTACAACCATGTGTCAGCCATTGCATTGCTCTCTTCAAACTTACCGGTAGGTAGCCATCTTAACAGGGAGGTGGTGTTTGTGGGTGGGAAGCCAGCACTACAACTCCCACCAGGCCCCCTTGTCCCACAGCTCAGCAGGATGGAACACTCCCCCCCACACCCACAACCATGTGTCAGCCATTGCATTGCTCTCTTCAAACTCACAGGTAGGTAGCCATCTTAACAGGGAGGGGTGTTTGTGGGTGGGAAGACAGCACTACAACTACGACCAGGCACCGTTGTCCCACAGCTCAGCAGGATGGAGCACTCCCCCACAGCCAGAAGCATGTGGCAGACAGTGCATTGCTCACATTCACCTAACAGGTAGGTAGCCATCTTAAGAGGGAGGGGTGTTTGTGGGTGGGAAGCCAGCACTATAACTCCCACCAGGCACCTTTGTCCCACCCCTGAGCAGGATGGAGCATTCCCCACACCCACAACCCTGTGTCAGCCATTGCATTGCTCTCTTCAAACTCACAGGTAGGTAGCCATCTTAACAGGGAGGTGGTGTTTGTGAGTGGTAAGCCAGCACTACAACTCCCACCAGGCCCCCTTGTCCCACAGCTCAGCAGGATGGAACACTCCCCCCCACGCCCACAACCATGTGTCAGCCATTGCATTGCTCTCTTCAAACTTACCTACAGGTAGCCATCTTAACAGGGAGGTGGTGTTTGTGGGTGGGAAGCCAGCACTACAACTCCCACCAGGCACCATTGTCCCACAGCTCAGCAGGATGGAACACTCCCCCCCAGCCAGAAGTATGTGGCAGACATTGCATTGCTCACCTTCACCTAACAGGTAGGTAGCCATCTTAACAGGGAGGGGTGTGTATGGGTGGGAAGCCAGCACTACAACTCCCACCAGGCACCCTTGTCCCACCCCTGAGCAGGATGGAGCACTCCCCACATCCACAACCATGTGTCAGCCATTGCATTGCTCTCTTCAAACTCACAGGTAGGTAGCCATCTTAACAGGGAGGTGGTGTTTGTGGGTGGCAAGCCAGCACTACAACTCCCACCAGGCCCCCTTGTCCCACAGCTCAGCAGGATGGAACACTCCCCCCCAGCCAGAAGCATGTGGCAGACATTGCATTGCTCACCTTCACCTAACAGGTAGGTAGCCATCTTAACAGGGAGGGGTGTTTGTGGGTGGGAAGCCAGCACTACAACTCCCACCAGGCACCCTTGTCCCACCCCTGAGCAGGATGGAGCACTCCCCACACCCACAACCATGTGTCAGCCATTGCATTGCTCTCTTCAAACTCACAGGTAGGTAGCCATCTTAACAGGGAGCTGGTGTTTGTGGGTGGCAAACCAGCACTACAACTCCCACCAGGCCCCCTTGTCCCACAGCTCAGCAGGATGGAACACTGCCCCCCCACACCCAAAACCATGTGTCAGCCATTGCATTGCTCTCTTCAAACTTACGGGTAGGTAGCCATCTTAACAGGGAGGTGGTGTTTGTGGGTGGGAAGCAAGCACTACAACTCCCACCAGGCACCCTGGTCCCACAGCTCTGCAGGATGGTACACCCCCACACCCACAACCATGTGGCAGCAATTCCCTTCAACTGTGTCACAGGACAGGTAGGTAGACAGTGCATGCACCCTGCCATTCCTCCCAAAAAGCATGGAGCCCTATGACCACGCCAGCTCTCACATGTCACCCAACTTGGCATAGATCTAATAGCCACTTCCAGTGTGCAGACAGCTAAGCGTTTGAACCACCAAGTCACATGTTGAAGAAAGTCAGGGCACAATCATGCACAGCACTGAACCGGACTACCGGACCTCTATGCCCTGCTTGGCTCTTTTGGAGGCATTACAGGTCTCAGGGTGAATTGGGGTAAGTCCTGTATTGTTCCATTGCACTGGGTGGCACCTGAACGACGCACAACACCACTGGAGTGACATCTCCCCTGGAGTTATGAGACCTTTCGCTAGCTGGGTGTAAATGTCTATCACACAGGCAAGGACTCAGTTGACGGGAATTATGGTAAGAACCTGACCTTGCTGCGCCAGTCCCTCAATTTTTGGCCTAGACCACATCTCGCACCCATGGGCAGAGCCTCAATAGCAAAGAGACTTATCCTCTCAAGGCTTTTATATTTTTTCGCTGCTCTGCTGGTAATTCCCCCGAGATCGTTTTCTGCTGCTTTACATAGTTTAGAATCTGACCTTGTCTGGGGACCTGCTCTGAAGTGAGTTTCACTTCCAATGATTCAGCGTCTGATGCTCGAAGAAGGCATTGGCGTTCCAGATCTGGAACTGTATTTCACTGCAGCCAATTACAGTGGCCTATGCGCTGGCTAACTGGTGTAGATGCTAAGGAGGGTAGACTTATATGAGCACACCTAGGAGACTTGAATGTGTGAGATTGGTTACTGTCTCTGGGAGGCCCTGATAGGGAACTGGGCAGGCTCTCACGTGTGGCCAAGTTGGTCTGGGTACGTTACATGCATCCTCGCCGTGCGCCAGACCCTTTTGCACTGCAGCTACCCCTATGGAGCGTGCCCACTCTTAAGGCCTTACTTGTGGCACACAACCCTTCCCCTTGGAGGGAGGCAGGAAATGCTCAGCTGGGCGACCTGTATGAGGAAGGGGCTTTGTTCTCCTTCCAGAGCCTGAGGGAACTCTTTGGATTAGGGCCAGGCCCCTTTCTTGCTTATAATGCAATTGTGGCTGCGACTAGGACTATATGGGTGACTGCACAGATGGAGCCCCCATTACATTCTGGAGTGGAATGCTTCTTGACACACGGCCTGGGCCGCTGGGCGGTATTGGCCCGGTACACTGCACAATATAATCAAAGGAGAATGAATCACTTGTCCTGTGTCTTACCAGGGTCAGGGTTCCTGATCGTCTTAAAAAACCCTCATTCACGAATTAACCGTACGTGCTTTATATCTTGGTTCTCCGCAGGGATGGTTATGTGAAAAGCATCATTATTGGTTCTTGGTTTATGCTTTCCTCCACCTGGAGGAGGACCAACTGGTATTGACAGTAGTGATTAGGGAAAGTGAATGTGAAAGTGCAGCGTCGTTACAATTGCCGACATCTATCGATCCAATGTTTATTATGTTGTAGATGGGGAAAAGGTTAAAAATAAATTGATGGTGCAGTGCTAGAAGGGTTACTGTTCTATCGCACCTGTCTGTGAGTGGTCGACATGTTTCAGCCCGTGTGCGCCCAATCGGGACTATGGGCTTTCTTCAGTACCAAGGAACGCACGTTGGATTGAGGTTACGTGCAGGGGCAAGTAGTGCACTTAACCTTCTTCTTAAGTGAACGTATTTGGACACTTACGTGTTGTAGATGCGACTGTGTCTACAACTGAAAAGAAAAGACAAATCATAACGGTACAAAACAGTCTCATTGGGCTATTGTGTGCGCAGTTACTTGTCATAGGTGATCCTCTGTGTTCAAATTGAACATGCACTACATGCAGACCGTGCTGACCTTCAGACTCAAGACAAGCCTAGGTGGGATGAGTGTTTTGGGAAGGCTTTAACGGACAAACAATGGACCATGGCTTTTGAGTGGGTGAAACATATTTCCCGCAATGCCCGTCTGAAGTTTACACAATTCAATTACCTACATCAGACATATCCTACACCACACCGCCTCTACGGAATGTTCCCGGGGGTATCGCCGACCTGCCCGCATTGTGGACACGTGGATGCCACATTTCTGCACATGATCTGGGTGTGCACCCATTGCATCGGATATGGATCCAAGCGATGGAACAGGTATTACTGGTGGTTGATTTGCAGATATCACCATACCCACTGTTATGCCTGCTGGGGAATAACAAAATGCACCAAGCACAATAAGCACTATATCAGGCTGGAGGGCCTGGCACTGGACCTTTTTAAGCACTTGATCGCTATACCTTGAAAGGCTCCCCAGCCACCCACACTCAAATCCTGGCTTCAAGTGACTCACAAATGGGCTCAGGCTGAGGCAGTCGCTCTGACCCGAGATTGCTGATTGCGGGGAGGAGGTGGTGCCGCTACGCTTGAGACACATATGTCCTAAAATTGTTTGACAAATCACATGAGCCCCCCGAATAGGCAATGACCTCTACACTGACAAGGGGAGTTACCCCAGGAGCTTTAGGTACCACGGATCTCCTCGGGCATGTGTAGGTGTGAAGTGGTACTATGCCCTGGGCGGGCCCCTGGAGAGGTCACTATAGAGATGTGCATTGTGCCCTCCCCCCCCCCATTCGGCCACATGCTGCCATGTGTGGACACGTAATATTGGCAAGAGCTCCTGAGTCCTGTCTATCGCTCCCTGTCCTGCTGCTTCTTAGTGGCACCAGCCAAAGGGTTCTTGTTGATTGTTGGTTTGTTCTCAGTTTCTAACAGGCAATTTTATAATTTCCCTTTCAGATTAGATGCAATATGTTGCCAGAAATGTATCTTGATTGTCTCAAGTGCCACATTTTTCAATTTTCCTTGTATGATATGCTTAAAAGCTACTAATGTGCTTTACACAATAGGCCATGTTTGAGTACTCACTTCTAGATGATACTTTTAATTGCACTTGCTCTACTGTATGATGTATCAATATAAATGGCAATAAAGATATATAATAAAAAAAGAGGGCAAATGCACACATGCCAAAATGCCAGAAAGTCAAAATTATCCCAGTACCCCTTAGTGCTGTTTAGAACCACAAACCCATTTGATATAAGAATTGCATGAAAGGAAAGGGTAATTAAAAGAATACCATGCAAAAAACTAAATATATGTCTGTACAAAGTATGCTCAATATACTGTTGGTTCTAACAGTCCTGGAATGGGAATTATTTTTTAAACATTCTGAAATATTCTAAATTGTACCTGCCCAAAAGCAATTATGCATATAAAAAATATTCACAATAATCATAACATTCAGGGATTGCATTAATAAAGTCCAAAAAAACTGTTCAGACGTTTAACCACCCCATATGGTTACTGGCAGATGATGACATTTCTCCCAAATATACTCATAATTCCTCATCCATATTTAATCCATGTGGGACATTCGTATCAAAATCAATGATGAGGAAGAAATATTTAATGCACAGTATTTTTCTTTGTTTCCACCTCTTGGTAATTTGTCAATCCTGTTTCAATATTCTTTTACATAAGGGAAAGATAGTACTGCCCACATATTTTCAGCCTACAAGGGCACTCTGAAACATGCATAAAGTAATTTGGTGTGCAGGAACTGAAATGAGTTTTTTTTCTATACCATTACATAACACATATGTCAGACCTGGCATCCTGTGCGTGGTTTCCCCCCTAACATTTTGCCTTCAGACCTCCAGCTTTTGCTGATTTTGTTTTTGCTGGCCTTAGGACCCTGCACACTTCCCACTCCTAACTAGTGCTAAAGTGCATGTGCTCTCTCCTTAAAACATGTTAGATTGGCTCATATCCAAATGGCTTCGAGGCCGTTGCGCCTAGAAAACTTAAATGAAGCAGCAGAATTGTGCAATAAGTGGCTATACGATGCAGTTTCCAATTAGATTCCAGAGAAAAATATGAAAACATTTAGAAATAGTCCATCCGTTACATTGTTCTCCCATAATTTAAGAGAAATGAAACAGAAATGTCGTAGGCAGGAAAACATTTGGAAATCTTACTATAGAGAAGATTAAAAAGTTAGGTATAGAAGTCTAATTCAAGAGTACAAAGAGCTCATTATTGAGGGAAAAAATGAAATACTTACGGAAAAATAAACAATGCTATAAATTCACCAAAGGAGCTTTTTAAAACTGTTCAAACATTAGCAAGCTCCAATCTTCCAACTGGTCCTCCCCCTAGCCAGTCCTTTTGTGATAAACTTGCAATATACTTTAGAGATAAAGTGGAACCAGTTTATAGCGAATTCGATCTTACTAGATCCTCGCATGATTTAAGGGTTAAACCCTCCCTTCAAGCACCTAAGAATGCAGTGCTGCGTAATTTTCCTCCGCTTACAGATAATCAAGTGGCTGAGTTAATTATGCATACTAAGTCAGGTGCCCCCTCAGACCCCATTCCCCTCAAGATTATGCATAAAATGGTCCACAAAATAGCTCTGATAATTACGATTTTAGTTAATAACAATATTAAGGAGGGCTGCTTTCCTGTGGAGTGGAAAAAGGCCTCGGTCTTACCACTTTACTTTTTCCCAATAAAATTAATCGAGAAGCATCTCAACAGAACTTTGTCAGAATACTTGGAGAACAATAATATTCTGAATGAGTCACAGTTCGGGGTCAGGTCAGGCTACAATAGTGAAACTGCTTTAGTTGCAGTCTCAGAAGAGATTAGACTCACTATGGACAATGGTACAAGAGCTGCAGAGGTCCTTTTGGACCTTTCCCCAGCCTTTGATACCGTGAGCCATACAGACCTTCTGGAGTGGTTAGCAGCAATCGAAATTACAGGATCTGCTCTTGACCTTCTTTCTTCATTTTTAGGAGATTGTGAGCAAAGGGTGGCCCTTGGAAGTTTAATTCAAAATCTTTTACCCTGCCTTATGGAGTGCCCCAGGGGTCATTTCTCAGCCCTAAGCTATTTAATATTTATGTGGCTCCTTTAGTCAAACGTATTCATTCTTTTGACTTAGCCACTATTGCATACGCTGATGACACCCCGGTCGTGGTGTCAAACCCAAGCAATGTCAAAGAAGTTGCAGATCGGTTCAATAACTGCATGCAGGCCATTGTAAATTGGATGAGAGGCAACTGTTTAAAATTAAACTCCCAAAAAACAGAAGTTCTTCTTTTTGGCAAAGATGTTACATTGTGGAACAAAACTTGGTGGCCCCAGTCTCTTGGCCTCCCTCCCCTGTTAGTTTTGAAAGTTAAAAATCTGTGCGTTGTATTCAATGCTGAGCTGTCATTTGTGGAACAAATGAACAAATTGGCATCATCATGTTTTTTCATTATAAGAATGCTAAGGTAGGTGGTACCTTTTATCCTTCCGATTTGCAAAAGTCAGTGGTCATGTCCCTAGTTAAATCTCAGCTTTTTTACTGTAATGCCCTCTATTTGGCACTAAACAGAGACCACTAAACTAGCTTCAGATGTTGCAGAACCCAGCCTGCCGATTGCTCAAGAAAATTCCCAAGTTTAAGTCTGCATTGGCAGAGCTCCACTGGGTCCCTGTTGGGAAAAAGATCACCTTTAAGGAGTTATGCCTGGCACATAAAGCACTGCATGGATCTGGACCACAATATCTTAAAAGTAAATTTCGATGCCAGTGCATCGCCACTGCTGCATGGATTGGACCCTATGCAAAGGCCTGCATCGCAGCCACACAGCTCCTCGGAACTCATGCATCGCCCTACCTGCACGCTGCATCCTTGAAGCAGGACTTCGCATCACAAGCCATCTGCAAAATCCTCAACGACTATGCAAGCCCTTGCATCGCAGCCTCGCCACATCTTGGAACCCACACATTGCTTAAGGTGGAGGATGAATCTTCAACGTGGATCCTTGCAACACTCCGTAATCCAAGATTAAGGTACTTTTGCTCAGCAGGCCTAACTGGGTCCCTATAGCCGGCTCACACTTCATTGCGGTTGGCCTGAACTTGTGACTTTGTCCCGGTCCGCTGTAACCAGATATCTGCAGTTGGATCTCTGCTCTTTTTGCCGCTATTTGTATGAAAATCTTAAAAATGTAATATCTCCGGTTCTACTGATTGGCTTTTTGTTGTTTTGGTCTTGTTTTGGTTCTTAAAGAAAGTTCTGTTTTCCTAAATTGGTGTGGGACCATTTTTGTGTGAAGTTTTTCACTTTGTTACTGTTTGAATTGTTGCACAAATACTGTACACATTGACTGATCTCATGCTACCATAGGGTTGAGCACAGGTTAATTTAGGGTTGGCTTGTGCCGGGTCACCCTTGCAAGGATTGTGGTTGCTGCTCAACCAGGGCTAACTCTCCAGTCAACAAACACCCCAATTTCTTACAACATATGCATAGAGGTCTTGGCATTGTGCACAAGCTTTGCAATTTCCATACCTGTGGAAACCACTGTGTCTATCCAACTATGTATGTTGCGGTGGTTACTGAAAATTACTGTGAACTAAAGATGTCACTAAGAGATCTAGTCTTTCTATTAGTGGTGGGCACTTTAGCATCAATGACAGTTTTGAGAAGGTAGTCTGATCTCAAAATATTCCAGTGCTTGTTTATTAGATATTTGATGGTATTGGACCTACAAGTGCAGTTAGTAATAAACCTGATATGATTACTATACGTTTTCCTATCTTTTTCAGTAAATAATATCTCATCCCTGTTCTTCGATGCTATTTTCACCTGCGCATTACTCAGTACTCTAGATGGATAACCTCTCTCTTTAAATGTTGCCAATACTCTAACTTCCTCAGACTCATAAAAAGCCATAGTAGAACAATTTATTTTCATCCTGAGTAGCTCCCCATATGGGATGCTTTGTTTAGGACTGATGGTGACTATCGGCATGCAGTAAGGTATGCAGTAAGCTGTAAACAGCTGTACCCAGCTATCTCCTTCCTGTGTAGTCTAGTGGTTAATTGATTATTAGAGGATTACAGGAAGATGTCCACATGCTCTATGGAAGTCTTACTCATCTTATGTGTGAAGCTGAGATTTATTCATGGGCTGGTGGAAGAAGCAGGTGGTGTGGTCAAATGGTAATGATCTCTATACCTCCCATATAGTTTTATAGGTTAGATATTGATGGTCTTTTTGTGATATGGGATGGTCCAGAAAATTTAGCTGAGGAATTTTTGCAGAAATTACAGATTAATTAGATAAATCTCAACTTCACACATACTCATAAGATGAGTAACACTTCTGGCCTGCAGTCATGCCCTGCGTCCAACCCCTACATCCAGCCAACCCCCATGTGGCAAGGCCCTGCGTCCAACACCTGACCCCCCACGGGCAGCCAACCACCCTGCCAGGCATGGGCTTCGCCTATTTACGGCCACCCACAGCAGACACTCAGGCTCTACCCCCTTTAAAAAAAAAATTCCAATCCCGCAAAATACTCGCGAGAGCTAGCGTGGCTCCTGCGATTCTGTGGGACTCCTTTGAGAGTCCAGAGGCCTGCGATGGGTCCCACAGGACACCCACGGGGTCATGGAAACCCCCCCAGAAATATTTTTGGATAATTTTGCCCAAGGGAGCGTCCCTCTGGGACTCCCCCTACAAGGTCTAGGGTGTCAGGTTACCTCTACCATGCCCCCTTATACCTTATTTTTTTCATTTTCAGGACACAGTGATCGAGTCCAATGTTCTGAAATAGCAGCCGCAACATTTCTTTTTATGTTGCAGCCAGTCGATCAGAGTGCAAACTCCCGTGAGAGTTTGTATGAGCCTATCGGTCCCACAGGAGCAAGGCCGTTGTCGGGAAACAAAGCCTCCTTGGCCAATGTTGATAAAGGTTAATCCCCAAAAGAATGACACACATATTTTATGCAAGAAAATATTTAAATATATAAACAATGTATTCGTAAAAATTAAAAATATATATTTTTAAATATATTAAAACTCTAAAGATATTAAATGAGGTTTTTTAGACTGTCAGTGGGGGCAGGGGAGTGGTGAGTGCTTCTGGTTAAGACAGATTAATGGGCAGTTTCAAGGAGTGTGTCAGTAGTGGATGTCACGTCATGCCCAGTATTGGATTAAAAAACAAAATAATTAATTGTGTGTGGGGAGTCAACTACAGTCACAATAGGTAGCATGGGAGCAGGTATGCTTAGACTTAGGTTGATGGGTAGAAAGTGAGAAGGAAAAAGGGAAGATCCCAAAGGTAGTGGGGTTCCTTATTGGTTTCTTGGTCACTGCAGTTTCCATCTCTGGGAAGTGCAAGCTTTGCAACTTTGTGGATAGATAGCTTTAGTGCAGCAATAATGAAAATAACCATATGTATTTATTTTATTTATTTATATATATATTTATATAGCGCACTACTACCCAAGGGCGTCTAGGCGCTTAGCAGCTAAACACACAAATGCACCAGAGTAGGAACCCCTCTTAGTTTTTGCCTCTCCCTTCCCTGCTCCTCCTTTCCTTATTCATTGCTTTGCTGACCCTTTCTGAAACATTTCCCCCATTTTAAAAACTTTTTATTCCATCATATTTATGACTAATTCATTTTCAAAATGTTCAAGTAAACCTTTTAAAGTGATAGTTTTGCTAGCATATTTAAAATTATTTAGGTTTTGTTCTTTACTTGTGTAAACAGCATTTTCTAGTGATATTACTAAATAAGTGCTCTTTCTTCTATTTGGAGCCTGCCGGACAAGGGGATCATGAGAACAAGGTTCGTTGGGACAGGAACAAGTGGCTGCTGGAGCGATTGGTAAGTCTAGAACCTATCTTACTGACAACTGATACATTTGTCTTTGCCTCTCTGACATTTAATTTAATGGGTAGAAGAGGTGTGCTGCTCAATGCCCACCCAATACCTACCACTTCCCATCTTGGCAGGGACCACATTTCTCCCACGACTTTATCCTAACTTTCTTCTTGTACCATGCCTTGCAAGGCACCACCTTCTACCTTCCGGTTAACCACCTGGGCTGTCTCAAGTCAAACCTAACACTAGTGTGAGGAGCACCAGAGAGCCGGCCTTCAAGATGGCTGCACATATGTGAGGTTTCTTGGGCCAGAAAGTCTAATCTGTCATGAACCTATGCTGTCAGCCATCAAACAAGTAATCAGCAACAGATGTTGAACATTGGAGACTAATGGGGTGTTGGCTCGAAAAAGTAATGCAGAAAATGTGACTCAAAGCCTTCATCACAGCAAAGAATGGTGAACCTGGATGACACGCAAAAGGGTAGGTGACATTGGAGGACTGCGGAAGAGACTGCAACAGCGAGGAAGCAGACAGTGAAAGCGGAGGCTGCCCGGCCGACATCGTAATCAGGCCCTAAGAGTCTTATGGGCTGATTATGATGGGAAACGGGACCGCCTGACATGCTGTTGGCGGTCCCGTAAGAGGCATTACAATGCAACTGCCACCAAGGCGGTCGCAATGCCTATGTTTTGCATTGTGGCGGGTGCTGCTGGCTGCAGCATCCGCCGCAATGCAAAACAGGGACACCTGACATATCCCTGCACTACATGGCAGGCTGCCACATGGTGCAGGGATATGTAGGGGACGCCATAGGTTCACCCCAGTGCCCATGTACCAGCCCCACGGGATCGGGGGGCCCGCTATGGGCCCCCAAATCCATTTCCGTCAGACGTTTCATGGCGGGTTGACTGCCGCAGAACGACCGGCGGAAAGAGATATTGTAATCCCAACGGCGGTGCCTGACAGGCACCACCGCCATTCTGGGGATGGAGAGCGGTCCGCCAGGCAATCAGAATCATTCCAACTGTTGGAACCGTGGCGGTCGGTCATTCCGACCGCCACACATCCACCCGCCATTGTAATATGGCAGGCAGTAAACTTGGTTACGATGGGGGGGAGACCGCCACCGACAGCCTGTCGGTGGTGGTGACCTCGCCATCGTAATTAGGCCCTTTAATTTTACACTAGATTTTAACACAATTTTTTTCGATTCCAAAGCTTTCCCAAAGAATACAAAGCAATGAAAGACTCATGTTTAATGAATACTAAATGCGCTTTAATGCATGTTTAATGGATTATCTATTATCGATTATCGATATTTGGAAACAAATTCTTAAATCAGTTTTTTTAAATTATTACTCTTTACCATGGAAGTCGGCTGCAGAACCTTTAACTAATATGCATTTCTTAAATAATACAGTAGCCTTAGCAGGATTTATGGGAGCTGATATTAAATATATTAATTAACAAGAATATTATTGGTCTAGTTTGTGCTGCATTTTAAATGTATTTTAAATTCTCTCTCTCTCTCTCTCTCTCTCTCTCTCTTGCTGTACACACACTGAGCATCCTTTTTTTCTTACTGCCACATTGGTGTTGAGTAGAAGCCTAAATGTTTTAGTCATATTCCAATTATATTTTGTACGTCTAGCTCTCATATACCCTCACCCATCACACCGCCAGTCTCTACATCACCTAAAATGATAACCACACAATGATGGCTATCACACGCGGCATGAAAATACTTTCCACACAGAGGTGTAGATGCCTGTGCGTGTGGTGCTTGCGCACTGCAGCACAATTTAGCACTGTGAATGCAGGTATTTTGAGTGGTAAATAAGCAGATGTTATCATTTTTGCCGCATTGCACCACGCGGTGCAATGCGGCAATCGTGTATGCAAAAATGTAGTAACTCCAATAACCAAAAAAATTGAATACAAAAATAAGAACTTCAAATAAAAAAATGTGTGAATCGTATGGAAATATAAACACCAACACAAAGTGCAAATTACATGTCACATAGCCTACGGCTCTAAATCTGCACATTTGTGAATTGGCCTCCAGAAAACATTTATATTTTTTTTCAGTAAAAACAGAAACATAGGTAAGCAGTCTATGGTCCATGGAGTAAGGTCGTTTCAAATGCAGCACAGTCATGAGTTAAATTGGCAGCAGCGGTTGCGATTTATAAATGAACCTTGGTGAATTTCTGCAAGCACTTGCACAAGGACGCACTAGCAGGCGAGCAGACATTTATCACTGCAAAATGGCTGCTCAGGCACTGATGCATTTCTTGTAAACTTAAGTCTTAAAGAACCTGAACACACCGTTGAGTAATTGCTTCAGTGTCTGAGGACACTGAGTTATGTGCAGGAGGAGGGGGCATGAATATTCTCCAAACATGCCCTGGCGGGCTGTAAGACCGGGTGCATATATCAATCCGCAAAATAGGTCTTTAAATGACTAAGAATGGACCAGTTTTGTTGGCCACTAAGATGCCAAACGAGCCATAAATATTATATGCAAACACGACAAATGGCTTTCCACAGCATAAATCACTGTGTAGTCTCCTCACTTCTCAATAATGGAAATGGTTTTCTGAATGAATTTGTGTCTATAATATTTCATACTGTGTAGTTTCCTCACATTTGGTTAATGGAAAGATTAGTACAGTATGGACAACTGGTGAAAAAAGAGAACCCATTCAAATATACCTGAAAATGTGCCTAAAAAAAAGGAAGAAAATCCTGTTTTTTCCATTATGTTACCCTTACACCTAATGTTCGTGGGGCCTATGTACAAAGGCATTTTGGAGTACATAAGTAGTACTCCTGCAGTACTTTTTACTTAGTATTTGTGAATTGCCTCTAAAAAATCCAAAATGGAAAAAAATAGGAATATTCAGGGAATGGTCATATATAGTTAATAAAACTAGAAATGACTGTGCTCTCTCTCTACTTTTTACTACTTATATGGAGCGGGACCGTTCTGAGCCCATTCGCTAAGAAATGCAAGAGTGCATAAAAAATACTCTTCTCGTACTACTTCCCATACTCATACATGCTTTTGTGAATCGGCCCCTTAATATTTTTGTGAACCGCATCAAAAATACACTTTCAGTGCATTTTTTTGTTGCTAATTTTGTAAGGTTTCTACTTACCTGGTCTGTCCCTCGTTTTGAGAATAAATTTCACAACGAAAACATAGAAGGATACATAAGAGGATGAAGATATCTGTGGTCGGTCCCTCAATTACAGACGCAACAGTGAAAAGCAGCATTTACTTTTGCTTTCTGCTGGCAGTTTTACGTGCCAATTAATCTTGCCCTGTACTCCAACATCGTATGACCTTTTACCCTGAATTTTCTCAGGCGGTCATGTCACAAGACCTTAACTCTGGTGACATCACACTAAGTCACATTGCTGAATGTTGGAAGGTGGGTTATTGGAAGTGGTAGGTAGGCACCTAACACCTGCAACAAGGCCGCCAACACGGTACTGGGTCTTAAATAGGGTCTCTATAAATTAGTCCCTTGCTCAACCCCTGGTAGCTGACACAGACCAATGAGGCTTAACTTAAAAAATAGACATATAAAGCATTTAAAAACACCAATACAGTAAATAGGTAAGACACAACACACAATATATAATTCCCACACAAATTTTTAAAAATAGGAAATATTTCTATCTTTAAAATGACACCAAAGTCATGAAATGTAGGAAAACAGAGATATGAATTGTTAAAGAATAAACACTTTTTAGTGCTTAGAAACCAAAAGCACCTCTTCTGGACATCTGGTCGCGCTTGACTGGGACAAAGTCAAAGATTGAGGCAGACCGCAATGGCGCCGTGCTCGGATACCCCACACGGTAGGCCTCGGTCAGAATTTGATCTTAGGACTTAGAAACCTTTTGGGAACTTTTTCCACCAAGGGTCCTCACTGCTCTCCATCAGTCCATATTTGGTGAGGTTCGCAGCTTGACTTTCAGGGAGCTCCCAGTCAAACTCTGGAAGTCAGACCTCCAGAGCTCTTCAGCAGGACAAACCTGGAATCTGTGCCGGCTCGCGGTTAAAGATGGCTGGCTTGGCTCTTGCGGTAGGGCTGGTCACCTCCTGGAGCTTTTGCCAAAAAGTTTCCCAACCTTTCCCAAACTTTTGGAGGTCCTTCCAGAAGGTCTCCTGGTGGGTTCCAAGGGTCCAAAACTCAAATCCAAGGGTCTGAAATCTCATAGATGGTCCTTGGCAGTCCTGGACTTCACTTCCCACAATGCACTTGGTCAACCCCTTAAAACTCCCCTGGACGCACTCCAGGAGGGGGACTCTGGCTGGAGAAGGATCAGTTCAGCTCTGTTAACCTGTAGCTGTAGCAAGTCCACTCCTTACTCCTTCTTGAAGCAAGGCAAAGTCCTCAGAGTTGCAGTCCCGGATAGTGCAGCAGGCACAGTTTTCACCAGGCAGCCCCTTGGGTGCAGATCAGGATTACAGCAGGACAGTCCTCCTTCTTCTTGCAGTTTCAGGCAGCAGAGCTGAGAGGCTCTGCACCTCTCAAATATTTATCCAGTGTTCTCTGGCGACAAGCAGGGGAGCACCCCTGTCCAATGAGGTGCAGGGCAACAGCCGAAAGCATGACAACTTACTCCAAAGTTTGGCATAGTCTTGTCCCAGAAAGCACTATTCTCTCAAAATCCATCATGGCTGAATTATCAGCAGAGCAGCAAGAGCTAACTAAACCAAACTCAGAGTATGCCTTATTTCCATAAACTCCCCCACTCACATCTGTGAATTCCTTCCTTAAGTCTTCATCAGGCAGGGAGAGGGGGTGGCCCTGGCTGACAGGCTTGCTTGACCTGTTCTTCCTTTGAAGATGATGCTTTATGGTCCAACCCCCTGCTCTGGCATGCCTGTGACCCACAGAGCTCTCTCTTTCAGATAGCCTCTGCCTGGCCAGGCCACTTATCTCCTAATCAAGGCAGCCTGGCTAATCCCCTCAAGGCTCACCAATCAGGGAAGAGTGCTAGAGGCTGGATTTTGGCTTACAGGAAAGAAAATCTTATAACTTATTTTATGTACAAGTTATGATTAATTCAACAATGCCAAGTAGCTGGATTTACCAATACCATTCAGTTGAGTCTTTGAATTATATTTTGTACACACTCCTAGGAATAGTTATGCGTCCATAGCATATTGCTGTGTTAGCCTATGAGGCCAACTATCTTCAAGGGAAAAAATGAAATGTGCAATTTCTTCCTCACCAGGGTTTATAAAACCTCATTTATGAAGCCCCTCTTTATAATGGCAGGACCCGCACGCCTGGAACACCTAGGGGAGACCTGTGGGGTTCCTAATATGGAAACATGATTTAGGTTACTACTTTACAATGCCCATAGCACCAAAACCAACTTTGTAGTGATTTTGTTACACTGGTGAAAAATAACATGTGCAGTCTTTACTCACCAGGGTTTGTGAAACATCTTTTATAGATACCCTGCTCATAGTTACATGACCCCCCACCCCTAGAACACCTAGGGGAGATCTTGGGGGTACCTAATATGTACAAATAAGGTAGATTATTACTTTTAAAGTGCCCATACTACCAAAGCTGAGTTTGCAGTGAATTTTACTTTTAAAAGCAGTGCTACAACACAGGGCTGCATATAAAATGGGCCCAGGCTCTCAGCAGTTCACACATGCAAGTGCAACAAAGGCTGTTGGCCTCTAAACTGCCAGGCCCTATTATAAACAAGGGGGCAGATTTACAAGCCCCTTGCGCCGCCAGTGCATCACATTGCGTGATGCACTGGCGGCGCAACCTGCTGCGTGATATTTACAAGCACACGTAAAGCCACCCAGCGTGGCTTTACCTGTGCTTATTAATATCGCCCCTTTTCATGCGACACTTTGCGTGTTAGGGGCGTGACATGGGTGTTGCTGTGGGTGTTCCCACGCAACACCCATGTCCGTGCTAGCAGAGCCCAGGGCACAGTCAGAGTCAGCTACCACCAGTGTCAGTCAGTACAAAACAAATGGGGGGGGGGGGGGGTGCAGGCAAAAAGGGTGACTTTCTAACACTGAAATTCCATAGTTTCAAAATAACAGCATGATTTATAAAAACACATAACACCTACACATGGTGTTAAACCAATCCTAGTGATCAGGCAGCAGTGGCACGCACTCCAGCCTGAGGCAGTGTTTGTCTTCTGACTGGGGCGGATCATACCACTTGCAGCTGTAATGGGGAAGGGCAGACTTTCTGATAGAGCCCTTTTGAAGTCTGTGCAGACAGTACCCGCTAAAGTAGCAAGTTTTCACACCAGATTCATAGGACTATTGTTTACATAATTATCAACTGCTTGTATTCGGAAATACCAACCAGCTTACTGTGGGGACAGCAGCACATGGTATGGACATTAAGAGTATTGAGGTTTTCTGACTCCTGCTTAAATCAGATTAACGAATCACCCCTTCCGAGGTCAAACAAAGTGGTGTTTTAGAGAAAAGTTGTTTAACTGTGGCCGAATGGCCCCAAACTGTACACTCTTTTGTGGGCAAGAGCAGAACCCCTGTTCGTAGTGGCAGCAGTAACACACCTCTGCTTCATTCTCTTCCTGACCACATATCTCCTACCCACTAATGCATTAATTCTCGTCATTGCTTGCCGGGTGTAAATATGTACAAATGATAAATGTATGTTCCGAAATACCGACGAGCTTACTTTGGGGACAGCAGCACATGGTGTGGACATTATGAGTAATGAGATTCTCTGACTCCTGCTTCAATCAGATTAACAGTTCACCCATTTCGAGGTCAAACAAAGTGGCGTTTTAGAGAAAAGTTGTTTAACTGTGGCTGAGTGGCCCCAAACGCCTTTCACAACAAAGTGTTGCATCAGTTTCCTGGTACAGCTCAGCATTCTCCCCTTACAGTGCATTGTCACAAAAGATTAAACAGGGCAGGCGCCGTCCTTTTTCAGCACACCATTCTACAACTGGTCTTGCTGTTCTGCGAAACGATATTCAAGTGTGTATTGGGAGTTTAAAAACTGCTCTAGTAAAAAATAAAAAACCGCGACAGCAAGGAATTCTAGTAACAAGCATACAAGATTTGGACACCGATGGTCAATTTTATGAAATTTATAGCCTTTTTAAATGTTTTTCAACTCCACATAATTACATTATACTTAATACCACATAAACACAGCCAGCATAAATCCACTCTATGCCACATAGCAACAATACACATAAATTCACTCTACACCATGCCACATAATTCCCCTCAACATAATTTCACTCAACTTCACATAGTTCCACGCCACACAATTCAACTATACACATTTCCATTCCATGCCACATAATTCTACAACAAATCACATAATTCCACTCCACAATTCCACTACAAACTATATATATCCAATCTACACCATAAAATGCCACATCATGCGCAAAATTCAACACCACACCACGCCACACAATTCCACTGCACCACATGCCATTCTACGACACACAAGACCACTGCACATAATTACACTCCATGACATATAATACCACTCCACATAATTCCAGTACACTCAATACCACATAATTACTATCCACATATTTCCACTGCACATCATGCCACATGTTATGTTATGCTATGTTATTTCGAATTTATAAGGCGCACAGCTACCCAAGGGTTTACCGGCGCCGCCTGACAGGGACCAAAGAGAGAAAAGGAAGAAATCTATTGATTGAACAGCCAAGTTTTCAATGACTTACGAAAGTGGGCAAAGATGGTCTCTTTCCTTAATGACAGAGGAAGGGAGTTCCACAAAGCGGGGCCCAGCCAAGAAAAGGATCTGCCACACATGCGTGACAATCTGTGCCTAGGAACCGTAAATTTAACTTGAGTGGATGAGCGAAGGGGACATGACGGGACATATTGGTGGACAATAGTGTTCAAGTATTCTGGGGCCTTGCCAGTTTTAATCTTGAACATATATGTTAAAGTTTTAAATTTGATGCAGTTCTCAACTTTAAGCCAGTGAAGTTCACGTAGAGAGCTTGAGATAGAATCAGTTCTCGGAATGCGGCAAAGTAGGCGGGCTGCGGCATTTTGTGCAACTTGTGTATCACATCCTTATTGGCTCCTAGAAAGAGGATGTTGCCATAGTCCAGGCGAGAGGTGACAAGAGCCTGGACTACAGTTCTTTGAGTAGAAACTGGCAGCATCCACAAAATTTTCCTGAGCCATCTAAGGATGCAGAAGCAGGTTGCAGCCACCTTTACCGCCTGGTGTTTCATAGAGAGCTGGTCATCCATAATGAAACTCAGATTACGGGCTTGGTGGGTAGGCTGAGGAAGGGCACCCAGTTCAGGTGGCCAGTGTTGGGGACCCCAAAGCTCTTTATTATTCCCCAGTATCAACACCTCGGTCTTCTCCCCGTTAAGTTTTACACATAACTCCACTCAACACCAAACAATTCCATGCCACACAATTCCACAACAACAATTCCAATACAACCTACATACATCCACCACACTCCATAACACATAGCTAAAAGGCAACACCATTATCTCTCAGATTGCCAAGACCTATTGGCTGTGCCAATGCTTGTTTCATAATGTGCTATGGCTACCCACATAATCAAAAATGACCTCCATTGTGCCAGGACCAGCATTTTGTCATGGGTGTTCTGTTAGGCCAAAAATTGCATACAATATACCAGAGGCAGAATTTTGCAAATAATGCCATCTATAACAGTGGATGACATTATGTCAAATATGAGCTCAGTATGTCGGGTCCAGCATTTTGTAACAGTTGCCCCTCTCATATGTCACAGTTGTCCACCTTTATGACAATAATTACATTCAATGTGCTTATGCCAACATTTTACCATGGTTGCCCCATGCCAAGAATTTCCTCAAGTATGCCAGCTCCAGCATTTTTCCTCTGTTGATTTGCGTGACAAGAATTAATTCTAGTTTGCCAGTACCAGTATTTTACCATTATGCCAAGGACTACCTCCAGTACTAACTACCTCCAAGATGCCAGTACAACTATTTTACCATTATGCCAAGGACTACATCCAGAACTAACTACCTCCAGTATGCCAGTACCAGTATTTTACCACTATGCCAAGAATTAACCCCAGTCTGCCAGTATTTGGTCACAGGGGCCTGTCATGCTAAGGATTGTCAGCACCAGTATTTTGCCATGGGTGCCTCTATAAGACAAGAATTACCTTCAGTATGCCAGGGCAAACAGCAGACTCACAAGCATGATGCCATATCTCACTCATGCTCACTTAGATTCACTTACACTTATACTCACTCACTCACTCACTTTTACTTATTAATTTTCACTAATTGCACTCATTCATTGTCACTCACTCTTTTGCTCTCACTCTTAGGGCCTGATTACGATGTTGTTAGGAAACGGTCCCGAATGAATCGGTTCCGGAATAGTTTCCAAACGAATCGGGTCCTGTGAGTCTGGATGACCGATTACGATGCTTCCAAACATCGTTCGGTCAGACTCGCATTGACTTCAATGGGAGCCTGTGTTCCGAACAAGAACACAGGCTCCCATTGAAAAAAGGGTTGGTTGGGAAAAACCTTGCACCCTGTGGTGGGCACCTCATGCTGCCTGCCACATTGGGCATGGTTGGGAAGAGGGGTCCCATAGGTACCCACACAGTATGAATGGGGGCCCGCAACAGGCACAGCGCTACAGTCCATCATCTCTTTGTGTTTACTTTACTCCCTGCAGCCCATCCAAAGCGTTCATATATTCTTCTGTCTGAGAGGGGTTTACAGTTGCCATAGGGGTATATCACTTTTCATAAAATTGATGAACTCCTGTACAAAAGCATTGTTGCCCCCAGCAATCTGCCCCAAGGCCAGCCTCAGGAAGAGTATGCAGGGGTGGCTGGCAGGTAGCTATATTGGTGGGGCGGGCAAATGAGTGGTGGGTGTGTGCATGCAAGCAAAGCGAGTGGCTACAAAGAAAAAAAATAAAGTCACTTACCTTGCTTGATGCACGTCTGCCATCCTCCTTGCTCCAGTCCCTCGGCTCCAGCCAATTCCAATAACCAATTAGCCAGCATGAGAGAAGTGCCAGGATTGGATGGAGCGGGCTAGCTGGACCTTCCTTCAGGCCCTGTAGACCTGTGCTTAGTCTAAGACAGCTGAGCGGAGAGCTTCAAAATACGCATGTCACTTTGGCTGGCGCAAGACAGCCGGCCAAAGTGGCAAGAGCACGTTGGAGCATCCAGCCAGTCACTGCTCCTGTCTTCTGTTGCCAATCGGAAGCAGAGGAGGACACGCCCCCATGTCTCCCAGCTAGGGAGACATGGGGGCGTGGCACGCAGCATGAAAAATAAAATGGCAATTAAATCATTTCATTGCCATTTTATTTTTCACATTAAGCGCATCTGCAGTGGGCGGGGAGGTGACGCTTCCCACCCTCAAGCAGAAACTGCCGCTGAGTCTATGGTGTTTTGTTGACAGGCTTTCCCTAGCAGCCATGAGAACATCCTGCTCTGTCTCTCTCCCTCACCCTATCTGTGTGCTGCACATTTTGTACCCAAATGTTTGATTTCTTTATCCGCCTTCTTCTTGAATCATAGGTGGGCTTTAATATTATCTTTGAGTGTGTAGGGTTGTGTACTATTTAATAGTTCAACTCTAATTCTGGTAGGGTTTTGTGAAGCTTTTCCATTTGAGTGTGCAATGATCGAGGACCGCAGCTAGCTTAGTCATCATAACCCCTGTTATGCATACTGCATCCCCATTGGCCACAGAGGGAAAGCTCCATATGTGCTGCAGTTGCATGAGTTTGTTAGCTCTTATTGTAAGTTTGACAGGGGAGTGATCAGATAGTGTACGTGGTAAATACTCCATTTCACTGACCCATGGCAAACCCTCTGAGGAGGTGAGCCAAAAGCCAATAGACAGGTGTGCGTTATTCACGGAGGAATAGAAAAAGTTTACCCTACCATTTTCCCTCTTTTTCCTTCCACCATAGCGCATGCCATACATCTCCAGCATTTGATGCTGTGCTTTCGTAGATCAATGGTGATCTATTCAGCGAGGGTTAGTGCTACCTATTAGAGAGTGAGGTTAAAATTTTCACCCCATATAATGTTGTGGGCTTGTGTTGTCTACAAATCCCCCACAATACTCTCTGTGCTCCAGGCTCTGACGTGTCTCCAGCCCTCGGGCCTCTCCATAGGCCAAGGCCATCGCTGGCCACCGCAAGTCCCTCTTAGTGCCCAGGAGATCAAAAGGACTTTTCCGCATGCTTGGTGGTTCAGGAAAGTAAAGTGAATGTGTTCCCAGCAGTGAGAGCTGGGAGACCATTCATAGTGGCACGTTTTTTCTGGAAACTGGAGCTGGGGGATTAGCATGCCTTAATTAGGCAGCCATCTTGCACGACAGTGGCCACAACTCCTATCCCCATAGCTTTTCTTCACATGTGGTATTCCTTGAATGATAAACGGGGTTATCACCCTGTTAACTCCTCCCATCATTGCTATTCACAAACTCACTTGTGGAACCATTAGCCTTCATTTGCCATAGTAAAGATATCCGGTGCTTTATATTCTTTGTGCCAATGAAGTCATAATGTGTAAAGACAGTAGAACTATAGCTGCCATCATACTAGTGGTCCACTGGTGTGCTAATAGCTGTCAAACAGCAAGTTTGCAAGTTTACATTTTAAATATTTCTCTTTGTTTCAAATTGGATCAGTAATAGAAGAGTGAACATAAGCACCTTGGCCTCCTCTTTGGCGAGAGGTCGTTGTGCCCTATACCTGTACCTGGTCAAATTGCCACCCACAGACAATGGTACTTTGTGTCGTTTGTTTGCCGAAGAGAAATAAACACTGTGTGAGCACTTTTGCTTTATTTTGACTTGTATAAAATTCATAGAAAAACGGAAATGCCAGTGTTTAGAAACAGGAACTTACAAGTTTGTGAAATGACAAACAGAGAACTGTGGAGCCAATACAACAGATTTACAGCTCCATTTTGTAGGGTCTGTTGACTCTCCTTTCAGTGTCACATGGTGATTAGTGTTGATGAGATTGCCAACTTCTTTGTAATTACACCCTACCAGGTTCACAATGAACTTGTTTTTCTTCCATGTCCTATAGATTTTCACAAGGTACTCACAGAGTTCTCGTAGTTTCTTAATTGTATGAAAAACTTCTTTAAAGTATGAATCCACTACACAATGGCAATAGTTTCTGTCTGCAACCACTGCAGCTGGGGCAGCAGAATCAGCCAAATGCACTTGTAAATGTGTGACAGTGTCTTATGGAGTTCTCAGCACTGGCCTTGAGTTGCAACATAAAATGTGGCAAACATCTAAGGATGTCCCCACATAAGGATGTGGTGCATCTCAATAGGCGTTGTTTAGGTACCTCTAGCTCCAGAGTGTCCTCCAGAGACCAGCACAAATGCCTATAAGGACCAAACTATCAATTTCAGATGCAAGTTGGCCAGTAATTGTAGATGGAGGTACCAGGGCAGGAGGTACCAATTCTGGACAGTATCCCCACGCTATTTACCATCCATTATGAGTTTCCGGGCCTTGAAACACAGATTCACTAGTCCACATCTGCATATTTTACCTGATTCTGATCCTGTTTTTGTACTTAATTTCCTCTGGCTTCTACCAGAAGGAAAACGTGTGCAGAAAGTCTTTAGGGTTTACCGAGTGGATTCCTGCCGATAGTAACATTTGTAAACAGCGGGGCAGTATCCCTACCCCCACCCCCGGGATTCCACTCTGCCTGATTCATAATAGGGCCATTTGTGTTGAATGTTGACTTCTAAACCTCGTACTTTTCAAAAGTGGAAATAGTGCATAGATTGTGACCTTTTGGCCTTGTATTGTGCATAGTTTAAACTGCCAAATCAGAATTTGGGAACTTTGCGTTCGCTCATAAGAAGACTCAGTGCAAATTAATTTGCACCTTGTTGGAAATTACCATATTTTGCATCGTGCATCCCCAGATTTTTGCCTTGACTGTAATTACTTCCTTGAATGTAATTACTGGCTGTAGCCCTCTGTACACTTACCCCTGCTAACCAGTAGCAATGTGCCCACACTTTCAACATGAAATTAGCATATCCATGATTGGCATCTTTAACTTACTTATAAGTCCAGAGTATATGGTACCTAAACTGTACTCACTGCCTGTAAGTTAAATGTTACCAGTGGGCTGCAGCCCACATTGTGCCACCCACTGCAGTGCTAGGGCAAACATGACTGCAGTCCTGCGATGTGTAGCACAGTGGGGCTGGTTTAACTGCAAATTAGACCCGTCAGAGTAAACCCTTTTTGACAGGTCTAGACCCTCCGTCTGAATATTATTGTCACCCCTAGGTAGGTTACTGTCCATTAAGGCAGTGTCCATTGTTTTTAATAATAGGACATGTAAAGGTTTAATGTTAGTCATGCCCTTACAGTGAAAAGGCTCTTTTTCACTGTAGGATGGCTATCCGTTTCATAGAAAATCATTGGGATACAATCTCTGCATAGGAAACACCTACCGAATTAGTTCTTGGATTTTTTAAAATATTTATTACAAACCCAATTAATTTGCTGAATTTTTAATAAATATTTTAGAACACAGTTTTAAAAGGTTGCCTGCCTAAAGCTTCTACAAGCCCTTTTGCTTGATCTTCCAGCTGTCACCCAGGAGCTGAATAGCCCCTTCATGAGATGTGAACTTGCTCCCAGAGACCTGTGAAGAGACCTGTCAGTTGGATCTGTTCCCACTTGTACCCAGGACAAAGATGTGGACTCCAACGTTCAGTTGGCTGACCGCCTGTTAAACTACAGTTACACAGCAAGCTGCTAGAAGCTTTCTTCCTGAACAGTGCAGCTGGCCAGTTCCAGCTGGACCTGCCTTGGACCCTGCTGGTGACTTCTGCTGGAGTAGGTCTCCCTCCCTCCCCCCAAGAGCTGTACCTGAGGTCCTGGAACCTTCGCTGTGCCAAAATGTACTGCTCCTAATGTCCTGAAACTTTTTGGCTCCTAAGAACTCCGAAGGAGTGGGGGTAACCTGCAAGTCTATCCCACAAAGGTGCATTGCCGTTGTGCCAAAGATTCAGGATGGTTCTGCTCTGTGCTTTTCTGCTGCAGCAAATTTGTTTCAGTGGGATATCGCGGAGAGGGTATCCAGCCTCAAGGACTCCTCTTCAGCTACAGTTTGCAGCCCACTGAGGAATCCAAACTTCAAAAAAGTGATTACGTCTGAAGGTAGAAATCTTCACCGGGCGAGGAGCCCAAAGTATTCATCTGGTTAGGGACCATCCTGGGTGCGAGTATTGAATTTCCCACCAAAAGTAAACAGTTTCACCAGGACCTAGTCCAATGGCTGTCCTGCTTCAAAGAGCCCTTCTCGGCCACAGCCTTCTGCCCTGCCCCAATGAGGATTTTTGTCTTCCATTTCAGAGATTAAGGCCCTCATTTCAAGTGCTAGGCAGGGAAGGTGATTATTATCGCAATTTTTAAAATCTGATCCCAAGAGGATCAGAATTTTGAAGGAGTGATTATTGGTGTTTGGACAGAATATCAAAAACAAAAATATTGTGGGACAAAACATTGTGTGAAGAATATTGAGGACAAAAATATTGTGAAGGTAAGTTTCTATGCACCTTGACAGTATACATATCTTCAAGGTACGTAGATGTGGAGTTAAGAAAAGTAAATCAATACTTACCTATTTGCACTTATATTCTCGATATTTTGATCCTCAATATTTTTTACACGATATTCTGTCCACACAATATTTTGGTTTCTGATATTCTGCTAGTGATCTGGGAAAATTATCACTGACTACAAGTTGTGCCCTTCAAAATGAGACATAACATGCAAAATCAGTATTTACACACCGAATTCCGTATGTTTTGCCTTTTTTACGTGTGCCCCCGAGAGATTTAGAGAGGCTTGACCTGCAGGAATTTATCAGCGGAAAACTCTGAGGGTGCGAAAAGGATCACACAATTTGTGCACACTTACAGAGGGATCGGAATTTAGCCCTGCACTTGTAATCATGGCGTAAGTCAGAATGTAGAACTTCTTACGAGGATGAACCTGGTTTCTGTATCCGATCCATGCTCCACTGCCTTAAATTGAACCTCGGTACCAGTCTTGGCTTTTAACGTTTATTTGGGTCATTTTTATTTAGAGCTTTAAAAATGTAAATCTCTGGCTCCCCTAATTGATTTTTTGTCATTGTGGTGTCATTTTGTTCAATACATAATTCTCTATTTTAATAAATTGAAGTAGGGTTTTAATTGTGTTGTGTTTTACACTGTTTAACTGTTTTGGTATTTTACACATTTTCTCTGTGCCATACCTAAAAGGGGTTGGGCTCAGGTTTAAATTACTGAAACCTTTACTGGACCTAGCAAGAATAGTGACATTATTACTTGTGGTGGACTACCATCCACCCCAACTAATTTTGCACTTTCTTGCGAATACTATTTCAGCTTGGTAAAATAGCTTTTCAGCATGAAACTCCCTTTTAAATGCCTCGCAGTCCGCACTTGATTCACCAGTTTTAGAGAGTCGCTGTCTGAAGCTCGTCAAGTAATGAACACGGCAGCTATTCCCGCCACCAGCTGCAGCTGGGAGTGGCTGCCCCAGGGGGGACTGAGCCTAAAATCCACCGCTGAGAAAGGCAATAACAGGGGTGCGTTGCTGTCTAACCTGCCATATACAATGAAACAATCAGACATGACAACAAAGGGAACTGCAGAAAGCACCAGAGGCAAAAGATGTGGTGTAATTCATCCTGGCTTCAGTTGCAATGCCTGCCTCCAGTTCTTCTTTAATTTCACTAAAGGATAAAAAAAAAAAACGCTGAGAAATGTGACTGCTAAGTAACTCCTGAAACTGCATAATCTTCTTGTGCTCAAAAACAGGACATGATTTATGAAGTGCAGGCAGGAATTTCATGAACTCTCCCGTCCCTCACATATCCGTGCCCCCTTCAAAGAGACATCAATAAAAGAAACAGCGTGTACACGATTCCCACGTTCTAGCTTTAGACGGGGTGAACCGGCGACTCATTTTGTTATCTGTATTTGTCGCGTGCTTGAGTTAAATAACAAAGATCGGCTATTATTCTCCCAAAACCCGCTTTTAACTTAGGCATGTGTCAAACGATCGGCTGAAAGGAAATTATTGTTTTTAGATATCGAGTTCAATTTATGTTGTTATCCTGCTTTATATAGCGCTGACATATCAATTTGCAGCACTCTCAGAGCGCTATGTTTTTGATGTTTATTCGTTCTATAAGAATTTATATGAGGTTTTATTCATTTAGTTTTTCAACAACTCATTTCTAATCTCATAAGAATATATTGTTTCGGACAGCAATGTTGGAAGTAAATCTGTTTACCTTGGGGAGGAGTGGTAATTTAGAAAAACCCCAGTAAACCTGATAAATGCCTGCTGTGGTAATATTGCCTTCGCATTCCATTACTCCTTTTTAGGTCGCAGCCTACCAAACAGCGCAGCTCTCTGGTTTGCTAAAGGCGTCTTAGGAACATTCTGGAAGCTGCCTTAAGAATGTATTCTGCCCACTGATTACCATTCGCTTATTGGTTTGTAGCTCACGTTTGCTTGCTTCCTATTTGCTGGCTTTATTTGTGTTAGGCTGTCCACCATGTCTTTGTCCCTCCCCTGGAGCGTAGCCTGTTTACTGTATTCTTCCAGGAGTGCTCGCTTTCTGTAAACAAGCCTTTACATTTTTTTCTTATCTTTTTACATTTGGTGTGCATTCAGAGACAGAGATCAAATGTCAAGCTGTGTTCCAAGGGAGCTTAGTGTTTAATTTTCTTTCTGACTTCAAAGTGAGAGGCTTTGTCTGACAATCTGGGGGTGTGTGAAAGGAAAGGCTTTTTTCTAGTACACAACAACATTTAAATGTCTGTAAATGAACTGTGCAAATATTTCACTCTGTATCAGAATTAGGAAAGCATAAATGAAGCACATTATTTTGTAATTCTGAAGAGTGCTGGAAACAAATATTTTAATACTATCAGAACAAATCAATATACTAGGTGAGCCATTTCCACAGATTATTTATTATCTGTGTGCTGTATAGTTTTATCGGTAAAACTGTATGTCTGTGCAAATTTAATGGTCAATTCAATCGAAAATGTGTTGTCTGTAATGGCAGTGCACTGCCACGCCATGCTACTACAATCTACAACACTCTATGCCTCTCTACGCCCTTTCACTCTACGCCACCCTATGCAACTCCACTCTACGCCACTCCACTGTACACTACGCCACTTTACGTCACTCTACTCCACTCTACGCCACTGTACTCCACTCCCCTTTATGCCACTTCACTCTACCCCACTCGACTCTATGCCAATTCCCTCTATGCTGCTCCACTGTATGCCACTCTACTCTACTCCACTCTAATGTATGATACTCTGATACTCCACTCTACAAAACTCTACTACACTCCACTCTAGGCCACTCTACTCCACTAAGGACACCCCACTCTACGACAATCTACTCCAACCTATGCCACTCCACTCTACACCACTAAACTCTTGTCCACTCTACTCTATGACACTCTACGACACTCAATTCTACAACCCTCTACTCCACTCTACACCACTCTAGGCCACTCTACTCCACTATATGACACACCACTCTCTGACACTTCAAACTATGACAATCCACTCTATCCAATCCACTCTACTCCACTCCACTCCACTCCACAACACTGTATGATACTCTACTCCAATCTACCCCACTGCACTCTGACACTCTACACCAATCTGCGCTACAACACTCTAAGTCACTTCACTCTATGACGCTCCAAGCCACTTCACTCTAGGCTAGTCTACTCCACTCTATGATAATCCACACTATGACACTCTATTCTATGGGACTCCACTCTACTCTATGACACTCCCCCCACGACACTACACACTATGACACTTTATGTCCCTCTACAGCCCTCGATGCCACTCCACTTTACTACACTTCACACCACTCTAATCCACTCTACGACACTCCATGCTTCATCACTCTACTCTGACACTTTTCTCAACTCTAATCCACTCTAGCTACTTCATTCTACAACACTTTACTCCACTCTGAGACACTTTATCCCACTCTATGACATGTGACTATATGCCACTCCACTCTACACCCCTCCAATCCCTGCCACTCCACTCTCTGACACTTTACTCAACTCCACTCCACTCTACTCCACTATACGCCACTCAACACCACTCCACTCTACAACACTCTACTCCACTCTATGCCACTCTACACCATTCCACTCTACCATAATCTACACCACTCTACGCCCCTCTATGCCACTGAACTTTGAACCACTGTACTCTGCGACACTCAACTCTATGCCACTCCACTCTATGACACCCTATGCCTCTCTACTCCACTCCATTCTACAACACTTTGCTCCACTTTTCACTACTCCACTCTATGACACTTTACTCCACCCTACTTCCCTTCACTCTATGACCCTCAACTCTACATCCCCTCACTCTATACACTTCTGCTCTATGACCCTACCCTCTATGACACTTCACGGCACTCTATTCCACTCTATGACACTCTATGCCCCTCCACTCTATGAAACTTTACTCCACTCCACTCTACGACCCTCCACTCTATGACTGTCCATTCTAAGACCCTCTACTCTATGTCACGCTACACCACTCTACGCTACTCCACGCCAATCTACAACACTCTTTTCAATGCCACTCTACACCACTCTATGTCACGCTACTCTACTCCACTCAATGCCACTCCACTTTACTCCCCTCTATGACACTTTACTCCACGCTACTCTACACCCCTCCACTCTACTCTACAACACTCTTCTTCACTCAATGTCACTTAACTCTAGGCCATTCTCCTCTCCTCCACTCTATGACTCTATTCCAATCTATGATACCCCACTCTATAACTCTCCATTCTATGTAACTCCACTATATGATACTCCACTCTATGCCACTCCACTCTATGCCACTCCACTCTATGCCACTCCACATTACGACACTCTATGCTACTCCACTCTATGACACGTTACTTCACTCTACTCCACTTTATGACACTTTACTTCACTCTGCGCCACTTCACTCTACGCCCCTCCACTCTATGCCCCTCCACTCTATGACCCTCTGCTCTATGCCTCTCTGCTGTTCACCGCTCTGCTCTATGACCCTCTGCTCTACGAACCTCCGCTCTATGACACTATAGGAAACTCTATTCCACTCTATGACTCCACTCTACACCACTCTACACCACTCTGCGCCACTCTACACCAATCTACGCCATTCCACTCTAATCCACTCTATGCCACTCTACTCTACTCCACTCTACAACAAATTACTCCGCTCTACGCTATGTCACTCCACTCCACCCTACTCTACTACACTCTACGACACTCCACTCCACAACACTCAACTCTAGGACACACCACAGCAATCTACTCTATCCTACTCCACTCTACGCTACTCCTCTCTGCACCACTCTATGACACTCCACTCTACAACACACCACTCAACGACACTCCACAATACGACACTCTACTCCATAACACTCTACAATACTCCACTCTGTGACATTCTGCTCCACTTTATGACACTCTACTCCACTCTATGACCCTCAACTCTGTGTCCCTCTACTCCACTCTATGTCCCTCCACTCTACGCCCCTCCACTCTGCGAAACTCTATGAGTCTCTACAACACTCTTGATCCATCAATCAGAGTTTGTAAAGAACGGCTACTCACCCGTGAGGGTCTCAAGGTGCTGTGAGGGGGGCAGCGGATCAGACTAAGTGCTGACTTTATCCGAAGAGCCAGGTCTTGAAGTCCTTCCTGAATTGCATCAGTGAGGGTGATTTCCTGAGGTGGATGGGGGGGTGTTCCATGTCTTGGAGGCGAGGTAGGAGATGAACATTGCTCCGGTTCTGGTCTTGCGGATTCATAGGACGGTAGCCAGGGAAAGCTGGGCGATCGGAGGTGTCTGTTGGGTATGTGGAATGTGAGGTGGTGATTCAGGTATGCGGGTCCGGCGTTGTTACGACACTCCACTCCAATCTGTGACATTCTACTACATTCCAATCCACTTTACACCACTCCACTCTAGGCCCCAGCACTCTAAACCCTCCACTCTAAGGCACTCCACTCTGCAACATTCCACTCTACAACACTCCACTTAAAGACACTCTACTCCACTCTATGCCACCCTACTCTACTCCACTCTATGCCACTCTAATCCACTCTATGCCATTCTACTCTAGTCTATGCCAGCCTAGTCTACTACACTCTATGCCACTCTACTCCCCTCTATTCCACTCTGTGTTACTCTACGTCCCTCCACTCTACACCCTGTTACTATTGAAAAATACAATGTTGATGTACGCCATGATATATGTACGTATAACAATGAACTCGGATCGTTGTTGTCTAATCCACCCGATATGACCTCCCCATCAACCCCGAGCCAAACATACATGGTCAGGCAGACCCTGGGACCTAGGCCCGCAGCAACTGATTGACAGATCACACGTTGAGTGACACGTAACCCTTAGACAAATGCGCAACAGTAAAACACAGATCAATCCCACAGATAGGCAGCAACACCACAACGGTGTTAGGAGATTGGCCCCAATAAAACATGTTTGGCCGGAGGGGCATGCGTTCTCAAAATACCATAAAGCCAGATGCCACACTAAGTTAGTAACACTCAGCCAATCAGAACCCAGCATGCACACTGCAGGCAGTGATCACGTGCTCCCCATACGAGCATCTGGACACGTACCCACTGGCCCCACATTGTGTTCACGCAAGGTTGAGACCCACCTGCGCTTCTTATCAAATGACCAGATTTATGGCCCAGTGACTAGGCCCAGATTCCTGTTTTGCCAAACGCCTCTTGTCTTATCATTTTTTCAAGGTAAATTCACATTCGAGCAACATCTTGGTGAGCCAGATAGGAGAGATTGGTTCTTCAAGCTTGACTGCAGTAGAAGGAACAGGACCCCACCTGTATGGATTCACATCTGTGCAGCAAGAATGGTGAGCAGACGCCGCAATTGATTGGAAGTTCTGCTGAATCCGCAGGGCAAAGGTCCATCCTGAAACCGCTGTCAGTGGGTAAGAGACTACATCTGATCCTTAGTCCTAGCATTTGGCGTATGGCAAACTAGGAAGAAGTGTAAAAATCTAACCTGAGTGCACGGTCACTGACAGAAATCTGACATATTGCCTATTTTATGTGTCCAAGCTAAGTAGTCGCGAGGCAGCCTCAGAGGCGATCCCACGGAGGTCACCTTTCTTTTATAGTCAGCATGCTATGAAAGGTGAGGGTTGTTTAGTTGCTTGAACCACTGGGCGTGACACAGAGGGTACTCTTGTCTCTGGGTGTTATACAGGGACTGTTTGGACAGCTGGTCGAGACACAGAGGGTCCGCTTGATTCCTGGGTGTTTTACAGGGGTGGGGCCTCACCGCTTGGACCACTGGGCGTGACACAGATGGTACACATAGGCCCTGGGAGTGATATAGAGCCAGCATCTTGATCTTAATTTTTTAGTCTGAAGGAGTTTTCTTAGTGCTATCGGTCTCTTAACACTGTTAGTATCCGAAGGAAGTGAGAGGTGTTATTCGCTTGGACCACTGGGCGTGACAAAGCCAGTACACATGACCCCTCGGTGTGACATAAGGTGTAATTCGGATGTTAGGGAAAAATTTGGACCTTGGAGAGTAAGGTGCAGCTTGTGCTTGGCCAAGGAGGGCCTTTAGTTGTCGAGTCGCTCCTTCTTCTCTGCGTAAATTGTTGCTATCTTTGTACCAGAGCCGATGTTGGCAGACTATCGGGCTCACTTAGTTTTGTGTACAGCACAGAACCTCCCCTCATCATTGAACAGCATGCGCTAGGAGCAGGCTAAGAATTTTTGGACAAAGTCGTAATCTTTTTTCCGTTCTGTCCAGTTTTTTCTTTCCGCTTTTACTTCTATTATGGTTTCCAGTTGATGCATTTTTTTCTTGATGATGTGTGGCTGATAAATTATTGCAACTGTGTTCTATGTTGAATGTTATGTCCAGTTAACAATTCTATGTGCGTATGAAAAAGTTGTCATTTGTTCACATTTTCTGCTCAGCTGCTAAACAACATTTCATAATGTTTTGAATAAACCATTGCACTTTCTTACAGGTTGCTATTTATCATATGTGTTATTTTATGTACTAAGTTTGTTTGATGCATCTTTTGGCTAAGCTGAGCTTGTTGTAAAGTAGTTAGTGCCAGCATAATCCCCTGTACATATTTCCCCAGGATTATCTAAAAAGCCTTGAGAAGTTAGAGGTGTACAAGTCCCTTAAAAAGTTCCCAACCAATCATGGAGTCGCCGTTAAACCACATGCAAACTAGGTTCCCCACGCGGGCTAAAAAGCTAAATAAATTTTGCAGTGAATGGCATGCACATGCTAAGACGCATGCGTTCCACTGGCCAGAGGGGGAACATTCAACACCAACATAATAGAACACACAAGGACACACATTCAGACAAAGTATGTAGGGCAAAAGAAGGCTAGATGAGAGGCACTGTTAGAACTTTGGGCCGTCTTTGAGGTGGCCCCAATGTACAATCCTGTTCCAGAACCCACAAGCAAGGTGTCTGCACCTCCCCCACCATGCACAGGCACAGAGGTGCTCTCTCTGATGCCTGCCATCTCTGCCATTCCTGCACTGGGTTACACCAATCCATCGGTCGAAGGGGTCTAAGGACCCCCCCACCAGGCTACAAACCATTAGATCTAGGGACGGGGGTAGCCAGATCGGCATACCCAGACAATTCCGGCCTCATCCCAGTTTAGTGCTAGGATTCTCTGAAGTTCGACCCCCTCATCCATTGTATGCAACCAACCAAGCCCCAGGGGTGCGGGATGCCTGCACTCCAACCCATCTAGTAGAGCGCTCTCAGGTAACTGGAGGTTCGTAGCAAAACTGGATAGTGATAACACCAGTGGGGAGAAGGAAAGAGGTCCTAGACCTCCAGGGTCCTACACTGAGGGGGGAGCCACAGGGGAGTCTACCCCAGGGTATGCTCAGGCAGCGGAAGAAACGATAGGAAGATGACTGGAGGACAAGTTCCTTCAAAGGAGAACAAAGTGCAGCACTGAGTGAAGGAGGCATCCTAGGTAGGAGTTGGAGGAGAGGCGCGGGTTGAGAATGGAGAGAGAAAGAGGTCTTGCCTGGGAAGCACAGAGGGAGACCAGAGCGACACACCTTCCCTAGGGGAGAGCCAAGCTAGGCGCTGGATTCCACGTGAAGAGGAGCCTGAAACAGAACCAGAAGGGAAGCCCCTTTCTGGAGTGAGAACGCCGCCAGGTCATCAGCATAGGATAGGGGAGGACCAAGAAATAAGAGATCAGGGTAGCCTAGCCCAATTCAATTAAGACATAGGAGAAGCAAAATGGCACGCGCAGGATGAGAGCAGTGACAAGGACGTCTGCCGCTCCCTCCGAATGTGCCAGTCAAACAAGTAGACCCCTAGAGAGCTAGTATCTAAAGAAGAAGGCGAGGTCTTCGTGCAACCATTTTGCCTCCTGCTAGCCTGCTGGACTGAAAGGAAGGGCCAGTATGATAGACCCTGGCCAGAGGAGGAATCCTTCGAACAAGAGGACATGGCCATTGCGGAAGACCACATTCAGCATGCAGGGAGAGATCCCAGATGGAACTTATCCTTCTTGCAGGAATGCCTGAGAAGATGGGAGCGCTACATTGGAGAAAAGCCAGCGGAGCAGCTCCAAGCCTAAATTTGCCCGTTGTTACAGAAAGGCACGTCAGTGACCATCTATGTGCCGTGGACCCAGATGGACAAAGAAGGGCTCAAGACCAAACTGCCCCCATTGATGGATGGGGCGAGAAAATGGATCTCCTATTTTGAGAAAAACACCGCAGGAATAAACATAGCAGTAGGTGATGTCAAGAGTCTGCTCAGCAGCCTCATCGGAGAGCAGACCAACACAGTGTTTTCAGGAGCCCACAACCCGGCAGTCATGCTGACCAAAACCGAGCATGACGGGCCGCATTCAATTCATTCAGACATAAGATCTGGACTGCCCAGAGGGAAATGTTCCCTGACCACCCAGACATAGGAGGATTAATGGCAGAGAGCACGAAACTTGGGGAAACCATGACCAACTTTCTGGACACAGAAAGTGGACTGGACAGCGTAGTTGGATTAGACACCAAACCTTGGCGGGAAATACAGGCCTACATATTACATTGCTACAGGAAGAAACAGGAAAAGGACATGGAAAAACAGGAGCAAGCCCAAAGAGACACTGCTAAACTGGTCCAAAATAAGTTTAAAAAGACTGCCCTTGCGTGCAAATAGCACCAGTCCTGAAGGGAGCTCCACCGCCGAACTCCAGCGGGTTTCCGCCAGTCCTAGAGGCAGAGGTCAGGGGGGTGGCAGCAGCTGGACCTCAGAAAGTGCTACTACTGTCACCGAATGGGCCACATGGCAGACTGATGCCACCTGAAGGCATACCATGAGCAAAGATCGATAGGCCTGGGACAGTCCCTGCAAAATCCCCTTCCTCAAAACCAAGCCCAGCTCAACTCGAACACATCATACAGCAGTGGTAAAGTGTGCAGAGTCCTAAGGCCAGGAAAAACAAAATCAGCAAAAATGGAGGAGGGAGGCAAAAAGTTTAGGGGAAGACCACCCTAAGCCTGACAGGTCTAACAATAGGGTGACCCAGAAGCAATTCCCCTGCACACATCAACCACAATTATCTGTATTTTCTTTTAATGCCCTGGAATATATCACATTTTTAGTAATGTGGACTTTATCACACGCAGTAATTACCAGATATCATTATGTCCGATCCAAACACAAGGAGATGATGGACGGAGTGCTGGAACTTTTCAGTCACAGATCTGGGTTGAATCCATCATTGTTCTGGGACTGGGTTTGGGGTAACACCCCTCATCAGCCAGGCTAGCTTGAATCCAGTGGCAAAGTGAGCAAGGGATCCACGTCTGTGCATACCCTGCCAACTTAGGGTGAACAATGCAAACACAAGGAGATGATGGACGGAGTGCTGAAACTTTTCAGACACTCAACCCCAGTCACAGATCTGGGTTGAATCCATCATCGATCTTTAGCTCACTTCGCCACCCCAGTTCAGATCCAGCCATATGCAAATCAGTCTTGACCCTGTACCTCATGGGAACAGTCCAGCCCGAACTGCCAAGCCAGGTCTTCCCTGGACCAGAAACAAGCATCCTGGGACCGGTTTCGGGGTAACAGCCCTCAACAGCCAGCCTAGCTTGAATCCAGTGGCAAAGTGAGCAAGGGACCCACGTCTGGGCATACCCTGCCAACTTGGGCAGAACAATATAAACAAAAGGAAATGATGGATGGAGTGCTGAAACTTTTCAGACACTCACCCTCAGTCACAGATCTGGGTTGAATCAATCATCGTTCTTTAGCTCACTTCGCCACCCCAGTTGTCCGATCCCCCAGAGTTAAATTTCGGTAGGTCATATCTGCCAGAATTTAACTCTGGTAACATACAGGGAGGCATATTCATTAAAAAATCACGCAGCACAGCACAGCACAGCACAGTAAATCACCTTGCTGCGCTGCGTGATAGAGAAATGGCAGGAATGTGCCATATCTAACAATATACAGTGCATTCCTTTTTTTAATCTGCTCCGACGCACAGTGTGCTGCCTAGCGCCAATGCAGGTACACTTGCACCATGGTGCAATGGTGCCTGCGTTGTAAGCAAGATTGTTTTAATGCAGGAAGGGACACCTTCTTGCACAAAAATAATCCTGAGAGGCATTTTCCACTTTCTATGTGTGTTGCAAAATGCAGCACACATAGAAAGAGTAACGAGGAGAAAGAAAGGTATTTCTCCTTGTTACACCTCAACTGGGAGGCATAGCATTTTGACGCATTCCCAGGTCTGCCAGTATTGGTAAAACTGGGAATGTGCTAAAATCCTAGGGTGGATGCGTGGGAACACCCACGTTCCACCCATGGAACACCTCTCTGGGGCAGAGTAATGCAACGCAGCAATTTGCGCTGCGTTGCGTTACTCTAGATTTATCAAGCCACGGAAGGTCACGCAAGATATCCTTTTGTGGCTTGATAAACCTAACTTAAGAGTTGCGTCACTCTTGAACCCTATTGCGTGACGCAAGGGCGACACAAGTCTTTGATCAGTTTGGCCCGAGGTGTTTAGTGGAACATGCTCATTTAGGCGCTGTAAGCACCAAACCTGCATGCAATCCCCAAAAGCTTGCACTCAGGGGTGTAGCTAGCATTGATGCAGCAGGTGCAGTGCCCCGGCGCCCAAAAGAACCCTGATGATTGATAATTATAGCACCAGATAAATTCAGACCCACTCGGAGTGGGATTTCGTCGATGCAAGAAGTATCAGCTCCTAAACCGGCCATTTGTATGTCGCGATGCCCTCTCAGAAGCTAAGCTGGATAGATAAAAGTGCGAAGTTCCGGGAACTCCTTTCAACCACTCTCTGTATTTCACTGGAATTAAGAAGAGGAAGTTCAGAAAAGACCGGGGACGCTTGTTGTTATCAATTTCAGGCCCCAATAACACAGCTCAGCTGGCAGCTGCGCCCACTGGGAGCAGGCAAACAGTTTACATTCACAGATCACACGCAGACGTGCGATACTAAGAGACCCCCCTCTCTCCAAACACGAACCCTACGAAATGATATTAACACCGCCTAATGATCCGGAAATGTGTCAGAGAGATGCCACCTAGTGACGCTGACGGCCATTTCTCTTTTGTAGCGTCACACTCGCTGCGCCTCAGCACGCCATAATGGAATTACTGCTCATTTTGTTTTGCAGCGAGCGCCTGAATCACGGCGCTAAAGTGAGGAGCATTTGTCTACATTTGTAGGGCGCGCGCTTATTGTGTTGGAAGTACTCTGGAGGCCCAGTGACGCCACTGTAAACGAGGGAACGGTTCCATCTACAAGCAGGTGACATCAAAGCGTGTATTTTCAATTTTTATAAACATTTTTATATTTTATACACATTTATATTTTGTATGTTTATCCCACATGCTTGTATGTGTATGTAGGTACATACCTACACACACATACACAACTAGACTACTAATAAATAAACATTGCATCTAATAGTTGTTTAATCCTGTGTTTGCATTTAGCGATAATACAGTTGCACGTGTATGCTTTAAGTATTGGTGTAGAAAAAAGGAAATGCTTTGGAAATGTCTTGATCAGATTTCCGACAGAAGTTCTTAATGGAAGGTGATATGGCCTGTATTTAAAGCAGAAGGGAAGGTGGGATCAAAGGAGAAAGGCCAGCAAGAGAAGAGGTGTGTTGTAACTTATGTTTACCTGCTGCTCAGCCAGAATGAGTGTGGCGTGGAATGTTGGATGGATGGAATGTTGGATGTCTGTGAGTGTCAGTTGGGTATGGGCTGAGCAGCAGGGCGGCTGCTCCTGGTGGGGTTTTTCCTCATTACTTCATGTTAATATCTTAATAAAAGAACATAACTAATCTACGCTAGAAGACTGGACATTCTTTTGAATACAACATTTGGCGATGATTTTGAAGAAGAATCCACGTGTGCAACTTGAATGAAACTGAAAATAACCTAACAGAAACTTGAAGGAAACAGAAAATTGAAGCTCTACGAAGTCACAAGGTAAATGGAAATTAAAAGCATGTATTTAACGCTATCTGGCACCTGAACCCCACCAGTGACCCCGACATCGGTCGCCCTATAACCCAAGTGTGCCAGATTCTGTGTTAATAATGGGCAAAGTACGAGCTCCAGAGTAATTAAATATGTTCGGGGGCAAAGATCGGGCCCCGGTGTTTATCATTGAAATATATTATTCGGGGGCAAAGACCGGGCCCCGGGGAGAGGCTGTTGAGCACTCTGTGGACTTGCACTGTAAATGTGTTGATCGGGGGCAAGGATCGGCCCCGTTGTTGTCGGATGCTGTTTGGCAGGGATGAATTTCACCGTATGTTGATTCTCTGGAGGTGTCGAGTGAGGGAAAAGATTAACAGAAGGTTCTGAGGTCGACAAATCAGCATACAACGCTTCTATTATTTTAACAGCAAATGTTTTCTGAAGTAAACATGTACTGATGTTGAGTGAATCACAACTTGATTCAAGGTGTTTGATCGTTTTATCGAGGTGTGGCAGCAAGTAGTGTTTTCACCATTTTATCAAAGTGTGCCGTTTATGTGCGGTTGTGTCCACAGTAACGGATTAACTGTTACAGTTTAAAAAAAAAATCCTGCACGAGATGGACAACACACGCGCCAATTTACCTCCTCATGGAGACCTTCAGTGTCATCGTGTCACCATCTCTTCTGTGACGACTCCTCACTCCATCCGCGTCAGTACTCCTGTGTGGTGATTATGGGTGCACGTTCGTGCCGAGAACCACCCGGTTCTACGTTGATATGCGTGCCTCCATTTTTATGTGATTAGCCAAGGCGCAAACAGTTTACAGGACCTGGTATTGACAATAATGTCAATTGAAAGTTTCAGATTACTGGGAACCTTGCTGCGCGGGGATCGGCAGTGGGTCAGAGAGATGTGTGGCTATATTTTGAATAGTTAACCTTCCTGCCGACCTCTGTCAACCACATTACTGGTATGTGATATATCGTTTATTGTGAGCTGACGATTACCTTGTAAATTGCTGTGAGAATATCGACAGCATGTCCTTTAATTCAGAATGACTAAAAACTAGTGAGAGAAAAAGAGCAAACAGTCCAGAACAGAAACCAGAGTCAAGATTGAGACTAGAACCGGGACAGCAAGCCCTGATTTATTGTTTATTAAGAGCTGAAGATTACCTAGTAAATTGCTGTGAGAGTATCAGCAGTGTGTCCTTTAAATTCAGAATGACTAAAAATTAAATGAGAGGAAAAGAGCAAACAGTCCAGAAAAAGAAAACCAGAGTTAAGATTGAGCCTAGAACCGGGACAGCAAGCTCAAGAGTGAGTCAGACAACCCAAAATATGGACTATGGTCCCAGGACTGGAAGCGGGTCAGTGAGCCCATAATGGGGACAAATGTCCCAGAAACAAAACCACGACAGTGAGCGTGACTGAAAAAAAAAAGAAACAAAAGAGAGATAAGGGGTACAGAGCCCAGAGCCGGGACAGTGATCCTAGAAGATAGAATCCAGAGTGGGCGCTAGTGTCCAGAGTAAGCCCGGAACTGGGATAGCGATCCCAGAAGCTGGTCATGGAGTCAGAATTGGGAGGGGACAAAGGTCCCAGAATTTGAACCACGACAGAGAGCCAAGTCCCATAATTGGAATTGGGAGGGGACAAAGAATTTGAACCACTATTGATGTTGTGTATGAGGTGGCTGTGAAGTGTTAAGCCAAGCTTTATTGTCGTGTATGAGAGGGCTATATACTGCTAAGTCACTCATTACAAGATACTTGTTGCCGGAATGATGATGTGTGAATAAGTCACCCATTGTCTCATTTGTATCTGTGTTCGAGTTTCCCTTTTGTGGGTATGTTATAGTAGTATTCGGAATGATGATGTGTGAATAAGTCACCCATTGTCTCATTTGTATCTGTATTCGAGTTTCCCTTTTGTGGGTATGTTAGAGTAGTATTGTTTTGATGGGTATGTTAGCTAGCGATTAGGTGATGCGCTACGTTATTGAGTGCGTATAGCAGTGTTATGAGGGTGTTGGTTTGCTGATGTGTGGTGCGCCTTTACGTTGTGTTCCTTTATGCACTATTTTCAAGTCGAGCGTGTAGCGGTGTTATGAGGGTGCTGGATTGCTGATGTGTAGTGCGCTGATGTGTAGTGCGCTTTTATGTTGTGTTGTTCCCTTACGTACCGCATTCAGGTTTGTTCCCTGTGTGTTGCTCTTCATGCCGGTCTGGCCAACTGACATGATCTGTGGCATATGGGGTTTGGTTTGTTGGATGGATGGTGGTTTATATGAGTAGGAGATGTGATGTGATGTTGTTTGGATGGTGGTTTATATGAGTAAGAGATGTGATGTGATGTGATGTTGTTCTAAGTATTTACACTTGCAGGTGGCTGTGAGATGTGATGTGATGTTGTTTGGATGGTGGTTTATATGAGTAAGAGATGTGATGTGATGTTGTTTGGATGGTGGTTTATATGAGTAGGAGATGTGATGTGATGTGATGTTGTTCTAAGTATTTACACTTGCACGTTCTTCAATTCAATTTATGCATTGTATCCAATTTCTTGATGATATGTCTATATGTTATTTACCATATTGTCATTATTTTAATTGTTTCATCTAATCTATTTCACAATGCATTTGTTTCCCCTAAAGAAGGGAGATATGTTGTAACTTATGTTTACCTGCTGCTCAGCCAGAATGAGTGTGGCGTGGAATGTTGGATGGATGGAATGTTGGATGTCTGTGAGTGTCAGTTGGGTATGGGCTGAGCAGCAGGGCGGCTGCTCCTGGTGGGGTTTTTCCTCATTACTTCATGTTAATATCTTAATAAAAGAACATAACTAATCTACGCTAGAAGACTGGACATTCTTTTGAATACAACATTTAGTGTAAATACTTAGAACAACATCACATCACATCACATCTCTTACTCATATAAACCACCATCCAAACAACATCACATCAAGGTGCACCATAGCAAGGCTTCAACTAAACAAATCACAACAGACAATCAATGAAGCCATGCAGGCAAGAAAAAAACGGACAACAACTAGTAAATAGAAGATTAGCTGAAAAATACAGAAACAAAATGCACAGGTAGAAGCTCTAAAACATATATAATTTATTTAAAAATGTACTTATCGATCGAGAGCGAGAGAAAGAGAGAGAGAGAGAGAGAGACAGACGTAGGAGGTTTGATCGTAGGAGGTTTGATCACTGCCCGTTTATCAACGTGAGCATGGAAAAATGAATGCTGTAGTCTTGACTGGACAGTGAAACTACCTGAATTTTCTAATGCCAGGCAGTATTGGATACTTCACTAATAACTATTCCAAAGTTCAAGCAAGCACACAACGACCTCTGTCTGAGAGACCATCAAAAGATGGAACACAGATAGCGACCACAGCTCTGCATGAGACTTGTAGTTCAGTATAGAATCAAGCCAGAGAGTGACCAGCAAAGAACTATAAATATAGCTAGGAGGACTTACATTCAGTGGTACGCGAGGTAATAAGTGGTTTCGAATTACATAGAGGTTAGAGGAAAGTAGCGCCCAGATACCCCTATGGGTTATAGTGCTGCGCTATACAATGCTGCTTGATTGATCGATTGATAGTGGTCCTGTTACTGGTCTCAGGAGATGGATGGTTCTTTTTAAACTAAGTAACCCATAGCTATGTGAAAAACTCAGAGTATAGTGTAGATCATGTTTCCATTTTGACTAGAAGGAAAATGCCAAAACAAGACACAAGGAAGACAACAAGCCTCACTGACTACAGGGTATTTCTGCACTACCTTTAATCGAAACCCCCAAGTCACACCACTTGGAACCTTGGCGTCTGTATTATAGCAGAGTATGGAAATATGGAACAGAATACCACTACTCTTTCAAAAAAGGTGAGACAAGTGGGGGACAATTTCCATGTGATTGGCAAAGGGGCTGCTAGAAATTGATTTTGTGATCACCTCAGGAACAATTGTCCAAGTTATTTGGGGGCTCACAAACTTAATTTCTCTTTTCACATTTTTCTTCGTTTGTTTTTTCATTTCCTTTATGTTTTTTTCACTTCTCTTTGAAGGCGTTGAAAATAATTAAATAATTATAGCACACTAAATAAACAGGTTTGTGTAAAATTCAGATAAATCACAAACATTCTTTATAATTTGAGTGAACAGACATGCCCTACACTACTTTTGAGGGAACTCTAGGTAAAAGTTTATCTGGAAGTTCAATACAAGAATAACAATCGCCTTGAGATCACCACTGTGATTAAGGGTAGAGATGAAGCGGTGGGAGGATCTGATGGAGGATGAATGAGCTTGGCAAGGAGCATTCTTGCATCCATGGCCAGATATTCCAGCTGTGCACGCTACTATGAGTCCAGGACCAAAATAACATTGTTCCTATACTTCCTTCTTCAGAGCAAAATTAGAAAATAAATTCTGGAGTCGTTCCCTTTAATCAGTGTATAGTCTGTTGCGTAAAAAACATAATCCACTAAAATAATAAAATAAATGGTATCAATTGTGGATCACCTGTTGTATGCTTTTATTGCCATGCATTAACCAAGGCAGCCTATTTACGATATCCTCTACTAAAGCTAGACTAAAAACATGAAATAAACCTACCTCCCTCAGAAGGAAACAGTCTTTGAGGTGTAAGATTGAAATAATTAGCAGCGGACGCCTTCTTGAAGGTTTACAAGTTTATTTCAAAGTTTGTCCACCCGACACACGGAGCGTCCTCTCGGCCAGCCGTCCGGATAGCAACTGACTCATGCCATCCGAACCCTGCACCGACGTACGCTCCATGTGAGAGTCCCCGACCGTGTTCAAACGAACACGACTAAACATTATACATAACACAAGTATCGCGCGCTGATCGCGTGAAAGACGCCATCAGCGCGCGATGTACATACCATCAATAATACAGTATAAACACAGTATAACAACCATAACATCACCTTCCCCCTTAAAAGAAAACAAAGTAAGCAATTTACAAAGTAACGAATTAAGGTAATATGAACAGGCTCAATACCTAATAAAATCGTCAAACCTTTTTGGAACGTTTATAGTGCGACCCCTGGAAGAGCTAATGCTCCCCCTACTGTTGACTGGCTGAGCGGAAATGTTGCCCCCAACCTGACTTGCACTTGTGACTTGAGGTGAAAAAACATGATCACGAGAACTAGCAGATTCCTCAGAAACCAACCAGTGCTCCCAATCAAGTCCATCCACGAAATTTCTCTGTCTCCCTTGCAATATTCTGGCCTGTTCAGTAGAAACTTTAACTAGTTGTCTTTTGTTCCACCATCCTTTTCTTCCGACAAAAGCAGCTCCCTTACTAACCTTGCATACCTGCTCAGGCGTCAGAAACTTCGACTCCCCCTTTCTAACCTTGTCAGGTCTCTTAATTAGTACCCAATCGCCGACAAAAACATCCTCACCATCTAAATGACACCTTTTATCAAAATTTTCTTTCATTTGTAATTGTTTGGCGTGAACTCTATGACAAACATCTTTGAAATCAACCATTGATCCAGTAGACATGTCCTTCAACCAAGATGGAAACAACGTGGTATGAGCCTCTCTACCCCTTAACAATGTAAAAGGTGGTATCCCAGTCGTACAGTGAGGGGATGTGTTATAACTCCAGATTTTTTGTACAATAAATTCGCCTACATCCAAACCTGAAGCTAACGCGGTCTGAATACCTTCTTTCACCACTTTGTTACCCCTTTCAACTAAACCGTTAGACGTGGGAGAGTATAAAGCTACTTTAAGATGTTTAATGTCTAACTTTTCCAGAAACATACACATCCTTTCTGAAACAAAATGCGTGCCGTTATCTGTCACAATACTTTTAGGAGCACCCTCCAACGAAAATATTTTGTTTAAAAATGAAATGGTTGATCCAGTATCAGGGGACTCTACGAAACTGTGGTACATCCATTTGGAAAAATAATCGACTGCCAGTATGACATATTTCTTATCTTGACCAAGTGTTGAGTAAGGCCTCGAAAAATCTAAACCAATCTCTTCCCATGGGACTTTAGGAAACTCAGTAGGGTGCAAAGGCGTCTTTAAGGTCCGCCAATGCTTATCTGATAGAAGACATTCAGGGCATCTATCAATAACACTCTTAACTTGTGAATCCAAAGAAGGCCACCAGTAATGTTGTTTAATTTTCATTATAGTCTTAGTGGACCCCAGATGTCCCATGTGAGCTTTGTTAATGATAGAAAGCCGAACCCCTGCGGGAGGGACAAACTTATCGCCCCTTCGAACGATACCGTTTTCAACGGATAGTTCGTCTGACACTTGAGCGAAAACACGTAAATCACCGCTCAGACATCTAGATTCAGGCCAAACACAAGTTGAATAATTAACTACTTTTTTTAAATTGCATCGTTCTCGCAAGCTGTTTTCCAATCACCCTCAGACAACACAGAATCATACTCCTGTACTGCATCTACTAGTGCCACACACTCAATATCCTCCAATAGGGAGTCTTCTTCATCATCTTTGTCCATAAGTAACCTGGACAAACAGTCCGCTCGGAAATTTCTTCCACCTTGTATGTGTTTCACCACAAAGTTATATTCTTGTAGCTTTGAAACAATCCTCATTAGCCTGTCAGACATATTGGAAGTATTAACTTTGTTAAATATGTATACCAAAGGTTTATGGTCAGTTATCAACTCAAATTTGCGCCCCCAGATGTACATCTTAAACTTCTGAACAGCGCACGCAAGAGCTTCACGCTCAATTGTGCTGTACTGCTGTTCAAAATGTTTAAGTGCTCTGGACGCGAACGCTACAGTGAGTTCCCGACCATCCACTCTTTGACTTAGAACTGCACCAAGGCCAAAAACACTTGCATCAACAGTTATCAGTGACACACAGTCGTCTCTAAAAGCATGAAGTGCTTGGGCAGAAACAATTAACTTTTTTACATTCTTAAATGCTGTTTCTAAATCGTCAGACCATTTGAAACTATGGCCTTTTCTAAGTAATACTCGTAAAGGTTCCACAGCTTGTGCGTAACATGGTACGAACCTAGCATAATATTCTGCTAGGCCTAAGAAAGAGCATAAAGCGTCTTTATCCTTAGGTGCTTTAGCATCTTCAATAGCTCTGATCACCGAAAAGTTCGGTTTAATCCCTTGACAAGATACAGTATGGCCTAAGTATTCCAATTCCTGCACTGCGAATTTGCATTTATCAGACCTTACTGTCATTTCCTTAGATCTTAAAATTGTTAGAACACGTTTAAGAATGTCGTTGTGTTCCTCAAATGACTTAGCATAAATTAGAATGTCATCCAAATATGCTTGAACGCCCTTGATGTCATGAAATAGTGAGTCCATTAACTTTTGAAATACACTGCCGGCTGATGCTAAACTGAAGGGGAGGCGAAGGAATTTATACGCCCCGAAAGGAGTGACAAATGTTGTCAATTCTTGGGACTCTTTAGACAGTGACACTTGGTGATATGCCGATCTCAGGTCGATCAAAGAGAACCACTTAGCACCACCCAAATTTGCTAATAGCTCATGGATTCTGGGTAGTGGGTGGCAATCCACCAATATGTTCTTATTAAGCGAGCGCAAATCCGCGCAAAGTCTGACCTCGCCGGACTTTTTGCGCGCGACCACGATGGGTGCCACCCACTGAGAAGAATCCATGGCTTCAATGACGCCTTGATCACTTAAATCTTTTAATGTGAGCTTTAGTTCCTCTCTGACACTCATAGGAACTGAACGTACCTTATGTGATACAGGATGCGCACCAGGAACCAATCTGATATGGTGTTCCACACCTTTAACTCGACCCACCTGATTGTTAAATACAGGTTTAAATTCTGAAATTATCTCGTCTAACATTTCTACATTCATGTCAGAATCAGAACAATTAATATTACATATCGGTAGCTCTCCCACTTTGATTGGGTTTTCATCCCCTGGAACTAAGTACAGACCCATGCGAGCTAAATCTTTCCACCCAATAATATTTTTTCCTTTTTCAGCTACATAAACTTTTGTTGTAGTTTCTCTACCAAGGCATTGTACCACTCCTAGAAAATACCCAATCATGTTAATGTCCTTCTCCCCGAAGGCTTTTGGATAGACGTCAGAATGAATTAATTGTTTATTCTTCCAAAGGTCGTAGAATGTAGTATCTCGCAGAATGGTAATCGGCGAACCAGAGTCTGCCATGACTTGTAGACTGATGTTATCAATCGATGCTTGACACAAAGGGCCCTTTATGGAAATAGCATCACCTTCACAGTCCAAAGTCACAATGACATTATTAAGAGAATCGGTACATGAATCTACCTCAGAATCAATGTAGCGAATGTTGACTGGTTTCCTAACATTCCTGCACACCCCTGAAAATGGCCTATCTTTTTACATACGGTACAACGTTTGTTGATTGCGGGCAACCTGGATAATTCCCAATATGGTTCTTCGAACCACACCTGTAACAGAAAAGAGGCTGTCTCTTTTGAGGGAATTTAGTCGGTTTACCCTTAACATTTACAGTAGACAATGAGATCTCGTGATCAGGGTCAGTTTGGATGACAGAATTAACTCCCAGCTTATTATCCTCCTGCATAGCCTTACTGGAAATAGCGGAGCGTTCGAGACTCAAGGCTAAGTCGATCACCTCAGATAAAGGTGGGTTTTTGCAGCTCAGTATTCTCTCTTTGATCTTTCTGGATGCACAATTAAACACAAACTGATCCCTGATGTAATTGTCTGTTAAAGGGCCAAATCCGCATGTAATAGCTAATACCCTGAGTGCTGAGATATATTCTTCCACTTTTTCATCGTCTTTTTGTTTCCTTTTCTAGAAGTTGTGGCGCTCTAACATGATATTCGGCTCGTCGGAAAATTGTTTCCTAAGGCGTGCTATTGCTTCCAGGTACACATTCCATTGTCTGTCACCAGAATGGGAAGCTGGAGGTGGAATTGGAACCACACTGTCAAAAATTCTTTGGGCAGCTTGACCCAGACAACCAAACAATAAAGCAAATTTACGAGCAGCAGAATAGTCCACTGCGTCTATAGCGACTAAATGGTTTTCAAAAAGTCTGAACCACTCAGTCCAGATGATAGGTGGGCTGCCTGGTTTGCATAAGAAAGGAGGAGGTTGCGTAATATGACTGATATTGGTAGCCATAGCCAATTGATTGACGATATAACCAATAACTTGTTGTCAAATAAGGTGTACCAAAAATGAAGAAAAGCGTGTGCGTCGCTGAAGTATTGCTTTACGCGCTGTATCAATGATGCCTCTACAGTTTGCTTCCACAGTTGCTAAGCAAATGAAATGACGTGTGTGTCATCGTGGAATTGAAGTGACAACACACTTCGTAACATAGCCGATAAATATTTGTAAATGACGTGCGTGTCGTCGGAAAGTGAAACTGACGACACGCTAAATTCCCGAAAATGCACTTAAATATTTGTAAATGACGTGCGTGTCGTCGGAAAGTGAAACTGACAACACGCTAACCTTCCGAAAATGCACTGTAAATTGTGCGTTGAGTTGCGTGCACACACGGCCCAATCCAAGATGGCGCCGCGTATAAAAACGTGATGACGTCAGGTGCACCAATTAAGCAGCGGCTCGAGCGGAAGTTCGGGTTGGAGATGAGCGATAGCGTGAGGGGTGCCTATTCAAACTCTGCTCTGGCGCTCCGTGGATAAGTATAGATTCACGTACCTCATTTCCGAAGGAGATCGTGGACCTACGAGCAGAGGATCGATGAACAGCCTTCCGACTTGGAATCCCGTTGGGCCAGAAGTCGTTGAAAGTAGGCACGAAGTCGGTACGGGTAAGAACAAATGCGTGGGTGTGCGGGTGGACAAGTTCCCAATCGTCGCCAGATGAAATAATTAGCAGCGGACGCCTTCTTGAAGGTTTACAAGTTTATTTCAAAGTTCGTCCATCCAACACACGGAGCGTCCTCTCGGCCAGCCGTCCGGATAGCAACTGACTCATGCCATCCGAACCCTACACTGACGTACGCTCCATGTCAGAGTCCTGAACCGCGTTCAAACGAACACGACTAAACATTATACATAACACAAGTATCGCGCGCTGATCGCATGAAAGACGCCATCAGCGCGCGATGTACATACCATCAATAATACAGTATAAACACAGTATAACAACCATAACAAAGATTCCTCACTTGAACATTGGGCAACAATTTGATTGTTCAATCATTTTTGCAACAGTTTGCCACAAACACGGGGACCACTGTACTCAGATTCAGCACACACAAAAAGTCATAGTAACTAGGGTCTTCATACTAAACTGTGAAAAAATTGAAATGCTCTAATTAAAGGAGTTCCTCACATGGCAACCAGGGTGTCTTTGCGCCATTGTTGCTAATTTCCGTAGCAAAGCCAGGGATAACCTGGGTTCGAAATTTAAACTTCAATGTGACATTTCTGAAATCATCACTGAAAAGCATTGGTGGTCATTGTGGTAATATCTACACATCAACCATCCCGGGTCCATGATCACTGAATAAATGCATGTGTCCAGGTAGAAGTTCCCTCAAAGGGATGTCTTCCATGAGCTACAAACGGAGGCACAATACATTGAATTTTGAAAACACAAGAAGACAGGCTGCGAAGGAGGCACTCATTCTGGTCAAGATAAAACTTTTTCAGTCTATAAGGGCAGATAAAAGGTCTGGACAAATTTCAGTTGCACATAGATGGAGCACAATGACACAGAGAAGGTATTTCCACCACTGTGAGTTGGTAGAGCAGAGGTCTTGGGCTTCCATATCCACAGTGTGTATCCTATATATCAGGTTAGTTTATCCGCAGTGACTAATGGTCATGTAGGTGCACTACTAGAGATTAGTGAAAGGGAGCCCCCGAGACCCATTTTCGCACACGCACGCACACTAGCACCCCCAAGGACACCTGTAATCAAACTTGTACAAAAACACATAAAGGAGTCGCACAATTTCTCTCCAGGACAACGGTATCTAACAAGGAAACAAAGAGACACCATACGGAGGTAGGGAGCAATAGCATATGTAATTGGGTAAGGAGACGTACAATGGCATAAGCAACACTCCGACAATGATACGCAGAACAATATATCATCATGAAGTAATATAAATGCATGAAGAGAGAAAAAACACTTGGAAACACAAGGAAGTCAATGACACTAGGATGTGGAAGACATAGGTGCTGTGAGCAGGAGGTATTGACATCTCTGTAAAAGGAAGACAGTGACATCCACAGTGAGATCAGAAGATTGGGGCCAGAATTCAGACAGGCACTTACCCTCACACAGGGATTAGGATAAAGACACTGTAAATGGGACAGGAAACACAGGCACGAGTAAGTGTATGACATGGAACTCATTGCACAAAGGGGCAGTTTCATCAAGAAAGATGCACAGTGAGTCAGGGACACTGAGATGGAAGCCACCCACACTGAGACACGCATTCACTGATACATGGGTTGGGGAATGAAGGGACCGGTGCGAGAATTATTTGCGCCAAAGCAATAGGGAAACAACAGACACTCGGGTGACTGTAAGCTACAGTGAGGGCAGGCAATGTACAGTAACTGGGAACGCCCTTATCAGGCCTTGGACCAGAAATAAACCAGAGCAAGCAGAAAGAAGAGATGAATATTGTGACAGAGAGATGCAAACTCAAAGTCTTGAAGAGTGATAAATAAACTCCCGTTATGAAAAAGGTAAACATGAACACACACTTAATCAAATGGTCACCACCTCACTCACTGATAGAGACCTTGACAATTGGAGTGCAACAAAAAAGCTGGAGGCTAGCAGACAAAAGCACAGATTTGCACAAAAAGAGGCAGAGACACAGGCATGGTCTGGAACTTATAATTTCTCATTAAGTTACTGATTTAGGAATGCATTATGACTATGCCACAATACTTGCTGACTGCACTCATTTGGGTTTGATCAAAGGGTACATGTTTTAACCATAACAAAGAGATATTTTACAACAGGGCTGTATGGGACAGGAAGATCACAGACCATGAGAAGTGAAAGACAGGAAGAGCTAGAATTGGAACACAGTGAGCCACTGAGACAATGCCACAAGGAGGCACGTGACATGGGGCACCAGCCAGTAGGAACCACACACAAATTCCCCTTTGGTACTGCTAGATCATTTCTACCTGTTACAATGATCTGGGAAATGATTATGCTTCTAGTCTCAGTGTGAACATTGTTCTCTCCATCCACACTCAGCTCCACAACACCTATAAAAACACACGGAGGGCAACAATCTTTAAGTCGTAGAGGAGTGCCATACAGGGTTGGGCTATCAATGAACCATGTGACACAGACATCTACACCTCAACCTGCACTTGATTCAGTAATACAGACACGTATACAATTGATCTGCATACATTTGTGGTTGTTCACCATACTGGACCCTGATGGGAATAACCTACAATCTCATGTTAACAATCAAGGGGAAGGGAAGCAGACTATAAGAAAGCAATATATTACAACTACAAGAAAGGAATGCGACATAGATTAGAAAACTGGATCAACATATGCATAAAATGGTTTTACTTGTAAAGATTAATCCTGCATTTCTTTGCAACATTCATTTACTTTAGCGATTGATTTAGATTCCAGTGTGACACAATTTATTAACCTAATAGCAGTCAAAGTGAAAACAATGATCCATCATGTATTCCATAATTTCCTCTAAAAGTTCTAATAGCTGGATTGAAAATGGTGGCCAGTCTTTTTTTAAATCTAGGTATTATAATTATCCACTTTGATAGATTAATAAAAATGAATGTATAATAGAACCTGATATTGAGGAATTGACAAACTAATGGAGATTGACCGCACTAGATTTTGAAGTGGGTACAGCCTATGCACCTAAATATCAGTGGAGACCCTTGTTTAATTTCTAAGAGGTGACACGAACACTAATTAGTGAGTATCCTAGGCAAATTACTTCTGAAGATCTAATCCAATTTTGATATCTTGTAGTTTAAGAATTTAAAAAAGTAATTGTTCTAGGAGGGCACTATGTTATTTTGTAAGGATAAAAAATGTTGAATTTGCAAATATTTTAAAATTGTGATGAAGCATCTGATATTAGCCTCCATTATAATGAATGACTAAAAACATCTTTATAAAATTGTGGCGGAGATTGAGCCCTTAACCAGCATTCATCACATTGAAAAATATCTGAAAGTAAAATACCAAACTGCTAATACGGTATGGTATGAAAGGTATATGATGGAATGTCAACAAATTCATTCAATTTAGGTTCTGTACTTTTCATTCAAGTGGTACCCCTCCACATTAGGAATTCACTAGCATTGAACATCTTTAATTGCATCTGAATGGGATTACAAAAGAAACCTGAAATAGTTTCCTTTCAACTCTCACCTTTCTACTTGTTTCTTTATTAATTTCACCCTACACTGTAAATATCCCTCTCCTCTCACCTCCCTACCTCAGGCTGAAATCCCTCCCCATTCCCCATTTCTTCATCAACCTCTTCTCTGATTCAGTACTACTAAAAACATTGTTGGGTCATGTTTTGGGGTATCACCACGATGTTCTTGTTGATGTATCCCTTGTTGGCCTATCTAAGCCACTCAGCAGAGAGCAATGGTCACTTATGTTCAGGGCCGCTGTATTTATGCTGCACCACCTAAGCACCAGCAAGCACCCCACCTTAACATAACTCAGCACCACCTCAGCTTAACTCAGCACCACCTCACCATCACTCAGCACCACCTAAACATCATTCAGCACCACTACAGCATCACTAACTCCCACCTCAATCTGTCGTCGGAATACGGCATCTATTCATTCTCCCCTAGTGTCCGTTCGCCGCTCGCATTATAATCTAATAGCTATTTCCCAAACGCCATCCTCCCATTATTTATGTACCCCCCGATAACAAAAAAAACCTATAGCAAACAGGCATTACAACACACAGAAAGAAGTTGCCACTATTGCAAGGACGAAAAATATGCAATACATTTTTATGATAAATCTTTTTTAATAAGGTCGTTCATGCACACAATGTCTTCTAGGTGATATATAAGGTAACAAAAATGCTTATAACACTTTCAACAAAGCTGGCAGGGATCTGTAAATATGGTGTGTACAGGCGAGGGTGACCAAGAGACTGGTGGGCCACCCACCTATTTTTATTTTATTGTTTTTTTATGGACTTATAGAGCGTGCAGCTACTTTGAGGAATGTCACGGTGCTAACAGGCAGAGCCCAGGTATGCAACCTCAAACAGAGATCTTACTGCCTCTCAGAAAAAAGCCAGGTTTTTAGTTTTTTACGGGAAGTGAGCTCAGAAGAGATCAAGCACAAATCACCAGGGAGCTCAGTCCATGCCTTGGCTGCAAGAAAGGAAAAGTCTTTACTGCCCCTTCGGACACGTCCAATGCGCAGGATTACCAGAAGTGAGGCAGAAGCAGGCCACAGCACTCTGGATTAAATAATAGAGTGTCTAAATTAAACTGTTGGTGGTTACACTTGTGAAGTTATATGCTCTTTTTTGTGAACTTCAGGGATTTCTTTCCTAGCTGCACGCTAACCATTAGTGAGAACGATTCTAAAAATATTTTGCTTTTCCAAAATTAATTAAAAGATTTCAATTCAACTATTCTGTCTCCATTCAATCACAGGTCGTAGAGTTTTGGCTGTAGTTTTCAGAAGGATTGACTTTCAATTTTGTCACTGAAATGCAGAGTTCCTCTTGTCACATCAGTAGCACCCGTACACTGTCAACTGTGTATCAAACCAGGATCTTCTCAATCCCCACAGAGCCACGGTAATTTACATGGGATTACAAATCACGCTTGGAATGGATTTCTTGGCGTTTGGATTGAAGCAGGGCCATACTTGAGGTAATCGGAGGAGTTCCAAATCTAGACACCACACATATCACAAGTTATGTAACAGAAAGAATCAACACTTTCTAAAGGTAGCCTTCAGTTTTGTCTGTTCCTCCATTTTACTACTCCTCCCTGAATTATCTTCTCCACAGATTGCTGTTTACGCCATCCACTGCAAATATAACTATTGGCAGAGTTGTCCTCATCATACACCTGACAAATGTTTATGTTTTATTCATGTGTGTATTTAGTTGGTTTTACCTATCAACTGTTCAATATCCTTCTAACCCATTTAGTTTCCAGTGTTGTCCAATTTCTGTCTACTCACCATCGCCACGATGTTTGTTCATAAAAAAAAAGTTTTTGACTTAGGCATCATTAATGGAAAGTGGACATCTGATAAGTCTCATTAATATTTAAAAGCAAGTGAGCCAAAACAGCAAAATAACTTAACTTAGGTACACGTGCTCACATGTAAGTTAGATGATAAGGAAGGCATTCATTTATCAATTCTCATATCATATCACTCCCACCCTCAGGAAGCTCAACTGGCTTTCAATAGAGGCAAGATGTATTCTCAAAACAGCCTATATAACCCACAAAGCTCTTTACACAGAAAAAACAGTCTACCTTGCAAACAAACTATCAAAAGCCGGCCAAAAGAGACCTCTTAGAAGCTACAACAGTCTACTCCTGATTCAACCCAAATTTAAGAAAGAAAAATCTTGCACCCACTCCTTCTCCAGGAACTCTTCCAGAATCTGGAACTCCCTGCATCAGGATCTGCGTTGCAACCAATCACTCCTTCACTTCAGGAAAAAACTTAAACTTCTTCTCAATAAATACGTAAACCCTTCCACCTAAACCATCTGACTGACCTGGTGCTCTTACCCCACACCCTCCAAATAAACCTGAGCATCACTGCCTAAGGGGAAAAACTGTGCCTATACTCTCTCCAACTGCGCAACACCCTACCATATCTACCTCAGAACTATATTGTCCACTCATCCTACTGTCTAGCTTATACCTCAATTATATACTGCTGATATGTATTTTTATTTGCTCCATAAGTATCTCGTGTAATTGCTGCTTGGTAACTCTGTAAAGCACTCTGATACCTCTGCGTCTATTTTGCGCTATTGTCCCCATATACTACTGTCTATATATATTCCTTTTATATACTGTTACTATGAATTTTATTTACTTCATATGTAACTAATGTAACTGCTGCTATGCTAACTCTGTGAAGCACTGTGATACCTTCAGGTCAAGTTTGCGCTTTACAAAACTCGATAAATAAATAAATAAATTCTCCGCCTCCTATATTCATTCTCTTCAGCATTGGTGCACCTAGACTAGAGATGAATGCCACACTTTGATATTTACATTGGATATGCTTAGATACAATGAACTTAAATGGGAAGAAATCTACACATTCTATGACCAGCCTGGAAATCCTGCACGGATTTGGTTATCATGGACCGAGGAAAAATGAGATGAATTCACGCTGTGGCTTATTAAAGTGATAGGATATGGTAGAGCTCATAATTGCAGTAAAATTTGCTCACTGTTAGGCAATAACTGATGTATGTGTATACAATTCTGTAGATGCTTTGTGAACATTTTACAGAAAACATCCAAGTTGCATCCAAAATTAAGATTAATTTATATTCACAGAGAGGCATATTTATCAAAGTTTTGTGTTGCCCTTTGCGCCACGCAAGGTAACACAAAGGAAACGTAAATCCAAGATGAGATTTACCAAGCCACACAAGGCCCCCTTGGGTGCCCCTGCGGTGATTCCTAAATCTGGAGTAACGCAAGGCAGTACAAGTCACTGCCATGCGTTACCCTGCCCCAGGCAGGCGTTCCATGGGTGGAGTGGGGGTGTTCCCACGCATCCACCCATAGATTTCGGTGCATTCCCAGATTTACCATGAGTGATAGACCTGGGAACGCCTTTCCAGGGGAGGCGTAACAAGGAGGAATATCTTTATTTCTCGATGTTTTATCCTCTTTTTAAATGTTCTGCAGACTGCAGCACAGGTAGAAAGAGGAAAAAGCCTCAAAAGATTGTTTTTGTGCGGCAAGATGTCACTTCCTGCACAAAAACAATCCTGCCTGCAACATAGGCACCCTTGCAAGGGTGCTTTATTGGCACTAGGCAGTCAAATGTGTGCCAGCTCAAGAAGAGCAAGAATGCACCATATCTGAATAGATATGGCATATTCCTGCCCTCTCCCTTTCACGCAGTGCAGCGTAGCAAGTTGTCTTGCTGCGTTGCATTGCGTGAGCAAATGATAACTATGGGCCTGAGTGTGTCTGATCACTCTTGTTTAGGTCTCATCTACAGACAGATTTAGATGTCTGGTGAAGCTCATGTCATCACACACTACAATCACACACCGCACAAAAGGACACACAGCGTATACATATAGAAACTGAGCTTTAAGCCAGCCTTCTTCAGCCATTTGCTTGCTTGGGTGAATCCCCTGCAGGCATTTGCTAGGTGGGTTCTCCTTCACATACTGGGACCAGCCAATGGCATTAGGCAGATGTTTATGGCATTAACATTTACAGTTTTCATAGGTGAGAAGGAAATGAAAAAAGTTCTTCTCGATCGATAGGCTTCTGAAATTTGACATCTTGCAAAGCGCATGCAGACAGTGGCATTAAATATAAATCTATTTGAAAAAACTGCAACAATTGCGTCATTGGCACTTCTTGGCATTACCCAGTGTTCATTCCATGCTAGTTGCCAAAGCAGGAACTGGGCCATGTGTTTTCACACGCAGAGTCAAATACAGTGCACGCAGCTTGGGGGTCTCCATTATCACAGTGTTTTGATTGTGAATGCTGGTGAAGGATGGGAAAGTGCCTGGTGGTAGACGCATGGTCCCTGTTGCAGCATAAAAATGGGAACTGTGCAGATTCAGCTCAGCACCGGAGTAGGGTCTGTGGCCACCTATGCAGTGGAACTCAATTCATGGCTAACACAATGAGCAGGTCTGAGGCAGTGCTTAATTTCAGCCGGTGGTTGCAGGTGGGTGCCACTTGCACTCATTTTTGGGGACCGGCCATTTTTGAAGACCGGCACATATTTTTCTAAATCAGGCATTTAACTACAGCAAAAGAGGGCTAAACAAACAAAGAGTTAAGACGGAGGAAGAGAAAGACAGTGAAACCGTCTTATAGAGAGAGAACAGGAACCTGCAAGAGTGAGAGAAAGGGGCAGGGAGTGTCTGATAATGAATTAAAGAGGCATGAGGTAGATTTAAGACTATGAAGCCTTGGGATTCAGCTCACCAATGTTTAATTGCACTGGCTGCGGGCTTCTGAGCAGAGCTTTGAGCACCAGCACTCATTCTTTTATAAATTAAGCACTGGTGAGGTATATTCTGGTGCTGACCGAAATCTAGGTTATATTGCTGTCACACTCCACAACATGGCAGCCTCAACAGGCACAACACTTTGGCTGTAGTTGCTGGTGTGTGGGCTCTCAGGACCAGACAAGCACCAGGAAAGCGTGAACAAGTGTTATAAATACGGTCTAATTTGTGCACCACAACATGATCTCCATGAGAGCCACAGCACTGGATTAAGCCACCTTCAATATATATCTTTGGGGGTGGGGGGTTGTTGATAATGAATACAAGCATAACAGAAGTGAGGCACGGAGGTGACATATTAGAAATGTGTACCCTCAATTCTGCGGGATCAGCTCTGAGAGGACTGACGCAAATGTGACTCCTCTCAGGTCCCTTTAATCCCACTCATCAGAGACCTGGCAGGCAGGTGGCCAGTCCCAGCAACATCTGTGCTACATAGACCCTGCATGCATGAGCTGGGGCCCATCTGCAACCTATAGTTCTGTTCCTGCTGTCCTCAACCAACAGAAAGAGACACACAGTTTAACCAGGCATTCCATTCGTGAAACCTCTTTGCCCCCACATTATCAGTCCAAATACCATATATGTGATCAGCATTGTACATGCTACTAGGAAAGAGCATCAGTGATAAGTGGTACATTCCATGGGAGAGATGAACTACCCCAGCATCACGGTCATAAAAGACCTCAACATCTCAAAATACCTCAATCCTTCGTGTTGCCAATACTCCTTACTGAAAGCACATTAAGAACGCAAAGCAATATCTGCAACTTTTTCCTTAATTCATTTAATTTTAATCGTACAAATCCTGTGGAATCAGTAGACTTGATTTTTAATTCTGGCTTTCACGTTTTACCAAATGCTGTAATCCTGTGATATTAACTGGGTATCACTGTAACTCAATTCCTACATAATAAGCACTTCGGAAGAGGTTCATCTTTAGTAGTAAGAAATAAATAACGACAGGGCATTTTAAAGAGCTGTCCAGGCACCTAAATGTGGTTCACTACAAAGGCCCTTTATAAGGTGAAAGTAACTGAAAAGTCCATTTACTGCAGTTTGCTTATTTACCTCCCTTTGTGAGCTTTGGGCTTTTTTAAATTCAGTTTTGCCACTTGAGCATATTCAGTATTCTTAGATATTTATTACACCTTCTGTTCTTTGCTAACGAGGAATTAATTTTGGGCCAGGTTTGACTCAATGAACCTATTCTATGGTTTTTGTCATTCCCAAATGTGGACGATCTCCTTCTGGGCAACCCCTTATTGAATACCCTCTCAATGTCTTAGAAGACCCAGAACCCTGCCTATGAGAGATGATGCCTATCTACAGCAGATCCACTGCTCCAGACAAATCTGGAAATAATACTCAACACTTACCTGCAGAGCTCCAGAAGTATCTTCACTCAGTCTGTTCAACGCCTACATGACCCCACTTGCCAGCATCATCCTTACCCATGGAATCAGCATCATGTCCTACGCTGACAACAACCAGCTCATACTCTCCCACTTCGACAAGAAGGCAAACACCCATACCAATTTCTCCACTTGCATGGCCAAAGTCGTCAGATGGTTGAAAACCAACTGCCTCAAGCTCACCATAGACAAGTTGGAAGTAGTCATTTTCAGCAATGACACCTCTTTCTGGGTCTCCACCTGGTGACCTGCTGATCTGGGACCCACACCCCTCTTGACACCCACCCAAAGAACCTAAGAATAGTAATCAACAATCAACTCACCATGACTGGCCAAGTGAGTGCAATATCCGTCTTCTGCTTCAACACACTCAAGATGCTCAGGAAGATCTTCAAATTGCTCCCAACCAACACTCGTAGAACCCACACTGAGGCAACCTGGACTACGTCAATGCACTCTGTCATGCCACTCATCTGAAGAGCTATCCTGAACAGCTAGTCTACAGAGATGATGCTGGACCTCCACTCACTCCTAGCGCAGTGTCTGATCAAGGAGCAGGAACCTTGAATCAGGCATTGCCCCATAAGGGAGGTGGGGTAGGGACAAAATAACAAAGAAAAGACCTGCATCTTCCGTGTTCTGCGGCTGGTTTCTCTGGACAGGTTAGGTGTTCTGCTACACTGTTTTATTTTTCAGCACCCAACATCTTCTGCTTGAGACTGGGTGAATAGCTGCATTAGTAAAACCTTTATTGACAATTTCCATGTGACATTCAATAATAAACAGCATATCTAACTGAATGCCAACATACACATCAGTAGACTATTGCAGCATAGAACACAGTGTGGAGAGAAATCCAAAGCACTAAATGTTCTCTGAAATGCACAATAACACCTTGCGTGCATGGGTGTGTATTAAAGTTCACTAAGTTTATCATGGAGTTGTGCATGTTTTTGCACCAACAGGGATGTGGTTTCAAAGGTTTCGAAAGACAGGGCACTAACCTTTGAGTCCTATCTGTCTTTGTCTGTCCGATATTACTTATGGGCAATCAAAAGGGAGCAGGAGTCTGTGCGCTCCAAAGCCTTTCATCTGATGGTGTGCTGGCTAGGAAACGGGAAATCACTTTGCTGAGGATCGTCGCGCTGAACACGAGAAGACAGGTTTGCAGGCTGGGCCAGGAAAGTCTGCAGGGAGGTGAGGAGCTGAGGCGTTACCTTGCACACATCTAAAGCTAAGCACCGCCCTGGCCATCGGGTGCGGAATTAAAACGCTGAAGATGTGCAGCTTTGGCAGCTGCAGGGTGTGTCAAGGCACGCGGCAAAAGCAGCTGAGGAAACAACGGCTGGGCCCTGAGGAGATGCACATGTAAGCAAATGACCATAGAAATCAAAGTACTGGTTTTCAACGGTATTTAGACAAAATATCGAAACCAAAATATTGTCATACCAAAATATTGTGTAAAAAATATCGTGACAGGGGTGTGGCTTGGAGCGTCAAGATGGCGGTCGCACTCTAAGAGTGCTCCGAACCCCTCCATCATCCGCCCAGCCATCCGTATCCATCGCTGCGATTTATGCGACCCCATGCCTAGTAATACCCATATACACTAATAACGGCAGCTCGGGCGAGCTGTGGGGCCGTTGGAAACAAGCACTATCATCCACATACGAAGAGCCGTAACTTACCCAAGATGGCGGTGAGACCGGCGTAAAGGGTCCTCGAGCGCCGACTGAGAGCTGGCGCCCGTGGGCTAAGGCGCTGTCGGAGCCTGGATCCGGGAAGTTGGCGGCACTGAAACCTACGACCTGTCTCCGGGCACGGTGGAGGACAAGCCGCGGTCTGAGGTACTGGGCCTCCCGCGGCCTCCCCACGACGCAGCAGGCGACTGACTGGGCCGGAGTGGATCCCAGACCCGCCTGCACTCGGCGCACCAACAAACCAGTGCGGGACTCGCACACGGTCTGACTTAGCGAAGGCCCGGACCTCAAGAGACTGATGGTTTGACGGAGCCTGAGGACTGCCTCCCGGGCCGGGGCGCACTCGGATCGCGGGACGGACCGCACAGAGGCAGCCTACCAAGAGCACCTAAGCTTGCCGCAGGTGCCTGTGATTGGTCCCCGGCCGAGGCAACTTCACCTGCGTGGCCCGGCTGAGACGGCTGGAGCGGCCCGCTGGAGCTGGTGCGCGGCTGCACATGTGACACTGAGGCGGTAGGAATAACCTGAAGAGAGCCGGCCACACCGCGGGCGGCCACCAGAGCAGCTTGCGTACCCTACGCTCGGAGAGGGATTCCTCTGAAGCTCGCTGGAGACCGACGCGCGGGGCCATGGGCCTATCCTGCCACAAGATCCGTGGTCTCTCCTACAGGTAGAGTGGAACCATTGCAGCACCCTCACCGCTTGTCCTCATCCTTCGTTGGGCTATCAAGGGATCTGGCCTGAGGGAAGCGGGATCTCTTCCCTTCCCTTCCTCCCCTTCCTAGCAACCGATGCTTTCACCCATGAAGAGTGTGACTCCCTGCTACCTGTGACTCTGCACGTTTGGGAATACCTCTGGGACGAACCCCCCCCCCCTCGCTGTCTCTCCTGCGTTAAGGTACTGGACAGCTGAAGAAGTGCGAGGGGGGGCAGCAGTGACCTGCACCTGAGTCGAGGACCTCCATATATGCTCGGGACCTTCTCTCGGTCAGTCTGCACCGCTGAATCCTGGAGGAGAGCCAACTCTGAGCTGACCTGTGCCCTACTACTTGGAACAGCTGTCCATGCCTAACCATAACAGGATCAGTGGTCCCGAACAGAGGTGAACTGTGGGGAGCTACATATTCACAAGCCTTCTCACCCCTTCGCTACTAGTCACTAAGCACAACAACCATACTCCTGTGCCAACGTGGGGGACAAACCAAGACTCCATTCTCCCTTGGGCCCTCTGGATCCACTGAGTGACTGCCTGAAACACTGTCTGTGAACACAATACACGCCCTGCTGTCGTTATGGGGAAGGACAGAGGCCCCAAACCTCCTCCTGCGCAGACTAATATGGACCAATTTACGACCAATGATCCCGGAGCGACGAGCGGAACTACGGAGACACCACCGCCCGCCGCGGCAGACCTCAACACCATTTTGCAGGCAATCAGCGCCTCGCAAACCTCAGTTGAAAACAAAGATTGGCGAGGTCCGAGTCGATATCGCTCTCATCCGGCAGGACCTACGCAACGCAACTGCCCGGATCACAGAGGCTGAATCTTGCATTTCCACGGTCGAAGATGATGTAAGCCAACTGAAGGAACAGGTCGCTCGCCTGCACACCCACACCAAGGAACTGCACAGACGTGCAGAGGATGCCGGGAAATCGCGCGAGGCGCAACAACCTCCGCCTGGTGGGATTCCCAGAGGGGTCGGAGCAGGGTCCAATGAGCAACTTTATCGAACGATGGATACAATCCTGGATGCCCGGAGACTCCCTATCCGCTTGGTTTGCGGTCAAGTGTGCTCACCGCTCTCTAGCTCCGAGACCTCCACCTGGAGCGCCACACAGACCCATCATTGCCAGGATCCTTAACTTCAAGGATAGAGACCTTATCCTGACTGAGGCGCGCACCCAAAAATCCCTGTTATACCAAGGACAGTCAATAATGATTTTTCTGGATTACACGCGGGAGGTTCAAACACAAAGACGATCCTTCGTTGACGTGAAGCAAAAGTTGCGTGCCTTGAACCTTCAATATCGACTGCTCTTCCCGGCTCACCTCCGGGTGGTGTTCCAAACTAAATCCATCTTCTTTGACTCTCCGGAGGTGGCCTGGACCTGGTTGACTGAAGAGCGACCATTGAGGGCACACACGCCGGCTCCCTCCGCCGGGGCTCGGAACAGAGACACCCAAGCGACATCATTCAAATCTAGTGGAAGACGCATGCGCTCCCAGAAGGTGCGAGAAATGCGCCGAGCAAGATCGGACTCACCTATCTGCCCCAGAATGTATCCTAAAGACCATGCACCGCCGAACAGCTCCTGATCCCCGGGAAAACCCAATGCTGTGGCTGGCTCAGACCCTGGAGACATCTCCCCCGAGGCCTCACACCTGGTTTCCGTGGACTCTGACTTGTCTCGCAGTCCGACGCTTCTAAAATGATCACCCGGGCTGCCGACGAGCTTCCCAGAGATATATCGATGGAACATTGCCTGAAAGATGACTGCTACCGTAATGTATAACCTTTTCCTTTGCAGCGACACAATCCGTATGTAAGGAGGGGTCCTCTCCACGCAAACCCGCACCCAATCGTTTTAGTTTGGTTCTTTTTCTTTTTTGCTTGTTCGGGACGACAGATGCTTCTGTTCTCAAAGTATAGGGTGGGGGATAGGGTTGGGAGGGGGGACCGTTGTCCAGAGTTTCACTTGTTGTATTGTATTCACCACAACAGCGATTTCACACAACACCAGAACGAACCCTGACACTGCCAGCGACCAAGAATGAGACCCAAGCTTCTAAGGACTGCACACAACATAAACGGCTATACACCCAGCGCCTGGTTTCAGGCCCCACCTGACCCTTATCCACCATGACAACCATTTGTAACAGCAGAGTTTCACTCCGCGTACTATCATGGAATGTCAATGGACTCCTGGACAGGATTAAACGAACCGCAGTACTACGATACGCCCAATGCCAAGCAGCGGACGTAATAATGCTCAAAGAAACACATCTCATGGGCAATAACTGCCCCTTCCTAGCGCGCTATGTCTATGATAGAGCGTGGCACTCGGGGTTCGCCAGGGGCTCACGGGGCGTAGCAATCCTCATGCGACTCAGCCTTCCCTTTACGCTCACAGCGGCCACTGGCGACCCCCAGGGGTGCTTCATAGCCCTTCAAGGGTCTATAGGGGGGAGACCCTTAATCTGCTCTCCAAATACTCACCTCCATCACTACTTACCTCAACCTTACAGCGCACCACAGACCTCATCGCCTCGCTACCCCCAGGGATGCTGATAGTTGGGGTTGATTTTAATGCAGTTATGCATCCGGACCTGGACACCATGCTTCAACAATACTTCCTTACTAACCGCGATTCAGTCCCCTCCCCGGGTACCTTATGGGAAGCTGGTAAAGCCACTATCCGCGGCTTCACCAAGGGTCAACTCAAGCTCAAACGCCTAGCATAGGACTCTCGAATCACTCTCTTGGAGGCCCAAGCAACTCTCCTTGAAAACCGTGCGGCTCAAAGGCCAGACGATGCACAGGAGAGGCAACTAATGCACTTACGTGAAGAAATCAAACAAGCATCCATGGAGGCCGCTAAACTACTGTGGCGATCCTCTGTTGCCAGGGTAAATGGATGGGGGGATAAGAATGGGAAACTCCTACACCGCTTAGCTACATATCTAATGGCCAATCGTATCATCCCAGAGATCACAGACCTGGAGGGTACCACTCATCGCGTACCCTCGATGATAGCCCAGACCTTCGCCACTTATTACTCTGAACTCTATTCCATGCAACGCCCTGAACTTTCTCTCTCGGATTTACTCGCCCAAAAACACCTTTGCCTCCCTTACCTTAGCCAAGCTGAGGCGAAAGACCTTGATCTTCCTGTCACCTGGGAAGAAATCCACGACGCTATTTCCCGCTCCGCGTCAGGTAAAACCCCGGGCCCGACGGTCTCCCACAGGAGTACTACGCTGCCTATCAGGAGACACTGGCCCCACATCTACTAGATGTATACACCGAAGCAGCGGAAACTGGCTCATTCCTACCAGAAACAGATGCCGCCACTATTGTGGTAATTCCCAAAACACAACCTCCCTCCTCAAATTGTGCCAAATATCGTCCAATCTCCCTCATAAATATGGAGGTTAAGATATTCGCCTCGATCCTAGCCCACAGGCTGAAGCCTTATCTTTCCAAATTGGTCCACCCCGACCAATGTGGATTTATGCCATCTCGTGGGACCAGACATTGCCTCAGACGTCTCCATCTAGCCCTTGCGCATCGCAAGTTACTGACCCCCTATTTAGCGCTGCTTCTTATAGACTTTGAGAAGGCATTCGATTCGATAGACTGGAGTTATTTGGAGGATGTTCTGAGCACGATGGGCATGGGCCAACACTTCCGTAAACTAATTAAGGTGTTATACTCCCGCCCACAGGCACGAGTACTAGTCAACGGGGCACTCTCAGATGTGTTTTCCATTAGGAGGGGCACGAGGCAGGGTTGCCCCCTCTCACCCCTCCTGTTCGCCCTGGCGATGGAGCCTCTAGCATGCATTATACGCGCAGATGACCGCATTCAAGGCTGGTGGTGGCCAATTTCTGACGAAGACAAAATCGCATTATATGCGGATGATGTCCTGATTTTTCTAGCTGAACCGGCCCAATACGGTCCCCACTGCCTCGAGGCAATACTCCTCTTTGGGCGGGTCTCTGGCCTGAAGCTCAACCCCAGTAAATCCGTGCTTGTCCCCCTTCACCTGTCAAGGGACTGCTTTGACTGGCAATCCACGATACCTATTAGAAGGCAGTCCTTCAAATATCTGGGAATTTGGGTGGCCTTACTCCCTGATCTTGCCTGGTCCCTCAATGTCTCTCCGCTGGTGAAGAAAGCCCGAGACGACCTCCACAAATGGCAGAAGTTACCACTCAATCCCTGGGAAGAATCGCCCTCTTTAAAATGATGATACTTCCCAGGTTCCTCTACATGATCCAGAACACCCCATTTCACTTCCCGCACACCTGGTTCAGAGAGCTTGACAGCCTGATCACCAGGTTCCTCTGGGGTGGGCGGCGACCCCGTCTAGCCCTGTCTCGATGCCGGATTCCACCCTTTGAAGGGGGCATGGGCATGACCGACCTGTACCTCTACTACCTAGCAACCCGCTTACTTACGCTTCATGATTGGTTCAATGGTGGCTGGTCGGACCCAGCATTCAGAGTGGAGCTAGGTAACCTGGGTCTAACCAAGATCCAGGCAATGATGTATGGGAGTTCTATCCCCAAAACTTTGCCAATCGTGACGCAGGCGCTCCTCCTGGATTGGCGTGCCTCCCTGCGTCACACCCACTGGAAGAATAAACTGACCCAATACACCCCACTTTGGCAGGGAACTTGGCTTCCCGAAGTCAGCGGACTGGAGGGATTCAGGGCATGTGACCTCATTGGCATCTTCCAACTTGGAGAGGTGTGGGCGAGTGACCATATCCGCACTTTCCAAGACCTGCAAACCCGGTACTCCCTACATCCCTCACAATTTTACAAATATTTACAGCTCCGTCACAAGAGGAATCGATCCCAGAGTACAGTCCCCCTGAGGCGCAAACCATGACAGGCGACTTGGAGAAGGGAGGTGTCTCACGTATCTTTCGCTCCCTCAACAACAACACTCCAAACACACTAGACCAATTAAGGAATCATTGGGGACAATGGATAGGACCGCTTGAAGAAGAAGACTGGAGAGACGCGTTGATGGCTCCCAAAACTGTCACTACTTCAGCCAGGCTCCGTCTGGTTCAGCTCTACTATTTGCACACTGCCTACCTAACGCCCAAGTGCCTCCACAGCGCAGGTATAAGACCTAATGCATTATGCGCACGCTGCGATCAGGACCAGGCAGACTTCTTGCACATGGTATGGGCTGTCCGGTTATAGCAAGATGTTGGGGCTCCATAGAAATAGAGCTCACAGAGATCCTGGGCTGGGAGGTCCTGCATAGCCCCCTACACATACTCCTGGGAATCACAGATGGGTTAGATGGTTCTCGGGCAGATAAACAATTCCTTACTACCGCCATAATGGTGGCCAAACGTGACATTGCTGCTAACTGGAAAGCTTCAACATCACCGGGACTGGCAAAGTGGCGTAGGGGGGTGGATTGGTGTGCAGCGCAAGAAAAGCCGATGTTTGAGGCCAGAGGATGTCCGGCTAAACACCGTAAGATTTGGGGTAAATGGCTGGGGCCTATACAATGAACATACAATGAGTGTGCCGTGTGTTAAGCTATGTGCACCATGTGGGGTTCTCCACGGTCATATGTAAAAGAGTCACCCTCCCTTCGGAGATGTGGAAGAAAGGTGTCCTCACAATGCTGTTATATCCTGCATTTGAATATTGCTGGTATTTTCTTTCTTTTGTTCAAAACCAATAAAATTGATTATCAAAAAAATTAAATATCGTGACATAGAAATATCATCTGCAAGAATATCGTTGTCAAGAATATTGGTCTAAAGTTAAGTAATGTCAATTTTGCAAATATCGAACTCATTAGTATTGTTTACAAAAATATAGTTGTTTATAATATAATTTTTTATTATTATGTATTTTAGTATATATTTTAAATATACATGTTTTTTTAATTATTGTTTATGTTTTTTAATATAGTTGTAAAATATTTAGTAGTTATTAAATTTAGTTGAATACATTTTTGTGATTTTTAGTACCGTAGAGGGTTGTGGGGTTTATAGGGGTACAGGGTGGGAAGTAAATCAATTATAATTTATTAGGAAAGAATTGTTTATTAATATTGAATATTTAATTGATAATTGATTATTTTAATTGTATAATTCATTTTTTTACATTAAATTTTAGATGCAGGTTGTGTGGTTTGTAAGGGTTTAGTGTGGGAAGTAAATTAATTATGATAAATTAATGATAACTTTTTAATTAATATTAATTACTTAATTGATAATTAATTATGTTAAATGTGTAATTATTTTTTTACGTTAAGTTGTAGGTGCGGGTTGTGGCTTTTGTAGCAGTATAGAGTGAGAAGTAAATTAATTATAATTAATTGCTGAATATTTTTTAATTAATATTAATTACTGAATTGATAAATATCCATTTTAATTGTATAAGTAATTTTTTTTAAACTTAAGTTTCAGGTGTGGATTGTGGGTTTTGTAGGGGTATAGGTTGGGAAGTAAATTAATTATAATTAATTAATATTTTCTTGAATTAATATTAATTAGGTCATTGATAATTAATTATGCTAATTGTGTAATTAATTTCTTTAAATGTTAAGTTGTAGGTGCAGGTTGAAGGTTTTGTAGGGGTATAGAGGTTGCACTGACTGGAGTGGGAATAGTAAATGTTACCCCTCCACAATCCAACACTTTCCCTACTGTTACATAGACTGGAATGGAAATAGTAAATTCTACCCCTTCGCAATCCAACACTTTCCCTACTGTTTCCTTTACTGGAGTGGGAATAGTAAATTTTATCCCTTCGCAATCCAACACTCTCCCTACTGTTGCACTGACTGGAGTAGGAATAGCAAATTTAACCGCTTCACATTCCAACGCTTTCCCTACTGTTGCATGGACTGAAGTGAGAATAGTAAATTTTACCCCTCCGCAATCCAACACTCTTCCTACTGTTACATACACTGGAGTGGGAACAATACATTTTACCTCTCCGCAATCCAACACTTTCACTAGTGTTGCACTGACTGGAGTGGGAATAATAAATGTTACTTCTCCACAATCTAACACTTTCCCTGCTGTTGCATAGAATGGAGAGGGAATAGTCAATTTTACCCATCCGCAATCCAACACTTTACCTACTGTTGCACTGACTGGAGTTGGAATAGTAAATTTTAACCCCTCCGCGATCCAACACTTTCCCTACTGTTTCACTGACTAGAGTGGGATGTATACATTTTACCCCTCTGCAATCCACTGTGTGCAGTGCAAATAGTTAAATTTACCCCTCACGAGTCCAACAATTTCCCTACTCTCTCACTGACTGGAGTGGGAATAGAAAATTTTACCCCTCCTCAATTAAACATTTTCTATACAGTTGCACATTTTACCCCTCATGAGGCCAACATTTTTCCTACTGTTGTATAAATTGGAGTGGGAATAGTATATGTATTATTCACAGAATTTTAAAGTTTACTTTACTTTATTCAAAATCATATTATTATGTTTTTATGTTTGTAAAAATCTAATATTTATAATTATTCATATTTTTAATATTTACTATATTTTTAGTAAATGGACAATTTTTGATGTTGTTTACTTATCTAATTGTAAATAAATTGCTATGTTTTTAAATTTTATTATATTATATTCGGTATATATATATATATATCTATATATATATATATAGATATATATATATATATATATATATATATATATATGCAAGTCTAAGATGGCCGCGGGGAAGGAGCTCAGGTCCGGAGCTCCGAGGCTAGAGGATCACTTCACGGTGTAAATCCCTACTGCCCCCCACACCCCCCTCCACGGAATATGCCACAGAGTCAACTGGGACTCACCGAATCAAGACCAAGCAGATAATCTGGAACCGGGCCGTATGTTCACTGCAGGAACGTCGATCCGCACCTCGCCATCTCCAGAGCTCAATCTGTGGCCTCGGTGGCGATCAGCGGATTACACAGCTGTCGGTTTCGAAGACCGCAGCGCATTTGACCCCACGGAGGCAGCGGACTGCAGGCGGATGCGAAGAAGGGCAACGCCGGAATACTCCGAACGGAGTGCCCCCCCCCCTTCGAGGCTTCTATCCCTCGCTACAGCCTCAAGGCAGAGGCATAACCGGTGAGTGTCTGAGAGGTGGGGGGCGAGATCTCACTCACCGGATCCTGGTGGGCAACGGACACCGACGCTCTGGTGGCGGGACCAGAAAACCTTGGTGCCTGCTGAGTCGAAAGAAAATCGGGCTGCCTGACTCAAAGATGGCGGCCTCAGTACACAGTTAAAACTAAAGAGATGACCTCATCAACGAAGAGGGACATCTACAATCCTTGCAACGGTAGCGGGCAGTGGACACCGTCGCTCTGGTGGCGGGTGGCACAGGACCAGAAAATGTTTATGCCTGCTTTGACGTAATAAAATCGGGTTACCTGACACTAAGATGGCGGCCCCCGGTCACAGTCTAAACTAAAGAGACGACCTCATCAACGAAGAGGTACGTCCACAACCCTTGCAACACTAGAGTCGGCCCAAAACTGCACCTCTCATGCATATCCTGCAGCTGGGAAGAATAAGAAGGTTACTACCACCGGTTTAACAGAGCATTCGGGTGCCTGACTCTAAGATGGTGGCCCCCGGTCACTACTAACACTAAAAGAGCTGACCTCATTAACCAAGAGGAGAATCCTAGGACCTCATTAACCAAGAGGTGAATTCCATAACTGCACATTCTCATGCCTATCCTGCAGCTGGGAAGAACAAGGACGATCCTACCTCCGGTTTAACAGATCATGCGGGTGCCTTGTCACTAAAAGGGTGGCCCCCGGGCACAATTAACATTAAAGAGTTGACCTCATTAACCAAGAGGTGAATCCACAACCTTGCAGCGTAAGCCCCTGCCAGAAATTGCACATTCTCCTGCCTATCCTGCTGCGGGGAAAAACAAGGATCCTACCGCCTGTTTAGCCACAATTAACACGAAAGCGATGACCTCAACAACCACGAGGATACTTGCGTGACCTCTTTGGAAGGTGAGACAGAAAAGTCACAGAGGATTTTATTGACTCAGGATACTTGTCTAACCGCTCTAGAAGGTGAGGCAGAAAAGCTGCGGAGGATTTCCGCACTTCCGGACCGCTTAGCCTAGAGCTGCCAGTGAGCTGATGTGAGGCTGTAAAATCCTTGTTGCAGAAACACGTTCTCCCCATCTCCGAATCGCTACCGCTAAGGGAACCACCCTCTCATCCAATCAAGAAATAGAAAGAAAATGGCACCAGCCACGCCAATTTTCACGAGCCCCCCCGTATCGTCCTACCTGAAACCCCACGGCCCGAACTCCTTCGCGATCAGTTCCCCCCAACCTCTCACTTAAAGCGAAAAGAAAATTCAAACACAGTCTGATTAGACAGCACCCAGAATCTCTTTTCGCAGACATTTACCACTGCTCCTCAAAAGGGCAGATAAAAATGGATCTCATCTTCCACACGGAAAGACCTGATAAATGGATCGCCACGTTCAGATCACAGCTTCCCATCTCCAAAACTACGACCACTCCGCATAGCTGCAAATTGACGACATCACTCACTAACCATTCGATACGGAGCGGGAACACTTTTGTGACCATCTACACGAACGGCACAGTATTGATACAATCCAACAATGGGAATCTAGAGGTCTTCGACTCCCTCTTCTCCTCGCTGCGAATTGCCCCCTTGCACACGCCCCTACCTTCCCTGTCCTACTCCGTACCCCCGGCCAGCCTACCTCGCCAGGAGAGCCGATCAACCGTTCCCACGCCCTGTCCCAGCCTGCCTCGCCAGGAGAGCCGACCATCCATTCCCGCGCCCTGTGCCAAAACTACCACCCTCCCTCCACGAGTCACCACCCGCACCTCCACTCCCATGAATCAGGAGCTTCAACTCCCCGCCAAGTACCACCATCACCCTCCTTCACCTGATCACCCCAACCCTCAATCCAGGAATGACCCTCTCCTACAATCACTGATCTCTTGCTACTTCACTCCAGCCATGGGCAACAGGACGGTGAAACCACGACATGACTCACTGCTCCCCCCACCCACGGCCCCAAACAAAGACAGCACAATCACCAATAGGCCTCAATACACTGACATGCCCACCCCCTCCCAGGACATCCCTGTCCAAGCCACCCCCACCCCCTCGATAAACATGGAGCATCGTCTCGCCCTTCTTGAAAGCCAGTTAGAAACGATAACCCTGGGCCTGAGGGAAATCTTAACCAACCTCGACATGGCACGAAAGCCAAGGCTAACTCCTCCCCAGACTCCCACTCTGACCAGCTCCACCCAACTAAGACTTGACAACATGCCACGTCCAAGTGAGTTCCCTACCACCCCCGCGACCCTGACACAGAGACCCATAGAAACCAATACAGAGAACCGAGCACAAAGACCCAGAAGAACTAAAGTCGCTATGTCCGCAAAAGAAGCGGCGGAGCTATCTTTAACATATGACTCTCCCCCCACAGCCTCCCCTAAATCCAAGATCCAAGTGATCACCAGTTTCGGAAGGGATCTCCACCCCCTGATTTCCCCAAGACCACTGGCCCTCCTCACTACCTTACCCAGGGCTCCCCTCGTAAAGAAACACAACAAAGTGGGGTCCTCTACCAACTGCATGCTCATTAATTGCAGATCAGCCTCCAAACATGCAACAGAATTAGCAGAAACCATCCTCTCCCATGACATTGACATCGCGTTCATCACTGAGACTTGGCTTAATGAGCTCTCCGCTCCAATCCTAGATATGTTGGTGCCCCCAGGCTACACTATCATCAACAAGGACAGAAAAGATCAAAGGGGTGGAGGTATAGCAATCATGCATAAGAACAACATTGCCATTATGGAAATGAACACTTTCAATTTCAGCACCATTGAATGCCTTACCGCCAACATCAAGACAAATGACAATAGAGCAATACTCTGCCATCTTCTATACCATCCCCCAGGCAACACCTCCGCATTCGGGGAACACCTTTCCGACCTGATTGCTCACTGCTCACTCGGTGACTCAAACAACCTAATTCTCGGAGACCTCAACCTACGGTGGAATGATGTAAACAACACGCTAATTTAAACCCTAAACAATCTCCTCCAGGACAATAATCTTTCCCAACTCTGTTCAGTAGAAACGCACATTAAAGGAGCAACCTTAGATGCCATTATCGCTCAACGTGACGCAGTTACGATCGACCACATCCTCCCCATGGACTGGTCCGACCACCACATCATCCTATTCCACATCAACCAAAAGGTTCTTTTCCAGCCCCCCTCGCAAGACCCCCCCAAATGGTCTAGAAATCTAACTCAGATTCCCCTAGCCGACCTAGAGGAAAGGATATGCTCGATCCTCCCCATCGCCTCTGATCTCCTCACCACAACTGAACTCACCTCGCACTACAACTCGAATATGATGTCCATTCTTGATCAAATAGCCCCCCGGAAATAAAAAAAAACAGGAATATTCCATCAAGATCATGGTTTAACACTGACATCAACTCAGAAAGGAGACAACTAAGAGCCACAGAGAGACTCTGGAGAAACAACCCTTCCGCTATCCTCCGGGAGCAACTCAAAGCAGCCCACAGGAAGTATAAAAAACACATCCAGAACGAAAAAACCTCGTTTTTCTGCACCGCGCTGGACAACGCAAAAAACAGGCCCATGGAGCTCTTTAACATCATCAGACAGCAAACCTCCAAGCCCGCTACCTCCTCAATGCAGGCTTCCAAAGAGCTCTGCGACAACTTCGCCAACTTCTTTGAGGACAAGATCAACAAAATTGAGCTCTCATTGGACTTCAACATCACCCCCTCCCACAAGAGCATCTCGCCTGGGACAATCGACAACGCATCCAAGCCCCCTACAAAGCCCTGGAAATCTTTCACCCTGATACATGAAGCAGAGATAGTCAAACTAATCACCACATCCAATCCCTCCTCCCATGCTCTAGATCCTCTACCCTCACAACTGACCAAAAAGCTGAAATTCTCCCTTGCTCCGCACTGGTGCAAGATCATAAACAGCTCCCTGAGAACCGGAGTCGTTCCTGACTGCCTCAAAGTCGGTTAAGTCACGCCGCTGCTGAAAAAACCTGGCCTAGACACAAAAGACATGAATAATTTCAGACCAGTTTCTAACTTACCTCTTCTATCCAAAACTCTGGAAAAATGCGTGCTCCTTCAACTAGCTCAGCACTTGGATAGCATCAACCTCCTCGATGCCCACCAATCGGGTTTCAGAAAAGGCTGCAGCACTGAAACCGCGATCCTCAACGTCATTGATGATATCCACAAATCACTTGATGCGGACCAATGCTGCCTTCTCATTCTCTTAGACCTATCGGCAGCTTTTGACACGGTCGACCACAAATTGCTCATTAAGGTGCTTCAAGAAAGGGCAGGTCTTGAAGAGGTGGTCGTACACTGGTTCTCCTCCTTCCTCCATAACCGCACCCAAAGAATAAAAATCAAAAACTTTGTGTCTGACCTACACCCTGTCAGCAGGGGAGTCCCCCAAGGCTCAGTGCTCTCCCCGCAACTTTTCAACATTTACATGGAACCCCTCACAACCCTTCTCAAAAAAGCCAACATCCCCTTCCATCTATATGCAGACGACACACAGATCTATCTCGAAACCACCTCCATTGAGGACATTCAGAGACTCAATGACACGCTCAGAGAAGTCCAACACTGGCTTTCTAGTAACCACCTAAAACTCAATCAGGACAAAACTGAAATACTCCTCATCTCTAACAAAGAAGAGAACCCCTAAATTACGGAATGGCTAAAAGCGATCGATGCGCTCAACAGCAACCTCACCCTGGCGGACTCTGTAAACTCACTAGGTATCACTCTAGACCCGAACCTGGAAATGACCAAACACATTAAGAACTCCGCCAAGAGCGCCTTCCTTAACCTGAAGCTACTGAACAAAATAAAACCTTTCATCCCGCCCAAGGACCTCAAACAAGCCACTCAAGCACTGGTGCTGTCTAGATTAGACTATGGAATAGCAGCCCTCACAGGTACACCAAAGTCACACCTCGCTCCCCTCAAAACAACTCTCAACGCAGAAGCCAGAATGGTCACAGGAGTGAAGAAATTCGACCACATCTCACCCGCACTCAAAGAACTAAAATGGCTACCAGTTGAAATGCGGGCTAGTTTCAGAACAGCCTGCCTCACGCACAAAGCCCTTCACACAGGCAAACCTGAATACCTGGCCTCCAAACTCAAAAAAGGCGGCCAGACCAGGACCCTCAGGAGCTCGAACACACTACTACTCATCCTGCTGAAGGCTCGCAAACAAAAAACTGCGGCCCGGTCCTTCGAGGGTAACGCGCCCAAAATCTGGAACTCTATTCCCCCCCACATCAGAATTATCCCATCCTTTTCAAAATTCAAAGGTCAGCTCAAAAACCTTTTCCTAGATCGTTCCCTAGCGAAGGGACAGGAGCCGCAGAAGCGCTGACAACACTACTCCTTGGAAGAGGAGCTCTGCCCAAGACTATGCCACTCATTGAAGGCATTCCAAGTCTTCATTGCCCCTTGGCTACACAATCCGCTAAAACTCTCCGTCCATGTTATTTAGTATTATTGTATTTTGTGATCTTTTGCAGTACGACTGTTGTAAAGCGCTCCGATACCCTCTGGTCTGGCCAGCGCTATATAAAACTTCAGAATAGAATAGAATAGAATATATATATTTTTTTTTTATATATATGTTTATTTATTAAATTTTAAATAAGTTTTTAATTTAAAATATCCATTGGCTATTTTAGTTTAATAATATTTCTAATTATATATATTTGACTATGTATATTAATATATATTTGTGTTTAAAAATTTTGAATAATTATAATAGTTATATTTATTTCAAAATTAATTAAATATATTTAATTGTAATATATTAGTGTTACTTTTTGATATATTTAATGTTTAATATTTACAACAATATTTTTAATTCGATAATTTTGTCATTTACATTATAAAGATAGCATGACAATATTTTTGGCAACGATATTTATGGGACAATATTTTGGTATGACGTTATTTCCAGAGGCGATATTTTGTCAAAGAACCATTTTCAACAATATGAGGAGCTGGCCCTGGGGAGTAATATACGTACAATAAAACATTCCAAATAACATAGCTGGCACATCATGAAGAGCCGGCCCTTGGCAATAACATACGTACAGTAAAACATTCCAAATAACATAGTTGGTGCATCATGAGGAGCCGGCCCTGGGGGAATAACTTAAGAACCATGTACTGCTTGTCATGGCTCAATGCTGTAAGACGTTACATACGCATTGCAACCAGGCTCCATGGTACATCAATGTGAGTGCACACAGTGTACCCTAAAGTACACACAACACAAAGGGAAGAATCCACAACACACTATATGCTGGAATCAACACTCAACTGACCAGAAGTCTCGAGACCATAAAAAACTCTACGGCCAGGCACACTCTCAATGTCCCACCATGTATTCACATCACCTTGCACCTCAAAGTGGTCCACTGGCACACAACCTACAACCGAGCAGTCTTCAAACTCCTCATACACACATATAAAGCCTTACACAAAATTGGCCCTATGTATCTCAACAACTGCATAAACGTCCACAAACATACCAGACACCTCTGAGCAGCTGGACACCTACTTGCACCCCCCTTCTGGCATACGCAGAACCAGATCCGGTGGTCGTGCCTTCTCTTACCTTGCTCCTAAAGCCTGCAACGATCTGCCCAGCACATTAGAGCCTCCTCCTTGGGGCTTGAATTCCACCTGGCTCTTCACCCAACTCCAAACCTGGCTCGACCCATAGTGTTCCTGCTTCAGCACCAGGATACCATTGCGGGTGAGTTTGTTACACGGTACAAATTGGCTTTTCAAACATTTATTGAAGCAATCATCTTCTTGTATATAAAGAATGTGCTGCAAGGATTAGTTAGGCAGAAGAAACAAAGCATTGTAACCAGCATTATGAGAATGGTGAAAAAGATAAACAGTTCAACCATGATAACATTACTATGTGATCATATTATTATACCCCTATCAACACTACCTATACTATCGAGAGCATAGTGGGAGTACCTTTGCCAAATCTGTTGGGATATAGCAAAACCAAAGGGGATGATGGACGGAGTGTTGAACATTGCAAGCACTCACCCCCAGTCAACTGATCTGGGTTTAATCCATCATCATTCTTTAGCTCACTCCGCCAGCCCAGTTCAGACATGGCCATATGCAAATCAGTCTGACCCTGTGCCTCATGGGAACAGTCCAGCCCGAACTGCCAAGCCATGTCTTCCCTGGACCGGAAACAAGCATCCTGGGACCAGTTTCTGGCTTACAGCCGTCATCAGCCAGGCTATCTTGAATCCAGTGGCAAAGTGAGCAAAGGACCCACGTCTGGGCATACCCTGCCAATTTAGGGCGAACATAGCAAAACCAAAGGGGATGATGGAGGAGTGTTGAACATTGCAAGCACTCACCCCCAGTCAACTGATCCGGGTTTAATCCATCATCATTCTTTAGCTCACTCCGCCACCCCAGTTCAAATCTGTTGGGATAGCCTAATCCCCCACACCTGAGTGTGATGTATCAGGAAGCCGGCCTGTGTAGAACAGGCTATCATCCTTTGCAGGATAGAGGTCAGAGTCAGGAGGATTGCATCTCAGCCACAGTGCATCACGCTCCAGGACAATCCAGCAGAAGTGCTGCTCTGCCAAATGGAACGCAGAGGCTGTTTATATAATAAATTCACTGTTCCATTCGCACTGTGTCAAAGGTGCAGAGCTGAAGAGATGGTGTGTCTGGAGTCTTAGAGCTGTCTCCAACCGGGATACATAAATGCAAGGGCACATGCGTTCTATGTCCCTTGCCTTGTACAAAGTGTATGAATAACATGATAATAATGCTTACTAAAAAATAAACTGCATGTGGAATAATTTCTAAGTAGAATATTGTTTAATGTAAATCATGTAAAAAGTCACCATTAGAAAACGATGGAAAGCTACAATGTGAAACTTAGGGGCCGATTACGATCTTGTTGGAACCATAGGTCGGAGGCTTTCCAACGAGATCGTCGGTTTGTGCTACGGGCGGTTCATAGTATTTGTGAATATATTTGTCATCTCATTTGTCTACCTCCAGGTAGCTTTAGCTGTCTGGAAAACCTCATGTTACCATAAATTAAAAAATGTACCTGTAATTACATGCACGAGAAAATATAGAAGGGAGTGGTATTTGGCTCAGCCCACTTCAGTAATTGACTTTCTGTGGTTTTTCATGGTTTGCTCTGGATGAGCTGTCCATCAAGGGCATGGCATTTTGCGGATTGCTATGTTGTCTTATTTGTCTTCCCATTGCTGATGGTGCTCAAATAGGCCTTTTGTTAAACCCAGAAACAACATAGCAAGTAGGTTGTATTTCAGGGTCAGGGCAAGAACTTTGATGTAGTTACATTACTGACATGATGTCATTTTAATTGCTGGTTTAGGGCTTTTTCCTTGAGGAAGCAACCATCATGTTTGTCTGAATGACAGACAGAGCCTATTCACTAATAACCCTAAAATATTTATTATGCTTTCCCCTGGGGCATAACAGTAACCTTGAGCAAACTTCTTGTCCCTGTGGTAATCGCGGCAATCAATCTATGTTACATTTTTTATTCTTTTGTAACTTTTATCATTTATACAGCAACCAGTTGCTGATCCCGTTTTTTAAGGCAGCAGCTATCAGCAATTATAAGGCGGCATATAGAGAAATTGTTGAGCTTAAAGATGAAAATTTAATTTTCCGCGTCAGCACCTTCTTGCGTCTGGCTGTCCGCTCACGCGCTTCCATGAGTTCTGTATAATTGGCCTTGATTGCCCATTTTTAACCTCTCATCTATATGTAGGTCGCAGAATTTTATTGTGTGTATTTCATTGCTACATAATTTTTGATAAACCGCTCGCATTTTATAATATTATGCTGCTAGATTTAATGAATTTGTTTGTTTTAATGCTGGTTTAATGTGATAAACTGTTTGCATTTTACATTATTATGCTGCTATATTTAATGAACTTTTTATTTTCATTTTAATATGTGTCATTATTTTAGTTTGATGTTATTTATCAAATTAGTGAATATTGGTTGCCTTGTATCAATTGATTCCAGGAACAATTATACCATTGCCCCTAACAAATTACAAGTGTAAGACAAATCCCTTGAGTACTGTGTACGTAGATGTTTTGTGTATTTACTGTTTTTAGCCTTGTGTTGGCTGTTTCAAATTTTATTCATGTATGTATTGTCTGTCTGTTTTAAAAAATGTTGCTGGTATTTTATTTTTACTTTGTTCTTTTATGGATATTTTCTTATCCGAATAAAGATGAATTGAATTGAATTGAATTGAATTAATAACCCTTTCAAGTTCCTTTGTTTTATGTTGCTGTCTTTATAGCATGTTGTTGGTTGTACACCTTTTTTGTTCACAAAGCACAGTGGATGCACATAAACATTCATGCAGCTGCAATAAAAATATTGACTCATTGTTAAAAGTATCTGCTATGAAATATTTTGCTGCTTATGTCTTTTTAGTTAAACACTTACAACATAAACTTCATCTTCAGACTCCTTTTTTTATAACACATCTTTTTAAAAGTACAGCCAAAGAAATTTGTTCAATAAAGGAACCCTACTTCCAGCTTCCATTTAGTTGTAGTTTAAGAGATTACTTTATTGTTTTTTTTCTTTCTAGGATAGCTGGGAGCAACACACACTGTCACCCAACTATTACCAAACACTTTTCCAAACAAAATGCCAGCCTTATTTCCTTTGCTACTGTATGTTTAAGAAAAGCAAGGACCATTGGTTTTGCCAGTGCTTGTTGAAAGTGGTCGCTCAACCTGCTCACGTACAGGGCAGTGGTAGCAGAAATCTAGTTAAAGCTATGCTTAGCCTAATGTTGCAGCACTATACTGTGAACACATTTTCGATAACACATGACAGCTGCTATAATCCCTGTTTTTCCATCTTTTTCATGGATGCTTGTAGGATGTTTTAGTTTCAATTAGGCCTCATCCCCCAAGTAAGGCAGTCTTTGGGGGGCTCCATGCCCCGAATATTTATAAGCCACCCTGGGTGCCAAATCCAAACCCCAGCTACAAAGGGCATGACCCGTGGAGCTAACACTGCAGATCGTGCTGACTAGGAATGATCAGCTTGAAGGAGGTGGGAGTGCCAGGGGAGCTGAATGAGAGTGACTGACCTGAGGAGGAGGGGCATTGTCCCACTGTGAAGCTTTAATCTGCTGCCTGGCACTACCGCTGCAAAGAGGCAGAGGGAGAAGGAAGGTGCCTGGGCAGTGGTGCCGGTCATCTGGCAATCCCTGATAAAACCCCTACATCAGTGATAAATCCCTAAAGTGGACCAACGTCCCAGAGACACAAAATGGTGCTCAGTACCCTGTGGATGAAGCATGCATGGTACACAACGAGCTGAGGCAGGTGGACCATCCCCATACACAATGGTCCCATTCGGTAGGGTTTCCAGAGTCAATACATTTATAAAAATACAAACTGCAAGCCTATGTGAAAGATGAAATACTCAGGTTTCTGCTGGGCAAAGAGTGTTTTTCCTTCATCATGAGGAAATGACTCTTTGCATGTATGACATAAGAGCACCTGGAACAATTCCGTAGTCAGCAAACATACACCTCCCACAGGGAGCAAGTTTCACATGAGAACAGAAACAAAGCTGTGCAAGCAGGCCAGACAAATGTTGCTGGAATATGAATTTACCTTGAAAAAACAAAAGACAAGAGGTGTTTGGCAAAACAGGAACAGTTGGTTTAATTAAACGCTTCGGTGGGAAACATCCAAAGAAATGGGTCTGAGGACTCTCTCAACATACATGCGTTCCGAGTGTCATTATATACAATACAATATTTGGAGCATCATAAAACAATTTAGATCTTATTTTAGAGAAAGGAATGCGGGCCTAGTAATGGGGTGCCTCTTTGTCAGTGAAATTGCTCTCTCACCCTCGCAGCTCCACCATTGAGTGAGGCTTCCCCCAGCTCCTGCACTCTCTAATGTGAGTGTCCGAGGCCCTCCTCCACCCGCAGGTTCACCTGCGCCTCATCCCTGGTGGTCCAGTGGATCTCTGTCTCCCGCTTTCCGCTCCGTTTTTTCACTTGTTTTTTCACTCATTTTTTCACTCGTTTTCACCCTCTTTCCCAATCTATTTTTCTGCTCTTTTCTGCTTTCTGCTTGATTTCTCTTTTTCCCTTTATCCCTGGTGGTCCAGTGGACCTCTGTCTCCTGCTTTCCGCTCTGTTTTTTTCACTCATTTTCACTCGTTTTTTCACTCGTTTTCACCCTCTTTCCTAATCTATTTTTCTGCACTTTTCTGCTTTCTGCTTGTTTTCTCTTTTTCCCTTTAATCCTACTTTTCCTCCTTTACTGCCCGTTTTTCCCCCGCCGCTGATGCCCCGCGGGCCCTCCTCCCAGCACGACCAGCGCGATCAATCCAGCTCCCCTCCCCGCTCCCGCCTCCCAGCTGTCCAGCCCTCCCCGACCCCTACTTAATGGCGGCCACTGCGGGGACAGGCGAGCAAGACCACTGACTCTTTGTCAGTGAAATTGCTCTCCCACCCTCGCAGCTCCACCATTGAGTGAGGCCTCCCCCAGCTCCTGCACTCTCTAGTCTGAGTGTCCGAGGCACTCCTCCACCCGCAGGTTCACCTGCGCCTCATCCCTGGTGGTCCAGAGGACCTCTGTCTCCCGCTTTCCGCTCTGTTTTTTCACTCGTTTTTTCACTCGTTTTCACCCTCTTTCCTAATCTATTTTTCTGCACTTTTCTGCTTTCTGCTTGTTTTCTCTTTTTCCCTTTATCCCTGGTGGTCCAGTGGACCTCTGTCTCCCGCTTTCCGCTCTGTTTCTTTCACTCGTTTTCACTCGTTTTTTCACTCGTTTTCACCCTCTTTCCAAATCAATTTTTCTGTACTTTTCTGCTTTCTGCTTGTTTTCTCTTTTTCCCTTTATTCCTACTTTTCCTCCTTTCCCGCCCGCTTTTCCCCCGCCGCTGCTGCCCCCGCGGCCCCTCCCCCCCAGCACAACCAGCGCAACCAATACAGCTCCCCTCCCCGCTCCCGCCTCCCAGCTGTCCAGCCCTCCCCGACCCCTACTTAATGGCGGCCACTGCGGGGACAGGCGAGCAAGACCACTGACTCTTTGTCAGTGAAATTGCTCTCCCACCCTCGCAGCTCCACCATTGAGTGAGGCCTCCCCCAGCTCCTGCACTCTCTAGTGTGAGTGTCCGAGGCCCTCCTCCACCCGCAGGTTCACCTGCGCCTCATCCCTGGTGGTCCAGAGGACCTCTGTCTCCCGCTTTCCGCTCTGTTTTTTCACTCGTTTTTTCACTCGTTTTCACCCTCTTTCCTAATCTATTTTTCTGCACTTTTCTGCTTTCTGCTTGTTTTCTCTTTTTCCCTTTATCCCTGGTGATCCAGTGGACCTCTGTCTCCCGCTTTCCGCTCTGTTTTTTTCACTCGTTTTCACTCGTTTTTTCACTCGTTTTCACCCTCTTTCCAAATCTATTTTTCTGTACTTTTCTGCTTTCTGCTTGTTTTCTCTTTTTCCCTTTATTCCTACTTTTCCTCCTTTCCCGCCCGCTTTTCCCCCGCCGCTGCTGCCCCCACGGCCCCTCCCCCCCAGCACAACCAGCGCAACCAATCCAAATCCCCTCCCCGCTCCCGCCTCCCAGCTGTCCAGCCCTCCCCGACCCCTACTTAATGGCGGCCGCGCCGCTGGCGTGCCGAAAGCGCGCCAAAGGCAAGCCCGTCTGCACCTGTCCGCGACCCGACCGCGACTAGCGCCAGGAACCCTGGACCTCCGCCCCGCCAACGCTACGACCCAGCAGCATTCCACGCACTCAACCCAGGCCACAACAACAACTGCAAGCTAGCATCACCAACCGACACCCCCAGACCCTTCAGCTGTCACCACTGCCGGCACACCTGCAGCACTGCCAAGAACACGGATCCAGCACAACCCGCCCACAAGAACACAACCGAACCGAAGACCCTGCAATGCATCCTCCTCAACATCTGATCCCCCCACAAACACGCCACCGAAATCTGGAATCTCCTCGACAGCACCACACCGGACGTAGCGTTCTTCACCGAAACCTGGACCAACACCACCTCGGGACCGGACATCGCCATCCCCCAAGGATACAAGATCTCCAGGAAGGACCGCCCCACCCGCCCGGGAGGAGGAATCGCCATCGTCCACAAATCCACCCTCCGCCTGAGCACACTCCCCGACGAGCCCACAGACCTGATGGAACACCTTCACTTCAAGATACTGGCCAGCCCTACCGCCACCCTCCGAAGAACCCTCATCTACCAACCCCCTGTACCCCACGGACCCTTCGCCAACTCCATCACGGACATCATCGCCCCACAGGCCATCGCATCCACCAACTACACCCTGCTGGGAGACCTCAACTTCCACCTCGACAACCAACTGACCCCAACACCACATCCCTCCTGGACAACCTCCACAACATTGGACTCCGCCAGATCGTGACCGAGCCCACGCACTCAGCAGGACACACCCTCGACCCCCTCTTCACTACAGGAAATTCCATCACCTTCAGCCACATCACCGAACTCCCATGGACCGGCCATCGTTGCGTCCACTTCACCTTCAGAACACCCACCATCCACAGACACCAGCACCTGCTCCCACGTAGAAACTGGACCAAAATCACTGACGACCAGCTCACCTCCTCACTCAACAACTCCACCCCAACCATCACGGAAAACGACGATCCCAACACCGCAGTCCGAACCCTGCATAGATGGATCTCAGACAGCGCCAACACCATAGCAAAAAAAAAACCCTCAAGAAAAACAACAATACCCGCGCCAAGAAAGCCAGATGGTTTACCACCGAACTTCGAGAGTCGAGACGCACTTGCCGCCGCCTCGAAAAGGCCTGGAGGAACACCAGATCCACAGAAGCCCACAACAACTTCAAAGCCGCCACCAACGCCCACCACCAACTCATCAGAGAAATGAGGAAAAAAGCGATTGAAGACAGAATCTCCACCCACGCGCACAACAGCAAGGAACTCTTCAGCATCATCAAGGAGTTCGCCCAACCCACCAGCGAGTCTACTGACATCCCTCCCTCACAAGACCTCTGCGACAAACTCAGCACCTTTTTCCACCACAAAATCAAGAGCATCTACGACAACTTCGACGAAGACAACCAACACAATGAACCCTCACCAACCACCCCCGACACCCGGAAACCAGCGATTGACAACTGGACAGCCCTCACCACCGAAGACACTTTGAAGACAATGAAGTCAATCCACTCAGGGGCCCCCACAGACACCTGCCCCCACCACATCTTCAACAGAGCCGCTGACACCATCGCACCCATGTTCCGCCACACCATCAACCGCTCCCTGCCGACCGCCTCGTTCCCCGATGGCTGGAAACACGCCGAGGTCAACCCCCTCCTGAAGAAACCCTCAGCGGACCCCACCGACCTCAAAAACTACAGACCCATCTCCCTGCTCCCGTTCCCAGCGAAAGTCATCGAGAAAGCCATCAACAGCCAACTCGCCACATTCATCGAAGAACACAACATCCTCGACTCCTCCCAATCCGGCTTCAGAAAAAACCACAGTATGGAAACCGCCCTCCTCGCCGCAACAGACGACATCCGCACCCTACTGGACAAAGGAGAAACAGTAGCCCTCATCCTCCTCGACATCTCAGCGGCGTTCGACACAGTCTCTCACCGCACCCTAATACGCAGATTCTACGACGCAGGAATCCAGGACAAGGCCCTCGACTGGATCCGCTCCTTCCTCTTCGGCAGAACGCAGCGGGTCAGACTCCTCCCATTCCTCTCGGACCCTACACCTACCACCTGCAGAGTCCCCCAGGGCTCCTCCCTCAGCCCGACGCTCTTCAACGTCTACATGGCTCCACTCGCCCCCATCGTCAGAACCTACGGACTCAACATTGTGTCATACGCAGACGACACCCAACTCATCCTCTCCCTATCCAACGAACCCAACACCGCCAGACACAACTTTCGAGAAGGCATGAAAGCAGTCGCCAAATTGATGAAAAACAGCTGCCTACAACTAAACACCAACAAAACAGAAGTACTCATCATGGGCCCAAACCCCGATGCCTGGAGCGACACCTGGTGGCCCCCCGCCCTCGGAAACCCACCAACCCCCACGGACCACGCACGCACCCTGGGAATCATCCTGGGCTCCGAGCTCAAAATGGACCGCCAGATCAACTCCGTCTCGTCTTCCTGCTTCCACACCCTCCGCCTCCTTTGTAAGACCTTCAAATGGATCTCCCTCGAACACAGAAAGACCGTCACTCACGCCCTGGTCACCAGCAGACTCGACTACGGCAACGCACTCTACGCCGGAATAAATAAAAACCTCACCCGCAAGCTACAGAACATCCAGAATGCCGCCGCAAGACTGGTCCTCAACCTGCCAAAACACTGCCACATCTCCCAGCACCTGCGCACACTCCACTGGCTCCCCGTCGAGGCGAGAATCACCTTCAAGATACTCACCCACGCACACAAGGCCCTCCACGGCACCGGACCAGCATACCTGAACAGCCGACTCAAATTCCACGCACCCCAAAGGACCCTACGATCAGCCCAGCTGTCCTACGCCGTGGTCCCCCGCACCAGAAAGACCAGATCGGGAGGCCGCTCCTTCTCCTTCCTCGCGGCCAAAGCATGGAACGCCCTTCCGCTCCACCTCAGACAGACAACATTGCTCCCTATCTTCGCAAGAAACCTCAAAACCTGGCTCTTCGACAGACCCCCTCCTTGATGGAATGAAACCTGCACCAAGCCTATATCAAAGCCACATCAGAATAAGAACAAGTGATTATTCAACCATTTGCCACATGGAAATGAAGACTACATAGCCACTGGCAAAATGTGAAGACCTAGAAAATTGGTCACAAAGGGAAAACATTTGAATCAGAAACCTGAGGGAAGGAACAAAGGTAGACTATATGATCAAATGTGTAACAGAATTGTACAGGAATGGCCTGAAAGAAGTGGCAGACTACCCCATAGGAATTGAGCAAGCACATAGGATGAGACGCAAGCAAACTGAGAGCAAAGTACAGAGACATAGTGGTCAGGTTCTCCAACTACCCTCAGAAAGAGAAAAAAATGGCAGCAGCGTGCAAAGTTATCCACTTTGATAGTGAGATTCCAAGACCTGGCAGCCATCAAAGCATGACTATAACAATGTGATGTGGGCGTTCTAAGCGCCAAATTTGCTTCAGATGGATGAATCCGGAAGTCCTACATTTTCACTGGAAAAAGTTGGAAAAACAAGAAAGAATCAAAAGTAAGACATTTCCTCCATCTCCAAAACAAGGATGAAGATGGCAAATCAGGGAATGAAGACATATCTATGTGCCTGAATGTCGGGAAAACTCAATGACATCAAAATGGATAGCTCAACATCAGAAGAATAGACAGTCATCAAGACGCTGATCACAATGTAATCATTTGAAAAGCAGGGACGAGGTGACTCTAAAAAGAGAACATGTCCTAAAATGTTGGAAGAGAACCTAGACCGCATGCCGTATGCCAATAGTTGTTTACATGTGACCATCTGTTACCTATGAGTAAAGTCTTTTGCACTTGCAATGTGGATGGGTAAGAATGTTCCGGGTTGCTCAGGGCTCCACAAGCTTACTGGATTGTTTGCTCTGCACTGGGGGTGGGAGATGGGAGGTGCAAGGCATTAGAATTGTTGGATGCAGTGTCACAATTTGCAAACAATGCATATTGTTCCTCAAGGCATACCATTGCCGGGGAATACCACGGTGTGTCGGGGAGACCATGTACACGGTTCCCTTAGTGTGAGAGGTAAGGACAACAGTGTCCTTAATGTTTGTTTTACATTACCAATGTTACTTTAGCAGTTAGAGGGTTTATGTCACGTTTTGCATCACACTGTACACAACACAGAGGATAAAGCAACAATAACATCCACAGATGCCATTTTTATTCACGCTTATAACCCTAAACGTGAGGGGCCTAAATCCCCTACCAAATGATGCATGGTCCCGAAAAACCTTAGGCAACAAGATCATGCTCTATATTCATTCGGGGAAATCATATGTTGCCCCAGCAAGACGCCAGGCCCAGATGGGCTGACAATAGCCTTTTATAGAGACTTTGCATGCCTTTTTGTGGAACCCCTTACTAAATTGCCCAACTCTTTTAACAATGAGTCAGATATTATTCCCACTATGAGAAAGGTAAAAGTGGTAGTTATCCCTAAGCTGGGCAAACCACAAGATGTCATGTCATGTCATGTTATGTTAGCATCACTTGGTATAGTGCAGTGAATCATACCCGAAGGAATATCTCGGTGCTTAGCTGAATATAAGGCAAGCGAAGCTAACTAAAACAACTACATTTTTAGAAGATTTTTAAACTTTCAAAGCTCTGTACACAGCAGGATATGAAGAGGAAGTTTGTTCCAGTGGAAGAGGGCAAGATAAGAGAAAGACCTCCCGCTGAATCTACATGTACGGATCAGCGTAATCTGAAGTAACGCTTTATCTGTGAATCTTGGTGATAATATCTGAGTCTATTTTGCAAGTAGGATGGATCATTGCCACCCAGGGATATGTGGGTGAGGCAGCACAGCTTAAAAATGAGCCTTTTCCTGATAAGTAGCCAGTGCTGAGAATTTAAAATTGAAGCAGAAGGAGAACCAGGCAGAAGATTGCACTTTAGCCTGGCAGTGGTATTCTGCCCAACCTGCAGTTTAGACAGCAAAGTCTCATTGGCAGCTTCAAGTAAAGCATTTCTATAGTCAAAGTGACTAGTGATTAAGGCTTGGACTAGGGTTTTTCTAGAAGTCGGGAAAAGTTTCTTTTAGTAATCACATAGTGGCAAAGCAAGTTCCACAGATGGTCATGACGTGCTCTTTCATGGATAAAGTAGTATCTAACTTGACACCAAGGTTTTTTACTACTTGTTTTGGGGACGGGGCTGGTCCCAGTTCGGATAGCCACCATTCCAGTTTCCACAGGGACTGAGCTTTACCGAATAAGAGTATCTCCTTTTTTTCTCCATTTAGTTGTAAACAGTTGCTGGACATCCAGAGAGCTATTTTCCTCATGCAGTCGGAAAAAGGGGATTTCATGCCTTCCAGATCCTGACAAAACTAAATGACCAGTTGAGTGTCATCGGCATAGGGTGTTGTCTCAAAGCCGCATGTCTTAACGATTTGTGCCAGAGGGGCAACATAGGTGTTGAATAAGGTGGGGCTTAACGTGGATTCCTGCGGTACCCCTTTCCTGACAGGCATGGTGCGTGACTCAAAGGACTTCAAGGAGATGGTTTGAGTACTATATTTCAGAAATTCAATAAACCATTGAAGCACTTTGCCATAGACCCCGATGTCATGCAGCCTGCAAATTAATATATCATGGCTAAACCATGTTGAAGGCCGCAGTCAGGTCCAGAAGCACAAGCATTGCTGGGGTGCCTGCATCCAGGGATAATCTAATGATATCAGTGACTGAGCGCAGTCTCTGTGCTGTGGAATACTCTAGCCTGACTGAGAAGGATCAAGAAGCCAATGTTCTTACAAAAATGCAGAGAGCTGCTTGTTTATGAAGTTCTTTAAAAGTTTGCTTAGGAAAAGAAGGAGCGAGATGGGACGGTAATTTGATGGATTACCTGGATCAGCTTTAGGCTTTTTTTTAAATGGGGAGACTTAGGCAGTTTTACAGGCAATGGGAGCTGAGGTAAAGTCCATGGAGAGATTAAAGAGGGACATAATGGCGGGGAAATTGAGCAGGAAAGACTCGCCATAATGCTGGGAGGCACAGGTCCAGTGGTGATCCTTATTTGGCTGATTCTAACAACCCTTGAGTCTGCTCTAAGGTGCAGAATTCAAAACTTTCCAGATGGAAAATGGCCTTTGGAGAGGGCTGACTGAAGTCAGGAGGGTTATCAAGCTGGTTGCAAGCTACTGGAAAATTTGCATAGATTTTATTGATTTTTTCTTTGAAAAAATTGGCTAGTAAATCACATAATTCTTGTGATGCCGGAATGACACTCTTGCACAGCGTGTGGTTTGAGAAAATGATGGAGAGTTTTGAAAATAACTTTTGTAGAAATACCTGCTTGTTCAATCTTGTTTATTATAAAGTTTCTTCGGGCCATTTTAATATTATTATGATAGCTCTTGAGCATCAGTTTAAATTCTTCTTTGTCTGCGAGAGATTTAGGTTTTTGCCATTGCCTTTCTAGCTTTCTGCGCTTGGATTTCTCCAGTTTTAGATCGACCGAAAACCAAGGGGCATTGTTTTGACTGGGGGTGGTAGGTGCTTGTTTGAGAGGGGCAATTTGATCCAGTGCTCAGGAAAAGGAATCATTGAAATTTCCTAGAACGACCTCCAGGTTAGAGTTGCTAGGAGGCTCAGATGGAAAATATGGCTTAGCAAAAGAGGCCATGGAAACAGATTTCCACTGTCTCGTGCTTGTCTGGACACGCTGTTAGATTTTTCAGACTCATTTGCCATGGGAAGTCTTAAGTTAATCAGTTAGTGATCTGTCCAGAGGGGGTTTACACCTAAACTCATGGAAATTGGTAAAGATTGAGGGGTCGATTCCGATCTCGGTCGGAGGCGCACCTAACACTTTTCGCCCGGAAAAAAATCCAGGCGAATGCGTGTTTCCCGACCGATTCGTACATACGTCCGAACGAGCAAGTACGATGCGCATAACTGCCCAGATCCCGACCCAGTCGTACTCACCCAATCCAGGTCCTGTTCCCCGACCGAGCCGGATCCGTAAACGCAGAATCGAGTTGCACGGAAGCCAAAATGCAGCCCCGTCCGGCCAGACTAGTACGATGCGCACTCCGTACGCGCCGAACCCGTCGCTACGCACGGCACGTCAAAGCATCCGGGAGAGGCGCACATAAGCTCCGATTCGCGCCACAAGACGATCCACGGCTACGAGACGAACACGCCAGCCACGAGTACGAGTCGAAGCAACGAGAAAGACGAACGAGACGAACCAACCATGAATCCCATCGCGCAGGTCCTACCAATACTCTACATCTATTACCGGAACTGGTACGGACGCGTACGGCGCAGAAGGTAAGTCAGACACCCACCACACAAACAAACCACACGTACCCGACATATAACAGACACACATAGGGATGCAGAAATTACTTACACCAGCAACAGCAGCACCATAGGGGCGGGATGGCTATCACCAATGCCATATACACCCATAGGGGCCTGGATGCCAACAACTACCACCACCCCTACTCATGGGGGGCTGGATACCTGTCACTACTACCACCCCTACCCATGGGGGCTGGATGCCTACCACTACTACCACCCCTACCCATGGGGGGCTGGATACCTGTCACTACTACCACCCCTACCCATGGGGGGCTGGATGCCTGCCACTACTACCGCCCCTACCCATGGGGGGCTGGATACCTGTCACTACTACCACCCCTACCCATGGGGGGCTGGATGCCCACCACTACCACCCCTACTAATGGGGGGCTGGATACCTGTCACTACTACCACCCCTACCCATGGGGGGCTGGATGCCTACCACTACTACCATCCCTACCCATGGGGGGCTGGATGCCTACCACTACTACCACCTCTACCCATGGGGGCTGGATGCCTACCACTACTACCACCCCTACCCATGGGGGCTGGATGCCCACCACTACCACCCCTACTAATGGGGGCTGGATACCTGTCACTACTACCACCCCTACCCATGGGTGGCTGGATGCCTACCACTACTACCACCCCTACCCATGGGGGGCTGGATGCCTACCACTACTACCACCTCTACCCATGGGGGGCTGGATGCCTACCACTACTACCACCCCTACCCATGGGGGGCTGGATGCCCACCACTACCACCCCTACTAATGGGGGGCTGGATACCTGTCACTACTACCACCACTACCCATGGGGGGCTGGATACCTGTCACTACTACCACCCCTACCCATGGGGGGCTGGATACCTGTCACTACTACCACCCCTACCCATGGGGGGCTGGATGCCTGCCACTACTACCACCCCTGCCCATGGGGGGCTGGATGCCTACCACTACTACCACCCCTACCCATGGGGGGCTGTATGCCTACCACTACTACCACCCCTACTAATGGGGGGCTGGATACCTGTCACTACTACCACCCCTACCCATGGGGGGCTGGATGCCTACCACTACTACCACCTCTACCCATGGGGGGCTGGATGCCTACCACTACTACCACCCCTACCCATGGGGGCTGGATGCCCACCACTACCACCCCTACTAATGGGGGCTGGATACCTGTCACTACTACCACCCCTACCCATGGGGGGCTGGATGCCTGCCACTACTACCACCCCTACCCATGGGGGGCTGGATACCTGTCACTACTACCACCCCTACCCATGGGGGGCTGTATGCCTACCACTACTACCAACCCTACTAATGGGGGGCTGTATACCTACCACTACTACCACCCCTACCCATGGGGGGCTGGATGCCTACCACTACTACCACCTCTACCCATGGGGGGCTGGACCCATGGGGGGCTGGATGCCCACCACTACCACCCCTACTAATGGGGGGCTGGATACCTGTCACTACTACCACCCCTACCCATTGGGGGCTGGATGCCTGCCACTACTACCACCCCTACCCATGGGGGGCTGGATGCCTACCACTACTACCACCCCTACCCATGGGGGGCTGGATGCCTACCACTACTACCACCCCTACTAATGGGGGGCTGGATACCTGTCACTACTACCACCCGTACCCACGGGGGGCTGGATGCCTGCCACTACTACCACCCCTACCCATGGGGGGCTGGATGCCTACCACTACTACCACCCCTACCCATGGGGGCTGGATGCCTGCCACTACTACCACCCCTACCCATGGGGGGCTGGATGCCTGCCACTACTACCACCCCTACCCATGGGGGGGCTGGATACCTGTCACTACTATCACCCCTACCCATGGGGGGCTGGATGCCCACCACTACCACCCCTACTAATGGGGGGCTGGATGCCTACCACTACTACCACCCCTACCCATAGGGGGCTGGATGCCTACCACCAACACCACCCCCACTCATAGGATGGATAATGCATGACACAACCAGCACACTCCAACATAAGGAATGCAAGAAAAAGACATCCCCCCAACACCATGACAGGCGTGTGTAGACTTTGTCAAATGCCTACAACACTGAACATGACATTGAACATACAATGTGACCCCCTATCACATGTGTCACACATAAATGTGTGTGGCCTCCACAATGCAAGCAGACCATGACCACTGTGGCAATGGGGTCTAAACCCCCATCATCACAGTGACCAAAATGTAAGTGTGGGGTCCATAGCTGAAGCACATCTTGAACATTGTGGCAATGGGATCTAAACCCCCATCATCACAGTGACCAAAATGTAAGTGTGGGGTCCATAGCTGAAGCACATCTTGAACATTGTGGCAATGGGGTCTAAACCCCCATCATCACAGTGACCAAAATGTAAGTGTGGGGTCCACAGCTGAAGCACATCTTGAACATTGTGGCAATGGGGTCCAAACCCCCATCATCACAGTGACCAAAATGTAAGTGTGGGGTCCATAGCTGAAGCACATCTTGAACATTGTGGCAATGGGGTCTATCAATCAATCAATCATGTCACTTATAAAGCGCACTACATACCCGCGAGGGTCTCAAGGCGCTGGGGGAAGAGGGGGGTGGTGCTGCTACTGATCGAAGAGCCAGGTCTTGAGGAGTCTTCTGAAGGCCAGTAGGTCTTGGGTCTGTCAGAGGTTGGTGGGGAGGGTGTTCCAGGTCTTGGCGGCGAGGTGGGAGAAGGATCTGCCGCCGGCGGTCGTTTTCCGGATGCGGGGGACTGTGGCGAGGGCGAGGCTGGTCGAGCGGAGCTGGCGGGTGGGGGTGTAGAAGCTGAGTCGTCTGTTGAGGTAGGCTGGTCCGGAGTTGTGGAGTGCTTTGTGTGCGTGGGTGAGGAGCTTGAAGGTTATCCTCTTTTTGACAGGGAGCCAGTGCAGGTCTCTCAGGTGGGGTGTGATGTGGCTGCGTCGGGGGATGTCGAGGATAAGACGTGCAGAGGCGTTCTGGATGCGTTGCAGCCGTCTCAGGAGCTTAGCCGTCGTTCCTGCGTAGAGGGCGTTTCCGTAGTCCAGCCTGCTGGTGACGAGGGCCTGGGTGACTGTTTTTCTTGTTTCGGTGGGGATCCACTTGAAGATCCTGCGGAGCATTCGGAGGATGTTGAAGCAGGATGAGGAAACGGCGTTGACCTGCTTAGTCATGGAGAGGGTGGGGTCGAGGATGACCCCTAGGTTGCGTACGTGGTCGGTGGGTGGCGGGGCTGTTCCCAGTGATGTTGGCCACCAGGAGTCGTCCCAGGCTGAAGGGTTGGAACCAAGGATGAGGACCTCCATCTTGTCCGAGTTCAGCTTCAGGCGGCTGGTCCTCATCCATTCGGCGACGGCCTTCATTCCTTCGTGGAGGTGGGCTTTGGCGGTGTGAGGGTCTTTGGTGAGGGAGAGGATCAGCTGGGTGTCGTCGGCGTAGGAGATGATGTTGAGGTTGTGCTGTCGGGCGACGTGGGCGAGGGGTGCCATGTAGATGTTGAACAGCGTTGGGCTGAGGGAGGAGCCTTGGGGTACGCCGCAGATGATCTTGGTGGCCTTGGATCGGAAGGGGCGAGGCGGACGCTTTGTGTTCTGCCGGAAAGGAAGGATGTGGTCCAGTCCAGGGCCTTCTCTTGGATCCCGGCGTCGTGAAGGTGTGTTCGTAGTGTGTGGTGGCAGACCATGTCGAAGGCGGCTGATAGGTCCAGGAGGATGAGGGCTGCTGTTTCTCCGTTGTCTAGCAGGGTCCTGATGTCATCGGTGGCGGCGATGAGGGCGGTTTCGGTGCTGTGATTGCTGCGGAAGCCGGACTGGGAAGGGTCCAGGATGTTGTTCTCCTCGAGGTAGCGGGTCAGTTGTTTGTTGACGATTTTCTCGGTGACCTTCGCGGGGAACGGGAGCAGAGAGATGGGTCGGAAGTTCTTGAGGTCCTTGGGGTCTGCCTTGGGTTTCTTGAGTAAGGCGGTGATCTCGGCGTGCTTCCAGCTTTCCGGGAAGGTTGCTGTCTCGAAGGAGATGTTGATTATTTTCCGGAGATGGGGCGCGATGGCTGTACTGGCTTTGTTGAAGATGTGGTGAGGGCACGGGTCTAGCGGTGAACCCGAGTGGATGGTGTTCATGATCTCGCTGGTGTCCTCGTCGTTGATGTTGGTCCAGGAGAGCAGGCGGTTGGTGGTTGTGGGGGCAGTGGTCTCGGTGGTTGCCGGGGCGGTCGTGGTGTTGAAGCTGTCGTGGATGTCGGCGATTTTGCGGTGGAAGAAGGTGGCCAGTGAGTCGCACAGGTCTCTCGACGGCTGGATGTCGTTGGTGTTGGAGCTGGGGTTGGAGAGTTCCTTCACGATGTTGAAGAGCTCTTTGCTGTTGTGTGCGTTGTTGTCTAGGCGGTCTTTGAGTGAGGCCCTTTTGGCGGATCTGATGAGGTGATGGTGACTGCGGGTGGCGCTCTTGTGGGCGGCGTAGCTGTCCGCTGTCCGTTCGTGGAGCCAGATCTTCTCCAGTTTTCGGCATGTTCGTTTGGAGGCCTGGAGGTCTTCAGTGAACCAGGTGGCTTTCTTGCTGGTGTGGCTGTTGGGCGGATTCTTGAGCGGGGCGAGGGTGTTGGCGCAGTCGTCGATCCACTGTCTGAGGTTGCGGGCGGCGGTGTCGGGGTCGGAGGGTTCGGCAGGTGGGCTCAGGGAGAGGGTTGTGGTTAGCTGGTCTTCCGTGACTCTGCTCCAGCAGCGGCGAGGCATTTGTTCGGTGCGGTGGTGCGTGGTGGGCTTCCTGTAGGTGAAGTGGATGCAGTGGTGGTTAGTCCAGTGGGGTTCGGAGGTGTGGTTGAAGGAGACGTGTGGGCTTGCGGAAAAGATGGAGTCTAGCGTGTGGCCGGCGGCGTGGGTGGGTGTAGTCACGAGCTGTCTGAGTCCGAGGGTGGCGAGGTTGTCGATCAGGGTGGTGGAGTTGGTGTCCTTGTTGTTCTCGAGGTGGAAGTTCAGGTCCCCGAGGAGGATGTAGTCCGTGGAGGCGATGGCGTGTGTGCTGACGAAGTCAGCGATGGAATCGCTGAACTGTGGTCGGGGTCCGGGGGTCTGTAGATGAGGGTTCCTCTGATGGTGGTGTTGGGATCGGTGTGGGTCTGGAAGTGCATGTGTTCGGCGGTGCTGAGGGTGTCGTCGGTGTTGGTTGAGACTCTGAGGGTGTTCCTGTGGACGATGGCGATGCCTCCTCCGACTCCGTTGGTGCGGTCCCTGCGGGTGATCTTGTATCCGTCCGGGATGGCAATGGCGATGTCTGGGGCTGAAGCGGGATTCAGCCAGGTCTCCATCAGGAATGCGACGTCTGGGGAGGTTGAGTCGAGAAGGTCCCAGAGTTCGATGGCGTGTTTGCGGGCGGAGCGGGTGTTGAGGAGGATGCATCTGAGGTAGTTGGGTTCTTTCCTGGGCGGTGGTTTGGCGGGGCGGGTGCTGGCGAAGCTCCAGTTCTAAACCCCCATCATCACAGTGACCAAAATGTAAGTGTGGGGTCCATAGCTGAAGCACATCTTGAACATTGTGGCAATGGGGTCTAAACCCCCATCATCACAGTGACCATAAGGTAAGTGTGGCCATGGAAAAAGCTGCAACTGCCAAACAGCATGGCTGATTCCTGGTCACAGAACAACAAACACATCAGTGGCAAAGTAGTGTTCGTGTCCCATAGCAACATATATTGGGTGAGGCAAACAGTGCAGTGCAAATAAGACATACCTTTGGCCATGTGCAGACAAATATCACCCATGGGGGATGACACTGTCAACATTCATCAATAACACAATGACAGAAGTGACCATCATAATGCAGAACCACATATCTGCTCCAATGGGCACACAAATGTAGATATCCTGTGGAGACTGTAGATGTGAGGTGAACAGATACCATACCATGGCAGCAATGGGACACACAAACCATGATCATTGTGCTGACTGATGACCTAGGAGTCCCAGGGACAGCAGGTGAAACCCACCAAACAACATACAGCCAATGGTACACTAAAGATATGCCTATGCAGTGGTGCAGATGCACAAACACAAACAGGCAGCCCCACACTGCACATCAAACACAACAGGTGGGGGGGGGTGCCAGTGTCCCCAGGCAACCACACAACACATGATGAGGCCTGAATACCAATTACACAGATGCGCATACAGTGCCACACAAAAGTAACTCATGCATCCAAATCCCCTATGTGGGCAATCAGGCATTGTTAGATGAGAGGGAGCACAAATCACACATGTCACACAAGCTTGTAGGAACAGCAACTAACACAGCAAGACACAGACCCACCACAGCACTACCCCCAGGGTCCCCACAATGTGGTGACCCTGGGCTGCATGAGAATCCCACTGTGATGACAAAGCTAGATGTTGTTCACACTGTGAACCACAGTCATGTGTCCTGAGCAACAAACTACCATCACACCTACACAAGCACAAATCAATCAGCACGGCCTGTCAGCCAAGGCCAACATGGAGGCAGGGGTCTAGCTGGGCAACAACTCTCATCTGCACACACTCAACACCACACACCTCGACCTCCAACAATGTGCAGCAGTGAAGCTCACATGCACTGGTGACATTGCACATGCACCCATGACAATCCCAGGGGTGGTGGTGGGAACTAAGGTGCAGAAACCCATCACACAAGGCCAGTCAACAAGACTCCTGAATGTCTGACACACTGCACAGTACGCCGTACATGGACATGACGTCAATACCACACCAACCAATGGGATCCCGGCCACAGTCCCACACCAATGAAGAAGCCAAGGTCACCCACAAAGAACACACATAGACAACTTCCAACATTGCAGCTCTGACCCTGAGGAGTGGCAGCAGTCACACACACAACGTGTCACAATCACTGAAAGCTAACACAAACTGGAAATTACATGACAGGTGTAAACAACAAGTGCCAAGGGGAATCCTGACTGTGTCCCATCTGCGTTTGCCCACAAACTCAGCCCTGACAGCAAACACACCTATGGGTGACACCCTGATGACCAGTAATGTGCCATGCACCCACATCACAGAGAACCCAGGGAGAAGAGTTTGGGGGAACATAGGTCAACTCAGCAAGCATCACAAACAGGAACATCACTAGGGATCCCAGCCTGCCCAGCAAAATGGAAGTGAACACACACAAACATGCTCACACAACACACACCTTGGGCTCAGGCAATGTCACAGGATTACACACTGCCATGAGGGGACTCCACTCCTGTGTGAGGAAAGCTGTGCCATACGCTGTCTCAGTAGGGCTCCATCATGTCAGCAGAACACTTGGTCACACAGTCAACAATTAGCACTAAATGAAGGCTCCCGTCATATCAGCCTGGTCATGGGAGTGTCACCGAAATCATCAGCACAGATCCAACACACATGTATAGCAAGTTGCACTGATAACACAGATGAGTCCTTCCCCATTGATGCCAAAACTTGCATGTCCAGTGGAGATGGCCACACGGTCAGGGAAGTAGACTAATTGAACAATGGCAAGCACAACAGATGTGCAGGGCTGTAAGCCACAGATGTGATATTGCAAATAAAACTAGGAATTCCCATTGCCAAATCTTGAAAACATGACACCCTCATATTGCTGCAAAGGATGACATGGATACACTACAGGATAGGACACATTCCCCGTGGACCACATAGGGTCCTGCACAGTAACACTTCATTTTCATGAGACCAAAAATCACCATCACTGCAGCAAGGGCATGGTTAGCATCATCAACAACATGTACATCAGAAGCAAAACCACTAGAGAACAGAAAGTTCCTTTATTCAGCATTTGGGTGAGAGAAGTGAAAGAAAAAATATAACAAAGGCCAATGGCCAGTCCATAATTTGAGTCCAAACAGGGTGACAGTGCCAGATGTCACCCTTCGCATGCCTGCACTGCTACACACCAGGGACATTCCCCTCGGAGGGGCATACGGGGGGCAGGCCAGGCACCGCAGGGACAGGATCAGGGCTCACCAGAAGGAGGCAGGGAAGGGGTGGTGGGTGCTGGAGAGTCACTGACAACTGCAGTGGAGGTGTCTGACATGGTGTGTGCCGGCACAACTGGGGGGCATGACTCAGATGGTGTGGGTGCCGGCACGACTGCAGTGGGCCGTGCAGATGGAGTGGACAGGTTCCCCACTGCAGTGCCCAAGTCAGACGGGGTGGTAGTGGACTCCACTGCAGTGCCTATCTCCAGGGGAGGAGAATGGGGTTCAGGTAAGGTGGGCAGACAGAGGGGGAGGACACCGTCTCCACACCAGTGGCACAGACATGCGCAGCGGGGGGGTGGTGCTGGAAGAGCAAGTGGCAGGGGGAGAAGGCCGGATCATTTTGGGGATGGTGTATCTGTGGGTGGGGGAACCTGGGGCAGGGTGTGGTGGGGCACCTGTGGAGTGGGGGCCTGAGGGATGGAGGAAGGAGACTTGGTGGTTGAGCTGCAGGGCGGCGGAGGGGTCTTGCTCTTCCGGGTCCGGGGGGACTTGTGGATGGGGGCCTCAGTCTGTCTGCGCCTGGGAGAGGGTGTCCGGGGGCGAGGGGCACTCCCCTCTGTGTGGGTGGGCTTCCTCTTCCCCCTGAATGCTGGATCAGCTGTATTGGAGGGGAAGAGGCCTAGGTCAGAGAGGAAGAGCCACTGTGTAGGTGGGTTTGCAGGTGAGGCAAGGGAAGGGGCCTTGGAGGGAGAGGTATCTGAGGACTGCGCAGTGCTCGTGGATGCGTGTGTGTGTGCCTGGGCCCCATCCCCTGTGAGTGAGGTTTCAGTCCCCTGATATGCGTGCGTGTGCATCTGGATTTTGGCGGGTGTGTCTGTGTGCTGCTTGTGTCTGTGCTGGTGGGTGCCTGTGCCGGTGCGTGTGTGCTTGGGACAGGTAGGGTGCTGGGGAGTGTGGATGGGGCAGAGGTAGGAGGGGTGAGGGACTGTCGGAGGAGGGACACTGCTACCGTCAGGGAGGAGTCCATGGACCTATTGCTCCTCTGTAGGGCAGACATGCCCGATGAGATGCCCTCCATGAACGACACCAGCTGAGTCAACAGAGTGGTGTGGGCATGGAGGACACTCAGCATTGCTGTCTGCCCTACATGGAGCTGGCGAAGGAGGTACACAGACTCCTCACTCAGGGCAGCAGGGGACACAGGGGCAGGGGTTGCGGTGCCTGGCACGAAGGAGACATGCTCCCGAACACGGGAGCCTCCACGGACCTCTGGAATGGGAGCTGATGGGAGGGCGGTGGTGGTGGTGGTGGCGGGGACAGCAACACTAGCTGGGGTGTGGTGGCTGCTGACACCCGCCTCCACAAGGGAGTCATCCTCCGAGCTGCTGTGGTCCTCAGCTGAGGTGGATGCTGCTGAGGACTCCTCGGTGTGGCTCCCCTCGCCCTCCGTGCCACTGGGTCCCTCCGACCACTCCCCGGCTGCTGACCCAGTCTGGCTCTGCGGCTCCTCCTGGTCCGTGGAGCTGTCCCCTCCTGTGGCCATGGATGTATCTGCAAACAATAGGGAAACAGACAAACATCAGTCACCTGCACTGACCGCACACACCATAGTAAGTACAGCACATTACAGACCAAGCCCTGGCATCCTTAGTTGAACATTGCCGAAAGTGCCCAAACAGAGTAGGAGAAGCCAATTGTCAGTCTGATGGTCAACCATGGCACTCACATCCCTCCTGGCCTTGCACCCATCTGTCTGGTGTCTGTCGGATGGCAATACCCCAGTGTGGACACATGCACCACCTACACAGTAGTTGGACAGTGCAGAGAACACGGTGAAGCATGTGAACATGCACACATCACAACTCTTGCCACTGAGTCAGTACAGATGTCCGGATAAAGGGATGGCCAGAGTCTATTTTGAAATGCATGTGATGCATATCAGCACCAGACACCATGATGCACCCATGTCCTGATAGTCATTGCCACAATGGGGTGCATGTAGCACATGTCACTCCCCTGCAGGATCACTCATAGGAAGTTTAATGCCATGGCACAGGCATGCCTGCAAAGACATACATCACTGTCTCCAGTCACATGGGCAGGGCAGCCAGACAACAACAGTCTGCACTGTGTCACAATCCTAGGTCATGGGGAATGCAAGTCCTGGAGCTGAACAAGTGCACATGTCCATCCCCCACACACCACATCATCTGAACTCTTATTTGTCCACGTCATACCAATTGGACATATGGGAGACCTGTAACACAACCCTCGGATCCTGAGCACCTCACAATCTGCTGTGAATGGGAAACAGCTGCCTGAACTTCACATTCGCATACCCCAGTCTGCACGGTCAAGTGATCAAACACCTATGTGTCACACAAGTATCGTCTCCTATGGTCACATCTCTGGTGGCATGCTGAGCCCTAACCGAGAAACACCCCAGTAGTCCTGACAACGAAGCCACAGCACAATGACACAGAGGCAGACACCTGAGGGGACATATCACTGAGCACAACGTGTCAGCTGATACACGGGAGTGGGAGTACAGAGTGTATTGTATGGCCTGAGGTAGGCATGACTGTCCTGCTCCACGTGAATGAGGGATGAGCCCTGGACAGTAGGCAGGTGGCTAAGTATGTGTGACACACTTGATATACATACACCTGAGGCCCAAACATTGTTCCCACCCGCAGCATGGGTGTGTGCCAAATACCCCAGGCACATGTGGTGGATCAGCTCAGCAATTGGACCACATATCAAAGTAACACGCAGATTACATGTCAGAACACAGGCATTGTGTAAGCAATGGACCCACCCATGATGCCCACCACAGAGTTAGGGGAACAAATGCTGTCCCCCACCTTGAGCTAAGCAAAATGCAAGGACACAGTACCCAAGTGACACAATTCCCTGACTGTAAGGGCCACACCTGGGTATCAGATGAGGAGTGGGCAGTGCACAATTGAGGGACATGGGTCCTGGACCACATGACTGATGTACTGTGGAAGTTTAACCAGGCCAGAGGAGGGCACATAGCATGGCAGACAAAATTCACAATGCAGTCATGGACTCACCCCCTCCTTGCTGCTGTCTGGCCTTCAGCTGCCCATCCAGATCAGGGAAGACCACCGCCAGGATCCTGAGCATGTGGGGGGTCAGGGTCCGGTGTCCGCCCCTCCTGCGAGGAGGCGACAGCTTCAGCTGGATCCGTGCGATCCTCCGGGTCCAGCCCCGAAGGTCCTGCCACCTCTTCTGGCAGTTGCGGATCCGGCGCTTGACGACCCCCACGGATCTCACTGCCCGGACGATGGTCAGCCATATCTTCTGCTTCTGGTGGGCATCAACCTGTGAGGATGACAAAGTGAAAAGGCCATTACTACACATGCAACATATCCGTGCATTACACAGTTGGATATACATGTCTCAATCACAGGGGCACATGATGTACACAGGCAGTGCAACGATGGCTATGAACAGTTTGCCAGCAGTTACTACATGGTATCATTGCCTGGGAAGTAAAACCTCGTTTAAATGCACTGTCACTGCACTATACCTGTTCAGTGCATGTAACTACACACTATGGGGGTGACAACTACTCAGTGAGCCTGCTAGCCAGTGGCGTGCACACTGTAAGTCTTGCTAGTCAGACAACATGCACATTTAGTAAGGCAGTGGACAGCACACTCACCTGCTCCCCTGGTTTCCCATACAGCTTGCTGTACTGTGGAAGGAGGCTGTCCAGCAGGGCCTGGTTCTCCTCAGTGCTGAAGGCTGGGGCTCTCTCCACAGTACGTGCCATTGCAGGATCCAGAGGATGCAGATACAGCAGCAGTGGTGGTGGCAGATGTCATCCTGGAGCATGTAGTGCAGGCAAGTGAGCTCTCAGGGGAACAGCCAGCATTATATGTGTGCTGCAGAGGCAGATACTGTCCCATGTGTCCAAAGTGATAGGTCCAAGTCGTTTGCATCTTCTGAATCTGGCCAATCCATGGAATTGCACCACTTACACACGCCCACAGCATCCTTCAAAAGTTCAACTTCATGAGACCCATGAATTTGCAACATTGTTGTGGGTGACCAACTGAATTCACTGCATCAGACTCGTTAAAGGTTTGAAAACGCGTCCGTTGCCATGCCAGGCCATAGCCAATGGGTGCGCACCGATCGGTCCATTGCTGTACAATGCGTACATCGGATGACAACGCGTACCCGGTCACATAATATGCAATGGCCAATGCGTGCGCACCGATCGGTCCATTGCTGTACAACGCGTACCCGGTCACATCATATGCAATGGCCAATGCGTGCGCACCGATCGGTCCATTGCTGTACAACGCGTACCCGGTCACATCATATGCAATGGCCAATGCGTGCGCACCGATCGGTCCATTGCTGTACAACGCGTACCCGGTCACATCATATGCAATGGCCAATGCGTGCGCACCGATCGGTCCATTGCTGTACAACGCGTACATCGGATGACAACGCGTACCCGGTCACATCATATGCAATGGCCAATGCGTGCGCACAGATCGGTCCATTGCTGTACAACGTGTACCCGGTCACATCATATGCAACGGTCCAATGCGTGCGCACCGATCGGTCCATTGTTGTACAACGCGTACATCGGATGACAACGCGTACCCGGTCACATCATATGCAATGGCCAATGCGTGCGCACCGATCGGTCCATTGCTGTACAACGCGTACCCGGTCACATCATATGCAATGGCCAATGCGTGCGCACAGATCGGTCCATTGCTGTACAACGCGTACCCGGTCACATCATATGCAATGGCCAATGCGTGCGCACCGATCGATCCATTGCTGTACAACGCGTACATCAGATGACAACGCGTACCCGGTCACATCATATGCAATGGCCAATGCGTGCGCACCGATCGGTCCATTGCTGTACAACGCGTACCCGGTCACATCATATGCAATGGCCAATGCGTGCGCACCGATCGGTCCATTGCTGTACAACGTGTACCCGGTCACATCATATGCAATGGCCAATGCGTGCGCACAGATCGGTCCATGGCTGTACAACGCGTCCCTGTACATGTCACTGGCATATGTCACCATGCCTGTCACAGATGAACGTATGCCAGCCACATTTACGTTCCAGGGACTCAGGGGCACACCTACAACAGCACAGCCTGTCCACACTGTATCCTAAGGCATGTAAGGCTGCATTACCTTTTCCGTGTATGGGGGTCAACATGTGGTTTTTGGGTGGCACTTGGGGGCAGCCACTCCCAGGCTGTGCACGTGTTCATGGGGACAGAATCCTTTGTGTGTTGTGCACATGACCACTGTGATGTGCAACTGTTCAGTTCAGAGCATGTGGCATGGTCACATTTCCAGGTTGTGTATGTGTATGTCATGTCACATACCCCCTGAGTCCCATGTGGGACGGTATGTACGTCACAGGCTGACCCATTGCCACAATAGTGATGGCCCTCCACAGTCTGTGTGCATGTTGTGTTTACAATGTCTCTGATTCCATGTGCACAATGGGGGACAGTCTCCACATCCACTTTGTTCGTGCATGGACTTTGATGTTGTGCGTGTGTGTGTCACAGATGTCCATGTCTGTCCTGCCGAGGCAAAAGGGACCACTACCTGTGGGGGTCATAGTTGTTTTGCTGTGGTGTATTCATGATGCACCATGTCATGCCAGTGTCCATGTGGCAATACAGCATCCCTGGGAATCTACCTGTCAATGAGCTGTGATGCCTGGGGCACATCTGTCCTCACATGTCACTGTGGTGTGTGTTTGGAACGTGACAGCAGTACATGGGAACTGTGACACAGCCTAATGATATCCCATGGCACAACCAGGGACTTGTTGATGACACATGTTGAACTGTGATGTTAGATGTTGGCCATGTAGGTGCCATACATGTCCTTACGGAACAGCACACATCATGTACTTGTGTCTCATAATGATGTATCATGTGATATTGAGTATGGTCAATGCCACATATGTGGGGTGACTGACAATCTTTCTTTCTTCACCTATGCACTGCAGGGCACCAGCTGTCCATAGACCATTCCCTGACCTTGCATCCATGGTCGAACGGGACTGCATCCGACGGTACCGCTTCACCAGGCCGCTAATTGAGGAATTGACGGTGCGGTTGGCCCCACATTTGCAACCTGGCCGGACATACCCTACAGCGCTGACCCCCAAGGTGAAGGTGATGGCAGCCCTACACTTCTTTGCCACCGGTACCTTTCAACACACTGTGGCGTCTGCTGGTGGGATGTCACAGACCATGTTCAGCCGTGTGCTACGCGATGTTTTGGAGGCTATGTTGAGATACCTGAACCAGTACATCTATTTCCCTAGACTTCAACAACTCACTGACGTCAAGAGTGACTTCTATGCCCTGGGGAGGATGCCGCATGTCATTGGCTCCATTGATGGGACACATGTGGCTTTGGTACCACCACAGGCACATGAGCAGGCATACAGGAACCGCAAACATTACCATTCGGTCAATGCACTGGTGGTATGTCTTGCAGATATGAGCATCTCACACGTGTGTGCCCGTTTCCCCGGTTCTGCACACAATGCCTACGTGATGAGGAGTAGTCGCATCCCGAGGATGATGTCACAGATGCGGAACCAGCGTGCCTGGCTTGTCGGTGTGTACTGCAAAAACAACAGTTGATGGACAGAATGCAGAACAATGTCATACATTCACCCCAGTACAGAGATCTGGGCCTAAATCCATCGTTTTTTTGCTCACCATGCCATTCCAGTTTGGACCCAGCCATATGCAAATCAGTCTTGACCCTGTGCCTCATGGGAACAGTCCAGCCCGAACTGCCAAGCCAGGTCCTCCCTTGACTGGAAACAAGCATCCTAGGACCGGTTTCGGGGTTTCACCCCTCTTCAGCCAGGATAGCTTGAATCAAGTGGCATGGAGAGCACGGGACCCACGTCTGGCATACCCGTCCCACTCGGGGGTGACAAATGCAAAAATAACAGTTGATGGACAGAATGCAGAACAATGTCATACATTCACCCCAGTACAGAGATCTGGGCCTAAATCCATCGTTTTTTTGCTCACCATGCCATTCCAGTTTGGACCCAGCCATATGCAAATCAGTCTTGACCCTGTGCCTCATGGGAACAGTCCAGCCCGAACTGCCAAGCCAGGTCCTCCCTGGACTGGAAACAAGCATCCTAGGACCGGTTTCGGGGTTTCACCCCTCTTCAGCCAGGATAGCTTGAATCAAGTGGCATGGAGAGCACAGGACCCACGTCTGGGCATACCCATCCCACTCGGGGGTGACAAATGCAAAAACAACAGTTGATGGACAGAATGCAGAACAATGTCATACATTCACCCCAGTACAGAGATCTGGGCCTAAATCCATCGTTTTTTTGCTCACCACGCCATTCCAGTTTGGACCCAGCCATATGCAAATCAGTCTTGACCCTGTGCCCCATGTTGGTGTGCAGGTGAGGGTGTGTGAGTGTGGGTTTTGCTGGGTGTATGTGAGGGTGCTATTTGTTGAGGTGCTGATGGTGTGTGGCTTGTGTGATGGATGAGCTGTGAGTGTGTCTGTGGTTGCTGTCTGTTGGTGTTGTGTGCTGGCAGGTAATTCGAATTTGCAAAGGATCATGGTAGGGATTTGTGTCCTTTATATGGGTGGAGTTGTGGGTGTGTCTTTGTTCCATGTCCCCCCCCAGTATTTATTGGCTTTGTAATTGCTTGTTTGGCCCTTTTTTTTTTTTTTCCTTTGTACTTTTTGTGCATGTAGGAGACGTTCTTCTGACCGAGTAGGACGCTGCAGTTGGTCTCGTGCGAGCTTCTCCGAGTCGTTCACGCTGTATTTCTGCTGTGTTTCATGTGCGGCGTACGCGTCGTTCGCGGTGTATTGGGTTGCTTCGGCTCGCTGTTTTGTATGCGTGTCGGTCGTACGGCTTGAGCTCCGTGCGACTCGGTTGGGTTTTCCACGCATTGCATCGTACTGTGCGGGTCGGAGTTCGCGGGTGCGTTTCGTTCGGGTTCCTTCCTGGTGCGTGTCGGTCGGTTCGATTCGCGTTTTTTTCCGGCCGGATAGCTGTTTTCCGTGCGGTTCGGTCGTTCGGCTTGGGTTCCGTGCGAGTCGGTCGTAAAACGCATGCATTTCATCGTACTAGGCGGATCGGGCTGCACCGGTACGTGTCGGTCGGAATAGATTCCCGATCCGAGTCGGTCGGTACGTTTTCCGGCCTGAATCGGAATCGGCCCCTAAGTGTAGGTTGTGGCCTGCTGAATCGGTAGACCCCACCACAATCTGTTTGAGACCTAACATCTCCATATTGCCCATTAGAATGGCCACCTCAGTATTTTGAACATTTTCACTGTGAAAGTTATAATCCCCCAAAAGTAAATAATTGTTGAATGGCAGGACATGAGGGGCAATGCGTTCTGCTGAAATGTGGCTAAAGTTTTTCTTGGCACCAGGTGGACGGTAGATCAAAGCACCCTTCCAAAAGTCAATTGAGAGTTCAATTCCAAAAATACACATTTCGACCCACTCAGTGGATAGGGTCTCAATTAAGACTATTTTCACTGTGTCTCTGAAAGCAATGGCCACTGCTCCAGAAGGGCTAAAGTAATGCATGGTAATGCCGCTGTGTTCAGCCAAGTCTCTGTTAAGTAGCACAGGTCAGGAGAAAGGGAAGTTGGAAGGTCCCAAAGTGCCGTTGAGTACTGTGACATAGACCTGATATTAAAGTATAGGCCTTTAAGAGCATAAAAATCTGGGAATAAGGATTGGTAAAGCAGGTATTGTGTCCTTAATAGTAGATCGGCCCTTGAGGGTGGTTAATGAGGTGGTAGCACCCATTTCAGCAGTACCCAAAGGAGAGCTAAAGGAGCAGGAGAACCTACAGTTTAAACAAGAGTCAGGTCCTTCCGGGTTAAGGGGGAAGTGGCCTATGCAGCTAGAATACCTGAGGTTAGAGTTGAGATAGTAAAGTTCGGTGGAGGAGTAATATAGTTTTGCTATGTAGTCAGGGGAGCAGGATTCCTGGCACCTGGCTAAGTTCGGGCGGGAACGGATGCAGACGGGCTTACCTTTTGCGCACCAGCTGCACACGTCTGCACCCCCATGGGTCCAAAATAGACGTCTCCCATCAGAGAGCAGAGCGCCTGGACTGCTAACCTCCCCCATGATGGCAGCCCAATGTGACAACCAGGAAGTGGGCCAGTACTTTAAAGACTCTCTCCACTCAAACAGCAGTACGGCGGTGCTAAAATGCTAAAATCAACAGTAATCACAGCTCAAAGTGAACAATATTATACAAGCCCAAAACCGATAGTTTACAATATTTAGGCAGAGCAAACTAAAATCATAGGTAGAAAGAGTTAGACACTTGCCTGTATCAGCAGCATGTCCGTTGTACCATAGGTTCTAAATAGGCATCTCTCGTTAGAGAGCCAAGCACCGGGACCGTTAACCTTCCCCAAGATAGCAGCCCAATGTGGCAACCAGGAAGTGGGGCAGCACTTTAAAGATTCTCTTCGCTCAAATGGCAGTACCGCGGCGGAACAGAGAGTCAAATAAAATGTGCGTGTTAAAGTCAACAGTGCGTGCTGAAATGCTTAAATCAATAGTAATAACAGCACAAAGTGAACAATATTGCATAAACTCAAAACCATTAGTTTAAAATATTTAAGCAGAGCAAATTAAAATCAATGGTAGAAAGAATTAGATGCTTGCCTGTATCAGTAGTATTTATATGATTGTAAACCATATACACAGATAGCTCTGCTCAACACTGATGGGAGTTTAAACAAGGCTCTATCAGCCCTAGTGGAGCCAGCCCAAGTGGGCTTTGTTAGAGAGACAGGGTGCTAACATTATCAGAAAAATGACTCATCTGGAGAAAAAATATCAACGAAAAGGCATCCCAGCTCTCATACCTTCCTTAAATTCAGAAAAAGTGCTTGACAGGATGGATGGCATTTCCTCAAAGAAGTTTTGCATAGAATAGGCCCAGTCATAAAGAAATAGATTTTGGCAAACTAAGCAGAGCACAGCGGTAGGACTGAATTAAATTCAGTGGAATTGACTCTGACAAATTCCAACTACAAAGGGGAATGAGACAAGGTTGATCTATTCACCCTTGCTATCGAACCCTAGCATCTCTTATAAGGGCAAACTCAGCCATTAAAGGGGTGCAATTTGGAGTGGAGGAATACAAAATCAGCCTTTTGCTGATGATGTGGTATTTTCTACAACAGAGCCTGGAACCTCTCTGCTTGAAATCACAAAGGATCAAAATTGGATAGGGATGCAAAAATACAAGCGCTCTGCCCAATCGGATGGATGAAGTCTTCCATAACGTACACAGTACAGGTTCAGTGAAATTGAAAGCAAATTGGCCCTGTCTTAAAGCCCCAATAATGTCAGACTTAAACACATGGAAGAGCCAGTATATCTCCTGGTTGGGAAGAATTAATGTGGTATAAGTGAACGTTGTCCTCTACTTACTGTATTTGTTTCAAGCTTTTCCCACACTGATTCTTAAAAGTTCTACAAGATCAAGTGGTCAAGCTTATATGGGGTGGCGAGTGGGTAAGGCTAAATACAAATATTCTGATGGCCCGCTATATAGGGAAGGTCTAGCCTTACCAAATATTATCTAATATTATAACACCATCCATAGTAGAATTGGTCCTCTACGAAGTCAGAGAAGCAGGGCCTATTTCTGGATAGAGCGTTAGTGAGCGCACCCTTTGTCACATTCTGTGGCTAACAAAAGAGGTGTACCCAAAATATCTTTAGGGAAACAACTAAGAGATCCCTAACAATATGGGACAAAGTAGTAATAGAGCAAGCCCTTACAACCCTATTCATTCTAACCCTGCATTTTCCTGGGGTTGGATTTAACAAGATTTGAGAGCTGGCAAACGGGAGGCTGCCTATAGACAAGGGGCATGTTTGAGAAGGGACAAATAAAGTCCTTAATTGACTGAAATAATGTCTTTCAAGTATCTAAAAGGGACAGAAAGCAATATAGCCAGATCAGGCACTGGGTTATGTAATCATGAAATTTTTAAAAAGGAGACGTTATACTGTTAACACCTTCTGAGAAGTTCCTCACTACTTACAACATGCCCAAAGGCCTGATCACAAAACTATACCATCTACTTACTACTGGCCTTCCATTTAAAGGATGGTCTTACTAAACACAATGCGAATCTGAAGTGAAGAAATAATTTAGCCTCTACTTATGAGATGGTACCTAACGCCTAATTGATTAAAGTAAATGTACCCTAGGACCTCAGATATCTGTTGGCAATGTGGCAACAAGAGAGGCATTTATTCACACATATATAGTGGGACTGTGAGAAGATCAAGCCCTTTTGGTAAGAAATATTCACCCACATTCATATGATCACAGGAGAGGACATACACAGAAAGCCATCCATAGTGCAGCTAAATGGGGAAAGTATACAAGCCAACTACTCCAGAATCATTTACTTGTGACAGCTAAGCACCTGATCACACTGTATTGGAAAAAAGCAATCCCATTTGAATGTCTGTGTGTACAGAATTTATAGTACATGAAGGTAGTAGATTAAATAGCACATAGAGCATCATTACGATGTCGGGCGGAAGCGCCCGACCATAGGTCAGCAGTTCTAACCACACAAATTGGATGCAACCGCCCTATGGGCGGTCGGAAACATCCATTTTACAATGGCAGCTTGTGTGGCAGGCAGAATAGGCCCGCAGCACAAGCTGCCATTGTACAATGGATGTTTTTAAACATCCCTGCTCATGGTGCCTGCCACACGGTGCAAGATGTTTAGGGGGGCAGGCCGCGGAGGGACGGGGGCCCTGCTAGGGACCCCCAAAGTCACTTTCTGACAGCCTTTCCATGTCGGTAAGGCCGACATGGAAAGGCTGTGGGAAAGTGCCATCATAATACCAACGGCGGAGTCGAGGCTGGCTCCGCAGTCATTATGGGAATATGATGCCTTCCGACGCTCTGACAGACTCCTTGAGGCCGTTGGAAGGTCAGCATAATTTCCCCGCTGGTTTTCCTCTGACCGCCGACATTGTAATTCAGCGGTCGGAGGGAGACCATCGATGTCGGGCGGAAAGCATCTGGCAAGCTGTCGGATGGCTTTCCACCCAACATCGAAATTGGGCCCATAATCTTTTGAAATCTGAAAAGAAATTCAACAAAATTTAAACACTAGCTATCAAATATTTGTCACAGCTGTCTTGCTCACACCTTATTCTACTGATGTTTCGGGGCCTGGTTATGATGGATGACGAAGCAAACTGTGTACAATAGATAATTTCCTGAAATACTAGAGAAAAGGGGAGTGTAAGTAACCATGGAAGGTTCTTGGTGATGAGAGGTCCCAGAGGAGGGGAGGGAATTGGAGAATTGTTTTGGGGTTTGTGTTTCACAAGGTTTACTATCTGTGGGTTGGTCATATTTCAATATTCATAAGCACAGACCACAACAAGATCGTATAAAAGAGAGTTGTTCTAAAAGGAGATAGATGAAACAAAATGCTATGAATCAAATTCCAACTCTGTTTACTCATATACAGGAAAGCATGATCTTAACATTCTAACATGCATATTTTTAATATCGGTCAAATGACTTACAACATGTATACTCGGCTATATGAAAATAAATAAAATATGTTATCTAGAAAATATAAATATATGCAAACACTGTTTTATAAAATGTCATTAAAAAATGTACATTTATACCAAAACATACTGTAAATTTATTTACAATATTTTTTAATATATGAAAAATAAACACCTTGTGTTAAAATGTAAACAACAATATACATGTCCATTTGTATGAAAATCTCAACACAAAATGTATGTGCCAATAATTCTCTCTATATATATTTAGGCATTTCTACTTTAAAATTGTTTGCTAAGAAAGAAAACATTTTTTTCATTACAAAATTGTAAAAATAAAATGTGTTTTTTAATTGTAAAACATTAAAAAAAAATGCAAATTAAGCTTGTATTTTTAATTTAAAAAATATAAATACTTTTAACTCAAAACTAACCAACCTAAGCAGGTAAAAAACACATTTTAGTAAGTTACATTTCGTAGCTTACCCTAAACCTATCCACATTAGGGTAATTGTTGGAATTTGTGGGGCCGGAGAGAGTTATATTTACTATCTACACCCCAAAGCTAACCACATTGAGGAAAGTGTAGAACTTTGGAGAGGGCTATGGGCGAAACTTATTACTTCCACTCCAAACTTCACCACATTAGGGCAAGTGTTAGATGTTTGAGTGGTTAGATATACTATTCCTTCTCCAACCTCACCCCCACTGGGAAAAGTGTTAGAATGTGGAAAAGTTAGGTTTACTATTCCAAATCCAAACATAGCCACATTGGTGAAATTTTTGTACTTTAGGGGGTGGGAAGGTTATATTTACTACTCCCACTCCAAACGTAACCACATTGGGGAAAATGTTGGACTTCGGGGATTCGAATATAATATTTGCACTCAAAACATAACCACTTTGTGGTAAATTATGGATTTTGGGGAAAGTTCCAATTTACTCTTCTCAATCAATCAATCAGGGGTTTGTTAAAGCGCGACTACTCACCCGTAAGGGTCTCAAGGCGCTAGGGGTGGGGGTGCAGGTTCCATCCATCAAGGAGGGGGTCTGTCGAAGAGCAAGGTTTTGAGGTTTCTTGTGAAGATGGGGAGCGATGTTGTCTGTCTGAGGTGGAGCGGAAGGGCGTTCCATGCTTTGGCCGCGAGGAAGGAGAAGGAGCGGCCTCCCGATCTGGTCTTTCTGGTGCGGGGGACCACGGCGTAGGAGAGCTGGGCTGATCGTAGGGTCCTTTGGGGTGCGTGGAATTTGAGTCGGCTGTTCAGGTATGCTGGTCCGGTGCCGTGGAGGGCCTTGTGTGCGTGGGTGAGCATCTTGAAGGTGATTCTCGCCTCGACAGGGAGCCAGTGGAGTGTGCGCAGGTGCTGGGAGATGTGGCAGTGTTTTGGCAGGTTGAGGACCAGTCTTGCGGCGGCGTTCTGGATGTTCTGTAGCTTGCGGGTGAGGTTTTTGTTTATTCCGGTGTAGAGTGCGTTGCCGTAGTCGAGTCTGCTGGTGACCAGGGCGTGAGTGACGGTCTTTCGGTGTTCGAGGGGGATCCATTTGAAGATCTTACGAAGGAGGCGGAGGGTGTGGAAGCAGGAAGACGAGACAGAGTTGATCTGGCGGTCCATTTTGAGCTCGGAGTGCAGGATGATTCCCAGGTTGCGTGCGTGGTCCGTGGGGGTTGGCGGGTTTCCGAGGGCGGGGGGCCACCAGGTGTCGCTCCAGGCATCGGGGTTTGGGCCCATGATGAGTACTTCTGTTTTGTTGGTGTTTAGTTGTAGGCAGCTGTTTTTCATCCATTTGGCGACGGCTTCCATGCCTTCTCGAAAGTTGCGTCTGGCGGTGTTGGGCTCGTTGGATAGGGAGAGGATGAGCTGGGTGTCGTCTGCGTATGACACGATGTTGAGTCCGTAGGTTCTGACGATGGGGGCGAGTGGAGCCATGTAGACGTTGAAGAGCGTCGGGCTGAGGGAGGAGCCCTGGGGGACTCTGCAGGTGGTAGGTGTGGGGTCCGAGAGGAAAGGGGGGAGTCTGACCCGCTGCGTCCTGCCGGAGAGGAAGGAGCGGATCCAGTCGAGGGCCTTGTCTTGGATTCCTGCGTCGTAGAGTCTGCGTATTAGGGTGCGGAGGGAGACTGTGTCGAACGCCGCTGATAGGTCGAGGAGGATGAGGGCTACTGTTTCTCCTTTGTCCAGTAGGGTGCGGATGTCGTCTGTTGCGGCGAGGAGGGCGGTTTCCGTACTGTGGTTTTTTCTGAAGCCGGGTTGGGAGGAGTCGAGGATGTTGTTTTCTTCAATGAATGTGGCAAGTTGGCTGTTGATGGCTTTCTCGATGACTTTCGCTGGGAACGGGAGCAGGGAGATGGGTCTGTAGTTTTTGAGGTCGGTTGGGTCCGCTGAGGGTTTCTTTAGGAGGGGGTTGACCTCGGCGTGTTTCCAGTCGTCGAGGAACGAGGCAGTCGCCAGGGAGCGGTTGATGGTGTGGCGGAGCATGGGTGTGATGGTGTCGGCGGCTCTGTTGAAGATGTGGTGGGGGCAGGGGTCCGTGGGGGCCCCTGAGTGGATTGACTTCATTGTCTTCAGTGTGTCTTCGGTGGTGAGGGCTGTCCAGTCGTCAATCGCTGGTTTCCGGGTGTCGGGGGTGGTTGGTGAGGGTTCAGTGTGTTGGTTGTCTTCGTCGAAGTTGTCCTAGATGCTCTTGATTTTGTGGTGGAAAAAGGTGCTGAGTTTGTCGCAGAGGTCTTGTGAGGGAGGGATGTCGGTAGACTCGCTAGTGGGTTGGGCGAACTCCTTGATGATGCTGAAGAGTTCCTTGCTGTTGTGCGCGTGGGAGGAGATTCTGTCTTCAATCGCTTTTTTCCTCGTTTCTCTGATTAGTTGATGGTGGGCGTTGGTGGCGGCTCTGAAGTTGTCGTGGGCTTCTGTGGATTTGGTGTTCCTCCAGGCCTTTTCGAGGCGGCGGCATGTGCTTCTGGACTCTCGAAGTTCGGTGGTAAACCATCTGGCTTTCTTGGCGCGGGTATTTCCCTCAAAATGTACCCAGTTTGTTACAATTATGAATATCTGAAGAGCTTATATTGACAAAGCACATAACATAAAAACCCACAAAAATAATAAATATTTACTAACAAACTAACATACACAATAAAAAGTAAAGTCAAAAAATTATACAATCAGTAATAATAAGAAACAGCATAAACTATATTTTATGCAACAATATTTAAAACCTCGATATTAACTACAATATTAATAAATGATTTAAAAAAATAGTTAATCTTACCTGCAATAACATATCCCATGATATAAAGGACATCACAATATTACTGCACAGATATTGTTTACTTACAATATTTTGGACACAACATTAAGGTAGACTACTGTAGAGACATAACAAAGCAATGTAGAATGCAGAAATTAGAGCCAAATCGGTAGGCAGTGGGTGGCAGGGTTGGTTGATACAGCAAAAGTGGGGTACAGACGTGTAGTTTTCATCCTATGATGGATTTATATGAAATTGATTTAAATAAAAGGATATATGAAGCGTCCAAATTTAGAAACTGTTTCATTAAATTGCATTTATCAGGTTAGGGGCCACTAGTTTATGTAGTTTTTTGGGAACAATACCATTTCCAAACTACTCATTTAACTTTGAGAAAATAGGGGCATATTTACAAGCCTCTTTCGCCACCGGAGCATCACTTTTTTTGACGCTCCGGTGGCGTAGTGCCATTTCACATATTTACAAGGTGGCGCTAAGCCACTTAACGTGGCTTAACGCCACCTTGTAAATATGCCCCTTTCCGCCGCAGTTCTCTGCAGCTAAGGGACATGCAATGGGTGTTGCAGTGGGCGTTCAACCCCAACACCCATTGCTTTTTGGCGCTGCCTCAGATTTACAAGGCTGAGACGGCGCCAAAAGCGAATGCCAGGGAATTACTTTTCTTAGTATGATGATACGACTAGAAATTATTAATTTCTCCTCGTATTTTACTCTTTCCATGTGTGCTGCATTCTGCCGCACACATAGAAAACGCAAATTGCCTTTAGTGATTGTTTATGTGCAGGAAGGTGCCCCTTCCTGCACATAAAAATCGCCCCTGCAGCGCAGGCACCCTTGCAACATGGCGGCAGGTTGTCTGTGCTTGCGCTAGGCAGCTTTTTTAGCACCAGCACTAGGGGAAACGCAGGGGTGTGCCATATTCTTGTGAATACGGAGCATCCTTGCGTTTTAAAAATGTTGGAGCGCAGCGTTGCCAAATTTGGTGTAACACTGCGCTTCGACATCTTTTGGTAAATGTGCCTCATAGTTTCTAGTAGTTTGGTTATAGCTGGTTTTGATTCTAGAATCAAAATTCAAGAATTAAGCTAGGTTTGCTTTGCCAAATTTTCAGCCCAAAGTAAATACCATTACTTTACAAAAAGATCAACATAACGAATTCCTTTGATACTCCAAAAGTGGTAAAGGCCTAAGTGCATACTCAAACAATTTTAGATACAGCCCCCATATTCTCTAGGAATATTGCACTGTATTGCTTCATGAAGACCATTTTGTATTTTCACAGTGTGTTCAAAGACGATCTTACTAGAAGAGTTTGCTTTGTTTTCGATTATTTTGTCCAAACCAGTTAAATAGTGGTAAAGAGAGTAATCTAATTTGACTTGTTTTCTTAGGCTTCCTTAGGTTTTAAAAAATATATATAATTCGTAAATGGGTTGGCTCTTGAGATGAATCTTGAGGTGGACAGTTGTGTTAAAGATGCTCAGGGGTGTCTTTTGGGAGTGCTTTTAACGATTTGTGTCGCTATTATTATTTTTTATGTATTATTATTAATATAATTGTTGTTGTTAATAATTAGAAGCAGAAGAAGTAGAATCACTCTGTCGAAGAAAAAAACAGCATGCTAGAATATAAAACAACTTACGATGACACAGATGTACATATTTTCAGAAATAATAAAAACCTCATTGGAAATTAATCTGTGTATGGACTGCCAGGAGTGGAAAAAAATTAGCAAATGCGATCACACAGTGTATATATTTGTCAAGCTATATTTTTTCTATGATTTAGTGGAAATACATCACAATCAGTATGAATGGTGTGCATTGTAGCGAGGATGCACATTATGGTCCTAAAGTGTTATCACAGATGTACTTGTTAATACACATTTATTATGTGTAATTATGTATGTCTGAGTATGTACTGACAGATTACATTCATTTTTTAATGTCTTTTTATGTGAAGCTTATATTCCTGACTTAGGGGCCGATTCCGATTCGGGCCGGAAATCTCTCCGACCGAGCCGGACCCGGAGAGATTTCCGACCGAATCGGACCCGTGCAGCCCGACCGAACGAGTACGAGGCGCACGTATGCCATCGGACTCGAGTCAGTCGGACTCCCATTGAAGTCAATGGGAGCCTGTCGTACAACGCGTACGCGGGCTCCCATTGACTCAATGGCTGCGATGCGGACAAGGGCGCCCCCTACAGCGTGTACGCGGCGAAGCGATTCGTGCCGTACACGCACAGGTAGGGGGGACCCATGTGTCCCCCCTGTGTGCGACTCGCGCGGCTACGCGTACAGGGGGGTCCGACACGGACCCCCAAAGTACGGCTCCGACAGCTCTTTCGAGCCGGAGTGCGCAGCTCGGTCGGACTGCTCGCGGCACGCATCGTACTTACCCGGCCGGGGAACGTCTCCATTGCGCGGTGCGAGTCGTGTCCGTGCGAGTCGGTCGGTGCGGTTCGACCCGGGATCGAGTCGGTCGGAGCGGTCGGGATGCCCGGACGAGTCGGTCGGCGAATACGCATCGTACTCGCTCGCCCGGACGCGCGTACGAATCGGTCGGGAAATAGGGCTCCGAATCGGATCCGGTTAAGCCGAATCCGATTCGGAGTCCTACCGGCCGAGATCGGAATCGGCCCCTTAGTCTATGGGGACTTTAGATTGGCCAAGGCCAGGCTGCATCCAACCTGGGCCCACTTGGTACAACATGCATCCTTTGCTACAAAGGCAAACTTGTTATTTTTCAAGCAGTGGATCACAGGCTGAGTTATAAAGGCCATTCCATGATAACAATTGTATGTCTGAATTCGAAATTATGCATTCTCTCAATTGCATGTGGCCATACATGCATGTAAACTGAGGAAACCACTATTCTTTTGCGCATGCTTCTATTTCAGAAGCATATACACGGAGAAAGAGGCCTGGCATGGAAGCGTTGAACTACAGCAGTCACATGCAGGGTATGAGGCAGACACTAGGACTTCCTCTCCACGAGATTACCCCTGCCTCCTGCCTGGTAAGAACTGGCCCCCCTACAGTGGAAGTCTGGTGCGCGGTTCCATCCTGGCAGCATGGTAGGGACAATGATTATAAAATATGGACATCAGCTTCGTGATCCTTTAGGGGTGCTTTCCAACCTTTTTCCAAAGCTCAAGGAGGCAACAGCACATAGTCAAGGATTTACAGGTGAACTCACATCGTTACTGTGTGTTTCACTTTTCCAAATCTTTGAGTGCACCAGTGCAGTGATCTCCAAGGTGACCAGCCACACCTAAAATGTTTTGGCAGGTGTGCACATGTATACAGTGCCCGTTTCATGCTACAAGTCAGTGGGTATGTGGGGGTGCTCAGAAGGGAAGTGCAAACGTTTTGCAGAAATGGCGTGTCTGTTTTTCATAACTTGGTGACTTTTTTGACACACTTTACAATTTACTTTAAACCTAGATGCTGATAACAAGAGGAAATTAAATAACACTCTTTTTTAACCTCAGAAGGAAGAAAGGGTGAGTGGACACTATGGGTTTCAATCCTCTAGTCTTCATGGGATGCACACATGTACATCTACAATAGAAACATTTGACGAATGAGCTACTTTACTAACTTTCTCTCCATAAAACACTGCATGGTGGGCTCTTGAGAGAAAACCTGGAACAAGGAGGCCTCTTGTGACATTTGTTTTTTTTAAATTGGGAAACAGCCTTTAGCATGCAGTCTTTAGCACAGGAGGCCTTTTCCATGCAGTCTTTACCACGCAGCTGTCTTTACCTAGCATGCCTTTACCACGCATGTGCCTTTTTCTATGCATGCCATTATCATGCCTGTTGGGAAGCATAGGTAAGTAATTTTAGAAACTTTAGGGATATTTAATTGGGCTTCATCTACATATTTTCTACATATATCTACATATTTTGAAATTTTGGGCCTAATTACGATGTCGGGCGGGTGGAATCGGGACCGACCAACCTCTGGTCTGCAGTCGCATACTCCCATTTGTATATGGGAGCTTGTGCAAAGGCCTTAAACTGGCCATAGCACAAACTCCCATAGAGAAGTTGGAGAATCTGTTCATCCATGCACCGCGTGGCAGGCACACCACATGGTGCAGGGATTAACAGAGGGGCACCATAGGTGCCCCCTCGGCCCCCAACCGGAGGCCGCAGGGTGATGGGGCCCTGCTAGGGGCCCCAGGTGTCCCTTTCGACAGGCATTCCATGTTGGAAAGCCCGACATGGAAAGGCTGTCGGAAACTGACATCGTAATCCCTACGGCGGAAAGGCTGTCCATAGGGATTACGGGCAGGCCTCTGACTGGGCAACTGGCTCCTTGAGCCTGTCGGAATCCAGCTGGAATGACCAGCCAGTTTCACTTTCGACTGCCTGCATCGTAATGCTGCGATCGAAACTGAAACCCACGTCTCAGAAAGCCTCCGACCTCCATCATTAGGCCCATAATATGAGTTGTGTTCATAATTTTTGTGATGGAAGGGAAGGGATAATAAGTTTATTAGTGGAAAATGGAATTTATACTTAGGTATTTAAAAAAAAATTATATTCATTTCTAATTCATTGAAATTATTGGTAGTAATCTTCAGAAGAAAAAAAAACAAAAATATTATTTTACCTAAAATCTAATATACATTTTTAAATTTAAGAATATTAAGTTTTAGAGATGTGATGTAAGCAATATAGGAGTATCGGGGGGAGTGTAATAATACTCGAGTAGTATTTATTAATACTTGGATATTAATTATTGAACTTATAATTTATTTAAAAGTACTGTTTAAATACATTTAAACATTTAAATAATACATTTTAGGGACGGGATGCAAGGGGCATGGAAGTATTGGGCGAGGAAGTGTATTAAAAGTCAAGCATTCATTATTAATACTAGGGAATTCATTTTGTTACTTAAAATATACAGCATGAATAATACATTTTAGACTGGGATGCAAGAGATATAGGGGGATTGGGTGGGGAGGTGTAAAAATACTCAGGTAGTAATTATTATTTCTTGAGAATTCGTTTTTGCTTAAAAATGCACTTTAATTGATCATAGCAATCCATTACATTTCATTCAAAAATATTTTTTTTAAACTTAAAATACTGAAAACATAGAAAAAATATTTAAGGTTAACAATAGCAATTTGCATTATATTTATTAAGAATGTTAAAACAGGAATAAAAATGTAAATCAAAATGTAGAAAATTAAATTAATTTATTAAATGAAGAAGTGCAAATACAAAACAATGAAAAAAACTCTATTCATAAAAAATATATTTATTTATATATACAAATTTGACTTTTTCAACATATAATACAAGTTTTAAAAAAACATTTTTGTAACTTTTTCCCATGCTTTCGCATTTCAATGTAAGAAAATATCCTTTTTTAGTTTTTACTTTTCAGGTTGACGTTGTTGCTTGTGCGTCTATTTCTACAGTTGGTGGAGCATTGTGGTCAAGATCAGGAGCATGGAGGAGCTGCGGTCAGATAAGATTGAGGTTTTTTTTTTCAAAATCCCATATAGGTTAGGCACTTTATTGTAAGGAGAGAGGTAGGGAGATAGGGAGGTACATGTTAAATGATATTAAAATGTATGAAATGTTACTTTTAACCAGGTTTACATCCCCATACAGGTTGTGTTAACATGTGTACACTGGGAAGGCTGTTAATTTTTTAATTTCAGGTTTACAAAGAAAGATTATTAAACTGGAAATACTTCTGTTTAAATGTGCATGAAAAAACAACAACTGCTTTTTAATTGTTTATGTTGTGGTTTTGTACCGGTGATTAACTTTCAATGAGGAAGACAACATTGAAGAAGAGACTGTAACTTTCGAATGATTTTTTTATTTTTTTATTTTGGGCTGATAGAAGTCAAATTTTGGAAAACTTTAAAAGAAATTTGTGTTTTTATGGATTTTGGTAGGCGAACGTTTTTGTGCAATTAAGAAGGTGTGTTAAGGAATTTTTGCATTTTTTCAATTAATAACTTATTTTTGGGGCGTTTGTTAATATTTACAGGAACTGGATAATTGGATTACCAAAGAATCTTGGTGAGTGGATCTTAAACGAAAATCACCAAGAGTTGAAAAAAGAAAATTTCTACAAATAGGACATTTAAAAAATATAGGGGATATTCTCAAGAACGTGTGATAATTATCGCAAAATTAGCGTAACGCAACTTTGCACATCGCAGTCTATCGCGGGAAAATAACGCCGTGTTAACGTTGTATTCCCAACACGGCGGTGCCATGCGATAGTCTCACGCTAACGCGTCAAATGACCGCGATAAAATTACAGTGATGGCAAAAAACGCGAAACACGAATGCGAAAAAAGTTGCGATGTGGCCAACCGCGATAAAAAAATCAGCGATAACCAGCGACAGGCCTGCAATTCCCACGCGTCATGCTGGAAAATGCACTATAAAAGCACCGAAAAACACAAACAAAATAATTCAAACTGCGTAGCACCATGGAGGAAGCCAGAGCAAGTACAGAGGACGACCAGAACCCCACAAGCCCCCAGGAGGACCAGCCTGGGGCCTCGGGGTCACGGAAGGGCAAGGAGAAGAAGACGAGGAAGACTAGGTTCAGTCCGCAGGAAAACAGGATCATCATCACAGAGGTGATAGAACACCACCAACAACTGTTCGTCACCTCCAACGTGTCATTGGCAAATAAAAATGCAATATGGCAGTCCATCCTGGACAAGGTGAATGCAGTCGGAGTGAGGAGGAGGACAATTGGAGAGGTCAAGAGGCGCTGGAATGATGCGAAGCGCAAAACCAAGAAGAAACTCGCTGACAACCATCAGGCAGCAATGCAGACTGGAGGTGGCAGTCCAGCGGAACACCAGGAGCTGGATGAGATGGAGGAAATGGTGGCCACAGTCATCAGTGGGGAGACGGTGGCAGGAGTTGGGGGTCCGGACACTGCTCGACATGACCTGACACAACAGCACCAGGGTGAGTACCGAACAGGGACTGGGGGGACGGGGGGAGATGGGCACAATGGCACACATGCACAATTAATTAGAGCCCAGTGCACACCCATAATTACTCTGGATCATGTCCCTGATCCCCTTGGCACACTGCAGCACACATACAAACAGCAAGAATGCCCCCGTCCACTATGGGCACTAAGGGGTCCCTCCCCACACAGCACCAATCTCACAACCAACCCATGCACACGTGTTAAAACCAGCAAAGCTGCGTGTCTGTGAGCCACACTGACAATGCAAGTGACACTGCATGACGAACAGCATGGCTGCAGTCCAATTTTCATGACATGGTGCACGCCACGACACTGAGGTGGCTGAGTGTGGAACACATCCATAAAGGAGCAGGTCACACTCTGACACATCCACGTGCACAAACAACCCCTGACGTCAACAACACATCTGCGGATAGACCATGCCCAAGAGTCCAAAATCCGAACTAGAGCCAAAATTAGCCAAGTCTGCAACATCTCAGCACTGTAGAAGCACAGAAGTCAAAGGCACACCGCCTCAAAGGGATAAGGGGCAGCAAAATCACAGCTGCAGGGGCGACTCACCCACAATGCAGCACACACACATAGCAATAACAGCACATCATAATTGATGACAATGTGGTACAAAGTGCAACACTCTCACTACAGAACAGAGGACACAACTGGTTCCGCTTGTGCGTAGAAACTGGCCAATCACATCTGGCATAGCAGGAAACTGTGAGATGATAATGTACGTGTACAACCTCACATCCGTGATGTAGTTCAAATGTCCACTGTCCCGCATCAAATAGTCAGCTCCTCCCAAACAGTCACAATGTACATTGTCATGCAGTCTGTATGTAATCTTGAACAATGCGTCAACATACATGTCAACACAATGTTAAAATGCATCTCCCCTTCACATTGCAGAGGGACAATCAACACCTCCTGCAGAGCAGACCAGACAACTCATCAGTGATGATGAAGAGGACCTCCACACCTTCGACACCGACGCCCTACAACAGCTCATGGACAGCTACGTCAACCCACCTCCAGGAGCAGGGCAGCCCAGCTGCATCGAGGAGACCCCACCCCCTGCACAGACCACACAGTAGGAAGCACCCACCACCACGGTTGGCTCCCAGCACCTCACCGAAGAACACATCCCATTCCAAGGCCATGTGTTAGACTGCCAGAAGGAGGTGGCTGAACAGGTGCGGGTGGGGTTCGACCTCATGGCAGCCAAACTAGATGACATACGTGGGTGTCTAAGTTCCATCAGGGACCACTTACACTCCCTAACAGACACCCACAGTTCGCTCCATGATGTCCAACAATCCATGCCCGACATCGCTGGAGTCATGACTCTGAGAGAACAACTGTCTAGTCAGAGTGGCCTCAGTGATGTCAGCCAAGAGTTGGCACAGATGCTGAGGATAATGGAGAACATGGAGCGGATGCATGTGGAAAGAATGGCTGCCACGGATGCACACCAGCGAAAAGTTGTTGGGATCTTCCATGCCCTGCAGATCCTCATCGTTGCATTGCTGCCACTAAGGCAGTCGCTGATGAATGCTGCTGGTACTTCTACACACACATCTCCGGCCCCTGATGTGTCAGTGGCACACAGTGCTGCAGACCAAACATCAGCACCCACATGTCAGACAGATGACATAGAGGACGAAGATGCGGGTGATTCCACCTTTGTAGTAAGAAGGAGCCAGTAGCATTCTTCTCCGCCATATGCCCTGTTTCAGCTTGGTTCTGCCCTCTGCATCATGCCCTGTAACAACACCTCCCACTGTCCCCCGAAACACTCTGCGACACTCACCTTGGACCTCGACATGGACTGCCATATTTTGTTTGCTTACCAATGACACAGCAATCAGACTGCGGACTGTACTCTTCCTCTTCCGATGTACTTGTCAATCCCTAAATGACTCTGGCTGGCCCTCCACTGAGCTACAATGTAATGTGGGGTTTGCATGGCCATGTACTGCTCCAGCTCCGACACTCCACCGAATGTGAATAAATCATTCAAATTCACACAGATGTGTCATGTCCATAATCAATCAAGTATGAAAGTATGGATGAATGTAAGGACATTGATTGCCCAAAAAGGTACACCCTGGGAAATGAAAGCAATGCGCATGTTTGACCAAGACACACATAGGAATGTGTGCACTAGCTGTGGCCTCATTGCTCTGAAACAACAATCGCGCAATTCCTCAACTTTGCCCCACGCAATGTTAGAAATAGGGCTGGGTATGAAATGTCAAAGTCGTTGGCAGGCCTAAAGTAGTGTCCCCCATCACATTTGACAACAGAACATCTCTTCGCATACCTACTCACACTCAACTGGGTGGACACAGCCTGTAGTGATGGATCACATTGATCCACATGGCAAGAATATGGACACCATACTCACATTGCTGAAGACATGTAAGAGCACAGGTCTATCAGCAACTATCCCAACCACTATGTCTGGCTCACAGAGGTGGAGCTGCCAATAGGGACTCACCCCTAAGTGAAATGCGTCAGTCAGTCCCTCCCTGTGTACGGACAATGCTCATTGAGGCACACAATTTGTCATTCTAATCAACACTCATCATAGTTGAACACTAGTGAAGTTGCGTAGTCTTTATTGCCATGTGCGTGTCAGTAGGGGCAAGACAAGGGCCACAACATGCAGACCAATGCATCAGACACTAACAGGCAGCATTCGGTCACGGTACAGTTCCACGTGACAGGCGTTGTGCATGCGCCCGGGATTTTCTGCCATTGCGTTGGTGGCTCTCGTAGAACCGGCACTCTTCTGACCTGCGGCAGTTATGTGGATGATATGCCACAGCTCGGAGCAATGAGTCATATGTGTGTGCAACGTTTGGACGTATGGGTTGTTGTGTACGTAAGTGTCAAGGGCATTCCATGCAAGAGTACCTCGAGTACCTCGAGCAAGAACTTCTGTGTGTGGAGTGTGGATACGTTGGTCTTTCATTAGCGCTGTGCGTAGTGTGGGAGTCGTCATCATCTGCTATGGTATCTCTCTCAGGGGGTGCCTGCCGCATGCAAGACCAAGGTCGGAGGTGCAGATGTCCTTCCGCCTTATGTATTTATTGAGACAAAGGAGCTTTCATCCCTAATGTTAGTCTGACTTCTGCTTACATTCTGGAAATGTGATGTGGCTTTCGCGCTGCAATTGAGGCTAGGCCTTAGGCTTATGGTGCACCAATAGCGATACACACACAACAGTTGGCATGCATGAGCCAAGAGCCCGAGCGGCCTTGCACTCCTTGTACAATCCCTTTGTGCGCATGCAACATTGCAACATTGTCGAATGCACTGCAACAGATTCACACGCATCAGTTGGTTTCCTGTCCAGCCCAGAAATGAACCACGCCCAGGGACCAGGGATAATTATTCACACTCCTACGCTGGCCTGGCGTACGCCGACCCAGCCCACTCGGCTTACGTATAAAGGGGGGACGACGACGCTACGTGTCCCAGTTCTTTCCCACTGACATGGCTGCGTCCGCCTGGCATATCACGAGACTCAATCAGAAAGGGTCCATGACTTGCGTTGCACAGAGTTGGTGGCACCGGAAACACTGCGGCCGGCACGGGCCTACCGCCACGGGACGGTGACTTTCGGTGCACTGAGGTAGGGGCACCTTAGGTGCTGAGCGGGTGTGCAGCCTGCAATGATGCACCGTCCTGGCGGTCCGGACTGGTAAGGATTTGTGTGAGCCCTGCTGGACCGCAGTGTAGGCCTGAGCCAGCGGGCAGCGCGGGCCTACCGCCACGTGGCGTTGCCTCGCGGTTCACAGAGTTAGTGGCACCTATAGAGCTGAGCGGGTGTGCAGCCTGCGATGATGCCATGTGCACTGATATGATCTCTGCCATTGCGAAATCAAGACCCAGAATCACGTGTGTGACCTGGTGGCCCGCGGGGCGGGGCTGCATGATGTGGAGGCTGCCAAGGTCGCGGGCCCCGGGCTTGGATCTTGCACTGGCACGTGGTGGGCCCTCTTGGAGACACGCTGGTGGCAGAAGGTGAGCAGTGAGGCCTGGGTGCGCAGGGGCGGGCAAACACCGCTGGGCGGCGGGTGGGGCTGGGGTGCAGCAGCCTGTGTGCGCAGGGGTGGCCAAGCGATGATGGCGTGTGCAATAATATGAACTCTGCCAATCATAAATCTGGACTCTGTTTCAGATAAGGGACCTGGTGGACTGCAGTGTATACCGGCACGTGGCTGGAGACACACCGGTGGCAGCAGGTGAGCAGTGAGGCCTGGGTCCGCAGTGTCGGCACTCTCTCTCCCTCTCCCTCTCTTCCTTTCACTGTCTCTCTCTCTTCCTCTGTTACTCTCTCTCTCCTTCTCCCTCTCTTCCTTTCACTGTCTCTCTCTCTTCCTCTGTTTCTCTCTCTCTCTCCTTCTCCCTCTCTCCCCCTTTCTCTCTCTTTCTCTCTCTCCCTCTCTTTCACTCTCTCTCTCTCTCTCTCCCTTTCTTTCTCTCTCTCTTTCTCTCTCTCTCTGTCCTTTGATGAGCGCATGACACACCTTCTTATCTTGAATTTTGTCTTGCAGGCTGTGTCTTACAGATTTTCCAGAGAAGACCCACCATGACTCTTCCGAATAGTTGTTTTGAGTTAAATTTGAATAAAATAATTTGTTTGGAAATTCAAATATGAATGAATGATTCTCCTTTTTCTGACCACACATGAATGTTACTTGTTGTACTTGTGCGACATCAGGCGAATTGTTTTGTTCATGATTTTGTAAAGTTGATGTGAAATATCTTTGTCCGGCGTAGGGCCCCAGTGGGGTGGGGTCCTGGGGGGGGGGGTGACGGTGGGTGTTGTGGCCCTCTTGGGTGTCCGACTGCATGATCAGTAGCTCCATGGCATCTGTTGTCCTTCTGGTGTGGCTGTGGGCTGGGCTCCCATTTCTGGTGCAGGTTATCGTCCGACTTAATACCAGGAAAGAGCAGGTGTTAATTCCCTGCTGCTAATGCGCCTTATCGCATGTTTTGTGATCTTATCGACGATCTGGCTGGTCGTTCAGAATGTTGTGAAGTGGTGTTGTCGTGGGTTTTTGCACGGGAACGCCTACTCTGCATCTCATTAGCGTTAGTTGCCGGTGTCATCCGTGGTGATGTTTTTTGCGGCTGCTATCTCAGGAAAACTGGCGATATCGGCTGTTAGCACCAGCTTGTGAATAGGGCGATAAATCTATTGCCACTTTGGCTGCGATAAAGTGCCGCTAACTCGGCGATAAGTCCTTGAGAATATGCCCCATAGTTTCAAAGTCAATTTAAAAACGCCAATTTAATAAAAATTTTGAGTAAAAACAGGCGAGTAATGCATGTTAAACATTAGACATATCAAAAGAGTAGGATGTAACCAATGTTTTCCAAGTAGTCTGAGCATCCAAACATAGAAAACTGTTGAATTTTGACAATGGTCTTTCAGACATTTCTTTTCTTTTTTCACTACTCAAGGATTCAGACTACCTGTTAAAGATTGTGCCTGTCTCATTTCTTAAGAACTTAATTTCCTTTTTAGAATTTCCACGAAATGACACAGGTTGGGATGATGTTTACCAATGATTCTGTTAAAGTAGTTATGCCAACCCTCAATGGCGTTGTTTGTTTTTGCACCTCCCTCTAAGCAGGTCGAGTAGCACCTCCAGCATTCATTTGGAAAGCTTAGGTGGCCATTCCATTTATCTACAAACTAATTTAAAAATGGGGCCAATTTTCCTCATTTTGTGCAAAAAATGGATGGAATAATTGATCATTCTAAGATTGAACTGTAATTTACTATTTGACTTGTAATCCTCAGATGAGGATGTTATGATTTTGTTTTCCAACAGGCCTGGGAAAAATGAAAAAACATCCTTGAATGTGGGTATTTGGGTAAAGTTCAACAATAGTGTTAATCATCTATAATTCAAAATCAATTAATATTTTCCTGGGACTTTTGTTTATTGTTTTTGATTTGACAACTATTACAAATCCAGTATAGGTTGAGGATTGCATGTCAGGGGCTAAACCATAAATAAGTGGGATAGTAGTGTGATTACTTTTAGCATGTATTGTGTAAATGTGGGTGAATGGATGGGGTGTGGTTTTAAAGGTACCATCCATTATCCAAATTTCACTGTTTTCCAAAGTAACAGTGTTATGAATGGTAGAAAAGATTGGTTTACGCTTTTGAAGGTGTTAGTTGTCATACAGAATAAAAGGTTCATGGCTGAGAAACTCTGGGCCTGACAGCGCCCCATTCAAGATCACCAAACGCGTAGTCTGGCCGCCCGCCTGCTGTATTCCAATTGGAATACAGGTCGGGCGGTCCTGTTGCGGCGGTCCCACGGCGGTGCCTTTCAAAGGCTCATATCTGAGCCTTAGAAAGGCACTGCAATGGTAGTGCCACAGCACGTTCCTGCACAGCATTGACTTTTAAGTGCAAGAACTGGGGGTGCATGCATATAGGGGGTACAACATGTGCCCCCCTGCATGCATCCCCTGGCTCTGAGGCAAGGGCCCCCTTAGTTTCCTCACACCACACTTTTCATGGCGGGCTCACCGCCATGAAAACTGTGGCGGTGAGGAAACTTGTAATATCCTTGGGAGTGCCGCAGCTGCACCACCAGCATATTGCGGGCCTCAGACCGCTGCAAGACCTCCAGGGATCACGGATCCCTGGCGGTAGAAGCGGCCCTATGGCTGCCCAACTGCCCAACTCGTAATACGGCGGTCAGACTGCGGGTGTGGCAGTAGCCGCACTGCCACCATGGATTTGGTGGCCCATTGGACCGCCAAACTTGTAATCGGCCCCTCTGTTAGTTGTGGGGAATATTTATATTAGAGTAGGGGTGAGGAGTTGTTAGTTGGGGATTATTTACCTGTTTTGATGTTGCACCATTCTTCTAAGGTTAGGAATTGTGGGTATACTACTACCAACATGCCTGGGGATGTTCTGGGCTACCACCATCAATACTGAGCCACAGGGTTCATTGGAGGTGTCACCAAGTGTTTTAATGTATCATACTTTCTCTTACTCCCAACTCCACTGCAGAGGTAGAGTGATCATGTTTTTTCAGCTAATTCACTCAGGGCTTTATTACGAATTTGGCAGTCTTACTTTACGACCGCCATCGCGGCGGTCCCAGGAAGACCACCAAGCCCGTGGTGAACCCACCTGCCGGTTTATGAGTTTAATCCAGGGCAGGTGGCGTTATCACAGCAGCAGGTATGTTAGGCTCATAGGAGAGCCTAAACAGCAAACCGCTGCCGTGACAGTGCCTATAGCACGTTAGTGCACTGTTTGTGCATGCACACACTTAGGTGCAATTCCAAGGGGGGCACAGCATGTGCCCCCTGCACGCACTCCCATGGGCAGAATTGCCCAGGGTCCTAGTTAGGGCCCCCGTACCTGCATTTCTACCACCCTTTTCATGGTGGTGTCCTCGCCATGAAATGGGCGGTGGAAATGCAGGTCGCAATCTGCTTGGTGGTGCCGGCATTGGCACTGCGAGCATTTTCTGCCCCTTATCACACTGCCGCCACTGTGGGATCCTGGCGGAAGCAGTGGTCTTGTGGCGGTCCCACCACCATCACCATAATACAGCGGTCAGACCCCTGGGGTGGTGGTGGTTGGACTGTCCCTGGACCGTCATACTCAGAATAAGGCCCTAAGTGTAACAACTCTGCCTTTGCAACAGATTGAGAAGTAGTCCACACACCTCCAATGACCCTTGGGCTCAGTATGTTTCTCCTTACAGTAAAGGCACCCACCATATTTGAGCAGTTTTTTCCTCTTTTAGAACTGATATATGCAGCTTGTTTTTTTCCATGTTGATTAACTGAAAGATAGAAAAAAGAAAATATGTTGAAAAAATAAGCTGAATTTGTTTACCTGGTTTGCTTTATCCTGTGAATAGAATACAAAATGCTAGTTGAAATGAACTGGAAAAAAAGTTCATTGTTGGAATTCTGTTGGAGAAAATATGTTAAATGTAGTTAGGTTCTTGTTGGTAGATGAAAAAATAACTAGCATTTTATTTTTGCAATAATAGTCAGGAGAATTGTCTTTTGGCAGGAGAAACTGGTGTTTGGTTGAGAAACTTGTAAGGATGGCTTTTCCAGAATAGCAGTTGGTTTTTCTTTGATGTTTTGGTTGTTGGTTTTCTGAAATGATTGAAGTTTGAATGCTAATACATTTTTAAAATGGTTAAAATATTTATGTTAATCTTGTTAAAAGAAAAATCATGTGCTACATTTAAAATACTGTTTGCATGAAAAATATTTTAAACTCTTGTTAAATTAAATACCAAATGAAATTATTCATCTGTTTTTATATGGAAAAATGGTTAGTAAAAAGCATTTTTTGATAGAAATTACCTGATGGTTTAGTAGTTTTAATTCAGATGTGAACCTGGATTTCTTGTCAAGCTTGAGTTTATTAATGTTTTCCTTGAGGAAATGCTGTTATTTTTTTTTGAGTAAGTTAACCTTCTTACCAGCAAATTTACACAGTTGGTGCAGGCCGGAGTTGGGAATAATAAATCTCCCCTTCAACCAACACCTTCCCCTAGTTGGCACAGGGTGGGATTAGGAATAGTACATTTGTCCCCCTACAAGTGCCCAGCACCTTCTTCAAGTTGGCACAGGGCAGAGTTGGGAATAGTAAATTCGCCCCTCAACCAGTGCACAGCACCTTCCCTGAGTTGGCAGAGGGCAGAGTTGGGAATAGTCAATCTGCCCAGGCACCTTCCCCGGGTTGGCACAGGGCAGATTTGGGAATAGTAAATCTGCCCCCCTTTCAGTTTCTAGCACCTTCTCTGAGTTGCCACAGGTCAGAGTAGGGAATAGTAAATCGGCCTCCCTCCCAGTGTCAGCACATTCCCAAGTTGGCACATGGCGGTGTTGGGAATAGTAAATCTGCCACTGAACACATGTCCAGCACCTTCCCTGAATTGGCATAGGGGGGATTTGGGAATAATAAATCTGCCCCAAACCAGTGTTCAGCACCTTTTCCCAGTTGTCTGACATATTTTTGCTTTTTGTTAGTATATTATTTTGTTTAAAAGAATCTGAACTATTTGTAATAGTTTATTTACATTTAAAAAATAAGTTGCTTTATCATTAAGAATGTTTTTCCTCTTTTTTCACAAAATAATTGATGTTTCATGAATGCACACATTTTTTTTAATTGCTAATAGGAATCATTTCTGATTTTGTTTAATTTTAGTATTATTTTTTGGGTGAAATAATACATTCAGAGATAGTTGGCATTTTGAAAATGAAGTCAGTCAGGCAGTTTCTGCTGCTCCCTCAAGTATGTGTGTGATCACCTCAGTGGTTAATGACACACTGATTACAAAATGGTGGACAGCCATTTATATACTATTTTTGAGGTAAAAACTAAATGTATTTTAAAATATGCATCTGAAAGTTTGAAATTTGTATTTTAAAAACATGACTAAACCTATAATTTAAGTGGTACAGGATTTTTAAGGATTCCATTGTGACCTTCTCATGTGTAGTGGTGCGCCATCTTGGTAGGGGCATGTATACATTAAGTTAAAAACTGTATTTTAGAGTAATATGTGCAACAATTAATAGCTTACATTTGAAAAAATCCATTTATTTTTAAAAATTATTGTTTTTATCATTTTTTTTGTAAAAGAATGCTTTGTAAAGACATGATTGGTAATAGTATGTGTGGTAAAGGTACGCGTGGTAAAGATAGCATTAATTTTAATGAATGACAATGCGTGGTAGAGGTAAAGTTGATTGTGCAACCTTAAGCCTGAAAGGGCCTATCACTCTATTGTAATTCTCTGTGACCCTTTTCCAATAAAATAAAATACAAAAAACCCCTTACTTGCTTTATCTGTACGGGAACAGGAAATTCTCTAGGTTCTAGAGTTGATAGGATGAGAATGTTTCTAGATTCTAATGAATCAGTATGCTTTTTGAGAACGTTGGTGCATTTTTCAAAGCTGCAAAAAAATCGTCCCCAGGAGTGGCTCCCTCACTGTTCCGTCTCACCAAGATGATCTGAGGTGCCAAGAAAACTTACTTCAATTTCATAAAATAGGACACGTTCCTATACAGCACCCTTAGATCCCTATAATCTCTGTTTCTTTACCCCCCTTGCCCCCCCATTTTTCCTATGTTTGCATTCAGGGTTTCTTGCTATTTTTGACTTTCCTGGTTAAATATCTTGGTTCTATGTGTTGTGAAGGCTCCTGAACATGCTCATGTTCACCCTCAGGTGGCATAGGACATTGTTGTGGTTTTCGGCATATCCACTTGAGGTGTCTCTGAACTCATTTTGAAGAAAAACAAAACGTGATAGATGGAAGGCCTAAAATCTTTGCCACTGGTAATTACTAGAGGCTGCATTCAAGTCCATTGTGTTTCTTGTAAACTATTCTACTATAAATTGTAGCAAACCATATGCAAATCAGTCTTGGTCCTACTTGAATAGGAACAGTCCAGTCTGAACAGTCATGCCAGAAAAAAGTTTAAAAAATCGAAGTAAATGGGAAAAAGTAGTGACAAGTTTATAGGTCCATATCTGGAAGAGAATGATTCTCTAAGAGAGCCCTCAGAAGGTTTCTGAAAACAAAACAGGCACTGGCATAGCTTTCAATTTCAATTAGAATCTATGAGTGGGAACCAAACTACGTTAATTGTGATCTTGGACCTACCACAGCATTTAATCACACGAACCACAACATTTTACTGCACAGACTCTGTTGAACAAGAGCGAGATCAGAAATATGCTATGTATCAAAACAAAGACTTTAAAATAGTTATTTACCCTGGAAGAAGAAGTCATTAATATCCTCTCCAGTTTAAGGCCGGCATCTCACATCTCCGACCCCCCTCCCTGCCGCGATTGTGAAAAATCTCAAGCACTATATCTCTCCCATTTGGACTAAAATTATCAACTCCTCCCTATCCAGTGGCTCCATGCCGGCTCCCCTACAACGTGGCCAAGTCACACCCCGTCTCAAAAAAATGGACCCGACCAGAATGACCTTAATAACCAACCTCCAACTCCTCACTAAAACAATTGAAAAATGTGTGCTTGCCCAACTCAACACCCACATCGAAAAATACAACCTACAGGACACTTTCCAATCCAGATTCAGGAAAGGCTGCAGTACAGAGACGGCTTTACTAAACATCATTGACGACCTACACAGATCTCTGGACGGGGGCCAGGCCAGCCTCCTAGTCCTCTCGGCTGCTTTTGACACTGCAAACCATGACATCCTCTAAAAACACCCTTTTGCAGAATGCTGGCATCAACGGGACTGTCCTCCAATGGTTCACTTCCTTTCCTAGCCAACGTTCGCAGCTCATCAAGCTCATCAAACACAACTCCAGTCTCACAAGGAGTCCCCCAAGGGTCAATCCTATCTCACACCTTATTCAACCTTTATGTGGAACCCCTTGCAATGACCCTAAAGCAAGGCAAAATAGCTTTATATCTATATGCCAACAACACCCAACTTTACATGAAAATCTTGTCAGTCAAAGACATCCAGCACCTAAATAACACTCTCACTACGTTTCAAGCCTGGCTTACAAACAACCACCTCACACTCAACGCCAGCAAAACTGAACTTCTTCTCATCCATCCCAAGGAAAATACCTTTTCCGTAGACAGCTGGCTTGACAACCTCACGGCATTAAACTGCAAATTGACCATCTCCAGCTCTGTCAAATCCCTGGGGATTACTCCTGATGTCAACTTAGCATGAAAGACCATATCAATGCCTCTGCAAAAAGCGCCTTATACACACTGAAAAACCTTGTAAAAGTTAAACCCTTCGTCCCCATTGAAGACTTAAAGACAACTGTGCAATCACTAGTCCTACTCAAGCTGGACTATGGAAACACGATAATCGCGGACGCCACAAAATCTTACCTAACCCCATTGAAAGCTACTCTCCACGCTGTGGCCAGACTTATATAGGGGGAAAAGCTCTTTGACCACATTGCTCCCACCCTCAAGCAGCTCAACTGGCTGCCAATAGAGGCAAAGGCCATTTTAAAAACTGCCTGGTTAACTATCAAAGTTCTCTACACTGAAAAACCAATCTACCTCACAAATAAATAATCAAAAGCCAGTCAAAAGAAACATCTACGAAGCTCAAACAGTTTACCCCTGATCCCACCAAAATCTAAGAGAAAGAAATCCCAAACCCGCTCCTTTTCTGGTAACGCTCCTGGAATCTGGAACTCCATGCCCAAGGACCTGCAGGAAAACCAATCCTTCCCTCTTTTCAAGAAGAAACTGAAGCTCTTACTCTCTAACAAATACCTAAATCCACCCCCTTGAGAACCTGACCAGCCTGCGAGTCCTTATCCCCCCTACCTCAGAATTACATCGTCCATCCCAAAGACTGATCTTTCTTGCTCCTCTGCTTTTTCCTATACTGTTACTATGCACTTTTCCTTTAACTGCCCCTCCATCTAGGTTGTAAAATTGATGCGATACACTGCAAAGGGCTATATACAAATTATGTGTACCTGTAATCTATCTTAAAATGTATACACCTTGTCACATACCAAGCATCACTATTTGTCACTATGTATATGTATCTACTCCAAACGTATCTCAGGTATTTGCTGCTTGTGTGAATCTCTGTAAAGTGCTCTGATGCCCTCGGCTCAGGTCCGTGCAATGTAAAACTCTATAAATAAATAAATAAAATAAAAGAGACCTTAATAATAGTAACTGGGAGAGAAGCGATTTTGTTTTTTTGTGGAGTTTTATATAGCACAAACTAAACCCGAAGAAATCAGAGCGCTTTGCATGAGCACCAGTTGTGTTACAGACGGCCACATTCATTTTTTGTTAGGCACGGGGGAATTAAGTGATTTGCCCAGAACCTCAGGATGTTAAACGTCCCTGCCGAGACTCGATCCCCGTTCCCCAGCTTCGAGGTCGAAATCCCTAGCCATTAGGCCACATCCTCTCCCCTCGATGTTTCCTGTCTCACCCTGTGCACTTCTGAGTCAGCCTGATTAATGCTCTAGTAATAATAAAGTGACGCATAATGACAATCAGACATGATTTCACTGTTTCTCCATAGGATAATGTTGCTACCCATAGACTCCCATCCAATTTAATTAACCTCATTATATATTTATATAACTCGAATTTCCCTTTTACAAGGATCTTTAAGTAATATTATGGGAGTTTATTGGTAAAACTGAAAATATTGACATACCATTATTTATTATTATCCTAGACGCACGTTTTAAAGATGGAAAGCCCTCACACTCCCCCAGCACATATCACGTGTCATCTTAACCCGCACATCCTGAGGGTGAAACAAGTATTTAAGGGAGATATTTATTTATTTATTTATTTATTTTAGAAGTTTTATGTAGCGCTGGCTGGACCCGGAGGTATCAGAGCGCTTTACATGGGTAGGAAGGAGGTCACAGTATAGAACAATCAAACAACAGCATGAAAAATCAACATGTTAAAAAACAAAAAACAGCTTAAGTTGACATACATCACAAAACACATATAGAGAGAGCGAGGGCAATATACATCAGTAAAACCAGGAAGTGGGAGATCAGATTTCGAATGGTGGTATGAGAAGGGGAAAGGCAAGTGGGCTGCAGGGGGTGTGAGGTTAGATGAGTAACAGGGAGGAGGGAGGCAAAGGGGGAAACTTAGGTGGGAAGGGACGGTAGTGTAAAAGTACTGAGAGAGTTAGAGGAAGAGAGAGGCGGGTAAGAGTGAAATCAGCACCAGTAGAATATGGCGGCAAGGGGATAAGGGACGGGGGAGGAGGGAGAACGTTAGAAATGAAGGGGGGGCAGAGAGACTGAAAGGGGAAAAGGGCGAGTTTGTGTCTATTAGGCGTTGGGTCATACTTTGAGATACTTTGTTGGTGTATGTTAAACCTTTAGGCCTAGTTGGCTAGATCATTTTTAATATACTATTCACACCTTTCCACCTCTACCCTGCCAGTGGATGTCTTTCACATATTCAGCGATTAAGACTCACACAAACTTTAACACTAATGGAGCAACAATAAAAAAGAATCAAGAAAACCAAAAAAAGCATACAGAAATAGAACTTTAAACATAAAAAGATTTTCATGTACAAACTACAATGCAATCACACGTTTATTGCACAATTAAATACATAGGCAAAGTGAGGGACATATGGTTCATTGTTGGAAATGAGCATAAAAAAGTTATTTCTAAGAAATATGTTCAGAAAGTAAAGAAATTAGGCACAGAGTTCTCTGTGGCCTGGTGCTTAAGAGTAATATGCTTCAACTGGTTCACGTAATCAAACATCAGAAGCTTTTTTAGGTCTGGCAATAACAAAAAACTGTTTGATTTTACTTAAATTATATATATATATAATATACGTGTATCAGACAGCCCTTTTAATTAATTGTTCTTTTGTTGTGTCATTTACATTTTTCTTCCACTCATTACAGCATGCTACATTGGGCAAAGGTACAGCCCACTTATTTGCTTACTTTACCATGAGTGACACTGTTCTGTTCATTCCCAAGGATGTGCTACTTCCTTTCAGTATGAAGGACAACTATTTCAATGTGTTCTTTTTTGAGACCCAAACATATTTTTGCTTTTAGCCAAGTCTTTTTTAATACTGGAAATGGTTCAGCAGCTCCCTAAACAATAAAGTTTTACAAACAAACATGACAAAACAGAACAAGCACTGACAAAGGTAAAAGTCTGGCAACCAACTCCAGACCTATTGGTTTTGTCACTGCTTGTTATGGAGTGCAGTAAAGAGCAACATATTTGTTATCATTGTTTTTGGAGTCCACAAGCACCAAAACAAAGTGATCTTACAAAAAAAAAATGATTTTTGACAGTCTTGTGAAAAAACGTGTTGTCCTTATTACAAGTATGGCGGTCCATAGGACTGCGTTACTCACAGTGGCAGTCTGCCCACCCCCACACTGCGGTCCTGCCCACAATGTTACAAGTGTGTCGGTCAGACTGCCACAGGACCGATGCGTCCGCCGGGGATCCAGGATCCCGCGGCGGTCGCGCAGCAGTCAGGGAGCTGCAATATGCTGGCGGTGCTGCTATGGAACCGCCGAGCATATTACAAGTTGGCTTTCCACCGCCCCGTTCATGGCAGTGAGCACACCATGAAAAGGGTGGCGGAGAGACAACAAAAGGGGCACTAATAGGGCCCCCTGCTGCTCCTGGACCTGTAGTGCCCCCTGGATTTACACCCCCAGTTCCTGCAAGTGTGGCATGTATGTCACAACATGCAGAAAGGTGCAATCGACGCTCTGACGACAGCGGTATGCATGTTAGGCTCTTCTATGAGCCTAACAGCAGCCGCTGTCAGACCGCCGCAGCATCGTCTGCCAGACCAGGATTGAACTCCTAATCTGGAGGGCTGGCGCACAACAGCTTTGGCGGTCCTACAGAGGACGGCGCATTGGCATCGCCGCTTTAGGTCCACCAAGTCGTAACAAGGCCCAAAGTACAAAAGAAGGCAGTTTGCTAGGGAATTCTTGAACTTTGGGTCCAGCAACTATTGTAGAGAAGGGAGTCACAAAGTCCTAACCTGGAAGTAAACTGAGAGGGTTCTTTGCAAAAATATTAAATGTGAATCATAATTTATTTTAAACTGAACCCTCGTGAAGGCAGCGGCAAACATCAGAGACTTGTTCATTTCCTGAGATTTTTAACCAAAGTTACTATAAAGTTTTGAATGTATTTCCCTTATTTAACTGATAAGCTAGTAGTCCCCTGTGCATACCTTTCCGTAGTAAAGTTATGAGAGAACTGCAAGTCCCTAAAAACATTGGCTGCATAGCCTTAGCAAATACTATAGGATCTTATGAAATATTCTAGGCTGAAAAAAACCTTACTGGCTTCATTTTCGGTTTCAAATTCTTTAATTCCAGATGGATGTGTATAACACCACCTCCAATCAGAGGACTAAACCAGTGTGCATAGCTTATATCAGAACAGGCCACTTCCAAATGGCCTTTACCCTTTGTTGTTCCCCTACTGGTGGCTAATCAGCTTGGGCCCAGCCCCAGACGAAAAACAAAAAGCAAAAACACTGTTGTTAATCTTGGTTCGGATCTCACTTTCTGTCCCCAAATAAGAAAAAGGCTTTACGGAAGTACGTTTCTGCCAAGCTTCAGGAGTGTTAGTCCCACCTCATCTTTATTTTCTTCGCATTTACCCAGTATTTCAGTAATGACCCAAGAGCCTGGGCGATTAATGCTTTCAGGCCTGTTTTTTATCAAAATTCGATACCAAACTACCATGCTAAATTAATTGTAACTCAGCAATCCAAAGCAGCAGAAGGTGGCATATGAGCATTCCATAAAATATTTTAAATACATAAATACACATTTTAAATTAACTTGTATTTTTTTGTAGTTTTATCTGTGTAGTTCAAATGAGGTTAGATATCAGAGCACTGTGCATTATTTGCAGACCCTTTTAGGCCTGCTGTTAGCCAAGACCTTTTGATTTTGTTCAAATTATATTTAAAATTGGGGCTTTGGGGGGGGCAGCCGATCACCATCGAGGCTTGCAGCCCCGGGGATTTTGGGCCAGTGGTGTGGCCCGGAGCACAATTGGGCTCGTTGGGCGTTTTTTGGGCTGGGGGAGTGGACATTTTATATGCTGTGTCACCATTTTAGTAAGGTGACACGGCAGACGGTTTGGGTTCTGGGCTTCTAGGCAGTTTTTTGGGCGGTTATTTAAAATTCTAGTAGCAGTTATCCTAGTGCAGATCGTTTGCTTACCTGGGTAGCTGGGATGACGAGCAGTGACCCACGTGTTGTTGAAGCCATGCGCCTGCTAGCAGAAGCAGGGTGCATGGATCTCGTGGTGCCAGCAGCGCAGGAGGCACAGCCAGCATGGCGGACAGTTGGCGGGGTGGCTGCGGCGGTGTGGGCCTGTTCACCACCACGGCCCGACGGTCGTCAGGTGCTAAGCCGGTACGTGCAAGCGGCTGTGGAAGGAGAGCCGCTGCCCAAGTAAAGGCACCTGGAGAGGGGGCGGGGCGTCCCGCTCTACAGTTCATTGAGAGAAGGGACGGGGACTCACACAGGAAGCCAGGCAATGAGGTCACTGTGGCCGGAGAAGCTGCGTGTGACACACAAAAGGGGGGGAGAGTAAGAGAGTGCCCAGTGAAGTTGTAGGAGAGGGTGGGGGGCTGCAAAAGAGCACGGGGTGTGGAGGACCGTCGGGGCTCCAGGGTAAGGGAGGGAGGGGGAGGGACGGAGGAAAGGGAGGGAGGACAGGAAGGGGGCCCAGCATCAGCGATAGTATCGGCCATGCTGAAGTGGAGTGAGGGGGAGGAGCAGGATAGGGGCCATGAGGAGGGATATGTGGCAGAGCTTATGCCACCGGCCAGGGTATATACTTGCCAGGGGGCAGGGCTGGTCGGGGCTCCAGCGTAACTGGGATGGCACTCAGCGGGGGCAGGGAGGAAATGGATGAGACAGCTGGATCTGGATGGGGTGATGGTAGCGGGTGGGCAGGGGGGATGACTCAGAGATGGGGCAGGGTGAGGGGTTATTGGCACTGATGTCTGGGTACAGGGAGAGCAAGAGTAGGCAGGGACATTAACCTCGGCTTGCCGGATCTTATTTTTTCTTTACAGGATCAGCAGGCACGGGATATAACAGACTTGGGTGAGTCCCATGCAGCTCCATGCTACCGAGGAGAAGAGATGGCACGGTCAAAGGTGGTCAACCAGAGTACATCGCGGGATGGGCTGGACACTACCAAACAACGTTCAGAAGTGAACTCGTCGGTGCTACAACCACGTTGGGTCGATGCGGCCTCTGGGGTAATGGTGAGAGAGATGAAGAAATAGAACACGACTGGGATAAAAGGGCGGCATGCGGCCCATAAGTACCCGGTGGTGGATCTTGAGGAGCTAATCCGCAGTAGGCAGGAAAGGGCTGAAGCACGGGTTGAAAGGTTGACCAGTGACAAGGGCGGGGAGATGGAGGCTACACAGTTGGATTATGAGGAAGATAGTATACAAGAAGGGGAGGTAGTTGAGGACAAAGAGGGAGCTCAGGTAAGATGGGTGGGTTGTAGTAACAATGTGCCTAGTGTGTTACAGGTTTTCAAGCAAAGAGACGTGCTTCCGGCCTGGGACAGCGTCGTTCGACCCACTGCACAACTGATTAGGCGGCTGGATCCAGTGCGGACGCCGACCTTGATGCCAGGTAAGGGCGCAAAAGAGTGTGGCCATCAAGAATTTCCTAAGGTCAGGATTTCAGTGGGGATGGATGTACACAGAGGGGAGGCTGATGGGGAGGTATGTCTGCGGAAAGGTGTGTATGTAAAGGATACAGGGCTGGGCACAGAAGCGCAGAAATTAGAAGGGATTACGACAAAAGGGGGGTCAGCGGAGGATCAGAAGAACATAGGATGAGAAACAGCAATACGCAAGGACGAGACACCAGTGGGGGGACAAGAAAACGAAGGGGCCCAAGGAGAAGGGGCAAAGGAAAGCCATGAGATTAAAATCAAAAGCTGCCATACATGGGTGTGATGAAGCCACTGGGAGCTCAACTCATGCTGACAACCAAAGAAAAGATTTGGAAAGGCAGAGTATGTCGAAATGTTGAAGTTGTTACACAGGGAACTGAGGGCCAAAGATGGTTCGAAGGAGGGAGCTGGAGTTGTCTAAGAGGCCTAAAGTGCCCATGACAATTGAGAATTGGACAGCAGCTTTTCTGATATTCGCGAGCGTTTATAGTGAAAAGTTCACAGAGAGGTGTGTCTCCCTTTTTAAATATATGGATGTGATCAGGAGGGCTCAGGTGGCATACGGGGATTATGCCTGGTCGCTCTATGATGAGGATTTTAGAGCCAGGCTGACGTGGGACCCAGACGCAAAATGGGGGAAGATCGACGCAGACCTGTACCAACAAATGATGGGGGCAGTGAAATTTGGGAAAACCACGTATACGGCTAGCCGGCTCCCTTTAATTTACCACCCTTTTCAGAGCTGCCCCACCCGAGGGGGGGTGGGATATACAGCAAAGAACTCTGGGGTCTTTCAAGAGGCCTGTTGGGACTTTAATAAAGGATCCTGCGCAAGAGAATACTGCAAATTTAGACATGAGTGTTCAATGTGTGCAGGGTGGCACTCATTGGTACAATGCTTTGGGGCAGGATACAATGGGCAAGGGCAGCAGTTTAGCTAAGGGTTCCAACGCAATGGCTCATTTCATGGGCAACAGGGACAGCAGATGGCAGGGGAGGGAGGGGAGCTCAAGGTTCCATGGGAAAAGGCTTGTACACCCATTAAGCAGGAATGCTTGGATCGTTGGCTGGCACATTATCCCTACCCGGAAGATGCTGTTTTATTGAGCCGCGGTTTCAAAGAAGGGTTTGGGTTGGGGTATGAGGGGCCACGGTCCACCAGGTGGGCAGAGAATGTGTGATCAGTGAATGCACACAAGGCAACAGTGCGGGAAAAATTTCACCGATTGGGGTGGTACCCAGGAAGGAACCAGGCCAATTGAGACTGATACAGCACCTCTCCTGGCCGGAAGGGTCCTCGGTTAACGATTTCATATCAGAGGATTTGACATCCGTTTCATAATCATCAGTGGATGTAGCCAGGGGATTGGTTGAGAAGGTAGGGAGGGGTGCTGAGATGGCAAAATGTAAAAAGAAAAATTGATGGACAGAATGCAGCACAATGTCATACATTCACCCCAGTACAGAGATCTGGGCCTAAATCCATCAGAGGATTTGACATCTGTTTCATATTCATCAGTGGATGTAGCCAGGGGATTGGTTGAGAAGGTAGGGAGGGGTGCTGAGATGGCAAAATGTAAAAAGAACAATTGATGGACAGAATGCAGCACAATTTCATGCATTCACCCCAGTACAGAGATCTGGGCCTAAATCCATCGTTTTTGTGGTCCCCATGCCATTCCAGTTTGAACCCAGCCATATGCAAATCAGTCTTGACCCTGCACCCAATGGGAACAGTCCAGCTCGAACTGCCAGGGCAGGTCCTCCCTGGATTGGAAACAAGCATCCTGGGACCGGTTTCAGGGTTTCACCCCTCATCAGCCAGGATAGCTTGACTCCAGTGGCATGGAGAGCATGGGACCCACATCTGGGCATACCCGTCCCACTCAGGGTGACAAATGCAAAAAGAACAATTGATGGACAGAATGCAGCACAGTGTCATACATTCACCCCAGTACAGAGATCTGGGCCGAAATCCATCGTTTTTTTGCTCCCCATGCCATTCCAGTTTGAACCCAGCCATATGCAAATCAGTCTTGACCCTGCGCCCAATAGGAACAGTCCAGCCCGAACTGCCAGGCCAGGTCCTCCCTGGACTGGAAACAAGCATCCTAGGACCGGTTTAGAGATGGCAAAATGTGACATAAAGTCGGCCTTCCGGTTACTGCCGGTGCACCCTGATGACTTCCAGTTGTTAGGTATCCAGTTTGACTGACAAATATTTGTGGATAAGGCATTACCCATGGGCTGCTCCATCTCCTGTGCTTCGTTTGAGTGCTTTAGCTCCTTCTTGCAATGGGGTTTCTTGAGGCACACAGGTAAAGAGACACACTACCTTGACAACTTCTTCCTGGTTGGCCAACCCGGTTCAACGGACTGTCAACCACAGATTACAAGTTTCCAAGAGCTCATGGGTTTACTGGGGGTGCCCCTGGCACCAGAGAAGATACAAGGTCCAAGTACGGTGTTGTCATTTCTGGGCATAGAGTTGGACTTGGTGGCTATGGAGGCACGCCTAACGACGGACAAAAAGTTGCATATGCAGATGCTGATAGACGACATGCTGGCCAGACGGAAAGTGGCGGTGAGGGAGGTACCGGTGCTGCTAGGACATCTTAATTTTGCATGTAGAGTGGTACGTATGGAAAGGACCTTTTTTAGGAGATTGGGCAGGTCATTGGTGGCCAATATGCTGCCACATAATCACATGCACTTGTCCGCAGGGACGAAAGAAGTCTTACGCATGTGGCGCAAATTTTTAGAGGAATTCAATTGTATTCCAAAAGTGTCACCCAAGGAATGGGAGTGGGATGTACAAATATACTCAGACGCGGGTGGAGCTTGGGTGTTTTGACTGTACTGGCAGGACAGATGGTGCGCAGACGAGTGGCCACGACATTGGAAGAACTGGGGCAGAAGCATTGCCTTTTTAGAGTTATTCCCCCTAGTAATAGCTGTGACAGTGTGAGCACAAGACTTGGCACACAAGAAGGTCATTTTCAGGGTGGACAACATGGCAGTAGTACAGGTGGTGAATAAGCAATCAGCTAAGGATGCACAAGTACTCAAGCTGATGAGAGTGTTCGTACTCAGATGTTTGAAACATGATATCCTGTTTCAAGCCAGACATGTGCCAGGGGTGGACAATGACATTGCGGACGCTTTGTCTCGTTCACAGTGGGAGAGGTTCCATGAGCTGGCCTCGGAGGCGGACAACCGCAAGACACCGATGCTGGTTGGAATGTGGTCCATAGGAAACAAAGGATGCTGCAATTGGTGGTAGGGTCGTTGGCTGTCTTCACTAGGAGGGCTTGGCAGGAGTTCATAGAGGGAGGGACTCAGAAGAGGGCGGACAGGTGAGAAAGAGAAGAAGATGTTGTACAGCTCATTTTGTCACTAATTAACAGAGGCCTGTCAAAAGTAACGATTACAAGCAAGCTGGCAAGGATCGCCTTTATGGTGAAGCTGTGGTGGATGTATGCCCCTTCGGCGGGCAAGCTAGGCAGGCATATTCTAGAAGGTTGGGTTAGAGAGAAGGAGGCTAGGCCCCGGGTTAGGAGGCTAGTGTCAAAAGCATTGTTGACCTGCCTGTTAAATGTCATACCGTGGATTTGCAGGAATAAGGAGGAGACAACATTATTCTCTACCTTGATGTCATGGATGTATTTTGGTACCTTTTGGGTTTCGGAGCTGGTGGAAAGGAAAGGCGTGCCAGGTCTATAGTGGGGCAAAGTGGGCATGCAGGAAGGGGTGGTTGCGGTGAATCTAAAAGAATCAAAGACAGACCAAAGGGGAGCGGGGAGGTGGGTGGTGATGAGGGCCACAGGTGAAACGACGGCATGTCCGGTGCAATGGGGGTGCACATTGAGAGGGCTAGCGGCATCACGTTCTGGGGGGGGGGGGTTTCTCAGGGGTTCAGGCTAAGTGGTGACTGTGGTGCAGCTGCTGTGGGTAATGCGGAGAGCATTGTTACTTTTGGGGGAAGCCCCTGGTGAATATGATACTCATTCCTTTCGGATCGGGGTAGCGACGGATGCTGCAAAGCAGGGTTCGGAGAAGTACAGGATCATGTGCTTGGGGCCTTGGACTTCTGATTGTTTTAAAAGTTATATTAAGTTGGGTGGAGACGGGATACTGTAATTCATGTTTGCCATGTTCTTATGCATATGTCTTTTCAGGTGCAGTGGCGGGTCCAGCTACGACGGAGCTGTCCATTTGGATAGTCGGTCATTCTTTTGTTAAATGGGCTGAATGCCATGAAACGCAAAAGGGGAAAGGTTTGGTCCCTGGTTTGGACTTGTCTTTATTTAATGTCTCTTGACATGGAAAGGGTGGCATGCGATGGCCCAAGCTGATTCCCTGCTTGAAAAAATTACCTAGATGTAACATTTGCCCTGATGTTTTGATTGTGCATCTTGGGGAGAATGACCTTGTGGTTTGTAAAGGGCTAGCATTACTGAAACAAATGAAAAGGGACATTTTAGAGGTTAAGCAGCAATGGTCTCCGGATGTTTCATCATCTGGACGGAGTTCATTCCTAGGAGGCATTGGAGTTAGGCTGAAAGACCTGCTGCAATCGACAAGGCCAGGAGGAAAATCAATAGGGATATGAGGTTATTTTGTGAAAAGGAGGGTTTCGGGAGAGTGGAGCATCCCGAGTTGAAATATGCTGTGGTTTATTTCTTCAGGGACGATGGCGTACACTTTTCATGCTTCGGGATGGAGCTATATCGGATACAGATAAAGGAGGTTTTGGACAGGTTCTTAGATATACGGAGGTTTCCTAAAGCGTCCTAGATTGGGGGGGTCACAAATGTCATAGATGGGGGGGACTTTTCTGAGTGGCATTTGGTAGCTAGTTTTTTATATGTTTACAGGTTAAGTTTATGGTTGGAAACAAGTTACTCCAGGAGCAAGCAATAAGGGGAAGTTAAGATAGGAGATACTTAGTTAGGTAGATGTTTTGAGAAGTAGGTAAGACGTTACAGGGTTAAAGTTCAACAGTTAATGACTGAGTAGGGTTTTTTAAATAGTTGCAAGGAAAGGAAAAGGGGGAAACCTTAGGGGTGGGGGGAAGAGGCAAGGTAGGTGAATAAATGCATTGCGAGGTTTAGTTTTGTAAGGCAAAGGCCAAGGGTAATGTTGTGAGGTGCACCTGTCTTCAATAAAGCGGCCTTTTTCACACATATTGAGTGTGTTTGTGGTCTGTGCTGCATCCCGTATGGCCCAAATAAGTAATTGTAGGGTCTTTCAGCTAACCCATCTTTATTCATTGGTCAGTTGTTGTATCATCTGCATTTTTCTTCCATTGACTAGAGCATACAGCATGAGTCAGCCTACTTCAGCCGCCTGCCAACTTCACTGTGAGTGATGGCATTCTGCTGTTCCACAAGGAGCACATCCACATACAATGTAGATCCCTCCAGCTCCAGGGATACTTTGGTAAAGGGTGTTTTTTGAGACAAAAATTATCTTTGCTAATGTTTTCTTTTTTAACACTGGTAAGGGCCGGCAGGCCCACCAACAATAAAATCCTACAAATTCATGACAAAACGTAAAAAATAAGCACTTACTATGCCAAAAGGCCTGCAGCCAATAGCAGGCCTATTGACTTTTTAGATCAAAACATTAACCATAATAAATGACAATAAAGTTTTGCTTAAATCAGTAGTCAAAGGCATAGAATTATAAACAAGCAGCACCTGTGTGTTCGCCATAATATCGGTGTAATATTAAAAGACAGATGTCGGCGGCTACAAATGTGTATACACAAGATCAAATTAGAAATTTAACAATGTTGGCCACACATATCATTATGTAAGTTATTCTACAAAGGCCAAATGTGTTTTATTACCAAATGAAGGTTTCAGATGTGATGCTGTGACTACTGAGTGTTATTGACATGGCTGCCAGTGTAAATCTGGGATTTGTTCTGCACAGTGTTCTTTAAAATCGAGAACAACCAGAACATCCTAGACGACAATGAAAGATACTCTTTTCTGCGCTTCTTTCAGGCTCCAGTTCCTGCTTTCCAAAGCTTCAGAACATGCACAGTGGTTTGTGGTGCCTTGCTTTTGGTCTGATGATGGTAGGGAGTCTGGCTTGCATTGCTCCATGCCTCCCACCCACTGAGGTGGGGGTTACTGTGCTAGCACTCTTTTTGTTAGTATTTTTCACACTCTTTTCTAATAGTTTATTGAATGTCTTTCTCCTAAGCTTGTCTCACAGATAGAGAAAAGTTGCACGAACTGAACATTCCTGTTTTCCAGTCTGGCTTGACACATGAACTGAACTTTTCTGTTTTCCAGTCTGGCTTGACAGTGTAACTGACTGCCAGAGCTTTTGTAATTATTTTATATACATTGAGTGAACACCTCTTAGCTTATGATATTGGCTCTTTGCTATCTCATTATGCATCTAAGGTAGTGTTTTCATTGCAATACATAAAAGACTACAATGAACTATCACACATTTTGTCACATTCAATCCTTTATTGTACATGGATTTAGGCAAAAGGCGTCTATTTCCTTACTGCTGCATGCATTGTTAATTAAAGCCTACATGCCAACATTTTAAAAGAGAAAAGTGGAAGATTTCTAAAAATAAATCGGGAGAATGTATTTCCCCCATTGACTTCTATTGGGGCCTGACTCGGGTTACTGTCATGCATTAATGGCCTTTGCAATTCTGCTGCAGCAGGATAGGATATTTGAAATGTACGTTTTTTTCTTACCTGTCAGAAGCACGGAGTAAGCGCTATGGCAGGCATGAAAGTGTTAGGTACTGGCCTGCAGGAGCAGGTTATTGGCAGTGCATACTCTGAGTCGCACAAGACCAGGCCCTGTCGGCTGAGGCCCACAGAGGAATCGGGTTTTTGCATGCAGGAATCAGGATTCGGGAGACTAGCCTTGAAATCAGTAGTCTCCCACCTGAATCGGGAAGGTTGGCATGCATGTAAAAGCATTTTAATGTATTTATAAGTCTCGAATGCAAGCTAATCATGGCCTTGTGTTTTTCTTTTTTACACACCAGGAGTGACCTGTTCACCAAGATGGCTCACGATATTTAACTTTGTTTTTTGTTTCGCAATTTCATTTTACTGCTGCTTGTGCCAATTATTTTATTAAGCTCCCAGCAGCTTCTCCTCACTGCGACTGAGGTTGAGTATTTCTTTCTTTATTTTTAATTCCATGTCAGGGACGCTTTCATTGCTGTCTTACTTTTGTTTCTGTCGTACAGAAACAAAAGCAGGACTACAATAAATGCCCTTTGTCATCTGATCTTTGTTTCACATAGAAAGGGAAAGAGAATGACAATGAAGGCTCCTTTGCTGTCTGACCATGACTTAACTTGGTTGGCTAGCAAAGGAGCCTGCATTATAAACCTGCTTTCGTTTCTATGTAAAATGAAGATAAGATGGCAAGTAAGTAAGCCTTCATTATAGTCCTACTTGTGTTTCAATGACATAGAAACAAAGGCAAAACTATAAGGACGACTCCCTTCATATCCTACCTCAGATTCATATAGAAGCACATGAAAAACTAGAATGAAGGCTCCCTTGCTATCTGTCGTTGATTTCACTTTGGCTAGCAAGGCTTCATTCATTATATTTCTGGTTTTGTTCCTACACTGAAATAAACACTAAACTTGTATGTGTTCATAATCATGTGGCCAAAAGAATACATGTACACATGTAAACTATACTACTAGGGGTTGGTCAGCACTCACCATGCTACAAAACAGTTCAAGAACCTTTCTCTTCACCCATAATATTCAGGCAACATGCAAGCAAAGGTATATGACATCATGTGCTGAAAACATCAGTGCTCAAGTAAGCAACTTGTCATAAAAAAACTTTTTCACATTACTTCTTTGCAAATCAATCATCAGGGAGAAATGGGTCCTCCTTTAATGTTCAATACGCATTTGTTTAATGTGGGGGTATTGCATTAATGTGGAAGCAGCCAGGCCTATTGGCTTTTGGTGACGGGTCCAAAAACTCTTAACTTTGGTCAGCTGTCCTAGTGAGTTAAGAACTTTCCTTCGGCATCTGTACAACCTAGGGATCACAACATTTAATCCCAAAAGTGCTAGTATAGCACTCAATAGTTCCAAGCATGTTAAAATAATAAATTGGTTAAAATACCTGTTGTTCACAGCACTTGTGGTCTGAACAGCATGTCCTATCTATATTATTTATTATTATTACTACTACTTTTATTTTTATTCCACATGTTGCTGTTCTCCATTTTTAGGTCTGGCGTTAGCCAGGACCTTTTGATTTTACTAAAATAATATGTATAACGTACTTACTTGAAGGGGCTTGATGCCAGCTCTCTTCATCCATTAGTCTGTGATTGTGTGATTCACATTTTGCTTCTACCCACTACAGCATACAACATGGGGCAGTAGGTCAGCCCATTAAGCCACTGGTTAACTTTTAGTAACTGCACTTTGCTCTGTCACAAAAAGCACATACACACAAGGTAGTTCCCTTAAATGCCACTGTTTTTGTTTTTACAATATCGTTTCTTTGGTGCTGCTTGATGTGAAAGCAGGACAACCTTGAAGTGAGCACACAAATATTCCAACTTTATCAGATCCTGTCTCCTGTCAATGCTGGTGTATATTCTTTTTGGAATGGCCATTCTTTGCCTGACTGTTGTTACTCTTTTACAGAATACCATATTGTGTTCCCGGACTAGTTTCACCAATGTTTTTTAATAAACTTTGCCCAGGAAAAAAACAAAATGTTATCATGTTTAATTTGCAGCACACTTGTAACACTTTTATTTAAATATAGGTGGGCTGTAACTTGGGTTTTAGTATCCAATAATTTATACTAAGAACCTTATTTCCTTCCTTATTTAATCTTATTTCTTTTCTTCTTTCTTACCTTCTTTCTCCTTTTTTCTTTCCTTCTTTCCTTTTTCCTTTCTTTTTTTTGCCTTCTTTCTTTTTTGCCTTCTTTCTTTTTTTTTCTTCTTTCTTTCTACCTTTTCTTCTTTTTTGGCCATCTTTCCTTTTTCCTTTCTTTTTTCATGCCTTCTTTTCTTCTTTCTTTCTTTTCTACCTTCTTTCCTTTTTTCTATCCTGATTTGCTTCTTTACTTTTTTCTTTTTGCATTCTTACTTACCTTCTTTCCTTTTACATTCTTTTTTGCCTTCTTTAATTTTTCTTTCTTTTCTTGTTTCTTTCCTTCGTTCTGTTTTTCTTTTTTTTCTTCTTTGTTTCTCTCTTTACTTCCTTCTTTCTTACTTTTTCATTTTCTTTTGTTCTTTCTTTCTTTTATTCCTGCCTTCTTTCCTTTTCTATTTCCCTCTTTTTTTCCTCTTACCTTCTGTCCTTCTTTCTTTCCTTCTAAGTTTTCTGCATTCTATCCTTCTTTTCTTTTAGCCTAATTTCCTTTTTTCTGTACTTTCTTTCCTTCTCTCTTTTTTTGCATTGTTGTTTACTTCCTTCTTTTTAGCTTTCTTTCTTTTTTCTAGTTTGCCTTCTTTTCTTTCCATAAGGGGCAATGTGTCAGCCCACTTCAGCCATTGACTAACTTCACTGTGAGTTACGGCATGCTGCCCTTTCACGAGGCCATGTGTAAAGCAATGTTCCAAAGAATCAGACTCATAAAAAAAGTCACATTTCCTGGTGCAGTTCCTACGCACTGTATGGAATTGACCATATTGCAAATTATCATGTAGTCCTCTAGGACGATGACTAAAATACAGCAGCAATGAGTTTCTCTCTGTTGGTTTTCTATACAATGTTTTATATAATGTGCCTTCATCTGCCTTAATGGTCAGGTCCTGGAAGGTGATGGTGTTTTCGTCATATTACATAGTGAATTGAGTGTCAGCCGATCTATTGTTGATCCATTGAAGAAATAACTCAACAGATTTCACATCACCTTCCCAAATCATAAATAGATTGTCAATATAACAACGCCGCATAATTATATTTTGTCTATAAGGGCTGTGTTCAATGTACATATATGAATGCTCATAGTCATCCATAAACAGATTAACAAGAAAAGGAGCATACCCGGCTCTCATCGCTACTGCTTTTCTTTGGTAGTAAAAGGTATTCATCAATTGAATAACGTTTTTTGAGATTGTGATTTCAGTAAGTTGGACTATAAATTCAGTGAGAACCGGGTGTGTTTGTTCCCTAGACTCTAGGGTCCTGGAGATCACCTGCAATGCTTCTTGTTGTGGAACAGTAGTGTAGAGGACTTGCATTTTTTAGGTTACCAAAAGGGCTTGAGGGTGGTGAAATGGAGTCCCCCTCTACGAGTTGAATGAGGTGCATGCTGTCCCACACAATGGAACGTGTAAGTGGGACAAAACGTTTAAGAAAGAAGTCAAAGTATTGATATAGTGGCTCCAATAGTGATCCACAACCAGAAACAATCAATGGGTCAGATGGGAGGGTTTGACAAGTTCTTGTGTATCCTAGGTAAAATGTAAGTGGCAGGAATTCTAGGATATATAACATTCGAAAAAGCATATTCGTTTTCAGTAAGAAAACCTTCCTATAGCCCTCTGCTGGAAATGGTTTGGATCAAAGACTGTACTTCAGATGAGAGGTCACTGTTAAGTTTAGTGTAATGTTCTTACATGGATAGTTGTCTGAGGACAGTGCAATTAGGTCCTTTGTCTAGAGCCTCAATCCCACCACCATTGTCAGCTGGTTTCACGATGAACTAGAGTACATAGTGCATTGTTTTCTTCTTTGGATAAATTATACTTGATATATATGCGTGTGTGGATTGTCTTATCAACATCTCTCTGAACAGACTTCTCGTAAGTAATGATCTCAGCAGGGATAGTATTAGACGGAGGATTGAAAGTAGAAGTGGGTCTCAGTCCAGTGGCACTGTAATCACCTGTGCACTCATTGTTTGCAAAAAAGTGTCTTAGTCTCATCTTGGGGAAAAGATTTTGCAGCTTAAGTTTAACTAAGAAGGTGTCTGGTCTGGATGTAGGACCAAAACTCAAACCCTTGCTTAGTAAGGAGATTTCATGAGAAGTTAAGGTATAACTAGATAGGTTAAATATAGGAGGTGTGGATAAATCAGTGGAGTCCAACGAAGGCATTACCATCGATACCTTTGTCTCCATGTTTGTCTCTCCTTTTGTGAGTCTATTTGGAAATAACCTTGTCCGCGGCCTCGTCCTCTCTCCCGACTGCGGCCTCTGCAACTCGCATTTTGAAAGTTCTGCCCAAGGGGCCATTGCTCTCTTCTTTCACAAGGAGCACATCCATACACGTTCCGTTCAGTGTCTGGGACTATTAGAGTAATGTGTACTTTATCGGGGCCAAAAACATTTTTGCTTTCCGCCAATGTTTTTTTTTAGATTGGATGAGGGCCTGGCAGTTTCCTGAACAATATAGTTTTGAAAAAAACCATGGCAAAAACAAAGAAGGTCCAAAAGTCTGGTGGCCAACACCAGACCTTTTTTATTTTTTATTGTTTCCCTTTCCTTTTTTGTATAATCAGTAGTATGCCATTTGATGTTTGTGGTCCTTCATTTTACTCAGCTTTTCTCCTTTTTTTGACCTGGTGGTACATTGTGCTTTGTGTACCATTTTTACTCAAATGGTGACCAATGATTCCTTTTGTTTGTCTCAGCCACATGCCAATATGAATTTGATGAATAGAAGACTAAATTGTTAGCTTTACTAACAAACCATTAGGAAAAATATTCTGCAACATTTATTTGATGTCAGCAAAGGCTTGTAATGTAAGGGGAATAAATTGCCTCAATTGCCTCCAACTGTGGCATCTGTGCCTTCAGAAGTAGGTGGAACAGCATCAACTGCAGCAGTGTAGAACTTGGCTAGAGGGAGCATGAGATAGTAGCAGCTTTGCAGAGAAAGAGGCAAAATGGCAACTGCCCTGTCATTGGCTGACATGTCACTCATGTAGTGATCCATTCTCATTTAATAGCCATTGGTCGATTCTAAATGTAATTCATGACATGAGGTATTAACTGTGAAATGAGCATTTCATTGTTTACAGTAAGTGTATTTGTCTGCCTTGGCAGGGATGCGCTCTTTTCTTTTTTTGGTTCACAATGGACAGTGAAGATGAACTTGTACAGATGGTGTCAGCAGGATCATACCCCCTCCTCTGACCGCTGCTCAACCCAAGTAGCTTAGTAAGCCCCTGGAGCTGTGTTTGGAAAAACTGGATGAATATCACTGGGGAACTCTTTGCCGCGAGACAATATCAGCCCCACACATTGGCTCCAGTTCTGATTCGCCTCTGCACCCAGCCAGAGCACTCTCTTCAGCATGTCAGCTGAGGGCAGGATGACGTCATGTGAAGGTGGCTGTGAGGTAAGCGGGCCTGTGAGAGTTGTGCTCCATAGGCCAGGTGCAGAGACAACGAGAGGTGCACTGGATTCATTGTCATGCATACATGCAGGGATTCCTGTGGGCACATGGCTACAATGTGTATCTGCCCAATGGAGCCACTGCACAGTGGTAAAAACAGCAGCAGGAAGAACGAGATCAATGGTGAGTTCTTATGTAGGAGCACCCACTTTTGGTCACATCTTCAGACTATTTACGCAGATCAAGAGAGTTAAAGGCAAAAAGGTGGGAAGAGAAAGGTAGGAGAACAGTTCCAAAGGGAGAAAGTAGGTTTTAAAAAGAAGTTAGAAGAGTGAGATAATGAGAAATGGCAATGTTGGTTTGTGGAAGAAAGCGGAATCAAGTGGAATCAAAATTAAGGTGCCTTGGCATTTAGCAACACTGGTTTTTGGCAGTGCCAGTGGTGGGTTGCTAAGAAATAATTTGGGCCCTGTTACAGGGATTCTGCTGGGAAGCAGAACTGTGCCTTGGGAGAACAGGACGGGAGAATGTAGGGACTGAGTCTCTCTACCACGTCAGTACCTGTAGGTCCAAATTCTACTTACTCACAGTGCCTCACCTGAACTCCTAACCTTTCCAGAGTAGCAGGTGATTTTGGTAAACCTAGAACATGAACCTCTAGTCCCCAAGGGAACCGTGAAAACAGATCATCACCTTTCGCTTCTCACTCTTGCATGCCCATAGTAAGCAAAAGAAAGACATGAAGGAAGTTTACAATATTTATTGAAACTATCGTAGTCTATTTTGAAGCAAGTGTCCTGCAATTAGTAAACAAATACAGATGAGCAAGGTAATCAACATTACTAGCAGGCTGGATGCCCGCTGTCCCCCCTTTTATTCTCACTTTTTATAGAGCCCCTGGCAATTAAAATCCCCAATAATCTCCAGATAATGCCTCCAATAGCGGCTATGCCAAAAATTACATTATTTGCAGATGATATTATTTTATATTTATCAGCAGAACCATCTAATATTTTAAATGCATTCAAGGAAGTAGAAGAGTTTGCATGAATAGGTGGGTATAGACTAAATCAAGCAAAGACGGAGGTGCTCTGTTTCAATGCCCCATCGGTGTCGCTGCCTTTTCTACCTCAGCAGAATTCATCTAATCTTATTAGATATTTAGGTTTATATGTAAATTGTCATTATGATCATCTTTTTAGGCTAAATTATGGAAACACCCTGGAAAAAGCTAAGAGGCTATTAGATAGATGGTCTCTTCTTCCTTTAACTTTAATAGGCTGTGTGTCATTGGTCAAAATGTCCATCTTGCCATTATTTGTATTTTTATTTACTCATCTCCTGATTAAAATTCTCAAATCTTATTTTTCTGAAGTACATGCAGTAATCCGGAATTTTATATGGGCAAAGAAACAGCCTAGAACCTCTTTAGCAATTTTACAACTAGATGCATCCCTGGGGGTGCTTGCCCTCCCCAATCTCGAGCTGTATTACCAGGCTGCTTTATTTAATTTGTTGGTTCAGCTCCCATTGGTAGCATCAAAATTTGAGAATTTCTTACTAAAGATTATGGTGCAGCAGAGTGCAATACAATTGCCAGTTTTTCTACGTTTTCCGAAACTCTCTAAAAAGTCGAAATATAAGGCATTAGCTGACCTAGCTTGCCGCATACAAGTATTTTTTAATCTACATAAAATTCCTAGATACCATCTATATTAAAAAATTTGTGAATGTCAGCCATTCGGCTTGCAGCTTTCTCTGGGGTCTTTGCAATTATGGCAGGAGGCGGGTTTTGAATATTTGGGTGACTTTTTAGTACATCTTATTTGATTACCAGCGAGATGTGGTCTCAGTAGCTGGGCCCTAGGTTTTCAGCTTTGGCATTTAGTTTTAATCAAATTTCGAGCTTCTTAAAAAAAATTATGTTGTGACTAATAACGAAGCTTTAAATATATTAAATCAACTATATGGCCAGGGCCTACGTGGAGAGGGCAATTGGTATTCTTGCCTAATACAGCCGGGCCAGCAGAAAGTGCTCGATAACTTTTTGCCTAAACTATTGAAAGAAACTGGCTGTAGTGTCAGCAAAAAGGAATTGCAGTCTCTATGTGAAGAAGGCTATAAAGCGCTTAGAGCGGCCAACTATAGAAGAATGGCCTATTTGTCAAGATGGCTAACTTATTATACACCTAAAAGGCTGAATAAATTTTTTCCGTCCTCCTCTGAGTTTTGTTTTAGATGTGGGGATCCAGAGATAGGGTCTTGGAACCATATTTTTTTTTTACTGCCCCGGTCTATATCAATTCTGGTCTGATGTTTTTTCAAGGATTAATTAATTTTTAGCTTTATCAGTCCACATTATTCCTACTATTAAATTAGCTCTTTTTGGGTGTTCAATAGAGGTCCAACATCTGTCTAAATACCAACAATATTTTTGTTCAATAGCTATTGCAGTGGCCAGGTCTCTAATTCTACAAAGTTGGAAGTCTGATAAGCTACCGTTGATTCAGCAATGGCAAGTAAAGATGGTTAAGACATATATTTGGGAGGAAGCATATGCCAAGCAGATAGGGTCTTTTAGAAGATTTGTAGCGATTTGGTCAGTGTTTTTCAATAATGCATTTTAAAATGTTTATAGTCACTTATACCCTCAATGTGTTATGAAATTAGTTTATTATTTCGAAGGCAACTAAAAACTCTGCTATTCCCATGAGTGTTTCTGCTAATGGTCACTGGTCCAGCCCAGCGCTGGGAGGCCCCCGGGTAGCCATGCGCTATATAAGTGCCATTTTCATTCATTCATTTACGTAGTATTTGATTATTTGCACTTTATTTCAGGGTATAAATAAGTTGCTGCTATTGATAGATTGCCTGATTTAGTACTGATAGCACTTTATTTCTATAGCATGAGCACTTTATTGATGTATTCATGAATCAATGGTTTTATTGGTTATATGCTGTGGCGCTTCTTATGTTATTGATATTCCGGGTTTTTCAATTTCAGCACTTTATTGATATCGTATCAGCACTTTTTTGACAGATTCTATTCTCGATCCGGCAAGGTTAGTATCTTAGTCAGATTGCACTAGCACTTTATTAATGTAACTATGAACTGATTATCAAATTGGACATAAGCTGCTTAGTCTTTCTTGATATCTCCTGATGCACTTTTAGTACTTTATTGCCATTGCACTATTGCTTTACTTATGTATGCAGGAATTGATTGTTTCATTGATGTAAGCTGTATTATGCAATTGAGTTGTTTTTCCTTTTTGTTGCAATCCACTCAATAAAAAAAAAAACATTACTAGCAGGCTGTAAAGAATGAACAACCCAACCATGGCAACTAATATATCTATCTAGTCCTACCCTCACTATGTGAGCACAGGGATATATTAGTGATCTCTGGGATTAGATTCAGACCCCATACCTGGTGTGCAGTTAGGTGGTCTGCATCATAGATGTAAACTCAGTTCACGCAAGGCTGCTGCCTCCGTTCCTAGACCGGTTTCTCTGCTGGAATTCTCCTCTCTGGTCCCCAAGGGGTGAAGACACGGTTAATATGATAAGAACTACTGTGTTGGAAAACTGCAGCTGTACTACCATGTTATGTCTAAAAACGTTAGGAGATGTTGCTGACTGGGCACAAGAAAACAGTACACTCTGTTGATTGACCCTGTACGAAATGTTCAGAGTGAACCCTAAGAAGAGTCACTGAATAACTAATAATATTATGTGCAGCATATTTCTAAAATTATATCATGTCACAAAAATAAATGTATTATGTGTGGCTGTGCAAAGCAAAGGCAGCCTAAAGCAGCTAATATGTGTAACCAAGGGAGAACCAAAGTGGGCCCAAAAGGGAAATCACTACACCTCCTGGACCATTTTTAATAACTTTTGCAGACTGTGTGAGCTTAAATAGCATTCACAATTTAATAATTGAAACCTGTAAATCTCTGTGTGCATGTGCAGCAACAGTTAAGAATGGGTTTGCACTATGAAGCTTAGATTTGTTCCTCCTTTTCCCCTACTTTGTTTCTTTAAAAACGAACCTAGCAAATAGCGATGCTGTGATACAAAGCAGCTGTTTTGTATAACATTACACAGCTGAATATTACTTCATCAATAACAGCATCCAGTTATGTACAAAGGGAATGTGCTGATCTGTGCCTTATCTGCCAGTTTTTCAATGACATTTAGGGTATATTTGGGGAAGTTGCCCAGCGTTCCCTGTGTCTTAAATAGGGGAGTGAAATTTGCGTAGTTAATGTAATTTCCCATAATCGTGAAATTTCTTCAAAATTATGTAAAACTTAATTATGCAAAATGCAAGTCTGCCATTTCATGCTATATTTTATCGTGAAATGCGTTCTCACGCCAATTTGTACCAAGGAAGCACTTCACGCAAAAAGTGCAAAACAGCAAAAGCACTGCAAACAACAGACACTCATGTTCTTTTGTTCCTGTGTGCTCGCTGTAAACTTTTCCCACAAATGGCGCATTTGCTGTACATTTTTTAAATGAATGGCACAGAATTACGCAAATTGGTATAATGTGAATATTTTAGAGAGCTTTAGGAATATGATTTGTGAGTTATAAGTAAAAATGTATTGCTTTCGGACTCTAAGGAAACATTTCTTATTGATCAATTTGTTGATATGCCTTAATTAACATGTTCATTTATTAAAATTATAATACATGGGGGCTTGCAATCCCTGCATACAATCCTGTCTCTAATTTCCTTATTACAATCTATTTCTGACATTTATAGTCACCTGTACTAAAGAAATGATGTTGCTGCTCAACTGAAATAAGATATTACAGTTGAGTTGTGACACCATAATGCCTACTGGCAGAGGCAGCAGCCAGGGCAAGACACAGGTCACAGAGCATAATTGAACCTCCAGGTTAAACATAGAAAACCAGAACTGACTTTTCCTTCTTCTGACCTGTTTTTCTGAAAAGAACCTGTGATCAACAGAAAGGAGATATTTTAGGCAACACGTTTATTTTTGTATGCTATTGGTCATTACAGGAAAGACAGAATCTCTCTATGTGTTTCTGCACATTCTGAGCTACAACATGTTTTAAAATTTGACTTGCATTGAACTGATGCTAATACGTTTTTGCAACTATCTGTTTTTTGGTATGTTTCATTCTGCTTTTATTCTCCATGTCTGCAACCATACTCTCTCTTTCATGTGAAAGAGCAAGACACCAAAGATGTATGCAGTTTCTGGGAAGTGTACTGGTGTGACCATGTATTATAAGGCTTTGTTCCACTATATGTAGATAAAACTCTTTAGTGAACTTTATCCCATATATAATACGTACGTACACTCTGTGAATGGCTAAGTTTCATTTCTAAGCACACTGTCTCCTAAAGGATGCAAATCAATTTGAAACTGTTACCAAATCATGTTAGGAATATCGGATTGCTTCATATCATTGCCAGTATAACTTCCTTATGAATAATCTTACCATGCATCTCCTATCATTGAGGTGCACACGTTACGTACATATAAATATTGTTTTACCCAATTTGGAGTCACAGGCACAGATATCACATGTCAAACTCCTGCCCTACTGTTAAAATGACACATCCTTGTCAAAGGTGCTTCTTGGCATAATTAGCAGCTCATTTTCACATAGTTTAAATGCAGTTTTGCATCAGCAAAATGCCTTGTGCTACATAAAGAGTTAATCAGCTGGGCAATGATTCACAAAAGCATTGTTTTTTTGTTTTTTTATATTTTTATTTCGTTTCATTTTAACAAAAAAACGAAAAGGAACATAAGAAACAAGGCATGAATACATGACACACAGGGCAGAACGAACCATAGAAAGATCTCCTGGCGCAGACCCACAAAAATTATCAATTACAAAATATACATTAAAGGACCTAAAAGAACTAAAACAATGAGACACATATAGCGAGCTTCTGGACTTTGTATGCAGCACAGTCCACACAGAAACAGATCCCTGGCAGGGGTTGTCCCTTAACCGTCATGGCATCACTCACCCCTCCTCCGCCTCCCCTTCCACTTCTAAACCGTAGTAGTTCAACCAGGGTGTCCATATTTTCTTAAATTTCCGAGGGCAGCCCCTAGCCCTGTACGTCACTTGTTCTGCCACCATATAGAGGTCTAGACTAGCCCTCCATTCTGCAAGTGTATGTATTTGCGGTGCCCCTCAATGCTTCGCTATATCGCGCTTGGCCACCACCAACCCCAGGTTAGCTAAGAGTAACTGCCGTCGTGTGATATCATTATCTACATCTGTTGGGATACCGAGGAGAAGGTATTCGGGTTCCAGGTCAAGGTGTATGTCAAGAATATTATTGGGCTCACTCACACTCTGCCCCCAGTAAACCTGAATTTCTGCACATTCCCATAATGTATGGATAAAAGTACCCTCCTCCCCATGACATCTAAGGCAGTTCGGGCTCTCCGCTCTCCCTATTTTATGAAGTCGGACCCTATCAAAGTATGTACGATGCAGAATTTTGTACTGGATGAGGCGTAGCCTAAGTTTAATTGCTACCTCGCGCGGGTGCATGAGAGCGGCCTCCCAGTCTATGTCTTCCAACACACCGGTGATCCGCTCCCATTTCGCCCGCAGTGGGCCCAGCTTATCTGGCATATTGTTAAGTAGTGTTTTGTAGGTATACGAAACAGCTTTGGCCGGTATCTCTTCTTGCAGCAGGCGACCTTCCAACGGAGCGTATTCTGGCAGTGCCTCCTCCTCTATTCCCTCCGCCGTCCATGCATGTTTCAGACGGAGGTAGGCATAGACTTGCGTGCCATGAAGTCGATATCTGTCTTTAAGTGTGCCAAAGGAGGCCAACCCTCCCCTTTCCAGGAGGTCCCCTATCTTGGAAATACCAATTAGGTCCCATTTTTTAAAGCCATGGAGCTTCCCAATCTCTGGCAGCCTATTACCCTCCCATAACGGAGTCTCCCTGGTGCGCTTCTTGTCCCAATGCATCTGCCTTTCTGCGGCTTTCCATGCCTCTATCGATCTCTGGGTTGCTGGCTGCAGCCGACTGCTACCCTTACCCCCATATAGGTAGTGGAGGAAGAGGCGTGGTCTAAATTGTAGTCTCTCCAGCCTATAGGCGGAGTGGCCTCCATCTATATGGATCCATTCGTTAATGACAATAAGATGGGAAGCCCTGTAGTATGCCCTAATGTCAGGAAGGGCTAAGCCCCCATTGTATTGCCTCCGCTGTAGAGTGTGGAGCGCCACCCGCGGGTGTGCTCCATCCCATAAAAGCAAGCGCAGTTCAGCATCTATTTGGTTGAACAACGCATCGGGATTTTGCAATAGGTATTTTGCAACACGTAGAGCAACTGAGGGAGCGTAACCATCTTAAACATGGCCGCCCTACCCATGAGAGTAAGAGGTAATTTGCGCCATCTCTTGACATCTTCCTGGAAGTTAAGGAAGACTCTCTGGACGTTGCGTTTCAGATTCTCGGTGGCATTTGTGGTGATGTAGAGGCCAAGATACGTAAATCCCTCCGGTGACCAGGATAGACACTCGGGATATAATCGAGGCTCAAGCCTCCCGCTAATTGGAGATAAGGTCGATTTATTCCAATTAATCTTATAACCAGAGTGGCGCCCATATAGTTTGAAAATCTGCAAAATGCTTGGGAGAGTCACACTCGGATCGGTGACGTATAGCAATATATCGTCTGCATATAAGGATATGCGCTCTTCCTCGAGGTGCCTAGTATCATCTATAAACCCTCCCAACCCAGGAGTGGCCCTGAGGGCGCAGGCAAGAGGCTCCAAGACAAGGGCAAATAGCAGAGGAGAGAGGGGGCAACACTGCCTAGTGCCCCTTTGTATTGGCCAGGTATGCGATATGGCCCCGTTAACTCTAACCTTAGCTTCGGGCTTCGCGTAGAGCAGTGTGATCCAGGCTCGAAAACCCGGACCGAATCCGAATTTCTCCAGGACATGGGTCAAGAAAGGTCAGTGCACAGTGTCAAACGCCTTTTCAGCGTCGAGGGAGAGGAGCAAATGCTCCTCCTCCTGATCCCAAACCGTGTCCATCCAGTTGGCCACTCTTCGCAAGTTATACCGTGTCGCGCGCTTTGGCATAAAGCCGAATTGGTCATCGTGTATTAGTGTAGTAATTACTTTTATGAGTCGTGTAGCTAAAACAGTGGCTAATATTTTAGTTTCAACATTTAACAGAGAAATAGGGCGGTAAGACCCGCAATCCCCAGGGGGTTTCCTTACCTTATGTATCACCACCACTGTTGCCGCCCTGAGATCCGCAGGGAGTAGCCCACCCTCTCTGGACTCCAAGAACAGCTTGAGTAGATGCGGTGCCAACAGCGCACTATGTCCTTTAAAAAACTCTCCCGGGAGGCCGTTAGGGCCTGGGGCCTTTCCCAATTTTAATGAGCTGATGGCGTCTGTTATTTCCTCCAGCGTGAGGTCTACGTCCAGGGCCTTACTCTCTTCCGGGGGAAGACAGGGGAGTTCTATATCAGCTAGGTATTCAATTATTTGTTCTTCACTGCTTCTGGGTTGGGAGGCATAGAGTGTCGTATAATATCGGGCGAAAGCCTCGGAGATTTCCTGTGGCGTGGTGTAGCAACTATCTGTCCCCTTGATGGACGCGACCCGTCTGGAATCCTGCTCCTTCCTGCCCAACCACGCCAACAATTTACCCGTTCTGTCCCCTGTTTCATACAGACAATGGTGCACCGCTAATTGGTGCGCCCGCACTTCTTTCGTGGCCAGTGCTTGATACTCACGCCTAGTGATATCAATCTGACGGAGTGTACTGGCATCTAACGTGTGGGTGCCGCTATTTTCCAATTCTAGCAGTTTTCCCTCTAGGGTCAACAACTCCTGAAGGTCACGCTTTTTACGGTATGCAATAATGTTTTGCGCTCTGTCTCGTAACACAGTCTTAAAAGCTTCCCAGAGCGTAATGGCTGACTACACTGAACCATAGTTTTCTTTAAAGTAGAGTTCTACCTCCACTTTAATTTCAGTAGCCACCTGAGGGTCTTTCAGGGCCCATGCATTCAACTTCCAAGAGGTGGTATGCATGCCTTTCCATTTCCCCACCTTCAAATATATAGCGGCGAGTGATCAGAAATACCTCGAGCCAGATATTTTGCCTCTTCTATATGACCAACCTCTCCGGCTGGGGCAAAGAGATAATCTAGCCTTGAGAACACCCTGTGTGCCCCGGAGAAATATGAGTACGCACGCCTGGATGGGTGGTGACTTCGCCACAGGTCAGTTAACCCCAGAGCCTCCTGGAACCTTGCTAGCATGGTGACCTCACTTGACCCTGCCCGTGTAAGTGTGCGATCTAAGGTGGGAATGCATACATTGTTGAAATCACCCCCAATGAGATGTGTGGCGGGTCCTGTTTGTAAGAGAATTTCCGCCACTTTGTCTAGTGTACGTTGTTGTAGGCGTGGTGGGGCATACACACTAACCAGTCTCCAGGGGGCATGATTCCACACCCCTTGGACCACGACATATGTACCCTCGGGATCTTCCCACTTTTGAGTGATCCTAAAAGGGGGCGACTTACGTGCAAGAATCGCTACACCCCTAGAACCCCGGGTGAAGCCCGCATGTGCCAGTGTAGTGTATTGTCCCCTGCCCAAAAACGAACAGTGCGGTCCCATAAGGTGGGTTTCCTGCAAGAATACAACGGTCGGTTTTAGTCTTTTAAGATAATTGGACACCAACCCCCGTTTAATTTTGCTTCCCAGGCCATTGACGTTCCACGTCAGCAGTGTGTATTCTTCCGCAACCATATTGGTAGCAAAGAAAAAGGAAATGTCGCCCAATCCCAGCACTGAGAAGTGGGAGTGCCAGTCCTGTCGAAATAAAGTGTGCGTCCATGCCCTGTATGCCATCCACTGTCAAAACATCGTGCCAGCATGTAAATCCAAAACAATGCCCAGACTACTACGTTACGAAGTGCGTCTGCATTCATGTCAACATATCGACCCAGCCTCCCCTCCGCCCCCCTGAACATACATATCCAAAACCAAATTGTAAAGCCCATCATACCCCCCTCCCCACACTCCGCAGGCACCCCCACCATCCCCAAATCGTCAACAGGACAATACTGGCAAAGGAAACCAATCAGAGTTCTGTAACCCACCCACCTCCCCTAATTCACACAGCCAAAATAAAAAAAGAAAAACCGTATGGCACAAATAACAGCCCACTGTATACTTCCCTTAATGATGGCTAGAGACCAAAATGTCCGCCACATCACGGGGGTTCTACAGGGTCTCCTTGTGGGCGTCCAGCCCCGTCTCGACTTTCCTCCTCCCCACCATGGTAAAGCTGTCGCGACTGGGGGTCGCACCCAGCGGGGTCCAAACCGGAGGCCTCCATTCGTTGAATGCTGTCCAGCAGGGGATGCGCAGCAGCTGTTTCCTCCACGTCCTGTCCTTCCGAGTGTTCAGATTCCACATTATCATCCGACTTCTGGGAAGTTTGAGATGCACAGTCCTGCGCCGTATCGTCGTCTGCTTCCGAGGCATGGAGTGAGCGCTCACTTCCCCCTGGTCTTTTCGCCGGCGTGGCTCCTCTGGTGACCCTCCGTTTCCGCAGTCTACGTGGTCGCAGCTCCGTGGGCTGCTCTCTCATGGGCACCGACCTCCCACTGACCGTGGTTGGTGTAGGAAGGTGGAATCTGACTATATGGTTGCCCCCACTTTTTTTATGGTGTTTTGCTGGTTTATGACTTAGTTGGACTGGGATCCTGCTATTCAGGGCCCCAGTCTATCTGCTTTCTCTATAAAAAGGTTTCCATGTGCCTTAGGCACATCTCTGATTGGAATCTGGAGTGCCCTTATAAGTCCCTAGTATATGGTATACTATGTACCAAGGGCATAGGTACCTCAGAGGCCTACCAGGGGCTGCAGCATGTATTGTGCCACCCCTGGAAGGCCATCCAAACTGACACCACAGGTCTGCTACTGCAGCCTGGGTAAGTTGGTGCATGCACCCCTTACTGTGATATAGGTTACCTATATCACTACATACATACACACATATAAACCTATAAGTCACTCCAATGGCAGGCCTTATCAATCCTGAAGGCAGAGTGCGTGGTTCCTATGTGAGAGGGTGCCCCTGCATGAGCAGGGCCCCTCTGCAGCGTTCGGAGACCCTTCTCTGATGCTGTTTGTAGTGCAGCCTGACCATATACTCTTAAGCGCATTATAACCTCGTGGTAAAATGCTAACTTTGGAATGGCTGCACCTAAACATGTCGTGTTTGGTGTCAAACATCTTGGAATACTACCCCCCCCACCAATTCTGGCGGCGGGGGTAGCATTCCACCCTTCTAGAGGGAAAGACATGTTAACTGGACAAAGGGAAAGGGGTGTAGCCACCCCTCTGCCCTGACCCACCCATAGGTGGGGCCACAGAGTAGTCCAACCCCTAAACTTGGTATAAGTATAGGAACCCAGTCCTTAGGACTTTAGATTATCCCTGGACGAAACTCTGAAACTGAATCCTGGACCTTCGACGCTCTACTCACGATTAGAGGACAGAAGAATCTCCCTTGGGGTCAAGGAGTGACTCCCCTGCTTGGCAGGCACCAAAGAAGCATCTGTCTGGTTCGCATTTCTGAAGCTCCCGTCGGACGCTGAAGTCATCGCATCACCAGAGGTGGATTCTCAGACTTCCCCGAGGCTACCCTGAGTCCCCAGCAAAGCTGAGGCCCGTGGCTATCGTGGGTGACTTGAGACCGTGACCCCTGGACACCGAGCACATTTGCAAGTGCATCCTCTTCTGGGTCTCCCAAGAAGTTGTGCTTTGGGCTCCGAGTAGCCCTAGCCTCCAGGACCACCTGCACCAAAGATCACTGGCCCCCACTCCACGAGTGTCCTGTAAGCCAGATCCACGTGCGGCGTCACGAGGCTCCTTCGTGGTCGCTAGCCCATTGGCTAACGAAGGCCAATCTTTTTCTAACTTCGCATCCTGGTTGCTCCAGGCCTGCCCTCACTTACCCTCGCTGGGTGAGTTCCCCAGACCTTGCTGGTCTGCACCATTGACGATCTTCCTCTGCATCGAGACTTAACGTTGCCAAGGCTTGTTGGGTCCAATCCGGTCGCCGACACCTCAGCACTCGACAAACATCGTGTACCAGCCCGAATCCTGCTCCTGGTTGCCGACAACGCCTCTTGGACCTCGTGGCTGAAGAGTCAAGACGACCATCAACGCACCTGAAGCACTCGACATCGGTGGGCATCTGTCCATCGCCTTCCTGGTCACTGGCTAGTGACCCAGACTCTGTCCCCTCTGCTTTCAGGTTCTTCAGAACTCCGATCCACTCTTGGATCCACCCGGACACTTTTCACTTGGTCGCCAGCAGCACTTTGCAGCAGTTCGCCATTCAAATCGACGACGAAACCCGACCCCGAAAGGCACCTATGCACCCGGCTTCCCTGGGTGAGGTAACACGAGTACTCCGGTGCTCCCGTGGGTAGAGACTCTTCAAAGTCCTAGATCTCAAAGGGTTTGCTCCAAGTCCTCCTTTAAGTGTCCCTTTTCTCTAATTTCCCGATCACGACTTTCTCCATAGAAGTCAACGGCGTATCGCGGTTGTGTATTTACACTGCACGCGTCCCCCGTGGGTCCCCTGTGTCACTACCTTGGGTGGTTCCTTGTGGTCCAAGCACTTCTAGAGGCTCTAGGCCTAGTGTCTAGTTCAGTCGTGGTTCTTATACCACTTTATTGGTATATGGTTTGGTACGCCCCTAGGGCCCAAACGTGTATTTGTGCTATTACTGTGTTTAAATAACTTCTAACTTATGTACTTCGAACTCTAGCCTCATAAAGAGACTAGAGGGGTGTGTTTAGCAATAAATACATATATTTTGAATATATACCTGGTGTGGTGCTCTTTCATTTGATCACTCAAGAGATTATAGACTGGTAAAACAAGCTGCTTTACATTCCTTCAAGACTTAGCCTGAAGGCTGCTCTCCATAGCTACCACTAAGATAGCTTTCAATAAGGTTGTCTTTAACCTATCTCCAATAAGGGGTTGTTTGGACTGGTGCAAGGTGCCCACTATAATTAGTGGACAGCATATACCAGGCCAACTTCTCACAGTTGGGACAACAGGTGGTGACCCTCGCCGTAGTCTGGGCCACTCCTCAATCCAGGACCAGGCTTCTTCCGGTGACTGGAAAAACTGTGCTTTGTCCTGATAAATAACTTTGAGTTTTGCAGGAAACAGGAGCATATATTGGATTCCCATCGCTCGGAGCTTCACTTTAATTGAGTCAAAAGTACGTCTCAGCTTCTGCACATCTCTCGAGTAATCTGGGAACACCATCACCCTGGCACTTCCGAATCTGATCTCGCCCTTCTTCCTGAACTCCCTCAGTATTGTATTTCTGTCCTGAAAGTTTAAGAACCGGGCGATCAGTGGTCTAGGGGGGCCCCCGGTGGCGTCCGGATTCCCGGCATCCTGTGTGCTCTCTCTATAATAAAGCAGGGCGAAAATCGGGCCTCTGGCAGTGTTTCCTTGAGGAATTGGAACAGAAATTGTCCCGGGTCGGAGCGTTCCACATTTTCTGGAAAACCTATAAAGCGGAGGTTATTCCGACGTGCCCTGTTTTCAGCGTCGTCGACTCTCCACGCTACGTCTTTGACCGTTGCCATGAGCCCTTTTACATCTGTACATGTGGTTCGGGAGACGTCTTCCAGCTCCGAGACCCTCTGTTCCACCTCGGTTACTCTTTCGGACACCTTTCTCAGGTCCTGGCGAAGGAAAGAGACCTCTGTCCGCACCTCCACCAGCTTACCCTCCAAACTTTCACGAGAGGCATGGATGGCTTGAAGTATCGTATCCGTGTCCTGCCGGGGAGCGGGTTCCCCCTCGGCCCCAGCGGGCGGCGGCATTGCTTTGGTGAATCGGTCTAGCTTTCCCTGTCTGGTTGAAGATTTAGGTTCCTTTTCTCTCGCCATGACTGCTGGGCTCTGAACACAACAGCAGCCACCTGCCTCAGTCGCACGCCCGTGGGCCCCCAACCTCGGCTGCTCCGTAAGGGTTGTATCTCCCGTTTCAAGTATGGCCCCTCTTGCAGCCGATTAGGGCACCCTCTCTACACCCCGTATTCCACAGGGTGGCCCGTCGTATGGCACACTTTGGAAGGTTTCGGGTGGGTGGCGCCCCCCTCTGGTTCAATAGCCACAGTCCAAACTAGGTGAAAAGGGCACAACAGAGGGGCCCAGCGGTATGCCTCACGAAGTTCGCCGATGTCCCGAGCCTCCCGCCGGTTAGAGTGTACCCAGTGGCACTCACCGCGCCGGTCGTGTGCGGAGGGGGTCAATAATCAAGGTCCATTGTGCTGTCCCACACTGCAGCGCCAGAGGCCAGTCCCCAGGGCCACAGCTACCCCAAAGACCCGTTTACAGGCAAAGAGGCATCCACTCCGCAGGTCTCCCTTCAGCACCCCGTATGCTCAATAGATGCTGTCTCCACCTTGGGATAGGACCATGCAGCATCAGCGCTGCCTGCAAAACAGAACTGTCTCTCCCCCACAGACTTTATTCATCAGAGGCCGGTGGGCAGCGTTACATCAGCAGGTATCCCTCAGTCCCGAGGCCCCAGGCCGCTCTCAGCACACCACAATCGCCTGGCAGTCCGATCTGCGTGTCTCTCGCCTCTGGAGTATTTGCTCCGTCACCTCCAGCACTCACCAGGCGTGTCTACAGGGTCCCGCTCCTCACCGGCCTCAGGGACTGCCTTCTCTGGCCTCCCGCCTTCCTCCGGTGCCTCCCAGTCAGCAGCACTCGCTTCACCGCTGCTCACCCCAGGTCACCGGCATCCCGGCTGATGTCTGCCACTCTGGGGCCCTCGGGTCCACGCTGTCTGCTGTCTCAGAGAGACGCGGTTGGGCCACAGGGCCTCGGCACCGCAGCGCCACCCCTCTCCAGCAGCCGTCCTCGCCACCCACACCAGAGCAGCCTCAGACTCGTACCGGGGCTCACTCCGTCTGCAGCAGGGGTCGGCGCGGGCGCGCCGAGGGGACCGGCGCTGCCTCCACCGCTAAGCCCCTGCGATCCACAAACTTGGATCTCCGCTGTCGCAGCTTACAGCCGCATCCAGTTCCCCGCGGCCGCCATCTTGGGAGACCGTGCGTCGGTCTTCGCGCCGGGATGGTCTCCGCTGGGGGCGAAGTACGGCCGCAATCACATCGCCGGTATCACCCCTCCGTCTTCGCGCACCTCAGGACCGAGATTCAGGCTGCATGGGCGAGGAGGATCAGGATAATTATCAGGATGAGTCTCAGGGCCGGCGGAGCTCACGGAACCCGCTGCTACCCGGCCATACTGCTGGCCACGCCCCTCCACAAAAGCATTGTTGAGTATTGAAAGTAGTACCACAGGAGTACTCTTTTATGCACTCATAGTTATCTTTATGAATCAGTTCCGAAAGGTGCCAAGGCACAGTCCTTTTAATTTTTCTTATTTTACATGAAGGTTTCAATTTTATTCCCATTTTAGATGTTTTGGAGTCCATTTGCAAAGACATGTAAGAGTACATAAAGAAGTCCTGCAGGAGTGCTGCTTTACATACTCCAAGAAGCCTTTGCAATCTGGCTCTGGTAAGTTTCTTCCTCATGTACAATAAGAAGCTGCCTCTATTCTGTTCTTTCTAGGAGTACTACACAGCGATTTCTTGGGCCAACATTTCACCAAGACTTATTTCATGTACTTATTCACTGTTCGTCGATTAGGATTGCTGAACAGCCTACGCTTAGTCCAATGTATGCTTGAGGAGTACATCTGTTTGTCATAGTGTTGTAACCAGTGGCGGCTGCTTCCTTTAGACAGTGGTGGGCACATAAATTACTTTCAAACAATTAAAATTAAAAATAAACTTAACTCTCTGCAGGCTGCAGCACACGTTCGGCTCCTGTTTAGAGCTGCTTGCTGGATAAAAGCATCGAGCCAATCCAAGCACCGCTCCCTTGCTGCTTACAGTACTAAACAGCATAGGAGCAGTGCTAGGATTGGATGGAGCAGGCAATCACAGCGCTCCACCAAAGACTTATGCGCTGTGCTTCTGCTTCTCAACTGCCCTTCAGCTGTTGGAGGAGAAGCCTGAATTACGGATGTCAGGCTGGCCAGAGTGAAAACACTTGCCAATCTGACATGCGCATTTCCGTTAACACAGCCTCAACTGCTGCTGTCACGCCGGGAAAGAGAGCTCCGTCATGGCCCTACCCCCTAAGAAGGTGAGTGGAAAGTGTGAGAGGGGACATGTGTACTGTGTGTGTGTGTAGTTGGTCGCAGTGGGGACAACAGGGGGTCAACGCCCCCATGCTCCTATGCACGAACCGCCCCTGGTTCTAACAAATTCACTTGTTGCGTGGCATACAGTAATTTTAACACTTGTCATATTACTGAAATTTTGCCCCAGTGTAAAAACATGGCATATGCATTTGCACTATTTTTGTTGGCAGTGATAGGGAATGGTATTTGCACAGGAGTAAATATGGACCAAACAACTTCCAGGTCATTTTTGCTGGATTTATATACTAAGAAACAAAAAAATTTAAATTCCTCCAACTTATCAAATTTAAAAGATGGGGCCAACCTTGAGGCAAAAGCAGTTAGTTCAACTTTTTATCCAAAAAGTAGAAAATAGGATTTCTTATTTTAATGTCACAAATAATTGCTGCTAGACTATCCTTTACACAGACAACATTATTTATAAGCATAAAATGTGCCAGTAAGTTCAGGTATGACCCCATAATACATTTCGCCTTTATTATCCACATGAAAAATTCTTTCTATAAAAAGAAAAATAATATAGACTGTAACTAGATTTCTTTCCCCTTTTTCAAATTACACATATAGTTACAAATGTACTTTCAATGATTTTGGCACCATTTTAAAATTGCTAAAATGCTGCCCCTGCACTTTGTATTTACTGTACTCATTCTTAATTGGTTGCAATGTTGCTACTATTAATCCATACCGCTATGGTGAACAATTCAACATAATCTGGCCAATTAACTGCCTTGTATGTTACTCAGATTTCTGCATCTGCACCTCACTAATTTATGCTGGTGTACAGCCTTTGAAAACTTGGGGTGGACTGTATGATTGTCTATTCTGAATGAAGGAGCATTGCCTCTGTGTCTTTCTTGTGGAGGGACAATCTATGAGATTAGATCACAAGATTCTAATAAGAGTACTATGAGAACTGCTGTAGGTAGGGATTTGTTAATATGTGCTAAAATGTATAGCAAGAGGAATATATATATATATCTATCCAAAGAGCTCCGTTGCTGAAACTTGCCTTTGCAGAAAAACGGATACGGACCACAGGATTCGTGCAGGAGTATTTATTGTGAGTGCAAAATTGTCGCCATGACGCGTTTCAGCCCCTTCACGGGCCTTGATCACATGACACAGTCAAGTTTTTACTATTGGCTTAAATAGTGAACAGTGCAAGCGTAATCATTGGAACATGATCAACATTGAAGAAAGACTTTAAAATTAAAACATCACGAGTCTTTCTTAAATAGCAATGTAAACTAGATCATAAAAACATAAAACCTTTGACAACCGATTAAAAGACATAATATTGACATAAATTTAAATCAGTTAAGAGAAAGGGGTCAAGTCCATGATAGTGTAGATATGATTACGCTAAAAGATTATATGAAGGTGCAATATGTGGTATTTGTGCAAATAAATGTGCAAAAGTGCTATGTTAAAATATGGACCAATGGACCAACAATAAAAAAGAAACAAATATGACACCCAAATTTCTGTATAAATACACAGTAGAATAGTGCCATAGTTGATGGACACTGTTGGCAAATGGGTTCCTGGAGCCCCAGTAAACCCTTGCTGAGCATAGCAAAAACAGTGGTTTTCCCCTAGAGCCTGTTGTGGATCAGCATTAATCAAAATACTATCAGGGGATTAATAAAGATGTCGGTTTGAATACCCAAATTTCATACTGCTCTAAGCATTGTGAACATCATAGTATTTATGAGTATAATCAAGGTATGGAGAATAAGGAGTTGATATAGACCCTATCGACATTTTCTAATCCTCACACACATAAATAGATAAATACATGTATAATAAATAGTATGTAAGCAAAATAATGCAATCCAAAATAGATCAAATCTGCTTAAATATTCATACATGTAATAAATAAATATGTTTAAAAGCATCACTAAAATGTCAATAAATAGTCAATAAATACACCTATAAAATCCACCAATAATACACTCTCATAAAATATATGAATTTAGGATGTTTCTAACATATACAGAATAAATAGGTCGACAGTTCTGAAAATCTAAAGACATGTAAAGACCATGTCATGAATGATGTAATATGTGACGTCATCAGCAGTGCATTGCGGGGGCACGAGTTATAGTTAGCTGAACTAACTATAACGGTGGAATTTCTATGGTTTTGTACGAGTGAAATGTCCAACTAACTATAACGTCCCTGAAACCTATGTTTTTTTCAGTGAATTTCTAAGGTTTTTTAAATGCTAATTTCTAACTATAACGTGCCTGAAACCTATGGTTTTTTCAGTGAATTTCAATGGTTTTTTAAATGCTAATTTCTAACCATAACGTCCCTGAAACCTATGGTTTTTTCAGTGAATTTCAATGGTTTTTTAAACAAAAATTTCTAATTATAATGTGCCTCAATCATATGGTTTTTTCAGTGAATTTCTAAGGTTTTATAAATGCTAATTTCTAACTATAACATCCCTATTAAGTCCCCTTGAATCCTGAAGGTCCCTGGTGGCCAAGTAGCCCACCAGGTACCTCCAGTAAGCGCCACAGAGCTGCGTTGCAGAGAGGTGTTCCTAGGCCACGCCCCTTTTTACACCACGCTGCAAATGCGGCTTCTGGCGCACTGCTGCTCGGACGATGATGTCCACTTGTGTCCTGAGGTCCTCAGGACACAAGAGGACCTCATCGCCCCAGCATATATATATATATATGGATTGTGTGAAAAAGGGCAAGTGGTGCCCGAAACGCGTAATCAGGATTAGGAAACAGGAATAAAGCTCCTGCAGTTTTGGTGGTTCGTGAATCCTTTGTGGCTGAAGTGGTGTGGAATTGGCGCTGCGAGCAGACGAAGGATTTTGGTGATTTTATATATATATATATATATATATATATATATATATATATATATATATATATATATATATATTCACTGAAAAAACCATAGGTTTCAGATATGTTATAGTTAGAAATTAGCATTTAAAAAACCTTTGAAATTCACTGAAAAAACCATAGGTTTTAGGGACAGTTATAGTTAGTTGGACATTTTACTCGTACAAAACCCGTGAAATTCCCCCGTTATAGTTAGTTCAGCTAACTATAACTCGCGCCCCGCAATGCACTGCTGATGACGTCACATATTACATCACTCATGACATGGTCAGTGACATCACTGATGACATCACTGATGACATCTCAAATGACATCACTGATGACATCATCCAGTGACTGTGTGTTTCTGTAAAGTTTAAATATTTTTAATATATATAGGAAAAGACGTATTGAAGAATGAGTGGGTGTGTAAGTGTCTGTATGGATGATTTAGTAGGTGCGTGACTGACTCTATAAGTGAGTGATTTAACGTATCTTACTGAATGCATGGGTTAGTGACTAAACTGGGTGAATGTCTGTATCCGTCTGTCTGTTGCTGTGTAAGTGGCTGCATGGGTTTGTGAATAGCTACATGAGTGTCTATAAGAGTTATTGATTTGTTGTCTGAGTATCTGTATGGGTGCCTGAGTGTTTGTGTGGATGGGGTGTGTGCGACTGTGCATAGATGTGTGAGTGGGTGATTCACTGGGTGGATTCACTGGGTGGATGGTTTCAAGAGTGCATCTGTGATAGACTGTATGGGTGGGTAAGTGTGTGTAAGAGTGTGTTAGTGAGTGAATGTATGTCCCAGTGGTACATGTGTGAGTAACTACATATGTGAAAGGCAGTATATATGTGTGTTGGAGTATATAAATAGCTATAAGCGAGAGTGAGTGATTGTGATAGTGGCTGTATGGATGAGTGTGTGCTTGTATCAGTGATTATATAAGAGCGTAACAATGTGCTAGTATTTGTATGATTAAGTGAGCTGGTGTGTGTATAACTGTATAGGTGAGTAAATGGCAGTGTGTTTAATTATTTGCATGACTGACTAGGTGTGTGAGTACCTCTATGGGTGAGTGGCGGTGTTTGAGTGTCTATATAGGAGTAAGAGTGCATATGATAGTCCTGTACTGATTGACCATAAGTATGAGTGACTGTACGGGTGAGTGAGTGGATGTGTGTGTGTAGACCTAAGAATCAGTGAGTGGGTATGTAGTTATTGGTGTTGGAGTGTCTATGGTTTTGCGATTGGCAGTCTGTAATTTAGATTGGGTGTATCAAAGGTTATATTAGGGTGTGAAGAGCTGCATCAGATTATCACGTGGATGATGTCATCAGTGATGTCATTTGAGATGTCATCAGTGATGTCATCAGTGATGTCACTGACCATGTCATGAGTGATGTAATATGTGACGTCATCAGCAGTGCATTGCGGGGCGCGAGTTATAGTTAGCTGAACTAACTATAACGGGGAATTTCACGGGTTTTGTACGAGTAAAATGTCCAACTAACTATAACTGTCCCTAAAACCTATGGTTTTTTCAGTGAATTTCAAAGGTTTTTTAAATGCTAATTTCTAACTATAACATATCTGAAACCTATGGTTTTTTCAGTGAATTTCAAAGGTTTTTTAAATGCTAATTCCTAACTATAACTATAACTATAACTATAACATGTCTGAAACCTACGGTTTTTTCAGTGAATTTCAAAGGTTTTGTAAATGACAATTTTTAAATGTATTAATTGTTATATTAATTTTTTTCATACTGATTTACTACATTTTTAGAAACAATTTATTTTTACATATTTTATTTTTTAAATTACATTGTAATTACATTATACATTACATTACAAAAAATACTTTCTCAGAATGAATTACTTTAGTTTAAATACTTTGCACATAGGCAATAGACTTTTAAGTACAGTAGTTACAGTTGTTGCAATGGGCAACACATTTTCAAACACAATGCAACATTCAGCTCAATGTGAATTTCTAGTTAAATGCAATTAGTTACTTTATGGATTACTTTTTCTAACCACAGGACTGGATCCTAGATTCAGTCCTGGTACATCTCCTGTAAACAGTTGAGTAAAAGCGTTTTGGTTACAGTCGTGATTTTTAAGGAATATTATTGTATTTTAAAAGATGACACTTAGAAACTTTTTCTCATAGAATCACCAATGTTATCCTATGGAAGGAAATTCACTTAGCAGGTAAAAACTGTTATCGTTACTTTTTCTTACTCAGTGTTGGATCCTGGATCCAGCACTGGTGCATCTCCTGTAAACAGTTGAAAGAATGCGTTTAAGTCATACAGGCGATTTTTAAGGAATATTTGTAGTTTGTGAAAATCGACACTTTGAAACTTTTCTGCTGAAAACCAGACAATGGATTCCTATGGAAGAAAATATAAGTTACTGGTAAGTACGGTTAAAATTACTTTTCAGGGTCAGTGCTGGGCTAAAAGATGCAGCACTGGGTTCTCTCCTGATAACAGGTGAGTAAATTGGAATTCGTACTTTGGTTGATTTTAGAGGAATATTATAAAGTTCTAAAACTCCACACTTAGAAGAATTTCCAAGTGAAACCAGTCAATGTTAGCCTATGAAGGAAATTCAAGTTACCGGTAAGTACGGTTAAAATTACTTTTCAGGACCAGTACTGGGCTGAAAGATGCAGCACTGAGGTCTCTCCTGATAACAGGTGAGTAAATCAGAATTCGGATTTCGGCTGATTTTAGAGGAATATTTGTATGTTTCAAAAATCAACACTTAGAAACTTTTTCAGCAAAAAGCAGGCAATGATATCCTATGGAAGAAAATTCAAGTTACTGGTAAGTACGGTTAAAATTACTTTTGAGGATCAGTACTGGGCTGAAAGATGCAGCACTGAGGTCTCTCCTGATAACAGGTGAGTAAATCGGAATTCGTATTTCGGCTGATTTTAGAGGAATATTTTAAAGTTCCAAAACTCCACACTTAGAAGAATTTCCAAGTGAAACCAGTCAATGTTAGCCTATGGAAGGAAATTCAAGTTACCGGTAAGTACGGTTAAAATTACTTTTCAGGACCAGTACTGGGCTGAAAGATGCAGCACTGAGGTCTCTCCTGATAACAGGTGAGTAAATCAGAATTCGGATTTCGGCTGATTTTAGAGGAATATTTGTATGTTTCAAAAATCAACACTTAGAAACTTTTTCAGCAAAAGCAGGCAATGATATCCTATGGAAGGATATTCAAGTTACTGGTAAGTACGGTTAAAATTACTTTTGAGGATCAGTACTGGGCTGAAAGATGCAGCACTGAGGTCTCTCCTGATAACAGGTGAGTAAATCGGAATTCGTATTTCGGCTGATTTTAGAGGAATATTTTAAAGTTCCAAAACTCCACACTTAGAAGAATTTCCAAGTGAAACCAGTCAATGTTAGCCTAGGAAGGAAATTCAAGTTACTGGTAAGTACGGTTAAAATTACTTTTCAGGACCAGTACTGGGCTGAAAGATACAGCACTGAGGTCTCTCCTGATAACAGGTGAGTAAATCGGAATTCGTATTTCGGCTGATTTTAGAGGAATATTTTAAAGTTCCAAAACTCCACACTTAGAAGAATTTCCAAGTGAAACCAGTCAATGTTAGCCTATGAAGGAAATTCAAGTTACTGGTAAGTACGGTTAAAATTACTTTTCAGGACCAGTACTGGGCTGAAAGATGCAGCACTGAGGTCTCTCCTTATAACAGGTGAGTAAATCGGAATTCGTATTTCGGATGATTTTAGAAGAATATTTGCACAATGGTGAAGGGAGGGGCGGGGCCTGAGGTGACATCTGTGCAAACGCACCCCGTGGCGCGTTTTAAGTTGGGGATTAAGTCCCCTTGAATCATGAGGTTCCCTAGGGGCCAACTAGCCCACCATGAACCTCCAGTATGCGCCAGGGGCTGCGTTGCAGAGACGTGTAGAGAGGCCACACCCTTTTACACCTCTCTGCAACGCAGCTCTGTGGCGCTTTCTGGATGTACCTGTTGGGCTAGTTGGCCCTCAGGGACCCTCAGGATTGAAGGGGATTTAATCCCCATCTTAAAACGCGCCACGGGGCCTGTTTGCACACATGTCACATGAAGCCCCGCCCCCTCCCTTCACCACTGTGCAAACGCGCCCTGTGGCGCGTTTTAAGTTGGGGGATTAAGTCCCCTTGAATCCTGAGGGTCCCTGGAGTCCAACTAGCCCACCATATACCTCCAAAGCGCCACAGAGCTGCGTTGCAGAGAGGTGTAAAAGGGGCGTGGCCTATGTACACGTCTCTGCAAGGCAGCCCCTGGCGCATACTGGAGGTTCCTGGTGGGCTAGTTGGCCCTCAGGGACCCCCAGTATTCAAGGGGAATTCGTCTCCTTCTGCAAACGCGCCAGGGGGCGCGTTTGCAGAGTACTGCAGGGAGGGGGCGGGGCCTCCCGGCACGATGCCGGTCGTTTTTTTTTTTCGTTTTTTTTTTTTAATGGGAGGGGGCTGCGTGGCCCCCTTCCCTTGCCCACTTTGGCCCCGGGGACCCCATCCCCCGGGGCCTGAGCATTTTTTTTTTTTTAAAGTAAAAAAAACGGGAAGGGGGCCGCGTGGCCCCACTTCCCTGGGCCTGTATTGGCCCTGGGGACCCCATCCCCCGGGCATGGCCTCGATTTTTTTTTTTCTTTGGAGGGGGCTGCGTGGCCCCCTCCTCAGGCCATTTAAGGCCCCGGGGACCCCATCCCCGGGGCCGGCCTTTCCCTTATTTAAAAAAAAAAAAAATTGAACTTTGGGGAGGGGGCTGCGTGGCCCCCCTCCCGGGCCACTTATGGACCCGGGGACCCCATCCCCCGGGGCCTGGCCTCACGTTGGAGACTGTGGGGGTCCCCAATCCCCCACAGTCCCAGCCGGCTCCCCGCCTCCTGCGGAAGCCGGCATTGCTTTTCCACATGGGGAGCAGCTAACATGCTGCTCCCCATGTGGAAAGCTATTGGTTTGCATTTTGAAAGAGAGAGCAGGTTTCCTGCCTCTCTTTCAAAATGCAAACTAAGTTTGCTATGACAGGACGGGAGCCGCGAGGCTCCCGTCCTGTCATAGCAAACAGCAGTGTCCCGGGGTAGGCACCCGGGACACTGCAGGAGCCGGCCCTGGGGGTGGTGGTCCCCAGGGCCATCAGGGCTCCAGGAGGGGGCCGCGCGGCCCCCTCCCATTCAGTGCACAGCCCCGGGAGGTGGTGGTCCCCGGGCTTGGGGTCCGTAACGGACCCCCATATTTAAATGTTTAGTGCCCCGGGAGGTGGCGGTCCCCGGGCATGTGGGGGTGGAGCCCCCACACAGGTTTAAAAAAAAAAAAAAAAAGAAGCCCTGGGGAGGTGGCGGTCCTCGGGGCTGCGGGAGGGCTCAGAGCCCTCCCGCCATCATTTTTAAATAAAGCCCCGGGGGTGGCGGTCCTCGGGCTTGGGGGCCTTAGAGGCCCCCTACATAAATTAAAACCCCCCACCATGCCCCCAGGACTTGGGCCACCCGGGGGCCAATTAACATCCTGCCGATTTAAAAAAAAAAAAAAAATTTTGCCCAGGGGTCCTTGTGGGACCCCCTGAGCAGACCTAGGGGTCAGGGTGTTTCTACCCTGCCCCTTTGTGCGTTTTGCGCACTTGTTTCTGTCCCTCGGTTCTACTGAGGGACATAATGGCTGCCAACACTTCCTGATTTGGAGTGTTGACAGCCAATTAGCATGCAGCTCGTGATCGGGAGGGTGCGCGAATCCGACGCGGCCATAGATATATATGTACTTTTACTTTTGATTTTCTCAGCAACTACTGAACGGATTTACACCATTTAACAAAAGGGTTCTTTCTGAACCAAGAACTACCTCTTTGCCAAATTTGGTGTAATTCCGTTCAGCAGTTCAGGCTGTAGCCGTGTCTAAAGTTTCCTATGGAAAAATGAATGGGGAAAACGCGTTTTGTGACCCCCCTTTTTTCTCGGCCCCCGCTTGAGGAAACACCCCGATACTTTCAGGGTAGGAGCGGACCGGAGCGCCCCACAAAGTTTGAAAATTTTGCGAAGATACGTCAACCGGCAAGAGAGTTATTTCAAATAGAATGTCGCGGATTTCCTATGGAAAATAGGTTCTAACTATAACTATCTACTGGCGACCGCCAGTAGATAATATATATATATATATATATATATATATATATATATATATATATATATATATATATATATATATATATATATATATATATATATATATATATATATGTTCACTGAAAATGCCAAAGGTTACAAGGACATTATAGTTAGGCTCAGATTTCACTCGTACAAAACAAGTGAAATTCAGCAGTTATAGTTACCTAAGCTATAACTATAACGTACGCCCCCGCAATGCATCCCCAGGGGCATGGCCTCTTTTTTTTAATTGGAAAAAATAAATAAATAATAATGGGAGGGGAGCTGTGTGGCCCCCATCATGGGCCGATTTTTGACCCCGGGGACCCCATCTACCAGGGCCCGGTCTCTGTCCTGGGTGCCCTTTTCCCACCCAGGGCACCCACTTAGCAGTGTTGGGGACCGCAGGGGGAACCACAAGGCCCCATCGGTCCCTGACTGCTCCCTGCCTCCTGTGGGAGACGGCATTGCTTTTTCACAAAGGGAATTGCTAATATGCAGCTCCCTGTGTGTAAAAGCAATTGTGCTCCGCTTTGAGCAAGCAAGAGCAAAATGCTCATGCTTGCTCAAAATGGACCACAGTTTGCTATGGCTTGGCGGGAGCGGTAAAACTCCTGCCAAGCCATAGCAAATAGCTATGTCCTTGGGGTGGGTTCGCCGGGACATAGCAGGAGCCGGCCCTGAGGGGTGGTGGTCCCCCGGGCCATCTTTGGCATCAGGAGGGGGGCTGTGCCCTCCCTCCTTTTTTTCGAATATGCCCCGGGGAGGTGGTGGTCCCCGGGGCTGTGGATCCCTGGGGATTCTTTAAATATTAAATGGGGGGCTTCTCAGAACCCCTCAGTCCCAGGGCCTACCCCCTCCCTGGGGCTTTAACTTTAACTTTAATTAATATGGGGACGTGTGGACCCCTACAGCCCCGGGGACGTCACCTCCCTGGAGCTTCTGCAACATACAATGCGGGGGGCTGCGCAACCACGAGGGTGCCGTGCGGACACCCCCGCATAATTTAAATCAAAAACCCCTGGGAGGTGTTCGTCCCCGTGTTTGATTAAACCCTAGGAGGGGGGCCTCAATTTTGCCATGCAATATTGTAAAAAAAAACTTTTTATTGCCCGGCGGGGTCCCTGTGGATACCCCTCACCTTACCTGGGGGTTCAGGGTATTCCTACCCTGCCCCCTTTTCTTTATTTTTTACTTTTTTTGTGGGACTCGGCTTCAAAATGAGTCTCAACATGGCTGCCAACACTGGTTAAAGTGTTGGCGGCCAATCAAATTGCAGTAGGATCTGCAAGTCCACTGCAAGGACTCTTGTCCCCGCGTATCTATATTTTTTTTTCAAACTTAAATATCTCTGAAACTACTGAACGGATTTACACCAAACCACAAAAAGCATGCTTTCTGGACCAATATCTAGCTTTCTGCCAAATTTTGTGTAATTCCGTTCAGCGGTTACGGCTGTAGTCGTGTTAAAAAATGAAAAATCCTTTTAGACATAAAATGAGGAAAACGCGTTTCGGGACCCCCCTCTTTTCTCGACCCCCGCTTGACATATCGCCTCAATTTTGCCATGCAATATTGTAAAAAAACTTTTATTGCCCAGCGGGGTCCCTGTGGATACCCCTCACCTTACCTGGGGGTATCCACAGGGACCTCAAACGCATTTCGGGACCCCCCTCTTTTCTCGACCCCCGCTTGACATATCACCCCAAAACTTTCAACACAGCAGCTGAACCAACAAACATCTGCAATGCACTAGGTCTCGCATTACTGAAAGTGTGAGCTATTGGCGTTGCATTATTATTTGAAACGCCAATACCTCAAACTATCAGTAATGCGAGACCTATTGCATTGCAATTGCTTGTCTTTATTTCTCTGCTTAAGCCAACTGTTTTCCTTGTCTAACACCTTGGCCTCCTCCCTATCCATATTTGTCATTGTTAACCCTCTTAAACTCCCCGAACTACTACGCTCTCCCCGACACACACGTAGTGTCTCTAAACAAATTAGTTGCCTCGTTTTTGTTCCATTCCACCATGGTCCATGGTCATCTCCAGTTTTCTACTGGGCACCCTTCGCCAAAATAACTCACGCCTTCTTCCCTTTACCTCTGTATACCCTCAATGTCCGTTCCTCGATACCATCGCGCCAATTGTCTTAGTGACCCTCAGACATCCCCTATGGGAACCACCCTCAGATATGCCCCATGGGAACCACCCTTAAACATACCCTATGGGAACCACCCTTAAACATACCCTATGGGAACCCCACCCACTTCAGTTTACAGATACTCTTGTAAAGTCAGTTCTCACCCGCAGGGTTAAGTCGCACTGCTTGCCCTGCCTCCGGATCTCCTCCATCACCCCATAGCCGCGGCTTGGCAGCACCTCTACTGTGAAGTGCACTAACTCCTCCAGCGCCTCTTCCATGCTCCGGGGTAAGGACTGCCGGCTGGGGGAGTTGGCACACAGTCCTATGGCTGCGGTGATGCAGGGTCCATGGCAAGAAGCACAAAGCGTGGGCACCAGCACACTGACTCTGGTACCGGTGAGGGGAAGTAAACGCCCTCTAACCTTTCTGGGCCACTAGGTGCTCCATACCATCCTCTGCCTTCGTTTGCCGGCTTTGCCTACTGCTACAGGCACCTGTTTTTAAAATAAAAAAGGGACTGTTGCATAGATCTGGGAATGTGACCGTACTAAAATGGCGATTACGTTTCCATTTTTCCAGTCATTGAAACGTAACAGCTCATTTGAGAGCGTCCTTTCCTCTAGGTTGCCGCCATATTGTCTTAAAAGCGGTCATTATATTGCCAAAAGACCCTTTGCAGTGGGGGCTTTCGGATACCCCTTCCAAAGAAGATTAAAAAACAAGCATTTGCAATGCAATAGGACTCGCATTTACGCGAGACCTATTGCATTGCAAACAGGAGTGTGGGCGGGCGGCAGGGGGGTGAGAAGGCACGGACAGTGGGAGTGCGGGCGGGTGGGCGGGGGTGCGAGAAGGCACAGACAATGGGAGTGCGGGGGAGGGGGAAGAAGGCACGGGCAACAGGAGTGCAGGCGGGAGGGGGGCGAGAAGGACAACGGGAGGAGTGCGGGAGGGGGGGGAGAAGGCACGGGCAGTAAGAGAACCTCATTAAAGAAAATAGTGCTCACAATCTAAATAACACATACTGTGCAACACTCGAAGTAAAGGGGCCAGTAGCCATGGAAGGATACAAATGACGACATGGCCATCATAAGGAGGGACTAACAAGCCTTTAAACCAATCGGAAGGCAGCATTTAGGAAGGACAAAGACACAAGCCAATGAAAAATATGGGCAGGGCTTCCCTCACGTACTGAACTGCCCCAGATCTTCCCTAGAGCAGTGCTTGCGCGCTGACTCTAGGCTCGACCTAAAAAGGGGAAGTTTTGGGATAATTTCGTGAAGATTCATCAAGCGCGCCAAAGTTGCTGGCAAAACAAAAAACGCTTTTCCTATGGAAATGTTGATCCTACCTATAACTACCTAATGGCTATTGCCAGTAGGTAAAATAGATAGATAGATAGATAGATAGATAGATAGATAGATAGATAGATAGATAGATAGATAGATAAATAGATAGATAGATATCCTCAAGGTAAGTAGATGTGTAGTTAGGAATAGTAAATCTATACTTCTCTATATGCACCTACCTTTCAATAAACTATCCTCAATATTCTGGGGGTTGTTATTTAGTAGTACAACCAGTATTTGGGAAAGAATGTACTGATAAAGCACAGCTTTAATATATGGTTATAGATGAAGGCCATGCCCCCCAAACATATACTTCTGGCTATGGGCTTGGCCTTACATGAGACACTTCAGGAGAAAAAGTCCTACCTCCATGGCGGGAAACTTAAATATTTGTCAGGATATCCTCTGCCAGTGTCCTCCAATAACAGCAAACCTTGTGGTCTCTACGGTTTATGGATGAAAACAACAACACAAGCAGAATGTTTACTATGAATACTGAAATGTGTATCTCCACGTCTTTTAGCTTAATGCATAACAGAGGTTACCCTGATACATCCAATTTGAATCAGAGTAAAACAAAGTGTGGTAAGGTTGTGTCAATAAATTCTCTTAAGTGAGAGGCACTTACCAAAATAAGGCACTTTTAGAATACGCCCTGGCTAATATAAAGCATATTGCCTTATTATTCTATGGTTATTTCACAGAAGTTCGACTGTTTTAATCTAGGTGTAAAATATCTTTAGGAGGGTTCTATTATACATTTCTACCAGTTAAATTTTTTTAATTAGGCAGAAGTCCACCCCTAATATGCTGTGAAGATTTAAACGCATTTATATAAACCTCCACAAATTCCATCTTAATCTAATGGCTTTGCAAATAACCTGATTTGAAATGCCAAAAAATCAATTAGCAATGTTCATCTGATTCAGGGCCAGAATGCTTATAGGTGGCACTATAAAAGATAGCCAGGCACTTGTTGCTGATTCAAATCTGAAGGTGTGAATTCTGGGATAGCCTGTGAACTTTCTACCAGTTATACAACTCAGGGCCACCACTTATATAGCTCAATCCCTGTCAAGTCACACATAATCAATTCCTACATTAGCCTGATTCATTTGCGGTTGAAGTCTATGAGGATATAAATATGTCAGTTATTCACAAGTGAATTACAATCAGCTCTGTTAACGCACAAGAATTCTGATTTACAACAGCTTCTACTCTTCAGCACTTGAAACACAGAAACTCAGCAGCAACACTGAGTTACTGTAAGGACTGAAGATCATTTTATGAGGGGCAACCAGTGTTCTGAGATGTGAAGAAGGCACCTCAGGTCTTCAAACTATGAATTTTGAAAAATGGCCCATTCAGATATCTGTGGCTGGTAGCTGGAGGCAAATTCTGGGCAAGGCTGTAAAAATTCAGGTCAAAGGGTCAAAATTCAGGCCAGAAATTCAGTACAAAAGGGCAGTTTTACGGACACATCCAAGCAGAGGCCATACCCCACTACTTTATCAGTGCATTTATTTACTATTTTATATTTCACTATTTATTCACTGCACTATGCATGTGATTGCTTCTGGGTATGCTACATTTAGGTGGTGCATCATGTTCTTGTCTAGTAGTGATTTGATGCCCTTGAGCACAGTTTCAAAGGCATCACCCCTACCCAAATCTACCCAATCTTTCTTGGAGAGAAAGCAACACAAAAACCTTTGGACCTGATTTAGATTTTGGCGGACGGGTTACTTCATCACAATGGATATCCCGTCTGCTGAAATATAAATCCCAGTAAAACTGCCCTTTTGTCCTGAATTTCTGGCCTGAATTATGTTTCTAAGCATTTTAAAACCCATGGCAAATAGTTTTGGAAGCTTTAAGGTACATGACTTTTTTATCTTCTCTTAGTTCAGACAAATTGACCAAAAACATCGGGCTCACCTCACCCTCCAATATATGTCAAACCCTCCAAAAATAATGAGGCAGTCTCACACCTAAATTCAGGATGTGAGGTACCCACAACTTGCCTGTAGTCTCACACCACCAAGAAGGCCTGACTGGTACATTAAAGTGCACGTCAAGGACTCTCTATTTAACTCAGAACTGGAAGCCCAGACCACTAGACAAAGACAATTAAAGAACAGGACAAAGTTAAGATCATATGGGAGATCAGCAGCAAATGATTCAAAAGGTTGTTGCTAAGAACCAGACAAATAAGGAAGAGAAGAACAAGATGGGACAATTCCCCAAATCCGACAAAATGGGCCAGCTATGAGTATCAGAAAGTATTGCCTTCCTGGAGAGTAGTCTCAGCAAAAAAGCTAGAAACAGAAGAGACATTTTCAAGTGGTTGAACAAGCATCACCCACATACCTGGGCAAACTCTGTTGATGGCATGGTCCATTGGTGGTGATTGTGGTGGTCGGGCAGGGGCTGGCCCCTTGGAAGTTTGGGCTCTGGGCAATTGCCCACCCTGTCCATGTCTTAAAATAGCTCTGCATTTGAGCCACGGCTGAACCCGTGGTCTGGCTCATCCTTAAGTGCTAAAGAACATGCAGAATCTTCAAAATATTTTGGCTATAGATTATGTAGGAGAGTAGGATCTGCTTCACAGGGGTACCCCCACTTTTTGCTGATACTTCACTGGTTTTCGACATTAGTCTGGCTGGGGCCCTGCTATTCAGAACCCCAGCCTAGCTGTTTCCTCTTTAAAAGGGTCTCCATGTGCCTTAGGCACATCACTGATTGGGATCTGGAGTGCCCTTGTAAGTCCCTAGTATATGGTATACTATGTACCAAGGGCATAGGTACCTCAGAGGCCTGCCAGGGGCTGCAGCATGTATTATGCCACCCCTGGTAGGCCATCCAAACTGACACCACAGGTCTGCTACTGCAGCCTGGGTAAGGTGGTGCATGCACCCCTTGCTGTGGTATAGGTTACCTATATCACTAAATGCATACACACATATAAACCTATAAGTCACTCCTAAGGCAGGCCTTATCAATCCTAAAGGCAGAGTGCATGGTTCCTATGTGAGAAGGTGCCCCTGCATGAGCAGGGCCCCTCTGCAGCGTTCGGAGACCATCTCTGATGCTGTTTGTAGTGCAGCCTGACCATATACTCTTAAACGCATTATATCCTCGCGGTAAAATGCTAACTATGGAATGGCTGCACCTAAACATGTCGTGTTTGGTGTCAAACATCTTGGAATACTACCCCCCGCCAATCCTGGCGGCGGGGGTAGCATTCCACCCTTCTAGAGGGAAAGGCATGTTAACTCTGACGAGTCCGGTAACTTCTTTCCAGAGCCCTGGCATCACAAAATGGATGCTGCTGCCACAGACACGAGTCTGGCCTCCTGCTGATGGACGAAACTCCGGCAGGGGAGGCCTGGACAATAGGTTTCCTGTCCCAGGGAGGTGTGACCACCTCCCCAGACAGGACAATGTGTATTGGGGCTGGGCGGGAGCACTTTCGGGTGCTTTGAAGTCCTGCACTGGGGGCACATTTGGTGTCCCTGTGCATACCCCAGTTCAAACCGGATCAGGGGCTTGCAGCCCCTGCTTTGGCGCGAACTGGACAAAGGGAAAGGGGTGTAGCCACCCCTCTGCCCTGACCCACCCATAGGTGGGGCCACAGAGTAGTCCATCCCCTATTTTTAGAATAAAGGTAGGAACCCAGTCCTTAGGACTTTAGATATACCTGGACGAAACTCTGAAACTGAATCCTGGACCTTCGACGCTCTACTCACGATTAGAGGACTGAAGAATCTCCCTTGGGGTCAAGGAGTGACTCCCCTGCTTGGCAGGCACCAAAGAAGCATCTGTCCGGTTCGCATCACTGAAGCTCCCGTCGGACGCCGAAGTCATCGCATCACCAGAGGTGGATTCTCAGACTTCCCCGAGGCTACCCTGAGTCCCCAGCAAAGCTGAGGCCCGTGGCTATCGTGGGTGACTTGAGACCGTGACCCCTGGACACCGAGCACACTTGCAAGTGCACCACCTTCTGGGTCTCCCAAGAAGTTGTACTTTGGGCTCCGAGTAGCCCTAGCCTCCAGCACCACCTGCACCGAAGATCACTGGCCCCCACTCCACGAGTGTCCTGTAAGCCAGCTCCACGTGCGGCGTCACGAGGCTCCTTCGCGGTCGCTAGCCCGTTGGCTAGTAGCCCTTAATGAAGGCCAATCTTTTCTTTACTTGGCAGTCTCGTTGCTCCAGGCCTGCCCTCACTTACCCTCGCTGGGTGAGTTCCCCAGACCTTGCTGGTCTGCATCATCGACGATCTCCATCTTACTCGAGACTTGCCGTTGCCAAGGCTTGTTGGGTCCAATCTGGTCGCCGACACCTCTGCACTCGACAGACATCGAGCAACAGCCCGAATCCTGCTCCTGGTCGCCGACAACGCCTCCCGGACCTCGTGGCTGAAGAGTCAAGACGACCGTCATCGAACCTGAAGCACTCGACATCGGTGGGCATCTGTCCATCGCCTCCCTGGTCACTGGCTAGTGACCCAGACTCTGTCCCCTCTGCTTTCAGGTTCTTCAGAACTCCGATCCACTCTTGGATCCGCCCGGACACTTTTCTCCTGGTCGCCAGCAGCACTTTGCAGCAGATCGCCATAAGAACCGACGACGAAACCCGACCCCGAAACGCACCTATGCACCCGGCTTCCCTGGGTGAGGTAACACGAGTACTCCGGTGCTCCCGTGGGTAGAGACTCTTCAAAGTCCTAGATCTCAAAGGGTTTGGTCCTAGTCCTCTTTTAAGTGTCCCTTTCCTCTATTTTCCCGATCCCGACTTTCTCCATAGAAGTTAACGGCGTATCGCGGTTGTGTATTTACACTGCACGCGTCTCCCATGGGTCCCCTGTGTCACTACCTTGGGTGGTTCCTTGTGATCCAAGCACTTCTAGAGGCTCTAGGCCTAGTGTCTAGTTCAGTCATGGTTCGCATACCACTTTATTGGTATATGGTTTGGTACGCCCCTAGGGCCCAAACGTGTATTTGTGCTATTACTGTGATTTAAGATCTTATAACCTATGTACTTCGAACTCTAGCCTCATAAAGAGACTAGAGGGGTGTGTTTAGTAATAAATACATATATTTTGAATATATACCTGGTGTGGTGCTCTTTCATTTGGTCACTCAAGAGATTATAGACTGGTAAAACAAGCTGCTTTACATTCCTTCAAGACTTAGCCTGAAGGCTGCTCTCCATAGCTACCACTAGGATAGCTTTCAATAAGGTTGTCTTTAACCTACCTACCATAAGAGTCGATTTGGACTGGTGCACGGTGCCCACTATAATTAGTGGACAGCATATGCCAGGCCAACTTCTCACATTGGTGTGCAGCGTGTGGGATTCCAGCTTGCTATTGTTTTACCAGATAATCTCAATTGAATTGATCAACTGAAAACCACTAAAGGTACCTAAGGTACATATAATTTAAGCTTAGAATATCAGTAAGTTCTACTGAACTTAGAGTTGTGTGTTAAGGGATAGCACAACCCTTTCTACAACTCAAGAGAGTTTAGTAGGCCACACTAGAGTAGGTAGTGCATACACCACACCACACTAGTAATGTCTTTAAAAGCAGGATCCAAAGATACCCTGCAGGAAGCCATTGAGCTTCCCCCTCCAAGTATGACACACTCCCATTCTTGGAACTGAGAGCTTTGTGTAACGTGAGGAAATTAAGGACAGGCCAAAGTCCCACCACCCAACACCTCCAGGAGTTGTTGGTGGCTTATGATCTTAGTAAGTCTTCAGAGACTGAAGGGGTAGGAGCAGAGGGTGGGCCAGCAGATGAGGAAGGGACCAGGGGTACAACAACCCCCAGCCCCCCTCTGAAACTGACCAGGAGGGTGACAATGACCCTGACCTGGAAAACCCAATCCCTTCTGGGGAAGATGAAGATGAGGATCTGGAGAACCACACCTTTGTCCCCCCAGGAAGGATTATGAGTGTGCTCAGAAAGTCTAGGTCTCCTTCTCAGGAGTCTAACCACTCTGGCACCTCCATAGGGAGCTCTGTTTCTTCTCACAGGAGGGAATCCTCTCATGAGAGAAGAAAGAGACTGGTCCAGTATGAGGAAACTCAACTGGAGATCAGGAAGAAGCAATTGGCTTTAGATAGAGAATCCCTAGATCTCCTTAGAGAGAGAAGAAAGTTGGGACTAGAGTCCCATGGTGGCAGCCATGTCCCTAGAGATAGGGAAAGGTCCTATGACCATAGGAACCTGAGCAAGATTGTCCCTCCCTACCAGAGTGGGGATGATATCCACAAATGGATAACTGCTTTAGAGAGGGCCTGTAAAGTACAGAAGGTCCCTCAGGAGCAGTGGGCAGCAATCTTGTGGCTCTCCTTTGCTGACAAAGGTAGAGACAAGCTCCTCACTGTTAGAGAGGAGGATGCTGACAATTACAAGGTCTTGAAGAGTGCTCTTATTGATGGGTTTGGCCTAACCACTGAACAGTACAGGTTGAAGTTCAGAGACACCCAAAAAGCACAGACTCAAGACTGGGTAGACTATGTGGATTGTTCTGCCAAGGCTCTGGAAGGCTGGTTGATGGGCAGTAAGGTGTGTGACTTCTCAGGATTGTATAATCTGATAATGAGGGAGCAGATTCTTAATAACTGTCAAAATCAGCTGTTGCATCAGTACCTGGTTGACTCTGATCTGACCTCTCCCCAAGAATTGGGAAAGAAGGCAGACAAATGGGTCAGAACCAGGGTGAAGCAGAAGGTACAGAACCAAGGTGGGGAAACCAAGAAGCAAGATGCTAAGAACTCTGACAAGGGTGGGGAGAAGGGTTAAGATCAAAAGTCTTCATCAGGGCCCCAAAAATCTTCTTCTGGTGGGGATTCCCAGTCTACCAAGGGTAAAGGCCAAAGAAAACCATGGTGCAAGGTCTGTAAGCAAAAGACCCACTGGACCAGTGATTGCACCAAGTCCAAAGACTCCAGTCCAGCACCCACCAATGCCCCTAAGGCACCTGTTCCCCCTAGTACAGTTGGTGGAAGTGCTCCAGCAAAGGGTTTAGTAGGGTTCACCCTGGGAACTGAGTTGGGCTCTGACCTAGTTAGAGAACTGACTCAGGCTGTGTTGGTCTGTGATGGAGGCATGGATGTGCCCTCCTCTATGAGTCCCAGTAATCTGGGCAAGTACAGACAACAGCCTTTAATCAATGGACGAGAGGCTTTGGCATTTAGGGACACAGGGGCAAGTGTCACAATGGTGACACAAGACCTTGTGCTACCTGGGCAAGTTATGCTTGGTGAAATGTACCAAGTGACCAATGCTAGCAATGTCAGAACAGACCATACTCTGGCAGTTGTTAACTTCTCCTGGGGAGGGGTAACTGGCCTTAAGAAGGTTGTGGTAAGTGCAAACCTACCAGTCGAATGCTTGCTTGGCAATGACTTAGAGACTTCTGCTTGGGCAGAAGTGGAGCTCAGGACCCATGCAGAAATGCTGGGGATCCCTGCAGAGGTGTTTGCTGTGACCAGGTCACAAGCCAAAATGTCTAGCACTAAACAGGCCTTGGATTCTGGAAGAAAGGACCAAGGGCCTTCCAAGAGGAGGAGTAGTAGGGTTAAGGCAGTGCCTTCCCCCTTGGCTCAGGAGGAGGATCAGTCCCTTGAGGGGGATGATCTCAGCCCTGAAGAAGGAACTGTCCCAGAGGAACTTGAACCTGACCAGGTTGAGTTCTTGGGGACAGGGGGACCTTCTAGGGCAGATCTGAGCCAGGAGCAGCAGAGCTGCCCCTCCCTTGAACCCCTCAGACAGCAAGCTGCTGCTGAGGCTGCTGGGAAAGCTAGTGGTCCCCATACAGTGTATTGGGATGATGGACTCCTGTACTCAGAGAGTAGAGACCCCAAGCCTGGTGCTACCAGGAGGTTGGTAATACCTTTGAAGTTCAGGGGCTTCCTATTGACCCTAGCCCATGATATTCCCTTAGCAGGACACCTGGGCCAGAACAAGACTTGGGACAGAATTGTCCCTCACTTTCACTGGCCCCACATGTCTGAAGACAGTAAGGAGTTTTGTCGCTCCTGTGTGACCTGCCAAGCCAGTGGCAAAGCAGGTGGCACTACAAAGGCCCCCTGATACCACTACCTGTGGTGGGGGTGCCCTTTGAGAGGGTAGGGATTGACATTGTTGGTCCCATGGATCCCCAAACAGCCTCTGGGCACAGGTTTATCCTGGTGGTAGTGGATCATGCCACCAGGTACCCAGAAGCTATTCCCCTCAGGACCACTACAGCACCTGTGGTGGCAAGGGCCCTCCTGGGAATTTTCTCAAGAGTGGGCTTTCCTAAGGAGGTAGTATCAGACAGAGGTGCTAACTTCATGTCTGGGTACTTAAAAGCAATGTGGAAGGAATGTGGGGTTACTTATAAGTTCACCACCCCCTATCACCCACAATGCAATGGTTTAGTTGAGAGATTCAACAAAACCTTGAAGGGCATGATTAAAGGGCTCCCAGAAAAGCTTAGGCGTAGATGGGACATACTCTTGCCCTGCCTTTTATTCGCATATAGGGAGGTGCCTCAGAAGGGGGTTGGTTACAGCCCTTTTGAACTTCTGTTTGGCCACCCTGTGAGGGGTCCACTGTGCTTGGTGAAGGAAGGATGGGAGTTACCTCTCAAGCCCCCAAAGCAAGATATAGTGGACTATGTACTTGGTCTCCGCTCCAGGATGGCTGAGTACATGAAAAAGGCAACCAAAAACCTTGAGGCTAGCCAGGAACTTCAAAAGGCCTGGCATGACCAAAGGCTGTTCTGACTGTTTACCAGCCAGGACAGAAGGTGTGGGTGTTGGAGCCAGTGGCCCCAGCAGCTCTCCAAGACAAATGGAGTGGACCCCACACTATTGTTGAGCAGAAGGGTGAGGTCACTTACTTAGTGGACCTGGGAACACCCAGGAGTCCCCAAAGGGTTCTCCATGTCAACAGACTTAAGCCATATGTGGACAGGGCAGACATGGGCTTGCTCATGGCTACTGATGAAGGGCAGGAGGAAGAGAGTGACCCACTCCCTGACCTGCTCTCACAGAACCCTGACGATGGGTCAGTTGATGGTGTAGCCTTGGCAGGCAGCCTCACTACCCAGCAACAAACTGATTGCAGGCAAGTCCTCAATCAGTTTAGACATATGTTTTCCCTGACACCCAGTCAGACCACCTGGTGCACTCATGAAGTGGACACTGGGGACAGTCTGCCTATTAAAAACAAGATTTATAGGCAACCTGACCATGTCAGGGACTGTATCAGGACTGAAGTCCAGAAGATGTTGGAATTGGGAGTGATTGAGCCCTCAGATAGCCCTTGGGCTAGTCCAGTAGTCCTAGTACCTAAACCTCACACCAGTGGTGGGAAAAGAGAGATGAGGTTTTGTGTAGACTACAGGGGTCTCAATGCAGTCACTAGGACTGATGCCCATCCAATACCCAGGGCAGATGAGCTCATAGATACTTTGGCCTCTGCCAAATATCTCAGCACATTTGACCTAACAGCTGGCTACTGGCAGATCAGACTAGCTGATACTGCAAAGCCCAAAACAGCATTTTCAACCCCTAGTGGACATTATCAATTTGTGGTAATGCCCTTTGGTCTGAAAAATGCACCTGCCACTTTCCAGAGGTTGGTGAACACAGTTCTCACAGGACTGGAAGCCTATAGTGCAGCTTATCTAGATGATATTGCTGTCTTTAGCTCCACCTGGGAGGATCACCTGGTCCACCTCAGGAATGTTTTACAGGCCCTGCAAAAGGCAGGCCTGACTATCAAGGCCACTAAGTGCCAGATAGGGCAGAGTCAGGTTGTGTACCTGGGCCACCTTGTGGGTGGAGGCCAGGTTCAACCTTTGCAGAGCAAGATCCAGACCATCATGGACTGGACTGCTCCCACTACCCAGACTCAGGTGAGAGCCTTCTTAGGCCTGACTGGGTACTATAGGAGATTTGTCAAGGGGTATGGATCAATAGTGACACCCTTGAATGACTTAACTTCTAAGAAAATGCCCAAAAAGGTTCAGTGGACAGCTAGCTGTCAAAAGGCATTTGATGACCTCAAGCAGGCCATGTGCACTGCTCCAATTCTGCAGAGTCCTGATTACTCCAAGAAGTTCATTGTTCAAACAGATGCATCTGAATTGGGGGTAGGGGCTGTGCTGTCACAATTGAATGAAGAAGGTCAGGATCAGCCAGTAGCTTTTATTAGCAGAAGGCTGACCCCTAGAGAGAAACGTTGGTCAGCCATAGAGAGGGAGGCCTTTGCTGTGGTCTGGGCTCTGAAGAAGTTGAGGCCATACCTGTTTGGTACACACTTCCTGGTTCAGACAGACCATAAGCCCCTCTTATGGCTAAAACAAATGAAGGGTGAAAACCCCAAACTGCTTAGGTGGTCCATTTCCCTACAGGGGATGGACTTTACAGTGGAACATAGGCCTGGGAGTAACCATGCGAATGCAGATGGACTCTCTAGGTATTTCCACTTAGAACATGAAGACTTAACTGGGCAAGGTTAGTTTAATGTCCCTACGTTTGGGGGGGTTGTGTAGGAGAGTAGGATCTGCTTCACAGGGGTACCCCCACTTTTTGCTGATACTTCACTGGTTTTCGACATTAGTCTGGCTGGGGCCCTGCTATTCAGAACCCCAGCCTAGCTGTTTCCTCTTTAAAAGGGTCTCCATGTGCCTTAGGCACATCACTGATTGGGATCTGGAGTGCCCTTGTAAGTCCCTAGTATATGGTATACTATGTACCAAGGGCATAGGTACCTCAGAGGCCTGCCAGGGGCTGCAGCATGTATTATGCCACCCCTGGTAGGCCATCCAAACTGACACCACAGGTCTGCTACTGCAGCCTGGGTAAGGTGGTGCATGCACCCCTTGCTGTGGTATAGGTTACCTATATCACTAAATGCATACACACATATAAACCTATAAGTCACTCCTAAGGCAGGCCTTATCAATCCTAAAGGCAGAGTGCATGGTTCCTATGTGAGAAGGTGCCCCTGCATGAGCAGGGCCCCTCTGCAGCGTTCGGAGACCATCTCTGATGCTGTTTGTAGTGCAGCCTGACCATATACTCTTAAACGCATTATATCCTCGCGGTAAAATGCTAACTATGGAATGGCTGCACCTAAACATGTCGTGTTTGGTGTCAAACATCTTGGAATACTACCCCCCGCCAATCCTGGCAGCGGGGGTAGCATTCCACCCTTCTAGAGGGAAAGGCATGTTAACTCTGACGAGTCCGGTAACTTCTTTCCAGAGCCCTGGCATCACAAAATGGATGCTGCTGCCACAGACACGAGTCTGGCCTCCTGCTGATGGACGAAACTCCGGCAGGGGAGGCCTGGACAATAGGTTTCCTGTCCCAGGGAGGTGTGACCACCTCCCCAGACAGGACAATGTGTATTGGGGCTGGGCGGGAGCACTTTCGGGTGCTTTGAAGTCCTGCACTGGGGGCACATTTGGTGTCCCTGTGCATACCCCAGTTCAAACCGGATCAGGGGCTTGCAGCCCCTGCTTTGGCGCGAACTGGACAAAGGGAAAGGGGTGTAGCCACCCCTCTGCCCTGACCCACCCATAGGTGGGGCCACAGAGTAGTCCATCCCCTATTTTTTAGAATAAAGGTAGGAACCCAGTCCTTAGGACTTTAGATATACCTGGACGAAACTCTGAAACTGAATCCTGGACCTTCGACGCTCTACTCACGATTAGAGGACTGAAGAATCTCCCTTGGGGTCAAGGAGTGACTCCCCTGCTTGGCAGGCACCAAAGAAGCATCTGTCCGGTTCGCATCACTGAAGCTCCCGTCGGACGCCGAAGTCATCGCATCACCAGAGGTGGATTCTCAGACTTCCCAGAGGCTACCCTGAGTCCCCAGCAAAGCTGAGGCCCGTGGCTATCGTGGGTGACTTGAGACCGTGACCCCTGGACACCGAGCACACTTGCAAGTGCACCACCTTCTGGGTCTCCCAAGAAGTCGTGCTTTGGGCTCCGAGTAGCCCTAGCCTCCAGCACTACCTGCACCGAAGATTACTGGCCCCCACTCCACGAGTGTCCTGTAAGCCAGCTCCACGTGCGGCGTCACGAGGCTCCTTCGCGGTCGCTAGCCCGTTGGCTAGTAGCCCTTAACGAAGGCCAATCTTTTCTTTACTTGGCAGTCTGGTTGCTCCAGGCCTGCCCTCACTTACCCTCGCTGGGTGAGTTCCCCAGACCTTGCTGGTCTGCATCATCGACGATCTCCATCTTACTCGAGACTTGCCGTTGCCAAGGCTTGTTGGGTCCAATCTGGTCGCCGACACCTCTGCACTCGACAGACATCGAGCAACAGCCCGAATCCTGCTCCTGGTCGCCGACAACGCCTCCCGGACCTCGTGGCTGAAGAGTCAAGACGACCGTCATCGAACCTGAAGCACTCGACATCGGTGGGCATCTGTCCATCGCCTCCCTGGTCACTGGCTAGTGACCCAGACTCTGTCCCCTCTGCTTTCAGGTTCTTCAGAACTCCGATCCACTCTTGGATCCGCCTGGACACTTTTCTCCTGGTCGCCAGCAGCACTTTGCAGCAGATCGCCATAAGAACCGACGACGAAACCCGACCCCGAAAGGCACCTATGCACCCGGCTTCCCTGGGTGAGGTAACACGAGTACTCCGGTGCTCCCGTGGGTAGAGACTCTTCAAAGTCCTAGATCACAAAGGGTTTTGTCCTAGTCCTCTTTTAAGTGTCCCTTTCCTCTATTTTCCCGATCCCGACTTTCTCCATAGAAGTTAACGGCGTATCGCGGTTGTGTATTTACACTGCACGCGTCTCCCGTGGGTCCCCTGTGTCACTACCTTGGGTGGTTCCTTGTGGTCCAAGCACTTCTAGAGGCTCTAGGCCTAGTGTCTAGTTCAGTCGTGGTTTCGCATTCCACTTTATTGGTATATGGTTTGGTACGCCCCTAGGGCCCAAACGTGTATTTGTGCTATTACTGTGATTTAAGATCTTATAACCTATGTACTTCGAACTCTAGCCTCATAAAGAGACTAGAGGGGTGTGTTTAGTAATAAATACATATATTTTGAATATATACCTGGTGTGGTGCTCTTTCATTTGGTCACTCAAGAGATTATAGACTGGTAAAACAAGCTGCTTTACATTCCTTCAAGACTTAGCCTGAAGGCTGCTCTCCATAGCTACCACTAGGATAGCTTTCAATAAGGTTGTCTTTAACCTACCTACCATAAGAGTCGATTTGGACTGGTGCACGGTGCCCACTATAATTAGTGGACAGCATATGCCAGGCCAACTTCTCACAGATTACACAACAAGCAAAAAGTAAGACTGTGATAAAGACTTTAGAATGTAGAAAGTGTTTCTTTAACATATGGAAGTGTTTTGCATTAGTACATTTGATCACAACATTGCATTGACATTTATTTGAAGTGAAAGTTTCTTAGCATGAACTGTAAAACATTTATCACCCCTCCCTCCTGACAACTCCATGAGTGAACAAAGGGAACTGATTGTCTGCTGCCCTTATATCATTCCCAATATTACTTTTATGGATGGTGGAACATTACAGACAATTAAAGCAGGTTTTGCACAGGATCCATCTTGGACTGATTATTTGAAAGCTCTCTCAAATATCACTATCAAGTAAATTAGACACATGAAATAAATTGATTTGACTTAGATCACACTATTTAGGCATGCAGAGAAGCTGCAATTTGAAACCAAGGTGTTCTGGTCAGACATAGTGAAATTAAGCCACTGACTAAATTAATATATTTTTCTCAATTCCTTTTAACACTATGTAACACCATTTTGTACAATACTGTCAGATGAACAGTACACTGTGTTAAATATGTACAGATCACAGGTTAATCTGACACAATATCTGAAAAATGGTACATAGTGAAGGTAACGGAAGGCAAGACACCATATGCTAATATTACTGGCTTTCTCTGACTTTACAGAGCTATTCAATGCAGTGGTCGAAGTGTATTAAAAAAGTATGAATACTGTGATCTTGAGTGCAATGGGGACAGAGTCAGTGTGTGTGGAGACAGAGTCAAAGGCATGACTAAAAAGAAAAAAATATTCTGTAACTATTTTGTTGATCTTTCACCGTCAGGTAACTGCATATAAAATAACACACACCTAACTGAAAAATAAATACAAGTTAAACTAATCAGTGGGAAATGCACTACTTTAAGTCATGAAGCCTCTATTGGATAATGCAGATGTCTGCGTGTGCAACCAGAGGCCCATAGAATTGAATCATATTTGGCACAGTAGTGAATCATTACTTGTCTATTTTCAGTCCTAGGAGGTCCCTGCTTGTCACAGAAAACACTGTGAATGTGTAAGTCATTATTTTAAACTTGCATTACAGACAGTATAAGATAGGCTGTCACAAAATCCGCAAATAAATTTAGGTTAAAGATAAAAAAGTGATTCCAAAGCCTAGATTTTAGTAATACTAAATTGTGCCTAGTGCAAATATATTTTCTAACTGTCCATTAAAAGCACACACTCCACAGTTCAGCTTGGAACACCTTTACAATATCTCTCAAGAAGAATAAATCTTTGTCATCAGGAAGCTTAAAGTGGCTCAATCAATTAATGTCAATGCTGGTTTCCAAGCTCCCTTCACAGATTTACTAACTGCACACTTTTACATTTCTTTCAGGCAGCAGGCACCCTATCAAGGTGGCTTAATTCTTGATTAGCTGTCTGCTCCTCTCTCGAGTACACAGCACAGAAGACCCCTTCCCCCCTTGTACTTCAGCTGAGGCATCTCAACTGTCTGTATTACCCTTGCCTTTTAGATTGGAAGGCTAACATTACGGGCAAATGCAGTCCGGTGAAACATCAGTCATAGGCATTAGGGCTCATTTACGTACAGTTCCTGTAAATTACTTATGGTTGGCCACCCTAGTGACTGACCCCCATTTGCTATTATCCCAGTGATGTGTGCTTGTTTTGGCGAGATGAGTTGTGAATTGCCAAAACCAAGTTGGGGCCATCTGTGGTGATCGTCGGGTTTGGTCCTTCTAGTTTTGGCATGTGAGCTGCCCAGCTGTGAAAAGTCCATGCCTTTGAAGTAAGGAGAATGAAACGGACTGTGGTAGAGGCTTGCCATTCCTTGCCCGGTAATAAAGTGAGTGGAAGATTGATCAGAGCATGAGGATGGCATTGTGGGTCCTGGGGAGCAGCAAGTTGCCAATTAGTTTTCATATGTGCATGGTAGCAGGGACTCAGAGAATGTTCACCATGCTCTTGCTAGCTTGGTGATAATTCCTACTTGGTAGGGTTGCCATTATGAAGGAGGGCTGTTTGGCACATTAGAGGCACAGGTTCCTTGAAGTGTTCAAGGGACTTCAAGGGTGGCTGCTTCCAGGCATAGGAGAAGAGGATGTTCAGGGGAAATAGAGGAAAGCATAAAGGGTGAGGGAGATTCCTTGGTCTGCGTTGGTAGTACATGGCTGGCAGGGCGCATTGGGCGAGAATTGCCCTTGGATACAGGGCGATAGGAAGATGGATAAAGGGAGTATTTTACATGGAGGGGTCTTAGGAGGCCAGGGAATTACCTGACATTATCAGTTGGGTGCGGGATAATAAGCACCGTATGGCAGATGTACGATTGATGCAGGATGGGTGAGCAAATTCTGCATGTGTCATAATTTGTTTAGAAGTCAAGGCATCCTCTGTTTCAGGATACGTATATATTAATAGAATGTTAGGCTTTGAAGAAAAATACCATTTACCTGTAGATGTGGAGGGCAAAGTTGGGGTGCAAAGTCATGACTTAATAAGGGGAAGATTTCCAAAGGCAATAGGGGCAGAAGGGTGTGTATTGTGCGGGAGGGCTAGTGAAGAAAGTAGGAAGGGGCCTTATACAGTAAGGGAGGGTTTTGGAGAGGTTTTGCCAGGGTGTTAGGACATGGGAAGATGGATCACATTTTGTAATCCTAGCAATCAGTGGGTTGGTGGGTGCAGAGTAGCTCAGCCCATATCAGCTCCCAAAAAAATAGAGAGAAGGGGATTGAGATTTAGGAGTCCTAATACAACACCACAAGTTACATTTTCTATAAATCTTTGTGATCCAATTGTGTTTGAAGTTGAAACCCAAATGAAACGATTACTCATGGTGCTCATCTCTCCCTTCATTTACCACAGTAAATAGGACAAAGATACTTTCTCAAGTACATTGACATGTTTATGAAATTTTTACTATGATCATTGTTGGCTGCCTGAAAACATCTTATTGGCAGATTCACCGAAGCGAAACACATGTCGGCTGTATTACTCACCAGAAATAAATATATATTTATTGCAACCAATCGGTCCAGACCTTTTATTGAAAATGCATGGCATTGTATTAGATTGCATACATTTTTATATATCTTTTTGAACTTCGCTGTAGGTTTGTACCCACTACAATCCTCCTATACGGTTGTATGGTGGAGGCATGCATGGCTAAACCACACTGCCTCTACCACACATCTGAACCACGAATGTGTCTTAAACACGCATTCCTTTACCACACATGCCTTTACCACACAATTTCGTTGTAAAGGCATGAATGGCAAGGTGGCATGCGTGGTTAAGTTTGCCATTACCCGACCCCCCTGCCCTAAGCCCTAAAATTCTAACCCCCTACCTCACCCAAACATTCTAACCCCCTACCTCGCCCCCCTGCCCTGAGGCCATAAACCAGCCCTGCCCTTAAAACTACTCTTTCCCCTCCCCCGGCCCTGAGGCCTAAAACCCTGCCCCCTACCATAAACTACCCGACCCCTGCCCTGAGCCCTAAAACTTACCCTTGCGCTGTCCATAAAACTACCCCCAACCCCTTCCCCTGTTCTGAGGCCTATAACCCTGCCCCAATTAAAAAAACTACCCCGATCCCCCCGCCCTAAGTCCCAAAACCCTGCCCCTTCCAAAAAGTATCCTGCGCCCACGCCCTGAGCTTTAAAAGCGACCCCCACCCTGAAAAACTACCCCCAAACCTGCCCCAGCCCCACTTACCTGTCCGCTTCAAGAGCTTCCTGTTCTAAAGCTTCCTCTTCTTCTCCCCGCCCATCCTGAGCACTAGACCGCTATCTGTCTTAGCCACGCATATGCGTGGTTAAGGCAGATGCGTTGTTCAGGCAAGCGTGGTTGCGCTTGCGTTGTTCCTGCATCGTGGCTCTGCCTGCGTTGTTGCGGACATTCCCTCGTCTATAATATCAAAAGGCTCCAATATAGAATTCAATGTCTGCAATAGTACCAGACTTTGAATCAGTCTTGGTTCCTTCTTAACAAGGAGAAAGGAGTTGAGCAGGTTCAGCTTTCCTTCAGCCAGAGCCAGTGGCGTCGCAGAGCAATTTTCTTCCCATTGAGAAACAAGATCACAAACAGTTAGCAGCCTGCCTCCAAGGCAAATAATAGCAGGACAATGGCAAAACCTTGAGAAGGAATACAGAAGGAATACAATGCAGGAGAGACTGTGACCTACATATGTTTTTGTACTGTTTTTATGTTTGGTTTGGTTTATACATGCAATTAACACAAATAAGTTGCAAATAGGCTCCTTAAAATCCTATAAGTTTAACATATAACATATGCTTTACTCCCACATACAAATTAGATAACCAGGAAATAGTAAGAGTAGGGACGAAGGGAAAAGGTAAACAGGTACAAAAACGCTTAAGACAGAAAGAATATCTTTTTGAGAAGTACATACATGAGAGAAAGACCATCTTGTTATAGAGATCTCCTAAATGGTTTGCTTTTTTTTTAAATATATTGAATATACTCGTTTGTATTGACTGTGGACACTGGAAAACTGCTCCTGTGTGTGTGCCAAGGGCCAAAGTTCAATGTCACAGAAACAGTACCAATGACATAGCTGTCAGTTGGTGGCTGCAACGAAGTTTACAGCACTTATATCAGTGAATTTGAAAGTTTCCCTTCTGGGCTGCCAATGCAACCCTGGACCGCTGTCAGCAAGGCAGCATCAGACACATAAAAGGAAACTGTTTTGCCATGTATAAAAGTTAATTGGGCTAAGTTATCTGCATCAAGTACCTTGAAGCCTGCAAGGTCTGGGTGCATAATGATCAAAAGTGTGCCATGCCCAATATGTAGATTGATGTATCTTTGCAGTTACATGTTACCGAATCCTCTTTTTTCAATGTATAAACAGTTGTATAACTGTTCCAACTGTAAAAGTTAGAAATCAATACAATCACATTTTTCCATAGGAACCTGGATAGAGTCAGAGGGGAATGTAGGCGCACAAAGCACTGGGATTTATGGGATACATATAGACGGTAGGTTAGGAAGGGATGTCCAATGATTTAAACTAACGCGATTATGATCCTCATGAGTTTTATTGGGGCTGGTATAGTGACACATTAACTCATGTAAAATGGCAATGTTGGTATCAAGGCATGGCTCCCACCTCATCCTTGAGGGCGTCTAGTGAGAGGTGTCCCTGTTGCTTTTACAACAAGATCGCATAAATGAGGACAAAAAAAAATAAAAATAAAAAAATCACATTTTTCCATGTGTCTGGCTAGGAAATTCATCCACAGACTGTTTTAGTATTTATCAAAAATCCAATGCGTGGAAATGATTACTTTTTATTGAATATACTTCAAAGATACTTTTTAAAAAACATGTTTGTCTCTGTCGAAGAGGTTGTACAGTAACTAATTTAGTTCTGCTAGACAGTCTTCACTTCTGTTGCAGTCAATAGCTTTTTGATGGGAAGTGACCACCCTTTCTGGGAGAAGACCATAGGGCTGGTCCTGCTGACAGGAAGAGTGAGAGAAGGAATTACTTACAACTTATCTTGAAATGTGGGAAGGAAAATGGACAGGAACAATAAATGCCCATGACTATGTGCTGCCTGGAACCTTCCTTGTTCTAAACAGTGCTCAAGTGCCATCATATGTATTTTCAAACTATTTAGATGTAGAGTTAGAAACAACAAATCTATGCTTACCAATGTTTACTTACTTTCATGGTGTTTTTATTGTAGATGTTCTTATCATCATATTTTATAGCACAATATTTTGTGGTTGATATTCTCAGGGTGCCTGGCAGCTCCTTTTTTTGAGCAGTTTGCGTTGTTGTTGCCTTTTAGCAGGCCTGGTTGGAAGATGAAAAGGAGCCGCTGCAGCTTTTAAAGTTTCCTGGTGGCTCCTTTACATCCTGTCACTGAGCCTTTCTGTAAAAGTTCTAGCCATGCAAAGGGGTCTGACTTAAAACTCAAAATACAGCCCAGGTCTTTTGGCTTTGTCAAAGCTTGCTAACAAATTGTTCTGGGAATTTAATTATTTGGTCCTTGAGTTTAGAACTGTTTTGGTGCTCCTTGGTTACTAATCACATAGGGGTTGATTCCGATCTCGTTCGGAAGAGCTCCGAATCGGATTCGGCTTTTCCAAAACCAATCCGGAGCCCTTGTTTCTGACTGATTCGTTCCCAGTTCTGAACGACCAAGTACAATGCCTGGAAACCCTTAGCGCTGACCGAATCGGTTCCGAAAGGCATCGAGCCTTTCCGGAGCTGATTCGTACAGCTCTATGGACTTGGTTTCCGAGCGAGCAAGTACGATGAACGATTCGGACAGCCTTTCCGATTCGGCTTACCTGGAACAAAAAGGCTGCCGGAATTGGTCTTTGGGGGCCCGTAGCAGGCCCCCCTTCACCTGGGGCCCTCCGAATCAGGCCCGTGGGGCTACCCATGGATCCCGCTTCCCTACCAAGCACAGTGTGGCAGGGACTATGGGGTGCCCGCCACAGGGGGCAAGGTTTTTCCCCAACTACCCCTTTCTTCAATGGGAGCATGAGTTCACGTTCGGTACACAGGCTCCCATGACCGACTCGTATCCGGATGCAAAGGGATGCATCGTACTTGTTCGATCGGACTCACCCAATCCGAGTCGTCCGGAAAGCATTCCAGAACCGAGTCATTCAGTATATTTTCCGAACGAGATAGGAATCGACCCCATAGTCTGCGTCCATTGCTACCAGGGGTTAAACCTGGCTTTCTCATTGAAAATGTGTTCTGACCTAGCATGAAACTAGATTACTAATTTGACAGGATTCCCTAATATTAATAAACCAGAATCTCAAGCTCTTTTTCTCGTTCAATTCTGATTCACTAATAGCCAAATAAATTATTTTTATCATATTTGGATATTTATGATACCGAAAAAAAACTTTTCTTCATCTGTAGGGCCGTAGCTGCTCTTTATTGAACAATAGATAACTTACTAAAAATACTGCTTCCCAGATCGAATGACTATGTAGTTGTAAGAAAATGGGTTACTGGTTGAGGGGGGTAAAACCCTACTCAGACATGACCCACAATCCTTGTCAGGGTGTAGTCACAAGAAAACCCAAATTAATGTGTGATCAACCCTCGGGTAGCTTAGGACAGAGCAGTCAGACTTACCTCAGTGGCAATGCGTAAAGTATTTGTGCAACACTTAAAACAGTAACACAATGAAAGCACACCACAAAAGGATCCCACACCAGGTGTTAGCATCCTGTGGCTGCGACGGAGTGTCTCCTCAGGATTTGCTACACTTTATGTTTTTTTGTAAATTTTATGAAGTACCTCGCAGATATTTTTTAACACCTCTTTTAAAGAAGTTGAACTTTACCCAGGTCCGCCCAGCTCTTTTTTACTTACAATAGTTGAAACTAGACTGTGTGACTTTTATAGTAGGCTTTCTGAAATCCTCTCTGAGATCTAGGATCTGCATGGAGAGCTAGTAAACTTTCAACGTTGGTAGGCACCCCCCATTACTACCCACATAGATGAAGTTTTGGCCTCTGGCGTTGTGGTTTCTATTACTCCTTGTATTAGATGTATATACCTTTGTATTTTAGGGGACCATTTGTCTTAATATTATTGTTACGAATTGTATGTTTTAATTGTTATATGGAGCTGTGTAACTTTTATGGTTTTTATCTTAAAGCCGAATAAAGTATTTTTGAATTTGAATTTGATCCCACACCAGTTTAGAAAAATTGATTAATTTTTAAATAAATAAAACCAAGACCAAAATGACAAAAATGCGATCAGTAGAACTGGAGACATACAGGTTTAAATATTTATTAAAATATAGTGCCAAAAAGCACAAAGCGCCAACTATGGAAATCTGGTTGCGCCGGACCAGGACAAAGTCATAAGTGCAGACCGACCGTTTTGGAATGCAGACTGGTTACAGCGATCCAGTTAGGCCCAATGAACGAGAGTACCTTAAATCGTGGCTTCGGAACATTGCGAGGTCACGCGCTGAGGATGCGTCGCGCAGCCGAGGCAATGCGTCGGTTCCGAGGTGCGATGCGAGGTCCTGTGTCATTGTCAAGGACTCCATAGATGAGAATTTGCAATGTGATGTCGAGCATTGCGCAGTCGAGGCGAAGCGTCAGTTCCGAAGAGCTGTAAGGCTGCGATTCACAAACCTGCATAATCGCCAAGGCTGCAGTCGATGAGAGATTTGCGATGCAAGGGTCTACATTCGGAAAGCTTCACACAGGTTGAGTCCTTACATCGGGGGGACCCTTGCAGCAGAGGTGATGCATTGGTTCTGCTGGATCCACAGATGGTCTGGCAGACAACCTTCAGGCCCACTTTCATGGGTCCAGGGCTGGGGTGGCACCACTTGGCAGGGCAGGATTCACAGATGGCAGAGTCCAGGTGTTGGGTTCAATGTTGTTGGCATTTCCTTTCCCTGAGGCTCTAATCAAAAGGTGAGCCACCCTTGGGTTTACTTTGGGTCCTGGGTTCAACAGGCAAGAGGGCAGCAGGTCAGCACAGCAGGGCATCAGTCCTTCAGAGCAGCGGTCCAGCAGAGTGGCAGTCCTTTCAGCAGCACAGCAATCCTTCTTCTTGGCAGAGTATCTACAGGTCTAGAAGTGTACTGAAGAGTTGGTATCAAAGGTCCAATATTTATACCCAGTTCTGCCTTTGAAGTAGGAGAAGCTTCTAGGGGTTTCTCTTTCAGGTCCACAGGTGTCCTGGCTCCAGACTATCTACAGGGGGTATTCAACCCTTTGTGTAGAGACAGGACACAGCCTATTCACGTTTAAGTAGGTCTATGCCCAACTTGTCCTCCCATCATGCCAGTGATGGCAATCCATGCACACCTAAGCCCTCAATTGTGTGTGGCTGTCTAGGAGAAATACACAAAGCCCTACTGTTAGCTACACCCAGTCATGTGACCCAGGGACAGACTGCAGGTACAACATGGCTAAGGCAGGAAAATGCCAACTTTCGTAAAGTTGCATTTTCAAAATCGTAATTTAAAATCTGACTTCACCATGGTAGAGGATCTTTCAATACAATTCCAAAGACACCACACATGGACTTGTTACCTACTCCCATTTGGAAATTACAGCTTATTAAATGTAATAAGGTAACTCCAATGTTATTCTATGGGAGAGGTAGGCCTAGAAGTAGTGAAAACAAGTTGAAGAGTTTTTCACTACTAGGACATGTAAAACTTAAAATTACATGTCCAGCTCCTTAAATACATCGCACCCTGCCCTCTGGGCTATCCAGGGCCTACCCTAGGGTTGACTTATATGTATCAAAAAGGAAGGTTTGGGCCTGGAAAAAGGTTTATTTAGCCAGGTTGAACTGGCAGTTTAAAACTGCACACACAGGCTGCGATGACAACCAGTGCTGCAGGCCCACTAGCAGCATTTAAATTACAAGCCCTGAGTACCTGTAGTGCCACTTTACTTGGGACTTATACGTAAGTTAAATATGCCAATTGGGTATGAGACAATGTCACAAAGTTTTTAATGAATGCACTTTAGCACTGGTCAGCTGTCGTATAGTGTGCAGACTCCTTAGGCCAGCAAAAACGAGATCAGCAAAAAATGGAGTAGAACGACAAAATTTGGGAGGAAGACCACCTTATGGCTGACAGGTCTAACATGAGTATTAAAGGTAGAGGCAAGGTGTTGGATCTGCATTGCACCTGTGATATGTTATATATATTATGGTCCTAAGAAAGGGTGAATACATTTTAGAACTGCATATTTGGAAGGGATCAACATTCCTTAAAATACATGTCTAAGGAAACAATAGACTAATCATATTTTACTGCAATGTTACAGTCAAGAAGGTAACTTTGAGTCATTACAAGTTCTCAATTAAAGCCCTTCTTATTACAAAAGGATTGTCCCCATATATAGAATGACCTGGATATGGTTATTAGGACAATTGCTTGTTGAGGTGGCCCTGATAATACACAGGAAGTGGGCATTGGGAAAAGAAGATGATTGATTAGAGTGCAATTCAAGACATGAGGAAAAGGTATTGGGAAGAGGCATTCACTGCTATGGTTGAGGCTGATTTGGAAGGAAGCATAGTTACCCAGATGTTTTTAGTTTGGATAGAACATGAATTCAAGTGTCAGACCTTCGGAAGTAAGAAGCACAACAGTGTATATGTGAGGGTCAGTTGGAAGGCTTGAGAGAAGACAAGGATTCATTGTGGACTTACTTAGAGTGAAGGTAGTACTTGAAGGGGGCAAGGATGTATCGGTAAAAGTGGGGGTGGGGAGTAGAGCTATAAATATTGCAGGGGCAGGGGACTTTCATGGAGTTGGAGGCATTAATTGGCAATATGCCATTAGAGGTATCAGAGGTCTGTCAGCCAGAGTGATAGCATAAGAACAGGAAGGGGCAAGTGCCAAAGCAATAAATATCATTGGTTTATGGTGGTATCTGAATTGGTGGTCCTGGACATAGACGTTTTGGAAATGGGATGCAGCTATACAAAGAACATAGTCAAGTTTCAAGATGTACAAAAATGCAATGTTACTCAACAAAAATGAATAGTAAATAATGTTAGATAAACACCCAAGAGACATTGAATGAGATTATCAAGCTGGAGGAGATAGTTTTGAAGTGATTGGTACTGAGAAGGCTGAATGGTGGAAGAGCTTGATAGGTCGGTTTAGGAACATATCATGTTTTGTGAATTCATTAGTGTTATGGGTGTTGCAGCTGCAGAAGGGTAGATGCAAGGATGTGGTGAAAAGGTAAGGTTGGCATGAGGTATATTTAAAATTCGAAAAGTTATACCTTTTTTGGGACAAAGCACAACTTAAGAAGCATGTTATCAAGATGCTTTGATAAATTGGGGGTCTAAGCTGCAGTGGAATATGGAGTAATTTTCCATAAAATGCAAGATCATGAGGAGCATCAACATTGTAACAAATCGGGAGACAGGCATGTGGACACTGCTTCTCTTTCTTTGCATCTGTCACAAGAAGCAAATCTATAGTAGCAGTCATAATAGGGTTCAACATGTTAGCATAGAAAGTGATACCCCATGGACCCTGCCGGGGGGCGCTGCCTATAGTCAGGGTCCATGGGATATTGCTTACTTGAGAATCACGTAAGCTTTCAGGCTCTTTCTCCGCCCTTGTTTGATGACATTTTAAAATAACCACTGCATGAATAAGAATCCAGTTGACCGCTAGTGGTTATTTTCGGATCAATTTATTTTCCATGAATGTTGATGAGGTAGCGATTTTGCCTCAACTGGCTTCTCTCCCTGAATAGGTGGATTACGACAATTTGTACTGGTTCTCCAGGAAAATAAACCACACATTGATTGTCACAAGTGTGGTTATGAGCATGCTCTTGAATTAAAATTGGATTCTTTTGAGCATGCAACACACGTTAGGTAACACGGGTGGAATAAGTGATTGCAAATCCTGGCATGTGGATCTTTTCTATCACACCTGATGAACCTAATAATGTGTTTACTGCTGTGGAATACATGAATTGCCTGAATGAAAGACTCTTTATATTGTGTGTTATTTTGTTTTCCAGAACGAATCGTTGATGACAGAACCGTAAGTTGCGTGGTTCAGCAAACACTATATGGGTGCTCCTTAGTGTGTGCACTCATTTCCTTTTCACCGGCCCTAAAGAAAGCCTTGCTACAACGCACAAAGAGGCTGAAACATGCAGACCTTGCCACCATTATACCACAGATGTCTGTGACCAATAAAGTCACAGAAAACATCCACCAACTCCGTTTTTAATCTTGTCCTATGACCCCACCAATATAGATTTTTTAAGGAGTCATAGAGGCAATCTTCAAAATCACTTTCACTTGCCACTCACCTTGCACAAAAAAAAACCCGCTCTGCTGTAATTCAGGCGTCGCAGCACACCCGAGAGGCACTCGGCCCCTCGGGTGGGAACCCTATGATGAAGCATGCCTTCAACTAGGTTGGTGGGTGGAGGTTCTTTAAAGGAATCGCTTCCTTTTTTTACCACATTTAGCAGTAATCCTTCCTAGGAATTACTCCTACTTTGTTGTTTGTGTATATCTCTAGGGGACCAGGAGTATTCCAGTATACCCTTTCTCTCTTTATGTTGATTTGAAGGGCTCATTTAGACAGTAGCTTGAAAGCAAGTGGAATCAACAGGAAAGAAGCTGGAGGGAGGATATGATGGCAGGAGTATGAGTTTTACCTGCAATAGTCAATGAGATGACAGACAAGAAGAAAACTAACGAGGGATCCAGAGAGAAACAAAATCAAGACTCAGATGAGGAGGATAACATTTTAAATGACCTTGTGAATTCCAGACCTCCTTGATATAGAGATGGAGTACTTGATTCTTCATTAGCACCAGAAACGGGTGCAGCAGGAGACAGTATGGATGTACAAGCACAGTGGGCAACTGCACCAATGACTATGAGTATAATAGTGAGTGCCCCATCTGAGATTATAATGACTGTTTGGCCTAGCATGAGTAGTGCTATTACAGCTGTTTCTCTAGTTCCAGTTGAACCATCTGTTACTACTGCTGATATTGCAGAACCTCCTTAAGAGAGAGTTTTCAATGTTGGACTTTAAAAAAATGAATTTTGGGAAATTTTATAAGGGACGTTTGACCTGAACAGATTATTGTCACACAATGTTGATGAAAGGAAATATTTGATCAAAGAAGCAGCAAGATGTGCAATTGAGGCACATGACAAACTCAAAGAATTGGCTGATGAGTGTGAGGTATATATCAGTAAAATGAAGACTGTGCAGAGAAATTCCAAAATGGATGTTACCAATGATGAAGTAAAAGAATTAGTTTTAATAACTTTAAGAGCTCTCATTATGGATTTAGTTGAAAAGACAAGGGAATGGAGAGACTTAAAGAAATGCAGAGGAAGGTGGTAGAGAGGAATTACTATTAAAAAGAAAGCTTCAGTGGCAGGAAAGAAAGCAAAGGGGGCAATTAGCAGTGATTCGGAAATAGGAACAGTTTCAGAATTCCCACTAAGAGAGGTACACGGAGGGAATCATGTGCCATGGACAAGCAGTGATCTTTTTGCTTTCGCAACACATTTTCCAAAATTGTGAGAGGAACCTGAAAAGTGGAGGTTGACTACTATCTTGAAAATGCTTTGGACTGATTTGAATTTGTTGTTGTTTGAGATTGTAGTTCCTAGTGGTTTGTGGTCTGCGTATAGGTTTCCTGTTGTTTGGTGACTGAAGAACAGGAAACAACCTTTACAAGGCGGTCATTACACCCTGATACCTTTACAACGCAGACGTTACAACAACCGCATTGTTAGTACGCGATGTAATGACATCGCAAGTCTTTACATCGAATTCCACTAGGGGGCGCTAAGGTATTGGAAATGAATTCTAACACCTTGCCTACTGTTGCACAAACTAGTAGGAATAGTAAATAAAAAGTCCAGCGCGCCCCCTAGTGGAAGTCGTTGTAAAGACTTGCAATGTAATACATTGCGTACTAACAACGCGGTCGTTGTAACGACTGCGTTGTAATGCCACGCGATGTATTACATCGCGTTGTAATGTGCCATATTCCTGAAGAACCAGCTAGGGTTGTGCATAATAATGCTCCTTCTGATGTGGTTGCTTACATTTATAAGAAGGGATAGAGCATTTGAAAAGAAGGTGCCAGAGAAAGATATTAATTGGGCAACGATTTTTAAGAAGCACACTGGAGTTGAATCTCGAGAAGAATCATGCTCGAGGTTTTGTTTCTGATTTTGTTATGGGTTTGCGTCCTGAGTTAAAGTTCTCATATTCAGCATGTGATGTGGTGGCAGACAAAGAGTATAGACGGAATCATTAAATTTGCCAAATATAACAGTGATTGGTTTGATGCAAAGCAGAAAAGAATCAAAGAGTAGCTGATGGTTGTCAAGACAAAGATGTTTTAGAGATATGGTAGGAATCAGTTGATTGGTTCTAATTTGGGTTAAGTACAATATTTCAATGCTGGAATAAATGTGATGTCCTCAATGCAAGGTGTGAAATGGGAAATGGGATGATGCAAATGCAGAATCATGGGAGAGGGATTGTGAACAATTCTGGAATCAATGCAAATGTGGACATGCTGAAGAAGAGCACTGCTTGTCTTTTCTGTGGTAAAATCGGGCCCTGGAAATGGGAATATTGGCATAATCCAGATCGAATCCAGAATGATTTTGTTTCCAGATGCAAATAAATGTGAATTAGACACAGATGCAGTCATTAGGCCCTGCTCAATCAGCTCCTGCTCAGAACATGCATGATCAGAGACAGGTTCAAATGAATATGCTGACTGTCCCAGTGTTGCAGCAATATATGAAAAACAAAATGCCATATAATGCAGGGTATCAACAGAGTCCATTGATTCTGAGTAATGATTTTCCTCAATTTTGTCCAGAAAGTAATTCCCAGTGATGGCGCCTAAGGGTAGCGGAGGATTACTTACTTGGAGCAGTCCTGGATATAGACCAGAGTGGCCCATAAATTGATGGTGAATAATTCTTTCTTGATAGATGGTGGAACCACCCATTCTACAGTTCATTCTGTGGAGAATCAAACCTACTCCTCTCGGGAAGCAAAGCCCAAGTTGTAAGAATCAGTAATAAAATGATTGTTAATCATGTTATAGCAGATGTCACTGTTCAAATAGGCCCAATGGAAAATAATCATCTGTTCATTCTGTGTGATTCGAGTCCTGTAAACTTGTTGGGCAGAGATGTGCTTTACAAGATGAACTGCATGATTTACTGGAAACTGGATGGTGTTGCAAATGAAACCCAAGATTAAGATTCTGTATTTAAAATTAAGTCACATGACTTAAGAATCCAGCTGTTCCCAGTCCTGACCAAAGATGATTTACCTCTTGATTTAAGGCGTGCTGTCAAAGAAGAGGTTTATTTATTTATTCTGTGTTGTATATAGCGCGGACATGACCCAATTAGGGTATCAGAGCGCTTCACAATTCCATAGCCTAGAACTTTTGATGGCAGGTTTGACACAAACCTTTAAGCAACAGTAACAAGCATAAATAATCAGTTTGGGAGATTAAGACATTTGTGCTTACTACAACATACATACATGTCCTAACGATTACTAGATATCTATCTGTGTTAACAAAGTCTGTGATCTAGAAAGTATCCTAACGGCGCCTGGTCTTCTGTTATTTATGGGAGGAATTTGCTCATAAGAAAAGTCTTAGCTTCTTTTTTGAAAACTGATGTGGACAAGATCTTTCTGATGCTCGGGGGAGTGAGTTCCAGTTTATTGGTGCAACGCCAGAGAATGATTTGTCATAAGTTCTCTTCTTACGGAAGATGGCAGGTTTCAGTAAGAGGTCTCCATTGCTCCAAGAGAATCTGCTGCCTCCTGATAATGTGATTTTCTGGGCTAGGTAGAGTGGCGTTTTGTAGTGTATCGCTTTGTGTGTGATACATGCCATCTTTAGTTGGATTCTTGCTTCGTAAGGTAGCCAGATAAGCGCTTTCAGATGTGGGGTGATGTGGTCAAACTTTCTAGAGCCTGTTATGAGTCTTGTGGCCGCATTGAGACAGGCTTTTAGTGAAGTTGTTGAAATCTTGGGTAGTCCTGATAAAGTTGTGCATCCGTACTCAATCCTTGAGATGACCAATGCCTGGACTGCCATTTTGAGGTCTGATGTGGCTATGGATGGTTTCAGTTTTCTAAGATAGCTCAGATGGAGGTGGGCAGTTTTAGCCATCGTGCTAATGTGGGTTTGCATGTTCAGGTTCTTATCTAGCGTGATTCCAAGAGACTTGGTTGAGTCCACTAGCTTTGGAGTACAGTTTAGCGCAGTGATCAACTTGGTCCATTCCATTATCCTCGCTGTGTTGTTCTGGGGTGAAATCAGAAGGAATTCTGTTTTAGGCGGGTTAATCTTGAGATAGATGATTATTAGTTAGCCAATGAACGGTCCTCTTCAATGCCAGGTTCATGATGTTGATCTCTTTCAATGATGTAATCTTGATATATAGCTGTGTGTCATCTGCATACATGTGAAAGGAGATGTTTGCCTGCTGTAAAATTTCTGTTAGTGGTTCTACATAAAGATTGAACAGAGATGGGGATAGTGTTGATCCCTGTGGTACTCCAATAAGATTGGGGGTTGATGCTGATAGTATTTGGTTCACCTTGAATCTTTGCAATCTGCTCTTTAAGAAGGATCCAAACCACTCTAGGACTGTGACCGATAATCCCATCCTTTCCTCCAGCCGGTCTAGAATTTTGACATGGTTTACCGTGTCAAATGCAGATGAGAGGTCGAGCAGTTCTAGGAGGCAAGTTTCATTGTAGTCTAGGGCAAGTAGAGTGTCATCCACTATGTGAAGAATTGCTGTTTCCGTACTGTGATTTGGTCTGAACCCTGATTGGCAGTCGTTCAGAAGTTTGAATTCAGAAATGTGTTGGCTCAGTTGTTGTTGAACGCATTTTTCCAGAACTTTGGCTAGCATGGGAATGTTTGTTATCGGTCGAAAGTTATTAGGGTCTGAGGGGTTCTCTGTAGGTTTTTTTAAGATTGGAATGACTTGCCCTGTTTTTAGGCAGTCTGGTAATGGACCTTGCGATAGCTAAGCATTAATAATCTTGGTCCATGAGGGGATGAATAAGTGGTTGATTGTAGACCAGCATTTTGGGGGGAGTGGATCATTGAAATGGTTGTTTGGTTTTATGGTCAATAGGGTTTTGGCAATATCTTTGTGGTCATAATACTTGAATTCTGACCATAGAGCATTATTTTTGGGCATTGCCTGATCTGGTTGAGACTGAAGCTTAGCTGGAGTGCTCTTTTGAATCGAGGGGTTCTCCGTGGCATTCTTGAGCTCGATCTCCAGGGAGTTAGCTTTGGCTGTAAAGAAGGAAGAAAATTCTTCACAGCTGATTTCCGATTTTGAAGCTTTTTGAGCTGATTTGGCCGTTTTGTTAGATTGATTTTTTAATAGTTCGAAGAGTTTCCTTGGTCTGTTTTTTGCATTATCCAGTTCTCTTCTGAAGAAGTCTTTTTTTGATTTTAGAATACTTTTATTTTAGGCGTTTCTGGCCTGTCTTAGTATTGAATTTATTACATTTGCATAGTTACTAAAAACCATTGCAATACAAAAGCATCAATTAAAACCATAAGATCATGATAAAATATTAAGTACACATTTGTAAAATCCATAAGCAATTAAAACTTTGAGTAAGTTGGATTACTGACAGGTTAAGAGGCACTTTGGTGCTAGTACATATTGCTGCCGGTGTAAACTATGCAATCAGTGCCGAGTCAGACAGTGCAATCAGTCCCGAGAGATGCTTTACGGCGTGTCCAATCTGGTAACCTCGATGAGGGCTTCCCAGCTCTACCTAGGTTGGAACGGCCTCTGTTCTTGAGTTGAATGAAATTGCACTGTAGTCGGTAGAGTTTAAACTGCCTGCAATTTTTGTGCCTAGGCCTACATAGAGTGGTTTCCGGTAGAACTGCTCCGCAACCCAGGTGAGGCTTGATTTTGTGCTGGTGTTTTTTGCTCGGCTAATGCAAGAAATCTTACTAGTCTGCAATTTAGTTGTGGTGTTGCTGGGTCAAAGCATGCCAAAACTGCTTGCCTCCTTGAGCGAATTCCCCTTTGATTGAAGGGGATTTTTAGCAGATGTCTCCTTTCCTGCAGCATCTCCTTGCAGGAGCATAGTAGATGGATGATGTCTCCCTGGCCGTTTTTGCACAGGCTGCAAGAAGTTGGGGATGACACCCACATCCACGGTGGAAGGTTCTGGGTACACGGGATCATGCCAAGGCGATGCTTTAAGAATTTTAGTTTCTGAAATTTTGGATATCCCAAGTTAAAATATTTTTGAGGGGCTAAGATCTTGTAGTTATTCAAAGTCATCCAGGCGTGAGATCTAGCCGAAAAGGCAGCTTTATCCTCCACCAACGACAATTGTTTCAGAGATTTCCAGGCCACCTTCTTAAAGGCTAGGTGACGGATCTGTGTGTTCCAAAGGGCGGAGAGCCCAGTGCTTGCCAGAGCCTTTCTGAAGGTAGTTTCTTGCAGTGGAATTCTCCCTCTGTTGGAGGTCTTGCCATAAGAGCTGGTTTAGAGTATTTGGGGCCGATAATTTGGTCTTATTCCAGCAGAAGATGTATGCACCGTACCTGGCCCATGATTGCTTCATTAGGCCAAACTCCAACCTTAATTGCGCCGGGGAGGTGTAGTTTGGGAGGCTGAACATAATTCTATATGCTTTTACTAATGTTTTGTCCAATAACTTGGCGTCTCAGCCTCTCATTATATCGCTACCATAGGTTATTGTAGGTAGACTTTTAGCCTGTGCTACTTTCAGAAGGGGGCTTAGTGTTGGACCCGTTAATTTTGATGTTAGATTTTTCAAAGTTAATGCTAGCACCAGCCCTTTTCTTTTGATCTCTTCTTGATGTCGTGGGAAGGATCCTTCTTTATCTATGTAGACCCCTAGATACTTGTAAAGCGCCGCTGGTTCTATTTGTGTGCCGCCCATGTGCCAGGACCTCGCTCCTTTCCTCTTATTATTAATTGACATTGTCCCTGTTTTCTTTAGGTTAATTGTCAAGTTGTTTTCTCTGGCGTAGTCCTGCATTTCGTTAAGAAGGTGTTACATGCCGACTGCTGTGTGGCTAAGCAGAATTATGTCATCAGTGTATAGGAGAGTGGACAAAGTTGTGCCCCCCAACCTGGGGGCATGGGAATTGCAGGAGTTGAGTGTCTGTGGTAAATTTGCCATAAATAGGTTGAATAAGGTAGGCGCCAGCACACAGCCCTGTTTCAGGCCTTTGGTTGTTGTTACTCTTCTCGAAAGGTGCGTCTCTGTTCCTAGTTTCACCTGTACCCAGGTGTCTGTATGGAGAAGTGTTAGCATTGTTAGGAGAGCTTTTGGAATGCCCCAACGGGCTAACTTCCCCCACAGGCTTGACCTATCCACATTATCAAAAGCAGCACTAAAGTCAATAAAACAAAAGTGCAGCTGCATTTTCTTTGATATTGCTGCATCAATAAGCAAAGAGATTGTCAGGATGTTAGTTGTTGTGCCTGATTTTTTGCGGAACCCTGTCTGGTTTAGTGGAATTATATTGTTGGCATCAGCCCAGGCTGTGAGTTCCTCCAACAGCATTCCCGCAAAGTATTTGGCCTCGTTGTCAATCAGTGCCACTAGTCGGTAATTGCTAGGCAAGTCCTTGTCACCACTTTTATGAATCGGGATGATCGTGGAGCCTTTCCATGAGTCAGGGATTATGCCCAGTAGTCTCACTTCCGAGAATAGTGGTTGAAATATACTTGCCCACTCTGCCGCTCTCTGTTTGAACAGGGCCGGCGGGATTCCGTTCGGGCCCGGCTCCCCTTCCTTTCTTCCCTTTGTAAGCTGCTGCCTAATTAGAAGCAGCTCTGCAGCGTTTGTCTTTTCCTCCGGCTGTTGATCTAAGTCGGGAGATGTGGGTGGGACTCCCACCTATGTTAGAGTGCCTACAGAGCGGCCATCCAGTAAGGCCCTCTTTTGGAAAATCGATAAGGGACCCGCAGTTTGGCAATTGAAGTGCTCATTTAAGAAACTGGCCCAGGTTTCCTCTAATATGTGGGAAGAGGTCCCTCCATGCTGCGGGTGAATAATTGTGTTTACCATTTTCCAGAAGCAGGCGCTGTCGTTATGATTTATGTTGTGAAGGAGCTTTGCCCAGATGTCATCTTCATAATTTTTGTTGATGCCCCATATCAGCTTCTTTAGTTTTGTTCTCTGTTGTCGCAAAGAAGAGAGGAGACATGTGTTCCCTGGGTCATGTCGCAGGGATCTTATAGAGCCGTTTATGGATCTTTTGAGGCCCTTTATTTGCACCCCTTGTGCTATTGTTAGCCTTTTTTCCTGCTTGGTGGCCAGAGGATGGGTCCTTTTAATTTGCAAAGCATGAAGTTCTATAAAGGTGGCTGTAAAGCGTTCCCAGTTTGATATATGATTCTTTTCAGTCAGTTGTGAGAGTATGAGGTTGATTGCTGATCCTGACAGGGACTTGATGTTTTCTGCCACAAATTTAATTCTCTTGTAGTTTGAGGTGTAGCTGGAGCCCCAGAGTGGAGCTGGCTGGATGCAAGAGGGTGCGGTTGCAGCTGTGGAGATTTCTTGTGGGCGATGATCACTGTCCCCCTTGTCTCCCATTCTGAAGCCGATTATGAAAGGAAACAGCGAGAGACTGGTGAACGTATAATCCAGGATCGAGCAAGCTGATGTGGAATAATGGCTGGCTACGGGGGGGTGTCACCGGCAAATCTTCCATTTAAGGCCCTAAGATTAAACTGTTCTAGGTCCTCTAGGAGGCGTCTGTTTTTTTTTGTTGTTCTTTCCGTAGATAGAGCCACATTGAGCTGGTATGTTGCAGTTTGAAGATTAAAGGCTCGCTTCGTTGCCCTCTGATGTTCTCAAAAGATATTGATTCAAGTCCCCCGACAGAATGAGGTTGGGCGTTTCTGCGCTGCTTATGTAAGTTGTTATTTGGCCGATTAGCTTCGCAGAATCAGTTGCTTTGCGTTTTGGGTGGATGTATGCATTAACAATCACTACTTCGTTTTGTGCCCCTGACAGAGAGAAAGTAAGTTTAACTGCTGTGGCAACCTCTGTGGCAGGGCCGACTGCCGCTGCTGACGATATGGTAGTTGTAGATATATAAGTTGCCAGCCCTCCTGAGGAGTGCCCAGATTTCCCGCCTTTTGTGGCTGGTGTGGCAAAGCATAGGAACCCTTGTAGATGTAATGGTTCTGTAAGCCATGTTTCCTGCTGCAGGATAATGTCGAATGAGTTAAGGTATTGCAGGATTTCTGGGTCTGAAGTTTTTGTAGCTAAGCCATTGACATTCCATGAGCAGAGACAAACCTCTGTTTCTTTTTTTGCACTGGTGCCTGCATCTGATTTCCAGTGTTGTCATTTAGTTTCTAGAGAAAGGGTTATAGTTCTTGTAATCAGCTCTGGATTCCGATGACTGCCTCAGGGAGCTATTTCTGCCTGGGGGAAGGCGTGCTGAGTGCCCAAACTGCGAGGTCTTTGTCGCGGAGAATAGCCCAGTGCCCCTCTGAGCATAGAGATCCGGGGCCTTGGGCAGCTCTTGGTTCCAGACCTTGGACTGGGGATTAGAAGAGGCGCTGGATACCCTGAGTTTCGATGAGGAGTAACATTAATGCCCCAAGCTTTAAAGGTATGGTACTCATCTAATACTCTCTGTGCAGGTGTGGTTGTTTTCCACGTCGCCCTTGTTGTCACAGGCATTACTGGGTTTTCTGGGTGGAGAAACTCTATTGCAAGAAGGTCGGTTGAGTTTAGGTCTGCAAGTTTGGGTGTAGCGCGTAATAGTCTCAAGATGTTCCCCCTGTTCAGGATGTCATGATTCCCTTTTGAGGTGTATTCTGGTTTGAGCAATGTAGAGCTCGAATCAGGTGACATTCTGTTCGGGGCTTGCGCATGATTTGATGGTTCTCTAACGTGCAGCTCAGGGACATATTGGCAATTAGGTTGGGCGTCCTCCATTGATTGAAGTTGCTCCTCCTCTCTGAGGGAGCTGTATTTGATTTCAGTACTTGTCGTTATAATTGATATACCTGGTGCCGTCAATTTCTGCGAAGGCAAGGTGCCCTGTAGCATCTGGTCACAATCCTGCCGTAGGTGCCTTCCATATCTAGGAGGGTCATGATTTTGAGTATTGAGGCTCATACAGGCGCTTGTCCGGTCATTGTTGGCTTGGTGATCAAAGGCGGTCCACCTGATTGCGTCCATTCCAGACTCCTGGTCTCTTGCTGCTGCTAAATCTGGATTTTTATGAGATGCTTCCTGTCCCTCAGGCCGAGTTGGATCAATTGGTGGCTTTTGGGGGCATTGATAAGGGTACTGGGCTTGGATCTGTGTTGTCTTTTTCTCTATAAGAGGTCGTCATTTCCGGTAGGGAATTCCTGTGTCCTATATCGGCTAGTGGCCTCTCTTTATTGAGGAGAGGAGGCAATACTTCTGTATCTAGGTGGATGCTGGTTTGTGCCGGGACTTTATTTTGATTGCCCTCATCTTTTGGGTCGGTGTCTGATTTAGGGCACTGTTGGCTAAAGATAGAATAGATGGATGCTTGATTAGGAGAAAGTAGTTTTGTTTGCGACCCTTCCTTTTCTGCTGACGACGTTGCTTGGCATTTGTCTTTGTGGTAAATGGTTCATCTTGGTCTGTTTTGGAGGATTCTCTGACGGTGCCAAAAGCCCCCTTTCCTTGCTGGGTGACTAAGACCTCACGCTTGATATTCTGATTGATTAGGTTGCCATTCTCTCCGTTTCCGGGATCTGAGATTGGGCCCCCAGAGGGGGAGCGTGAGGAGGTGGATGATGTGTTCCTCAGCTCCTTGAGCACAGTGGTAAGCATTGATGGAAGGGTCGATAGCTTGTCCACAATCTGACTGCATCCGCAGCTGAGGTGCGCCTCTGATTGTGCTCTTCTTAAAAGGCCATTGAGGTCCCCCAGTTTTTCGTCAATGCCAGCTGTGAACACGGCCAGAGTGTTTAATAGAGAGAGCTGAATGTCCATCTTGTCGGACTGGTATTGTAACGCTTCCACCGACAGTTGCATGGTGTTTAGGAGAGCAACCCAGGCGCTTCCATCTTGTACGTTTGAACTCGCCACCCCCTTGGGCTCCCCTTTAAGCTCTTCCCGGGGGGGACTGTTTGTCATCAGGTGGGTTAGGCTGAGGCGTCTTCACAGGGGGTACACTCAATTGGCGGTCTGGCGAGTAAGCTGCTAGCATATCCTCCCATTATAGAGTGCTCAGATAGGAGAGGGACACTCTTCCTTCTTCCTGCTTGGTGTGGTTGGTGTTGGCTGTTAAAGTCGATGCAGTTGATCTGGAAAGGCTTGGTTCCGAAGTTGCAGTGTTAATTTTTGGTTGCTGGCTGCAGGTGCATTTTCCATGGAGTTCTGGTTGAAAATTCTGCCTGCTCCTCTCGACAGCTGGAGGGCTTGGAGAGGCTGTGGGAGATTGGTTATTGTTGTTGCCCTTTTCCTTATGCATATGGCAGCCTGCTTCTGTTAAAGCAGTTGTAACATGCGCTTGCTGAGCAGACCCCGCTGCTGAGGGCAAGGATGAAGCTGGTGCTAAGTTAACTGAGTTAACTGGGGCCTGAACCTCAGGCTGATCAGCTGCTTTCTGGGGCCCTGGTCGTCCGGTTATGGGCTGGGTTGGATTTGCAGAGGTCGGCGACGATGCTGAGGGCTGACTGAAATGGCTCAGGGACGTAGACAATATAGAGTTACCTCTGAAGTGTTCAGCATTGAATTGCTGTGAGAAATGCGTGGATATGATCCTTCGTATGCAGTGTGGCCACCTCGTGGGGCTGGGTGTGGACTAGAGCCATGGTTTGCTGTAAAAATTGTGATGTTTGTGCAGGTTGAAGGGGGGACGGGAGTCCTTTAAGTGCTCCATTACTTGAGTAGAGAGCAGCGCTAATGTCTCTTAAAAAATTTAATTTTGTGTAGATTTTTGGCTGGGTGGGAGAAACCGTGAGGTTTGAAGTGGCTCCCCTTCCTCTTGGTGACGCACTGACCATTGGATCTGCCTCTGTCGGTATTAGGGAGATTTGGGCACTTTGTTGGGCGGTAGTGGAGCATGACTTGCGCTTCTTTCCTTTCCTCCCCGCTGGCCTGGGCGGGGCGGTCTCCCTAGTTCGCCCTGATCTCATTGTGAGGCGGCAAATCTCACTCTGGCTTGCTCTGCTTGTGGCGCGATGACTAGTGGCCTGGTGGACTGGAGGTGGCTCCCTCCGTTGTTGACCTTTTCCTTGTTTTGATTTTCCTTGATTTGATCCCGCTTCGTCGCTGCCAATAGTGCTATCTCTGCCAGCCAGGCCTGAGGCATGCGCTTTGTATCTGGTCTGTTGAGGAACTGAGGATAATTTGAGCCAGAATTCAAAGAAAAAAACCTTGACTGGTGAGAGACTTCAGGCGTGCTCCTAGGAATCTTAACTGGGCTGCCTGTATGACTGCACAGTCCGGGGAGTCTGTGCAGCCAATGCCCGGGGCTCAGCCCAAGCACAGCCCTACAGCGCCCGAGGATCACCCAGAAAGGAATGGGTCCAGGCAGGGGAGCTTAGCACCGCTCCTGCACAGGACGATCTCCGGTACCTTGGGTTCAAACTCCGCGCCTCCCCAGCCGAGGCCGCACTCACCGCACTCACTGCTCCAGAGGCTGGGGCGAACTCGAGGTGAAGGTGGTAGGGGGTGGCCCGTATAGGACTCGGCCCCCGAGGAGCATGTAAGCGGCAGACCGGTGGTACCACAGAGTGGGCCTAGGCCCTGGCAGACAGCCGCAGATGAGAGAGGTCGGGTGCCCGGATGTGGCACGCGCCAGCCGGTACAGGTCGGATGGCTCTCGGCAGCGTATGGCTGAAAATCCAAGGAATTGCGCAACGTGGCCTGTCTTAGTAGTTTTAGATGGGGGGAGGAAGGATGTTGTCTCAATTTCCGTTCTGTTAGTCTGAGAGTCCGTCTTTCTTCGTTGAGGGATCCGTTAAACCAAGGGTTATTATCTTTGTCCGGAATTCTTTTGAGTTTTAAAGGGGCTATGTCATCAATTATTTTCGTCATCGTAGTGTTGTAGTGTTCCATGAGTTCGCAGATGTCTGCCATGTTGTTGGGAGGTTGCAGTTCTTTCTCACATCGTGCTACAAGATTCTCCATATTGAGACCTTTGGTGTCACAGACCCATTGTCGGGGTTTGAATGATTGTGAGGATGTTTTCCTCTTGATGTACGGTACTTGGAAGGTAATAATGTGATGGTCTGACCAGTCACAAGGGATGATTGCGATTGTATCAACTGCTTTTTATTTGGAGATGATCCAATCTAGTGTAGAGCCTTTCGTGTGAGTAGGTAGATTGCATGCTTGAGCCAAGGATTGATCTTCAAGGAAGACTCTGAGCAAATTGACCTGACTATCATTGTGGTCTTCCCAGTGAAGATTGAATTCCCCTAAGAAAATATCGTTGGAGTGAGGAGTAGAGTTTGCTGTGATGATTTCTATCAGCTGGTCTATGAATATGGTGTTTTTGCCTGGGGGATGGTAAAACGTGTATAGTTTGCAAAGTTGGTTATCTGTGGATCTTAGGGACAAACCGAGGTATTCACAGGATTCAAGGGGGTCCGAGTGTACTTTCGTGATAGCGATCTCTGCTCTATATATACAGGCGATGCCTCCCCCCGTTTTGTTTATCCTGTCAAGTCTCACAATGTTGTAGTTCAGTGGAACCAATAGATCAAGGCAAGGGGAAGATGATTTCGATAGCCATGATTCTGTTAGGATAGTTACGTCGATTTCCTGGTTTAAGATGAGGTCGGCTAAGTCTGCTGCATGTTTCTTTGCTGAGCGGCAGTTAAGTAGTAGGCATGAGATAGGTTTCAGTGGGATGTCCTGTAATGAGTCTTGCTTTTCGGGGACTAAAGTCAATTTTTTCAGGTTATTGAGGTTTGGTTTTCTGTGGTTTACCTGTGAAGTTCTATTTGCGTTGATTGGGACTGATTGAATTTTTTGTTCGTCTACCTTAGGGGGAAGATTGGGTGATGACTCATAGGATAGCAATAGGATTTGTATCTCAGTATCTGTGAGGTATTTAAGTTGATTGTGAGGTCGGTATAGTCTGTTTGTCAAGGACATTGGTGTAGTATTTAGCTTGCTGTGTGGTGCGTATATTGATTTCTAAAAAAGCTCTATTTTTGAATGATATTGTTCTGAGAGGTGTAAAATGTTCTTCATATCTCTGATAGTGAGTTGCAAGGCCCTGTATGTCTTGTTCGATTGGGAGCTGAGAGTATCTAGCTCCAGTCATGAGGGAGGAGAGATGAGCGGTTGTTGGGGTGAGCCTGCATGTTTGTGTAATGAAGTGCTGGATAAGTCTAACTTCAGGTGATTGTGGCTACTTTCTGACCTTACTGTAGATAGTTTCCTATTTGTGAGGGATATCTTCAGATTCATATTATCGAAAGTATGTTTGCATCTCCGGTTGTCCTAAGTAGTGGCTGCTGACTCTGCCCGACCGTATTTTTGTAGATTAAGGTAAGGCCTGGTGTTGGGGCTAGGAGCCAGGAGCCTATTGGAGATGGGGCTAGGAGCCAGGAGGCTATTGGAGATGGGGAGCAATGTTGCTTTAGTGTGTTGCGGGCTGATGTTCCTGGCTTCGGGGATTCTAGACTTGTGTTTCGGCTGCTGGAGCTCATGAACGCTGCCAGATTCTATTTTAGCAGGTTGACTCATGTGTGGGGTAACGGCTTGTGAGTTATTGTTTTGCTGGAGTTTTGAGACACTCCTGGGTAGGGTAACAGCTTGTGCGATATAGTATTGATGGGTTTTTGAGGGAGGGCTGTTAAGAACGCACTCTTTTAAAGAGGTGAAGTAGTCGTCAAATAGTTATAGATCTTTGTTGGCTGCTTGTGTAAGTATCATGCCGTTTTTATAGCATGTTATATTTAGTGTAGCTCTTAGATTCAGAGAGGGCGTTATCAGAATCCTTGTGCCGTATGGAATGTTTTTTTGTTCCTGTACGTTTAGCAATTTAGTCAGGGTATTGTGCCATTTTGCCATTTTATTGGTGAAAAATATTAGGTTGTTAATAATGGTGCCTTTTTTATGTTAAAGGAGGGGTCTGAGATTAAAGTTTCTAAGCTTTTTCTAAGTAGGTTGTGTTTAAAGGTTTTGGTTGCATTTTTAGACAGATTTGAGGGGTATACTATAGTATAGGAGTTACTTCCTGCCGGTTTCAGAATTGATTGGAAGACACTCCAACATGGCCGCCTCATTGCTAGGAGCAAACAGTGCAGTCCTATTTCTTCCTTCTTAGTTTCACTCTCCCTAATGGTATAAGTCCTTTTTCTGTTTCTGTTATTGGAGCTTGTATTTGCATATAGTGCAGTCTTATTTCTACCTTCTTAGTATCACTCTCCCTGATGGTAAAAGTCCTCTTTCTGTTTCTGTTATTGGAGGGGGGGGGGGTGGGCCTGTTCATTTCACGGCCATTTTGTTGCTTGAATGGAAAGTGGGAAGGAAACATGTCTGGGGTAATAAACCCAGTTTCTTAGTGGATCCTGACAAAGTCCCCTTATACTTTTTTCTCCAATTAACATTTTTTATTTTCCTCATATTCAATGCGCGGGAGCCTACAATGCTCCTGAGAGGCTCCCTGCTATCACCGTAAGCGACTGCACCACTCCGGTGCAGTGCCAAAAAGGTTGGGGCTGTTGTTGCAATATCCTCGCCGCTGCTCCGGTGTGAATTACAGGCGGGGCTGTTGCTGCGCCCTCGTCCGTCTCACATCCTATGATGTCCACGAGCTCAGCGTGACCGCACCGTCCCGTGCAGATCAGTATACGGGGTCGATGTGGAGTATCCTCACCGCCCGCCCTTATCTCTAGGTCATCATGCTGTTAGAATAGAAATATTCGTGTTTGTGCATTGCCTATGTAAAGTTAGCATTCGTTGCACCATTTTCTGTTCAGGCGCCATTTTGAATCATGATCAAAACTAATCCTTTGCTATTTCTGAGAAAAGGCCTCTGTTATGTTTCGTTTCTGCAATGTTAGGTTTTGCTTCACTAATGAATAGACTGTTCATATTAGCACATACTTTTCTCTCTAGCTAGAGGCCCTCTCCCACTTGTCTGGTGACGGGCCCGACTGGAAAAACCTTGGACTTTGCAACTTTGTGTAAGATATTAGTGCTGAGACCGTTTGTTTCTTGTTTCCATTGCTTAGCAGCACCTGCCTGGAAATTTCTACTACGGGCATGTTTTAGCCCAGTTACGAAACGTACATAATGTATCTTTATGCTTGTCAATTTCAGTCCCTCTGCAGCACTCCTAGCGACTGGGCAGACTGGGCTCCGCTCTGAGTGTATATGAATAAACAGTTATTGATTTGTATTCTCTACTGTCTGCCCGACTCTTCATTTGGTATGGAAGGCTGAAAGGTGGTCATTAGTGACCTTGGTGACCCTAATCGGGCCACTTCCTTCAGTTGGCGTCCGAACAGGGACTCCTTCGGGTTATTGATCCGTCCCCTTTCCGCAGACGGAGGGGAGGCCGAGGACATTGTCGGGTCGGACTGACGGCTCAGGGATCCCTGCACGAAGAGTATTATTTGCTCGCAGCTGCCCCTTCTGTCCTGCCAGACAGTGCCTCGCCCAATGGTCATCATGACTGGAGTGCTGAACGGTGAACCATTGGATCTGACCGTTTGGTCTGAAGAGTCGGCAGTGGAGAATTGGTCCATTTGTGCAACTCATATCAGGTGAGTTTGTTTTGGTTCTTTGTGGATATGGTACCATTGTGGTTTGAGTTTGGTGCGGTCTGCGGACCATTTTTGATAAAACTATTTGCAACTACTTTGCTAGGTAAAAGTAACGAACTTGTTTTCCTTTTAAAATGCCTAGTCTTAGTAAAATCTGTCTTCGTGTTGTCGTTGTTGTTCTGCAGATGCTCGATTGGAAGAAGCTCAGCCGGCGCCTCCTGAAGTCAGCCCTAATTTTGATATGTATGTGAATCATGGTCTTGGCCCTATTATGTTTAGTACATTATGGAACAAATATACGAGGGACAATGCCGAGTTGTAGTGGCCGTTGACGGGTGATGAACAAAAAATTGGGTTTTTACAGGAGCAATTATTTAAGAAAACAAGTAGACAGTCTATGTTTGATTCTCTCAGAACTTGACAGAAGGAGGCTAGACAGAGATGGTTAAAGATGGAGAGAGATGCATGGAAGGGCAAAATGCAAACATTGACACAGAAAGCTGTGGCATATGATAGAGAAAAACAAGAGTCTGGAATTGAATGTGAAGACAGGAGATTTCGGTTGCATATAGATAAATCTTATTTGACCAAAGAAGAGGACGATACTTTTGTAGACGAGTTTTTAGACACTCGACCCCCCGCCCCCTTAAGCCCACAGAGGATATATCCCGCCATTTCCTTACAGTCACAGCAGCCTGTTACATCTGTTCCAGCTGTTCCTGTATCCACGGCTGTTGTTTTGACGGCTGTGGCTACAGCACCTCCCGCTCCTTCTTTACCCTCGCCGTCTTTGGCAACTGTGACCCTCAGCACATCTACTGAGTGCTGAAACTTTTCCATCGTCCATCATCTCCTTGTGTTTGCTTTGTTCGCCCTAAGTTGGCAGGGTATGCCCAGACGTGGGTCCCTTGCTCACTTTGCCACTGGATCAAGCTAGCCTGGCTGATGAGGGCTGTTAGCCCGAAACCGGTCCCAGGATGCTTGTTTCCGGTCCAGGGAAGACATGGCTTGGCAGTTCGGTCTGGACTGTTCCTAAGAGGCACAGGGTCAAGACTGATTTGCATATAGCTGTGTCCGAACTGGGGTGGCGAAGTGAGCTAAAGAACGATGATGGATTCAAGCCAGATCTGTGACTGGGAGTGAGTCTCTGAAAAGTTTCAGCGCTCCGTCCATCATCTCCTTGTGTTTGCTATGTTCTATAGCTAGGACAGCCAAGGACAGGGAGAGGGACCAGTTCAAATACCTGTAGATCAGCGTGGTCCTTATGTCACAGCAGATTTGCAAGGCTCGACTAAGGAATTTTTGGTGGACAGAGGTGTAACGAAAAGTTCTGTTTCTCGAGATATGGTCCCTGGGGCAGCCCTGTCTGGCCATAATAATGTTTTGGTAGGTTTTTCAGGTGTACCGGTAGTAAGCCCCATTTCCCGCCCCCTTGCATTGACTGTTGGTCCTTTTACTGTGGAATCTCCATTTTTGTTGGCATCCAACTGTGGTGAGAATGTGATGGGTTTGGATCTGTTGAAGAAGTTGTATGCTACAATCTATTGATCTCCTGCGGGTGTCTATATCACGATGGGTCCGGATGCGAGTACTAAACAATGTTTGTCTCAGGATGCACCCCTTCCGGCTGAATTTGCTGATATCCCACCCACTCTATGGGCCACAGGTGACACAGACGTAGGACTGTTGCATATACCACCAGTTTCTATACAAGTCCAAGAGAATGTTGTTTTGCCTCGTATTCCTCAGTATAAGATACCGCAGGCAAGAGAACGGGCTCTTCTTCAGATTATTCAGGATTTGCTACAAAAGGGAGTAGTTGAGGAAACGTCTGTCAATATTTGTAATAGTCCTATTCTTCCAATACTTAAAAGCGCGCCCTCAGGTTCCTCTGAGGACGCTGATGATGTTTATCGCTTTGTGAGTGATCTGCACGAAGTTAACAAAATAGTGGTTCCACAGTTCCCTGTGGTTCCTGATATTACTGCGCTTTTGACGATGATTCCTTCTACTGCTAAATTTTTCTCTGTTATTGACTTGAAAAATGCTTTCTTTAGTATTCCTATCCATCCAGACAGTAGATATTTGTTTAAGTTCACATTGGCTGGTAGGAGCTTTAGATTCTGTCGCGCTTCTCAGAGCTATACAGAGAAACCTAGTATCTACAGTCAAGCATTAAAAGGTCAGTTGGATTCCTTGTCACTTCCCTCAGGTAATGTATTGGTGCAGTATGTTGATGATCTCCTCATAGCTTCTGATACGAAACACGTTTGTAGGGATAGTACTGTTAAATTATTGTTGCATTTAGCCCATCATGGACATAAGGTTTCCCTTTCTAAATTTCAGTATTGTCGACAGGAGGTCACCTACTTAGGTCACCTACTGTCGAAGGAGGGTAGGAGGTTGACCCTTGAGCGCATCAGTACCATTGTTAAAATGCCCATTCCGCAAACTCAAAAAAGATGTGCGCGCTTTTATAGGTATTACTTCCTACTATCGCCAGTGGATACCTAACTACTCATTACTAATCAAACCTTTGCTTGCATTAACAACGAAAGAAGTGCATGAGGCTTTGACTTGGCCGCCCGACTGTCAGCAGTCTTTTGAGCAATTGAAAACTGCACTTTGTTCGGCTCCAGTGCTTGGTCCACCTAAATATGGCAAGCCGTTTGTGATTTATGTCCACGAAATGGCATGTTGCGCGCTTTCTGTCCTAACACAAAAATTTTGGGATAAGCAACGGCCATGTGCCTTACTCTCTGCTGTGCTTGATCCCGTCGCGAGGGCCCTCCTGAGTTGTCTAAGAGCGATCGCGGCTGTGGCCACTTCAATTAGACAATCGGCTGGACTCGTGCTTGATACTGACCTCACAGTTATGGTACCCCATGCTGTGGATACACTTCTGAATAAGACAAAGACACAGCACCTCACCAGTGCACGTCTTACCGGCTATGTATTGACATTGTTTGCTAAACACATTACAATTAAAAAGATGTGCTACTCTGAATCCAGCCACGTTACTACCCCTCCCTTCTGAGAATGATGCAGTTGACAAACATGATTCTATCTTCCGGACGGAAGAAAAGACGAAAGGACGGGTCGACCTGACTGATATTCCCTTATCTGACCCCTAAGGAGAACTATATTACGATGGCTCTTGTTTTAAGTTACCAGATGGCACTAAGACTGCAGCTTACGGTATCACTAAGTTGCGCACGGTGGTTGAGACATCACGGGCCCAATATCAGTTGGCTCAAGCTGCTGAGCTCGCTGCTCTTATTGGAGCTTGTGAATTGAGCGAGCGACTGGTTGTCAATATCTATACTGACAGCCAGTATGCCTTCGGGGTCGCGCATAACTTTGGGCGACTCTGGGCTGAGAGAGGGTTCCTTACATCTCATGGCACCAAGATTCAGCATGGATACCTGATATTGAGGCTTTTGTCCACTTTAACACTCACGAAGAAGTTGGCCATAATCAAGTGTAGTGCCCACAGGAAGGTTACTGATGACGTGGGTAGAGGAAATGATTTTGCAGATCAGACAGCTAAGGAAACTGCCCGATCAAAGATGAAACGCATGTTTGTAGCAGGTCCAGCTAGGTGGGTTCCTGAAGTTGTCATGTTTGAAAATACCCTTGAGAGTGTAAAGGAGATACAAAGTGAAGTCACCATGGAAGAATTAGCGGAATGGCAGGAAAGTACAGCACAGTTAAATAAGGAAGGCTGTTGGATTGATAAATCAGGGAAACAGAGATAGATGTTACCAGATGCATATGATCTTCCTGTGGTTACTATGGCGCATGGCCCAGCTCATATTAGTGCAAAAGGCATTTGTAAATTGTTAGACCCTGTATGGCAGAATGACAATATCTCTAAGACAGCTGTACATTTGGTGAAATATTGTATGGTCTGCATGATGCATAATCTAGGGAAGGGTACCCCCACACCACCTGGTAATTTTGCACCACCCACTTTTCCTTTTGAAGTCCTTCAAATGGACTACATCGAATTAGAGAGATGCAATAATCTTAAGTATGTTTTGGTGGTTGTATGTGCATTCAGTAAATGGGTTGAGGCTTATCCCACTAAAGATAATACAGCCATTACGACTGCAAAGGTACTCCTGAAGGAGTTCTTTCCTCGTTTCGGCTGGCCCGAGTTATCTGGAGTGACAACAGAAGTCATTTTAATGCAAAAGTTATTCAATTGATTTGTGAGGGTCTTCATGTGAAGCATAAATTCCATGCTGCTAATCATCCACAGTCAGCGGGTTTGGTTGAGAAGTACAATGGTACTCTCAAATTGAAATCCAGAGCATGACTGCATCAGTGTTACAGAATTATGTACCAAACCAAGACCAGATATTAAAGACATTCCTCTTGAAATGACTCATCTGACTTTTTGTGTTGATGGAGCCGTTATAAGAGATCATCATGGAGCCCTAAAGGCTGCTCGTGTAGTATGTTCCATTTCTGAAGTCCTTCAAGCATCACATCTGCCGGATGTAACAAGTGGCAGAGTTGGTTGTTTTGAAACAAGCTTGTTGCTTGTCAGAAAATTTGAATGTGACAATTTATACAAACGTCTCTTTCAACAAGAAACGAACGAGGAGTAAGAGAGCTTGTCCCTCTCCCTTAATCAATATTAAACAACAAAAAGAACGGGCTCAAGAAAGATTTTCTGCATCTAGGTTTTTAAAAGAACCCTCACCCACCAACCTAGTTGGTGGCATCCTTTATCACTGGGTTCCCACCTAGGATGCTGAGTGCATCCTAGGTGTGCTTCGACGCCTGATTACAGCGTAGCTGGTTTTTGTTAGTGACAACTAGTGAAAATGGTGAGTTAAAATTATCTACAAGATCCCCTCCTTACAAGGAGTGTTTTAATATTGGGGTCCTGTGGAAGGATTAAAAAAGAAGAAAACTGGATATCTGGGAGAAATAATTGACCTCCTGAATCCTAAAAAATTGGTCTACATGTTTCAGCCGAAAGAGAAAATTATTTGGAGGCTTTCCTCAGGACGGTAAGTGAAGAACCCAAAAGAATTTTTTAGGCTTAGAAATATTGTGAACGCACACACGCTAAGGTGTGCTGAGTAATAGAGAAATTCTCTCTTTTTTATTATCTCGGGTGGACACGTAACTTACAGTTTACACCTGACTCATTCTACCTGTAAGAGAAAAGTGCAACAATCGATAAACATAATAACACAATTGATTTTTGATGCAGTATGTGCTCTAGGATATCTGTAGCACGTCTCTTATACCCTAGGTGATGGCATGCCAAATAAACATTCCTGTTTGCATGCAAATTGTTTTTTTTCTCAATTTGTATGTTCAAATATAATTTTCTAGAAAAAATGTATGTGATGTATTTTACATCATACAGGTGATTCGCCTCTGGAATATGCCTGGGATGACGTGTATAACGGGTCAACAATTCTACCCAATTACTACGGGCTTAACCCTTCCAATATTCCAGTAATTATGCCTCTGAGTTAGTCACTCTGAGAACCATTAAGTTAATCACATAGGGGCATATCAACAAGAGTCAGTGTTAATTACCGCTGACCGTGCTTAGCGCGGTTTTTGTTAACGCCGGCTATCGCTGGAATTTATCGCCATGCTTGCGCTGTATTAACAACGCATAGCGCAATGGCGATATAAATTCCAGCGATATGGAAATCGCCGTTTAGTAGGGAACATCGCTGGTTTTTCAGCGATGTTCCCTACAAAACGGCGATATGCTTGATGATACGACCCTGTGGTCATGACACAATAATCCACCTCCCATGTTACACATACATTAGTCAGGATTTTAGCAGACGTTAGTTTTCGGCGAAAACCGTGGTTTTCGCCAAAAACTAACGTCTGCTAAAATGCGTGGGCCGCCTTGTAAATATCGCGATGTGCACTTAGCGATATTTCACAAGTCCCCCTGTGTGAGGTACGCCCAGTGACGCCCACTTTGCATCTCATTAGAGATGCAGAGCGAGGCGTCGGGGAAAAGGCTGCTAACATGCGCTAATGCATGTTAGCATCCCCTTGTAGATAGGGCGATAATATTATCTCCGCTTTTTTGGCTTTTAAAGCCAAAAAAGTGGAGATAAGGCCCTTGTTAATATGCCCCCCTGTTTTTTGTCACAGTGACCCTCACTCTGGCAAAGAATTGTGAAAATATTGGAGATCATGTGAGCACCTAGCCGAATCCGGCATGATATGTAGAGTATAGTAAAACAATCACAAAAGGTATATGCCTTACTCATGTCGTTCTAAAAGTGGGCGACATGGATCCCGGTTTGGGGTAGTGCCTGTAGGCACACTCTGAGAAAAAATATATATACAGGAGAGTAATGGTTTTGTGATCCGTTATTTGAGAAAACGTTCAGTAATCCTCAATTTATACAGACGGCCAATATGGTTTTGAAGTGGTTCATGAATTTGGACAACTGTGGACTCAAAGAGGATTTATGACATCTTCTGGAGCTCCCATTAGGAACAGTCTCTATATACTTGGGGCTTTTTATGAGAGGGTTATGTCACGTTTGCACCACGCAACGTGGTACATGCCTGACGCAATCCTCTAAGTCAGATTTTGAAGGCACGCAAAGCCACTTTGTGAGGCTTTGAGTGACTTCAAAAATCTGGAGTAATTCAACGCACTGCAAACCGCTGAATTGCATTTTTCTGCCCTTGGAAGGTGTTGCGTGGGTGTTCCCACGCAGCTTCATCGATTTTGAAGCATCCCCAGATTTATAAGAACATGTAAACCTGGGGATGAGCCAAAATTGTACACCTTTCCAGGGGAGGTGTAACAAGGAGAAATATCTCTATTTCTCCTCGTTTCTTCCTCTCTCTATGCATTCTGTGGCATACATAGAAAGTGGAATATGCCTTCCAGCACAGGCACCGTTGCACCATGTTGCAAGGGTGCCTGTGTTGGCACTAGACTGCCAAAAGGGCACCTGCACAAGGGAAAGGACAGGAATGTGCCGTATTGCCATAAATACGGCACATTCCCGCCCTTTCCTGTCACGCAGTGCAGCGCAGCAAGGTGACTTGCTGCGCTGCGTGACTACCTCATAAATGAGGCCCTTGATTTATTGAAAACAATACAACAAACAAAAGAGATTCCAGATTCGCAGAACCTGGCCGTTTGCGAATGCAAAAAGACATTTTTAAATGTACAAAGGCCCAGTTGTGATTTGGTAACCTGTTATAGAATCGCAATGTGGGTTTGCGATTCGGTATTAGGAAGGGGCATGTTTAGGGCGTCCCTCCCTAAAAACGAATTGCAGTGGCATGTATGAATGTTTTACTACCGAAATGTGGTTGCAAGACATTCACAATTTACCTCCAACTTCAAGTTTGTGATAACCCATTCACAAATGGGAAGGGGCCCACAAGGGACCCCTTCCCCTTTGTGAATGTTTGTAAAATCATTTTTTGAGAGCAGCCAGTAATCCCTCGGACCACTGCCTACCCTTAAAAATGAAAAAAGAAACTATTAATTTTTCTTTTTGAAACGCATCCTATTTTCTTTTAAGGAAAACGGGCTGCATTTAAAAAAAATTGCTATACTGAATAGCAATCACATAAATGATGGTCTGCTGACCCCTGCCGGCCACGGTACCTGTGATTTTTGCGATTCACAATGGGTTGCAAAACGAGAACTACCTCATTAATATTATTGTACATGGGTGTTCGCGATTAACAAATAGCAAATTGCGAAAATTTGCTATTTGGAATCGCAAATGATTATCTACATACATCTTGCCCATGGTCACTCTTGGGAATAAATATGCTTATCAAGTAGGCAGATATTGTCCACTTGAGAATGGAACAGTGATTAAAAAAAGAGAACAAGATAATACAAGAGTAAATTCCATAGTAAACACAGAAGATGTGAGTTGTTTCTGGTTAAGTGGGGTTCAGACTTCTTTAAATGAATTAAGAGATCTCCAAGAGGAGGCTCCAGAAGATGAGAAAAGATTATGGAAAATATTGGGTTGTAAGAAAAATGAACCGGATCTATACATTACTCCTGAATATAAATATATATTGCCTGACACAATGTTACATGGAATGTACAGAGATTTGCACAATCAGTCACATTCAGGGAGAGATTCCATGGTGGGGACATTTACTAAGTGTTGGGTAAACACAAAATTTAGAAATATCGCAGAGGATTTGTGAAGTCTTTGTCTGACCTGTCAGAAAAATAATGAATGTAAAGGAATTAGTGCAATTATGAGTCATATTGGCAAATCAGAAGGCCTATTGTCAAGACTTCAGGCAGCTCTTGTTGAAATGCAAGTTTACAATGGCCTTAAATACATTCTTGTGATTGTTTGCCTGCTCTCTAAAAAAGGTCGAGGAGTATTCCAAACCCGGAGATCAGACAGTCTGACAGTTGCCAAACTCTTGTTAAGGGAATTGATTCTGTGATCTGGCCTGCTGACCTCTAACCAGGCAGATCGTGGCTCACATTTTAAAAGTGAGATTTTACAATTGATTTGCCCAGAACTCCAAATAGAACTGTTGAGAAAATGCATGGAACCATAAAAAACAAACTGTACAAAGTATGTACTTCCACTTGTTTGAAAGGGCCAAATGCTCTCTCTCTTGCATTGATGAGTATCAGAAGTACTCCTAACAAAAAGACTGGTCTCTCACCCCATAAAATAATAATTGGCAGAACAATGAGTTTGGCTTATCCTCCTTCAGTAGCACTTGTTTCAATTACTGATGCCATTGTTCTAGATTACTGCCGAGGTCTAGCTGATATGGTAAAATCTGTTTCTTTACCAGGTGAAATTGGCAACAGAACCAGCAAAGGAAATTCAATGTCATTCATTAAAGCCAGGCGATTGGATGGTTGTCAGAAGACATATTCAGAAAAATTGCCTTGAGGAAAGGTAGTGTGGCCCTTATCAACTTATACTAGTGATTAACACTGCTGTGAAGATTGTTGAAATTCCGCAGTGGATTCATGCTTTTCACATGAAAACAGTGAACAAAGTGGATGAAGAAGTGGTGAAAATAACAATTGGTTCATAGAATCAAGCTCAAATGTGCAGTGTGGATCCAGAGGGAAACATTTGAAAGTGAAATTGGTAACGAAAATGAAATAGAAGCTCTTGTTGATGAAAATGAAGATCTTGGTGATGGTATCAGTAGTAGTGTCCAGTTTCAAAGCGAGGGTCAGAGTGAAGAGCTGCTACGGTGTCAAAGTCAAAGGCATGAATGGCAGCAAGACGAAGTGGTCTCTGATCCAAACAGTGAAAGGCTCCAGTTGAAAAATTATGCCACAACACCCCCAGAGTAAGAAAACAGTTCATAGCGATCATCCTACTTATGCTGATCAGAGTTCAAGTCCACCAGTAATTTGAGAAGCTACAACAGTAGTTACAAGTGAAGATACAAAGGCTAAAGCGACCAAGTCACTGAAAAGAACCTGTAAAAGAAAGTACTAGCAGAATGAAAGACTACATACAGTCAATAAAGGAAGATTCTGAAGTAATTGAAGTTGACTCAGAGAATAGTGAAAGTGAATCACCAACTGCTAAAAGACCAGCAAGAAAAATAATGCCATAGAGAAAGTATGCTTTACTTGAATGGGTGTATCTAGCATCGGTATCTGAGGAAGAAGAAGAGTCATAACCAGAAACACAAAGTCCAATACAATGTTGCCAATACACCTTTCAAAGTGAACCAGAAGAAGAACCATCTTAAATTCCTAAAAGACTGTCAAAGACCAAACCAAATTGTGAAAATTTTCAAAAAAGAATCTAGAAAACGAAGAAAAATATTTTCTGAACATGAACTGAAAAAAAGAAACTTTTGAAGTTTATTTTGATCATTTTTATTATTGTTTCAAAGGAACAAGAAGAAATGTTGATTATTATATTAAAGAATTTTTTGTTAATTTTTAGAGCTCCACCAAAAATGTTTGCTTTTTTCCTGGTCTCAATAGAAAATGGCATATATACTATACTATGAGGATTTATAAAGCGCATGGTGACCCGTAGGCCTCCCATTGCTAAGCAAAGTGACAATACTTCAAGAAGACGCAGTAGAGGGTTAGTTGTCAAATAGCCACGTTTTAAATAGTTTACGAAACATGCATTCATTGCCAGTAGACCTCATGCCACCGTGAGAGAATTCCAGAGAGTGGGCAGAAAGAAGGTAAAGGACCTTCTCCAGCTTCTAGTTTTTCTAATGTGAGGAACTGCTGCCCTATGTTCATTGGAAGAAGGAAGGGCCCTCGTCGGGTGTAGCGGATTATAACCTGATGAGCAATAGGAGGTCCCTGGCTTCTCAAAACTTTAAAAGCGATACTAACAGCCTTGAATTTGATTCTGTGGGAGACTGGTAACCAATGAAGGTCCCTTTTCTCACAGATGTGTGTCTCGGTATTTGCAACAAGATACGTGCCGCAGAATTCTACACTACTTGTTGATTGCTTATTACGGCTTTGGGAGCGCCTATAAAAAGAGATTTGTTGTAGGCTAGGCGTGAAAGAATTTGCAGCTGGACCACTATTCTTCTAGATATCATGGGAAGCTTAGGGAGAATTATCCAAAGCATTCGGAGAATTCCCATGCAACCAGTCGAGAGTTTGGTAGCCTGAGTCTCCACCGTACGGGTTATACCTAGCCAGGCGCCCAAACTTTTTATAGTTGTTTTGGGGGTGTGAGAACAACCTAAACAGTCTGGCCAGCCCAGAGAACGTTGGGGTGAAAGGAGGTTCCCCATAATCATCAATTCAGTTTTAGTACCATTCAGCTTCAGACAAGATTTGTCCATCCAGCTGGCCACTGCTTCCATGCAAGGTCCTAGGGTAGATGAGGATGAATCGTGATCAGGTATGAGCAAAAGAACCAGTTTGGTATCATCTGCATATGATACTATCGAAATCCTAAATGGTTTAACAATCTCCGCAAGTGGCTGCATATACAAATTAAAGAGTGTTGGGCTCAGAGAGGAACCCTGTAGGACACCACAGTGGAGAGGAAGGATGTCTGAGGTGAAGGACTTCTCACAGACCTGAAAAGATCTATCAGAGAGAAAGGACTTTAACCATTCCAGGGAAGTCCCTGAAATTCCACCCATATAAATCCTTTCTAAAAGCATAACATAATGCACGGTGTCAGAGGCAGCGCTAAAGTTGAGAAGAATAATAGCTGCAATGTCACCACAATCAAGCCTCATTTTAGCATCCTCCACCACCACTAAAAGGGGGGGCTCGGTACTATGTTTGGGCCGAAAGCCTGCTTGAATAGCGTGAAGTCTATTGTTAGATTCAATCAGTGGCATAGCTAGACCTTTTGCTGCCTGTGGCGGAGTTTGGTTTCTTTAAAATGGCTTTAACCATTGCATGCTTCCACTCTACCGGGACTCTTTTCATTCCTATAGACAGATTAGCCATCTCCAGAAAAATCTGAAAAATGACTTCCACGGCTAAATAGAGGATCCTGCGGGGTGCAGGATCATGAGGGGTGCCAGATTTGACTTGGCTAAAAATATTCACAAAACTGTCATAAGACAGGGGTGGGATTTCCGAGAAAAGCTGAGATCTACCTTCCATACTATCGAGCTGATCAATAGGGTCCCAGGTTCCTTTGCCATCTAGAAAAGATCTATAAATATCAATTATTCTCTTATGAAAGAAAGTGGCAAGGTTGTTACATCTGATATTGGAGGAATCAGGATCCGGGCTGTTAGGTCTCAGCACTAATAAAGCTTTGGTTACTTTGTACATCTCTCTAGAGAAATTTGCAGCCCCATTGATTTTTAATTCATAGTAAGAAGCCTGGGCAAGCTTTATCTCAGCATGGTAAGACCTAACTGATTCACGGTATTTAGCTTTTGAAAATTCACTGTAGTCCTATCTCCAGGTCCTTTCTGCAGTTTTACACTTTTTCCAATACTCGCAGAAGCAGAGTATACCAAGGAGCAGACATATTTCTTTTTAGAAGCTTGGGTTTTCAGGGGAATGGTTTGGTTTAAAAAGTACCCACAACCATTCTGAAATTGTACTGTAGGCCTCTTGTGGATCAGGCCTACCTGAGGTGTACTTTCCCTCAAAGCATACTTTCATTCAGCAGGATTAAGCTTGGTCCGGTTACGGTCAATCTGGACTGAGGTTTTTATGGCTGAGCTTGAGCTAGGAATCTCTAAATACATAGGAATTAAGTAGAGGTCAGACCAAATGATGGGAAGGGGATCTAGAACCTGTAAATAAGGGTGTTTGGAAAAGATGAGATCCAAGAAATGCCCTTTTTTATAAGTTGAGCATTGTACTCTTTGAGTAAATTGGATGGCTGCAAGACTTTACAGAAATCCGGTGACTTGTGGGTCACTAGGCTCATCAAAATGGAGGTTAAAATCTCCCAGGGCCATCAGGTGTGCCTTCTTAACACCTAAATTGGCAGGGGCCTCTGGAAAATCCTGGCAGAAGGAACCTGCGGGGCTTGGAGTACGATAGATGAGCACTCCTGAATATGTAAAAGTGGAGGGGAAAGCTATTGCGAAAGCCAAGCTTTCGCAGTTGGGGATAGGGGAGGGTGCCATCCGACAAGAAAGGATCGCCAATTCTCCACCCTCCCTACCCTCTCTATCTTTCTGAATAATAAAATAGTCAGAAGGCAAAGCCAATGCTATATCTGGTCCACACTCCCCGTGGATCCAGGTTTCAGTTAGAAAAACCACATCAGGTTTTTCCTCTTCCAATAGTGAGAAGATTTCCAATTTATGTTGGGGAAAGGATCTGCAGTTTATAAGAAACATTTTCAATCTGTATTTGAGAGGACAGGTACTATTGGGTAAAGGAGTGACTGACAGGGTGAGCGCACATCACTTACATACTAAGTTTCCTTCATTAAGGTCAACTGAATGCAGACATTTATCATTAGGGTCTTCCCTTAGGGCAAATCGTTAACGGGTGACATGGATAATCCGACCTAGGGAGCCAGATGGAGAGTTCCTGGCCCCTGGTCCCGTTCGGGCGCAGACTGGCGCAGATATGCTTACCTTTAGTGTGCCAGCAGCGCGCTCGTACCCAGGCTTCATAATATAGTCCATGTCAACTCGAGCAACTAGAGCGCTAACAAAGATGGCGTCTCTCAGTATGCTTGTAGTCCTCCCCATCTCCACTAATTAAAGTGCCTAGTACCAACAAAAGCGCTTTAACAGGCGCAGAAACACAGTGCATATCGTGGAAGATCACAGAAAAGTAAAAATAGATAACAACAGATATTTAAAAGTACATTTGTCGAAAACACCCCACTCCCACTAAAAGAGCTCTAACATGCGCTGCCACAGTGCAAATGAAGCTGACTCGTACCAATACACGCAGCTAAAAGACAACGTTTAAAAGATATTTTTTTTTAAAACATTGGAGAAACAAAGGCAGAATGAAATTACTCGCCGCACGCTAACCCAGCAGCAGTAACAATCGTATGTCACCGCCACCTCCACCTCAAATATTACAGAAATCTTAGGGCCTGATTTAGATCTCGGCGGACGGGTTACTCCATCACAACAGTGACGGATACCCGGTCCACCGAAATATAAATCCCATAGAATATAATGGAATTTCTATTTCGGTGGACAGGGAATTCCGTCACCGTAGTGCTGGAGCAAACCCATCTGCAAAGATCTAAATCAGGCCCTTAGTCTGAACACCTTACTTATGATATTAATGATATTAGTAGGCCTATTGTTGTTACTCCTTTTTCTGGTGGGATAGGACTCCACAAAGGTTGAATTAACTACTGGATGTCATGAAGTTAAACATAGCACACTGGCAAATAGGGAAAGTTTAGCTAGTGGATTTCATCATAACATTTACACTAAAATGGTAAATGAGTATGTTGAAATAATGGGAATTAAAGATTGTTATATGTGTACTTTCTTCCCTCTTCTGGAAGTGAAGGCGCTATCTACTTACAACTACCAATATCTTATGGGCTATTTTGTAATGTGTTTGTTAGAATTTTTAACAAAATTTTTTTGTCTCCTTGCTTGTGTCAGATTTCAACATCTCACTCCAAGATCTACCTATTTCCGGAGATGAAGGTGTCAATAAGGATCTTAAATATGGTACATTTCTGAAATCAATTGCACAAATTAAGCAGAAAATTAAAAGTACTAACCAGGAGTATGTGTGCAGTTTACGTAATGAGGGATGTGAGTGTGTTAAAGTGTACTAAGAGGAGAGAGTTAAAATTGTGAAAGATTGGAGAGGTGAAAGGAAGATAAGAGAGCAGATTAAAGCTGAAGAAAAATTTCGATTTTCAAATTTGCATCCAAGATTGATAATGGAACATGAGAGAAAGGGTGAGTTGTGTATGGTGCATTGTGATCCTACAAGAGTTGAGATAATTGAGTATGTGACTGAAAGTGAATGTGAGAAAAGTCGTTATAAACAGTGATTTTCTGATTGGGGAGGAGCCTACTCTGAGAGGAATATATTATGTGTGTGGTAAGACTGCTTATTTCAATTTGCTGTGTAATTGGGTTGGATCATATTATCTTGCTTTGGCGTTTCCAAAAATATATTGTATGAGCAGAGTAAATGATGCAGTTAGTTTGAAGAGAGCAAAACATGGATAGGACAGACAGTATTAGATATATTAGAAGTCATTATTCCACCTATAGGTGTGGCCATGAACGATATGAAGATTAGACGCTTGTCTACACTTGTGAATTGGCTTGCTTCTAACATAGCTAGAGCATTAACTCAAATTAATTTTGCGTTAATAGCAATACGGCAATGGTTATGCAAAACCATTTAGATATCCTTCTTGCAAAGGAAGGCGGTTTTTAAAGGGTACTGACGATAAAGAAGTGCTGTAGCAGTAGAGTCATAACAGTGTATGTGTTGGACCTGGCCCTTTTTGCAGGGTCACCCCAGATTTTTTGCTCTCAGTTGCTGAACCCATTTTTGTTAGCATTAGAACTCTGTTCACTTTTTCCCAGCTAACCAAGGATAAAGTGCTTGGGCTGTGTACCTAAAACATTGTACAATTGGCATCTAGCTGCTTGGTAGATTTTGTTTACTTGACCGTCCCTTGTAATTAATGCTATATGCACCCCAGGCCTGTAAATTGAATGCTACTAGTTGGCATGCAGCATTCCTTATACCACCCACTAAAGTAGGCTTTTAAAACATGTCTCAGTCCTGCCACTGCAGCCTGTAGTGCAGTTTTAAACTGCCATTTCAACCTGGCAAAATAAACCTTTTGCCAGGCCTTAATCTTCTTTTTTAATACATATAAATGACCTCTAAGGTAGGCCCTAAAGGCTCATAGGGCACGGTGCATTGTAGTTACAATGTAGGACATATGTACGTGAGTTTGCATGTCCTGGCAGTGAAATACTCCTAAATTTGTTTTTCACTGTTGTAAGGCCTACCTCTCCACTGACTAACACTGGGTTACCTTATTACATTTAATAAGTCATAATTTTGGATTGGGAACAGATAGAGATTGCTATTTACACTCAAATACATTGTAATTTAAAATCTATACTCTTTGATGATAGAGTTGGATTTTAAGTCCCAATTCTGAAAATACCCCTTTTAAAAAGTTGCCATTTTGTTGTCCTAAGCATTTGTGCCTTCTGCCAGTGTCCTGGTTCAAATGACTGTGAATTACTCTCTGTTGGGGGTTGTGTATTGCTTCCAGACAGTAACACAAAGGGGAGGTTAGGTGTGGACAGGATGGGCCATCCTGACAGGATCACATGGAGGGCTGTACCCAGCCCCACTTACATTTCAAAGAGCTTTGCCTCCTGTACACACCAAAGAATCTGACACCGGAACTGCCCTGTTTATTGTCACCCCAGACAGTTTGGAGCCTTGACAGGGGAAGAACTTTCCAGAACCCTATGTAGGGGGAGTGCCCCCTACACAAAGGCTGGTGCCAGGTATAAATATTGGACCTCCAGAGCCACTCATCAGGCCAATCCTGGGCCTGTGGACATTACAGGAGAATGACTGCCTTGCTGCCAAAGTACAGCCCGGTTGCTTGAGGACTGCCTTTCTGTCTTAGAAGGAAGACTGGACCTGCTTACCTTCATCCCAGACTAACCTGAGTGACTCCAAGGGTCAGTTGGCTGACCTTTGTGAGCTACAGGGGCACGACAAGCTCCAGAAGCCTCCCTGTAATTCTCCAGCTGACCTGTTGCAACTGGATCTGCCTGGACCTGCAATTGGACCTGCCTGAGCCCTGCTGGCCTCTGCTAAATTGAGCGCCTGATTCCCATGGGGCATTCCCCCAAGTCATGGACCCTTAGCTGGTAACAGTTTGAGCTCCTCCTCCGAAGAAGAGGTGAAATCCTGAAGTTTGAGCTCTTCATGATAGCGACGGTCCTCTTTGTATCGAGAACCTGCGACAACCACCAATGTGGAGCTCCAGTGAAACCTGCTCTTTGCACTACAGCGGCCGCCAGCGAAGACCGACAACCCGAGATCTGCACTCTGCACTACAGCAACAAAAGCCATCCACGATGCCCGACTGGCTCTTCATTCTACAATGACAACAGCCTGTGACACCCAGCCTGCTCGTCGCGCTATAGCGATGACCATCTGTGACACTCTCCCTGCTCCTCACAGCCTCCTCCATTGTGAATGGAACTCTTCACGCCGGACTTTGAGATGGTAACTTTTCAGCTGGACTAATCTGGTCCCTGTACCAGACCGACGCTCCATCGCTACCGGCCTTAACTTGTGACTTTCACGCAGTCTAGTATGACCAGATGATTGTGGGTGGCGCTTTGTGAGTTTAGGTGCTATTTGCACTAAAAACGTTAAAAATGCATATCTGTGGTTCAATTGATTGGATTTTTATCATTCATTTATTAAAATGTACTCTATTTTTCTAAATTGGTGTAGGTTTGTGCTTGTATTGTGTTTTCACTTTTCTACTGTTTGTGTGCTGCATAAATACATATTGCCTCTAAGTTAAGCCTGGCTGCTTTATGCCAAGATACCAGAGGGTTAAGCACAGGTTAATTTAGGGACTTTTGTGGTTCACCCTGACAAGAAATGTGGTTGTTGCCTGAGTGGGGCTTCCACCCCCTCAACCAATTACCCATTGTCTTACAATATGTAGAAAATATTACTAACATTTCTCATGAAGTACAAGCTTTAGAAGAGCATGACGTGTGGGAAACAGTAGGTTACTCGGTTAGTGAGAAAGGGAACGATTTTAGCAAGACTGGTGAATGGTTTGATAGTTTGGCTAGGGGAATGCCACTACTAATCCTAAATTCTTTATTAATTGTAATGATTAGTGCAATTGTCCTCATTCTCTTGTTTACATTTTCTGTGTGCCTGCTCCTAAATTGTGAGTGTAAAGACAAAAAAATTCATTTAAAGCGAAAGAGAGAAGAGGTTGAAATGGAAAATGGCAAGGATCGTGTTTACAATCACCTAAAGTGAATGGAAGAATCAAATAGGAAGAAAGAGAAAGTGATGCAGACGGAGTTATAATTGTTGCTCAGCCTAATTCAATTAATTGAGTGTTTTAGGGATTTTATAGTAATCAGAGGGGAGGATTTTTGAAAGATTTTTAAAGGGTTCATATTTTTGTGCATCATTAACAACGTGTAGAATACATTTTCACATTTGACTGCATATGTATATGCTAATAAAGTACTGTTGCTTTTGAAACTGGGTTACTGGTCCTGAATGTGGAAAGGGGATTTGTTAGTTGCTATCCATACCTTGTTGCTCTACATAATCCCCCAGTTTCCACTAGTGTGGGAGCACAGGCTGCTGGCCAGATAATCTTGTCACACTCACTGGAAGGTTCTGCCTTATCTTTATGCGCAGGTTGCAGACAGCCATTGGGTATTTAAGCAGTTCCATTCTGTGGCCAGTTCTGGACAGTTCTGCACTTTTGCTATTTCCACTCAGACTGGTCCAGCCTTTGTCTTTGTCCAGAGCCTGAGCAGGAAGGTGGGAGAGCTGGCAGTTTCCAATCAGGAGAAACCCAAAACAAGGGCACGAAAGTTATTCAAGCTGTCCCACTCCTCCACATGTTAACCTTTTGAACAGGTACGGCAGGCACAGGTAAGAGCAGTGGGGCAGGACGGGGTGGGGGGGGAGTCGACAGATGACAGGATAGGTAAAATTAAATAAAAAATACATAATACCACTTACCTTGCGCTTGCCGACTCGGCAATACGGCGAGCGCAAAGTAAGTGGTTTTAATTATTTTTTTATTTAATTTTGCCTATCCCGTTGTCTGTCGACTTCGCCTACCCACCTCCCTACCCTGCCCCACTGCTCTTACCTGTGCCGGCCGCCCCTGCTTTTGAAGGTAGCCATTCCAGAGAACAAAGAGCCAGGAAAGGGCAGATAGGAACTCCTTGGCTTCAAATGGACCCACTGTCCCCACTGCTGCACACTCTCTAGCCTTCCCCACTACAGAGATTGCTGGAAAGTCTGGAAGAATCCTCCACTTCACATCATTTGTCTTGACTCTCTCTGACCCTCCATCTTAGGTAACACTTGGTATATGTAACATACAAAATGGAAGCCAGTTTGGCAATGGCCATCTGCACCACACACATTCATTGTGTTTCTTCTACTCACGTAGACAAGTTTACGCATGTGACATCCATGTTCCGTGCAGATGGGAGAAGGATCAGTTGGAGGAGACTGGCAGAGAATTCTAAAAATGTGGGAGAGGCTTGTAGCCAATGGGTAAAAAGACCTGTCTCGCGACTATGAGAACACACTTGACAGGTAATGGAAATATAGCCCCGCTCTAGACTCTCAGATCACTGGTTACCTGCTAGGGTCAAAGTTTCATGCAAACAACAACATAGTATATCTGATTGTCTGAGAGAAAAATATAAAATCCTTGAATCATTAATATTTCATGGGAAATTATATTATTTTCACAGACTAATATTCAAATCCCCATCATTGTTCATACAAAGTAATAAGTGACAGCCAACAAGTGTTGCGTGAGTAATAGCTTCTTCAGGGCTGTTCAAAAAATGAGGAAAGAAACAAAAGAAAAAGAAAGTGACATTTTTATTATCACCTCACTCCTTCAAAATCTTACATTTCCACCATGAGTGAACAAGAATGTAACTGCAAAGATTACTGAATTGTGAGAAACTGTACTGTGTCTGTCGTAATGTAGTGCAGAAGGACAGGAATAACATGAGAGTGTGAATTACATCTTGAGAGATGTTTAAAATAGCTCCTTCTGAGTTGAAAGTCCTATGCCAGTTGTTTGAGCCAGTGGCATGCTCTACTGTTGGTGGTGGAACACCTTAATATATAAGCATCCTGTTAAGGACCCCCTGAGTGGAAGGAATATTCCCCTGTGAAGAACGGTGAAAACCATGAAACACGTGTGCCGGGAGATTTCCAGAATGACTATGCATGTTTTAACTGAAATCTAAGTAAACTGGGCTGCGTTTACCATAAAGCATTGCAGGATGAGTGGTGCTGAATGTGAGTGTATGAACCACACATTGGAAGATTAATTTTTCTTTAATGCAGCCTTCTTAATCCATTGGTTTGTTGCTATGTCATTCATATTCTTCTTCTATCGCATACAGCATGGGGCATTGGATCAGCCCACTTCAGCCAGTGGCTAACATAACTGTGAGTGACGGCATTCTGCTCTTTCACAAGGAGTACATGTGCACACAAAGTAGTCCCTTCCTCTGCCAACGACTACTATGGCAAAGTGCACTTTATGAGATCAACCACATTTAGCCTTTTGTAAATATTGTGAGGGCCTGGAAGCTCCCCGACAATAACGTTTTTACAAAAACCAAGACAAACAAGCATTGGCAAAGCCAACAGATCTGGCGTTGGGTGCAAGGTTTTCAACATTGTCAATGCACCTTTTGTTTAGTCGTGATTTTTGTAAAGCTTTATAGATGGAGGATCTGCTGTGCACTCACCAACATTACAAAAAATTGTCTACACATCAAAATATTGTTTTTGGTCTCAAAAGCACCCATTGTCTTTTATTGTTTTACGTTATGTAAAACCATACAATATATAGAGACTTACATTTAAGAAAAAACCTAAAATCATGTAATGTCACAGTTCATCAATTCATGCCGGCACCTGCAAATAACATCAGGATAAAATGAGAAAACAACACAATCTGTCCATTCGTGCATAGTGCCACTCAATTGCTTCATCCAAGGCATAGAATTTGAAATCAGTGGCTAGTCTGCATAATAACGTTACTAGAAAGCACTGGTCGTATAAGGCTTGACAGCTATCCTGCTTATTCACTACTCCTCTCAGAAATAAATACAATTATTAATCTAAAACCTTCAGGAAGGGGTCAGGTCTAAAAAACTATAAAAAATGTTATTAAAAAAAGAGTGGCCACTCACAGCAGAATAGCGTGGGTTGCCAGCGCCCGGGGCTAAATTTTAAAGAAAGTATTGCGCCCCCTAACCGGTGGACCATTAGCTCAGGAAGTGTTAACGGTCCACGGGTTAGGGGGCGCAATACTTTCTTTTAAACTTTTGCGCCCCTAAGAATTTTGTGCCTGGGGCAACTGCCCCTGTGCTCCCCCCCACGCCCCCCCCCCCAACCCATGCTATGCCACTGGTCACACAGGAACATGTCTCGATGCCACTTTATGGGCTTATGGCCAGGCCAGTATGTTCCGTAATATGCAATATACAGTGGCTTCCGATAATAGTAATTATCGCATGTGCGACGGTCTAGGTACAACCTGATGGGATTTATAAACAGCTATATTGGTGGAGTGCAATAAACAGTGGCTTGTAGCCAAGCAGTGCTAACACATGCAAATCCTAGCTTGCCTAGAGGGAGGGGCACTTAGCCTGCTTGGAGACGGGCCCACATTAAATTTGGTTAAAATCTGGGTCTCAAGGACTCCCGGCCCGATCATGGAATGCTAAGTTATAATAGAGTGGGGCCTACCCCCTCATCGTAGTAGTCCCGTGCACTGAAAAGAAATATGCTGTTTGCGGATGTGCTCTGCTTGTGAAAGAGCAGAATGCTGTCAGTCATAGTGAAGTTAACCAATGCCTGAAGTGGGATGACTCACTGCCCCATGCTGTATGCTGCAAAGGGTGGGGAAAATGTGAATGACACAACGACAGACCAATGAATGAAGAGAGCTGGCTCAAAGCCCCTCTAATTAAGTGCGCTATATGTATATAACTTCAGTCAAATCAAAAAGTCTTGGCTCAGAGAGAACCAACCAAACTCTCTGAGCTAGCCAGTTTTTACTCCTCTACGTGGCCTTTTTTTTAATTCAGTGCCAGGCTGAAGAGAATTTCGTTTGAATTGACTTCCACATACTAGGGAATTTAAAAAATGTCCTGCACTAGGATGCAAGATCATATTTGTTACGTAGATCTCGTGAAAATGTCACTTTTGTGCCGGTGAACTGTTTGTGCTATCGTCGTTATAGCACTATTCCGTTGCTTGATGCAAAGGTTATTTTACGTCGGTAACTTGGGGTAAATGTCTTTGTGGTTGTTTTTGGTTTAATTTTTGTTTTCGCACCTACACGTGTGTGGAAAACTGACTTACACAGGTGTAAATATATGTAAAGACGAAAATATACATGCAGAAAAACTTTATCTGCCGCTGGTGTGACACAATTCTGACGTAGAAATGTTGAACGTTAACAGTGCTACTTATTGGAGTACATTAATGAAAATTTACTATAACTCATATATAAACTATTACGCTTTTATTTATTCGTGACACGTATTCACTGGGTGTCTTTTAAATTACTGACAGGAAAGGATTAAGACTGTGATTTGTTAGATGAGGGGTGAAATCCATTAAAGTTAGCCTTGGGCAACCAAATGCCCTTCAGGTTGTGGTTAAAAAAAACACAAAACGATGACACATCAAAAAAAAAGTTGCGTTGTTTTTCGGTAGTGCAAGCTGTGTGCCTTTCGCATTACTGTAACAAAAAAAAGAGAACACATGCTACCCGAAGCAGCCTTATTAATTTCCTTCAGGGAAAGCACAACGTTTAATAAACGGTATTTCCCTGTAACCAGCTCGTTGGCAGGCACGTTAGTGACGCGTGAAAGAACCGAGTAGGCGTTACGTAAAATAATTATAAATGTCTGCAGCAGGCGCTGAACCCAGGGAGCTATACTACAGGCTGCCCTTTCTATGTGCCTCTTTGGGGCCCCGTGGGAAGCCTGCAGTGCACGGGGGAGTGCCTAGAAGCGGCCAGCGAGGTCCTGCTCTGGAAACAATGAGGGGGCAGGTGCGGCCCACAGACTGCTCACTGCCAGGAAACGCCGGAGGAACGCGTGACGAATCTGGTTTCAGAGCAGTGGGCTCACATTAATGAAAGATAAAAAAAAAGACACAGTCACACTGCCCCTTTTTTTGTTTAAACGTCTTTAGGGCATAAAGGAACGGAACGTGAAGGCAGGAGGCTCCGATGTAGGCGTCCCTTCTCTCCCCTCCTCAGAGTGACGGGGAAGCCGCAACACAGCGACATGGTGTCATTTGTGGGCGCTACATCATTTCAAGGGTAGGAAGGGTGTGTGGAGAGGACAGACCATCGTGTTCGGGCTCAGCTTCCCGAATGCAGAGCAAAGCTTGACACAGACCTGTAGGCGGGAATCTGAGCTGTGGAAACAAAAAACTCTCCGAAATGAGAGCTGTTCTGGGCTTCGGTGGGCGTCAGCGGGCACTGCCTGTCTCCGAGCAAAGGAGCCCCGCTCCTGTGGCATGTAGACTTCTGCCCCCGTTCACGATTCAGGATTTTATTTTTAATTCCCTTGGTATGTCAAAATAAAAATTCACCTGTGACAGCCCCGCCCCAACCCACACACTCAGAACACAGACATTTTCATTTTTTTGCTAGAAGTGATTTATATCACCTTGGGGGTCCTCAGAAGTTAAAAAAAAAATTTGACCGGCTTCATTGTGGTGCTGAAATCTATTTTACAGAAAGATCGTCAATGACATTTCTATGGCAAATATGTAGAAAACAATCAACAGAGATCTAATCGTTTTTATTTAAAAAACAAATAAATAAATGGACGGAATAGTTTTTATTTAAAACATATATAAACTCCGCTCTCTGAGATACGATAGAAATGTGTTGGGTCGTCGTAGTATGCTTAAACTAACAACCAGTGATGCTTTCCTCGCAGGGCACTTTGCTCGGATTGTTACCACCTGTCTCGACATTCGATGGACAGTTCCTACTTTTTTAGGAGAAAGTTATCATTCTTGTCAATTACGTTTGATTAAAAAAAGAGTGCACTGCATGTACCTTTACCTCCAGCAGAAATGTTTATTACATCACCAAAATACTTTTTGTTCTGTCTTTGGCAGCTCACTTACATTTCTTGCGTGCCACAGATGCCCCCGAAAATTGCCTTCCAACGGTGCAAGCTCCATTTTGACCTTACTCTATTGACTGGAGGTGGCACCTCCTTTTTTTTAGGTTATGACGGCCTAGTCCCGGCCCCGCTCCTTGCCACGGTGTGTGATCTTGGGCGCGCGACCAACCGCACACTCTATGCCAAACACAAGAAAACAGGCTTTAAACAGTCATAGGGTGACACACGCAGGTTCACATGTCCATGTACAAAGGACAGGTGCAATTTTAAGGCCAAACACACCAATATGGTTTCTCCAATTTTGCGATAATTTAATCAATCTTTTTTCTGTGAAATAAAAATGCCAATTTAATTAGTCTACAATTGACAGCTATTTTATGACATGGGAGGACACGCTTATTCTCTAAATGTGCTCTGGCCTACAGATATCAACAAAATTAAAGTTCATAATACGACTAATAAAAGCAACAATTGCTATTATTATAATATTTTTAGGTAGCGTTTCTTACCGGTTTCAAAGCGCTGTAGCGAGAGGCTACTATTATCCGCCTTATTGCTAATTATGATGCCCCGAAGTTATTTACTTTTAAAAAGTCCCCGGTTTCCTGTTTCTTACAATTAGTGAGTGAGCCCTGGCTCTTTTCTGTGTCGGCCTTTGTGGGTGTTTCTGTCAAACCCGGAAATCAGAGCTGCTTTTCAAAGGGCACACTTTGTTCACGTTCAGCGAGCAGCATTCTCTCCCTCGCCTACTCTGGATGAGAAATGTTGACACGGACACTGCAATATAGCCGTGGGTGGCTCAGCCTTTCAACATTCCATTTTACGTGGAGAGAACAGTAGGGGTGAAAGGGGGTGGTGGACGGAGTAAACACCCCACAGATGCACTATCAGAAAGAATAAGGGGGCATATTAGCAAGACCGGCGATAAAATTATCGCCGCTTTAGCGGCAGGAAACTGCCGCTAAAACGGCGATAATGGGCTTGCTAATATGCGTTACAGAATTCCAATAGAAGCCCAGGTTAGATGTCCTGCACATCTAACCTGGGCTTCTATTGGAATTCCATAACACATATTAGCAAGCCCATTATCGCCGTTTTAGCAGCAGTTTCCTGCCACTAAAACGGCGATAATTTTATCGCCGGTCTTGCTAATATGCCCCAAAGTCTCTCCCGCGGGGATCAGGCGGGATTCCGGAGTACTTTACGCCTCCTGTCCATTATGCCACTTTTTAATAATATTTTGTTGACGTCAAATTACGGAATTTTTTGCGATCCCACGTGTTTATTTAGTAATAATACTTATATGTCTGATACACTTAGTGTAGTAAGTGTCAAAATGTATTATTGCATTTACAATTGTTGATAAACTAAATATTTGACTACTAAACGTAATAAATGATAGTGGAGCACTCCTAATATAAACCCTGATACTAAATAATAATCCTTTTAACTTTTGTGCGCTACATTGGGACTGCCTACTACTGACACAAAACCCGCTCACGAGATGCGCTTTATTATTACAAATTAAACATGCTTTTTGTCTGTGTAACAAAATAACTTGTACCGATGACCACCAGGGGGAGCAAAATAGACGCAAATGTTGTTTCCCTGCCGGCTTTCCGTCCGCCCAGTGTGCAGTAAACGACGAGTATGAATAACGCACATACGAAGCCATGCATTACATGTATTGGCTTTTGATAAAACTACAGCCACGTCCGTCCGTGTGGCGTGTAAACCCAGGTGGTTTAGAAAGCAGCGGCTCAAACATCTCTGTGCAAAGAACCTCACATTGTTAGCTGCGCTTAACCTCTCATCCGTCTAAATCGATAAACTAGGAATCGGTGAGTTTGGTAACAAGAGCCTGAGGGGCATATTAGCAAGACCCACGTTAAAATTATCGCCGTTTTAGCGGCAGGAAACTGCCGCTAAAACGGCGATAATGAGCTTGCTAATATGCGTTATAGAATTCCAATAGAAGCCCAGGTTAGATGTGCAGGACATCTAACCTGGGCTTCTATTGAATTCCATAACGCATATTAGCAAGCCCATTATCGCCGTTTTAGCGGCAGTTTCCTGCCGCTAAAACGGCGATAATTTTAACGTGGGTCTTGCTAATATGCCCCTATATTATTTAAAAGCTAAAAGAGGCCGGTGATAGTTCGAGGCGCTGAAAGCAATCGAAAACTTTCTTTTGTTCTGTCATTACCATGTTGACGAAACCCTGCAGCCGAAGGTGTCTCTTTTACAGGAAAAAAATGCGTGTGTACGTATACCGATTGTAGAGTCACGATATCAAATACAACACCTTGTCTCGCGATAGATGTACTGGAGAATTTATATCACAAGTCTAATTATAGCAATTTATATATAGCGCGTTCTGCTACAGAAGTGGCATCGTAGCGCTGAAGAAAAATTATAGATATTATTAAGCAACTGAGCGACACTCATTTCACCCAGTCAGCGGGTGAAAGTCTGGATTTAACCTTCTTCGCGTGAACATGAGACTGCTCACTGCACACAGGTCACAGCAGCAAGTCGGCCTAAACAGACTGCTCGACTACGAGTCACATACGCGCTGGTGTCCATCATACGCAATTTCTAGGTATGACATCTGCAGAGTGAAAAGGGGCATTTTTATGAATTAATGTCGGATTGTTCGGTGATGCTGCTTTTATATTGGCTGGCTCAACTGTAATCGCCGCTGTGCTGCTGAAAATAAAAGGTTTATGGAACCAAGTGTTGGGCAAATGTCTTTTTTCATGAATTGCAAATCACGCTGAACATTTCCAAAAAGCATGTTTTTGACTTTTTGTCCTTGCTAGTTATGGGCGTTTTTGCCCGAGGCTTATTTGGGAAAATCCCAAATCTTCCTTCTCTTTTGAAACAATAATTCTTTTTTGAAGGAACTAGTCGTTTTTTTTTTTTACATGAATCAATCAGTCCTAAAATATATTGATTCGTTTTTGCAGTAAATTCAGGCATCTTCGCCATTGCCACTGGGCAAATATTTTTTGTGAATCGGAAGAGAGCGAGAGGCTAAATGTGTTTTTTCCCTTCAACCAGCACTATCAGGAGCACATCGTCATATGAGTGTTTTTGACATTAATGATTTTAGGGTGTGTTTTGCAAATTTGCAGAGTTAGAGTAAAAAACAAAACACTTCCCTATTCGGCTTCTGCGCATTACGTGTCCAATTATTCGATATTATCATGAATTCGAAAATGTGAGTGAGCAGCCTATCAAAGAGGAGTAAGTATTCCTCGTCTATAATCTTCAGGAAAAATATATCAATTGAAGGTGAGAGATAGTTGTGCATCTTACCAGTATAGGACTGTGATATAGGAGGAGAACGTATGTACAAGTGTATTATCGCAGCTTACCTCCGAGGTTAGTTCTTCACTGAGTCTGGTCAAATCACGCTAAACATTTCCAAAAAGCATGTTTTTGTCCTTGCTGAGCTGCAAGTTATGGGCGGTTTTGCCCGAGGCGTAGTTGGAGAATCCCAAATCTTTCTCTTTTGAAACAATAATTCTTTTTTGAAGGAGCTAGTCGTTTTTTGACATAAATCAATCAGTCCTAAAAAATATTGATTCGTTTTTGCAGTAAATTCAGGCATCCTTGTTCCTGGTTTAGAGAGCTGACTAAATCCGTAACCCCGTAATGTGGTATGAATATATTATTATTGACAATATAGCAGCAGGTTTTATCACACTTTGGTGTGCAGTTACTGCCAGCTTTTTGCTGGAGGTGAATTGTCTTGGTTTTGCCATATTGCAGGTGCCAATGGAATTATGCGATTGTACGGCAATTTCCACATCATTATAGGTTTGCCGCATTTGCTACATAATCCAACGTCAGTTGCATATTCGGCAGATTTTAACAAAAAATGGTTTCTATCTCAAACGGTTGGAAATTGGCTGAAAATGCAGCGATGCGTTGCAGCGCAGTAGAAGGCCCTTTGCAAAGGTTGGCTAGTTACATTTTTGTTGCTTATTGCTATATTTTGGTGTCATTCTGGTACTAATGATGTGCAACCAATGCCCAGACAGTGTTACCAAGTTTAATAATGACAAAATAAGGAAGTAATACCATTACAAAATGTGCTGCATTATGCTGCATAATTTGCCTTTTCTTGCCGCATAATTTATTTACCCTTCCGCATACATTGGCCCTTGCTGCATAATTCCAGTGGCCCTGGGTATTGTTAAACGTGCCTGCTGTACCACAGCTATTCTCCCAGACAGGATCTCAGACACAAAGATAGGACAACAAAAAAGCCAGGCGCTGAGTGCTAGGATTAATTTGAACCTTTGGTAATTACGCTGACTGCATTCCTGTACATTATTGCTTAGCTCACTGAAACACAGCAGCCAGGGCCCAACAACATGCCCAGTCGAGTGACCTTCTCCCCAACAGAGACCAATGAAGCTGGCATACCATGTCCGCTGTAAATGAAAACAAAAGAAACAGCAGACATGTTTCTGCCTCAAAGGGCCTTATCATCAAGGAACAGAATGAGTCCTATGGTGCTGTCAGCTGTGAAATCCACTTTTGGGAATACCTGTCACACTTATGCTTCTCTCTGAGAGAAACAAAAAAGTGATGGGTGGAATGCTTGAATTCATCTCAGCCATGTGTATGTACTCATGGGACACATTCTCCTCCGTCATTTTTTGCTCACTTTCACACAGTATATGGAGATCAATCATATCCAAATTAGTGGCTGAGATAAATCAAAAAATGCCATTCATAACATTTCTGTTTTGACAGAGGAAGACCAACCAAACATTCAAGGGTGTGTTTTCCATCAAACTAATCACTTCTTTCTGGAAACTAAACCCCTCTCATAGAGAGTCACATGCTAAGACAATCCCCCAGCATGGGACGACAAAAGGGCCTTTTGATGGACAGAATGCTGATCAATGTCAAACATTTATCCAAGTACAGAGATCTGGGCCCAAATCCATCGTTGTTTTGCTCCCCATGCCATTCCAGTTTGAATCCAGCCATCTGCAACAGTAAGGAACTCAGAACCGCTGAATCAAGGAACACGTCAATAGAACACGAGGCCCGTACCGCAGATACTAAGAAAATGAATAGGGATTAAGCCCGACACGCTACACTACTAGAACTTCTACAGTGATTGACTCATATAGCAGAATATCCTGTATTCTGATACACCTGACTCTTTACCTGATGACTTAAGGAACTGTAAATAATTTCTCACGTTCTTCAAGATGTTGAAAACTTGGCTATTCTGAATCTGCATTGTGGGACAGCAGCTCTGCAACCACCTTGCGCAGGGAAACCCTTCGAGGTAGCTGTGCACGCTACTAGTTGCTAATAATGATAATACTAATAATAATAATAATAATGCACCTGCGATAGTACAGTGGTGGTACATAAAGCCATTGTCACGAGTCATTTACAATACTTCAAGTATGACATGTTGGTCCATAATTAGTGGTAAGCTATGGTTAGACATAGACATTTCAGACAAAGCATGACCACCCGCAGATAGAGGATTTACATTCTGGATAAACCTTACAGACAAACAGCGGGTACATATGGTCAGTCGGGATCTATACGAGCACAGTTTTGCTCTAACCAACACAACCTTGGGTAATTCTTGTCTTAGGAAGTTGGCCATGATGGAGTGCTTTATTTGAGTAATTGCAAGTGTTGCTACAGAGCAGATGAGAGATATCACTCCGAAGAAAGTAGTTGAAAGAGCTGTCTCCTGGGATTTATATATGATGTTTTAGGGCGTGGGAAGGGACAAGTCACGAGAGAAGTTATGGAGGTACATGGACGCTGACCCATGGACTGACTCAAGCACCAGGCTGAGTATCTTGTATTTGACTTCCAGGTGGACTGTGTGCCGTCCTGCTTAGTATCAGTGGGACACCTTGAAAAGCTGTAGGAAGTCCTACTGGTGAAGCTGTAAAAAAACGTGCATCTTGGAAACCACAGTCTTCATAGCTTCAAGTCTAAAGCCTCTGATGGTCAGAGTCACATTGAAGCCAGCTGTTGGGATTCCAGCACAAATGCTGGAATGTAGAATGCTTGTGTGGGATGTAGGGATGCAGGGATTCCGTGGATGGCAGTAGGAGGACAAGGTACTGGCAATCACTGCATGCCGGCAGAGCTTCAATGAATGTTCACATACCTGTTAATCCATCGGCATGGCATCTTCCTTTTACCAGCCAAAGCCTTCACCCTACACTTTGCTAGGACACATCCATCCAAAATGCACCAGAAAACCTTCTCAAGTTATGTTCCCACTCTATGGAATGCTCTCTATAGAGATCTACCATTCACAATTGACAAACCTTGCATGAGAAATTGACACATTCTTTATTTTACCAAATTTGGCTAAAAGGATCACTAAGCCCATTGTAAGCTCTGCCAAGTGTCTACAAATCTAGTTATGTGTGATTTGTAAAAAATGCTTGATGTGTTTTTGGTTCTGTTCTAAATGAAGGACACCCAGGTACTCTCAAAGCACAACTGTTGGCCATAAAATCTATAAAAATAAAAATAAATACATTCAATTTGATTGAATCAGTCTTGTCCCTAAATAAGTAGCCATCATAGCGAAAGAATTATGTCAAAGTGAGTGGGAGCGAGTGACAGGCAAAGAAATGTGTCAAAGTGAGTGGAAGCGAGTGGCAGGCAAAGAAATGTGGCAAAGTCAGTGAGAGTGAGTGGCAGACAAAGGCAGTGGCGGCTGCCTTGGAACGGGGTGGTGGGGCAAGGGGGTGAAAAATAAAATAAACTTACCTGAGAATGTCGCCGCCGCCTCTCCTACGTCCTCTTCTTTCGGCAGTGCACTGGCAGAATGGAAGCACGCAGGCTCCCAGACTCTCCCAACCAATCACGACACTGCTTTACAGCAGCGTTGTGATTGGTCTGAGCACTGTGTTTTGGTGCTCAGAGAGGGACTGGAAGCCTGTGCGTGTTCCTCACCAGGCTGTGCATTACAGCCTGGTGGGAAAACATGCAAAGTGCGCATGACGGTTTGTCCGGCCCAAGAGGGCTGGCCAAACTGTCATGTGCACTTAGGGAGTGCAAACCACTCCTCCTTCTGCTCTGGCCAGCGCCGCCCCGCCGCAACTTGGCCCAGAGTCAGCAGTGAAAAATAAAATGATAATAACGTCATGTTATTATTATTTTATTTTAATTTTTTTGCACTGCTCAAAGAGCAGTGGGACGACGCTCTTCCACCTTAGCGGAGGAGCCGTCACTGGACAAAGGAGGAATTGGCAACTGCACAATGAAAATCAACAGGCCGTTTCATTTTGTATTATGATGAATAAACTATCCCCAGCGGGCAAATATCGCTGGTCATAAAAATACCTCTATTGTCTTTGGGGCACCCCCACTGTTTACTGTCAGAGGTAGTATACTGGTCACTAAAAACTTGTACATTTCATCCAAATGTCTACGACAAAAGGTCTGTTCCTGCGTAATATTGATACAATCCGTGGGACCGATTCACAAAACCATTCACAAGTATGGGCAGCAGTGCTATACGAGTACCCTTTTACGCACCTTCATGAATCGGCCCCGAAATGTCCAACTCCCTATTGGTAAAAGTGCAAAGTGGGCACAGACTTTCTATTTGCAATAATTGTATATGAACATTACCTGAATATTCTCATGCCAGACCACAAAGGCATTTAAGAGTATGTAAAAGGGGAGTGCAGGAGATCTGCTCTGTGAATAGGCCCCATTGTCTTGATTTTTCCACTAGTTCAACACAAACTTGAAAATCTGAAGCACATTTTTGGCTTGTTTTCCAGGTACCATTCAAGAGAATAGCTTTTTGTGGCCATATTAAGGCTTCCTGAAGTTCACATTTTTCATTCAAAAGAATAGGCAAAGGTTTAAATTGATTCACACGCATCAACTTTCCTCGCACAAGAAAAACGCCTACCTATCAAAATGACGAAATACGCATACTTGTGGTCGTTCACTCGGTTATTAGCCACACACACTTCCTGGGTAGCCATGCAAGTTCTAATTAAATGTTTCCATCCTGCTTGTGTGCACAATGCTGGCGCTTTGTCGTCTTGCAGACCAGACCGGAAGAACAACATCCAGTTCCGAGTTATCATCAAGATCTCTGTGGTGCAGTCAGGCATAGGGTCAGGCAGGCCTTCCCGGGCTATGCTTACAAACATCTCAGTTACTATTAATGGGCTCGAGCGGCAAGAGGAGGTCTGTGGAGGCAACACCTACCTGCCGCAGTCACTGTCGAATGCTGCAAACAAAACACACACACACCATCCAGGAATGCCCCGAAGGCGTAAGCAAAGGCAAGATGCAAACCATCTCTCTCTCTTCATTTTGCGCAACATAAAACATTTTTGGAAGGCTACTTGAACATTATCTTTAATGATGATGAAGACTGGGGCGAAGGAATGATTTAATTGCACCATGTAGGCAGCAGGAGGACTGAACTCACGTATGTGGGTTACACAGCTACTTTCAAGGTTGCATGTATGGCTGGATACTCAGTAATGCAAAGGAGAGGTGGGGTCATGGGGGCGCATTCAGTCACCTCTAGGCCGCAGGCGGGATGGCGGTGGCTGGGAGGAGTCGAGGGACTGGAGGTTGGGTGTGTGTGTGTGAGAGGTGGGCCATGAGAGAGAGCTGCGCACCCCATCCCCACAGATATGCCAGGTTACATTGTGTGTGGCACTCTATCATGCGCTACAGTGATTGCATGCCACAAATCCGCCATTTTGCCATCTACTCAGCAAGGGACCTTCATTGTTTTCTGGGGTTATTTCATCCACCAGCTTCTCCCTCCTCTCTTTGCCTGTGCACCTTTGCACATAGTCCCTCTGCCATGGACCTCTCCTCTCTCGCCTGCATGTTTATCTTTCCTCTGCACCTCGCTATGTGGCCCCCCTCTTTCTTTCTCACACACTCTCTTCCTTTCTATCTTCTCTCCTTGGCATCTCACCCAATGTCATGTGTGACACCTTCAAACAGTTCTGATTTTTAATGCAGCAGCTTTTGGAATTCTGAAAGTTGTAGTTTTGTTTTTCCATCATAAGTAGAGGCTGAAATATCACATTGTGCGAAGTGCTGTTGGCTGCAGCAACCCCTGCTGTTCAACACTTGGATCCCACCCACAGCTTCTGAGTGGTCCTCAATCCTCATCTGCTGCATGTGCACCATTGCAGCTTATGAAACACACAGATCTGTCAATGTACTCCAATCGTGGCCGACATCCTCCGCTCAGTCGTTAGTGGAACCCACACACAGCTATAATAGTGAACATCAATCTTGACCCGCAACACAGCCCTGTCAATGCACCTCAGCATGGAGCTACATCACCACCTGGAATTAGATATGGGGACCCAACACACATTCCAGATCATGCAACCAAATACTCATGAAGAGCATCCCCCTGTTCCATTTCTGAGACCCACACAGATCTGCCAGGGCCCTTTAGTCCACGTCTGCATTATCCGGCTTTTCAAGTTCCGGAAACACACAGCTCTTTAATTGCACCTTTAGGTTTGCCATATGCCTCCATGCCAAAAGGGCATCTTGCTTCCAGTCCTGGGTTTCACCATGACTGTGTGGCACAGAGCCCCCTCTTTCCTGCACAGCAAGAAACAGTGAAATGTTTGAGACAATGACTACATTTGCCAGAGGGCCTAGTGAGCCTCACACTTGTGCCTACTTCAAGATGGCTCCTGGGATGTTTGAGAGGGCACACCAAAATCTCTTGAAATTTCTGTGTGTCACCGTGAGGGATAAATATCAGAAATGACATCTGGTTGAATAGCGATTCCTTGTAGACAACCAACCATTTCCTTTTTCATTCTGAAGTTACCAACACATTGGTAGTGTGCCCTCAGAAATGTACCACATTGGAGGTCCATTCTCATTTTTCAAAGAAAAAAATGAAGGAGGAATGGAGTCAACATTAAAACGAATCCTTGTAATGCACCCTCTTTAATTTTGTTATCCAGTTATTGTGTGTGTGTCAAGTTACTGAGTGAGCTTGGACTTAGGAGGGGAAGCCTGACAGGCGGCCCACCACAGCGGTATTATTATACACTGAATAAAGAATGCCATTCTGTACTTATAATGACACTGCAAATCACTGCAGAGTTCTGTGGCCATATAGAGGTTAGGGCAAAGGCTGAGCTCCTTGTAAAGCTACAGAACTACGAGGTGACTTGCAATATCATTCCAACATACGGTACAGGTTACTTTATTCCCTATAATACATGGTCACATCATTCACCTTCCCGATCCATCTTTCAAACTCTTGCTGTCCTGCTACTTCCTTTGAAAGAAATGTTATGGTTACAGATACATAGGATAACTAAAATCTGCATTGTGCAACTAAACGTACCAATAAACAGCATACAATTGCTCACGGAATATATTTTAATCAGTTTGAAGTATGTCACTTTTAAAAATGGTTCTACTTCATAATTTGTGGTAACATGGAGTTAGATCCTTGCTCTCTTCTAATGAAATCCATCTGTGAAATAAATAAACATCCATCCATTCATGACACCTTATTAGCTAATGACCTAGTGTTCTCTGGTAAAAATAATTCAAAGGAAAAATCTTCTTGTCTTTGTTTAAACATCAGTTCTATTTGTGCTCAGTGACCTGCCTTGTACATAGTCAGCTGGCACTGACATCAGCATTGTGACATCACAACTCAATAATTATATAGCCTTATAGCCCGCCGTAGCGGGCTATACCGGCTATTAAAGGCCCGCTCCCGCGTTAAAGGCCTGAGTCGAAGGCGAGGGACTTTAACAAGGGACCGGGACTTAATAGCCGGTATAGCCCTGCTACGAAGGGCTATAAGGCTATTAGAACATTCTGCCACTAGAGGGCAGAATGTTCTAACAAATAAAACAAAGGCCTCTCGAAGCTCGAGGGATTTAAATCCCTCGAGCTTCGAGAGGCCTTGTAAAACATTGGAATGTTGCTCTGCGGGCCTTTACCGGCCCGTAGAAGCATGGAGCACTCCATTGTCTACAATGGAGCTCCCAACATTCCAATGTTCTAATATAGCATTATAGCCCTACTGTTCAGGTTTATAACAATTGTTAAACCCCAAGAACCTGAATTATAGGCCCAGGTCATAAGAGAGGGCCTGTAACGAAGGAGAGGACCTTTAACAAGTATTACAGCCTTAGGCAGAATGGCTATGATGCTAGTAGAACATTCCATCCATTGAGGGTAGAATGTTCGAATTAAAAAGGGAGAAACAGAAAGCAAAACATTGGAATGTAGAAGCAGAAGGTCTGTACCAGCCATTTTTGGTCCGGAGCCACTCAATTGTCTTCAATGGATCTCTCAGCACGCCAGTGTTCTAATAGAAATAAACAACTCTACCAGAGTGATGCATGTATGGGATACATGATGTGTGACCAACTGTGCTCACTTGTTCAGTGAATCTCACTTTTTGCTAGTGGACCTTGTTCCAGCCAATGTGAGGAAGGTCGCATGTAGGATCACACCGGATCCTTGTTGAAAGGGCTGTGGTGGGATGTACTGTAAAGCCGATTGATTACTTTCAAAATCATGCAATATATGCATAGAGTGTAAATGTATTCACACTTTCATTTTTCTTTAATTATACCGAGGTCTAACATATTTACAATAAACCATATATGCCACTCAACGTTAACCTTGGACTCACCATTACTATTTCCATTTTACTGTCTGAAGGCATTGAAAATTAAATTCTGTTTTTTTTCTCAATCTTCTTTGGAGAGTAGCTGTTCTAAAACATTAATGTCTCTTCCACAAGAACATTGTTTCCTTGATCTGTTGTCATATTCCAACTTCTCCCTGTAGAAGAACATATTTTTCCATTTAAAAGTCTGAACTTCTCAGCCATGATTTTTCTTTCCCACCGTGCATCCATATTGAATTTATTGAGCATCTCCTCTAAAGGCACTTGGTTTATACCATGCAGCCATGTTTATAATGTGTCTTCGGTCAGGCTATCCTCTGCTGTCAATCTTCCAAAGCTGGAGCTCTAGAACTGGACACTCACTGCCTTGAATTGCACCTCACATATCATTGACTCTGCCAAATCCCTAGGTGTAACCTTGGACAAAGACCTCTCCATGCAAAAACACATCAGCGCCATCACTAGAGGAGCTAACCATCAATTGCATATTCTTAGGAAACTAAAACCTTTCCTCCCAGTGGCAGATCTCACAACTGCGATACATGCACTTGTGCTATCGAAATTAGACTGCGGTATCACTACCCTGGTGTGCCTTCCTAAAACCTCACTTGCACCACTAAAGTCTACAGTGAATGCAGCAGCTAGGCTCATCACTGGATCCAAAAAAAGTGATCATATCACTGACCTTCAATCACTGAAATGGCTACCCTAAGACATCCTTGTCAAAATTGCTTGTATGACCTACAAAGCATAGCACCACACTACCCACTCCAATCTGACCCAGAAACTGACCCTATCAGGTGGAAACATATTTTCCAGAAGCACTAGCTCCCGATTGTTTAAGCCACAAAAGTTAAAGAAAAAGAAAACCAGCAACCGATTCTTATCCGGAATTGCCCCAAAAATGTGGAACTCTCTCCCTACCGAGATCAGATACAACCCATCACATCCATCTTTTACTATCCAACAAATTCCTCTCACACTGAGGGCTCTCCTCCATCTCCTCCTGATCAATTCCTCCCGCCTATCTGTTCCTTGTCTCTTGTCACGCCGGAATATGCTTATACCTAGACTTATGCTATGCTATGAGCTCCTATCTTCCGTTTACCATTTGAACATGTATATATTTGGATATATTGTATTTTTATTTAGTATTTCCTTATTTCCTCCTGTCCTATCCCATATTTTTTGTACACTATATGTAAAGTACTGTGTCACCCAAAGGGTTTTGTTCGCGCTATATTAAACTCCAAATAAATATATACAGCACATACCTGCTAAATTGCTCTCTGATACTGGAAGTTCAATCATGTTACTCTGCTCATCCTTCCATTCTGTTTGTTCCTTATCCAAAGCCTGCCATGTCTTCAGCATCATGTACAGCGCAACCCATCTAAGCATCCCACATTACTGAGCCAACAAGCTCATTCTCCCCAGCAGCTCTTGAGACTTTTGCTGCAAGAAATAGTTTCTTTGGAATCTCGGCTTCAAGAAGACAGTGTCCTTATGAAAATCTGTCCAGTAGAAATTCACTGAAAAAAACAAAGGTTACAGAGACGGTATAGTTAGGTTCAGATTTTACACGCATAACACAATAGAAATTCTGCAGTTATAGTTATCTCAAGAAACTATACCCGGTGCCCTGAAATAACTATAACTTGCGCCCTCGCCATGCACTGCTAATTACCCCACATATTACATCAGTCATGACATCTTCTATGATATAATTCATAACATCATGGCAACATTTGCAACAAAATCATTGATGAGAAAACTGTGCATGGCGGGGCGCGAGTTATAGTTACCTTAGGGCACGAGTTATAGTTTCTTGAGAAAACTGTAACTTTGACTCCTGAATTCCTATGGTTTTGTGTGTGTAGAATCTGAACCTAACTATAACGTGTTTGTAACCTTTGGTTTTGTAGCGAATTTCTTAGTTTTTTAAAAATATATTTCCCAACTATAATGTCCTTGTGACCTTTGTTTTTTTCAGTGAATATATATACACACACACACATACATATATGTATATATATGTATAGATGCATATATATATATATATATATACATATATATATATGTATTTATATATACACATACATATATGTATATATATATATATACGAAGAAACAATATGGACGGACCCTGAAAATAGTGGAGATCTATCAATCACTATGTGTGGTAAGTCCGAGGACCATTAGGTATATTTAAAAGACCCCTCACACACCAACCTAGTTGGTGTCATGCTTCATCATTGGGGTCCCAACCGGGTGGCCTAATGCCCCCGGTTGTGCTACGACGCCTGATTACAGCGGAGCAGGTGTGGTGTGAAAATGTGATGTGAATGTTAAAAATACCTCTGAGAATCCTTGCCAGATAAATGTATTAGTGGCGGCTCAGGGTATGGTTAAAAACTATGTGAAGTCAACTACCAAGGAATAGTAATCTGTAGTTGTTGTTAGGTGATGTGGTCTACATGTTTCAGCCCGTTAAACCATTAAAATGTGAAGTTGACTTCACATAGTTTTTAACCATACCCTGAGCCGCCACTAATAAATTTATCTGGCAAGGATTCTCAGAGGTATTTTTAACATTCACATCACATTTTCACACCACACCTGCTCCGCTGTAATCAGGCGTCGTAGCACAACCGGGGGGCATAAGGCCACCCGGTTGGGACCCCAATGATGAAGCATGACACCAACTAGGTTGGTGTGTGAGGGGTCTTTTAAATATACCTAATGGTCCTCGGACTTACCACACATAGTGATTGATAGATCTCCACTATTTTCAGGGTCCGTCCATATTGTTTCTTCGTAACTTTATCCAGGGGATCAGGACGTATCCCAAAATCCTCGCTCTCTTTTTGTTTTTTGGATATATATATATATATATATATATATATATACATATATGTGTTAGAAATGGGATCTCTAGTTGGCAAGGGCTTGCACCTTTGTCCAAGTAGGGACCCTTCTTCCTAGTCAGGGTAAGGGTTGTTACACTCGTGAAGTAACCCCTGCTCACCCTCGTGGTAGCTTGGCACGAGCAGTCAGGCTTAATTCAGAGGCAGTGTGTAAAGCATTTGCACATAACCAACAGTTATACAGTGTAAGCACTACAAACGGACACCACACCAGTTTAGAAAAATAACCAATATTTTATATACTCAAGACAAGACCAATTACGACAAAAATCCACAATACGATACTTTAAGAATGAATACTTGATACGTTAACTTCTTCTTTGCAGGAATAGCACAAAAGCAAAGTTCGTACGAAGTCGGTAGCTCCGTCCGAGCCTACCGTGATGCTGAAAACCACAGAGTCTAACAGTTCCAGCCGACCGCGTCGATACGGGCCAGCAGAGTCGTGAACAGACTCGGTTACAGTACCTTCTCGTTGTGGCTGGTACGGAGTGTACGAGCCGGTTGGCGTTCGTCGCGGTTGCGGTGCAAGACGGAGCGATGCAAGGTGCGGTGTCCCTCGATGCGGTGCAGGCAGCGGCTCGATGAGCGTCGTGCAGACGGAGTCGGTGAGTCCAAGGCGTGCGATGCAGGGCGAGGCGATGCTCGATGCGGTGCTGACAGGTTGCGATGCAGGCGACCTAGCCGGAGTGCGGGAGCTGGCGTCGGACAGCGGTGCGAGTCGGAGCGGTGCGTCGCAGACGTGCGAGCGGTGCCCCAAATGCGGTGCGGTCTCGACTCTTGAGCCAGTTGCAGCGAGTGTCGGTCTGGTCCGGCTGGCCCAGTGAAGCGATGCGATGCGAACTGCGGTGCCCACAGGTCACGGTGCAAGCAGCGGCTCGATGTTGGCGGCGTCGGACGTCGCCCACGGTGAGACCAGGGTTGCGATGCGAAGCGGGGCGATGCGGTCTGCGGTGCAAACAGGTCACCGGCCAGGGATGGATTCGGTTGACGGAGTCGGTTGCAGTTCCCTTCCTCTGTGGCAACTGAAACAGCGTTCCAGCAGCGGTACCCAGAGGCTTGTGAAGTCTTTGTAGTCCCTGAGACTTCTTAACAGGAGGCCAGCTCGGTTCCTGGCCCTTGGAGATACTCAGCACAAGTTTGTAGAAAGTTCAGTCCAGTCCTTTCACTGCCCAAGGCAGAAGCAGCAGCTGCAGGCCAACCCAACAAAGCAACAACACAGCAAAGGGGCAGTACTCCTCCTGGCAGCTCTTCCAGCTCTTCGTCTTGGCAGGTTCCTTGATTCCAGCGAGATCTAAATTCATGGGGTCAGGGCCCCAATATTTATATTCCAAATTCCTTTGTTCTCTGAAGGCAGAGAGGCCTTCGCCTAGTCCAAACCAGTTCTGGAGCACTTTGTTGACAAGTCTCCGTCCCTTCTTTCAGTGAGTAGGCCAGGGACATCAGACGCACCACAGGAGGTGGAGCCAGCATTGTGGAGGGAAGGCACTGTCCTATTCAGGGCCCAGGTGCGACCCCTCCCACCCATCTACAGGTCGATCTGGCTATTCAGCCCTGCGCTGACTCACCCTGTCTCCTGGCATCCCCCAGCCCCGGTCACTCACATTCCAGACACGGAATACACAACCTCGCAGAGGCAGGCTGGGATGGTTAGGCAAGAAAATACCCACTTTCTAAAAGTGGTATTTTCAAACACAGAATGTTAAAACCAACCTTACTAAAAGCTGCATTTTATCATTCTGAGTCCAGGCATACTAAACTCGAATTTCTACCATGTTCCCGGGGTCAGTTAGGATTATATACTGTAATAATCAAAACCGCCCGTTCTGGCCTAGGGGGAACAGGTAGCCTTGCAATAGTGAAAAACGAACTAGGCTGTAATTCACTATCAGGACATGCCGCACACACCCGGGCATGTCCTACCTTTCGCGTACAACGCACCCTGCCCACAGGGGTACCTTGGGCCTACCTTAGGGGTGACTAACATGTAGCAAAGGGAAGGTTTAGGGACCTGCAAGTGTGTGCACTTGCCAAGTCGACATGGCAGCCCCAGGCTGCGCACGGGCTCTGCGATGGCAGGCCCGAGTTACACTTTACGGGCTGTTTGCGTGGGTGGCACAATCCAGTGCTGCAGCCCACCAACAGCATTTGGTCTATAGGCCCTGGCACTCGCAGTGCACTTTACAAGGGACTGACACATAAACCAAATAGGCCAATCATGGAAACACCAATCCATAACACATTTTATACAGGAGCACTTGCACTTTCCCACTGGACCGCAGTGAGGAAAGTGCGCAGAATCATCACACCAGCAAAAACAGAGTCAAAACCGGGAGGTCAGAAAGCAAAAAGTCAGGGGAAACACGCCAAAAGATGCCAAGTCTAACACATGTCCCCTCCAGCTGAAAGTAGGGAGAACTACCCAACCCCATTGGAGTTCTCTTCACTAAGGCGGAAGGACCTGGACAGACCATCTGCGTTGGCGTGTTCTGTACCAGGACGGTGTTCCACCGTAAAGTCCATTCCCTGTAGGGAGATGGACCACCTCAGCAGTTTTGGATTCTCGCCCCTCATTTGCATCAACCATCTGAGGGGCCTGTGGTCTGTCTGAACCCGGAAGTGAGTCCCAAACAGGTATGGTCTCAACTTCTTCAGCGCCCAGACCACAGCAAAAGCTTCCCTTTCTATGGCACTCCACCTCTGTTCCCTGGGAAGTAGTCTCCTGCTAAGGAAGACTACAGGCTGATCCAGGCCCTCTTCGTTCAGTTGTGAGAGCACCGCTCCCACACCATGCTCTGAAGCGTCAGTCTGCACGACGAATTCCTTGGAGAAGTCAGGTGCCTTGAGCACGGGCGCCGTGCACATGGCTGCCTTCAGGGCATCAAAAGCTTTCTGGCAGGACTCAGTCCAGATCACTTTCCTGGGCTGCCTCTTAGAGGTCAGCTCTGTTAAGGGGGCAACGATGGTGCCATAGCCCTTAACAAATCTCCTATAGTAACCGGTGAGACCTAAGAAGGCTCTCACCTCTGTCTGGGTCTTGGGGGCTCCCAAGCCAGAATGGTGTCAATCTTGGGTTGTAGGGGCGCCACCTGGCCGCTTCCTACCTGGTGTCCCAAGTACACCACAGAACCCTGCCCGATCTGGCACTTACTGGCCTTGATCGTGAGGCCTGCACCTTGCAGAGCCCTCAACACTTTCTCAAGGTGCTGTAAATGTTCTTCCCAGCGGGAACTGAACACAGCAATGTCATCCAGGTAGGCGGCACTGAAATCCTCCAGCCCAGCCAACACCTGATTGACCAACCTCTGAAAGGTGGCAGGGGCATTCTTCAACCCAAAGGGCATCACCCGGAATTGGTAATGACCTTCTGGGGTTGAGAATGCTGATCTCTCCTTGGCCCCATCGGTTAAGGCAATCTGCCAGTACCCAGACGTCAAATCAAACGTGCTGAGGAACCGGGCAGCTCCCAACCGATCAATGAGCTCATCAGCTCTGGGGATGGGGTGCGCGTCAGTCCTGGTGACGGCATTGAGCCCACGGTAGTCCACACAAAACCGGAGTTCTGGAGTGGCACCGGGCGCCGCAGCCTTTGGGACCAAGACCACTGGGCTGGCCCAAGGACTGTGGGAGGGCTCAATCACCCCTAACGCCAACATCTTAGAGACCTCCTCCTTGATGCTGGCTCTGACCCGGTCAGTCAACCTGTAAATCTTGTGCTTCACAGGATGGCTGTCACCGGTGTCCACGTCATGGGTACACCAGTGAGTAACACCGGGGGTCAGAGAGAACAGTGGGGCGAACTGTCCCAACAACTGGCGACAGTCCCCCTGCTGCTCCTGAGTCAGAGTAGGGGAGAGGATCACACCCTCTACTGACCCATCATGCTCCTTGGTAGACAGGAGGTCAGGGAGAGGCTCGCTCTCCTCTTCCACCCCATCATCTGTCGCCAAGAGCATACTCACTTCGGACCTCTCAAAGTGGGGCTTGAGGCGGTTCACGTGAAGGACCCTCAAAGGGTTCCTTGGAGCCTGCAAATCCACCAGGTAGGTGACGTCACTTTTGCGCTCCTTTACCTCATATGGCCCAGTCCACTTGTCCTGCAAGGCACAAGGTGCCACTGGGGCCATGACCCACACTTTTTGCCCAGGTTGAAATTCGACCAGAGTGGCGTTCTGGTCATACCATCTCTTCATTTCTTCTTGGCTTGCTTCTAGGTTCGCCTGAGCGAGTTTCCTGAAGCGGGCAGTTTGGTTTCTAAAGGCCAGCATGTAGCTAAATACATCCTGGGGAGTTTTCCTGGGAGCCGCCTCCCAGCCTTCCTTCACCAAACTCAGAGGTCCTCTGACAGGGTGGCCATACAGGAGCTCAAAGGGGCTGTACCCAAGAGACTTCTGAGGCACCTCCCTGTATGCAAAGAGTAGGCATGGCAAGAGGACGTCCCACTTACGCCTCATGGGTTCTGTTAGACCCTTGATCATGCCTTTCAAGGTCTGGTTGAATCTCTCCACCAGACCGTTTCCTTGTGGGTGGTAAGGAGTGGTGAACTTGTAGGTTACACCACACTCCTTCCACAGGGATGTCATATACTTCGATATGAAATTGGTCCCCCTATCGGAAACCACCTCTCTGGGGAATCCCACACGGGAAAAGATCCCCATTAACGCCCGGCCCACCACTGGCGCCGTCGTTGTCCTGAGAGGGATTGCCTCCGAGTACCGGGTGGCATGGTCCACCAAGACCAGGATGTACCTGTTGCCCATGGCTGTCTTGGGATCCAGTGGCCCCACAATATCCATCCCTACCCTTTCAAAGGGTGTTCCAACAACCGGAAAAGGTTGGAGAGGAGCTTTGACCTTCCTCCCACTCTTACCACTTGCCTGGCAAGTTTGGCAAGACCTGCAGTGTGCATCTGACTGCCTTCGCATTTGGGGCCAAAAGAAGTGGGTGACAAGCCTGTCAAAGGTCTTGTCCTGCCCCAAATGTCCTGCCAAAGGCACGTCGTGAGCCAGACCCAGTAGGAAGGTCCTGAAGCGCTGGGGTACCACCAGCACACGGGCTGACCCAGGCTCAGCAACCTTAGGCTCACTGTATAGGAAACCGCTCTCCCAGTAGATCAGATGTGACCCGGACTGATTACCAGCTGCTGGTCTGCAGCCTGCCGCCGCAGACCCTCCAGAGTAGGGCACTCGCTCTGCTCCCTGCAGAACTCCTCCCTGGTGGGACCCCCTTCTTGCTGCCAATGGGTCAGCTCAGAGATGTCTCCCAGTTCGGCTACCTGCTCCCCTGTAGGCACCGGGGCGTCCCCCTCGAGGTCCGCCTCCTCCCGGTCCGTGGGAACTTCGGGGGCCGGTTTCCCGCGCCCCTGCCCTTTCTCTTGGCAGGGACTTGGGCCCCTGTTTCAGGCTCCAAGTCCTCTTGATCACCCTTTCTGGCCGCCATTGACCGAGTAGACACGCATGCCCACTCTGGCAACCCAAGCATCTCCAAGTGAGACCTGAGCTCAACCTCCTTCCATGAGGACTGCTCCAGGTCGTTTCCTAGCAGACAATCGACAGGCATGGTAGGGCTCACAACCACCCTCAAGGGACCTGAGACCCCCCCAGTCAAAGGGAACCTGCGCCACCATACACTGGCGCTCAGAGTTGTCGACAGCAACTACTTGGTGGAATGCTCCTGGGACTACTTGCTTCTCAGACACCAGGTGACACCGGACTGAGGTCACACTGGCTCCAGTATCTCTGAGAGCCTCTACCCTGTTCCCGTTAATGGTCACCCAGGTGCTATATTTCTTTGTGTTAGGGGCACCTGGTTTCCTGGGACCATCTCACTGTCCCCGAGTGAGACAAGGGTCATTTCTGCGGGATCCCCACCCTCCTGTGGGCACCCCTCCTCCCCAAGCGCTACACTAGCCAACACTTTGGACTGTCCACCGGTGGGTGGCTGTGTCCCCTTCGGGCACTTGGGGTCCCCTTAAAGTGACCTACCTGGTCACATGCATAACACTTGCGGGGGCCGGTCTCAACAGGCTTCCTGTAGAGACCCCTTTCTTCTTATCACCGGGGGCTGGGAACCTTTACCCTGGGTACTAGTTTGGGGCCCTTTAGAGAACTCCTGTGCTTTACCCTTGTCCCCCCACCTTTCTGCTGGGGACCCTGCCCACCTTTGGCTGAGTCTCCCCAAACGCTTTCTTGTGGACCCTGGTACTCACCCAGCGGTCCGCTTCCATAGCAAGCTTCCTGGGGTCAGTTAGCTTACTATCAACTAGGTGCTGGCGCAGATCTGCAAAACATAGACTAGACAAGTGCTCCCACGCAAACAAGTTGTAGAGCCCCTGAAAATCTGTTACACTACTGCCCTTCACCCAACCATCCAGAGACCTGCAGAACACATCCACACATTCCAGCCAAGTGTTGACATCAGACTTCTTACTGGACCTGAACTGATCCCTGTACTTTTCAGGAGTAAGACCATACTTCGTGAGAAGGGCATCCTTCATGTCAGCATAGGTGAGGTGATACCCCTTACCCAAAGCTATCAGAGCATCCCTTGCTTCTTCCGGGAAAAGTGGCCACAATCCTGCTCCCCAATTCTCCTCAGGGACCCCATTCATGTGTATGGCTGCCTCATAACCCTGGAACCACCTTTGTATGTCATCCCCCTTCTTGAACTCCTTGCCTACGTTCTTGGGAATGTGCACAATCCTGTCTGCTTTTCTGGACGAATTGCTGCCACCATCTGAGCCTGACTTACTCCTAAGTTCTAGCTCCTTTAGTTCTCTCTCATGCTCTAAGAGCATCTTCCTCTCCTCTATGGCCAATCTCTTCTCCTCCCGCTCACTCTCCAGCCTGAGCTTCTGCAGCTCGAACTGCCTTGCCTCCCGCCTGTCCTCCAGCTCCTCTGGGGACAGACTGCTGCTGCCCGACCTGGCGGGTTCCCCCTACCCAAAAGCACATCCACCCTGGAAATAGGCTCCTCCGCCTCCTCACTGAGATCACCAGGCTGCCCATTGGCATGTCTGGCTGCTACCCAGGCCCTCAGCGCCTTCTGTAGCTCCTCCTTCCTTGTGAGGCCTTTAATTTGGACTTTCAAGTTTTTACAAATCGCTCGTAACTCCTTTACGGCGTAGGATTCCAACCTGTCCTCCTCAAAGATAACTTCCAGAGATGCAACGGATGATGCAATTGATTCAGGCATGACAAAAGTAGTGAGTTGAAAACTGGCAAGATCAAAAATAGGCCAAAAGAAAAAGAACCAGTATGTGGTACGTAATGGTCTGCGATATGGTAGTAGTGCACACCAATCACTGTAAGTCAAGTGCAAACACAAGTCCTATCCTCACCGCTGACAACCAATGTTAGAAATGGGATCTCTAGTTGGCAAGGGCTTGCACCTTTGTCCAAGTAGGGACCCTTCTTCCTAGTCAGGGTAAGGGTTGTTACACTCGTGAAGTAACCCCTGCTCACCCTCGTGGTAGCTTGGCACGAGCAGTCAGGCTTAATTCAGAGGCAGTGTGTAAAGCATTTGCACATAACCAACAGTAATACAGTGTAAGCACTACAAACGGACACCACACCAGTTTAGAAAAATAACCAATATTTTATATACTCAAGACAAGACCAATTACGACAAAAATCCACAATACGATACTTTAAGAATGAATACTTGATACGTTAACTTCTTCTTTGCAGGAATAGCACAAAAGCAAAGTTCGTACGAGTCGGTAGCTCCGTCCGAGCCTACCGTGATGCTGAAAACCACAGAGTCTAACTGTTCCAGCCGACCGCGTCGATACGGGCCAGCAGAGTCGTGAACAGACTCGGTTACAGTACCTTTCTCGTTGTGGCTGGTACGGAGTGTACGAGCCGGTTGGCGTTCGTCGCGGTTGCGATGCAAGACGGAGCGATGCAAGGTGCGGTGTCCCTCGATGCGGTGCAGGCAGCGGCTCGATGAGCGTCGTGCAGACGGAGTCGGTGAGTCCAAGGCGTGCGATGCAGGGCGAGACGATGCTCGATGCGGTGCTGACAGGTTGCGATGCAGGCGACCTAGCCGGAGTGCGGGAGCTGGCGTCGGACAGCGGTGCGAGTCGGAGCGGTGCGTCGCAGACGTGCGAGCGGTGCCCCAAATGCGGTGCGGTCTCGACTCTTGAGCCAGTTGCAGCGACAGTGTCGGTCTGGTCCGGCTGGCCCAGTGAAGCGATGCGATGCGAACTGCGGTCCCCACAGGTCACGGTGCAAGCAGCGGCTCGATGTTGGCGGCGTCGGACGTCGCCCACGGTGAGACCAGGGTTGCGATGCGAAGCGGGCGATGCGGTCTGCGGTGCAAACAGGTCACCGGCCAGGGATGGATTCGGTTGACGGAGTCGGTTGCAGTTCCCTTCCTCTGTGGCAACTGAAACAGCGTTCCAGCAGCGGTACCCAGAGGCTTGTGAAGTCTTTGTAGTCCCTGAGACTTCTTAACAGGAGGCCAGCTCGGTTCCTGGCCCTTGGAGATACTCAGCACAAGTTTGTAGAAAGTTCAGTCCAGTCCTTTCACTGCCCAAGGCAGAAGCAGCAGCTGCAGGCCAACCCAACAAAGCAACAACACAGCAAAGGGGCAGTACTCCTCCTGGCAGCTCTTCCAGCTCTTCGTCTTGGCAGGTTCCTTGATTCCAGCGAGATCTAAATTCATGGGGTCAGGGCCCCAATATTTATATCCCAAATTCCTTTGTTCTCTGAAGGCAGAGAGGCCTTCGCCTAGTCCAAACCAGTTCTGGAGCACTTTGTTGACAAGTCTCCGTCCCTTCTATCAGTGAGTAGGCCAGGGACATCAGACGCACCACAGGAGGTGGAGCCAGCATTGTGGAGGGAAGGCACTGTCCTATTCAGGGCCCAGGTGCGACCCCTCCCACCCATCTACAGGTCGATCTGGCTATTCAGCCCTGCGCTGACTCACCCTGTCTCCTGGCATCCCCCAGTCCCGGTCACTCACATTCCAGACACGGAATACACAACCTCGCAGAGGCAGGCTGGGATGGTTAGGCAAGAAAATACCCACTTTCTAAAAGTGGTATTTTCAAACACAGAATGTTAAAACCAACCTTACTAAAAGCTGCATTTTATCATTCTGAGTCCAGGCATACTAAACTCGAATTTCTACCATGTTCCCGGGGTCAGTTAGGATTATATACTGTAATAATCAAAACCGCCCGTTCTGGCCTAGGGGGAACAGGTGCAATTGTGAAAAACGAACTAGGCTGTAATTCACTATCAGGACATGCCGCACACACCCGGGCATGTCCTACCTTTCGCGTACAACGCACCCTGCCCACAGGGGTACCTTGGGCCTACCTTAGGGGTGACTAACATGTAGCAAAGGGAAGGTTTAGGGACCTGCAAGTGTGTGCACTTGCCAAGTCGACATGGCAGCCCCAGGCTGCGCACGGGCTCTGCGAAGGCAGGCCCGAGTTACACTTTACGGGCTGTTTGCGTGGGAGGCACAATCCAGTGCTGCAGCCCACCAACAGCATTTGGTCTATAGGCCCTGGCACTCGCAGTGCACTTTACAAGGGACTGACACATAAACCAAATAGGCCAATCATGGAAACACCAATCCATAACACATTTTATACAGGAGCACTTGCACTTTCCCACTGGACCGCAGTGAGGAAAGTGCGCAGAATCATCACACCAGCAAAAACAGAGTCAAAACCGGGAGGTCAGAAAGCAAAAAGTCAGGGGAAACACGCCAAAAGATGCCAAGTCTAACAATATGTATATATAATATCATAATGCCTCTTTTGGCTGTAATGTTCTCAACAAGTCAGGCAGTACATTATTGACGTGCTATAGCCGTACCGTGCATTCTGAGGGAAAAAGTGTAGTCGATGTTTTCTGCGCAACAGCATGCTGTGCTATTACTGTGATACAGCCAGAGACAAAGGGGCCTATTTACAAAGGTATGTTGGAGTACTTAAAGTAGTACTCCTGCTTTATTCTTTCACTTACACACCTTTATAAATTGCCCCTCCCCTTCAGCATATAATCTTAGAAAGGAAATGTACCCTCTTCACACTTTTACTAATAGGGAGTTGGAAGTTTCAGGGCAGATTTACAAAGGCATATACGAGTACTTAAAAGATGTAAAACTGCTGCTTATATTCACTTTACTAATAAAGAATCATGGAAGATGATCTGTAATTGACAAAGCGCTTCTACTACACATTTTCTGTTCGCTGGGCTGCTGTAAATATTTGGTGAAATGATAAGAAACACTCAGGGTCAAACAGCTGCATGCCCATTCGGAAAAGGAAAGTTAAGAAAATGTGCCTCAGTAGACTTACTCAAACCTCTGGATAAAAATGTCCTTCTCTTTTGAAACTCAAAAATGATTGTAGGAGTGCTGCAGGAGAGGCCTAGAGCTCATAGTCTGTCGGTGTTAGTTACATGAATAACATTTATACATAGAGAATTTCCACTATGTGGATTTTTTATGTGTCCATGGTGCCAATATTTTTCCTCACGAAATAAACTCCTCCTCCTAAGCCTGCGTAAATGTTTGGAGTTTTACTCCGCTCCTCCTTCTGTGATGAGAGAAATAAAACTCTGGGAAGGAAATCTACTCCAAATATTTGAGTAGCCCTTCTGGAGTTTTTAACCAAGGTTTTTGTCAATCGGGCAAAAATGTTTACTATTATAATTATATTAATTATTATTCTTAATATTATTCTTATACTAATTATTATTATATTAATTTCTATTCTTACTAGTATTATTATTGTTGTTGATAATAATCTAATAATAATACCGCCTGATAATTTTGTTTTACCATTTCTTGCTCCTTTAAAATACAAGCACTGCTTTTACCCAAATTTTCGAACATATGAATGTCCAGCTAGAATTAACGTCTAGTATTATATAATAATATACTATCTGTCGGGGCTGCCTATTCTATCTGCACATTGTTTTCGAAAGAGATGGGGAGATAGCTCTGAATTGTGGTTAAGTACCTGGCATTAGTAGACGATTATCAGATCTTTAGATGGTTTAAACGTCTTGTCTGCAAGCAATCCCACAATTCGACGCGCGCATGCGGTAAACACTTCACTGGCGTGAGAAAATATTTGTCAAGGAGCCCCAGAGGAGCTCGTGTCGCAGTAATGGGGGAGCCCGAGCCATGTGAGGGTCACACCACATCCCCCCCAATTAGAACCTCTCAATGCATTTCTTCTTTTTCACGAGACTGGCTGCGGAGCCCGGAGGGCGCGAGATGCCACATGTGAACCCCCGCCCCGCCCTCCCCGCAGCTCGGGGGCTGCTGGAGTTCACAGGCGAACAATGCCGAATGGGCAGCGCGTGGCACGTGTCCTGCAGCTGAAAACAAGTGACAGAAAATAGGGCATTTGTCCTCCTCCTGCATGCGAAGGCGCAGAGGGCCAACTGCAGGCAGCTGCTTCCTAAGTGTGTGGGAGAGGCTGCCCGCCTTTATTGCCCCACAGGCGGAGCTGGCTTCTGTTATCGGAGCGGCCTTAAAATTATTCGGAATTAACTGGAAAATGCAACAACACTCTTACGTATGCATTGCTTCTGTTTACACTTTCATGATTCCAGACAGTCATATTTTCGGGGCGTGGCTGTTGGGGAGGGGATGTGGTCCGTCGGCTAGACTGCCGACTTTGGTGCTGGAAACCAGGGTTCGAGCCTCGGGGTCGCGTCCACATCCTGTGATTCTGGGCAAATCACTTAATCTCCCTGTGCCTGAATGTGTAATGTAAATACGGTGCTCGTGTAAAGCGCTCCAATACCTCCGGGTCGAGTTCGCGCTATATAAATATGCAACAAAAAAAACAAAAAAAAGTTGTAAAGGGGGAAAAAAGTCACATCCGGTGTTTAATTTAGTGCCAGCAAAAAAAAGAAACACCACTTACACTATGTTTCATTTAGGAATTATTCGTTTTTTTCTAAAACTAATGTTATTCAATTTTTGTTACATGATTACTGACAAATTATACAATACCCCCATCTCTCTCTCTATATATATATATATATATATATATATATATATATATATACATATATATATATATATATATATATAATATATCAGTAGCGGCCCGTGGAGGGAGTTCCGTGGGGCGGTGAGGCGGGGGGTAGTAAACACCGGAATATGGATGAACGGAGGTAAGTAAACAATGAAATAAATAAAACGAATTTCGATGCGCGCGCTGCATCGCATTTTTACAATAATTATCTCTACAAATTATATACATAGACCGTTTGGTCTCAACTTCAGCTGTTTGCAAGTGACGTAAGTTGCTGTTGAGGATAGGCATAGTATACATGAGAACCAATTAAAAGACCAAAGGACTGATCTAAAGTGGCGGGAGGCTAGCCGTGAGTTGGTGTCTTCATCATAAATGTGAATGTAGTTCCTCGTCATTGTTCATCCCTTCTGGGATGGTAGAGCCTGCCTTCAAGATGAAAACTGATTCCGTTTTCCTAAGGGCGGAGACACGGTCACCACCCTTGGGGTGTTTCAATACTGTATCTAAGCCCAAAAATTATTATTATTTTTTTTTTGGCTTTGGTCCAGTCACTTTCATGTGTATCTTGGAAGTGTTTGGCAGTGCTGTACGTACGGTCATTGTTGGAAATTGCCCTCCAGTGTTCGAGGATGAGTTTTTTCACTGGAAAAGTAGTTGAGCCTATGTACCACTTGCCACAAGGACAAATGATAGCACAGACTACAAAGTCAGTATTGCAATTAATGAATTTGGGAATCTTCCATTTAAGGTTAGAGTGACAAAGTTACCTCTTTGACCTCTTTGACGTTGTCGCTATGCTTACAGGCTTTGCAACGTCCACATTTGTAAAATTCTTTACTCTGTGCTAGCCAGTTAGTCTTTGGGGGTGCAAGGTGACTTTGTACTAACATATCCTACAGGGAGACATTTCTTTGAAAAGTGATGGCGGGAGCCTGGCCTACCACCTCACTCATGATGGGATCTAATTTTAAGATATCCCACCTTTGTTTGAGGATTTTCCTTAGATTGCTTGCCTGACTGTTGTACTTGGTGATAAACCTGATAGGGTTTTTTCCCACTTTTTTCTTCTTTGTGATTTTGTCAGGTGGTTCGTACAGGGCTTGGGCTCTGCTCATTTTGGATGCTTTCTGTTCTGCAATATTTAGTGCTTTGGCAGGGTAGTTCCTGACTTTGAGTCGCTCAGTCATCCCCTTTCTGGTCCTCTCATAAGGCTCATCGGAGCTACAATTTCTTCGAGCCCTTAAGAATTCACTAAAGGGGATACTTAAGGTTGGGTGGATGGCAGCTTGCCGCGTGTAGGATAGAGTTCCCTGCAGTGGTCTTCCTGTACAGTTCTGATGTAAGGAAGCCATCTGTGTTGGTACTTAGTTTTAGATCAAGGAAAACTATGCTGTGTTGACTTTTTTGCATGGTGAATCTAAGATGGAAGGTATTCTGATTGAGTTGGTCATAAAATATATCTAAATCTCCTTCTGTTCCACCCCAGACAAAGAAAATGTCATCGATATATCTTAACCATATGCTGACATTTTGAGTCCATTTTTCGAGGTTGTTGTTCCAGAGTACTTGCTTCTCCCACCAGCCCACCAGAAGATTGGCGTAGCTGGGGGCGAAGCAAGTACCCATGGAAGTTCCCTGTATCTGTCTATAGTGTTGTTGGTTGAACAAAAACACATTTTCCGTCAGACAAATCTCAATCATTGGTAGTACCATATATGTGTGTTCTAGCTGGTGAATGCTCCTGGTCTGTAGGAAATGTTTGCAGGCCATCAGGCCATCGTGGTGTCTTATGCTGGTATATAGACTTTCTACGTCTAGTGTTACCAGCCAAGACTCTTTGCCCCAAAACACATTTTCAATTTTTTGCAGAAAATCTTTGGTATCCCTTACATAAGAGCTTAACGTTTTCACAAAGGGGAACAAAAAGTGATCAACATAAACTGACGTGTTTTCAAAAATACTGTTTTTTGATGAAACAATGGGACGCCCTGGTGGATTTGCGGGGTCCTTGTGGATCTTGGGTAGGATATATATATATATATGATATGTGTGTATATATATATACACACACACACACTTTAGAGAACATCATAAAAGTAGACTCATTTTTGTTTAACACTAAGGCCAGGATTACGAGTGTTGTGGAAGGCCAATGTCTTTCTCGCAACTGGTGAATACCAATAACTTTATATTCCAAGTATTGCCTATGACAATGGGACATTACACATGGAATTTATTTGTTTTTGCATCGATTTCTATTTGGTTCAGTATTTACCAGGCATCTTCCCTCTGCCTCTGTAAATGTTAGTTGGTTTGACCTGCTAGCATCCACCACAAGAAGATGGCGGGGTACAGTGATTACCATCAAGATGGCGGAATATTCCCAGCATCCTCCTGCATTTTCATATCTGAAACAATAACTGTGCCAACCCAGCTCCAATCTAGGTAAAGCTGAAAACTCAAATTTTGAAGGAGCACTACATGGTCTAAAAACCAGGTGCCTCTCCGATCATATGTTGACTGTGCTCTCACCTTTGACCCAGTACAGGCCATGTTTGCACTCTACAAATGCCAGAATGACCACAACACTAAATACAATATTAGAGGCTTCGGTTGCAGATCCTGTGCAGTGCAGGGTCTTGTACGCCCTGCTGACATTCCTCCTTGTGTGGTGTGTGGAGCTGATTTAAAGTGTGTGTTAGACCTGGCATCCTTGGCGTGGGTCTCCCTTCCATTTTTTTCATAATGCCTCCACTGTTGTCGATATGTTTTTGCTGGACTAGATGCTCATGGGCACTTTGCCACTGCTAATCAGTGCCAAAGTGCAAGTGCTCCCTATGATAAATTGTGTTGTGTATTAGTGACTCCATGATTGGATGATTGGTTTACTTGTCAGTCCCTAGTACAGTGCACTGAGTGTGCCCAGGGCTTGTAAATCCAATGTTGCTGGTGGGCTTGCAGCACTGGTTGTGCCACCCACAGGAGCAGCTTGTAAAGTGTGTCTCAGGCCTGCCATTGCAGAGCCTGTGTGCAGCCTAGGGCTGCCATGTCGACTTGGTAAGTACACCCACTTACCAGGCCCTAAACCTTCCCTTTACTGCATGTTGGTCACCCCTAAAGTAGGCCCTAGGGCAGGGTGCATTGTAAGTATAAGGTAGGACATGCCCTGGTGTGTGTGGCATGTCCTAATAGTGAATTACAGCCATTTTCGTTTTTCACTATTGCAAGGCTACCTGTTCTCCATAGGCCAGAATGGGCAGTTAGATTATTACATTTTATAATCCTAACTGACTCAGGGAACATGGTGGAAATTCGAGTTTAGTATGCCTGAACTCAGAATGATAAAATACATCTTTTAGTGAAGTTGGTTTTAACATTCTGTGTTTGAAAATACCACTTTTAGAAAGTAGGTATTTTCTTGTCTAAGTATCCAAAGCCTGCCTCTGCTAGGTTGTGTATTCCTTGTCTGGTGTTTTTGAGTGACAGGGCTGGGGATTCCAGGAGACAGAGTGAGTCAGCCCAGTGGTGAATAGAGAGATCTGCATCTAGATGGGTGGGAGGAGTTGCACCTGGGACCTGAATAGGACAGTGCCTGCCCCCACAGTGCTGGCTCCACCCCCTGTGGTGCGTCTGATGTCTCTGCCCTGCACAGTGAAAGAAGAGAAGGAATCATGTCAACAAAGTGCTCCAGGGCTGGGCTTTCCCTCCACAATGCTGGCTCCACCTCCTGTGGGGCGTCTGATGTTTCTGCCCTGCACTGTGAAAGGAAAGAAGGAGTCATGTAAACAGAGTGCTCCAGAACTGGTTTGGACTGGGCAAAGGCCCCTCTGCCCTCAGAGGACAAAGGATTTTGGGGTATAAATATTGGGACCCTGATCCCAAGAAATTAGATCACTTTTGGGAACAAGAAGAAACCTTTGCTGAGGAGCGGAACCAAGAAGAAACTGAGGAGAGACTATCCCTAAGCCTGAAGTGCTGCTTGGGGGATTGGCCTGCAGTGGTTTGCCTGACTGCCAAAGAAAGGAGAAAGGAACTTTTGCTTTGCTGTGACTTTCATCAAGTTGTGAAGGATCTCCAAGGGCTTGGAAGAGAGCTTGCCCCCTGATCGAAGTCCCAGGACCATTGGACTTCACCCCCTTTGTGAATTGCTGCTGGAAACTGTTTCAGTGGCTACAGAGGTAGGGAGCTGTGACCGACTCTCCCGACCAGCTCGGTGTCCTGTTGGCACCGCATCGAGCAACGCCTGCATCTTGCAACGCACGGCCTTGGTCTCACCGACTCCGTCAACGAGCTGCTGCCTGCACCGTAACCTGTGAGCACCGCACCTTGCAACGCCTCGCTACACCGAATCCATCTGGTCCGACCGACACGGTCACTGTTGCTGAGTTTGAGTCCTGTGACCGCACCGGAGTTGGGCACCGCCTCGCAAGCTTCGCGACGCACCGCCCGACTCGCACCGCTGTCCGGACTGATCGACGCCAGCTCCTGAATCCGGCTCCGTCGCCGCACCGCAACCTGCCAGCACTGCATCGAAGCACCGTCTCGCCCTGCAACGCACGGCCCTGGTCTCACCGACTCAGTCTCGACGACGTCAACGAGCCGCTGCCTGCACCGCATCGAGGGACAACGCGTCCTGCAACGCTTCCATTTTGCATCGCGACCGCTACGTACAGCCATCCGGCTCGCACTCCCGTGCCTGCCGCTTCAAGTAAAAGGTACTGTGACCGAGTCTGTCTACGCTGTGTTGGCCCGTCTCGACGCGGTCAGCTGGATTTGTTAGACTCTGTTTGTTCTTGACATCGCCGTAGCCGGAAGAGGCTACCGACTCGCACAGAACCTTGAAGTAAGCCTTTTTGATAAGAACTAAGTATTCTTGACAGTATTGTAGATTTTTTTTGTCGATTAAGGTCTTGTGGTAATTCTATATAAAATATTCTTATTTTTATAAATATACAACCTGTGTGGTGTCCATTTGTAGTGTTGTCACTTGATTACTGTATGTGTTCACAAATGCTTTACACACTGCCTCTGAACTAAGCCTGTCTGCTCGTGCCAAGCTACCAAGAGGGTGAGTAGGGGTTATTTCAGGAGTGTACCTACTTTCCCTGACTAGACTCAAGGGTCCCTATTTGGACAAAGGTACCTACCTCTGCCAACTAGAGACCCCCAAATCTAACATTGGTGGTCAGCGGTGAGGATTCTGGACTTGCATTTGTGACTCATGTACAGTAATTGGTGAACACTACTTAGTGAGTGCAGACCAAAACGCAACCACATACTTTTTGATAGCATTTTTTCTGGGATTTCCTATTTTTGCAACTGCCAAGTTTAAATCACCATGGATAACGCACCATCTGTAGCATCTGTTGACTGTGATTGGGAGGAGGAGAAACTGGAGTGCTACACCCTCAAACAGCTCAAGCATTTTTGCAGGAAGTTTAAAGTCTCCATGACCGGGCTTACCAAGAAGGATGAGCACCAAAAGGCGCTGAGGGCCTGGGTTGAAGCAAGGAGTGCCCCTGTGGAGGGGGCTGAGAATGCAGAAGGGCAGCTGGAGGGGCTATTGGGTCTAGGGGCTGGAAGACCACCTTCCCCAGTAGGTAGCAGTGTTTCTGCCAGAGGTCTGTCTCCAGAAGAGTTGGAGGACAGGAAAGAGAGTAGGATGCACGAAATGGAGCTGCTCAAGCTAAATGGGCAGTTAGAATTTGAAATGCAAACTAGGAAATTAGCCCTAGAGGAAAAGAAAATGCAGTTTGAACATGAGAAAGTTTTGAGGGAGTTGGAATTGAAGGCCAAAAGCTTAGAGATTACTCCCTCTGGTGGCAGTGTACCGCCTGTGCCTGTTGAAGCTAGGGTGTATATTCCCAAAGATGTGGTGAAGGAGTTTTTTAAAAATGATGACATTGGGCAGTGGTTCAAAGCTTATGAGGTGGCCATGTCTTCCCACCGGGTCCCTGAGAAGGATTGGGGAGCGGGGTTGTGGGGGCGGTTCCTGAGTGAAGGGCGGGATACCTTGTTGGATTTGCCCTCTGAAGTCTATAATTCATACAGCCACATGAAGGATGCTTTAATGACTAGGTATGGTTTGACCCCTGAGCTTTATAGGCAGAGGTTCAGGAACTGTAAGAAGATTGAAGGCAGTACCTGGGTTGAATATGTGACCTTCTTTTGCAGAGCCTTGGATGGTTGGGTAAAGGGTAGCAAAGCGACTGATTTTCAGGCCCTCTTTGATTTGATTGCATGGGAGCACTTGTCCAGTAATTGTTTTCCTGAGCTACGCCAGCACCTGATTGATAGTAAGCTGACTAACCCTAGGCAGCTTGCTGAGGAGGCGGACAGCTGGGTGAGTACCCGGGTCCACAAGGGTCACGTGGGAGACTCTGCCAAGGGTGGGCAGGGTCCCCAGCAGAAGAGTGGGGGGGACAAGGGCAAACAGAGGGAGTTCCATAAAGGGCCCCAAAGTAGACCCCAAGGGAACCAAGGGAAAGGTTCCCAGCCTCCCCCTGAGAAGAAGCCAGTGGCCCTGACAGGCCCCCCTGTTCACCAGGGACCACTGGTATGTTACAAGTGTGGCGCCCCTGGCCACAAGGCAAACGATCCTCGTTGCCCTTTGCATGGAAAACCAGCACCCACTGGTGCAGTCCCCCGGCAGTTGGCTAGTGTAGCCCTGGGGGAGGAGTGGGGTGCCCAAGGTGGGGGGATCCCACAGTGTTTTCCCTTGTCTCATTAGGAGACTCTGAGATGGTCCCTAGGACCCAGCTGCCTGATAACACTAAAAATACAGGCAGTGGGTGACCATCAATGGCCATAGGGTGGAGGCTCTGAGAGACACAGGAGCCAGTGTGACAGCTGTCAAGTGTCACCTGGTGTCTAAAGAGCAGGTTGTCCCTGATGCATTCTATCTGGTTGTTGCCGCTGACAACACAGAGAGTCACTGCAAGGTGGCTTAGGTTCCCTTTGAGTGGGGGGGGTCTCGGGTACTCTTCAAGTAGCTGTGAGGCCAGCCATGCCTGTTGACTGTTTGTTAGGGAACGATTTGGAGAGCTCACCTTGGGCTAAGGTGGAGCGGAGTGCGCATTTAGAAATGTTGGGCTTGCCTGATTGGGCATGTGTGACCACCCGGTCAATGGCAGCTAAAGGTTTTCAAGAGGATCTGGAGCCTGAGAGGGAAGCCCAGGTGCCTGCCGGAGAGAGAGGAGGCAGGGGGCATGGGAAACCGGCCCCTGAAGTTCCCACGGTCCAGGAGGAGGCAGACCCTGAGGGGGATGCCCTGGAGCCTACAGGGGAACAGGTAGCTGAACTGGGGGACCTACCTGAGCTGACCCATTGGCAGCAAGAAGGAGGACCCTCCAGGGAGGAGTTCTGCGAGGAGCAGAACACATGCCCTTCTCTCGTGGGTCTGAGGCAACAGGCCACAGACCAGGCAGCAGGTGATCAGTCTGGATCACATTGGATTTACTGGGAGAATGGTCTCCTGTATTCAGAGCCTAAGGTTGCTGAGCCTGGGTCAGCCCGTGTGCTGGTGGTACCCCAGCGCTTCAGAGCCTTCCTACTGGGGTTGGCTCATGATGTACCGTTAGCAGGACATCTGGGGCAGGACAAGACCTTTGAAAGGCTTGTCACCCATTTCTATTGGCCCCAGATGTGCAGGAGTGCCGCCACTCACTGCAGGACATGTCAGACTTGCCAGGCAAGTGGAAAGAGTGGGAGGAAGCAGAAGGCTCCTCTCCAACCATTCCCTGTGGTCAGCACCCCCTTTGAACGGGTGGGTATTGACATTGTGGGGCCACTGGACCCCAAGACAGCCATGGGCAACAGGTTTATCCTGGTCTTGGTGGACCATGCCACCCGGTACCCTGAAGCCATCCCTCTCAGGACAGTGACGGCCCCCGTGGTGGGACGGGCACTGATGGGAATTTTCTCACGTGTGGGATTCCCTCAAGAGGTGGAGTCTGACAGAGGTACCAACTTCGTGTCCAAGTACATGAAGTCCCTGTGGCAGGAGTGCGGTGTAACTTACAAGTTCACCACTCCTTACCACCCTCAAGGAAATGGGCTGGTTGAGATATTCAACCGGACCCTCAAGGGCATGATTATGGGTCTGGAAGAACCCATGAGGCGTAAATGGGACGTCCTCTTACCTTGCCTGTTGTTTGCATACTGGGAGGTGCCACAGAAGTCTCTAGGGTTCAGCCCCTTTGAGCTCCTCTATGGACACCCAGTGCGAGGACCTCTGAGTTTGGTCAAGGAAGGCTGGGAGCAATCTCCCAGGAAACCTCCCCAGGATGTATACAGTTACGTGCTGGCCTTCAGGAACCAGACTAGGCGTTTTAGAGAGCTTGCTGAGGCAAATCTGGAAGCCAGCCAGGAGGAGATGAAGCGGTGGTACGACCAGAATGCCACTCTGGTCGAGCTTCAGCCTGGTCAGAAAGTGTGGGTCATGGCCCCAGTGGAGCCTTGTGCGCTCCAGGATAGGTGGACCGGCCCTTTTTCGGTGGTGGAGCACAAGAGTCCAGTTACCTATTTGGTGGACTTGCAGTCTCCCAGGAACCCCTTGCGGGTCCTGCATGTGAACCGCCTGAAGCCCCACTTGGAGAGGTCCCAAGTGGGCATGCTCTTAGCTACAGATGATGGGATGGAGGAGGAGACCGAGCCTCTTCCTGAACTCCTGTCAGCCCGAGAGCAAGATGGATCAGTGGAGGGAGTAAACCTCTCTACCTCCCTGACACCTGAGCAGCAGGGTGACTGTCGCCAGCTGTTGGGACAGTTCCCTGACCTGTTCTCCCTGGTTCCCAGTGTCACTCATTGGTGCGTCCATGATGTGGACACTGGGGACAGTCTTCCTGTGAAGCACAAGGCTTACAGGGTGACTGACAGGGTCAGAGCCTGCATCAAGGAGGAGGTCTCCAAGATGTTTGCGCTAGGGGTGATTGAGTCCTCTAACAGCCCTTGGGCCAGCCCAGTGGTCTTGGTTCCAAAGGCTGCCGCGCCTGGTGCCACACCAGAACTCCGGTTCTGACAGGGGACTCAATTCTGTCACCAGGACTGACGCACACCCCATCCCCAGAGCTGATGAGCTCATAGATCGGTTAGGGGCTGCGCGGTACCTCAGCACGTTTGACTTAACGTCTGGGTACTGGCAGATCGCCTTGACTGATGGGGCAAAGAGAGGTCAGCATTCTCCACACCAGATGGGCACTACCAGTTCCGGGTGATGCCCTTTGGGATGAAGAATGCCCCTGCCACCTTTCAGAGGTTGGTCAACCAGGTGTTGGTTGGACTGGAGGATTTCAGTGCCGCCTACCTGGATGACATCGCAGTGTTCAGTGCCAGTTGGGAAGAACATCTGCTCCACCTCTGGGAAGTGTTGATGGCACTGCGGAGGGCAGGCCTCACAATCAAGGCAAGTAAGTGCCAGATTGGGCAGGGTTCTGTGGTGTACTTGGGACACCAGGTTGGGAGCGGCCAGGTGGCGCCCTCCAACCGAAAATTGATACCATTCTGGCTTGGGAGCCCCCAAGACCCAGACAGAGGTGAGAGCCTTCCTAGGACTCACCGGGTATTACAAGAGATTCGTCAAGGGGTATGGCAGCATTGTTGCCCCCTTGACAGAGCTGACTTCCAAGAAGCAGCCCAGGAAAGTGATTTGGACTGACGCCTGTCAAAAAGCTTTTGACACCTTGAAGACTGCCATGTGCACGGCGCCTGTGCTCCAGGCACCCAACTTCTCCAATGAGTTCATTGTTCAGACGGACGCTTCAGAGCATGGTGTAGGGGCTGTTCTATCACAGATCAATGAGGAGGGCCTAGACCAACCTGTAGCCTTCATCAGTAGGAGGTTACTTCCCGGGAAAAGAGATGGAGTGCTATTGAGCGTGAGGCATTTGCTGTGGTCTGGGCACTGAAGAAGCTGAGACCATACCTGTTTGGGACTCACTTCCGGGTTCAGACAGACCACAGGCCCCTCAGATGGTTGATGCAGATGAGGGGTGAGAATCCAAAGCTGTTGAGGTGGTCCATTTCCCTACAGGGGATGGACTTTACGGTGGAACACCGCCCTGGTACAGAACACGCCAATGCTGATGGTCTGTCCAGATTTTTCCGCCTTAGTGATGAGAACTCCCTAGAGGTAGGCTAGTTCTCCCCACATTTCAGCTGGAGGGGACACGTGTTAGACATGGCATCCTTGACGTGGGTCTCCCTTCCATTTTTTTCATAATGCCTCCACTGTTGTCAATATGTTTTTGCTGGACTAGATGCTCATGGGCACTTTGCCACTGCTAATCAGTGCCAAAGTGCAAGTGCTCCCTATGATAAATTGTGTTGTGTATTAGTGACTCCATGATTGGATGATTGGTTTACTTGTCAGTCCCTAGTACAGTGCACTGAGTGTGCCCAGGGCTTGTAAATCCAATGCTGCTGGTGGGCTTGCAGCACTGGTTGTGCCACCCACAGGAGCAGCTTGTAAAGTGTGTCTCAGGCCTGCCATTGCAGAGCCTGTGTGCAGCCTAGGGCTGCCATGTCGACTTGGTAAGTACACCCACTTACCAGGCCCTAAACCTTCCCTTTACTGCATGTTGGTCACCCCTAAAGTAGGCCCTAGGGCAGGGTGCATTGTAAGTATAAGGTAGGACATGCCCTGGTGTGTGTGGCATGTCCTAATAGTGAATTACAGCCATTTTCGTTTTTCACTATTGCAAGGCTACCTGTTCTCCATAGGCCAGAATGGGCAGTTAGATTATTACATTTTATAATCCTAACTGACTCAGGGAACATGGTGGAAATTCGAGTTTAGTATGCCTGAACTCAGAATGATAAAATACATCTTTTAGTGAAGTTGGTTTTAACATTCTGTGTTTGAAAATACCACTTTTAGAAAGTAGGTATTTTCTTGTCTAAGTATCCAAAGCCTGCCTCTGCTAGGTTGTGTATTCCTTGTCTGGTGTTTTTGAGTGACAGGGCTGGGGATTCCAGGAGACAGAATGAGTCAGCCCAGTGGTGAATAGAGAGATCTGCATCTAGATGGGTGGGAGGAGTTGCACCTGGGACCTGAATAGGACAGTGCCTGCCCCCCACAGTGCTGGCTCCACCCTCTGCGGTGCGTCTGATGTCTCTGCCCTGCACAGTGAAAGAAGAGAAGGAATCATGTCAACAAAGTGCTCCAGGGCTGGGCTTTCCCTCCACAATGCTGGCTCCACCTCCTGTGGGGCGTCTGATGTTTCTGCCCTGCACTGTGAAAGGAAAGAAGGAGTCAAGTAAACAGAGTGCTCCAGAACTGGTTTGGACTGGGCAAAGGCCCCTCTGCCCTCAGAGGACAAAGGATTTTGGGGTATAAATATTGGGACCCTGATCCCAAGAAATTAGATCACTTTTGGGAACAAGAAGAAACCTTTGCTGAGGAGCGGAACCAAGAAGAAACTGAGGAGAGACTATCCCGAAGCCTGAAGTGCTGCTTGGGGGATTGGCCTGCAGTGGTTTGCCTGACTGCCAAAGAAAGGAGAAAGGAACTTTTGCTTTGCTGTGACTTTCATCAACTTGTGAAGGATCTCCAAGGGCTTGGAAGAGAGCTTGCCCCCTGATCGAAGTCCCAGGACCATTGGACTTCACCCCTTTGTGAATTGCTGCTGGAAACTCTGTTTCAGTGGCTACAGAGGTAGGGAGCTGTGACCGACTCTCCCGACCAGCTCGGTGTCCTGTTGGCACCGCATCGAGCAACGCCTGCATCTTGCAACGCACGGCCTTGGTCTCACCGACTCCGTCAACGAGCCGCTGCCTGCACCGTAACCTGTGAGCACCGCACCTTGCAACGCCTCGCTACACCGAATCCATCTGGTCCGACCGACACGGTCACTGTTGCTGAGTTCGAGTCCTGTGACCGCACCGGAGTTGGGCACCGCCTCGCAAGCTTCGCGACGCACCGCCCGACTCGCACCGCTGTCCGGACTGATCGACGCCAGCTCCTGAATCCGGCTCCGTCGCCACACCGCAACCTGCCAGCACCGCATCGAAGCACCGTCTCGCCCTGCAACGCACGGCCCTGGTCTCACCGACTCCGTCTCGATGACGTCAACGAGCCGCTGCCTGCACCGCATCGAGGGACAACGCGTCCTGCAACGCTTCCAGTTTGCATCGCGACCGCTACGTACAGCCATCCGGCTCGCACGCCCGTGCCTGCCGCTTCAAGTAAAAGGTACTGTGACCGAGTCTGTCTACGCTGTGTTGGCCCGTCTCGACAAGGTCAGCTGGATTTGTTAGACTCTGTTTGTTCTTGACATCGCCGTAGCCGGATGAGGCTACCGACTCGCACAGAACCTTGAATTAAGCCTTTTTGATAAGAACTAAGTATTCTTGAGAGTATTGTAGATTTTTTTTGTCGATTAAGGTCTTGTGGTAATTCTATATAAAATATTCTTATTTTTATAAATATACAACCTGTGTGGTGTCCATTTGTAGTGTTGTCACTTGATTACTGTATGTGTTCACAAATGCTTTACACACTGCCTCTGAACTAAGCCTGTCTGCTCATGCCAAGCTACCAAGAGGGTGAGCAGGGGTTATTTCAGGAGTGTACCTACTTTCCCTGACTAGACTCAAGGGTCCCTATTTGGACAAAGGTACCTACCTCTGCCAACTAGAGACCCCCAAATCTAACAGTGTGCAACGTAGGGAACATACACCAAATGTGAGGTGCCAACACATGGACCAATAAGGATTGGAACAGCAGCAGTAGTAATAGGGATTGCAGAGGACTTACCACTCAGATGGCAGCTCTTTTTTGCGAAGTGCAGGAAATGAAGTGTGATAACCTGATAAAGAGTGCAAGAACCAGGAAAAGGTATGGATGTCTGTGGAACTGGGTCATTGCCCTGCATTGAAAATGGAGTCCAGCCCTGGGGCTGCTATGTGCTGCAGCAAAAAATAGCTTGGTATGAGCTGCTATCAATGAAATGCTCAATGAGGGGATACATAGGTCAGAGCTCAGATGTAGCTGGGTCTGCAGAGCAGCACGGGCACATTAGACAGATCTGTGAATGGATGTGGCTACAGGTTATGGACATAAACATGAAAAATCCTGTATGGAAAATTTTTGTTTTTAGCCTGGTAATTATTTTGCAGGGCAGCTATGTGTTAGAATGAAAATGTTTTCACTGTGTCGATTATGTATTGCTCTATGTAAGTTAGCATTCGCGGCACCATTTTATGTTTGGCCGCCATTTTGAACCATGATCGAAACTAATCTTTCCCTTCCTGAGAAAACAGCTCTTGGTAAGTCTCGTCTCTCCAAGGTTGGGCCTCGCTTTTTCCTAATGAATACACTGTTCTTATTAGCGCATACCTTTCCCACTAGATAGAGGCCTTCTCCCACTAGTCTAGCGGTGGGCACGGATGGAGCGACCTTGAGTAGTAGATAGTGTGTGCCCGGCCTCAGGATCGAAACTTATCCTTCTGTACTTTTTTGTGTAGCTGCATCTGCCTGGAAAATTCCATTGTGGGCGTGCCTCCATTGGTTCTGAATCGTACATAATGTATCACCATGTTTGCTGATGTCAGTCCCTCTGCAGCAATCTTAAGAGACTGGGCAGACTGGGCTCCGCTCGAGTGTATCCGAATAAATATATAGGTTTGTATTCTCTACTGTCTGACCGACTCTTCATTTGTATGGAAGGCTGAGAGGTGGTCGTGAGTGACCCGAGTGACCCTAATCGGGTCACTTCCTTCAGTTGGCGCCCGAACAGGGACTCCATCGGGTGAGTGACCCATTCCCTCCTGAGGACGGGTGGGGAGGTTGAAGCCATCGTCGGGTTGGACGGACAGATCAGGGATCCCTGCATGAGAGAGTTCCTGTACTCACAGCTGCCCCTTCTGTCCGGCTGGACGGTGCCTCGCCCAATGGTCATCCCGACTGGGGTCCTGAACAGCGAAACCCTTGGATCTGACTGTTTGGTCTGAAGAGTCGGCAGTGGAGAATACATTTGTTTGACCTGCATACATCAGGTGAGTTTGTTTTGGTTCTTTGTGAATATGGTACCATTTTCGTTTGTATTTGGTACGGTCTGAGGACCGATTTTGGGTGAAAAGTGTTTACAAATACTTTGCCAGGCATAAGTAGTGAATTTGTTTTCTTTTGAGAATGCCTGGAATAAGCAAACTGGTTTCTTTGTGCTGTCGTTGTTGTTCTGCTGATGCTCGACTGGAGGAAAGTCAGCCAGCGCCTCCAGAAGGCACTCTGAATTTTGATATGTATGTGAAGCATGGCCTTGGCCCTATTATGTTTAGTACGCTATGGCACAAATATACGAGGGACAATGCCGAGTTGCAGTAGCCTTTGACGGGCACTTTTGATGAGCAAAAGATCGAGTATTTACAAGAACAGTTGTTTAAGAAAAGAAGTAGACAGTCTATGTTTGATTCCCTTAGAACATGGCAAAAAGCAGCTAAACAGAGGCGAATGAAAGCAGAGAAAGAGGCCTGGAAAGAGAGAATGCAGACGTTGACTCAGAAGGCCGTAGCATTGAAGGAAGTGACCCGATTAGGGCCACCCAGGTCACTCGCGACCACCTCCCAGCCTTCCATACAAATGAAGAGTCGGTCAGACAGTAGAGAATACAAACCAAGTATTTATTCAGGTACAGTCGAGCGGAGCCCAATCTGCCCAGTCGCTTAGGGGTGATGCAGAGAGGACTGACATCAGAAAACAGGGTGATACATTATGTACGATTCAGAACCAAAGAAGGCACGCCCAGACTGGAAATTTCCAGATGGAGGCAGCTACACAAAGGCGGTACAGCAGGATAAGTTTCGATCCTGAGACCGGGCACACACTATCTCTATGCCAAGGTTGTTCTGCCTGCGCCCATCGCTGGACTAGGGGGAGCAGGCCTCTATCTAGTAGGAAAGGTATGCGCTAATAAGAACAGTGCATTCATTAGTACAGCAAGGCCCAACCTTGAGGAAAAGAAAATTACCAAAGCTACTTCTCACAGAGGCAGAGAGAGAGATAAGCTTCGCTCATGGATCAAAATGGCGGCCAAACATAAAATGGTGCCGCAAATGCTAACTTATGCAGAACAATATGTAACAACACAGCAAAGACATTTTTATTCTAACAGACCCTCCTTTTAGCATTCACTAACAATTATTATATGGTGGGCGGAAAAGACATAACATTCTTATAAGCAAAGGGACATCAATACTCGGAACAATCCATATACTCATTATCAGGAACAGAAACTGCAAGGGATGATGTAGAATCAAAGATGCCCTCGTCAATCTGCATCATGTCCTCAATGTCCTTCTGCAACATGATCGCAGCACTAGTATCATGGACTGATATTTTCTGTTTAGTGGTGAGAGCATTTACACAATAGGTGCAACAAGTCGGGAAACAGTGTATACAGAGGCAACATGTAAAAATAATACTAGCAACCACAATCAAAAAGATGAGGATCTTCCAACCCCATGTTGTCAGCATAGTCCAGAACCACCCCGATAGGGTCCAAGTACCTGTCTCTTGGTGTATGTCAGACGAAAGCCTATGCAATTTTTGTATAGCTGCATACACGCTGGGGGCGTGGTCGGGCATGTAAACACAACAGCTGCTGCCAATGATGCGACAAGCCCCTCCCCGATCTGCAAGGATGACGTCTAACACCATCCTGTTCTGCAAAGTGACTAATCTCGTAGCCTGGAGCTCAGCAGTGATATTTGTCATTATCCCAGCAGTTGTATTGATAACCCCCTCCACTACTCTTGTTAGCCGACGAAGCAGACGAAGTTAAAAACTATTATCCATGGGGCCCCAAAAAGGTAGGAGACCCTTTATGGCATCCTCAAACTGTTGTGCGGTGGTATCTGTCTGATCTATATCCTTTGTGTCAACAACCCTTCTGACTCGGGGCAAGTATGTACTCCTACGCTGCAGCTGATGATCTTTATGATAATTGGACAAGGCAACATACACAGGGGGAAGGAGGAAAGAGAGGTAACATCTGCTTGACCATCCCCTCAGAAGCCAGACATGAGTTTGGGATCCACAGACAAAATAGACATTATGGGGTAGAATCAAAGGCGGACTATTAATTGTACTCAGCCTGTAGGTGAAATTGCATTTACTCTCCCCCACCTTTACCTCCCCAGTCCCCTGGACACAGAAACTAGCTGTTGTGTTGACCATGGACACCGGCATCAGTCTGTCATTAGTAATATTACGAGCTTGGAAAGATTGAAAATACTCAGAGGTGTTGAACCTTTGGAAATCAGCCATTTCCATTCGAAGCCATGTTTCATTCTTCACTTTTTCATATTTGCTCATACAAGAGTTTGGGTACAATGTACCAGAGGTCTCTTGTCCTGCCAGTCCTATGGGAGTAAACCCATGATGAAAAATTATATACTCTACCACAGTGCGAGAATCAGCAGGTGTCATAACCAGAGTAGAAAGCTGGAAATGGTAGTGCACCATAATGAACAATTCAAACCATCCTTCACAGCTACCAATATATGACAACGGCAGGGACAAAAAATTGTCGCTCTTATGAGTAACTGAGGGGAGCAATCCACAAACCCAACTGTTAGTTGTATTGGACACATTATGAACTTGATGCAACATTTGTATAAAAACATTATCGGTATAGGACAACCTATGCACTGCTTTGTGTGGAGCCAAAGTGACAAAAACATGCTCAGGGGGAGTGGGCGTCATACCAACCAAAGAGTGTACAGGATACTTCTCCTCTAGAAACCAGGATATTCCAAGTATTATTATTAGCGTAATCACATCAACACAACAATTAATATGAAAACTATTTTACTCTTTGTTGACCAACCCCGCGCTAAACGCAGTGATGCAAACGGCTGTTCCTCCTCCTCAATAGGTCAACCAAACGGATGCATTATGAAGCAAGAAGAGGAATGCAATAAAACTGGTAGCAAAGGTAAGTGTTCCCAGTGTCCGTCAGAGCCTCACTGGTACAGGCTCCTATTGTTCATCAACGTTGGCGCTCTTGAGCACCAGCGGTGGAGCTTGCTCAGTCCTAAGCTCGCGATGAATCCCACGTCGCACAGGATAATTTACCCCCCTCCTAGGGAGCACATTCAATTTACCCTGTCCAATGTCAGAACAGTGCACCAATCTCACGACACCCTAAACTAACACCGTTGGTACTATAGCAAAGTACACCCTGACTTACACAGTCCATCCCTAACTAATCTGACTTCTCCTTTGGTGCACTATTCCTCAGCCGAGTACACAAATTTTACCTGGTGACTCCAGGCACAGAGGGGTCAACAAACAGCGGCTCTTTAATGGCTCGAATTTTTGGAGGGACCGCTGCATTTAGGGCATCATCATTCTCTGCATCCATTTGGGTCCACGTTAATTTTGCCTCGCTGAAGGGAACAAACTGAGGAACCTTCTCACACTCAGTGTCCCCAACGCCATAAGCGACCCATTGGTCATAGGGTAAAGGTAGAGGCACTCGTTTACAGTGAGTGCCGTGGATCCAGTTCTTTCGGCCAGCGACCTTGACTGCTTTTCTGGTGGCTAGAAGGACCTGTTCAGGTCCCTTCCAGCGCGGCTCCAAACTCTTCTTCCGCTGAAAATTCTGCACCAGAATCCAATCACCAGGCTGAATGTTGTGTCCGGGTCCCTCTGGTATATCAGACAGAGCCTTCCGGACCTGTTGGTGAATAGAACGCAAATTTTTTGTTAACTGGCACAGGTAGTCGATCAACAAGGGGAACTCAATAAACCGACGGGGACGCCCCAGACATTTGCCAGGCGTCCAAACACAACCTCGTACGGTGACAATCCTGTCCTAGAATGTGCTGTTGTTCTTGTCGACAAAAGAGCTAATGGTAAAGCATCTGGCCACTGTAACCCTGTTGTCTCCTGAATCTTTGGTAACTTCAGTTTGAGAGTACCATTGTACTTCTCAACCAAACCTGCTGATTGTGGGTGGTTTGCAGCATGGAATTTCTGTTTTATGTGCAAACCGTCACAGATTAGCTGTATGACTTTGGCATTAAAGTGACTTCCGTTATCACTCTAGATCAAACGGGGCAAGCAGAAGCGAGGAAAGAACTCCTTCAGGAATACCTTTGCAGTCGCAATTGCTGTATTATCTTTAGTTGGGTAAGCCTCAACCCATTTACTGAATGCACAAACAACCACCAACACATACTTCAAATTATTGACCCTGTCCATTTCAATGTAGTCTGACTGAAAGACCTCGAAATGGAAAGTAGGTGGTGCAAAATTACCAGGTGGTGTAGGAGTACCCTTTCCAGGATTGCGCATCATGCACACCATGCAATACTTCACTAAATGTGTAGCTGTCTTCGAAATGTTGTCATTCTGCCATACGGGGTCTAACAGCTTGCAAATACTCTTAGCACTGATGTGGGCTGGGCCATGGGCCATTGTGACTACAGGAAGAACATATGCATCTGGCAACATCCATCTTTGCTTCCCTGACTTGTCAATCCAACAACCCTCATCATCCAATTGTGCTGTACTTTCTTGCCACACTGCTAATTCCTCCACTGTGGCCTCGCTCTGGATTTGCTTCACATTCTCAAGCGTATCTTCAAACATGGTGACCTCGGGCACCCACCTAGCGGGACCTGCTACGAACATTCTTTTCATCCTAGTCCGGGCTGTTTCCTTAGCTGTCTAATCTGCAAAAGCGTTCCCTTTACCCACATCGTCAGTAACGTTTCTATGGGCGCTGCACTTCACTATTGCCAATTTCTTAGGGAGTGTCAAAGCGGACAAAAGCCTAGAGATAAGATGGCCGTGCTGAATCTTTGTCCCATGGGATGTAAGGAACCCTCTCTCTGCCCAGAGTCGCACAAAATTATGGGCGACTTCGAAGGCGTACTGGCTGTCAGTATAAATATTAACCAGTCCCTCACTCAATTCACAGGCTCGTATTAGGTCAACAAGTTCTGCAGCTTGGGCCGACTGATAGGGAACTCGTGATGTCTCAACCACAGTACGCAGCGTAGTAATTGCGTATGCAGCAGTTGTAGTGCCATCTGGTAATTTAAAGCAAGAGCCATCAACATATAGTTCCCCTTGGGGGTCAGATAAGGGAACATCAGTCAAGTCTACCCGTCCTTTCTTCTCTACTTCCGTCGGGAAGATACAATCATGTATGTCAATCTCCTCATTCTCAGAAGGGAAGGGTAGTAACGTGGCTGGGTTCAGAGTGGCACATCGTTTGATCGTGATATGTTTAGCGAATAGCGTTAGCTCATAACCTGTCAGACGTGCACTGGTGAGGTACTGTGTCTTTGTCTTATTCAAAAGTGTATCCACAGCATGGGGTACCATGACTATGAGATCGGTATCAAGCACAAGTCCAGCCGATTGTCTTATTGAGACAGCCACAGCCACGACCGCTTTTAGACAGCTCGAGAGGGCTCTTGCGACTGGATCGAGCACAGCAGAGAAGTAAGCACACGGCTGTTGCTTATCTCCAAATTTTTTTGTTAGAACGGAAAGCGCACAACCAGCCGTCTCATGGACATATAATACAAATGGCTTGCTATAGTTAGGCGTGCCAAGCACTGGAGCCGAACAAAGCGCAGTTTTCAATTGCTCAAAAGACTGCTGACATTCGGGCATCCAAGGCAGGGGTTCATACACATCTTTAGTAGTCAAAGTGAGCAGGGGTTTGGTTAGTAGGGAATAATTTGGCATCCACTGGCGACAGTAAGAAGTAATGCCAATAAAAGCGCGCACATCTTTTTGAGTTTTAGGAGTGGGCATTTTAACAATGGTACTGATGCGCTCAGGGTCAATCTCCTACCCTCCTTCGACAGTAGGTGACCTAAGTAGGTGACCTCCTGTCGACAATACTTAAATTTGGAAAGGTATACTTTATGGTCATGTTGAGCTAAATGTATCAACAATTTAACTGTACTGTCTTTGCAACCTTGTTCTGTATCCAAAGCGATGAGCAAGTCATCGACATACTGAAGCAATATATTACCTGCAGGGAGCGACAAGGAATCCAGCTGACCTTTCAATGCCTGACTATAGATACACGGACTCTCTGTATAGCCTTGAGGAGCGTGACAGAATCTAAAGCTTCTGCCAGCTAAGGTGAACCCAAACAGATACCTGCTGTCAGGATGAATTGGAATGCTGAAGAACGCGTTTTTCAAGTCAATGACAGAAAAGTATGTAGCAAAAGAAGGAATCATTGTCAAAAGAGTCGTAATGTCAGGGACCACCGGAAACTGGGGAATCACTATTTTATTAGCTTCCTGCAAGTCAATCACAAAGTGATAAACATCTACATGATCATCAGAGGAACCCAAAGGTGTCAGTTTGAGGATGGGAAGAATAGGGCTATTACAAACGTTAGCAGTCGTCTCCTCAACCACTCCTTTCTCAATCAAGTCCTGTATAATTTGCAATAAAGCTTGCTCACCTGCCTGCTGTATTTTATACTGAGGGATGCGAGGCAAAATAGCATTGTCTTTAACTCGGATCGAAACTGGTGGGATCTGTAACAGTCCCACATCTGTGTCACCTGTCGCCCAAACAGTGGGCGGTACATCTTTAAACTCCGCAGGAAGAGGCACATCTTTGGACAGGCACTGCGTAGCGCGTACAACATCCGGACCCATTGTCATGTAAACACCTGACAGAGAGCAATAAATCGTGGCATGCAATTTCTTCAACAAGTCCAAACCCATCAAGTTTTCTCCACAATTAGACGTCAACAAGAATGGCGAATCCACAGTGAAAGGACCAATAGTCAACGCAAGAGGTTTTGAAATGGGGCTCACAACCGGTACACCAGAAAAACCTACCGAAACATTATTATGGCCAGACAGAGCCGCCCCAGGGACCAAGGAACGAGAAATAGAACTGTTCATCGCACCTGTATCCACCAAAAACTCCTTAGCTGAACCAGGCCCATCCGCACTAACGTACGGAACACGTTGATCTACAAGTATCGAAACTGGTCCCTCACTCTGTCCCTGACTGTCCTAGCTGTAAGTCATTCCTGTCACCTCATCTGTGTCATAATCATCATGATAATACTGTCCTCCCCGAGGGTCATCAAAATAATTCTGATCAGAATGACCCCGCGGGGCCACAGCATTCTGAGCCCTGTCCTGGCCACCATCTCCACGACCCCGTCCACGAGAACCTCGTCCTCTCGAGACTGCCACCTTCTGCAAAAGCACAGGACACTCACTACGCCATTGTCCCTCCTCTTTACAATACGCACACTAATTGGGCCCGACAGCCGTAGTATTCCTGCTAGTACGTGGAAGCTGCCGGGCCAAACCACCACGTCCTCTACCATTCCCTCTAGAAGCCTGCTGCAACAACACCTTCATCTTCAAATCCTTGTGCTTCCTCTCCGTCCTCTCCTTATCCTCATTTTCCCTGTGTTCATAATACTGTGCCATATTCAAAATAGCAGAAGGGGAAGAGATGGACCAGGTCTTCTCGGAAACCTGCAATCGGGTCGCAATCTCGGGAAGCAAATTTGAAACAAATCTATTAACAAACAATCGAATGCCACCTTCGATCGACAAATCGTGTCCACTATTGTCTAAAAACACCCCTTCAAACCGAGTGAAAAAATCAGACACACTCATCTTTCTTTTGACGGCAAGCCGATAACTTGTCCCAGTCAACCTTTCTCGGAGGGATAAGAGAATGCACATACGTGATAATGCGGCCTGGCAAAGCAAGTATCTCTGCTTTAGGCTTCTCACCAGACTTCCTCTCCTGATCCCATACTTTAATTTGATCACAGGTACCACCCGATTCCGCAACATGATCCTGTGTGTGTACTTGTCTCCAAATATCAACCGGAACCAGCAAACCAAAAAACATTTCAATATCTGCAAGCGTCATTACTGTTGAAGAGGCAGCTTCAGTCAACTCTTTATAATGAGCAGTAGGATTTTTCCTAGAGTCAGGTAACTGAGTCTTCAGGGACAAAACCTCACTCCTTTTCCATGGAGTATAAACCCACTGTTCTTGGAAATGGGCCGCTACCCCTGGTCTAGTAACAGCATCATGCTGATCCCTTAGCTCTGGAATTTCAGGATGATAGATAGGGTGAACCTCCCGCATCGGAAACTGAGATACTGGGGTGGGACTCTTCTCAAGCAGTCTACCCCGATAAGCTACCAACGTTGCAACATTACCAAAAACTTGACCAGGCGCCATATCAGTAATATATACATGATCCTTAATATCATACAAAATTTGCGGTGCTGCATCGTTGAAACACTACTCCCCAAGACCGATCAAAGTAGCCGACATATGCTTAAGGACATGCTGCTGTACAAAAGGCTCATAATCTTTCATCACACTCCACACATCTTTCACACCATAAATGGGGTTTCAGGCCCACTGCGCTGCCTGATTAGCCACTACCTTTTTCTCTGCATCTCCCATATCAGATCGCACTAACGTTCGCCCCATCCGTTCCTTAAATTTCGTCCAGTCTCTATCCTCAGGGCCGCGTACCGGTGGCCCACTACTCTGTGATGTCGGGGAATAGAAGAACACAGTGTGAGTGATAACAGAGGTAGTAGGCATTAACGTCGCTGCTGGCTGCGTCGTGGGTGTAAGAGCTGGCGAAAGAGATGCAATAGGTGTTGCAGGAGTACTAACAGTCATAGTTGCCACAGACGGCAAGGACAAAGAAAGGCCCGGAGGTGCCGTGGCCAAGGCAGTCCGATCAACAGGAACAGAAGCAGAAACAGCAGACACAGAAGGGCCGGGTAGCTGAGTCTGTGAGGGAAGAGCGGGATACATCCTCTGGGGGCATATGGAGGCGGGGGTCTAGTATCTAGCAATTCTTCCACAAAAGTATCATTTTCTTCTCCGGCTACATAGGATTTATCAATATTCAAGCCAACCCTCCTATCTTCACGTTCAATTCCTATCTCTTGTTTCTCTCTATCATGTGCTACAGCTTTCTGAGTCAATGTTTGTATTCTCCCCTTCCGGGCCTCTTTCTCTGCTTTCATTCGCCTCTGTTTAGCCTCCTTTTGCCACCTTCGGAGAGAATCAAACATAGACTGTCTACTTCTTTTCGCAAACAACTTCTCCTGTAAAAACCCAATTTTTTGTTCATCAAAAGTGCCCGTCAACGGCCACTGCAACTCAGCATTGTCCCTCGTATATTTGTGCCATAGCGTACTAAATATATTAGGGCCAAGGCCATGCTTCACAGACATATCAAAATTCGGAGTGCCTTCTGGAGGCTCTGGCTGACTTTCTTCCAATCGAGCATCTGCAGAGCAACAACGACAACAAGAAACCAAAAACCTACTGAACCCAGGCATTTTCAAAAGTGAGCCAAATTCGTTATGCTGCCTGGCGAAGTGTTCACAAACACCTCATACCAAAATCGGTCCTCAGACCGTGCCAAATACAAACCAAAATGGTACCATATCCACAAAGAACCAAAACAAACTCACCTGGTGCACACAGGTCAAACGAATTTATTCTCCACTGCCGACTCTTCGGACCAAACGGTCAGATCCAAGGGTTTCGCCGTTCAGGACCCCAGTCGGGATGACCGCTGGGCGAGGCACCATCCGGTGGGACAGAAGGGGCAGCTGCGAGTTCAGAAACTCTTTTGTGCAGGGATCCCTGGTCCGTCCGTCCAACCCGACGGCGGCCTCGACCTCCCCACCCGGGATGGGACACTCGCCCGATGGGGTCCCTGTTCGGGCACCAACTGAAGGAAGTGACACGATTAGGGCCACCCGGGTCACTCGCGACCACCTCTCAGCCTTCCATACAAATGAAGAGTCGGTCAGACAGTAGAGAATACAAACCAAGTATTTATTCAGGTACACTCGAGCGGAGCCCAATCTGCCCAGTCGCTTAGGGGTGCTGCAGAGAGGACTGACATCAGAAAACATGGTGATACATTATGTACGTTTCAGAACCAAAGAAGGCATGCCCAGACTGGAAATTTCCAGATGGAGGCAGCTACACAAAAGAGGTACAGAAGGATAAGTTTCGATCCTGAGACCGGGCACACACTTTCTCTATGCCAAGGTCGTTCTGCCTGCGCCCATCGCTGGACGACGGGGAGCAGGCTTCTATCTAGTGGGAAATGTATGTGCTAATAAGAACAGTGTATTCATTAGTACAGCAAGGCCCAACCTTGAGGAAATGAAAATTACCAAAGCTACTTCTCGCAGAGGCAGAGAGAGAGATTAGCTTCACTCATGGATCAAAATGGCGGCCAAACATAAAATGGTGCTGCGAATGCTAACTTATGCAGAACAATATGTAACAACACAGCAAAGACATTTTTATTCTAACAGCATATGACAGGGAAAAACAGGAGAAGGATATTGAATGTGAAGATAGAAGGTTTCGATTACAGATTGATAAATCTTATGTGGCCCAAGAAGAAAATTATACTTTTGTGGAAGAATTGTTAGATACTAAACCCCCACCTCCATATGCCCCGCAGAGGATATATCCCGCTATTCCCTCACAGTCCCAGCCACCCGTTCCTTCTGTCGCTGCTGTTTCTGCTCCTGCTACTGTTGATCAGATTGCTTTGGCCACGGCACCTCCTGTCCTTTCTTTGTCCTCGCCGTCTGTGGCAACTATGACTGTTAGTACTCATGCCACACCTGTTGTTTCAGCATCCCTTTCGCCAGCTCTTACACCTGCGACGCAGCCAGCAGCGACGTTAGTGCCCGTTACTTCCGTTGCTACTCCCACTCTGTTTTTTCATCCCCCGACATTACTGAGTAGTGGGACACCAGTACGTGGATTTGAGGATAGAGATTGGACAAAATTTAAGGAACGTATGTGGCCATTAGTACGATCTGATGTGCGAGATGAAGAGAAACGGGTAATAGTTAATCAGGCTGCCCAGTGGGCTCATAATCCCATTTACAGTGTGGAGGATGTTTGGGGAACAATGCGAGATTTTGAGCCCTTTATACAGCAGCATGCTCTTAAGCACATGTCGGCGACTTTGATTGGTCTTTGGCAGCAGTGTTTTGAATCAGAAGCGCCTAAAATTTTACATGATATTAGAGATCGTGTGTATGTTAGTGACTTGAGCCCAGAACAAGTTTTCAGTAATGTTACGACAATAATAGCCTATAGGGGAATATTGCATGAGAACAGTCCCAAGACGGTGACTCAGTTTCCGATGCGGGAGGTTCATCCTATATACCACTCAGAATCACCAGAATTGCAAGATGGCCGCAGTAATGTTATAAGGGCCAGAGAAGCGGCTCGTTTTCAGGAACAATGGGTTTACACTCCGTGGAAACGGAGTGACGTTTTGTCTCTTAAGACTCATTTGCCTGATCCAAGGAAGAATCCAACTGCCTATTATAAAGAATTGACTGAAGCCGCCTCCTCCACTGTGATGACTCTGGCTGATATTGAAATGTTTTTTGGTCTTGTTCCAGTTGATATTTGGAGACAGGTGCATACTCAAGACCATGTTGCAGAGTTGGGGGGTACGTAGGACCAAATTAAAGTATGGGACCAGGAACGGAAGTCAGGTGATAAGCCAAGAGCAGAGATACTTTCTTTTCCAGGCCGTATCATTACGTATATGCATTCTTTTATTCCACCGAGGAAGGTTGATTGGGACAAGTTAACGGCTTGTCGACAAAAGAAAGATGAGAGTGTGTCTGATTTTTTCACTCGGTTTGAAGATATATTCCTGGATTACAGTGGGCAGGGTCTGTCGGTTGAGGGAGGTGTTCGGTTGCTTGTTAATAGGTTTGTTTCTAATTTGCTTCCTGAGATTGCGACTCGATTGCAGGCTTCCGAAAGCACCTGGTCCACCTCTTCCCCTTCCGTTATTTTGAATATGGCACAGTATTATAAGCATAGGGATAATGAGGAAAAGGAGAGGACAGAGAAAAAGCATAAGGATTTGAAGACAAAGGTGTTGTTGCAGCATGCTTTTAGAGGGAATGGTAGAGGACGTGGTGGTTTGGCCCGACAGCTTCCACGCACTAGTAGGCAGCCAAACGCTACGCCCCTGGGTCCGAATCAGTGTGCGTATTGTAAAGAGGAGGGACATTGGTGTAGCGAGTGTCCTGTGCTTTTGCAGAAGGTAGCGGTCCCTAGAGGACGAGGTTTTCGTGGAAGGGGTGGTAGAGCTGGTGGGGCAGGCAGGGCTCAGAACGCTGCAGCCCCACAGGGTCGTTCTGATAATAATTACTTTGATGACCCTCGGGATGGACAGTACTACCACGATGATTATGATGTGGATGAAGTGACAGGAATGTCTTACAGCTAGAACAGCCAGGGACAGGGTGGGGGACCAGTTCCGATACCTGTGGACCAGCGTGGTCCTTATGTAACAGCGGAGCTACAAGGTTCGACTAAGGAATTTTTGGTGGACACAGGTGCGATGAAAAGTTCTGTTTCTCGAAATATGGTCCCTGGGGCGGCTCTCTCTGGCCATAATAATGTTTCGGTAGGTTTTTCTGGTGTACCGATTGTAAGCCCCATTTCAAGACCCCTTGCATTGACCATCGGTCCTTTCACTGTGGATTCGCCATTTTTGCTGACATCTAATTGTGGTGAGAATTTGATGGGTTTGGATTTGTTAAAAACACTGCATGCTACGATTTATTGTTCTCCAGCAGGTGTCTATATGACAATGGGTCCAGATGTGGTGTGTGCTAAGCAGTGTCTGTCCAAAGATGCGCCCCTTCCTGTTGAATTTAAAGATGTGCCACCCACTCTGTGGGCAACAGGCGACACAGACGTGGGATTGATGCAGATATCGCCTGTTTCGATATGCGTTAAGGATGGTGCTATTTTACCTCGTATCTCTCAATATAAAATACCGCAGGCAGGAGAGCGAGCCTTATTGCAAATTGTGCAGGATTTGATTAAGAAGGGAGTGGTTGAGGAGACACCAGCTAATATTTGTAATAGCCCTATCCTTCCCATTCTTAAGCAGACGCCCTCAGATTCTCTTGATGACCATGAAGATGTTTATCATTTTGTGATAGACTTGTGTGAAGTTAATAAAATAGTGCTTCCCCAGTTTCTAGTGGTTCCAGACATTACCACTCTTTTGACGATGATTCCTTCTACTGCATCCGGATAGCAGGTATTTGTTTGGTTTTACCCTAGCTGGCAGAAGCTTTAGATTCTGTCGAGCTCCCCAAGGCTATACAGAAAGTCCGAGCATTTATTGTCAAGCATTAAAGAGCCAATTGGATTCCCTTTCACTTCCCTCAGGTAATGTATTGGTGCAGTACGTTGATGACTTGCTCATCGCTTCTGACACAGAACAAGGTTGTAGGGACAGTACAGTTGAGTTGTTGTTGCATTTGGCACACCACGGACATAAAGTTTCCTTTTTTAAATTTCAGTATTGTCGACAGGAGGTCACCTATTTAGGTCACCTACTGTTGAAGGAGGGTAGGAGATTGACGCCGGAGCGTATCAGTACTATTGTTAAAATGCCCATTCCGCAGACTCAGAAAGATGTGCGCGCTTTTATAGGTATCACTTCTTATTGCTGGCAGTGGATACCTAGCTACTCGCTATTAATTAAACCCCTGCTTGCTCCTACGTTAAAAGATGTGCAAGAACCCCTGCCTTGGACGCCTGAATGCCAGCAGTCTTTTGAGCAATTGAAAACTGCGCTTTGTTCGGCTCCAGTACTCAGGACCCCAGACTATACTAAACCGTTTATGTTGTACGTCCATGAGATGGCTGGTTGCGCTCTTTCTGTTTTAACACAAAAGTTTGGAGATAAGCAACGGCCGTGTGCTTATTTCTCTGCTGTGCTTGACCCTGTCCCACAAGCCCTCCTTAGTTTTCCAAGAGCGGTCGCGGCTGTGGCTGGCTCAATAAGGCAATCGGCTTAACTCATACTTGTTTACTGATCTCACAGTCATGGTACCCCATGCTGTGGATACACTTTTGAATAAAACAAAGACACAGCACCTCACCATTGCACGTCTGACAGGCTATGACTTAACACTGTTCACAAAACACATAACGATCAAAAGATGTGCCACTCTGAATCTAGCCACGTTACTGGCCCTCCCTTCTGATAATGATGCGATTGATAAGCATGAATGTATCTTCCGGATGGAAGAAGAGATGAAAGGACGGGTAGACTTGACTGATGTTCCCTTATCTGACCCACAAGGGGAACTATATGTCGATGGCTCTTGTTTTAAATTACCAGATGGCACTACAACTGCTGCATATGCTATTACCACGCTGCGTACAGTAGTTGAGACATCACGAGTTCCCTATCAGTCGGCCCAAGCTGCAGAGCTTGTTGCCCTAATACGAGCTTGCGAATTGAGTGAGGGATTGGTTGTCAATATTTATACTGACAGCCAATATGCCTTCGGAGTCGCGCATAATTTTGGGCGACTCTGGGCGGAGAGAGGGTTTCTTACTTCCCATGGCACCAAAATCCAGCACGGGCACCTCATATTGTGGCTCCTGTCTGCTTTCACACTCCCTAAGAAATTGGCAATAGTGAAGTGTAGTGCTTACCGGAAAGTCAGTGATGATGTAGGTAGGGGAAACGCTTTTGCAGATCAGACAGCTAAGGAAACGGCCCGGGCTAAAATTAAAAGAATGTTTGTAGCAGGTCCCGCTAGGTGGGTACCTGAAGTCACCATGTTTGAAGATACACTTGAGAATGTGAAGGAGATACAAAGTGAGGCCACAACAGAAGAGTTAGCAGTGTGACAAGAAAGTACAGCCCAGTTGAATGATGAGGGATGTTGGATTGAGAAGTCAGGGAAGCAGAGATGGATGTTGCCAGATACATATGTTCTCTCTGTAGTTACAATGGCCCGTGGCCCAGCCCATATTAGTGCTAAGGGTATTTTCAAGTTGTTAGATCCTGTATGACAGAATGATAACATTTCGAAGACTGCTGCACATTTAGTGAAGTATGGCAATTTTGCACCACCCACTTTTCCTTTTGAGGTCCTTCAGATGGATTATATTGAGTTAGATAGGGTCAATAACTTGAAGTACGTGTTGGTGGTTGTCTGTGCATTCAGTAAATGAGTTGAGGCTTATCCTACTAAAGACAATACAGCTGTTACGACTGCAAAGGTACTCCTGAAGGAGTTCTTTCCTCGTTTCGGCTTGTCCCGTTTGATTTGGAGTGATAACGGAAGTCATTTTAATGCCAAGGTCATTCAGCTAATTTGTGATGGTTTGCACATAAAACAGAAGTTTCATGCTGCAAACCACCCACAGTCAGCAGGTTTGGTTGAGAAGTACAATGGTACTCTCAAACTGAAATTGGCAAAGATTCAGGAGACAACAGGGTTACAATGGCCGGATGCTCTACCATTGGCTCTCTTCTCGACAAGAACAACAGCACATTCTAGGACAGGATTATCACCGTACGAGGTCGTGTTTGGACGCCCGGCAAATGTCTGGGGCGTCCCGCGTCTTGGCGGTTCTCAGATATTGAGTATCCGTTATTGATCGATTACCTTTGCCAGTTAACTGAAAATCTGCGTTCTATTCACCAACAGGTCCGGGAATCCCTGCCACCCACACCAGAGGGGCCCGGACACAACATTCAGCCTGGCGATTTCATCCTGATCCGTAATTTCCAGAGGAAGAAGAGTTTAGAGCCACGTTGGAAGGGACCAGAACAGGTCCTCCTGGCCACATGTACTGCTGTGAAGGTCGCCGGCCGAAAGAACTGGGTGCACGCCACCCACTGCCGCAGGGTACCTTTGCTCTTGCCCTATGACCAATGGGTGAAGGATGGCGTAGGGGACTCTGAGTGCGAGACGGTGCCTCAGTTTGTCCCCTTTAGTGACGCCAAGCTGACCTGGACCCAAACGGATGAGGAAACTGATGAAGTGCTGAATGCAGCAGTTCCACCGGAGATATAAGCTATTCAGGAACCCCTTTTCACTGATCCCTCTGTGCCTGGAGTCACCAGGTACAATCTACATCCTCGGCTGAGGAATAGTGCACAAAAGGAGAAGTCAGATTAGACAGGGATGGACTGTGCAAGTTAGGATGTACTTTGCTGTAGTACCAACAGAGTTAGTTTAGGGAGAAGTGAGATTTGTGCACTGTTTTGACATTGGACAGGATAGATTGAACGTACTCCCTTGGAGGGGGGTACATTATCCTGATCGGCGTGGGATACATCAAGAGCTTAGGACAGAGCAAGCTCCACCGCCGGTGTTCAAGAGTGCCAACGTATTGATGAACAATAGGAGCCTGTACCAGTGATGCTCTGATGGACACTGGGAACACTTACCTTTACTATCATTTTTGTTGCATTTCTTTCCTTGCTTAATGTTGGAAAGTGGATTATTGGTAGGGGCAAATGTAGGTCTGCCACCGGCAATAAGGCCACTAACACATGATAGGACTCAGCATAGGTCTTAGAAAATTATTCCCATGCTCAACCCTTGGTAGCTTGGCTGCGAGCAGGCAGGCTTAACTTCAAAGACAGGTATGTAAAGCATTTAAAAACACCAATTCAGTAAATAATTAAGACACAATGCATAAAAAAAATCCAACACCAATTTATAGAAATAGGAAATATTTTTATCTTTAAAATGACACCAAAACGACAAAAATCCAATGTAGGGAACCGGAGATATGAATTTTTAAAGACTTATCACTTTATAGCACTTAGAAACCTATAGCACCATATTGGAACATCTGGTCATGATAGACCGGCTCAAAGTCAAAGTTTCAGGCTGACCGCGATGGAGCCCTGAGCGGCTACCCCTCGCGTAGGTCCCGGTCACAGTTTTTACCTTCGGACTTAGAAACTTTTCTGGAGCTTTTTCTCGTGGGGTCCCTCGATGCTCTTCACCAGGCCAGATTCAGTGAGGGTTCGCCGGCCTCGGATTTCTTCTACTCCCGGTCAAACTCTGGAAGTCGGACCTACGGAGCTTTCAGCGGGACGAACCTGGATGGCTTGGCCGGCTCGCGGTTGAAGGCAGGCAGCTTGGCTGACCAGGTTGAGTCGGTCCCCCTATGGAGCTTTTTTTCAAAGTTGCGCCAAAGTTCTCCAAACACCTGGAACTTCTTCCTGAAGTTCCCCAAAGGGTCCCAAAGTGTCTCAAACTCACTCCAAGGGTCTGGAAGCTCCAAGATGGTCCTTGGTAGTTGAAGACTTCAGTTCCCACAATCCACTTGGACAAAACCCTTACAAATCCACTGGTAGTTTTCCAGGTTGCGGATTCTTGGTGGTGATGATCCAGGTGAGCTCTGTTAACCTGTAGCTTGCAGGGAGTCCACTCTTTACTCTTTTTCACAGCAAGGTAGTCCACAGGGCTGAAGTTCCAGATGGTGCACTCCTCAGAGGGCAGGCCTTAGCAATTGCACATCCAACTTCTCAGCATGGCACAACGTCTTGCTTTCTTAAGTTTCAAGCAGCAGATCTGAAGGGCTCTGCCCTTCTCAGATACTTATTCCAAGTTCTATGGGTCAAGCAGGAGGTAATTCCTGACCATTGGGGGCAGGGTAACTCCCCAAAGATATGACCAGATCCTGTAGAGTGTAGCATTATTTTGTCCCAGAGTGCATCAAATCCTCCAAATTCATAATGGCTGATTTTCCAGCAGAGAGTTAAGAGCTGGCTAAACACACCCCTAGGATGGCTATTTCCATAGTCTCTCCCCCTTGCATCTGCTCATTCCTTCCTTAACCTAGCATCTGGCTTGGGGTCAAAAGTTTAGAGTTGTAAATGACACTGGTTTCTTCCCTCCCCTTTGAAGACCATGGTTTATGACTCCTCCCCCTGCCCTGGCATTCCTGTGGATCAGCACACTGCCCTCCCAGAAGAGCTGGGTAACCCCAGGGCTCTTTATCACCTCTTCAAAAAGCAGCCTGGCTAATCCACTCAACTCTGACCAATCAGGACAGACCCCTGGAAGGCTGAATCTGGACCTACAAACAAGAAAGTCTTATAACTTCTTGTCTGTACATTTTAGGAGAAATTCAACAATATCATATTGTGGGATTTATCACTACAGTTCTGGGAAGTCTTTGAATAGAAGTTCTATCATACTCCTATCTGGAGTTATTAGTTAATAACTTCTTGCCATGTTAACCTATGAGGCATGGGATTTGCAATGGGAAAAATGACTTGGGCCATTTTTCCAGCACCAGGTTTTACAAAAACATATTTTATAAGTACTCCCCTATATCTACACGACCCCCACCCCATGGATCACTTAGGGGAGATTTTAAGGGTTCTGAATCTGTAGAAATATTGCAGATCCTCCCTCCCCAGTGCTCCTAGCATCAAAGTCGAATTTGGGCAGCACTTTATCACAATGTGGGGAGTGAAATGTGAAATTTCACTTAACCCAGGGCATATAAAACTCATCTTATAAGGGTCCACCTTATAAATACCTGACCCCCCACCCCCTGGGGGTTCCTAATATGTCAAAACATTGTAGGTTATCCATTTGTAAGTGCCCCAAACACCAAAGTCGAGTTTAGGCATAATTTACTTTTTAAAATCAGTCATGGAACCCAGGGCTGCTTTTAAACTGACCTCAGGCTTCAGCAGTGCACACATGCAAGTGCAGAAAAGGCTGCTGGCCTCTAAACTGCCATGCCCTACTATATACTAGGGACTGATAGGTAGTTTCAATCCCCCTGCCCTATCATGTACTAGGGTCTTATAGGGTAGGTCATGCCAATCACAGGGGTACCCCAACCCATAGTGTACCCTAGTGTATGTAGGTGTTTTCACTGTATTCTAAATGTGTCTCTTTCAGCATAGCACTGGCCCTGGGCCTGGTTAGGCAGAGCCCAGGGTCAGTCAGAGTCAGTTACCACCAGTACCAGTCAGCAACAAGTTGGGGGGGGGTGCCCAGGGCACAGGATGACTTTGCAACATAGCACCCCCAAACGAAAGGTGATGGGCTACTAACCTACACCCTGATAGTCCTCATCAGCTAAGTGGAAAAACTTGGAAAGTCCATCTGCATTTGCATGGGCTATCCCAGGTCTGTGTTCCACTGTAAAGTCCATTCCCTGTAGGGAAATGGACCACCTTAACAGCTTGGGATTCTCCCCTCTCATCTGCATGAGCCATCTGAGAGGCCTGTGGTCAGTTTGAACACGAAAGTGAGTCCCAAACAAATATGGTCTCAATTTTTTCAGGGACCAAACCACAGCAAAAGCCTCTCTCCAAATGGCACTCCACCTCTGCTCTCTGGGAAGAAGTCTCCTGCTAATAAAGGCAACTGGCTGATCAAGGCCTTCTTCATTTAGCTGTGACAACACTGCCCCAATCCCTTGCTCTGAAGCATCTGTCTGAACCAGAAATTCTTTTGTGTAATCAGGGGCCAGCAACACTGGTGCTGAACACATAGCAGCCTTCAGAGTGTCAAAAGCTTTCTGACACTCTGGGGTCCAATACACCTTTTTGGGCATCTTCTTAGAAGTGAGTTCTGTTAGGGGCCCCACAATGGTCCCATAAGAAAACCTTCTATAATACCCCGTCAGTCCAAGGAATGCCCTGACCTGAGTCTGGGTAACAGGAGCTGTCAATCCAAAATAGTTTGGATTTTAGCTTGGAGAGGCTGTACATGGCCCCCACCTACCAGGTGGCCCAGGTACACCACAGAACTCTGCCCTATTTGGCACTTACTTGCCTTAATAGTCAGGCCTGCCTGCTGCATGGCCTGAAGCACTTCCCTTAGGTGGCTTAAGTGATCCCCCCAGGTAGAACTGTATACAGCTTTATCATCCAGATAAGCTGCACTGAACTGTTCCAACCCAGACAAGACCCTGTTCACCAACCTTTGGAAGGTGGCAGGTGCATTCTTTAAGCCAAAGGGCGTTACCTTGAACTGATAATGTCCCTCTGGTGTGGAAAATGCTGACCTCTCCTTTGCTCCATCAGTGAGGGCAATCTGCCAGTAACCTGAAGTCAAATCAAATGTACTCAGGTACTTAGCAGCCCCTAACCTGTCAATGAGCTCATCAGCTCTAGGTATAGGGTGAGCGTCAGTCTTTGTGACTGCATTCAATCCTCTGTAGTCCACACAGAACCTTAACTCCTTGGGTCCCCCCTGAGGATTAGGTTTAGGTACCAGCACCACTGGACTGGCCCATGGACTCTCAGACGGTTCAATTACCCCCAATTCCAGCATCTTAGCAACCTCAGCTTTAATGCTGGCTCTGACATGGTCAGACAACCTGTACAGTTTATTTTTGACAGGTAGGCTTTCACCAGTGTCAATGTGGTGCACACACCACTCAGTGATGCCTGGGGTCAAAGAGAACAGGCCAGCAAACTGCTCCAGCACTAGCTTACAGTCTCTGCGCTGTTGGTCTGTCAACTTGGGAAAGAGTACAACCCCCTACACTGACCCATCGTGCACATTAGTGGAGAGGAGGTTGGGCACAGGCTCAGTTTCCTCCTCCACACCCTCATCAGTGACCAGTAACATGGTCATGTCGGCCCTGTCATGGTGGGGTTTCAATCTATTCACATGCAGGACCCTATGAGGGTTCCTGGGGGTGCCAAGGTCAACCAAATAGGTAACATCACCCTTCTTTTCTAAGATTGGATAGGGCCCACACCACTTGTCATGGAGGGCCCTGGGAGCCACAGGCTCCAACACCCACACCAATTGTCCTGGAGTATACTCAGGCATAGTAGCCTTCTGATCATACCAGTGCTTCATGAGCTCCTGGCTGGCCTCCAGTTTTCTATTTGCCTTGTACATGTACTCTGCCATTCTAGATCTCAGGCCTAGCACATAGTCAAGCACATTGTCCTTTGCTTCTTTAAGAGGCTTCTCCAAAGACTCTCTCAGCAGGCTAAATGGCCCCCTCACAGGGTGTCCAAACAACAACTCAAAGGGACTGAAACCAACCCCTTTCTGTGGCACCTCCCTGTAGGCAAACAGTAAGCATGGGAGGAGAACATCCCATCTCCTCCTGAGTTTCTCTGACAACCCATTTATCATGCCCTTCAGGGTTTTTTTTAACCTCTCAACAAGACCATTTGCTTGTGGGTGATAGGGAGTGGTGAACTTGTAGTTGACACCAAACTCATCCCACATAGCAGTCAGATAGCTGGACAGGAAGTTCGTGCCCCTATCTGATACCACCTCTTTTGGATAACCCACTCTGGTGAACACACCAAGCAGGGCTCTAGCCACTGCAGGAGCATCAATGGTTCTAAGAGGGATTGCTTCAGGGTACCTAGTGGCATGGTCCACTACCACTAAGATATACCTATTCCCTGATGCAGTAGGTGGGGCCAGGGGACCAACAATGTCCATCCCCACCCTTTCAAAAGGAGCCCTAACCACTGGCAGTGGTATTAGGGGAGCCTTTGTCTTGCCCCCTGCCTTGCCACTGGCCTGACAGGTGACACAGGAGCTGTAAAACTCCTTTACCTTTTCAGACATATGGGGCCAGTAGAAATGGTTCACCAACCGGTTCCATGTCTTTGTCTGTCCCAAATATCCTGCCAAGGGGATATCATGGCCCAAAGTCAGGATGAACTCTCTGTACTTCTGGGGCACCACCAACCTCCTGGTGGCCCCCACCTTGAGGTTTCTGGCCTCAGTATAAAGCAATCCATCTTCCCAGTAGAGTTTGTGAAACCCACTGTCATCCCCCTCCTCTTGCTTAGAAGCAATCTGCCTCAAGCTCTCAAGGGTGGGACAGTCTCTCTGTCCCTTACTGAACTCCTCTCTGGAGGGTCCACCTGCTCCTGTCAGTTCTGCCAAATCTGACAGCTCTGGCAGGGATGGAGTCCCTCCCTCAGAGGCTAGATCCTCCCCATCAGGGTTAGATTCTTCCTGCACCTCTGGAGTTCCCTGGACTGGCTCACCAGGCCAGTACCCTTGTCCTTGGATGCTTGACCCTTTGTTCCAGGGTCCAAGTGTCCAGCCCCCCCCCCTTCTGGCTAGTCTGTGACCTAGTCACAGTACATACCCACTCAGGGAGCTCCAATATTTTCATATGGAGTCCTCTCTCCACCTCTGACCACACAGAGGCTTCAAGATCATTGCCTAGTAAACACTGGACTGGGAGCACATTTGACACAGCTACCTTCATAGGGCCTGTCACACCTCCCCATTCCAAATCCACCACAGCCATAGAATGGAGTTTGGTGGTGCTGTCTGCATAAGTCACCTGGTGAAACTCACCAGGTAACAACCTCTCTGGAGGCACCAGCTCATCCAGGACCTTAGTTACACTAGCCACAGTGTCTCTGATAGCCTCAACCTCAGTCCCATTCACTTTAGGCCTCTGCCTGTACTTGTCCATGTTTGGAGGTAAGGCAGCAAGGGTTGCAATTTTCACCCTACCCAGGGACACTAAGGTTGCTTCCACCACCTGACTACCCTTCTCTGGGGCACCACTCTCCACCCCTATACTTACACTGGCAATCCCTGTGGATGGCCCCTTAGGGGGGAGTTTCTTGGTGCAGACAGCATCTCCCCGTTTGTGCCCTGGCTGGTTACAGTCAAAGCACTTACCCACCTTTGAGGGATCAAAGAACCTACCATTCTTTCCATGATACCCCCTCCCTTTGAATTTGGGTTGGCTCGGGCCCCCCCTCCTTGTTCAGGTTTTTGTGGGTCTTTGGAGGACTCCTTCTGGTTTTGACCTGCTTTCCCTGGGGCTTTCCCTTGGGGAGGGACCTGCCCTCCTTTCTTCTGGTCATTCCCCTTGTGCTGAATGGGAACTCGGGTTCTCACCCACTCATCAGCTGCTTCCCCCAGCTCTCTGGGGTCTGTCAGCTTAGAGTCCACTAGATACTGGCGTAACTTCTCTTCTGCACGAGTCAAAATATGTTCTTTCAAAAACAAATTATACAATCCCTCATATGTGTCAACTTTGTTACCAACAATATAGCCTTCCAGTGTCTTCACTGAAACGTCCACAAAGTATAATCAAGACTTTGAACTCAATTTCTGGGTGCCTCTAAACTTCACCCTGTACTGCTCTGGAGTCAGACCAAATCTCTTGACTAAGCATGCCTTCATCTGCTGGTATGATTCTGCATCCTCTCTCTTCAGGGTCAGGAGCTTATCCCTCCCAGCTACTGGAATCAACTCCCAAAGGAGTGCACCCCAATACTTAGAGTGGACCCTACTCATTCTAAGGGCCCTCTCAAAAGCTGCTAGCCACTTGTCAATGTCATCCCCCTCTGTGTACTTGGGCATTATACCCTTGGGAAGTTTGGGATCAAATCCACCACCCCTGGACATCTCAAAATCTTCATCATTTTCACTGCCACCATTTCTTTTGAACGCCTCCTCCCTCTCCCATTTCTTCTTAGCCAATTCCAATTTCTCCTTCTCTAAGGCAATCAAAGCTAATTGAGCCTCAAGCTGTCTCTCTGCAAGGGACAGTGGTGGTTCCTGAGTAAGGGACCCTTCCCCACTCCCACCATCTGGAATCATATGGCTAACACTAGATAAAATGGAAGCGGTATCATCCTCACCCTCCTCTTGGATGAGGTTGGGGGGGACACCCTCTATCCCCCCTTGACTCTCCTCAGCTACCCCAGCCCAGGCCTTTAGGGACTCAAGGAACCCTGCCTTCCTAAGCTTCTTGGAAGCAGGCAGCCCCCTAACCCTACACTGTACCCTAAGATCAGCCATCTTGAACTGGGACAGTTTAGCCAGGTCCAGCTCCATGGTTCCCTAGTTTTGGGTCACAACAACTAGGCACAACAGACTTAGAACAATTTGGAAAAATCAAAACAATGGATTAAAAACAGTTTAGTCCAAATTCCAAAAATCAAACTCAAAAGTTTTGTTCTAATGCAATTTAGAGGATTTTTATAATCTTAATTCACTTTACTGAAAGGTGTACTTTTTAAACACAAGTCCTCATCCACACCGCTGAGCACCAAATGTTGGAAAGAGGATTATTGGTAGGGGCAAATGTAGGTCTGACACCGGAAATAAGGCCACTAGCATATGATAGGACTCAGCATAGGTCTTAGAAAATTATTCTCATGCTCAACCCTTGGTAGCTTGGCTGCGAGCAGGCAGGCTTAACTTCAAAGACAGGTATGTAAAGCATTTAAAAACACCAATTCAGTAAATAATTAAGACACAATGTATAATAAAAATCCAACACCAATTTATAAAAATAGGACATATTTATTTCTTTAAAATGACACCAAAACGACAAAAATCCAATGTAGGGAACCGGAGATATGAATTTTGAAAGATTTATCACTTTATAGCACTTAGAAACCTATAGCACCATATTGGGACATCTGGTCGCGATAGACCGGCTCAAAGTCAAAGTTTCAGGCTGACCGCGATGGAGCCCTGAGCGGCTACCCCTCGCGGTAGGTCCCGGTCCCAGTTTTTACCTTCGGACTTAGAAACTTTTCTGGAGCTTTTTCTCGTGGGGTCCCTCGATGCTCTTCACCAGGCCGGATTCGGTGAGGGTTCGCCAGCCTCGGATTTCTTCTACTCCCGGTCAAACTCTGGAAGTCGGACCTACGGAGCTTTCAGCGGGACGAACCTGGATGGCTTGGCCGGCTCGCGGTTGAGGGCAGGCAGCTTGGCTGACCAGGTTGAGTCGGTCCCCCTATGGAGCTTTTTTTCAAAGTTGCTCCATAGTTCTCCAAACTCCTGGAACTTATTCCTGAAGTTCCCCAAAGGGTCCCAACGTGTCTCAAACTCACTCCAAGGGTCTGGAAGCTCCAAGATGGTCCTTGAAAGTTGAGGACTTCAAGTTCCCACAATCCACTTGGACAAAACTCTTACAAATCCACTGTTAGTTTTCAAGGTTGCGGATTCTTGGTGGTGATGATCCAGGTGAGCTCTGTTAACCTGTAGCTTGCAGGGAGTCCACTCGTTACTCTTTTTCACAGCAAGGTAGTCCACAGGGCTGTAGTTCCAGATGGTGCAGTCCTCGGAGGGCAGGCCTTAGCAATTGCACATCCAACTTCTCAGCATGGCACAACGTCTTCCTTTCTTAAGTTTCAAGCAGCAGATCTGAGGGGATCTGCCCTTCTCAGATACTTATTCCAAGTTCTCTGGGTCAAGCAGGAGGTCACTCCTGACCAATGGGGGCAGGGTAACTCCCCAAAGATATGACCACATCCTGTAGAGTGTGGCATTATTTTGTCCCAGAGTACATCAAATCCTCCAAATTCATAATGGCTGATTTTCCAGCAGAGAGTTAAGAGCTGGCTAAACACACCCCTAGGATGGCTATTTCCATAGTCTCTCCCCCTTGCATCTGCTCATTCCTTCCTTAACCTAGCACCTGGCTTGGGGTCAAAAGTTTAGAGTTGTAAATGACACTGGTTTCTTCCCTCCCCTTTGAAGACCATGGTTTACGACTCCTCCCCCTGCCCTGGCATTCCTGTGGAACAGCACACTGCCCTCCCAGAAGAGCTGGGTAACCCCAGGGCTCTTTATCACCTCTTCAAAGCAGCCTGGCTAATCCACTTAACTCTGACCAATCAGAACAGACCCCTGGAAGGCTGAATCTGGACCTACAAACAAGAAAGTCATAACTTCTTGTCTGTACATTTTAGGAGAAATTCAACAATATCATATTGTGGGATTTATCACTACCATTCTGGGAAGTCTTTGAATGGAAGTTCTATCATTCTCCTATCAGGAGTTATTAGTTAATAACTTCTTGCCATGTTAACCTATGTGGCATGGGATTTGCAATGGGAAAAATGACTTGGGCCATTTTTCCTGCACCAGGACTTACAAAAACATATTTTATAAGTACTCCGCCTATATCAACAGGACCCCCAATCCATGGATCACTTAGGGGAGATTTTAGGGGTTCTGAATCTGTAGAAATATTGCAGATCCTCCCTCCCCAGTGCTCCTAGCATCAAAGTCGAATTTGGGCAGCACTTTATCACAATGTGGGGAGTGGAATGTGAAATTTCACTTAACCCAGGGCATATAAAACTCATCTTATAAGGGTCCACCTTATAAATACCTGACCCCCCACCCCTGGGACACCTAGGGGAGACCCTGGGGGTTCCTAATATGCAAAAACATTGTAAGTTATCCATTTGTAAGTGCCCCAAACACCAAAGTCGAGTTTGGGCACAATTTACTTTTTAAAAGCAGTCATGGAACCCAGGGCTGCTTTTAAACTGACCTCAGGCTTCAGCAGTGCACACATGCAAGTGCAGAAAAGGCTACTGGCCTCTAAACTGCCATGCCCTACTATATACTAGGGACTGATAGGTAGTTTCAATCCCCCTGCCCTATTATGTACTAGGGTCTTATAGGGCAGGTCATGCCAATCACAGGGGTACCCCAACCCATAGTGTACCCTAGTGTATGTAGGTGTTTTCACTGTATTCTAAATGTGTCTCTTTCAGCATAGCACTGGCCCTGGGCCTGGTTAGGCAGAGCCCAGGGTCAGTCAGAGTCAGTTACCACCAGTACCAGTCCGCAAAAAGTTGGGGGGTGCCCAGGGCACAGGATGACTTTGCAACACTTAATAATGCATCCCATTGGTCGGCCTGTTGATGAGGAGGAACAACCATTTGCATCACCACGTTTAGCACGGGGTTGGTCGACAAAGAGTAAAATAGTTTGCATATTAATTGTTGTGATTGCACTAGTGACAATATTTGGAATATCCTGGTTTCTTGAAGAGAAATTTCCTGTACATTCCTTGGTAGGTACAACCCCTCTCCCCCTGAACACATTTTTGTTACTCTAGCGCCACACAAAGCATTACACAGGCAGTCCTACACGGACAATGTATTTATACAAATGTTGCATCATGCTCATAATGTGTCTAATACAACTAATTGTTGGGTTTGTGGGTTGCTCCCTTCGGTCACTCATAAGAGTGACAATTTGTTGTCTATGCCACTGTCATATACTGGCAGCTGCGAGGGTTGGTATGAACTGTTTTGGCTGATGTACTTCCAATTTCATCTTTCTACTTTGGATATAACGTCCACCGATTCTCACACTGCAAATGAATATTTACGCTTCTACCAAGGGTTTACCCCCATGGGACAGGCAGGACAAGGGACTCTGGGGACAATGTCCTCAAAGTCTTGTTTGAACACATACCATAGAGTAAAAGACAGTGCCTGGTTTCGAATGGAAATGGCTGATTTCCAATGGTTTAACACCTCTGAGTACTTCCAATCCATCCGAGGTCGAAATCTTACCGAAGATAAACCAATACCTGTGCCAGTGGTCAATAAGACAGCTCAATTTTGTATCCAGGAGACTGGGGAGATAAAGGCGGGTGAGAGTAAATGTAATTTCACCTACAAGCTGAATCCGACTAATAGTCCGCCTTTGATCCTACCCCATAATGTTTATTTTGTCTGTGGGTCACAGGCTCACGTCTGGCTCCCGAGGGGATGGTCGGGGACATGTTATCTCTCCTTCCATTTCCCCCTGTATATGTTGCCCCGTCTAATTATCACAAAACTCATCGGATGCAACGTAGAAGTGCATTCCTGGCCCGAGTAAAAAGGGTTGTTGACACAAAGGATATAGATCAGACAGACACCACCGCACAGCAATTTGGAGACGCTATGAAGGGCCTGCTACCTTTTTGGGGCCCCATGGCTAATAGCCTTCAAGTTCGTCAGTTAACTAGAGTTGTGGAAGCGGTTATTAATACTACTGCTGCGATAATGACGAATGTCACTGCTGAGCTCCAGGCAACGAGATTAGTCACTTTGCAGAACAGGATGGTGCTAGACGTTATCCTTGCAGATCGGGGAGGGGCCTGTCGCGTCATAGGCAGCAGCTGTTGTGTTTACATACCTGATAACGCTCCCAATTTTTATTCAGCCATACAGAAATACATAGGATATCGGCTGAGATACACCAAGAAGCAGGTACTTGGATACTGTTGGGGTGGTTGTCGAACACGTTAATATCTTGGGGTTGGAAGATCCTCACTTTCTTGGCTGTGGTTGCCGGTATTTTCTTTACTTGTTGCCTCTGTATACACTGTCTCCCAGCTTGTTGCACCCATTGCGCCAATGTTCTCATCCCCAAACAGAAAATATCAGTTCATGATACTAATGCCGCAATTATGCTGCAAAAGGATATTGACGATTTGATGAAGATAGATGAGGGTATTTTTTAGACTTACTGAATATAAGAACTACTCCTCATAGTTATGTTCCTTGTCCTTGCAAATGTTTTACTTTCCTTGATAACAACATAATATGGTTAGCTCATGCTAAAAGGGGGGTCTGTTAGAATGAAAATGTTTTCACTGTGTCGATTATGTATCGTTCTATGTAAGTTAGCATTCGCGGCACCATTTTATGTTTGGCCGTCATTTTGAACCATGATCGAAACTAATCTTTCCCTTCCTGAGAAAACAGCTCTTGGTAAGTCTCGTCTCTCTCCAAGGTTGGGCCTCGCTTTTTCCTATTGAATACACTGTACTTATTAGCGCATATCTTTCCCACTAGATAGAGGCCTTCTCCCACTAGTCTAGCGGTGGGCACGGATGGAGCGACCTTGAGTAGTAGATAGTGTGTGCCCGGCCTCAGGATAGAAACTTATCCTTCTGTACTTCTTTGTGTAGCTGCATCTGCCTGGAAAACTCCATTGTAGGCGTGCCTCCATTGGTTCTGAATCGTACATAATGTATCACCATGTTTGCTGATGTCAGTCCCTCTGCAGCAATCTTAAGAGACTGGCCAGACTGGGCTCCGCTCAAGTGTATCTGAATAAATATATTGGTTTGTATTCTCTACTGTCTGACCGACTCTTCATTTGTATGGAAGGCTGAGAGGTGGTCGTGAGTCACCCGGGTGACCCTAATCAGGTCACTTCCTAAACTATGTAGGGATAAAAATGCTTTTCTGCACCAGTTTGCCTTCAGATTCAGAAAACCAATGAGAGCAGTTCTGGAGCGGCCAACATGTTAATCTTTAGGATGTTTTGGCATTTAGATGCATGGCTTCCTAAGATGGCAACCAACTGCCCAGTGAAAGGGATGGAGGACTTCCATGCACAAGTTTAAAAAAGAAATCGAAATAAGACTTTTTTCCTAGGCAATCTCAATCACAGAAATGGAAGAAAGACTCCTGACCCAATGTACAAGAAACTATGTACCTAATCTAAAAATACTCCATATTTGAACAGTTTTGCTAGGTGTTCCACCACCTAATCACTTATATAACTTTACAATACTTATCTACAGGCTGCATATCAATAATCAAAGGAAGGATTCTTTGCCCCTACCCTGTTTTTAACCCTAGTGGTTCATGCTAACCCTCCATCCCCTGCTGGCAAAGATATGCATTTCGGCAGAACTACTTCAACATTGAATTGCCATTGTGATGCTCCTTAGTGACTTTTCCTAAGGTCTCGTTAACAATTTGTAACTCCATTTTACACTTAGCGGCAACCGCTACCAGCGTGCTACGCTATTCTTGATACAAACATGTCTTTAGCAATGTTCCCCCGCAAACCCCCTGACACGGCCCTTGTGAGTTATAGCCCTAACTCGTGGAACATCATGTACCCGATAAATATCTCAAAAAATGCCAAGAAGAATCTCAGACGTAAACTACTGAAACAGCACCCAGAAACTCTAATAGCGGATACCTACCACAGCTTGACTAATGCCACTAAGAAAACCGACTTTATCTTCTATTCCAAGCGTCCGGCTAAATGGAAAAACATCTTCATTCTCCTCCTTCCAGTCACTAAAACAATCAAAATTCCGTATGGATTAAAAATGACAACAGCCCCCTCTCCGTCTTTTAAAGGGGAAATTAATATACCTATCTTTAGAACTGGTAATATACTCATACAAGCCACTGACCCTCAACATATTCGATAGACACTTCCATACATTGGTCACTTCACTCACAATTCAGGGCCAATCCCCCCTATCGCCTCTCTCCCCTGTTACTCAACTCAACCACCCTGAACAGTCCCGCCTTCTTCCTCCTAACGATCTTCCTTCTTTACCCGAGACTCCCCTGAACACTTACATCAACTTTAACATGTCCCCCAACACACACTGCAGATCAATACCCTCAAAAATGACTTCTCTCCCTCCTCTTTATCTTGCAACCTTACTAATTTAAACCTTGATAATACGCATGCCATGCCCATGGTCGCGGGCCCCCCACCTAGTCCTGCCTCCACGACTCCCACTGCTAGTGCCCTTCCTTCTAGTGGTAACCCTACTGTACTCACTCAGACGAGGAACAATACCAGGCCCTTTGCTACGGATCACCCCTTTAGCTTAGAGCTCTCTGCCCCCCTTCACTCAGAATGGGCCGCATATTCTCCCACTCTCACCAATGATCGGGTTCCCCCAGTCACAACTAACAATCTTGATTCCCCCTCCAACACTCACCCTAGAAACTTGCCTTCTAGATGGTCACCTCCTGCTCCCACTTTGATGTCCTATCACTCAGCAACTAATGAGATCCACTACAGTCCTTGCGATGTGGCCAATCACTCAGCAACTAATGAGATCCACGGCAGTCTTTGCGATGTGGCCCCTATCCAGAGAACATCATCGACTAATTACTCAGCCAACACTCCACCCCTTCACAAGGCAATCCCTAAGCATCCCACTCCGATTATCTTCAATTCTAGTCCTAACGGCACGGACCACCCCCTTAACGCAGTGATCTCCTCTCCCTTTTACGCAGATCTCACTGCGTCTCCCCACACCCTCAATGCAGGATGCACCTCCAAATCTCTCGCACAGATTCTGAACAGAATGGATCGTAAACTTAACTCTCTTACGACGGACCTAGCGCACCTTAGACAGGATCTCTTAAACCAGAACATCCTTGCCCACTCTCACACTTATGAAACTTCACCTACAGGTTACTTGAATTCCTTGCAATGCCTCCCTTGGCCTTCAATTCCCCTGTGCTGGCGGGCCCACAGGCCGTACCGTGCACACTGCCCTCTCTCAGCTCTGGAAGTGAATGCTCTTAGTGATTCCTACCTTCCTAAGAACCAGACGGTTGCTAATTTTCCCACCTCCACAATCTCAGTAATAGTGGGCTTAAATAGAAGCCACATAATTCCTAACTCGCCCAGACCTCCCGCACAATACACCACCATCCATACCATTAAATCTGCTAAGGATAATCCCTGCCCTCTTTCTTGCATGCTCGTCAATTGTAGATCGGCAGCACAACATGCTGCAGAGATCGCTGAAACCATTCTCAGTGAGGGAATTGACATTGCTTTCCTTACAGAAACTTGGCTCAATGACCAGTCGATGGCCATTCTTGACCTACTTATTCCTCCTGGGTACTCCATCATTAGAAATGACAGGACTGAAAGAACAGGTGGAGGTCTAGCCTTAATCCACAAAGCAGAAATCCAACTCTCCATGCTAAAGAATGCCGAATACACGACCTTTGAATACCTCAGCGTTTAACTTAACGACAAAGGCTCCACACCCATCAAACTATACACTATCTATCACCCACCTGGTGATCACCCACTCTTCGCTGAAGAGTTCTCCGACTTACTTACTCAGTTCTCCCTTTCTGACACGAACAACGTGTTTTTGGGAGATTTTAACATTCATTGGAACAACACAGAAGACTCCACAGTCAGGTGCCTCACAAACCAACCCACAGCAAAGGCGCTACCCTAGACGCAATTATCACAATTAATGAACTGATCTCCCTTAATGACATCATTACCATTGACTGGTCTGACCACATCTCATACTCTTCAACATCAAGAACATTTCAAAACCTCGCGCGGACTCAACTAACAAACCTAAGCTGTGGTCCAGAAACCTCAAACATGTCCATTTGACGGAACTTGAATCTAAGATTAGTGAGCAACTTCAACGTCTCCCACACTCTCAAAACGCAATTGAGCTCACTGACCAATTCTAAGGCAGTAACAGAAGTTCTCGACCAAGTTGCACCTCTCAAACTTAAACAACAAAGATCAACCCTATCGAAATCATGGTTTAACTCTGATCTCAACAATGAATGAAGACAACTCAGACTAGCAGAAATGACATGGTGACAAAACCCCATGTCTTTACATCTAACTGGCCTCAGAGCTGCTAGACTAGCCTATAAGAAGCACATTTTCAGAGAAAAAGCCTCCTTCTTCCGTATCCAACTGGACCGCGCAAAAAACAGGCCCAGAGAGCTATTTAACATTGTCAAACGACAAACCTCTTCTGCCCCACATGAAATAATAGCCACCAAAGAAAGATGTCATGAAATTGCCAACCTCTTCATGGACAAAATCGCTAAAATTGATCAATCGTTCCTTCAAGTCACCTCCCTTCCACTTTCCTCAACCACTCTCACTGACCCTCCTCCCTTCACGTCAGCCCAACCACCAGAACTTTCCTATAATCAATCAACACCAATTGGTATGGACGACAACCCTTCTAACACCTAATTGAAAAACAACACCAATTGGTCAAATTTCAAACCCATGACTGAACTGGAAGTCTTTAATATTATCGTGAAATGAAAGCCGACTTCACACACCAAAGATCCTCTGCCTGCTAAAATAGTACATAACCTAAACCACATTATCGCCCCGTGTTGGACAAAAATTATTAATACCTCCCTCGCCTCTGGCTGTGTACCGGATTCCCTCCAACTTGGTCAAATCACACCTATTCTCAAAAACCCCAAGGCCGACCCTAATGATCTCAACAACCTCCAACCTATCTCTAACCTCCCGCTCCTAGCAAAAACCATGGAGAAATGCGTCTTACAACAACTCGAAATACACATAAATGAATACAACCTACTCGACAGACACATAAACTAATACAACCTACTCGACTCCTTCCAATCTGGTTTCAGGAAAGGCTGTAGCACAGAAACTGCCATGCTCAACATTGCAGATGACATTCATCGAGCATTAGAGAATGGAGATGCCTGCCTTCTCATCCTACTGGACCTCTCAGCGTCTTTCGATACAGTCAACCACTCATCCTTATTGGAATAGCTGAAGTTACGCTCCGGTTTCAATGGCACAGCTTTAAAATGGTTCTCTTCTTACCTCCAACATCGAACACAACAAATCAAAATCAATTCTTGCCTCTCGAAACCCACACCTGTGTCTCTTGGTGTCCCCCAGGGCTCAATACTCTCCCCCTCTCTTTTCAACCTCTTTATGGAACCCCTTACTATCATCCTGAAACAAGCAGGAATCAAATATCACCTCTATGCAGATGACACGCAACTCTACTATAATATCAAATCACACACAGACATCCTACATCTTAACATTACATTGAGTAAGATTCAATCCTGGTTTTACTCCAACCATCTAAAATTAAATCCCAACAAAACAGAAGTCATTCTATTCTCGCCTAAAAGTAACCACCTTCCAATCCAAGACTGGATCAGTGACCTAAAGGCCCTAAACTGTTCGCTGACTCTATCCAACTCGGCTAAGTCCTCAGGCTTCACCCTGGACAAAAATTTGACACTGAAGGATCATATAAAAAACTCAGCCAAAGGAGCGCTTTACACACTTAAACACCTCAAAATATTAAAACTTTCATTCCATCGGACAATTTCAAATGGGTCGTGCAATCTCTAGTCCTCTCTAATCTTGATTACAGGAATGCTATCCTCACAGGGACCCGGAAACTCACCTCGCCCCCCTCAGATCAGTACTTAACACAGCTGCTGGGCTTATAATAGACTTCAAGCGGTATGACCACATCACGCCGGCCCTCAAGTCCTTAAACTGTCTTCCCATCGAAGGAAGATGCATCTACAAGACTGCCTGCATCACGGGGGCGTGGCCAACCGCCGAACATGGCGGTCGTCTACTAGAAGAGCTCCAGACCCGGGCTCCATAATCCTGCCTAAATGACCCATGTATGGGCAATAACTGGAGCCAAAGTGAGCCATACTAACGCTATGCAGAGGAGTCCATCAGCGGAGCTGAACTCGACCTCTCCATGATCGAGCAGAGCGGCGCTGTGCGAAGAGTGGCCCTGCAGAAATGGGGAAAACGAAACCACGAGTGAGGCCGTAAGCCCCGCCGTCATACACTACGCGATTCCCGCTGGTGGACCGGGGCGGGGGCACGGCCGGAGCAGGACCTCCGCACTGGGACCCGACGCAGCAGTGGTGGTGCCGCACATGGACCGGACCTGGGGCGAGGCGGTGGGTGTCTCCGTCTGCCTGCCGTGAGCGCCCGCATGTCTCTAATACGTGCGGCCGGGCGGCCCGCGGTGAGCGCTTTGCTGCGACGGGGAGCTTCCAACGGTGGCGGTGCTGCTGACTGGGGACAGCGGAGGCCCCGAAGACCAGAAACGGAACGGAGGTGAGCCTTGCATACAGGGCAAGAGACTGGCATGTAGCGAGGGCAGGCGTGCCTATACGCGACACCACAACGGTCCTGTTAGTCCTGCATTTCATGCTGGGATAGCCTGTCCCATAGACGACACCTTTCAGTCTCTTTGGGGTTACAGTGAGCACTCTTTGCATTAATCAAGGCGGACATAACAATCATTTGGAACTGTCCCTGGGGCAGCAAAAACAACTATTGCAGCCTTCTGGAAGAAAAGGGACCCGCCAGACAATAATCAATAGCACCCCGCTTATGGTAGCTCATAGCCATGGAGAACTAACAACCTGGCACAGTGGGTCCTGCGGGATCTGGGAACCCCTACTGGAATACTTGTCGAAGGGAAACTTGACCAGAGCACTGCCACAGAGATTAAAGATATTTAACCTTTTTGACTGTGTGAGGGCAAAGGAGGGATAGCTACTGTATGGTGCCCATCTGTGGATTAATTCTTCTGGTTTTTGGAGTGTTTGCCAGTCTAGTAAAATTAGGCAAAGACACTACCGTACTCACCATTAGCGAGGCGTCATAGGTTATAAAGTACAGATCTGTCCCACAGACTGTCTAAGGCATGGCGATCCCAGTAAGCCGCCCTCTCGGCGACTCACAGTGCAACATTACGACCCACGCATTCCTTGCCAAGCACAACCATGGGACGCACGAAGGGGAAGCAGCAGGAAACCGCCTCCAGCGCTGATCCAACCCTGGACGATGCGGAACACACTTCGACCTCACCAACGCTCAGTTGCGTACCGCCTACCAACGAGGAAAGCTCAGTGGACAAGCTGGACTTAATATTGCAGGAAGTACGGGAATCCAGGAAAGTAATCGAACCGCAAATTGGTGCACTCACGACCGGACTCACATTGTTGAAGGCAGACAATGCCATGCTGGCAGACAAGGCAAAAACTAATACTCTTGCACTAGAGGAGATGTCCCCACAGCATAAGCAACACTCAACTCAGATCCAAGACTTACAGAAATAAGTCAACAGTCTTATAGACCGAGTTGAGGACGCAGAAGGGAGGGCGAGGCGCAATAATATTCGCGTTATTGGTCTGCCAGAAAGAAGTGAGGGATCCGACGCAACCCGGTATATGGAACAATGGTTTAAGGACAATGTCACATCCGAGGGACTCTCAAATCAATTCTGTGTGGAAAGAGCGCACAGGATACCTACCGGAAGGCCGAAACCAGGCGCCCCTCCTCGGCCTCTTATAGTCAGGAAGTTGAATTACAGAGACCAGGATCTGTTACTTCAAAAGGCCAGAGAACTCTCTCAGATTAGATTTGAGAACAGTCGAATCTCACTGTACCCAGACTATACGCTCCTGGTGCAAAGACAACGATCTTCTTTCATGACAGTCAAAAAGAAATTACAAGGTCTGAAACTGAAGTACGCACTCCTAGGAGGAGTGTTTGGAGGTGATGGAACCGGCTGCATTGACGTGAGCTACCTCACAGAGGCCGTCCCACAGTACCAGGCGGGCGAGAGACGTCGGCTACCGACGCAGCACACGGACAGCCAGGACAACACAGTTGACTAACCCGACGCAACAACAGATGCAACAGGACAGAAAGCAAGCACTTGTGTTGGCATCCACCCTTCGAGACAATACAAATGCTGAGGACACAGCCTCCTCCTCCGACAACGCGAACACATCGGACTCTGAGGGCAGCATGACGCTCTTCCCTACTGTGACACCGCAGACGGCGGATGGTTTGTTCGGCTGAAAAGCAAAGACCGCTGATGGCTCAAATGCATGAACTCTAAGTAGACAGCATATCCTTTTTGGTTTTTCTCTAAGTGATTATACACGGCATACCTCTGTTTTGTTTTCACTAAGTCCCGGGCTCCGTTAGAGCTCAAATGCATGCAGTGGTGCTGTAATGAACGGCGTTGGCACTGACCACCTAATTGCGAACGCACTTGTTGTACATAACATAGTTTTTTTGGTTGTGTTTAGTTGTATGGTCCGGAGCAGTTCCCCACTCGGGCCTAGTATTGGGAGTTACAGGGTGGAAGTGAGTCCTGACGGATTTGTTAAATTAGCGAGAAGCAGCGGTTCATATTCACTACAGACAGAGCAGGCGCCTATTTTACACTACGATACATACACCTAATACATATAATATACTAACGTGGAACGTTCGAGGCTTGGGATCCGTTCAGAAGAGGCACAGGGTACATGCGCAATTGCTACGACGCAAAGCGCAGATAGTATATCTGCAAGAATCTCACATTGTAGAACAGGAAGCGGTGAAACTCCGCAAGAAATGGAGAGGCCAGATCTTCTCCATCAATTACTCAGGCTTCGCAAGGGGAGTCACAGTGTGGATCAGACACGGGGTACCCTTCACATCATTGGAACAAAGGGTGGAAAAACCGGGTCGCTATATCCTTATACGGGGAATGTTGGATGGTCAGCAGGTGGTCCTCGGCAATGTCTATGCCCCCAATTTTGACCAGGACAAATTTTTATCCAACCTTAATTTGGCATTGGTAGGGTGGGAAATGCACCCCTGGATTATAGGTGGCGACTGTAACGCAGTAATGGATGTTGCGCTGGATCGCTCCCATCCCCCCCTCCACGGCACAGGAGTGATTAAGCAAATGAAGGCACTGTGTGGATGGACGGATGGCTGGGCCCTGTGTGATGTATGGAGAACGCGCCACCCAACGCATAGAGAATACTCCTACTATTCCCCGGTCCATTTGTTACACACAAGAATAGATAGAATCTATTGCTCAAAAGCCATAGCAATGCAGGTGACACATGCGACATACCTGGCTAATACTTTTTCAGACCACAACCCACTGGAAATAGCGATTAACTGGGGTAGAGTCCCCACCCCGGTACCCACCTAGAGGATGTGGCCGCAGACACTGGAAGACACAGTGTTTCGCATCACGATTGCAGACACAATTACCTGGCACTTCACAGAGAACGTCGACACGGCCTCCGACATTTTGATAGAATGGGATGCCTTTAAGGCAGTTCTACGGGGCAAGGCAATCAGTGGGATAGTAGGTGCTAGGCAGGAGATAAATAAAACCTCATAGACACAGAAAATAAAATGAACAAACTGGAACAGGAGGCCACACATGACACCAGCAAACAAGCCTCACTACAAGAATCGCGAATCCAGCATGCGGAGCTTTTAGAGACCATTCGGGTTATAGACTACCAAAGATACACGCAGTTACGTCATGCTGAAGCGGACAAATCCGGGACACTATTGGCCAAACTGTTGCAGGACGACCCACCCACTATTATAATTAACGAAGTCACTACCCCCACAGGGGTAACGGCCCATACTCAACATGACATTAATGTGGCTTTTAGACAATATTACGCTTCATTATATAGTGGTCCGGCTAGCATAGTAAACACTCACACTGAAGAATTCCTGGCTGACCTGCCATACCCCGACTAACAGCGCAGCCCAAAAAGAATTAATAGGCCCCATTACCAAGACCGAAATTAAAATTGCAATAAAAGGACTCCCGCGTAATAAAACCCCTGGGCTCGATGGCCTCCCGGCAGAATTTTATGACGTATACGCGGACTCCCTAGTCCCCCAACTGGAAACATTATATAATAAAGCGCTAGAATTGGGCAGACTACCCCTTACTACAGCGCAGGCGCTGGTGGTATCGCTCCCAAAACCTGGTAGGGATTCCACAGACATGGCGAGCTACCGCCCATTGTCTTTGCTGGCGACGGAGTATAAAATACTTAGTAAGGTACTAGCAAACAGACTCCTACCAACTTTAAATAAACTCATACACACAGACCAAAACGGGTTTCTTCCAGCCCGCAGTACTTCATTGAACACCAGACGGTTGCACCATATCATGTCGATTGCCCCTGAACGCTACGAACATGCAGGTTGTCTATCTTTGGTCTTAAGACAAGCATTTGATACGATCAATTGGGACTACATGTTCGAAGCACTGGGGAAGTTTGGTTTACCTGCAGATTATCTTAAATGGCTCCGCTTACTCTATAACGTCCGTACCGCCCGTGCACGCACAGGAGGACACATCTCAGCTGAATACTCGCTACACAGGGGTAAGAGACAGGGGTGTCCGCTGTCACCACTACTATTCAGTCTGGCGTTAGAGCCCTTAGCAATTAAACTACGTACTGAAGCACATCATCTGGGCATAAAGATTGGGACCACAACGCATCTATTCTCCGTGTATGCGGATGATATCATTCTTTACATACGAGACCTTCGGGCCGCCCTGGACCCTATCCCTGATACTTTTCAGACTTTTGAACAGATCTCGGGATTGGCTATTAATGCAACGAAGTCACATGCCCTTTTCTTTCGTGAGGCTGTACACCCTGTAGACATTACATTTGGAGCACAAACTCTCCCAGTAGCACAACACACATTCAAGTACTTGGGGATACAGGTATATCGGACGCACACAGACATGCTAGAGGGCAACCTCAATAGAGCTATCAGATCTATTCGCTCGAGCATTGCCTTCTGGACTACGTTACCACTTTCGGTTACTGGCAGGGCGGCCATATCCAAAATGGTGATCCTCCCAAGACTGATATACTACTTCACCAATTTACCGATTCTAATACCACACAACACCTTCAAATTATTGAATACCATGCTTATAGATCTTATATGGGGGTCTAGCAGACGCAGAATAAGCCTTAAAAAGTTACAACTCGGAACAGACAGGGGAGGCCTGGGAGTCCCTGACCTTAAAGCAGATTACTATGCATGCCAACTACAATGGCTTTCATATTGGACTGCTGGGCTTAACTTGCATGAAATAGGATATACCATGCAGGATATAGATAGGGGTACACTGCACACTCTGCTACTTCCACGTTACAAAATCCCCCAAAGCCTACCACCCTTGCTGCGCACAGCACTGCAGTGCTGGAAAGCGACATTGCACTACACGGCCAGACATCCTCCATATGCTGGGAACATTCCATTATTGGGGATACCACTGACGAGTGGAATTATCACAAAGCGCAGTATCGCACCTTGGCTCGAAGTGGGGATTAGCACAATGTCCGACTTATTTAACAATGAGATGCTCATGGATCACGACAACTTCGTGAGGGAAACAGGGGCGCCGGATCACTTATACCTACTACACGCTGCATTGCTGCACTATGTCAAAAAGCAGTGGCCTCCACAACGACAGGAACCCCCCACACATGAATTAGTTAAAGCCTTGTACTATATGGGCAGAGGCAGCCACCTTATCAAATGGCTGTATGTTGGGATACGTGCGCATTCAGCGATCGAACTTACTACATTACGTCACACTTGGGCGGGCGACATGGGGCGGGATCTGGAGGAGAAAGAATGGGTGAAAATTGTTGAACACCCTAAGAAGGTATCCAGAAACGCGAAATTTAAATTTATACAGACCATGTTGCTTCACAGAGCCTATCTCACCCCCAAACGACTAGACCGCATGTTCCCACAGACACATCATTGCCCCAGATGTCAATTGGAGGGAGCTGATTTACTACACATGATATGGACATGCCCCCACTTACGAGGGTTCCGGGACTCCATCAGACGGCATATACAGGCTATTACACAGAGGGAGATAGGAAATAACGTAGAAGAGTGTATTCTGGGACTCTACAAACAACCGTCCAAACACAAAGTACAATATAGATTTACGTGTCTAGCCCTCATCTTAGCAAAGAGAGCTATCACTATGTGTTGGAAATCAAAGAAACCCCCCACGACATACACTTGGCATGGTGAGCTGATTCGATGGGGCAGCGCTGAAAGCGCTGCAATACGCAGAGAGGAAGCAAAAGGTATGCGTAAAATCCCAATCGCTATGCAATGGGACACGATGTTGGAAGCCCTTAAAAATCTTGATGTGGATTCTAATGTTAACCCAGTTACCCCACAGTCGCAATACGGTCAAATATTACCCCGAACGAACTGTACATGTGTAGAGAGTCGGATTGCACATGTAAAGATATAATCCTTAGCCGCTGCTATAATGTACTGTGGTGTTGATTTGAACTGTGAATACGACGCTTTAACTATATGTTATTATAGGAATAGAGGGAGGGGGTAGGGAGGCGAGAGGGATGTTGTTTTGATAACAAACTGCGGGGCACTAGTTCCAGACACTGTTCTATAGATCCGAATAGAGAACGGAATTTTGCAGAAGTTGTGGTTTCATTTGCTCGTCTGTCAATGAGACAAGACAAACATGTAAAGTTATTGAATGTTAATCCGCCCCAATCTGAGAAACACGTACCTGTATGTTGTTCCGACTCGTGCCGCAAAATGTACTGAAGCGCTGTCCTAGACCTAAATTGACAACTTAATAAAATTTGTTTAAAAAAAAAGCCTGCATCACCCACAAAGCACTTCAGTCTCATTCCCCCGACAATTTAGACAACAAACTCACAAAAGCAGGAAGGTTCAGACCTTTGAGAAGCTCCACCGCTCTTCTTCTCGTGCCTCCATGTGAGAAGTTGGCCTGGTATATGCTGTCCACTAATTATAGTGGGCACCCTGCACCAGTCCAAACAACCCCTTATTGGAGATAGGTTAAAGACAACCTTTATTGAAAGCTATCCTAGTGGTAGCTATGGAGAGCAGCCTTCAGGCTAAGTCTTGAAGGAATGTAAAGCAGCTTGTTTTACCAGTCTATAATCTCTTGAGTGACCAAATGAAAGAGGACCACACCAGGTATATATTCAAAATATATGTATTTATTGCTAAACACACCCCTCTAGTCTCTTTATGAGGCTAGAGTTCGAAGTACATAAGTTATAATTTAGTTATCAACAGTAATAGCACAAATACACGTTTGAGCCCTAGGGGCGTACCAAACCATATACCAATAAAGTGGTATAAGAACCACGACTGAGCTAGACACAAGGCCTAGAGCCTGTAGAAGTGCTTGGACCACAAGGAACCACCCAAGGTAGTGACACAGGGGACCCACGGGGACGCGTGCAGTGTGAGAACACAGCCGCGAATCGCCGTTGACTTCTATGGGGAAAGTCGCGGTTGGAATTTTAAAGAAAAGGGACACTTACAGGAGGACTTGGAGCAAACCCCTTTAGAACTGGGTTGTTCTAGAGTCTATACCCACGGGAGCACCGGAGTACTCGAGTTACCTCACCCAGGGAAGCCGGGTGCATAGGTGTCTTTCGGGGTCGGGTTTCGTCATCGTTTTCAATAGCGATCTGCTGCAAAGTGCTGCTGGCGGCCAAGTCGAAAGTGTTCGGGTGGATCCAAAGGTGGATCGAAGATCTGAAGAACCTGAAAGCAGAGGGGACAGAGTCTGGGTCACTAGCCAGTGACCAGGAAGGCGATGAGCGGATGCCCACCGATGTCGGGTGCTTCAGGTAGGTTGATGGTCGTCTTGACTCTTCGGCCACGAGGTCCAGGAGGCGTCGACGACGACCAGGAGCTGGATTCGAGCTGTCCCATGACGTCTGTCGATTGCAGGGGTGTCGGCGACCGGATTGGACCCAACAAGCCTTGGCAACAGCAAGTCTCGTGGAAATAGAAGAAGGACGGTGGTGCAGACCAGCAAGGTCTGAGGGACTCACCCAGCGAGGGTAAGTCAGGGCACGCCTGGAGCAACCAGGGAAGCCCAAGCAGAAGAAGATTGGCCTTCGGGAGGGCCCACTAGCCAACGGACTAGCGACCGCGAAGGAGCCTCGAGTAGACGCTCGTGGAGTGGAGGCCAGTGATCTTCGGTGCAGTCGGTGCGGGCTACTCGGAGCCCAAAGCACAACTTCGTGGGAGACCAGGAAGAGGATGCACTTGCAAATGTGCTCGGTGTCCAGGGGTCACAGTTCCACGTTACCCACGACAGCTAGGGCCCTCAGCTTTGCTGGGGACTCAGGGCAGCCTCGGGGAAGTCTGGAAATCCACCTCTGGTGATGCAAAGACTTCGGCGTCCGACGGGAGCTTCAGCGATGCAGACCGGACAATTGCTTCGTTGGTGCCTGCCAAGCAGGGGAGTCACTCCTTGACCCCAAGGGAGATTCTTCAGTCCTCTAATCGTAAAGTAGAGAGTCGAAGGTCCAGGATTCTGTATCAGAGTTTCATCCAGGTAAATCTAAAGTCCTAAGGACTGGGGTCCCATACTTATACTAAGTTAGGGGGTTGGACATACTCTGGGGACCCACCTATGGGAGGGTCAGGGAAGAGGGGTGGTTACACCCATTCCCTTTGTCCAGTTTCGCGCCAGAGCAGGGGCTGGGAGCCCCTGAACCAGTTTGAACTGGGGTATGCACAGGGACACCAAATGTGCCCCCAGTGCAGGACTTGAAAGCACCAGAGAGTGCTCCCGCCCAGCCCCAATACACATTATCCTGTCTGGGGAGGTGGTTACACCTCCCTGGGACAGGAAACCTATTGTCCAGGCCTCCCCTGCCGGAGTTTCAGTCAGCAGCAGGAGGCCAGACCCGTGTCTGTGGCAGCGGCATCCATTTTGTGATGCCAGGGCTTGGAAAGAGGTTACCGGGCAGGCCGGTGTGTACATGTCTCTCCCTCTAGAAGGGTGGAATGCTACCCCCGCCGCCAGAACTGGCGGGGGGGTAGTATTCCAAGATGTTTGACACCAAACACGACATGTTTCCGTGCAGCCATCCCAAGGTTAGCATTTAACGCGAGGTTATAATGCGCTTAAGAGTATATGGTCAGGCTGCACTACAAACAGCATCAGAGAAGGGTCTCCGAACACTGCAGAGGGGCTCTGCTCATGCAGGGGCACCCTCTCACATAGGAACCAAGCACTCTGCCTTCAGGATTGACAAGGCCTGCCATAGGAGTGACTTATAGGTTTATATGTGTGTATGTATGTAGTGATATAGGTAACCTATATCACAGTAAGGGGTGCATGCACCACCTTACCCAGGCTGCAGTAGCACACCTGTGGTGCCATTTTGGATGGCCTTCCAGGGGTGGCACAATACATGCTGCAGCCCCTGGTAGGCCTCTGAGGTACCTATGCCCTGGGTACATAGTATACCATATACTAGGGACTTATAAGGGCACTCCAGATCCCAATCAGAGATGTACCTAAGGTACATGGAAACCATTTTATAGAGGAAGCAGATAGACTGGGGCCCTGAATAGCAGGATCCCAGTCCAACTAAGTCATAAACCAGCAAAACACCAGGAAAAAAGTGGGGGCAACCATATAGTCAGATTCCACCTTCCTACACTCCAAAACTAAAAAGCAAAATTACACAGACTCGCTCTTTTTCAGGTAACGCTCCCAGCATTCGGAACTTCCTCCCTAGGGACCTTCGCTGCAACCCCTCCTTCCCTGGCTTCAAGAAAGAACTGAAACGCCATCTCCTCAATAAATACTGGAACTCATGAATCAAACTGAATCTGGTTCACTAGGTTCTCGTGTTCAGTTCATACTTCTGTTGCTCTGTTGGCTATGTTCTTTCTTTGTGTTCACCTTTATTGTTTCTGATGTCCCTCTCCCCATCGCCCCCAATTTGTTTTTGAATGGACCTCATTTCAGTTATTTTCATCCTTACTGGCCTTACATTTGTTTGGATGTCTACATTATCGTGTGCTCCTCTGTAAACTTATACTTCCCTTGTTTTATATTTTATGTAATTCTTGTACCTATGATCAATGTTCCCTCTAATTTTTTTACTCTGTGTGCGGCAGTGTAGGGTCTCTGTGCGCTGCAGCCATGGCTATGTGCGCCAGGAACCAGACCGCGCTTGTGCGCAGCGCCAAATATCACTCCAAACATTTGCTTAAAAAACTGAAAACACGGTGCATTTCCACACATACAACCCACGTTAAGGGGCTTAAGGCAGATTTGCAATTTGGATACACACACCATGACAATAATGGAGTAATGGTGAAATTGGTAAGAGAGGGACGGAAAGAGAAAGGCAGCCAGAAAATGAAGGTCACGACCAGACGAACTTCTGTTATGGTCGTCCTATGCAGGATTTATCATACCTGCAAGTATTCCGGTTTGTTCGAGTGAAATACACTGGACTAGAATACACAATTGACTATCCGGACGCATGATTACTGACACTGTTTATCCAACAGGTTCCTTACACTGGCTTTGAGAATCTGGAAATATATCAGGGAATTCTCGCAGCACTTGCCATTTTTGAATTCTACGCTTTGGCCATCTGGATTATTTTTATCCATCCTCTATTTTCTTGCCCTGATGAAGTTCCCAGTGAGGGAATGAAACGCGTTGGCTGAGCCTGTCGTATTGCTGACTTATGAATTTAAAATAAAGAACTATGTTTACACTACTATTTGACTACTGGACTTCATGACCTGGCGCACCCCCATTTCATTAACTACAAGAAAGGCAGCCAGAGGCTTTGGAGAACTGGGAGGGAGAACAGAGAATGGAAAACCGGTAAGAGAGAAAGCAAAGAACAGGCAGTGAGAGGGAAATGGAGACAAGAATGGGATGGGGAGAAGGGGAAAGTGGGTAAACGTGGAGCGGGACTGATATGAGGAAGAAGAAAAAGAAAAAGAGAAGGAGACGGAGAGAGCAGCTGGGGAGTGGAAGAAAAAAGGACAAAAGATATGTCAGAGAAGACAGCGAGTGTGGTATGGCAATGCTTCAGAAGTAGCGTCTCAGGATATCAACGTTGGGGGGTTCTATAAGGAGCCTTTTCGCCATCTTGTCATTTCTAAACGCTTGCTCTATGTAACCGTGCTCACCTGAACGAACTAAGAAGGGTGGAAGGCTGGTTAGGCCTTGCCAAGATTTTTAATCTTGCCAAGATGCAGGTCTGAGCAAATGGCAGCTGCAAGTGTGTAAATGACTGATCCATCTGTCGGGAGTATTCTCTTCACTAACACTTGCTTTCCTTTTGAAACTCAGGGGCAGCAAAATTGTCGTGGTGTCACCAGGGCTTTAAGTGGAAGCTTTTTCAATATTATATAGAAGCCATAGTTACTGCTTATTTATCTTATGCAACTAACAACCACTGACAAAGCCAATAGTCTGACTTGTGGTAGGTACGATGTTACTTGATGTATCATATATCTGGATGCAATGACAGAAACAGGAAAATACAAGTCGGGGGCACACTATGCCAAGCACAGAAAAGTTTAAAAGTCTCACAATCACCCCACAGCTCAGCTCTATTAAGAAGAGAAATACAGCAAGTCTACAAACACGGCGTGTGCTTTACACACCATATTTGTAGAGTTGCTGCAGTTCTTTTCTTAATAGAGCGCAGCTTCAAGGTGATTGTGTGCTTTTGTTAAAGTTTTCAGGTTAATCGCAGCGCCCGTCTGGAGCTGCAATTAACAAGAAAACTTTCAGATGAAGTGAAACGGGATGACTTAGAGTGGGCAGTGCGCTTAGAGGCTTTTATAGGTGAGAAAAGTGATCACTGAACTGCTATGCAACTTTCAAATCCTTGAAAAAAATACAAACTTAGACCAACATTACAACGCTGACAAGAGATCTGTGAAAACCTGCACCATCAGTGCACTGGTACATCACCTAGTCCAGTGGAATGCTCAGGTCACAGCTCATCATGCATAAAAAACACACTCTTTCTAGATGTCAGTTTCTCAAGACAATAATAGAACAATTATTAAGACCCTAAAAAGACTCTGCTCCTCCACTGCTCGAGACTACTGTTACCATCATCAGTGTCTCACTGGGTCAAGGTTCATCTAGTCTATTCTTCAGACTTGCCATAATGAGCATCTACATTAGAAAAAATAGAGAAATCATACATTTCCCCTTTCTTCCTTCCTCTGACCCCATTAAACCTGGAAAGAATAATCACCCCGCAATTTGAACAATATTTAGAAGCAAGCCAGCTGTTGAATTCCCATCGGTCATTTTTCTGTCCCAACCACAGTACGGAATCTGCGCTACTAGATGTATGGCAAGCTCCTATCACAAGACAGTCTGCTTAACCTGATGAACTTCAGAGCTGAGTTTTGTACAGTAGATCACCCCTTTCGCCCTAATATATGCAAGTACAAAAAAGGGGATCTCATTAATAGTCAAACTGCTTCTTGTTAAAATGTCACATTTTGTCTAAAGGGGTTGTTAAAACTGTACTACCAGCGTGACCATAACAGACACGCAAGCAAGTCTGTCATTGGCAGCCTCATCACAGCTAGAAAGATGGCTGGAGAGTTTAGCTGTTTTCAAATTCAGATGGATTTAATTTATACAAGCCATTGTTGCTGCATATTTATCTTATGCAACTAGCAACCACTTACAAAGTCAATAGTAGGTATGATCAGGGCTTTAAGTGGGCCGGGTCTCACCAGTGCTGAGCACCGGCAGTTTTTTAAAGGGGGCCTCGAAACGGGTCTCTATCGGGCTCTGTTTTGTGCCCTGGCACAGGCGGTCCATTTTTTTCCAGACTGCATCGACAGTAGGCACATCGATGTGCGCGTGCTCACACTCCTCACTTCACTAGTAGAGAAGTTAGGGCATGACGTCATGCCAGGTGAGCCTTGTAGGGGAAGGGAAATCCTTTAAAGAGAGTCATTTTCTCTCTGGATTTCCCTTCTCTTTTTGAAACTCAGGCGCAGCAACATTGTCGTGGTGTCACCAGGGCTTTAAGTTCAAGCTTTTTCAATATTACATACAAGCCATAGTTGCTGCTTGTTTATCTTATGCAACTAACAACCATTGACAAAGCCTATAGTCCTGACTTGTAGGTATGATGTTACTACTTGTATCATATATCTACTTGTATCAAATATCTGGATGCAATGACAGAAACAGCAAAATACAAGTCGGGCTGTACACTATGCTAAGTACAGATTTTTAGCTTATGTGTCTTAAGCCACGCCCTTGATTACACTGGCCACCCCCTTTGCGAGACCCCCAGTTTTTTCATCCCACTTAAAGCCCTGGGTATGATGTTACTTGTTGTATCATATATCTGGATACAATGAGAGAAACAGGAAAATACAAGTCGGGTGGCACACTATGCCAAGCACAGAAAAGTGTAAATCACACCACAGCTGCGCTCTATTAAGAAGAGAAATTCAGCAAGTCTACAAACACGACGTGGGCTTTACACGCCGTGTTTGTAGAGTTGCTGCATTTCTTTTCTTAATAAAGCGCAGCTGAGGGGTGATTGTGGGCCTTTGTTAAAGATTTCAGGTTAATCGCAGCGCCCGTCTGGAGCTGCAATTAACCTGAAAACTTTAACAAAAATCAGACCATCACCCCGTAGCCCAGCTCTGTTAAGAAGAGAAATTCAGTAAGTCTACAAACAGGACACGTGTGCTTTTAACGCCGTGTTTGTAGAGTTGCTGCATTTCTTTTCTTAACAGAGCTGGGCTGAGGGGTGATTGTGGGCCTTTGTTAAAGATTTCAGGTTAATCGCAGAACCCGTCTGGAGCTGCACTTAACCAGAAAACTTTAACAAAGTCACACAATCACCCCGCAGCCCGCTCTGTTAAGAAGAGAAATTCAGCAAGTCTACATAAACGGCTAAGCTTTACACGCCGTGTTTGTAGACTTGCTGAATTTTGTTGTTGTTACATAAGCGCAGCTGTGGGCAGATTGTGTGCTTTTGTTAAAGTATTCATGTTAATCGCAGCTCGTGACGGCGCAGCAATTAACATGAATACTTTAACAAAAGCACACAGTAGGCACCGCAGCCGGGCTCTACATATAAAAGAAGAAACCAAGTGCCCAAAACTTACCTGCTGCTCCCTCGCCTTTTATTGACATCAGTCTATTCTGCCGCTCTGCCGGGAAACACCTGCTTTCGCGCCGCTCGCTTTTAAAAGCAGCGGCGCGAACTCTCTAGCTGGATGTGCTGTGTGTGTGCGCGCTCCACACACAGCACTGCGCGCTACAGGTAATAGAGGTGAGCGCGCGCGCATGCGCGCACGTTATTGGGAACAGTGCCTATGATTATTATCTTGCTCTTGAGTTTGTAAAGCACTCTGATACCTCAGGGTCCAGCTAGCGCTCAGTAGCGGCTCCTCGAGGGAGTGCTGCGGGGAGGTGGGGCGGGGGAGGGGCAAGGTGGGGGGTAGTAAACTCCGGAATACGGCCCAACGGAGTTGAGTAACTAAATACATAAATAAAACGAATTACATTGTGCGCTGCATCGCCGATTTTTGGTTGCAGCGCGCGCAATGTAATTCGTTTTATTTATTTATTTAGTTACTCAACTCCATTGGGCCGTATTCCGGAGTTTACTACCCCCCACCCTGACCCTCCCCCGCCCCGCAGCACTCCCTCGAGGAGCCGCTACTGCTAGCGCTATATAAAACCTTTAAAATAAAAAAAATAAAAATAAATTTCCTAAGCCAAACTACTCATGATTTAGCTGGTCTTTAGGTGACAGCAACCTAGGTGTGCTCGAGTCTGAGAAAGGTCAATGAATCGTGACATGCATACAACCCCCGGCAGTTCCCTCTCTCTTTCTCTTCCCATTCACGTCCCCCATGATGCCCTTCAGCACTGCTTAATTTGTAAAAAACTAAGTGCCAGGGCCCTCATCAGAAGAGCTGAGAAAGACACACGTAAAAGCTATTGTACGTGGGGCCATCTTAACAGGATACCTGAGGGCTAATGCAGCCCCCGGGGTTTATTAGTGACTAATGAACCACTAATCTTCCTTGAAGACTCCGCGTTCAGGAGGGACTGGGCACTGATCACGTGGAAGTGTACAAGGGATTGGTTGGTGTTAATCATAACTACAGCCAAGAGGTTAGCTGATACCCTGCTCATTCAAATACAAACAAGTGAGCAGGGATTAAAAACTAGCGTAGTACTGGCTTCGTATAAGGGAAAGCTGGAGGAGACAAACAAGGAAATTGGAGAACATAAAGACTATTTGATGCAATCCAAGATCACCTGAAGAAGACCTGAAAAAATTCTCCAGGGAGAAAACATACCCATACACATCAGACGAATATATTCAAAAAATGATGGAGGACATGAAGAAGGGACAACAGGCAGGGAGAAGTGGAGTGGACTCCATGAGCTCTAGCAGTGATGGGAGCGACTACGAGAGCAGACCAAGGAGAAGGGGCAGAGGTAGAGGACAGTAACAGGGCCCATGACCAAACTATAACCCCATGTATCAGAACTACCCGGGTCAGGGTTTTGGTTGGCCTCCCGTGTTCCAACCTTTCCCACCAATGCAAGGGCTTCACACTCCCCAATATCCACAGAGGCCTATTCCTTTTTTAGGGAGAGGCAGGGGGCGAGGCAGGGGCAAGCAAAGAGGAACATTAGGGGTACAATGGGAAGACCTCAACCAGAGGGGGACGAGGAGCATGGCACGGGACCCCTCACCAGGGACCAGCAGGGAGGCAGTCTAGTAATGAACCTGGCAGACACCCCACTCACCGCACCCCAAGAAAGATTGTTGAACAAGGGACTGGGGTTCGTTCTCACAAATACCTTGGACAGCTTCAGACTACGGCAAGAGCTGTCAGAGTTCTTCAGGGCAATAAGACTTAAAGTCTTTCTTGAGGGACGCCCAGAGAGGACAGAAGGCAGAGGAGACACGAATTTTCGCCCCAAATCCAACTTCACTCCTCTGAGTTCCACACTCCCTTTTGAAGTTATCACATTTGAAAGGGCAGTGGTTCACGAGGTGGAAGAACTGGCTAGGTCACACACTCAACCCTTTAGGAATCTCACGAGGGAGGAGAAAGCGGCTCTTGACCAACTTAAAAACAACCAAGATGTGGTCATAAAGCCTGCAGATAAGGGAGGGGCCATTGTCATTCAAACAAGAACAGCATACCACCAGGAATGCTTGAGACTGCTCAGAGATGAGAGGAATTACAGGGTCCTTCCTAGAGACCCTACACCGGAATTTGAAACGGGAGATCACAACAGTGATAGAGGAGGCTACTAACAACGACTGGATCTCAGAACATGAAGGAAATTTCCTGCAGCAGAAAGACCCTATAGTACCGTATTTCTACACACTCCCCAAGGTGCACAAAGTGAGCAGACCACCTCCAGGGAGGCCGATTGTCGCGGGCATTGGATCCATATTGGAACCTTTGTCACAATTTTGTGACTTTTTCTTTAAACCCTTGGTCCAGAGTAGAGAAGCGTACTTAAAGGATACCACCGACGTCCTCACCCTACTGAAGGACATGGATTTTAACCCTGAAGAGGAATTCCTGGTGGGCTTAGATATTGAATCCTTGTACACCAATATCCCCCAAATGGAGACCCTCAGGGTAGTGGAGGAGATCCTTTTCGATCAGGACTGGCAGTACTGTACCCCCAGACCATTCATAATTCACCTGGCAGAGATAGCACTCACTAAGAACTTCTTTGAGTATCAAGGGACCTATTACCTGCAGACGCATGGGACATCCATGGGTAGCGCCTTCGCGCCAAGCCTAGCGGGCCTGTATGTCTCTGCCTTTGAACAGAAGCATATCTTCTACGCCAAGAGCCCTTGGACACCAAACATCCGGATATGGAGACGCTTTATAGATGATGTCATCCTTATCTGGAAAGGAGACGAACAATCTATTGAGAACTTTCTGCAATGGCTGAATAGCCAGAATACCTTTGTACTCTTTACCTCCACCATCACAAAAGAATGCTTACCTTTTCTGGACCTTGAAATTATCCCACACGGAGGCAAACTGATCACAAGTGTGTTTTACAAACCAACCGACAGAAACGGGCTCTTGCTTTTTGAAAGCTTCCACCCTAAATCCCTGAGGGAGAACCTCCTGGTGAGGACATTTTTGCACCTGCGCAGAAATTGCTTGGACCTCGAAGATTTTAAGAAGGAGGCAGCTACACTGTCCGAGAAATTGGGAAAGAGGAGGTAACCCACCAGAGTGGTGCGGCGAGCCCAGAAGAGAGCACAAAACTGCCACAGGGAAGCCCTTTTGAAAAAGGTAGAAAGACCAGAAAACAAAAACGCCATATGCGTGACCACATTTAATACGGCCTCTACCCAGGTGAAACGCATCATTCTGAAAAACTGGTGTATACTCTATTCTAATGGCCTTCATCTGGACAAGCCACTATTCTCATTTAGAGGAGGAGCCCTAATATCAGGGATCATCTGGTCCACACGAGACCCCCCCTTACACCTCAGGCTGAACGACGAGGCCCGTGGGAACTTCCCCCAGTTACAGGGCACACCAGATGTGGCTCGTGTGACGTGTGTAGACTCACTGCAAATACCAAGAGTGTAGACGTGGGGCTGAACTACCCCAGGGAACAACGCATGCATACTAATTGCAATTACTGCAAATGTGATATAAATGATCAAATGCCCTTGTGAATAGATCTATGTGGGAATGACATCAAGGAAAGTGAAAGTGAGAATAATGGAACATAGGAGTAACATCCGTTGTGAAAGGACAACAACACATTATGCTGAGATGCGTCACACGATGGAGGATCTATACTGGACAGTATTAGACAAACCCTACAACTCACCCAACACTAGGGACCCCAGCCGTACCTTATTCCTACGTGAACAGAAATGGATTTATAGGCTATGTAATTGCAAAGTAAAGGGGCCCCCTGATATTTATGAGAAGTACACCTAGACAGGGAAAATACATGAATGTAAATACTCTAGGGCTACTTCAGACCATTAAATCCCTCAAACCATTATGAGGAGAAAAACAAACTATAGTGACACTAGAAAATTAGAAAAATGAAGAGATTTATTTATTAATTTATCTTTTTCTTGTTTTTGGGTAAGTATAAAAAACATGTATTAGAAGTAAAAACAATTCATACAGAGACTAACAAATGTACAACATTCTGACTACATTCATTCACAACCACAAACATACTATAAACACATGATCATATTGATATATATGATTTTTTCATCAAACATGATAAAATTTATAAAGACTATAGCGAACAAACAAGAAGCAATAGCACTATGATGAAAAATAAGCTTTTTTAGGTGGTTTCCAAACTGACTCTACGCGCGTTTCGACAGAAGCTTTTCGGCGTTTTCCAGCCCCTCCAGGTGGCTGTTATACAGAGATTAGAGCTGCCAACCTGTTTGGATCGTTGATACCGTATCCATTTTTAACCATCTGAAGGACTAGCAGCTCGTCTGTCCTGCTGGATACATTTTATCGAGTAGGGCCTCTTTTTTGAGGAGTCGGCCATCATATTAAAACGTTTCTCCTTTGAAAAAGGTTACTAACTGTACAAGAATTCCACAGATGCATCCTGGATGACGAGTATAAACTCTTTATGATACAATATCCTATTCTGACCTGAACTATTTATACAGTTCATTTGTTTGCATACAGATGCTGGATAGACTTGAGCACAACATTCTGCGGTGGAACTCCTGATGAAGACAGTGTTTCTGTCGAAACGCGCGTAGAGTCAGTTTGGAAACCACCTAAAAAAGCTTATTTTTCATCATAGTGCTATTGCTTCTTGTTTGTTCGCTATAGTCTTTATAAATTTTATCATGTTTGACGAAAAAATCATATATATCAATATGATCATGTGTTTATAGTATGTTTGTGGTTGTGAATGAATGTAGTCAGAATGTTGTACATTTGTTAGTCTCTGTATGAATTGTTTTTACTTCTAATACATGTTTTTTATACTTACCCAAAAACAAGAAAAAGATAAATTAATAAATAAATCTCTTCATTTTTCTAATTTTCTAGTGTCATTATAGTTTGTTTTTCTCCTCATAATGGTTTGAGGGATTTAATGGTCTGAAGTAGCCCTAGAGTATTTACATTCATTTATAGGCTATGTAGCCATGAGATAGGCCTTAATGACGACATCCCATGGACCTCCCTGGGAAGGCCATGATCAAGGGATCAGAAATATACTTACAACGGATCACTGACAGAATATCGACAACACTAATATCGACCTACAGAAATATCGAGACATAAATATCGACCTCCTACCTTTATAATGGTAAGTACAAAAATATCGGAAAAAAAATATCGTTGTTAAAAATATCGAAGTACAAAATATCGTTTTTTTATATGTATAAAAAATAATGTGAAATAAATTAACTAATACATTAAACTTATAAAAAAATATTTAGATTTATTTGTAAATTTGAACAATTATAATTAATACATTTAATTTATAAATAAATTAAACATACATATATAAAATATAATATATATATTTACTTAAAAATAATTAATAAATAATAATTTTAATTAATTAAAAAATGTTAAAATATATTAAAAATTAAAAATAAATATATATATACATACACCTGTAACATAAAAATAAAAAAATAAAAAATTCTATTATAAATTAAAATATTAAAATATTCAATATTTTTTAAACCTACATTTTACACTACATTTAGTGCAACAGTAGGGAAAGTGTTGGATAGCGGAGGGAAAAAATTACTATTCCCACTCCAGCGAGTGCAACAGTAGGGAAAGTGTTGGATAGCGGAGGGGAATAATTTACTATTCCCACTCCAGCGAGTGCAACAGTAGGGAAAGTGTTGGATAGCGGAGGGGAATAATTTACTATTCCCACTCCAATGAGTGCAACAGTAAGAAAAGTGTTAGATAGCGGAGGGGAAAAAATTACTATTCCCACTCCAGCAAGTGCAACCCTACCCTATCCTACTAATCCTACCCTATAACACCACACAATTTACAACACACATATAAATTAAATAAAAAAGTATACCTCCATAATTAACACAATTAATTATCAATTAAACAAATATTAATAATTAAAAAACACATTTAAAAATTTAAAATTAATGTACTAACCAAACGTTAGAGCTATAGAACGTAAATCCCAAAACAAAATAAAAAATAAACAATTACCAAAAATATTTATCAATTAATAAATGAATATTAATGATCAATTAATGATTAATTAATTTAAACTACATTACTTTCCTCCCTATACCCCAATAAACACCAAAACATACACCTAAAAATATTTACACAATTTCCATAACTAATTTTACATTAACCCCTTCGCTGCTAGGCCTTTTCCCCCCCTGGGCTAAGCCTTTTTTTGGCTATTTGGGGTAGTGCGCGCTTAGGCCCCTGTAACTTTTTGACCACATAAGGTATCCACGCCAAATTTGCGTCCTTTTCTTCCAACATCATAGGGATTCTAAAGGTACCCAGGGTTTGTGGATTCCCCTGGAGGGGTCCCAGAAATTAGTCAAAATACAGCTACATTTTGTTTTTTTTGGGAAAAATGGGAAAAAAGGGCTGCAAATGAAAGCGTCTGGGTTTTTCCCTGCAAATGGAATCCAAAAAGCGTTTGTGGGGCTGAAATCACCATTTTCCCAGCTTTTAGGGAATGACAGACTTTTGTCAGAAAACCAACATTTTTTACACAGTTTTGGCATTTTTCTGGGACATAGCCTATTTTTGCTATTTTTTGTGCTTTCAACCTCCTTCCACTTAATGGTAGAAATGGGTATGAAAGCAATAATGAATCCTGGAAAACTATACATTTTTGAAAAGTAGACAAAATTCTGAATTCAGCAAGGGGTCATTTGTGTAGATCCATCAAGGTTTCTTTATAGAAACGTACAGTTAAATATAGGAAAAATTGAAAATTAGTTGAAAAAAACAGACTTTTGTGTCAACGTTTTCACCTGTAACTTCTTCTAATTATGACAGCTCTTTGAAAGCAATATACCGTTACATCCGCTGGACCTTACTGGTTGTGGGGATATATAGGACTTGTAGGTTCACCAAGAACCCGACGAACCCAGAGTAAAAAACTGAGCAGCAATTTGCAATGGCTTTTTATTATGTACCGGGTATATAGCAATTATTGTGGGAAAATGTATACATGGAAAAATTGGTATGAACGACACCTATGTATTTCTGAAATGGGAACAAGTTATAGAGTTTAGAAACAGTAGATATTTGCACATTTTTGAAATTGGGAATACTCATACTAGCATGAGAATTATCGGTCATTTTTCAAAATGACTTTTTTTTTACACAATGTCTTTCATTTGGAAGGCAGAAATGCATCGAAAGTCAATAGGTAATAACAGTTGCTTTACAAATCTGAATTACCCTAAGTCTCCCGATAAAAATGGTACCTCACTTGTGTGGGTAGGCATAGTGCCCACGACAGGAAATGGCTCAAAACCCAACGTGAACACACCACATTTTCTCAATGAAAAATTACCCTTTTTTTGCAAAGTGCCTAGCTGTAGTTTTTGAACCCTAGCTCTGCCGGCACCTAGGGAAACCTAGCAAACCTATACATTTTTGAAAACTAGACACCCAGGGGAATTCAGGATGGGGTGACTTGACTGCCTCCCACCAGGTTCTGTTACCCAGAATCCCTTGCAAACCTAAAAATTGTCAAAAAAAACACATTTTTCCCACATTTCTGTGCTGGAAAGTTCTGGAATCTGCGTGGATCCACAAATTTCCACACACCCCGCGTTCCCCCAGGTCTCCCGATAAAAATGGTACCTCACTTGCGTGGGTTGGCCTAGTGCCCGCTACAGGAAACGGCGCAAAACGCAACGTGGACAAACCTCAGTTTCGCAGTGAAAAATGACCCTTTTTTGGCAAAGTGCCTAGCTGTAGTTTTTGAACCCTAGCTCTGTCGGCACCTAGGGAAACCTAGCAACCCTATACATTTTTGAAAACTAGACACCCAGGGGAATCCAGGATGGGGTGACTTGACTGCCTCCCACCAGGTTCTGTTACCCAGAATCCCTTGCAAACCTAAAAAATTGTCAAAAAAAACACATTTTCCCCACATTTCTGTGCTGGAAAGTTCTGGAATCTGCGTGGATCCACAAATTTCCAACCACCCCGCGTTCCCCCAGGTCTCCCGATAAAAATGGTACCTCACTTGCGTGGGTTGGCCTAGTGCCCGCGACAGGAAACGGCGCAAAACGCAATGTGGACATACCTCAATTTCGCAGTGAAAAATGACCCTTTTTTGGCAAAGTGCCTAGCTGTAGTTTTTGAACCCTAGCTCTGCCGGCACCTAGGGAAACCTAGCAAACCTATACGTTTTTGAAAACTAGACACCCAGGGGAATCCAGGATGGGGTGACTTGACTGCCTTCCACCAGGTTCTGTTACCCAGAATCCCTTGCAAACCTAACAAATTGTCAAAAAAACCACATTTTCCCCACATTTCTGTGCTGGAAAGTTCTGGAATCTGCGTGGATCCACAAATTTCCACCCACCCCGCGTTCCCCCAGGTCTCCCGATAAAAATGGTACCTCACTTGCGTGGGTTGGCCTAGTGCCCGCGACAGGAAACGGCGCAAAACGCAATGTGGACAAACCTCAATTTCGCAGTGAAAAATGACCCTTTTTTGGCAAAGTGCCTAGCTGTAGTTTTTGAACCCTAGCTCTGCCGGCACCTAGGGAAACCTAGCAAACCTATACATTTTTGAAAACTAGACACCCAGGGGAATCCAGGATGGGGTGACTGGACTGCCTCCCACCAGGTTCTGTTACCCAGAATCCCTTGCAAACCTAAAACATTTTCAAGAAAAACACATTTTCCCCACATTTCTGTGCTGGAAAGTTCTGGAATCTGCGTGGATCCACAAATTTCCACCCACCCCGCGTTCCCCCAGGTCTCCCAATAAAAATGGTACCTCACTTGCATGGGTTGGCCTAGTGCCTGCGACAGGAAACGGCGCAAAACGCAAAGTGGACAAACCTCAATTTCGCAGTGAAAATTGACCCTTTTTTGGCAAAGTGCCTAGCTGTAGTTTTTGAACACTAGCTCTGCCGGCACCTAGGGAAACCTAGCAAACCTATACATTTCTGAAAACTAGACACCCAGGGGAATCCAGGATGGGGTGACTTGACTGCCTCCCACCAGGTTCTGTTACCCAGAATCCCTTGCAAACCTAAACAATTGTCAAAAAAAACACATTTTCCCCACATTTCTGTGCTGGAAAGTTCTGGAATCTGCGTGGATCCACAAATTTCCACCCACCCCGCGTTCCCCCAGGTCTCCCGATAAAAATGGTACCTCACTTGCGTGGGTTGGCCTAGTGCCCGCGACAGGAAACGGCGCAAAACGCAATGTGGACATACCTCAATTTCGCAGTGAAAAATGACCCTTTTTTGGCAAAGTGCCTAGCTGTAGTTTTTGAACCCTAGCTCTGCCAGCACCTAGGGAAACCTAGCAAACCTATACATTTTTGAAAACTAGACACCCAGGGGAATCCAGGATGGGGTGACTTGACTGCCTCCCACCAGGTTCTGTTACCCAGAATCCCTTGCAAACCTAAAACATTGTTAAAAAAACACATTTTCCCCACATTTCTGTGCTGGAAAGTTCTGGAATCTGCGTGGATCCACAAATTTCCACCCACCCCGCGTTCCCCCAGGTCTCCCGATAAAAATGGTACCTCACTTGCGTGGGTTGGCCTAGTGCCCGCGACAGGAAACGGCGCAAAACGCAATGTGGACAAACCTCAATTTCGCAGTGAAAAATGACCCTTTTTGGCAAAGTGCCTAGCTGTAGTTTTTGAACCCTAGCTCTGCCGGCACCTAGGGAAACCTAGCAAACCTATACATTTTTGAAAACTAGACACCCAGGGGAATCCAGGATGGGGTGACTTGACTGCCTCCCACCAGGTTCTGTTACCCAGAATCCCTTGCAAACCTAAACAATTGTAAAAAAAAACACATTTTCCCCACATTTCTGTGCTGGAAAGTTCTGGAATCTGCGTTGATCCACAAATTTCCACCCACCCAGCGTTCCCCCAGGTCTCCCGATAAAAATGGTACCTCACTTGCGTGGGTGGGTCAAAGACCGGCGACAGGCAAGGGCCCAAAAGCTATTGAGGCGACATCAAAATTACCTATCACAAACCAACCTGGTTTTGCATGGGGGGTCCCATGAGTTTTTGGCCCGGGGCTCGGCATCCATGTAGGGAAACCTACCTAACCCATATATTTCTGGAAACTAGACACCCGGGGGAGTCCAGCGAGGTATGGCTTGCATGGGTCCCCCATCATTCTCCTACCCATAGTCCCCTGCAAACCTCAAATTTCGCTGAAAAATCCACTTTTTTCTCACATTTCTGTGTGGGAAATTTCTGGAATCTGCGTGGATCCACAAATTTCCTCCCACCCAGCGTTCCCCCAGGTCTCCCGATAAAAATGGTACCTCACTTGCGTGGGTGGGTGAAGGACCCGCGACAGGCAGGGGCCCAAAAGCTATTGAGGCGAAATCAAAATTACATATCACAAACCAACCTGGTTTTGCATGGGGGGTCCCATGAGTTTTTGGCCCGGGGCTCGGCATCCATGTAGGGAACCCTACCTAACCCATACATTTCTGGAAACTAGACACCCGGGGGAGTCCAGCGAGGTATGGCTTGCGTGGGTCCCCCATCATTCTCCTACCCAGAATCCCCTGCAAACCTCAAATTTCGCCGGAAAATTCACTTTTTTGTCAAATTTCTGTGTGGGAAAGTTCTGGAATCTGCGTGGATCCACAAATTTCCTCCCACCCAGCATTCCCCCAGGTCTCCCGATAAAAATGGTACCTCACTTGCGTGGGTGGGTGAAGAACCCGCGACAGGCAAGGCCCCAAAAGCTATTGAGGCGACATCAAAATTACATATCACAAACCAACCTGGTTTTGCATGGGGGTCCTAGACACTGGGAGTCCAGCGAGGTATGGCTTGCGTGGGTCCCCCATCATTCTCCTACCCAGAATCCTCTGCAAACCTCAAATTTCGCTGAAAAATCCACTTTTTCTCACATTTCTGTGTGGGAAAGTTCTGGAATCTGCGTGGATCCACAAATTTCCTCCCACCCAGCGTTCCCTCAGGTCTCCCGATAAAAATGGTACCTCACTTGTGTGGGTAGGCATAGTGGCTGCAACAGGAAATGCCCAAATCATACTGTGGAGACTTCAAAATTACCTATAGCAAAACTACCTGGTTTTGGGGGGGCACCTGAGATTTTAGTCCCGGGCTCGGCGGCCATCTTGGGAAAGTACCAAACCCAAACATTTCTGAAAACTAGACACCGGGGAGTCCAATGAGGTATGGCTTGCGTGGATCCCCCAACGTTTTCCTAACCAGAATGCCATGCAAACCTCAAATTTAGTTGAAAATAACACATTTCCCACATATTTGTGTGTGGAATCACCGTGCTGGCACAAATGTCCTACCACCCAGCGTTCTCCTTGTTCTCCTGAGTAAAATGATACCTCACTTGTGTGGGTGGGCCAAAGGCCTGTGGCTAGGAAGAGCCCAAAACATAGAGATTTAGAGTATAGCACCGAGAATTCTAAGCGCTACATTTTAAAAAAAATACGTTTTTAGCCAATTCTGCTTTGGACACCCACACAAGTGAGGTATCATTTTACTCACGAGAACAAGGAGAACGCTGGGTGGTAGGACATTTGTGCCGGCACGGTGATTCCACACACAAATATGTGGAAAATGTGTTTTTTTCAACTAAATTTGAGGTTTGCATGGCATTCTGGGTAGGAAAACGTTGGGGGATCCACGCAAGCCATACCTCATTGGACTCCCCGGGTGTCTAGTTTTCAGAAATGTTTGGGTTTGGTACTTTCCCAAGATGGCCGCCGAGCCCGGGGCTAAAATCTCAGGTGCCCCCCCAAAACCAGGTAGTTTTGCTATAGGTAATTTTGAAGTCTCCACAGTACGATTTGGGCCATTTCCTGTTGCAGCCACTATGCCTACCCACACAAGGGAGGTACCATTTTTATCGGGAGACCTGGGGGAATGCTGGGTGGGAGGAAATTTGTGGATCCACACAGATTCCAGAACTTTCCCACACAGAAATGTGAGAAAAAAGTGGATTTTTCAGCGAAATTTGAGGTTTGCAGGGGATTCTGGGTAGGAGAATGATGGGGGACCCATGCAAGCCATACCTCGCTGGACTCCCCCGGGTGTCTAGTTTCCAGAAATGTATGGGTCAGGTAGGTTTCCCTACATGGATGCCGAGCCCCGGGCCAAAAAGTCATGGGACCCCCCATGCAAAACCAGGTTGGTTTGTGATAGGTAATTTTGATGTCGCCTCAATAGCTTTTGGGGCTTTGCCTGTCGCGGGTCCTTCACCCACCCACGCAAGTGAGGTACCATTTTTATCGGGAGACCTGGGGGAATGCTGGGTGGGAGGAAATTTGTGGATCCACGCAGATTCCAGAACTTTCCCACACAGAAATTTGACAAAAAAGTGAATTTTCCGGCGAAATTTGAGGTTTGCAGGGGATTCTGGGTAGGAGAATGATGGGGGACCCACGCAAGCCATACCTCGCTGGACTCCCCCGTGTGTCTAGTTTCCAGAAATGTATGGGTCAGGTAGGTTTCCCTACATGGATGCCGAGCCCCGGGCCAAAAAGTCATGGGACCCCCCATGCAAAACCAGGTTGGTTTGTGATAGGTAATGTTGATGTCACATCAATAGGTTTTGGGCCATTCCCTGCCGCAGGTACTTGGCCCACCCATACAAGTGAGGTACCATTTCTATTGGGATACTTGGAGAAATGCTGGGGGTTGGAAATTTGTTGTTACTTTCAGCAGTGTGAAAATTTGGGCACAAAAATGCAAGGAAAATGTCAGTCACATTTTGAGGTTTGCAGGACATTGTGGGTAAGATAACTTGTTGGGATCCACAAGAGAGACATCACCATGCACTCCCATGGGTGTTTAGTTTACAACAAAAACTACAGTTGTTAGGTTATTCTTAAATGAAATGTACAGCTTGGCAGAGAGACAAAACAGACAAAGATTACTGCACCGCCATCTATTCCTCAAACATACACACATACTGGTTGGATTTGGCACGAGGGCGAGTGATGGTTCAGTATATAAAATTGTATTAACAAGAGATTTCACAAAAATGAAATGCACTGTCAATAATTGAATGGACAAAAAAACTGAACCAGTGACTCGCAGCTCGTGAGCTGTAAAGCCACTTCAAGGCACCAACCGCTTTACAGGCCATTCACACACCTTTCATACATGATACACACAAGACCATTCACACCACCAGGCACAAAACCAACACATTACATTGACAAAAACAGAAAAGACCCATTTTTATGCACAACCACCTATTCCTCAAGTACACATACATACTGGTTGGATTTGGCACGAGGGTGAGTGATGGTTCAGTATATACAGTTGTATTAATCAGAGATTTCACAAAAATGAAATGCACTGTTACTTGAAAGGACAAGAAACTGAACCATTGACTCACAGCTCGTGAGCTGTAAAGCCACGACAAGGCACCAACCTCTTTACAGGCCATTCATACACCTTTCATACGTGTGACACATACAAAACCATTCACGCCAGCCGCGGGCCCAGCACATTACAACACTCACACCAGCAGACAGCGCCATTCAAGGGCCCATCACTTTCACACGCCCACATTCCTGACACAGCAACCACACCAGCTCACGGATTACGTTGAGTGGCGTTTGGCTAGCAGTGTGTGTAGTGACCAGCAGCTAGTCACTACTCGCACACCGCCAGCCGAACGCCAGTCCACGCACACTGCCAGCCAAGCGCCAGTCCACGCACACCGCCAGCCACGCGCCAGTCCACGCACACCGCCAGCCAAGCGCCAGTCCACGCACACTGCCAGCCAAGCGCCAGTCCACGCACACTGCCAAAAAAGCGCCAGTCCACGCACACTGCCAGCCAAGCGCCAATCAAAACACACCACCAGCCAAGCACCAATCAAAACACACCGCCAGCCAAGCACCAATCAAAACACACCGCCACTCCACGCACACCGCCAGCCAAGCGCCAGTGCAAACACACCGCCAGACAAGCGCCAGTACAAACACACCGCAAGCCAAGCTCCAGTCCACGCACACCGCCAGCCAAGCGCCAGTACAAACACACCGCCAGCCAAGCGCCAGTCCACGCACACCACCAGCCAAGCGCCAATCCAAACACACCGCCAGCCAAACGCCAGACCACGCACACCGCCACACAAGCGCCACTCCACGCACACCGCCATCACATTTAGGATTTTTTTTATAAAAATAAGAAAACACAAACAAATTGCAAATAGATACAAATCTACTAACACAACATCTGAAACTCAATACACTACACAAATGCCAACCTTGAAACTCAACCAAAAATATTAAACAATAGAGGCCAGGCAGTTCACTTTACCACTCATGGATGCTCCCAAAAATTATTTTGCCCGTGGTACATTCTAAAACAAGCAGGCACACACAGCCCAGGGTTAGAAGGACACTCGGGGCAGTACATGCGAGTCTCCTTCCGCATACCTCTTCGCCAACAGACTCTACATCTCCTACTGGGAAAGTCTTTTGAGGGTGTGGGAGGAATGTGATCAGGAAAGTGGCGATCTTTCAATCTAGCAACATCCTCCACCAATCCAACTCTAGGAACACTTGCCTGTTCCACTAAAACAAGGCTGCCTATTACAGACTCTTGAAACTTAGCAAAAGTCATCTTTGACTCAGGACAAGAATCCTGGAACACAACAAAAGCATTAAAGGTTGCCAAGTGGAAAAGATGGATAGCCAACTTCTTGTACCAAATGTAAGCCTTACGAAGAGCAGCGTAAGGTTCCAACCTCTGATCTACTCTGTCAACACCACCCATGTGCTTATTATAGTCTAAAATGCACACAGGTTTGCGCGCTTCAGCAATCTGACCCCAAAGAGTCACAGGTGCAGTGCTTTCATCATGGATGGTAGACAGCATGTAGACATCTCTCCTGTCTTTAAACTTCACAGCTAGAAGCTCCTCGCAACGCAACGCACTGCACTGTCCCCGCACAAGCTTTTTACAAACAAGTTCTTTTGGGAAACCTTTACGGTTAGAGCGGATTGTGCCACAAGCAACAGTGTCCACTTTGGCCAATTCCCTGAACAACCGCACACCAGTGTAGAAGTTATCTACATATAAATGGTGGACTTTGTTAAAAAATCCTCTTCCAAGTTCCCACACAATTTTCTCAGTCACTCCAAAAGTGGACGGACAACCAGGGGGTTAATACTGGAATCCTTACCGGTGTACACTCTGAAATTAGAGACATATCCAGTCCTACTGTCACACAGCATATACAGCTTAATTCCATAGCGTGCCCTCTTACTAGGAATGTATTGCCTAAAAACCAAGCGGCCCTTGAACAACACCAAAGACTCATCCACTGCAATTTCTTTCCCTGGAGCATAGATCTCAGAAAATCGATCAACAAAGTGATCAATGACAGGCCGAATCTTAAAAAGACGGTCACATTCAGGGTGATCTCGTGGCAACGCTAAACCATTATCGACGAAATGCATCATCCGAAGCAGAAGCAAATACCTATCACGACTCATGACTGCCGGAAAAATAGCAGTTGCCATCAAGGGACTAGTAGACCAATATGAAGACATTGATGGCTTCCTTAGCAAGCCCATCAAAAAAGTTAAACCCAAGAACTTCTTCATCTCTTCCAGATTTGTGGGAGTCCACCGGGTAGCTCTAGAGTGGGGCTTAAGACTGGCACTGTTGTCCCTCAAAAACTGTTCGGCATACAAATTAGTCTGCTCAACAATCTCTGCCAAAAACACATCGTCCATAAACAACTGAAAAAAATGTATCGGCAAAAAGTTTTCAGCATTCACTCTACACCCTGGAACACCAGTAAAGTCTGGCAATGCCGGCTGCACCATGCCTGGGGCAACCCAGAGGTCAGCACTTTCAACGGAAAGCCTTGCAGCCCCATGCTGCAGCCCAGGTGCCTCTTGCCGCACTATACCAATGGGAAGCCTTGCTGCCCCAGATGCCTCTTGCCGCACTATATCAACGGAAAGCCTTGCAGCCGCAGGCTGCAGCCCAGATGCCTCTTGCCGCACTACACCAACCGAAAGCCTTGCAGCCCCAGGCTGCAGCCCAGATGCCTCTTGCCGCACTATCGGCACATCAATCTCCTCCTCTAACACAGGCACTTCATCCGCACTAAGAGTATCTTCAGTATCCGATGATTCCATGTGGAGAGAAAGCTCACTGCCTGAATCGTCCCCTGCCTCCTCTGCCTCAGATGCAGAGTCAGTCTCTGAACCATGGTCAGAGGAAGACTCAAAAAGCATACCAACAGCCTGCTGAGCAGTAATCCTGCGGCTAGCCATTATCCTTACTAAGAAAGGAGACTGCACAAACAAGTCAGCAACAACCAACACTGTGCAAAGCAAGTAAGTTAAAAAATGTGTGCCTTTATCACAAAGATCTATATACTCAAAAACTATACAATTCACTTACAAGAGACAGCTACACTCACCAGCACCTACTCTGCAGAGACACAGCAAAAACGATATCCCACTAGAAAGAAAAAAACAAAACCAATTACTCACAAGACAACAAAATACACATCGAGCACAAATGCAAAATGTTTTTGACACTCAAAAAACAGAAGCCAAACATACTGCTATTATTACACCATTTGCAAAAAACAAATTCATGCAGAGAAATGAAACTCATTACATTGTACAAAAAACTCTCTTACCAAACACGTGCAACTACACAAACAGCAGAGCCACCAGTAACGAAACCGCAACCTGGAACAGTCTAAAGAGCAAAAGCCTTCAACTAGAACAAAAAAATAAAGCATTACAATTGCAATTCACAAAAAATAAAACAATTAACATTCTAACACGCTATGTTACTACCCAAATGGTCAATCGGCCAGAATACACATATAAAAAAATCTGCCCCCTGGAAGCGACCCTTTTTATTTAAACTACTTCCCTGGTGTCTAGCGGGGGTTTCTGCCCTCCCCGGGGCAGAAAGGCAAAAAAGCAGGCCGTTCTGCCCCCAGGGGGGCAGAATTCCTATTACAAAATAAAATGGCCCCCTGGAAGTGACCCTTGCCCAAGGGGTCACTCCCATCACAATTGAAATAAATCCCTGGTGCCTAGTGGGGTTTTCTGCCCCCCCTCCCCCGGGGGCAGAAAGGGCAAAAAAACAGGCCGATCTAAAAGTCTTAATAAAATGTTGGCCCCCTAGGAAGCGACCCTTGCCCAAGGGGTCGCTTCCATTTCATCACAAAATGGATCCCTGGATCTAGTGGGCTTTTCTGCCCCCCTGGATCCAAAAACGGCCGAAAAAACGGTCGATTTGTCCCCAGGGGGGCAGAAAAGTCTTCAATAAATTCAGGTTCTCTAGGAAGCGACCCTTGCCCAAGGGGTCGCTTCCATTTGATTATAAATTGATCCCTGGATCTAGTGGGCTTTTCTGCCCCCCCCTGGATCCAAAAACGGCCGAAAAAAACGGTTGATTTGTCCCCAGGGGGGGCAGAAAAGTCTTCAATTAATTGTTGCCCCCTAGAAGCGACCCTTGCCCAAGGGGTCACTTCCTTTATTTGAAAAACGACATCCCTGGTGCCTAGTGGGGCATTCCTGCTCCACGATCGCGACGCTGTGCGCGATCGTGAAGCAGGAATGCCAGCATTGAGACATCAGGGGAGAGGAAATACTCTTTCCTCTCCCCCGATGCCTCAAGGCATTCTACTACGGCCCCCCGCCCCACCGCAACAAGAAACACTTACCTCCCTCTGGACGCGCTGGAAAGAAATGATTTCCAGCGCGTCCAGCGCTTCCCGATGACGCCGGCGCGCGCTGTGCGCGCTGACGTCATGGGGAAGCGTGGGGGCCGGGGGTGGCAGCGGAAACTCTTCCGCTGCCATCCCCCTCTGTGGGGGCAAGATCGATGCCCCAGGGGGAGCGCCAGCGCTTCTCAGGGGCTGTGCTCATGACAGAGCGGTTCCGTCATAAGCACAGCCCAACCGATGCTCATGACGGAACCGCTCCATCATGAGCATCGAAGGGGTTAATAAATTAATATCAATTAACAACAAATCATTAATTAATTTAAAAAAAATTACTTCCCACAATTTACCACTATAAACCCCACAACTCACACATCAAAATTATTACACAATTGGCATATTTAAATTTTAATAAATTAATTTGCATTAATTAACAAATAATTAATTAATTAATTATAAATAAATTACCTCTCACCATATTCCCCTATAAATGCCACCACCAATTTCGCAAAACATGACACAATTAACATAATTAATTAACAATTAATTAATTAAAAACAATTAACAATCAAAATATAAATAATTATTAATACATTAATTCACACATGTAACACTATAAAATAAAAATAAATAAATATATTAAAAATATTAATAAATGTATTAAAAATAAATTACTTCCCACCCTACTCCCCTATCAACCCACAACCCGCTCCTAAAAAAAATTACACAATTAACCTAATTACCAATGAATTAATACTAATTAACAACAAATTAATAAATAATTAATAATAAATTAACTCCCACAATTAACAATATAAAATGTTAAATAAATAAATATTAATTAATAAAAATATGAATAAATCAATTATAATTAAATTACTTCCCACCCTATTCCCCTATAAACCCACAACCCGCAACTAAAAAAAATGACACAATTAACATATTTACCAATTAATTAATCAATAAAAATTAACAGCCAATTATTAATTAATTAATAATAAATTAATTCCCACAGTTAACACTATAAAATCAAAAATAAATAAATACTAATAAATAAAAATTTATATTCAATTTATTATCATTAAATTACTTCCCACCCTATTCCCCTATAAACCCACAACCCGCTACGGAACTAAAACGCAAAATTTAGTTAAAATAAAATTAATAACTTCTAAAAATTTAACACATATATTAAAAAACAAATGCAATACTTAGACAAAAAAATAGAACACATACATTTAAAATACATACTAAAATACATAACACTAACTACAAAAACGATATTTTTAACAACTTTATTTTTGCAAACGATATTAATGACTTCGATATTTTAGAAAACGATATTTCTTACCTTAAACTCGATATTCTTGACCATGATATTCTTGCAGTCGATATTTATGTATCTCGATATTTTGCACTCGATATTAGTGCAACTCGACATTTTCAACTCGATATTCTGACTCTTTACCACTTACAACATGTACTAGCACCAATGGTGCTGATAACGTAAGGTGGCACTGTAAGTAGAAGGTACGGATGACTGTATGCTTGATCCCTGCGGTACCTCTTATTCAATAACATAACCTGAACTACTGAGTGCATGGGGCACATGTCTACTTCTCCACACACTGGTGAATTACACATACGTAATCGCATCACATTACCTGCAAGACAGCGCAGGGTTATCTGTGGTTATTGTCACACGAGTCATGTAGGTTTGAAGAACTATCCTTACGCTCTCTGTAGTTGTTTATGTAAGGAAATCCAATGGTTGTCCTCTTACTGACATTTAATATCCACTGCGATGTCGCACTCCAGAGCTAAGAGGGATATATTAGATTTGTATAGTGACCATACTTGGTCCTGGTTGAATATTTCCCTTTAGTCGCACTTATAAAATCAATATGAGAAAATCCCGACATTTCCTTTCATGTATGAGCGCTCCACCATCTCGGACCGGTCAATTCAGGATAGGAACGTTCTAGCTGTCAGCAGCGTGTGTACGCACGGGCATGGTGATGTCACACGCTCACGCCCGACGTCACACGCCCCACGACACATGTGACGGGAAGTCAGGCAGCATACAAGGGCCCTCGCGGCTTGGAGCCGGGTACCTGCACGGCACCAGGAGGGACCACAAAGTGGAGGCACACCACCCTTGATAACGTAAGGAGGGGTAAGGGAGGCTTAAATACTGGCACTCAGCGAGTGGCAACAGGATGTGAACGTGATACTTAAAATGGGCCGGTTGGCAATTCCAATGGCTGGGAGGAACCGAGACTGCTTTGCCGTACCCGTGTAAGGGTTGCAACCCGAGAGCCCTATAGTTCTATGTGAGACAGGATGTGTGCAGCACATGGGAGGAAGAGCATTTGCCTAAATCTAACGTTGCCTATCTAACAACAATTTCTCTAATTAGGGTGTGACTACAGGGGGTCGCCCTCTTCCCTCGTGCCAGTTTAGCGATATACACAGTGAAACTCGGTAAGATGCACTGAGTTTTATTTGCGTGACATAGGCACCTAAGCGCATAGTTTTTAAGGTCTTGGCATGACTACTGTTGTGGTCATGGTTTCCTATATAATACAAGTAGGTGTGTTCATACCTGTTTTAATATAGGCACAATCTGCTTTCTTTTCTGATACTTGAATTAGTGGAATCACCAAAAGGGTTATTAATAAATTAAGGTAGCAAATATAGCACTTGGTCACTTGTTTCACTTTGTTGCTCATTTATGCATTTATACAAAAACTCTCTTCACTTGTATTTTTTATTCTTTCCATTTACAGATCCTAATAGGAGTATGTTTACTGGACCTTACCACTAAACACAGGTGGAGTAATCTGGAGAAATCTGATATACTAGTGGTATATTGGCAGTAAGGGAATTTAGCATAGGGATCCGACAGTCCTGATCAATGCCGGTAGAGACACGGATTCCAGCAGAAACATGTCGACCTTTATGCAGAACGGAGGGGTGCCTAATACACTCACTTCACCACCATCCAAGGGTATGAATTACCTTTTTAATCCTGACAGGGGAGTCCAGGAATAAAACTATTATGAGGATATCCCTTAGTTAGTTTTAGACTTATAGTCTGCACTATTTCTTCTTGGATCCTTTTCTGTGTGTTTGTATTGTCTTCCCCACCCTGTTGCTCCGCGTCAAGCGTTGGTCTGCGCTGAGGCGGCGCAGCAGCCCTATGATGAAGCATGCCACAATTCGTTGTGGGTGAGGGCAGTTTTTACAAAGTATTGTACTTTGCTACACCTTTATCGTAGATTATCACTTAATACAATTTGCGACTTCAGTAGCCTTTCTTCTTTCTGTGTTGATACTTACCCTGAGGAAGTCGAAGTAAGGTGCTATCCTCCTCCCTCTCCTTTTTGTGTAGACCCTCGTCAGAAGGCCACTGCAGCTTGCACCACACATTGCACCTGCCAGAGCCGCCAATGACAGTGATGGAGCAAGGACTCGTAAATGAGACTTGCTCAGAAGCAATCCTTTCGTTTTAACTCAATAACAAATTACTAACTATGTGTTTGTAATTAATAATTCGCATTTTAGAAAAGACACGCGGGACAGTGAAGCTTGCATATGTGTTTACTAACCATAACAACATGAACGAAGGACTAAAAACGCACTTTAACAAGGGATCTTTACTGCGCATGCGTCTACTGCATCTACGTAGTATGACGTACTAATGCTTGGAGGGAAAATCTTGCGCCTGCGCAAAAGGCATTAAAATGGCTGCTTGAAAGCTCACATGTATGGCACTTGCTTGGCTGAATAGAAAATAAGTTTTATACTAACGCAAATGCAGAAAAGGGTAATAATAATTAAAGTGGGTTAGAGTAGAGGTTGGTGGTATACAGTGAAACCATTTATTTTTGAGAATAACATTTCTTCTTTTGACTTTATTGGTAGTGCGCATTTGGGCCTATCACACTTGTCTGAATTGAGCTGACTGATTTGACCCTGCACATGCGCAGATGAGGAGGGATGAGTAAGGATTTGTCACGCGTCCAAGGCCAGAGAAGATGTGCCCTGGGAACATGAGGGTGAAGAGCTCATATGAAGAAGACTTATTCATGAAGTTGAAACATTTTGTATTAATAAAGTTTGGAGATGTATGGGAAAGGAAATGATTTAATAAAGTTTGAGGGGATGGGTTTAAAAGACAATGGTTCAGTGAAAATAAGTGAAATGTAAGCATGGTGTGACGATCATCCCCCCTTGCCTGTCCAATCAGAGTTAGTATTCTATGAAATTGAAACATTAATGGGTGGTACATGGTTATGGAAAGGTATAATTGTGGTAGTTTTAGTTAGTTAGTTTAGCAATCACAGGAGCAGTCACGGAAGCAGACATGGGGAGAAGCGTCGAAGCTGGAAGTCGAGAGCTCGGGATGCTGTCGGTGCTGGGGGTGGTGCTGATGAAGAAACTGAATGCAGAGAACCATCTATTTTAACTTAATTGGGCTAGAAAGAAGATCGCGGAAGAACCAAGAGGAGGAAGTGAGTGTCAGAGAGGGGTGCGACGCAGTCGTCGGTATTCAGAGAGGTGAAGTATCCTGTCCTGATTCCTGTCCTGAAGTCTTTGGGGTCGATTCCGATTCGGGACGGAAATCTCTCCGACCGAGCCGGACCCGGAGAGATTTCCGACCGAATCGGACCCGTGCAGTCCGACCGAACGAGTACGATGCGCACGTATGCCATCGGACTCGAGTCGGTCGGACTCCCATTGAAGTCAATGGGAGCCGGTCGTACAACGCGTACGCGGGCTCCCATTGACTCAATGGGTGCGAGTCGGACAAGTGCGCCCCCTACAGCGGGTACGCGGCGAAGCGATTCGCGCCGTACACTGAACAGCTACGCGTACAGGGGGGTCTGACACGGACCCCCAAAGTACGGCTCCGACAGCTCTTTCGAGCCGGAGTGCGCGGCTCGGTCGGACTGCTCGCGGCGCGCATCGTACTTACCCGGCCGGGAAACGTCTCCATTGCGCGGTGCGAGTCGAGTCCGAGCGAGTCGGTCGGTGCGGTTCGAGCCGGGAACGAGTCGGTCGGAGCGGTCGGGACGCCCGGACGAGTCGGTCGGCGACCCGCATCGTACTCGCTCGGCCGGACCCGCGTACGATTCGGTCGGGAAACAGGGCTCCGAATCGGATCCGGTAAAGCCGAATCCGATTCGGAGCCCTACCGGCCGAGATCGGAATCGGCCCCTTTGTCTCCTGATCTATCCTGGGGGACCCTTACCAGACCTTTGGCCAGGGGGTTGGTCTTCACACCATTCTTGGTAACTATAAATTCATTGTATTCATGGATGTTCTTCTCTCTCTGTCCTCTCCTTTCCTGTGCATAGTTATTGTGTGAGTCTGAAATATTTGCTTATCGATTATTGATTGAGTTGACACTCTTACGAATGAGGGTGTTTGTACTGAAACTTTGAGATGGTTCACATGCAATTAATTTAGATAAAGATTTTAAAACTTCCCGAGTCTGTGATTATTTTATTTCAAAGAATGTTTAATAAGCTAAATTAATTATCATCATCAACTAGTTCCAACTAATGGTCCATCGACCAGAGGAAAGAACTTTTTGATCAGTGAAATGTTTAGTTAGAACAGAAATATAACTATTCCTGAAAACATGAAATCTATAAACTACAAGCTCCAGCGGTCTACTTGATATTACTGAAAAAGGTTATATGGGCCCAGGTGAGTATATGGTAGTGGATCAATCAATCAATCACGGCATTTATAGAGCGCGCTACTCACCCGGGAGGGTCTCAAGGCGCTGGGGGAGGGGGTAAGTTACTGCTCGAACAGCCAGGTCTTGAGCTGCTTCCTGAAGGCGAGATGGTCCTGGGTTCGCCGAAGGTGAGTGGGGAGGGAGTTCCAGGTCTTGGCCGCCAGGTAGGAGAAGGATCTTCCTCCGGCGGTGGTTCTGCGGATGCGTGGTACGGTGGCGAGGGCGTGGCTGGTTGATCGTAGCTGGCGTGTGGGCGTGTAGAAGGACATGCGGTCGTTGAGGTACTTTGGGCCCAGGTCGTGGAGGGCCTTGTGTGCGTGGGTGAGGAGTCTGAACGTGATTCTCTTGCTGACGGGGAGCCAGTGCAGGTCTTTCAGGTGTACGGTGATGTGGCTGTGTCGGGGGATGTCCAGGATGAGTCGTGCGGAGGCGTTCTGGATGCGCTGGAGTCTCTTTTGAAGTTTGGCTGTGGTTCCGGCGTAGAGGGTGTTCCCATAGTCCAGTCGGCTGGTGACGAGTGCCTGGGTGACGGTCTTCCTGGTTTCAGTGGGGATCCATCTGAAGATCTTGCGGAGCATGCGCAGGGTGTTGAAGCATGAAGATGAGACGGCGTTGACTTGTTTGGTCATTGATAGGGAGGAGTCCAGGATGAAGCCCAGGTTGCGTGCGTGGTCCGTTGGCTTGGGTGCGGTGCCCAGGGCCGGGGGCCACCAGGAGTCGTCCCAGGCGGAGGGTGATGAGCCCAGGATGAGGACTTCCGTCTTGTCTGAGTTCAGTTTAAGGCGGCTGTTCCTCATCCAGTCGGCGACGTCTCTCATCCCGTCGTGCAGGTTGGCTCTGGCGGTAGTGGGGTCGTTGGTGAGGGAGAGGATCAGCTGGGTGTCGTCGGCGTAGGAGATGATGTTGAGGTTGTGTCGGCGTGCGATGGCTGCGAGGGGGCTCATGTAGACGTTGAAGAGGGTCGGGCTGAGTGAGGATCCTTGTGGAACGCCGCAGATGACTTCGGTGGCTTCGGATCTGAACGGGGAGAGGCGGACTCTCTGGGTTCTTCCGGCGAGGAACGAGATGATCCATTCCAGTGCTTTCTCTCGGATTCCGATGTTGCTGAGGCGCTTCACTAGGGTGCGGTGGCAGACGGTGTCGAACGCCGCGGAGAGGTCCAGGAGGATGAGGGCAGCTGTTTCCCCGTTGTCGGTTAGGGTTCTGATGTCGTCGGTGGCTGCGATAAGGGCGGTCTCGGTGCTGTGGTTGGCCCGAAACCCGGACTGCGAGGGGTCGAGGGATCCATTCGTCTCGAGGAAGGCGGCAAGCTGTCTGTTGACGGTCTTCTCGATGACTTTGGCCGGAAACGGAAGGAGCGAGATGGGGCGGTAGTTCTTGAGGTCGGTGGGGTCCGCCGTTGGTTTCTTCAGGAGGGCGGTAAGCTCGGCGTGCTTCCAGCTCTCCGGGAAGGTGGCGGTGCGGAAGGAGGAGTTGATGATGTCCCGGAGATGGGGTGCGATGGTGGCGTCGGCTTTGTTGAAGACGTGGTGTGGGCAGGGGTCGGTTGGTGATCCGGAGTGGATGGAGTTCATCGTGCGGGTGGTGTCTTCGGTGTTGATCGGGGTCCAGTTGCAGAGGGTGGTGGTGGCGGGCATTGGTTCGGCGGTAGGGTGCGTTGTTTGTGCGTTGAAGCTGTTGTGTATGTCGGTGATCTTGCGGTGGAAGAACGCGGAGAGTGAGTTGCAGAGGTCTTGCGAGGGGGTGATGTCGTTGTTTCCGGCGCTGGGGTTGGAGAACTCTTTGACGATGCTGAAAAGTTCCTTGCTGTCATGGGCGTTGTTGTCCAGTCGTTCTTTGAGTGCCGACTTCTTGGTGGCACGGATCAGCTGGTGGTGTTTGCGGGTGGCGTGCTTGAGGGCGGTCCTGTTGTCTGTGGTCTGGTCGAGTCGCCAGGTTTTCTCGAGAGTGCGGCAGTTCTTCTTGGATTCCTTGAGTTCGTTGGTGAACCAAGGGGTTTTCTTGCTTCCGGGTCTGCTGGGAGGGTTTTTAGTGGTGCGAGGTCGTCGGCGCAGGCGGTCAGCCACTTGGCGAGGTTGCTGGCTGCTTCGTTTGGGTCCGTTGTGTCGGTGGGTGTGTTCTGGCTGAGGGAGGCGGTGAGCTGCTCGGCGGTGATCTTGCTCCAGCTCCGGCGGGGAGCCTGTTGCGGGTGGTGGTGGGTCGCAGTCTTTCTGAAGCTGAAGTGGACGCAGCTGTGGTCGGTCCAGTGGAGTCCGGTGGCGTGGCTGAAGGAGATGTGCTTGCTGGACGAGAAGACGGGGTCAAGCGTGTGGCCGGCGTAGTGGGTGGGCGTGTTCACCAGTTGCTTGAGTCCGAGGTTGGCGAGGTTGTCCAGCAGGGCGGTGGTGTTTCTGTCGTTGTTGTTCTCCAGGTGGAAGTTGAGGTCCCCTAGGAGGATGTAGTCGGCGGAGGGCATGGCGTGCGGGCTGATGAAGTCTGCGATGTCTTCGCTGAATAGTGTGCGTGGTCCCGGGGGTCTGTAGATGAGGGTGCCTCGGAGGGTGGTCTTGGGGTCCGTGTGTATCTGGAAGTGTAGGTGTTCGGCGGCGGTGAAGGTCTCGTCGGAGTTAGTCGAGATGCGGATGGTGTTCTTGTGTACGATGGCGATGCCTCCTCCCGTCTGGTTGACGCGGTCCTTCCGGGTGATCTTGTATCCATCCGGGATGGCTATGGCGATGTCAGGCGCTGAGGAGGCGTTCATCCAGGTTTCGGTGAGGAAGGCGATGTCCGGTGCTGTTGCGTCGAGCAGGTCCCAGAGTTCCACGGCGTGCCTGTGGACGGAGCGGGTGTTCAGCAGGATGCATTTCAGGTGGTTGCTGCTGTTGCTCGACTTGGCGGAGGTGGTGCACGTCAGGGGGCAGGTGAATCGGCAGGTTTGGCAGGTGAAGGGTCCGTGGGTGCGTCTCGGTGAGGCTCGGTAGCAGGCAGGGTTCCGGCCGGCATTGAGTGCGGTGAGTGTGGCGGCGTCGTAGGTCCGTCGAGTGGTGTTGCATCGGTGGGATCCAGGGGTTCTGGCGCTGGGCGCGGTCCAGTCGCGGACGGGCGCAGACGGGCTTGCCTTAGGCGCGCCTTCGGCGCGCCAGCGGCGCGCCCGCTGCGCACGTCCGCTGCGCGGCCGTGCAGCGGCCGCCATTTATGGGGAGGTGGGAGGGAGGAGCAGCTGGGAGGCGGGAGGCAGGGGCAGCCTGGAGTATCTGTTGTTAGTACACCACTGGATCAACAGCATCAACACAACTACTAACCATTAGATTCCTACAAGTGTGACAATTCGGACTATTTAAGGCCCCCACAGCTATAAGGATGGCTTGGGCAGCTGTCACAAGCGCCACTGTTGACAATCAAGTGCCAGTGCCAGCATCCGAAACCACTGGCTCAAATTAAGCACTGTACCTCAGACTATTGGGTTCAGTTCTGTGGATGGTTAGACAGTCAGTGGGGGTTGGGAGACTAAATATCGCTTCCACTATATCAGCATATTACTAAGGTTAGTATTAGACAGTAGACTTGGATATTCTCAGAAGAATCTCTACCACTAGTTTGCCTCCACAGTATCGACTTGAACCATGTCATCATTGGTGAGGTAGCTAGATGTGGAAGGATTGATCCCACAGACCAAAACTGGATCACTACAGTGGTCGCAGAGAAATCACCTATAGTGGATTGGGTCCATGTAATAGATGCTGGCTGTTTGGGGACTGGAGCGAGCGAGACACCATCTACAAACACCAGGGGCAGGTGTTTTAAAACAAAAAGCTTATGTCCTAGCAGCAGGACACCACTGAAACCCACACAGACTGCAAGCCCAATTATTCACTTGGGGCAGTTATTTGTGCTCCTTTGACCAACATTTTAGGATGGTCTTGCATAATGGAGCTTTTGTAAAAGTCAATGAGCAGTTGTTTACTGAAAGTGAAAACCTTTGGTTAAAGCCAATAGGCAGTGGCTTAAGGATTACTCTAAAAAGCCATAAATAGAAATACATTTATTATGATTAGGGGTGGGCGGAACTCACAGCGTTTCACTCTGCAGAATTTCGCGGAGTTACATAAAAACCCTGTGAGATTCAGAGGAGTTCCGCGAGTGGGCGGAATTCGTCACGTTGTGCTGATATGTAGTGCCAGGAGTTGTTCCTTCTGTTAAATCAGGGTAAACTGCACCACGCGGCATGCCAGAGGGCGCTGCTTCTTTCGGCCACTCAAGTAGATTTTCTACTCAAGCGGCAGATTTCCTAATGCGAACGGTCGCGACCTGCCACGACCGCCTGCGTTGAGAAATGTCAACGGCAGGCGCTCTAATGCCCAAACCTCACTCTAGGGTAGGGTGACCAGACATCCCGGTTTTCCCCAGACGGTCCCTGTTTTCGGAGCAGTGTCCCCGTGTCCCGACACTTTGCTCCTAATTACAGAAATGTCCCGGTTTTTGTGCAGTGCCCGGGTTAAACGGAGAAATGTCCCGGTTTTTAAATAGTGTCTCGCACTGAAACACTATTTAAAAACCGGAACATTTCTCTGCTTACTTAGCACAGGTGCTGAGACGGGTCTCTATTGGGATGTCCATTTTTGCCCTCAGGATGAAAAAACAATCTTACTGCTGCAGCAATACCACCCTTCACTGACTTCAAAGAGACCCGTTATAGTTCTTTCACAGTCTCATCATGCCAGAACTGAAGCATTTTCAATGTTATGTACAACGAAGCCCAAGTTTGTTGCTTATTTATCTTATGCAGCTAAGAACAACTGACAAAGCGAATAGTCCTGGCTTGTTGTAGGTGTAATGTTACATGCATAGCTGCCAAGGTTTCAGATTTCTATGTGTGACATTTTCATAATTTCAGAGTAATTATGAGTGACATTTTAACGACTATGAGTGGCACTTTCTACCGAGCAAAATCAAGATATTAAAACGAGGGAAACTTATAAATATCAGATATGACACCCATTTCAGCAACTAGAAACTCTACGTTAGCTGCTGCAAAGCGTAATAAATAATGGTTAAACAACTTTCATTTATACTCATGTCTAAGTAAATATACTTAGAATCGTACAAATATCAGGAAACTCCTTGCAACATATTAAATCAAGGCTCTCTCTGCACACTAAGTCAGGAGCTGTTTTTTATTTTTTTGTGGTTGTTTGTTTTTTGAGGTTTGTACCTTCAGCCTTTGCTGACTTATACTGGACCCTCTGGTTCCTCCATCGTAATTAATGATGCTGCGCAGAGAGCATCGCTCAGTCCAGGGCCTCTCTCCTAGGTGGGACCCAGCCCAAACAGGATGTGCGAGGCCCTGCTAACAACACTCTGGTGGCTACTGTTGTTGGATAGGCCAGCAGAGAAACAACATAAAGATTGCCAGCCTTTGTGGTGGCCCCCCTCCTTCCCTGCAAACTAAAGCCAGGAGAACATCAGGACTCGGGCCACTCTCTGACGTCATGTGAGTGACCTGGCCCAACAGGGAACCTATGTCAGAGAGGCCCCAACAACATAAAACACACTTCACACGGCACCAGTCTTGCAACCCATTTCACCGTTTTGAGTAACACCGCAGGCGCTGCAGCTGCCTGATCGCGCGCTGCCATTGGCACCCGGGCTTAAAACTTAAACTTACTTGGGCTGTAACACACTCTGCCAAGGCTGGCCAGGCACTGGTAGGCTCAGGCCGCGAGCCACTGCGTGCCCCGGCAATTCAGGTTTGCTGCTCAATCCGCGCCTCCAGGCCGTTTTGTCCAGGCGGTGCAGTGAGTCATACTTTGCAATCCACAGGGAGCCATGAGTGTCACCAAGTAAGGATATCACACCGTGCAATTAGCGGGTCACCTGGGTAACGGTCACTGAAACCTCGACGTCTCTCTTGGCTAAGTCTGTGTCACACATATGATTTGTCTGTAATTCTTCATCTGTGTCTGTGGAGGCGGCTGTCATTTTAGTCCCTTTTCCATGTCTATGACAGCTGTCAAATAGTCCTACTTTTATGTCGACCGTTACTGCAAACGGTAGTCCTACTTCTATGTCTATGAACTGTCCCCGTTTTTTGTTTTGAGAATCTGGTCACCCTACTCTAGGGGATGCAAATTCTCGCTCGCCACCTTAATGTTGGCGAGCCGCACGTGAGAAAAAACTCCGCCATGCGGCGGTTGGCCGAGTTTTGCCAGAACTCCACTTTCCAAGTGCAATGTGGAGTGGGCAAAAACTCTGTGAACTCCGCCAATGGAGTGGAATTATTCACCCAACCCTAATTGTGATATATATTGCTTGGTGTTTCTCTGTGTTCATTGATATTCTTGTGTGTATTATTTAGCTGTTGGTAGAATTAAAGACATTTTCATTTAGAAGATTAAGCACTGAATGAAAACCTATTTATTACGTTTTATTGCACAGTACAGAGTTCTTGGTCTCTACACATTACTTCTCTCCCTGTGTATGCCATGGGCCGTTCTCCCTTATTACCTGGAGGGGCAAGTGTTACGCAGGTACCAGTTCATTTTGGGTCCACAAATAAGGTAGGCCAAGGACACCAGATGTAATACGCCCTTTTGGAACATTTGGAGCCAAGAATTCCTTATTTGGCCCCAATCCGTGTCACACTCTCATGAGAGTAAAGTCTTCAGGCCAAAATGGGGACCGATCTGTGTTCAGACGTCCTGGTGGCGGTGAATGAAAATGGAAAGAAGGAAATTCAACATAGAAAAGTCACCACCACTGGAATTGCAGCACTGAATTCAGATAGAAGCAGTTCAAATACATAATTTAAACCAAAACTGTTTTATTTGGCCTGCACTTCTAGTTGATTTCTAGCCGTTTTGATCTCACCACTTTATTTTTCCATTCATTACATTTTTCTAAAAGTAGAATGACGTTTGTCCAACTTTATTAAGTGTCGACACGAACATTTAATGAGAATTATGCATAATGTTTTAATCATTCTTGAGGCATACATTGCCGTGCATAGTTACAGAGCACCTGGCATTTTCTCCAGCCCACAGACCCGACTTGAATCCATCTGGGACGCAGAGCCTCGCTGCGGCTTGCCAAATTACCCGAGGGACCAGCCTAATACATTCAATATTTCATCACTTCACTCAGGACCTTGTCTTTCACCAACTTTAGCTTTCAGATCCAAACATTTTTTCTGCAGTGCAATAAAAGGTAACATGTATCCTTTTGGCAAATAACCCCGATGCAGCCAACCCAAAAATATGTCAAAACACATTTCAGGAATGCAATTGCTAATGAAATCTTTCTTTTATGGAAATAACGGCTTTCTTTCAGGAACGGAAACAATTACAGCTATAATCGGTCCTGAGGTATCAAAGCTGTTACCCTCCACGCAGTCTGTGTGGGCAAACGTCGTCATGAACAGGCTCCTTATTGGTCGACAGAGAAGGCGATAAGGGAAATGGACGCTGAACCTGACAAGTACATGGGGATGCCATCTTGGCAAAGGGAATTGACTATTGTGTTTCTGTTCAATGAAGCATGGAAATCCCAGTGTAATTGCTGGGCTGGCTAGGATCATGCATATTTGCATAATTGTGCATCCTTCCCACGTGTGCATGTATGTGTGTGTGTGTTTGTGTGTGCATGTGGATGTATAACCCAAGCTGTGAATACCAGACAGAACTAGCAAACACTATCTTTTTGAGGACTGGTGCGCTATGAGGACTGGTCCCTGTAGTGTGTTTAAGCACTTTCAAGCGAGTGCATCAATAAACCAGGGGGCTTATTTACAAGCCCCTTGCGCCACCGGTGCGTCACTTTTTCCCATGTTAAAAGTGACGCACCGGTGGCGCAAGGGGCTTGTAAATAAGCCCCTAAAAGTGCAGTTAGATTTGGTTTGCAGGTCATTTGAAACCGGTGAGAACAACACATATTTCAAAGTGTGTTTCAATAGCAGAGAAAGACAGATAACCAAATGGCACTTTCTGCACCCGTTGACAGATTAGCGCAATCATTATGAGTGATATGGGCCTAGGCGTCCAATGAAAGTGAGGTATAGGACGCGCTTCAAATTTTCATTTGCCATACTTGTAACAAAAAGATATTTTGTAGTCACCAAGAGAATGATCTGGTAACAGATTTCATACCTTTTGATCCAGTGTAATTATGCCCTGTTAAATAGATGAGCAAAAAGAAAATACATTTGCACTTAATAATCTGTTAAAAAAACGAAGGGGCATATTTATCATACTTTCATGCAGTGCAACGCATCAAGCCACCTTGCTGCGCTGCATGAAAGGGAAATGGCAGGAATGTGCTGTATTTAACATCATACAGCGCGTCTTTTCCTTGCGCTGGCGCACTTTTGGCTGCCTTGCGCCAATGCAGGCACCCTTGCACCATGACGCAAGGGTGCCTGCGTTGTAAGCAGGATTTCTTTTGTGCAGGAAGGGGCACCTTCCTGCACAAAAACAATTCTGAGAGTCATTTTCCTCTTTCTATGTGTGCTGCAGACTACAGCACACATAGAAAGGGGAAAAATGAGGAAAAAAAAGATATTTCTCCTTGTTACACCTCACCTGGGGAGGCGTAGCATTTTGACGCATTCCCAGGTCTTCCGCTAATGATAAATCTGGGATTGCACCAAAATCATATGGGTGGATGCGTGGGAACACCCATGTTCCACCAGTGAAGCACCTCCTTGTGGCAGCATAACGCAAGGCAATGATTTGCGCGGCCTTGCTTTTTATTACAGATTTATCAAGCCATGCTGAGTCGCACAAGGTGGTCTTGCATGGCTTGATAAATCTAACTTTAGTGTTGCGGCACCCTTGCGCCCCCTTACTTGGTGCAACGTGATGCAACACTATGATAAATCTGTCCCTATATTTGCACAGGTTGATCACTGAAGTAGGTTGTAATAGCACACAAAAAGCTAGGTATAGTCTGTTCCAAAGAAAGGTAATTCAGTACTAGAGTGGGTAGGACTTAATTTAGGGAATTTATAGTTCTGATTTATTGAGAATTTTTAAGACGACACTGACATACCTAGATGCAAGATGACTCTGAAACGAAAAATGGAGGATTTAGTTAAAATTAATTAATAGGAGGATAATAGGTTACACAATAAAGCTGTATCGTTATCTGAAAGAAGTGATTATCTGAAGATAATACATTTATTTTTTATTTATTTTTATTTTTGTGTTTTATAGAGCGCGAACTTGACCCGTTAGGGTATCAGAGCGCTTTACAGGAAACATAGAAATGTACAATAGGCTTGGAATCACAATAATATACAAAAGGTAAAAGAGGGCAGGGTGCAGGATATATGAAAGATGGTGGACACGAATGTACGGTTTGCGTTTTATAGTTGCTCGAAACGAGTCCCCAGGTTTCTAGGAGAGGTGACTAGTTAATCCGAGGGGAGGCGCTAGTCAGGAGTTAATCAGAGTCTCTGTGCTGGTTGGAGGCAACATTTAAACGAGGAATTTACCCATAAGGAAGGTTTTGGCCTCCTTTTTGAAGGGTGTCAAATTACATTTTTGGGGAACAAAAGAATTTCAAGAGGGAATTATTGAAAACGTTTGGTTTATAGACGTTTAAATTCTACAGGCAAAATGATGTGAAATTTACAGGCGCTCAAACATGAGAAGTTGTAAGCATTGTGAACTTCCCATACCTTTACTAGCTCTTGAAATTTCCCCCAAAAAAACACTATCTATTTGTGGGATGTTGTTCTTGCAAAAAACACAATCCTTTGTGAATTTTCCCACAAAAAGAAGTTGCTTTATCTCTCCTTTCTGCAAAACCTATTATAGCGGCCCTCTTGAATACGTTTTTTATACATGCAACAGTGTGACGTTTTCTAGTTTGTTGTACTATGAGCGGAATTGAAGATGGACAATTTCACATAAACCTTTTTTCATGTAGGAAATAAGTTCAGGTTAAAAAAGGTCCTAACCAGGACAGCCATTAACCTTCGCATTTGCCTCCTACATCAAAAGTACAAGCCCTGAAGCAATAGCACAGAAAGTATTATTAAGAATAATGTTAATAAAAATAACTTTCTTTTTATGGTGCATTAATTAATGCCCTGATACTTCTTGTGCCATGGCTGATCCATGATGTAATTACCAGTGATTCTTAAATTCTGTGTAACAAACAGAAACATTGGTAGTGTGACTTCCTATGCCATATAAAAGAGGGTGTCCATGATACGTGAGTTCTCTCCATAATACATCTTGTGTTTTGGGAGGTGTATAAGCAATATATATTATATAGGTGTATTTAATAGACTATTCATGAATTAATGTATAATGTATTTGAGACTTAAGGAGGTATTTTAACAGGGATGTGTTTTTTCTCTTACAAACTTTCCGTAATTCTCATGAATACCGTAGTTTCTAACCATAGTTTGCAAACTTTTCTGCAAGTGAGTCCTCATGTTAAAAGAAACATGTTTGCATTCCTTTTAAGTTGTTTTGAGATAAAAAAAAAAGATTGCCAACATCCATTCAGTTTCAGAGTAGCAAGGAAAAATGTTTTAAGTTAACTCATAAAAAACATGTTCTTGCATGGCACATGCATGACAATGAAAAATGCAAAAAAAAGTAACGGACAGAATGCTTTAATTAATCTCAGTCAATGATAATGACTTGGCCACTCCCCAGTTCATTGTTTTTTTGCCGACCACGTTAAATCAGATTAGACCCAGCCATATGCAAATCAGCGTTGGTCCTGCTCCAATCTTAACAGTACAGCCTGAAATGCTATGCCAGGTAGTTAGACCTGGCATCCTTGGCGTGGTTCTCCCCTATTTTTTTGCCTTCACTGCTCCTGTTTTGCTGACTTCTTTTTTGCTGACTTTAGGACTCTGCACACTTTACCGCTGCTAACCAGTAATAAAGTGCTTGTGCTCTCTCCTTAAACCATGGTAGAATTGGCTTAAACTGAATTAGTACATTTAATTTACCTGTAATTCCTTAGTCAAGTGGTACTGCCAGTACCCAAGGCCTGCAAATTAAATGCTATTAGTGAGCCTAGTGCACTCTCTCGCCACCCAGCTGAGCAACAGCGCACTCGTCCAGCTCAACTGCATCCTCCTCAACCTGCAGTCCATCCACAAACACGCCACAGAAATCTGGGACCTCCTCGACCCCACCTCTGCTGACATTGCATTCTTAACGAAACCTGGACCAACCCCTGCTCCGGACCAGACATCGCCATCTCCGACGGCTACAAAATCACCTGCAAGGACCGCCCGATCGCCCAGGCAGAGGCATTGCCATCGTCCGCAAAAGCACACTCTGACTGGCCACGCACTCTAACGACCCAACAGTGACCATGGAACACCTCCACTTCCAGATCGGGAACAACCCCAACACCACCCTTTGCGGCACCCTCGTCTACAGGCCCCCGGGCCGCCCTTCACCGACGCCATCGTTGACCTCATCGCACCCCAGGCTCTCGCATCCACCGAGTACATCCTATTCAGAGACCTCAACTTCCACCTGGACAACCCCAGTGACCAGAACACCACCTCTCATCCCGGAGAACCTCACCAATATCGGACTCAAGCAGCTAGTCACCGCAGCGTCCCGCACAGCCGGACACACAGTTGAACCTGTCTTCTCCGCCAGCGGGAACATCAACTACAGCCACACCACGAACTCTCCTGGACTGACCATCATTGCGTACATCTCGCCTACACTATGCCCACCGTACAACACCGCCATCATCGCCCCACCATCGCAGCTGGATCAAGGCCACCAAAGAACATTTCGTCAACTCCCTCAGCACAATCACTCCGCCAACGCCCACGACGCCAACACTGCAGCACGCAACCTCCACCGATGGATCTCCAACTGCGCCGACACCCTGGCACCCCTCAAGAAAAGACCAGGCAAACAAATCTCCAAGAAGGCCAGCTGGTTCACTCCCACCCTTCATGCGTCCAGACGCACCTGCAGACGTCTCAAGAAGAGATGGAGGCACAACAAAACCCTGTAAACTCACGCAACCTTCAAATACACCGTCAACCCACACTACCTCCTCCTGAAAACCACTAAGAAAATGGCCCTCCATGACAGAATCAATGCCAATGCACACAACAGCAAAGAACTCTTCAACATCATCAAGGAGTTTGCCAGGCCCAACAGCAAGACCACAGACGTGCCCCCCCAAGACCTTTGCAACAAACTCAGCACCTTCCTCCACTACAAGATCAGGAAGATCTACGACAGCTTTGACACCCCAGACCTGGCAACCACGCCACCATCGCACACAACCAAACCGCACCCTGACAGACCGTGCTCTGCTAGACCCCGCTCAGAACAGAGGACACGCTCAAGACCATGAAGAGAATTCACTCAGGTGCCCCGAAGGATCCCTGCCCGTACCACATCTTCCACAAAACAGCCGCCACCATCGCCCCCCGCTTCGCCAGACCATCAACTGCTCCATCGAAACCGCCACCTTCCCCGATGACTGGAAACACACAGAGAGCAACCCTCTGCTGAAGAAGCCTTCCTCAGACCCGACAGACTTCAAGAACTTCAGTCAGATCTCACTCCTCCCCTTCCCAGCCAAGGTCATAGAGAAGGCCATCAATGCCCAACTCTCGAGTTCATCGAAGTGAACCATGTTCTGGACACCTCCAGTCCAGCTCCCGAAGCAACAACAGCACAGTGACAGTGCTTGCCACCATAGACGACATCCGCTCCCTCCTCAACCGGGGCGAGACCGCAGCCCTCATCCTACTAGACCTCTCGGCCGCCTTCGACACCATCTCCCACCGCACCCTAATCACAAGACTCCACGACGCCGGCATCTGCGAAAGGCTTTGGACTGGATCCACTCCTTCCTCCTCACCGGCCGGACCCAGCGAGTCAGACTACCGCTGAGCCCACGACCGCCAGAACCAACTTCCACAGTGAAATGTAGGCCATTGCTACCTGGATGAAAGACAGTTGCCTCAAGCTCAACTTGTACAAGGCCGAAGTACTCATCCTGGGACCCAACCCTTCAGCCTGGGATGACTCCTGGTGGCCAGCTGCTCTGGGATCTCCCCAAACTCCAACGGACCATGCAAGCAACCTCAGCATCATACTGGACTCATCACTCACTATGAACCACCAAATCAACGCAGTTTCCTCAGCCTGCTTCCATATGCTCCGCCTGCTTCGAAAGACAGTCAGATGGATCCCCACAGAATCCAGGAAGACGGTCACCCACGCACTCATCACCAGCAGACTCGACTACGGCAAAGTACTCTATGCCAGCGTCACCCAGAAACAGCTCAAGAAACTACAGAACGTCCAAAATGCCACAGCCAGACTGGTCCTCGACATCCCCTGCCGCAGCCACGTCATGCAACACCTCCGACAACTCCACTGGCTCCCAGTCAACAAGAGAGTCACTTTCAAGCTCCTCATTCACGCCTACAAAGCTCTACACGACGAAGGACCAGCATACCTGAACCACCACCGCACATTCCACGTACCCGCCAGACAACTCCGATCCTCCCAACTCGCCTCCTTCCCCAGGATCCACACGACCAGAACAGGAGGAAGGTCCTTCTCCTACCTCGCCGCCAAGACCTGGAACGCCCTGCCCCTGCACCTCAGGCAATCCGCATCGCTGACCCAATTCAGGAAGGACCTCAAGACCTGGCTCTTCGAATGATCCTCCACCCAGTCCGACCAGCAGCCCCTCTTCCCCAGCACCTTGAGACCCTCATGGGTGAGTAGCGACGCTTTACAAGTCCCTGATTGATTGATTGAGTGATTGTGCTTCCTACTTTAGTAGTCCTTTAAAGATGTCTCAGGCCTGCCAATGCAGCCTGTATGTGCAGTTTTTAAACTGCCATTTCGACCTGGCAAAATAAATCTTTTGCCAGGCCTAAACCTTCCTTTTTAATACATATATGTCAGCCCTGGGGTAGGCCCTGAACAGCCCAGAGGGCAGGGTGCAGTGTATTCAAAAAGTAGGACATGTACTTTTAAGTTTTACATGTCCTAGTAGTGAAAAACCTTTAAAGTCATTATTCACTAGTGCAAGACGTATCTCTCCTATAGGATAACACTGGAGCTACCTTATTACATTCAATAAGCTGTAACTTCCAATTGGGAACAAGTGGATGAGTTGAGATTGGTGTCTAAAGAATTGTAATTAAAAGCCCTCTTTAATGGCAAGGTCAGATTTTTAACCACAATTCTGAAAATGCCACTTTTAGAAAGTTGGCATTTTCCTACCCTAACAATTTGGTGCCTGCAGCTTGTTCCTGGGTTACATGACTAGATGTAGCTGGCAGTTGGTCTTTGTGTATTGTTCCCAGACAGTGAGACAAAGGGAAGATAGGTGTTGGCAGGATGGGCCACTCTGAGTTAATGAGGGGGAGGAGATGTCACCTACCACGCTTGCACATCTGAAAGGCACTGCCTGAGCACTGTCACAAGGGGATTGTCACTAGTCTATTGTGATTCCAGACAAGTTGGAGCCAGGACAGGGAAGAAGGGTAAGTCTGACATCTCAGGGGCCAGAATCTTCTAGAAACTTCCTCCACTTCAAAGACGGCACCAAGTATAAATATTGGACCTCAGACACCAACTCTTTGGTACACATCTGGACTTGTGGACTCTTTCAGGAAGGACTGCTGTGCTGCCTAAAGAACTGCCATCCTGTTGGACTACTGCTGTGACGGACTGCTACCCTGCTGTGCTGACCTGCAGCCCACTGCCTTCTTGAATGGGTGAAAAGGACTGGATCTGCATCTGTTGAACTCAGGATCATAGAGTATTTATTTAGGGAGTTTTTATATAGCGCTGGCCTGACCCTAGGGTATCGGAGCGCTTAACAGCAGATACATTGAAAAGAGTCATAAAACACAAAACAGAAGAGCAACACATTAATAGAGTCGGAACAGTCTCAGTCTTCGGAGTCTTTCGAAACCTTGGAGTTAGAGCAGTGCGCGGTGTCAGCTAGCTGCTCTGATTGATCCTATCCAACCCCTAGGGAGCGGTTTAGGAACAGGATTTTGAGTTGACTTTTGAATTTTACAAAGGAGGGAATGGTTCTGATGTGAGGGGGAATAGAGTTCCAGATTTTTGGGGCGCTTCCGGCGAAGGATCGATCCGCAGTTTTTTGTTTTCGAGTCTTTGGTGGGATGAGTAGGAGGGAGTTTGAGCTTCTGAGGTTCCTGGCCTGGCCAGCTTTTTTGAGTTTTTTTGCCAGATATTCGGGTTTGCCGGTGTGCAGGGCTTTATGCTTGAGGCAGGCTGTTCTGAAGCTAATCCGCATTTCTACTGGAAGCCACTTAAGTTCCCTGAGAGCAGGAGAAATGTGGTCGAATTTCTTGATACCGGTGATCATTCTGGCTGCCGCATGTAGCGTTGTTTCGATGGGCGCCAGATGTGATTTTGGGATTCCTGAGAGGACTGCGTTCCCATAGTCCAGTCTTGACAGTACCAGAGTTTGGGTGGCTTGTTTGAGATCACTGGGCGGGATGAAGGGTTTTATTTTGTTCAGTAGTCTGAGGTTAAAGAAAGCGCTCTTGGCCGAATTCTTGATGTGTCTGGTCATGTTCAGTTTCGGGTCTAGAGTGATGCCTAGTGATTTGACAGAGTCTGCTAGAGTGAGATTCCCGTTGAGTGCATCAATGGCCTTTAACCATTAAGCAATTTGGGGGTTCTCTTCCTTGTTCGAGATGAGGAGTGTCTCAGTCTTGTTAGGGTTTAGTTTAAGGTGGTTGCATGACAGCCAATGTTGGACATCTCTCAGTACGTCATTGAGTCTTTGAATGTCTGTGAGGGAGGTAGTTTCCAAATAGATCTGAGTATCATCAGCGTAGAGGTGAAAGCGGATGTTGGCTTTATTGAGTAGTTTGGAGAGAGGTTCCATGTAAATGTTAAAAAGTTGCGGGGATAGCACCGAGCCTTGAGGGACGCCCTTGTTGACTTGGTAGAGGTCGGAAGTAAAGTTTCTGATTTTTATTTTTTGCGTGCGGTTGTGCAGGAAGGAGGAGAACCATTGGAGGACCATCTCGCCAAGACCGGCTCTTTCTTGGAGAGCCCTAAGGAGAAGATTGTGGTCTACCGTGTCAAATGCTGCCGAGAGGTCAAGGAGAATGAGGAGGCAGCATTGGTCGGAGTCTAGTGATCTGTGGATATCGTCAATGATGTTGAGGATCGCGGTTTCTGTGCTACAGCCTTTTCTGAAGCCAGATTGGTGGGGGTCCAGGAGATTGATGTTGTCCAGGTGTTGGGTTAGTTGTTGGAGTACTCATCTTTCTATGGTTTTGGACAGAAGGGGGAGGTTCGATACAGGTCTAAAGTTATTCAGCTCCGTAGTGTTGAGGCCAGGTTTTTTCAGTAACGGTGTGACTTGTCCCATTTAAAGGCAGTCTGGAACGACTCCATTTTTCAAGGAGCTATTTATGATCTCGCACCAAAGTGGAGCTAGGGCGTGCTTCAGTTTTTTGGTCAGTAGGGGAGGAATGGGGTCTAGGACATGAGCTGAGGGTTTGGAGGTGGAGATCAGCGTGACTCTCTCAGATTCTTGAATGGGGCGGAAGCTTAGCCAGGAATTGGAAGAGGTACAGGGATCGAAATCAGGCGTCCTGGATGTGATGACCTTAGTGGGGTGTGTAATGTTGACGTCCAGTGAGAGTTCGATCTTGGTGATCTTATCATTGAAGAAGTTGGCGAAGTTATCGCAGAGTTCTTTGGATGCCTGTAAAGAGGAGGTCGCGGGCTTGGAGGTTTGTTGCCTGATAATGTTATAGAGCTCCTTTGGTCGATTTTTTGCGCTGTCCAGCGCCGAGCGGAAAAAGCTGGATTTATTGTTTTTAATGTGATTGTTGTACTTCCTACGGGCTGTTTTGAGTTGTTCGCGGAGGATGGAGGTAGGATTATTCCTCCAGCTTCTTTCTTTGGCTCTTAGTTTTCTCCTTTCAGAATTGAGGTCGGAGTTGAACCATGACCTGGATGGAATGGTTCGGCTTTTTTTCAGCTTTAGGGGAGCTAGCTGGTCAAGCATGGTCACTAGCTTTGCGTTGTACCGCTCGGTGAGTTCAGTTGTGGAGAGGTGGTCGTTGGTGTGGGAAGAAGCGAGCTTATCCGTTCTTCGAGGACTGCCATGGGGATCTGGGAGAAGTTTCTGGTCCATTTGGGGGGGTCTTGCATAGGTGTTTGAGAGAGAGTTTGTTGGTTGATATGAAATAGTATCATGTGGTGGTATGACCAGTCCACGGGGAGTATGTGGTTGATTGTAATTGCGTTTCGTTGAGCGATGATGGCATCCAGGGTGGCTCCTTTGTGGTGCGTTTCCTCCGTGCAGTGTTGGGTTAGATTATTGTCACAGAGTAGATTGGATAGCGTTTGAATTAGCGGGTTGTTAGTTTCATTCCACCGCAGGTTGAGGTCGCCAAGAATTAGATTGTTGGCATCTCCAAGTGCACATTGAGCTATCAGGTCAGCTAAGTGTTCCCCAAATGCAGCTGTGTTGCCTGGCGGGTGATAGAGAAGGTGGCAGAGCAAAGTTCCTTTGTCTTTGGTCTTTATGTTGGTTGAAAGGCATTCAAATGAGTTGTAATTGCATGATTCTATTTCCGTGATGACCAAGTTGTTTTTGTGAATGATAGCTACCCCTCCCCCTCGCTGGTCTTTTCTGTCTTTGTTAATGATGGAAAACCCTGGGGGCACAAGCATGTCTAGGTATGATGAGGAGAGCTCGTTGAGCCAGGTTTCCGTGCAGAACGCGATGTCGATGTCCTGTGAGAGGATGGCTTCTGCTACTTCGGTTGCATGCATAGTCGCCGACCTACAGTTGATGAGCAAGCAGTTGGTGGATAGCTCTTTGTTGCTGGGGATCAATCCTTTGGGCGCCCTAGGTAGGGTGGTGAGGAAGGGCAGTCTAGGTGGTTTTGTGCAAGGAAGGTCTTTTCTGAAACCCGTGATCACTTGGATTTTGGAATTTGGGGAGTCTGAGGGAGGTGAGTCACATGAGGAGGCTAGATCGGCTGCTTCTTTGTCCGACATTGCTGCTTTTGCCCTGGTGGGTCTTGAGGCCCGATCTCGGTATTAGGGCGTCTCTGAGCCCTAAAGGGGAAGGCAGAGTTTCTTAGGGATTTTTGTGGCCAGGCTACGGCGTCCGATCTTGAGAGTCTCTGTGACCGTGCCACGGGGGTTGCTGAGGGCCAACTAGGGCACTTGTGGTGGTTGGTGTTGGATGTAGTGGGTATCCAGGGAGGGTATTGGTGGGGCCTGCGTTCCTTGTCAAGATTGGTGAGGATTTCGGACAAGCCCCGGGAAATTGAGTCTATCTGGCTTTCTAGTGATGCGAGACGCTGTGCCATGGAGTCATAGGAGGGAGTAAGGGCATCTTGGGGGGATTCGCCCTGTGTGTTGCAGGCCGGGTTTATGGAATGTTGTCTATTACTCATTGTGTAGGACATGCTGACACCTTTTGGGATCCTGGGAGGGGGGTGTGTTGGGTCATGGTATGAATTCAGATTTCCAAGATCTGTGCGGGAACTAGTGTGATTAAAGGTCGCTGTCGGCCGGGCTAGTTCGTGGGGTTGCGGAGGGTGGGTCCCATTAGGAAGTGGATTTATACTTTCCTTAGGGAGTTGGAGAGCACGCTTTGTGGAGGCTCTGTGGTGAAAGGTGACTCGTGGGAGGCGGGCGGCGGGGGCGCGGGGCAGGGTGGCGATGGTTTGTGGTTCCTGTTGGGGCCATTTAGCTGTGGGTGGGAGCTGTGTTAGGGCAGGTTGAGGCAGGTGGGGGAGAGTGGATCGTAGTGTGGGGAAGAGGGAGTCGAAAGCCTCTAGGTTCTCGTTATTTGCCTGAATGAGGACAGTGCCGTTAGTGTAGATGGTCACGGACGTGCTCCCTCTTCTTGACGAACGATTAGGGAGCAAGGATGTTAATTTGCAGCTGTGTGGTGTGGTTGTGGTTTTGGAGATGCAGAGTTGTGCTCTGATAGCGGTGTTCCAGTTTTCTGGTGTCTCAGTGTGGAAGATTAAGTCCATCTTAATCAGTCCTCTAGATGAGCAGTGGTATATGTCTGTAAATAGGGTATCTTTGTACTGTCTGATCAGTTTCTGCTTGAAATTTCGTCTCGCTTTAGAGGAAAGGTTGGGGGGGAAGTTAATAGAGTATGCGTTCGCGCTGTGAGGTTTCAGGTGGGTCGGTAAGGGTTGATTGGGGTGAGTTGGTGTGTCCAGGGCCATTGTGTGAATTCTACAGGCTGGGGGATCGAGCCTCTGAAAGGGAGTTTGGGAAAGTTGGTGAGATAAGACAGATCCGCGGTGAGTGAGTTAAAGGTTGTCGCCAAAAAGATGTGTCAAGAGGATGCGTTTGTAACGGAGTGGTCCCTTACACACCTGACGGTCCTGTGGTACTGACTTCAGGAGGCCACCCTTTTTTATGCCTCCTGGTCGGTTGAGGAGTAGGTCAGCAACCGTGGATAGGGGTCCCCTTCGACTTGCTTTTTCCTGTCACAGCTGTTTTAGGCGGAAGTGGTTTCTGGCCAATTATTTGGGTGGTTTAGCTGCTAGAGCTGTGGGAGGAGATTGTTTATGAATTTCCAGGACTGCTTAATTGGCAGTTGTCTTGAGCAGGAGGTTAGGGTAAGGTGACATGACGAAGTTGTAGTCCTTTTGTTATTATCTATGGGGTGAACACTACGGTAATGAAGGTGCCCAACTTGTGAGTGAAACACTGTGTGTGGATTCACTGTGGTCATGAGAAGGTTCTCACGCGAAGATTCTGAACTTATGGGCAGAGGGGCGAATTAATTCTTCTTGCTTGGTGGACCTTGTGGCGTTTGTGTGATTTTACAGATCCTGACTTGAGTTAGACTTGGAACTCCGATGGGCTGGGGTCGGCCATTATAGGGCCAGGCAAGGTCCCCAGAGGGAGAGTGGCTCCGTGTAGGATTTGTGCGCTGTTCACAGAGTCTTCTTTTGTTAGGGGTAGAGGCCGATGATATCTCCTTATATATAGAGCCCTTGTATCTGTTAATTGGGTCAGTGGATCTTATCCCATGGATGGGTGTGGATCGTAGGGCTCTCAGGAGCGGCCATCATGAGGCCAGGCAGATTCGGCTGAGGGTGTGGGGGCTCCCTGAGGGAAATGAGTGCTCTTGTATAGGTTCCCTCTTGGTTTGGGGCAGAGGGCTCCTATCACAAGGTGTCCCTTGCAGCGGAATGTGTTCGGAGCCAGTCCTTGGGGGCGAAGCAAATCGACAAGGCTTAGTGATCCGCCATCTTGTAGTCAGGCGGAGTCGAGAGGAGGAGCTGCACTTCTAGTGGGACACGCGCACGCTACAGCGCCGACCCGGGTCACCTCAGTACTGAGTAGTAGGGGTGTAGGGCCTCTGTTGTCAATACTGGGGGCCTTGACGCTCAGCAGGTCCTATTCCTCGGTGTTGAGGTCGGGCGTGGCGGCCATTTTGAGGCCAGTCAGGCAGAATCATAGTAGAAGCTGTGCTTCTAGTGGGACTTGTACACGCTATGGCGCCGACCCAGGTCCCCTCTAGATAGATTAGTGGGGTGTGTAGTCTCTGAGTGTAATCGCTGGGGGCCTAGACGCTCTGCAGGCCCCATATCTCGGTGTTCGGTTCAAGCGTGTCGGCCATTTTGAGGCCAGTCATCGTACCTTGGTGACGCTACTCCATGGCAGAGTGGAGCAGGAATCGTTCCGGTTCCTGGCTTGAAGTCCTTGCCCAGGAATGAGCACTTGTCTGGTCTGTGGATTCTTTCCTTGGTTTCGCGTGGGTCCGACGCTGATCCAGGAGTGCTTGCTGGTTTCCTTGGCAATGTCAGGGCTGCTAGCAGTTCTGAGGGATCGGCGAGGGACGTTTACTCCAAGCACTGCGGTCTTCGTCGATGTCGTCTCATGGCTTCTTCCACTGCGGTGAGTCTCGCTTTGCTGGGTGGCGAGGGGTGTGGGTCGGGTGGGGATTCGGGTCGGTATCACTGATGTAGTGGTTCCGATCCCGGGAGCCTGTTTTCAAAGTTCCCTCCCCTGGCTGGCCTCCTGACTAAAGCCTCAGGGACAGAAGGGTCCAACAACCTTGAACCCAGCATCTGGCACTCTGCCATCTGCGAGTCCTACCCTGCCAAGTCCTGGACCCTTGGAAGTGGGCCTGAAGGTGCTCTTCTAGCCCATCTGTGGATCCAGCAGAACCGACGCATCCTCTCTGCTGCGCCATGCAACCCCAAGCAGAACAGACACATCGACTCTGCTGAATGGACTTCTTCGATACAAGGACTTCGCATTGCAACCCGCAGGCCTATCGGAACCGCCGCTGCGTGGTGCATCCCTGACGCAGGCTCTCACATCTCAAGCCTCTCATCAACAACAGCCTCGACGATGACCCAGGACTCCAAATCGCAAGCCCCGCAGCTTCTTCAGAACCAGCCAGTGCGCAACGCATCCTCGGAGCAGGGCTTCGCATCTGTTGAAAGAAGACACTATCCCAGTTTCCAGCTTCTTCTTTATTTCTCATAGTAACACCACCAACATACAGCCTGCCAATGGGCTCCCAATCTCCAACTGACTCCAATGGAACATTCTCCTTGGAGACCACAAGCATTCTAAACAAAAGCTGTGCAGGTGCACTTAAAGGGGTCAACACATCCCCCTTACAAAAGTAAAAGAAGCAACAACAACAAAAAACAATAATACATTCAAATAACAACAACTTAAATTAAAATGAAAGCAAAATAAGAGATACAGATAACAGAATAAGGTCTCATTTACTTCATGATAAAGTCCTTAAAGCGAATAGGCATCTCCCTGTGCCTCTCAGCAGGATACCTGGGTCTCCCACTACCAACTGCCTCCTTCCTGGTGCCCTCATCAGAGGCACCCGATCTTCTAGAGATGTTACCAGGATATTTTACCAATCTGAACATGCTCCACTTGCAACCGTTATGAACCGTTACTACATTCTTCTTATTGTAGGTAATGGTGAAAGGACCCATGAACTCAGTCGCACCTTTCCTCTCCCACCTTGGTTTCCTTACCAACACCACGTCTCCCACCTTCCATTTCTTCTCTCTCACTGAATTCTTTTCATCATACCTCCTCTTATACTCTTTCTGGTATGCAGTCACTTTATCATGAATCTCCTCTTTACTCAAACTGACCTTCTCAACAATAGGTAGCCACACAGGATTTAGTTTAGAAGTAGCAGCTCTGCACCTTAAGAACTCAAATGGTGATTTTTGTGTCACACAATTGGGGGTGGTGCGGTGTGCCAACCACATATCTCTCAATACCACCTTAAGTGGTACCCTTGTTTCTGCTTCTGTTTGCATGCAGGCCTTTACCAACCATGGTGCACACAAATCCGTTCTCTGATGGGTTATTCAAATTGATTTAGGAATTCACACATCTCCTGTGGGGTAAACTGTACCCCATTGTCTGTGACCAAATATTCAGGAACTCCCTCATTTGTAAATTCATCCTTAAGGAACTCCAACTCAATCCTAGTGCAAACTGTACTCACACATCTGGTTGACACCCACTTAGATGTGTAATCTACTAACAGGATGACAAACCGTTCAGCCGAAGGTAGAATCTCAAATGGTCCCATGATGTCTAGACCTAATTTTGTTCATGGCGTGTCAGGCACAACAACTGGGGACAAAGGAGCTTTACTTGTTTTGTGTGACTTATCATTGGAAGCACATAAACAACACTCCTTCACAACTTGTTCCAGCTGATGATCCATGGCCGGCCACTAATATCTTTCCTGAATTCGGGCTTTAGTCAAGCTCTTCCCTAAATGTCCCTCATGACCAAGATTAATTACTATGGGCCTCATACTAGTTGGAGGAACCACCCTTTCCTCTCTCATAAGTTTAACTTGGCATATAGTAAGTTCATCTCTCACTGACCAGAAGGATTTCAATTCAGAATTAAGCTCTTTCTAGTCAGGCCAATCCCTCAAAACATAGGTTTTTATAGTAGAAAGCCATTCATCCTCTACAGTACTCTTTGTCCACTCATCCCTTGAAATGGTGGGTTCCCTCACCCAACTCACGCAATCAGACACATCCACATACTTTTCTTCCACATCTTCTAACGGCAAACGTGATAAGCAGTCCGCAGTCTTGTTAACCAAGCCTGGAAGATATTGAACCTGGAAGTTGAATTCCTCCAACCCTTCACTCCAGCGCTTAAGTCTGAGAGTCACTCTCTCACTTTGATCTCTTGAGAACACTTGAACTAGAGGCCTGTGATCTTACCAAAAAGGGAATTCCCCACTAGTAAAATTTGAAATGTCTATTGCTAGGGCCTCCCTTTTAATACATGAGTAATGCTCCTCAAACTTCTTAAGGGCCCGGGACGCAAACACCACCACTTTTTCCTCTTCTTCCTCCACTTGAGAGAGAACTCTTCCCAAACCCTTCAGACTAGCATCAGTGGTGAGAATAGTTTTCCTCCTGCTGTCAAAGTGGCCTAAGGTAGGCATTTTACTTATGGGCAATTTAATTGTGTGAAATGCTGACTGACACTCCTCGTCCATGTAAAATGGACTCCCTTCTTAAGTAAAGCTCTAATAGGCTCCACCACACTGGCAAATCCTTTAACAAACTTAGACTAAAATTCAGCAAGAACTAAGAAGGACCGCACCTGTTCTTTGTCTACAGGAACCGGGGCACCAACAATACTATCTGCTAATTCCAACTTGGGCTGAATACCTTCACCAGATATAACGTAACCTAAATAGGTAACCAATGTCACTCCAATCTTACATTATTGTTTTTTTACAGTAAGGCCTTTCTCTTCGAGCCTCATCAAAACCTTCCTCAAAATCATATTATGCTCACTCACATCCTTGCCATATATAAGGATATCATCTTGAAAAAACAAAATATTGGGTATCTCCCCCAAAAACAACTTCATCATCCCCTGGAAACAGGCTGCAGTGGAAGCCAAACCAAATGGCATCCTAACAAATCGATAAGCTCCCAATGGTGTCACAAAGGAAGTAAGATGCCTCGAGTCCTGATGTAATAGCACTTGATGATATGCTGAGGAGAGATCAAGAATAGAAAAAACTCCGCCCCGTTCAGCATGGTGAGCGATTCTGAAATGTTGGGGAGTGGCCGGCGATCCACCCAAATACATTTGTTGAGACTTCTCAAGTCCACACACATTCTAATGGACTTACCCCCCTCCTTAGGTGCTAAAACTACTGGTGCCAGCCACTCTGATGCTTCAATCTCTTCAATTACCTTTGCTTTCAGTAATCTGTCCAATTCCTCCTTAAGAGGTTGGAGCATCAAGTGATGAACTTGGCGTACCTTATGCACACAGGGTTTAAGATTGTTTTTCAGTACAATACGGTGTTCAAACCCTTTAAGTAAACATAACTTTTCCTTAAATACAGCAGGGAATTCCTCAAAAAATGTTTTCCGATCACCACACTCAACCAACATTATTTGGTCCTTGGCATTTGGATTGAGTATAATGCCCATATCTCTTTGGTGCCTCCAACCCAGTAAATTGTCTCCTCTTTTAGCTATATATACTTTGCCCATTGTTTCTCTCCCTTTAAACTCAATATTCCTCACCACATACCTAAGCACATCAATACGCGAACCACCGTAACTGACGGGGTTGATGTCTGGAGGAAGCAACACCTCCTCAGGAAACTTACTCTCCCTTAGTTTATTACCAATCATAGTGAACAGCGAACCAGAATCCGCCAATACATCAAGGGTTTGTCCATCAATCCCAATTACACACTTAGGCATAACCACCACATCTGTATCCACTTTTCCATCTTCACCTTTTACATTCAGTATCACAGTGCGCAATCCCTCTGTGACTGTGTCAACAATCTCTAATGCACGCACCTCCTTAGAGGATTTACACACCCTGGCATAGTGTCCTTTGACACCACATTTGCGACATGTTAAATACCTAGCATTACAATTAGAACTATTCGCCATGCGAGTGAAACTCCCACATCTAAAACATTTGGCTTTGCTGTTGTTAGGAAAAGTTTAGACTTGGGTTTCACTGCAACTTTGCAAACTCTGTCCAATTCCTGTTGTTTTTCCCTCTCCATCAACTCATGTACCCTGCTCTGCACAGGTTTGCTGTCTGGTGGAGCCATTTCCATCTTGGGTTTGAGAATATGACTTCTCATCCCCTTCACCCAACCAGATGCATTTTCAACTCCTTCTACGGTGTCATTTGCTTCTTTGAGAGAGGGGTTCTTAGCCAACAGTTTTTCCGTACTCTATTGCTGTTGGTACATCTTACTATTTGGTCCCTGATTAGGAAATCCGTAAGCTCTCCAAATTCACAAGTTCGTGCTAACACTTTTAGAGATGCAATGTAGTTACCTACTGTCTCATTTGGCTCTTGTGCTCTCATAACAAATTTGTGCCTTTCCAATACTAAATTAATACAAGGTCCAAAATAACGTTCAAGCATTTGAAGAGACATGTCAAATGCATCAGCAGGTTCACCAGCACCATCTCCAATAGGCAATTCGTCTAAACTCTCATAAATGTTGCGACCCTCAATGCCAAGATTGTGCAAGAGAATTGCCTGCTTCGTGTGCGCTGAAACCGTCTCTCCACCAATAGCTACAATATATGATTCAAAAATCTTTTTCCAATGCTTCCAGGGCAACAGTGGTTCACCCTTTTCAGAGAGAAAGGCTGGTGGCTGTGACATATTAGTTGCTGACAATGTGAGATATAAGATCTAATGCAATGTTATTAATAAAATATAAAAAAAAATTCAAAAGGCACAAAAGAAAATACCTGGAACATCCTGAAGAAATTACATAGGTGCACCCAACACTGTAATTAATTTGCACAGCATGAGGAAAGAACACAACACACATAAGGTGTGAGAAACAGTATAGAATACAGAATAAAGCAGTCACACAAGTTGCTGTCACTTGGTTCTAAAGCAGTCACATTTATGTTGCATCTCACCCGCTACAATAGCTGATCCAGTTTGCTTACGCTCCCAGTAGAAAAAATGCTGCTTACACGTCGTGATGTGTGTGCTCACCAGTTACCACATCGCAATGTAATTTGTTTCCGATGCGATCCACTAAAATGGCGTCTGGACGTCGTGCTGTGATGACGTGTACGTTTAGCGTCGTGACGTGATGACGTGTGCGTCACGCTCGTTGCTGTCACTAGCTTTCCTCTACACAGCTCCACCGCAGCTCATTACTCACCGGCAATAACGTGTGATTCCGGTTGCCATGGAGCTATTCGCACGCTCTCATGAAGATGTCTCGCTCAAGCTTAAGAAATCTGTCTCGAGCACAGTAAGCCGAAATTCTGTCTGCTTCTATTTATGAATATTAAAAATATTCATATATCTCTGAAATCACAGCAGGCAGGCAAAATTAAAATTAAAATTTACCCCAAGAGAGGTTGATGGCCGATGATGGTACCTTAAGAAAATCAGTTCAGAGTACAGTCAATTGTCCACAGGGGAATTGGTGGTGTAGCCGGCTGGTCCCCAATCCAGCTTCGCTTGTCGCCAGTGTTGAAAGAAGACACTATCCCAGTTTCCAGCTTCTTCTTTATTTCTCATAGTAACACCACCAACATACATCCTGCCAATGCACTCCCAAACTCCAACTGACTCCAATGAGACATTCTCTTTGGAGACCACAAGCGTTCTAAACATTAGCTGTGCAGGTGAACTTAAAGGGGTCAGTACATAACCATAGCACAATCGTAAGCCCCTTAGTCGACGATGCAAGACATTGTATCACAGCCTTACTGCTCCTTGGATCTGACAATGCGCAACGCATCTCCAACCAGGAACTCGTATCGTCTCAGTTGCGCGACCAGGCACTCGCATAGTCTCGGCTGGTGATGCATCCTCAACAAGGGACTCTGCAACTCTTTGAAGCCAGGAGTTAAGGTACTCTTTTTCAGCTGGCTTAACTGGGTTCCTGTAGCTGGCCCATGCTCCATCACAGTTGGCCTAAACTTGTACTTTGTCCCAGTCTAGCGTGACCAGATACCCACCGTTGGCGATTTGTGCTTTTTGGCACTATATGCACTGAAACTTTAATATTGAATATCTTAGGTTCTATTGATTGGATTTTTGTTGGTTCGGTCTTGTTATATTGATTAAGCTTTACTCTATTGGTCTAATTTGGTGAGAATATTTTCTTGTGTAATGTTTTCACTTTATTACTATTTGAAGTGCTCCATAAATACTTTACACATTGCCTCTAAGTTAGGCCTGATTGCTCTGTGCCAATCTAACCCAGGGTTGAGCACAGGTTAATTTAGGGTTTGCTTGTGCCTCACCCTGACAAGGATTGTGGTTCCTGCTTGAGTAGGGTTTCAACCCCTCTCAACCAGCAACCCAATTTCTTACCCATATCATCTCTGAACCGGAACTCAAGCAAACCAAGACCACGTTGGCCTATTTGGGCCTCTTCAATCAAGTGCAGATCGGTTCCAATGGCACAGTTAGCATAGGACCAGTGTCTGTTCATAACCGTCAAACTTAGAGCATCACAATGAAAAATACAAGGAAAGGATGAATGGGATGCTTGAATTAATGTCAGCCATGTTTCTTTTCCCATCTCGTCACCTCAGATTAGATCCAGGGTTGCCTGTGTTCTGGTTCAGAGAGGATCTGGCTTGGTAGTTTGGGATGGACATTTCGTTTTGGAACAGTACCAAGGCTGATAAGCAGATTGCTGGGTGTTATCTGAGGTTGCATAGTGGGCAAAAAGTGGTGGACTGGGATGTGTCATGAGTAATCAACAGTGGATGAGATTAATTTAACAATTCCACCTATCACTTTTTTGTTTTATTCACATGCATGGCACATTTATGGCATATGCATGACACATGCATTATTTATAATAAATAGTACTTAGGAGTACAAATTGCAAGTTTGAGTGAATAAAATACTCAATGGCCTAGATGTAGAAAAAACAGTTAACTCTCCAACCTAAGGCTAGGCAAGTAATCAAACTCTGGCCAGGGCTTCACTTGCATAATAACAACATTGCACACTCCTACATTTGGCATACAAAATGTAGCAATAGTTTTGTCAGTGGTTTAGCATATAAAGTTATGATTACACACAATGACACAATATTACGACAAATAATCCTGTGCTTTCCAAACTTTTTAGAACCACATTACAATTTTTAGAATTACAAATTTTCGTGACCCATCCAGCTTTAATGGACATGAGGTGCGCGTTTTTTTAAAATGTAACTAAAGCATTGTGTAACTAAAGCACACTAACATTTACAGACAGCACATTTTTCATTGAAATGGCCACTAAATGTGCACAGAAATACAGTTTAACTGATGAAACTATACTTCACACAAATGGCATTGTGTGGAAATCGTGTTTCTGTAATTCTTTACGTTTTGTTGTGTGTTACAAACAAATACAAAACACAACAAGGTAAGCTCGGTGGAAATACAAGGTGTATGTTCTGTACTCAGAAAAAAATTATTAGTATTTCGGACAAGAACCCTCACTCACTCAAGGGTGGCATGCTTCATCATAGGGTCCCTCCTCACACCAGGAACAATGGTACCTGATGTGGGCTACAACTCTCTGCTATGGAGAGGAGTTCTTGAGGTGTTTTTGACAATAGTAACTAGGAACTCATAGAATGGACACATTGACCAATTATGGCATTGTTATACAGACGACCTTCATGCAGGCTTGTGGTGAAGTAAAGCACCATACGACTGTAGGGGTAGAACAACTGTAGATTTCACAGCAAGTTGTGGGCCACCTTCCGTATCGGGTTGACCACCGACAACCCACAGTTTTCATTTACATGCAAGGTTACATACATTGCAAATGTTCACTACAGAGTGACTTCTATTTAATGGTCCTGAAGAATGCCTAAGAGCCTTAGAATTAGGTTGTAGACGGGGCAGAAACACGTTGACGTTGACAAGGGAAGATCCCTTGTTGACTTCCCTTTTATGGTTTTTACTCTATCCCTTGGAGGCACCAGAATAAAATTTACATTTAGGCTACCAAGAGGTAGTTTTAAGTCATTCCAAATACAAATATCTAGCACTCTGTATCCTTCACTAATACCAGTATTCTTATTATGTGACCTTCAATAATACTGGCCACAGGCTTCTGGGCAAAACCTTGGGCCGGGCCACATTTTCTTTAACAGATTAACCACTAGATACCTTTAATGATTTACAGAGTTCTCTCTTTCCTTGAGAGCAGGATACTACAGATTTCAGAGAAGTTCCCTATCTACAGAGGAAGATGGGAGAATAAACAGGGTGCCAGGCAGTCGAATCAGCCATTAGATGCTTGATATGGGAAGGGTCTGCAGAAATCAATAACCTCAGATTGGGGTAAAGTGCTCAAAAAGCTGGGTTGATCACATCCTTTCAACCCTGGCGCTAGAGCTTTGTTGCGGGATCTGATGGAATTCACACAGGTTTCGAAGTAGTTTGAGTGATAATATTTCAGCACCGGATCATACAGCTTTTAGCAGGTAGGCTGTTGACTTCAAGGAGCTTCTTTAAGTGTCCTTCTGGCTTGCTCAGTTCTCCTGGACTCTAGAGTGCCATACAGTTCAGTCTTCAGGGCATCTGGGGATTCAAGAGGGGGAGACAAGGAACCAGCAGCAGGTAGTTTAACTCATTTTTGAAGGGGCTGCTAAAGTGGACAACTTAAAAACTGATGCAGTACTTAACAACTATTCTTATGAATTTTTGCACAGGGTTGCAGTGTTTTAATTGGACAAAGGGGTGCTATTCCCACTCTTTTGTGACTTCGGTGTACACTTTAGAAGTATAGTACATCACTGTAGCTAAGGTTAATACCTCACTCCTAGGAAAATCCTTTTATAACCTCGTCCTTCTTGACTCATTTTTAATAAACTAAATTGACAGAGAGTTCACAGTTTAGGGCAGAAGTGTCCTAAATGTGGTGCATATTAGTCTAAAGGCTCTACGGTTATATGGGGATCCCATAATTTATCTCTTTTCAATTTAACATGGGTATTTGTATTGTAAACTTTTTCTATTGTAAACTCCTGCTAAACATGTAAACTGCTGCATGAAAGTTCACCAACTGTTAATGGCACCGCTGCCTTTCAGTCTTTCTGTGACTTTCTAATTGTCTTGGTGGTGAATTTTCTTCCAGAAATGTAAAGCAAAAATGTGATTGTCTAATGTAGATGCAGCAGTTATGTACATTTCGTTTTCGTGGATCAATTGGCGGAAACGCCAAACGCTGGCGTCTAAAGTTCTCATTGCCAAACACAGCCCTGTATGGATGATTGTCATTTCCGATTGAAATGGCATAGAACCTTGGGGCATATTAGCAAGACCGGCGATAAAATTATCGCCGTTTTAGCGGCAGGAAACGGCGATAATGGGCTTGCTAATATGCGTTATAGAATTCCAATAGAAGCCCAGGTTAGATTTTATCGCCGGTCTTGCTAATATGCCCCCTTGTTTTCTTCTGTTTACCGGTAGCTGAGACATTTACAGTTTTTTTTCGTTGACTTTAGAACCTCCATGGAGTACGTATATGCTAGTCGCAATGTTTTGTCTATCCAAAAATTTGTGGTTGAACTGATAACAGGATCTTGCCCTGGGTTAGCCTGTAACCAGGCGAAACGCGTTGTTTGCACCTATCTGTATTTGGTGAAGAAGAAATTGATTTAAAAAGTCACAGAATCAACCAAAGAACTAATCTGTTTTATTTACTCATTTTTCATAAGAATACTCTATTTTATTGCCTCTTATATGTGTTTTGAATTAATTCATCCAGAAATGTAAAGCAAAAATGTGATTGTCTAGTGTAGATGCAGCAGTTATGTATATTTCGTTTTTTTGCATGCCATTTCTGGATAAAAAACGATGAGAAACCATTGCTAACAACATATTCTATCAAACAAGCACAGGTGTCCCTGAGGCGCATCAATCACTTAGACGCCTTGGCCAGTGGGGACGATGAAAATCTGCCTGCAATTGGGCATCTGTGTAGCCCCCTGAGCTTAGACAAGCCAGGAGATGTAGGATGGGGGAACCTTTTTTTTCTTACATCTTTCTAATACAGCCCAGGGAGAGTCCTGCAGAAGCAGACAGACAAACCAAGTTAGTAAACTGGAGGGAGAAAATAGGTAAAGGTATTACCTTACCCTGGGAATTTCTGGTCTTTGCAGGTTTTGTGCTGTGCCCAGCATCAACCTTAACCTGAGGCATTATTATGCATACACTTTACTGTAGCAGTGTTTATAGTGGACACTGTATTTATACGGTTTTCTGTTGCCCCTTTTGTTTCACTTTGATAGATTTTCTTTTTATTGTGGATCTGCTTTATTCTCTTTGATTTCTTAAGTTACTTTCTCATTCTATATTCCTTTTCTTTTTGATTTTATCTGTGCCCCTACGTTCTAGCTCAGTACTTTTCTCTGATGTTATGGCAGCCTCAAATAGCTGTTACATTTCTTGGATATTTTGGTGTTTAGTGTTTTGCCGTTTACATCTTTCCTCTATGGACTTTGACATGTCACCTTTGTTTTTGCATCTTTCTTCTTGTCATCCAATATGTTTTACTATTCTCCTAAGCAAAAATTCTCCCACACTTTTTACAGATGTGTATTTTTTAATTCTTGCTGCCTCATCAAGGGCCTTGCCCCCCAGTTCGATCTAGTGTTTTTTCATTGGAAGATTCCATTACAGAAAAACACAACTGCAGTTCAATTTTACCCCTTTCATCTGCTTATTTTACAAATATTGGGGAAAGCAGGATTTGCACCAAGGCAAAACAGGAAGCAAGCAGATTTCACTCTGATTATGATATGCCTATATGAAGAAAAATAGAAAAACGACATATTTACTGGGCATGAGACAAAATCAGCTCGATTTTCATTACAAAAGTGACAGACACAGCACCAAATATGTTTTCTGCATTTTTTCGAAAAAATAAAGACTATTTACGTTGTAGGATTACTTTGTTAAAATCCGTATTGCATATGTGCAGCCATTTAAAAGCACAATATATTTCATATGTTTAGTTATAATTCCCCAATACACTTCCTCATTTTTGTCTTGATTCAATAACTATTTATGTAATTACGACTGGGGTAAAATGTGCCTGCTTCATTGAGGATTGGTCAGTTTAACTCAATAGAAACTGCAGAATAGTGCACACACCAGTTTGGGCTGTTTTAGGGCCAGTGCAAAGTTTCAAAAACACAGCACTATGATTCGACTGATGGCATATTTTACAAGTTGGCATCTGAGCAGCAGAACAGCACTGTTATAGAAGGTCTGTTAATATTTGCTGCTTGAAAAAATAAGTACATTTATTTTGCTCTGATTTTGTTGATCACAAAATAAGTAATTTTCCCAATTGGTGGGTCCTGACCCACTGGTTGATCAGGAGCCCATTTATGGTGGGTTGTGAAAGTCAAACCAGTAAACAAGATGTCTCTAAATTCTGTATTTATCTTGTCACATTTGCTGCACCTCAAAGACAGAGGTCGAATGTCAGGCTGCCTTCTGACAAATTGCTGCTTATGTTTTTTAATATGGGAATTGATGTCTACAAATTCCTCTCACTGCAATCACAGAAAGAAGAGTAAAGTGAATTACATGACAATCTTGCTGGGGTACAGGGAATTTGAAAGGAAAGGCTGTAGGTTGTCATTTATGTGTAGCATCTTAACACAACAGGGGTCTCTAGGGAGCAAGTGACCAAACAAACCACATACAACTCCCTGGCTTACACAAAACATAACAAGGTACGTTTAGTAGAAATGCAAGGTATATATTGCGTGCTAAAAAAAATATATTATTATTTAGGACGGCAACGCTCAGCCACCCAAGGGTGGCATGCTTCATCATAGAGTCCCTTCTCACACCAGGACCAATGGTAGCTAGTGTGGGCTACGTCTCTCTGCTATGGAGAGGAGCTCTTGAGGTGTTTTTGACAATGGTGCCAAATGCCAATGCTGCGTAGCCTTGATTCCAACTCATGCTTCGTTAATCCACCACCAGACACTCCCTACCCCTTTGTTTCAGCATTGCAGGTTCCTGCTTTCTCCCTTTGTCATTGTTTTCCCGTCTTGCTGTTCCTCCTCTTTTCCTCCCTTTTTGTGTTTCTATTGCTTAGTGTCAAAGCCTGTTGAGGAAAAGTAAGTGCCGGTCCACAAACATGAGAGCCGGTGGGTACCACCACCAACCACTGCCTCAAATTAAGTACTGAAGGTATCGCACCCTGCAGCAGCTCCTGAGAGGCGCCCTCCTCTGCCTGTACATCCTGCCTAGTCGTCAACCCCGTTGAGTCATCCCATCTGACCTAGGAGACCCTTTATCTGATACAGCACTAAGATAAAAGGCACAGGAAGGATTTGAACTTGATTAAAACATATATGTCAAAAAAGAACTTCTTCCACCACAGCAATGAACAAATCTCCACTTGAACTGACAAACTGGACTAATTTTCGCCCAGTTCCCACTAAATCAGGGATCTCCAAAGTCGGTGCTGGAGGGCCGGATCCATGCCAGATATTTAAGATAACTACATTTATCTAAATGGGGAAATACTAAAAATATGGCATGGATCCGGCCCTCCAGGACCAATTTTGGAGAACCCTGCACTAAATGACCACTGACACTAGCAGAAGTTTTTCTAACTTTACTTTCATTCCCATAAACTTGAAATGGTTTACATAATCTTCTGTATTAAGAGAGCCTTTCATTTCGGTGAAAATCAATAAAACTACTTTCCGGGGTTTTTCTTTATTTTTTTATTTTGAAATACTCATACCATCAACTCCCTAAGAGTAAATCTGTAGCTTAGAGCTTAGCACATGCTACCACCGGAAAGATCGGAGAACAAGGGTTTTGTGGCAACCAAGCAAAACCATATCAATGAGAGTAAACATTCTCTCTTATTACATTTGAGAAATGTAACACCTTAAATTACGTCTTGACACGTGGGAGACAGAAATCAGAGGAATGCTTACTGGAAAATATTTTGGGGGGTGTTGCACCCCACTGGTTCTTTGGGGAGAACCTAGTCATGTTCTCTTCCCTAACATCAGAGAAGCTGAGGTGAGGACATCAAATAGAAGCAATCAGGGTGTAATTAACTGTTGTCCTCATCTGTGTTTCTCAAGTTAGTGAGTCAGCCTGCTCTGCTGCAGTACATAGGCCTGCCCTCCCATCTCGTGCAATTAATCTCGCCAGACAGCGAAAGGGCCCTCAAGCAGGGGTTCTGGGAGGAAATCTCCGAGTTCTATAACCGTAAATCAAAGATGCTGTCTATTTTATGAGAATTTCGCCCAAAGACACGTTTCACTTCCCAAAAGCCTCTTTGCTTAAGCATGTATGGCTTAACCTAATTCCTCTGACAAACTTTGTTAGTACTTGTGGATATATTTTGCATAGAGTAGCACAAACAGAGTTACATCACAAACACTACTAACATTTGCAAGACGTGCATGCGCAGAAACTACAATGAATGGGGAACAGGAGATGTATCATGAAATTCAACATATATATAATGCTAGTGACTACTTATATCGCCCATACCTCAACCGGCAAACACCTGTAAATGCTCCCACATAGGTACCGTAATTACCCAATTTAATTACACGCGTGTTATCAGCCTCATAAGGAGGAAAGCTTGAAATAAATCTGCTCATGTGACCCAAAGGTCACTGGCAGGCGCTCAACTCACCGAGCTGTGTTACCGGATGAACTGCCGAGCAAGGGTGTTTTAGACAAAGAGATGTGGACAGCAAAGCTGTGAAATGTTTAGAGCACAGTGAATAAATAAAATAAACTACTTTAGACAATGCCAATCATCATATTTCTTTTGGGATATTTCTTTTTTAATTGTTTAACTGATCTGGGTGCTGAAGTGTTGTCGACTTCAGAGCCTTTGCACTTCTGAAGGAAAAACAGGGTAAATCTATTTGCCCAATTTTTTCTGCTTGTGTGATTAGCAAATTGGCAAGTAGACTGTGCTGTAGTCCAAGATTTTAAAACTAGGGCAAATCTGTAGGAAACGACTTAACTATTTATAATACATGTATCACGGCGTTATATTTTAATAAATACATCTTCACCTTTGACTAGTCCTTCCAAACACAGAGGAAACCTATTTTGCATGTTTGCTCTTTATGGAATAGAAACAAGATTTTGCAAAGCCAGTAGGTCTCGGCTCTAAAACGCCAAGCTACTTGCTTGCCAATGCTTGTCTTCCTGTTGCATGCATTTGCATGCGTCAAGGTGCATGCATGGCTGGCAAACTTGAAATAGCATTTCATTGCCAGTCAGGACAATGTAAGGCAAAAAGGCTCCGGGGTGCGACAAACACAAGAACAGATGAGAAAATCCATCGAATCAGGAGCTTGGAAATGTGATAGACAACAAAGCCATCTTGTCATTAGCAAGGCCCACACCAAAGCCCACTCAATGTATAGAGGAAACAACAGGGCGGGCCAAAAACCAGCTAGGACTGCCTGTAGTCAAGACCTAGAATAAACAAAGTACTGTCTTTCTCATTCTTATTATGCAAATGCAAAGTTTCAGTAATAATGCAGTGATTACTTGTTAATATACAGAGACAGAGAGTGACAGGAAAACAAAATGACAGCATCACAGCCACTGGCCCCGTCTGAATTGTCACGAGAGAGCGTGATCCTCATTATTTTTTTTTCTGAATACAAACGTGTTTTCCTCCCGAAAAAATTATATAGATTGTTTTACTTGAAACTTTGCCACTTATCCAGCAACACACATGCTCCAAACCCTTTTGAATTATTTTACTTATGGGAGTATTTTGACGCTGAAGATGCCAATACATATATAGGTGCTTCAAGCCCAGTAAATTATGAGCCCTCTCATAATTTAGAAGTCCCGCAGTAAAAAAAGAACATCAAGCTTGGTTTGGTGGCCAGCTACTGCACATAGTTTATATTAGAATTGGTCCCTTTAGTAATGAAGGGGCTACCTTGCCTGTATTGGCCTGGTGTACACCGTATCCTGACAAGGCAAAATCTGCTATTTGCAGAAGTAAGACACTTACTAAAGCAGATAGTGGCTATTTATAGGCGACTTCAACAGTATGTCCGACAGTCAACTACTACGGGAATATTCATTCCTGCACAACCAGCACATCCTGTGGTGCAGGCAATTAGTCCACAGAGAAAGCAAGACAAGATTCTATTTTGGATTGCTCAAAAAATTAACCAGCTAGAACAGGTGCCTCCAACCAGTCAATCGTGAGCTACTAGTAGCTCCCAGACACCTTCAGAGGAGCTCACAGCCTTGAGTTCATTTTTAAATAAGCACAAGGTCATATTTTCCTTTTAAAGGTTAAGGGAAGGTTGTGTTCATTTTACATTATTATCATCAGGTTACAGATAGCAAGGCCTGATAATGAACAGTGCTCTGTCAGATTCATGACCCTGGCTGGGGCTGGGCTCGAGAGGTGAACAACTGAAGCTCTGAGGTATTTAACTCTTAAATAAAAGTCCTTGTCACCTCAATATTGGAGCTATGAACAAAATGAATTTTCTGAATGTTTTTAAATAGAAAAAAAATAAAATGGAAAGTTACCTTAATGATCAAGTTAACATTTCTCCAATTTCAAAGTTTTGCATTTACAAACAGCAGGCCCCTTACTCCCAATGGCCAGTAGACACTGTGCCATAAGTATAATGGAAAAATAAAGCCATTTGTTTTAAATGAGAGACATTTAATGTGCAGAAAAAATTTCCACATTATGAACATTTTGCAGAATATTTTTCTGCACTTTAAATTTCTCCCATTTAATAAAAAAGATTGCATGTTTGTGTTATACATGTAATGGTGCCACAAATGGCGAAAGGTATGTCCTGTGCTGCAAGTACATACAACACAGGCTCTCAGTCACCCGTACAAATATATCCCATTCACACGCACACATGTTCATACATTCCCAAAGACCGCGCTCTCACTGACACACATGGCAGCCCAGTGTGCCCATAGTCATAGTATTTTGTTCAAACCATAGGACCTGGCTCTATGGACATTAAGCTTAAAGTCAATGAAGCAGGGTGTGGAGGTGTCTGGTAACAATGTGCCAGATGTTTAGCCTAGCTCATTATGATTTTTACTGATCAGAAGTAGCTCTCACTACAGAAAATGTTGGAGACCCCTGAGCTTGAAGCAGTTTATCGCTATGTAACACCCCAGGATAGACGTAGAATATTAAATATGTGTGTTCCACTTGGCATGGTACTACCTGTAAGAGTTGACTACTTGGGGAACAATATGGTGTTAAAACAAATACCCCTTTTAAGGGAATGCACAGGGTGGACTTCGCTTCACTATGCAGCAGTGTGTATACTGATGAGTTATTTTGTTGTCTGTTTTACACCATAAAACCAAAACAAAAATTAATTATACAAAAGACAAATACAAAATGAGGATGGGACTGCACCCCCTCTTGATTTTTTAAGGTAAAAAAAAGCCACTCAGAAGACTAAGAAAATTAAGGAGGTAAAACGTAGGGTAGTAACGAGGGACCTCCATTGCTGTCTGTTGTCAAGTTTCTGTACAGGGCCTGAGCTGTGGTTCAGGGTTTTCATTTCTGTTTCCACAGTTTGACTATGGGTGTTTTTGGCCTGCGTCTTTTTTGTTTGCCTTCTGGGGTCCAGTGGAGAGCTGTTCTTGTGAGTGAGTTTTGTTCTCTTCTGATGGTGTAACATATCCATCTCCATCTTTATCTCATAATGATGGTGTCCTTGCTTTCATGTGGTGAGCAATTCCTGGTTGGAGATGGTTCACGGAGAGAAAATGCTTAAGATTCTTCTCAGGTTAGTGGTGCGGGAGGCTGACAGTTTGATGATGTCACTTTTCGCCATCCACCAGCATTCTGATCCATACAAGAGGGTGGATGGAACAGAGCTCTGGTAAAGCCTCAGCTTGCTGTTGCTCTGCCACAAAGTGCAAACAAAAACACAAGGACTCCATTGGAGGAGTCCAACAGGGGTGGCTATAATTTAAGGGACTGTGATAAAGATTTGGCCTGGACAAAATTTGAACTATGCCAGAGTAATCGGAGTAATTTTGTGTTACTCTTTTGATGTGAAATTGCCGAAAGTTGTGAGAATACGGCATTCACGAAATTATGAGTAATTTGGCTAAAAATCCTACTGCAGGACTGCAGGAAAAGCAAACTTAAGGAGCGCGAGTGGCTTGTGCTGTTCTGTTGCTTTTAGCCCTATTTTCTAAGCACAAAACTCATCCTCTGTACATTTTGGACGCAAGGGTGCATTTTGCGCTAAGAAAATATCTCTAAATCCTGGGTTACACTCCTTGCGTAATCTCGCATACCAGGCTGTAATTTTGCGCATTTACACTTCTGTAAATTACACAGGTTACACCCACTCCTTGATAAAATCAGAAAGCCGGATCAGTATCAGTGTGCTGATAGCAGTTCTTTCCATTCTTTTCAGGACTCTGGGCACATGAATGGAATGATGGAGTATCGCTGAAAGGACAAATACATCAAACAGTAACTTGAACCAGCACATGATGGAGAAGTTAGTATAAAGAAGAAAGAGAAAGGTTCAAGAAAAACATAGCCAGTTTAGAATAGATGCATGCCCTACAAACTATAGATACTTCCGCGGAACAGGACTTGGGCAGTAGCACTTCTGGACTGCACAGCAGAATTGCCAATAGAATTTCCAATAGTTCTCTAGACTCTTAAAGAGCATCTGGTAGTGACTTCAACTAATATATTCAGGTTGTGACACTGGATGAACATATAAACCCTCCAGACAGGGTTTATGATATAGAAATACAGACTGAAGGAGATGTATTATGCAGAATTAAAGCTAGTTCTGGCCTCATTTATTGAATGCTGATGACATCATTCTTCTAGATGATAACTGGCCTCAGGTTTTTGTAAGAGATGCTCCTCAAAATAAGAAGGCAATAATGCAAGCACCTTCCTCCTTAGAACCTGAAGAACTCAAGGAAAAATATGCATAGGAATGGGCTTTGAGGGAGGCTCCTGCTTCGTGTAGAAACCAACCGAGATGGGACAAAGAATCTGTTCTACATATGATTCCCTTAATGTGTGAGCCCCGAGTATAGGCTCAGTAACCTTTGAAGCCAGAAGCTAAGCACAATATGAAAGCTATTTTAGATCAGCTACAATATCAAGGTATAATAGTACCTTGCCATTCCACCACCTCTTTTTCAAGTATTAAAACTTGATAATTCATACAGAACAGTTTTAGAATATAGAAATTTAAATACCCATACCTGTACACATGTGGTACAAAATGCTCACAGAACTGAATTAATGATGAATCTATTCAGGAATACAAAACTACGTTGGAAACATCTACTGGTTTATATAGTCAGAATATTGTTCCTGAATCCCAGTATCTAACTGCTTTTTCATTGTTCAGCTTTTGATATGTGCTTACATGATTGCCACGGGGTATTAGACTAATCCTGGACCTGTTGCAGCAAAAATTATGGAGATCCTACAACAAGATCCTGAGGCGTCATCATACATTGATGATATAGGGATATACAGATGATGACTTGACCGAATATCTCGCTAGGGTGGCCAGGATAGTGACACTTTTATCTCATTACGGATATAAAATAAATTTTAAGAAATCTAAAATTGCATATCTTAATGCGATTTTTGTAGAATACAAACTTTCCCATGACGGTACAGGATTGGCATCTGACTTCCTGCAGAAGTGTACTACTCAACAACCTCCAAACACATTAAGACAGTTACAAGCCTCAATGGAGTTTTTAAACTTCAACTACACTATGCTGAGTGAGTGAAACTCTTTTATCAACCAATCACTCCTACATTTTCTGAAGAACATTGGACGAAAGCAAATTCAGGTATCTTACTTGGACTGCAAGCAGACATGTTAGAGACTAACTATTTACAGATATGGAACAACAAGACAAACCTAGTAATTCGGGCTGTTCCCAGCACTTGAGACTACACATATTTAGTAAACAATGAAGGACAGAAAACACCCATAGCATAGAGATAAAATCTGTATTCCTCTGCTGAGCAACACTTTACTCCTATTGAGAAAATGTTCACTACAGTATGAAAAGCTATATTGAAGGAGCGTAGTTTGCCGCAAGGAAAACAAATCATTATAATTCCTCCCATACCTAAATTAGAAGCAGCAATCAAAGCTAGCATTCCTAATGAACACGCTCTACATCTGCATTGGGTGCAATGGACGGCATCTTTAAATGCTACTGAGGTAAAATTTGAATATGACCTCGCACACAAGAATATTTGTAATATGCACAAAATATTCCTCAAACTCCAAATGTTTTATCCATTCTTGAATGCAACAGTGTGTTCCATATGGACGGTTCTGCACACTCTGTAGCTGGCACAAGTACCCAGTGGTTTGTGCTGCAGTGCATGGAAGTTTCTATTTTGAAGACTTCAAGGCAGTATGCACACACGCTAAAACTTTAGATGATTCCACTGCACAGTTTGCAGAGAATCATTGCCTGTTAAATGCTTTTCAGAAAGCTGATCCGTCAGTTCCCACACTTATTCTAGCAGATTCAGCATTCTGTGTCCAAGGAAATATTGTTGATTTACTATACTGACACTTAAAAGAGATTCAAAGGGAAAGTCAATAAAAAGCAAACTAGTGCAAGGGTGCCTGTGTTGAAGGAATGATTCTTTATGTGCAGAAAGGGTCACAAATGGCGATGTGTAACTTCTATGTGTGCTGCATTGTGCAGCACACATAAAAGTTCCAAATCGTCATTTTTTTCATGATTGTTTATGTGCAGAAAGGGTTACCTTCCTGCACATAAACATTCATTCATGGCGTTTTGCTGTTTCTATGTGTGCTGCACAATGCAGCACACATAGAAACAGCAAAAACATGGAGAAAGTAAGCATTTGAATGTGTGTCATATGTCATTGTGTTTAAGGGGAGAGAAGGCAACTTAAGAACCAGAACATGCAAAGATGGCGTTTCTCACCCGGGACAAATACCACCACATACCAGCGGCACAATAGAGTATATTGTTTGAAAGCCCTTCATGCACCAAAAGGCAGGTCTCACTGGAGAAGCTTGTAACACTCCCAATTTTTTTTTTACCAATTCATTTATAAATCAAAAGTGGTATCTCTCGCCACAAAATCAGTTCCAGATGTAATGAAGAAGGTATTAGGATCATAGAGGTATCCTCTCACCTAGACAGAGAATTTATCTCAATCTACTACTCATCATTCAAGTTTAAAGCATTCATTTGTGACTTGCCTGTCACAACATAAACAATCCCAGATCTATTAGAATTAGTGAATATGTGTCCTGGCTTTCACTAGATCATCTTCTGATGTGTATAGCAGTCCTCAAAGTCTTGAATTACAAGGAGTTATTATTATATATGTATAATATCATACATATTTATAGAGGTTCTATATACTCAGAGGGCCAGATTTTCAAAAGAATTAGGAAACGCAGCACAGCAGCCAAAAATGCTGCTCTGTGTTACGTGACAGGGAGGGAGCAGGAGAGCGCCTTATCTACAGAGATATAGCACTCTTCTCCCCTCTCCCTAGTACCGGCGCTGATTTTAGCTGCCGTGCGCCAGGCGCACACCTTAGCGCCATAGTGCTAGGGTGCATGGCTGAGTCTACCATAGGTTTTGTACTGAAAGGGTACCCTTCCAGTATAAAATACTATGCGTAGACACACTTTAATACTTTTCCTACTTTGTATGTGAGCTGCACAGTGCAGCATGCATGCAAAGTCGGAAAAGAAAGGAGAAATAAAAATATTTCTCCTTTGAGCGCCTCCATTCAAATGGTGTTAACTTTTGGCGCTAAACCCTGTCTACTATTCTTTGTAGATAGGGTTTTGCATCAAAAGGCATGGGTGGCTGCATGCTAACTCCCATGTACCACCCAGTAACTCCCCTTTGGAGCTAAGTAATGCAAGGCCGTGCTTCGCGCTGCATTGTGTTACTCTGCGGTACTTTCCAGCGCAAAACAAGTTTTGAACTGGAAAGTTAATTGGAAAAATACATTTTGTGCTGGTTAGAGTTACTTTTGTGACGCTAACCAGTGTAAAATGTTTGTGAATCTACCCTATAGCGTGTACACATCAGGTAATCCCTCCAACCTTTGATAGCTATCAGCTCAATAATATCCATGCTGATGTCAACTGATTAAAAAAATACAATGCATCAGAGTTGGTGGCACTAAGTAGTTTGCCGTGGCAATTCCACAGTTATTCAAAGGCTAAATAGACCAGAGATCATATTATTTAATCCAGTGTCCTAGTTTGATGTTTATCTGGTTATTCTGTTGTTTTGTGCATGGATGTATGATAGACCTTCAATCACCTTTGTCAGATGTAGGGTTACCATACGAATGGTGTGGTGTTATAGGCTGTATCCTGAATTTATCTGCTAAGCCAAAAATGCATTTAATGGCCTTTGTTAAGGCCTTTACATATGGCGTCCAATCTAAGAATCATCTCTCTTTCTTTTCTTCTCATTTTCAGCTCTTGAACCCCTCCTCGAGTCATCTTCAGGATCCGCTTAACAACAAAAAAAGTGAAATTTCTCTTATGTTCATGACATTCCCCGAAAAGGTTCAGCAAGTGGGAGTTTTGTATCTGATGTATATCTATTTCTGTAATGTTGTTGAATCCGATTTTTGAGTTGCCTTGCAGTGCTCCCCACATAGAGTTTGGCACGAAGGCATTGCAGTGCATTAACTACATACGTCCTGTTGCAGTTGATCCATGTCCGTTTTTTATATTGAGTCCCATCTGATAACACAATTTCCTTGGTTTTGTTCTTAACGATTTTACATATAGAGCAGTTATGACGAGTGTAAAAACCTTGTGGTTTCTCGAAGAGTGTTGGTTGGTCTTTCCTATGGTCCTGAAAAAGTAAACTGCACAGGTATTCTTTCAGATTTCTAGTCCTCTTTAAGTCCAGCTGTGGATATGGTCATATTTGGTCTTGGAGTACTGAATTGTTACTCAGTAAATCCAGTGTTTCCATAAAATCTTTCTCACTAGGTGGTGCCCATTGTTGTAAATTGTTATGAATCTAATTGGTTCTTTTTAGGCTGTTTCCTTTTTCTGTTTATGGGATTGTAGTAACACCTGTCTCTCTATTTTAGAATTTTTTTCCCACTGTTCCTAATACTGATGGGTGGTAACCTCTTCCTTTTAGACTTTGTTTCAGTTTTATCTGATTTGTCATAAAGTCTGTGGGGTTGCTGCAGTTTCATTTTGCCCAAATTAGTTCCCCTTTGGACATACCTTTTATTATATTGTTTGTTTGACAGCTTTCTTCATGCAAAATAGAATGGAACGCTGTTTCCTTTTGATGAGTTTGGCTCTGGATGTGGTTATCTCCAATTTAGAGAGTCAGATCGAAGAAACCAACGTGATGTTTTGAAATATATGATGTCACTTGGATTCCCCTTTCTGTTGTCCCCTAAATTCTACAGCTAGTCCATCAGGAATACTTGAGGTTCCTGCCATATATCCAAGATGTCATCTAAGTACCATTTATGTACTGTCCCCAGTACACAATGCAGTTGATTGTGTGGGAGAACTTGTCATCCCATAACTAGTATTTCTCAACTTCTCCCATGAAAATGCATGCATATGGTAAGACAAACTTTGCACCCATTGCTGTGCCTTGTTTCTGTAGGTACATGTCATTGCTAAAGAAAATAAAGTTGTTTGACAGACAAAACTGTAGCATTTTTATGATCATTTGGTTTGCTTCCAAAAAGTGAGCTTATCTTGTTGAGGGCTTTTCTGGTTGCCTCTATTCCATCTTAATGTTTCATTGATGTATAGGGGCTGAGTACATTGATTGCTACTAATATGAATGTTAAGATGTACTCCTTCCCAACATCCGACATATTCCAAGTTCCTTATAATTGAATATTTGTTGTAAGTTGAGGAGTACAATAACCACCAACCTCGAGCAAGCTCTCTTTTTCTCTGGTAGTCTCTGCATCTTCCTTGCTATATTTCTCCCTGAACTTATCTCTCCTTCTAGTGTTCAACCAAAGAGGTTTGAGCTTCAATCAAGGTGACCTGCCTTTGAGCAAAGAAAAAGGTGACTCTAATGTGACACAGATCCGTGTCGTTCGATGTGCCCACCACTTTTCCCCCAAGATCTCCGATAAAGACCCATTTGTTTTCATCGCTCTGTTCACACAATCTTTTTAAAAAAAATTTAAATGTTGATTTTTCCAAGTGTAATTACACAACATTCCCCCCAACATAGTCATTTGTGGCGAATTTCCACATTGTCCCAGTTCTCGTTGCATGAAATATAATATGCTACGTACATGTCAATCCGGAAATACATACAGCAGTAGTAATTAACCATCTTGTCTTCCTTCACCCCTTTCTGCCTGTGGTACCGAGCCTGGTCTTTCAATGGTGAGGACGTCTTAACCAGCTATGGGTCAGCACAGCACTGTTCACACAATCTTTAACCACTCTATTAATTCTTTCTGCTAAACCATTTGATTGTGGAGGATAGAGGTCTGTCTTTAAATGTGAAATAGATAATCCTTTGAGGAATTCACACATCTCTTTAGAACAAAACTGGACACCATTATCTGTTACCAGGAATAAAGGCACCCCTTCTCTAGCAAATTCTTCCTCCAGCAACTCAATCACTATTCTTGTGCTTACAAAACTCATACATTTTTTAACGACCCATTTAGATGTAAAATTACACCACTAATAATACGAACCATTCCTGAGGTGGTAAGCTATGCAATGGACCCACAATGTCCAATCCCAATTTAGTCAATTGGCTCCTTGGGTATTTCCACTGGGGATAATGAAGCAGATCGCATAATTCTGCTCTTGTCACTTCTCCCACACAACACAAAATCCTTCACCACTGCCTCCACCTGATGATCCACTCCTGGCCACCAGTAAAATTGACGCAGATTGGATTTTGTCAAATTTCTGCCTAAATGCCCTTCGTGTGCTAAGCTGATTATCTTCTCCTGTAATCTTAGATGTGGGACCATTTTGGAACCCCTGAAAACTGTAACTATCATACACATTCCAGTATCCCTTCAAGGTCTCTGACAAATCCTTATACTCAAGCCAACCACTGACTGCACACTGTGACACAGTTTTGATAACATTGTCCTCTTCACACGACTTGTCCCATTTCTCCTTACTTATGGCACACTCTTTTACCCATGCTATACCACACAGTTCCTCCTCCTCCACCACTTTCCCTTCTTCCATGAGCAAAGTTACAGAAGTTTCCTCCATCATGGGTAACCTTGATAAGCCATCTGCTGCTTTATTTGAGGCTCTTGCCACATTTTCTGCATGAAAGTAATATTCTGTCAACCCCTCACTCCACCTTTTTATCCTGGGAGTTAAGTGTGCACCTTCTCTGCAAGACAATATCTGGACTAATGGACGATGATCAGTCCTCACTGTGAAGGGTATGCCCCACTGAAATAAATTCAAATGATGGATCGCCAATGACACTGCTGATGTCTTGCGCTCAATCACCAAATATTTTTCCTCAGGACCTGTGATTGAATGTGAAGCAAATACTTATGACCCTCTCCTTACCATCAACCACTTGGGATAACACTGCCCCAAGTCCCTTCAAACTTGCATCGGTGGATAATAGGATCCTGCGAGCCACATCAAGTTGCCCCAATGTGGGCAAAACTGCAAAGGCATCTTTGATGGCCTTGAAAGCATTTGTACATTCATCAGTCCACTCAAATCTACAATTTTGTTTTCAGTAGACTCCTCTAGGGCATGGAGATCATTGCAAATTTGGGTATATATTGGGCACAAAATTCCACCAGACTTAAGAAGGATCTAACTTGGTCCTTGTTGACGGGGGGAGGGCTCCTATAATAACTTTTGCTAGTTCCAATTTGGGACTTACACTTTTCCCAGAAATTTAGTGCCCAAAATTTTTGACTGATGATACCCTAAACTTGCACTTTTCTATGGTCAAGGTGAGCCACACTCCCTCTTATTATCCAAAACCAACTCCAGGATGTGATCATGTTCCAGTATATGCTTCCCTGACACAGTATATCATCCTGAGAGACTAAAACATTTGGTATGCCCTTTGGTGTGTATATATATATATATATGGTATATATAGCTACACCCATTGGAAGCAAGCCAAACCAAACGGCATACGATGGAACTGATATGCATCTAGGGGAGTGTTGAACGATGTAAGGTGTCTTGAATCAGGGTGGAAAAGGATTTGGTTGTAGGCTGAATAGAAGTCCATTAAACTAAAAATGTTGGCCTCCCCCAAAGTAGCTAAAGACTCACAGATATTGGGTAGGCGTTGGCGGTCCACCCATATGTGCTTATTTAGGTCTCTCAAATCTATGCACATACAAAATTGCCTACCTCCATCCTTAAATGCTAATACGACTGAAGCAAGCCACTCTGACGCCTCTATCTCTTCTATCTCTTTGGCATCGAGAAGTTTCTTGAGCTCTTCCTGCAATGGACCCAACATTAAATTCGGGACTTTCCTCACCGTGTCTACTAATGGTATGGCATTATTCTTTAAGATGATTTTATGTTCAAAACCCTTCAACTACCCAACGGTGTCACTGAAAACTTGGGGATATTTATCAATGATGTCATAATTTTTGTTTACCTGTCTAAACAATAGAATCTTTTCCTGTGAACTGGGATCCAACAATATTCCCACGTCTCTCTGGTGCCTCCATCCCAACAAGTTATCTCCCCTTTTAGCAATGTATACCTTCCCCAGTGTTTCCCTGGCACAAAACTGAATTCTCATCACCGTGTAACCTAGCAAGACAATTCTCTTTCCTCCATACCCTACCGGGTTGAAGTCAGGTGGTTGTAAGGTAATCTCATCCTTGCCAAACACTGTGTCCCAATTGCCTTTACCCACCATCGTATAAAGGCAACCCAATTCAACTAGGACATTGATCTTCTTCCTCTACTGTAATTTCACACTACAGCATCACAATCGGATCAACCTCTACTTCGCCATAATTTTTAACACTTAAGACACAATTTTGGTCACCATCAATTGCTGCCACCCCTTGCGCGTTTTGCCCTTTACACAACCTCGTATAGTGAACTTTCTTGCCACATTTCCTGCATGTTGCTAGTCTTGCAAAACATCCAGGACTGTTGGACAAATTGCCTTCACTGCCACACCGGAAACATTTTAATTTACTATCTTTGTTGTCCTTCCTTTCTCTTGACAACTTTCCCATATCAGGATCGCCTCCCTGTTGTTTTATTTCACAAACGTCCTCCACTTTTCCGGGCTCACTGGCACCGTACAATGCAGGGACATCTCCTTTCTTCCCATCTCTCATTTCTTGTACCCACAACTTGGTATTCTCTATACCCTCAATGATTGCTAATGCCTCCTTCAAATTTGGGTTTTTGTTAGAAGCTTTTCTTGCACACTTGGATTATTGGTGCACCTCACCAAATGAATACTAATCAAAGAGTCAGATAATATGTCAAATTCCCAAGTATGTACTAGCGTTTTTAAGAAGGCTCCATAGCCGCCAATTTTCTCAATCTTACCTTTAACCCTGGTAACAAATGTATGTCGTTCTAATACAACATTAATATGCAACTGAAAATGCTCTTCTAACATCATCACTGACATCTCAAAAATATCAGATGGTTCCCCTTCCTCGCGCCCCACAGGTATTTCATCCAGACGTTCATAAACATTATGTCCTTCTACCCCAGATTATGTAGTAGTACAGCTTGTTTTCACATAGTGGAAAAATTTTCCCCACCTATTGCCAATAAATAAGAATCAAACAGTTTCTTCCACTGTTTCCATGTTAACAACAGATCACCCTTCTCTGACAGAAATTGCAGCGGTTGCGACATACTAGCTGCTGCCATGGTAGTTGATCGCAGACTTGTCTGTCTGGCTGGAACACACACACACAAAGACGCACACGCACACAATGTTCCTATAAATTGTTTGCATACATGTGTATACAATGTCTCCAATAAGCTGTGTGCATCAGCGATGTCAAACACTGTGTAAACACTGTATTTTTTAATTCGCATACATGTGTAAGAAATGTTTCCAACAAACTGTGCGCATCAGTGATGTCAAATACTTTGTAAACCCTGCGTTGTAATGTGCATGAGACCAATCTTGCCATTGTGTGATTCAAAATACCTTCTGAAGTTGAGAATGAGCTGTGCACATAAGTGTTGAGTATGTGCACTTCCAGACGGCGGGGAAAACCAGCTGTGCACATCAGCGTCAAAAGTGTACTAGTTGAGTGTACACCTTCCTGATGTGTGTACGTTAGGTGTCGATGTGTTGAAATACTTGTCAAATCGCTGATCACTGAGTTGAGTGATTGCTGAGTGCCAATTGTCGTGATTGCCTCACAAGGAAATACCACACAGTGTGCACATCACTGTGCTGGCGATCCCAAACAAATATTGCCGCTGATGCATGTGACGCCATGCCATTGATGTTGGAATGCGTCTGACAGACTCGCACACTTAAGACGTCTGTCATTCAAAATGCTCGCTGCTGTGACGATGCCGCCGCGATGATGCCACTCACAATGCTCACTGCTGTGACATTGCTGCCAAACTCCTGGAGTCCTCACAAGACGATGGTAGTAGCTCTGCCTCCACACATCACTGGCCACTCTTGTGCGTACTTTGCTCACGAGCTTCTGGCAGTCTCTTGAGCTCCTGTTACACTCGCACTGGTAACCGCACTCAAAACCACTATTGCGTTGGCAATTTGAGGCAAAATTGACAGAAATTCTGCTAACTTCTCATGCTTTAGATTAGGTGAAAGAGCTGCAGCCCGTACTCCTTTTAAATATGGTTACAAGTTGAAAGTTGCTGTCTCTGATAAGACACTGGTGGCTCTTGGATAATCCCATCCTCGTCGCCAGTGTTAACATGTACTCCTTCCCAACATCAGACAGGCTCCACGTTCCTTTTAATTGCAGATTGTAGTGGGTTTGTATTTCTCTGTATTGTTTATGCTGTGTTTCTTTTTGCCTCATGCTTGGAGTGTGCGTGTTCGGGGGTTCGATCGGCTTCTGTCAGTTACTGATCGAACCTCTGAAGGTGCGCTGCTCCTTGCCGTGACTGAAGCTTTATCCGAATAAACTTACCTTCAAGTTAAGAAGAGCGACTTCTTCATGGTTATTGTCTACTTACCACATTTGGCGACGATCGGGAACCAGCTTCAGCCACCCGATCCACCAGAAGAACTCCACGCGGTGGGGTCATCTCGCCAATTGCTGTCTATCGTCTGCCCGAAACTTCTCATCGACAACCAGAACTTGGTCGTTTCTCCTGGTGCTAAGCGGGGACTGGTAGGACTCTTGTTAGCTTCATTTTCTGCAGTTTTCGCGGATTTCCTTTGGTCGACCGTTGGCAGCTCGCGCTACGTTTACGCGCTGATTTGGAGGTTCTGAGTGTGACGCGCGCATGCTTAGCGCGTAACAGGACCTCGGTCACGCTGTCCAACGCGCTCACGCTACGTGAGGACATACGGCGGCCATCTTTGCTCGGGTTGCAACCCAAGTCTGACGCCGGATCGTGATTTGCTGATTGCGCATCGCGGTGATGCGCACACCTTCATTTCTTCATTCTTGCTTCAATAAGTGTTTCGGCAGATCGCGTGCATCTCGGTGATGCGCACACCCTTCAGTCAGCAATATTTCATCAAGCAGCATATCTTCAGTACGCGCACCACGGTGATGCGCTCACCCATCTGATACTTGATAGTTACAGGCAAGCTGTGTGTTCGGTGACACGCACACCTCTGTCATTTCTACGGTCGCACATTTCTGGAAAGGAGCTTCTACGTTGGCCTTTGAACCTTGCGGTATTTGTTTTATTTTGGGTGTGGGGTAGTGGATTTAAAGCTAAAATTAAAGTGCACTTTTGATCGTGAGGTTCAACCATGGCTACTCCACAACAAATCACACAGCCTCCTCCATTCCTTGGGAAACCGGGCAAGCCATGTATGCTCTGGTCAGAGTGGTTTCGTTTATTTGAAAATCACTTGGTGGCTACTGATGCCACAGAGTACTCTCCTGCCCGCAAATTTGCATTACTTTTTGGCAGTTTAGGCCAAGCAGCGCAACGCATTTTTGACAGTTTGCCTCCAATCCCTCCTCCTCCGGGTCAATCTGGTGACAGGCACTGGAACATTTATTTAGAGGCAATCGCAAGACTCAAGAAACAGTTTTCTGAAGCTCCCTATATAATGCTAGAAAGGCACAAATTTTAAAAACGCAAACAGGGTGAAGAGGAAAAAGTGGAAGAATACATTTCAGCTCTAAGGGTCCTGACTACTACTTGTGGGTTTGGGCCTTTATTGGACAATTTCATCAGGGACCAATTTGTTTTTAATTGCACTTCACACAAAATGAAAGAAAGGATCCTGAGCTGTAAAAATCCTCCTCTCTCTGAAGTAATAGACTTAGCCTTAAGCATTGAGAGGTCTGTCATTTCAACTAAGGCCATGCAAACAAGCTCTTCAGTTAAAGTTAACCTGGTTTCCGACCAAGAGGAGTCCTCTGAGGATAGTTTGCTTGCTGTAGGGGTAAAAGATAAGACTCCGAAATTTTTCAAAAGAAAGGCCAATCTTTTTGTTACAGGTGTGGTTCGAAATTCCACTTTGGTAATTTCCCTGGCTGTCCTGCGGTGGGTAAGCGCTGTTCTATTTGTACAAAAATGGGTCATTTCCAAAAAGTTTGCAAGAGTCAAAGAAAACCTGTTCAAGTGGGCAGTGTGAATGTTGAAATGGACAGGTGCGCAGAGTCCTTTAGCAATTTACTTTTGACTTCGGATTATAAAGATGATCTATTGGAGATTAATGGTCCCTTATGCGACTCTTTAATTGATGGATTGGAGACCAAGGTTATGGAAGATTCTGGATCTCCGATAACAATCCTCCGTGATTCTTATTTCTACGAGAACTGGGGCAAAAAGGTTACTTTGTCCCATACGGATGTAAACCCAAAGGCCTTCGGAAAGGACATTGACATGTTGGGGTTTTTAATGTCTAATGTTGAAATTTTGGGTCGCAATATTTTTACTTAAGTGTACGTGGCTGTAAAGGGGAAGAACATTGTGGGCTGGTAAAATCTTGCTCGGATGGGCTTGTATTTAGTGCCAGGTGAAGACAATCCAGTTAGGGTCAGGGAAACCTCTGTGTGTAGTGTGGGCGAGTCAGGAGTTGATTTTACGAGTTTGTTGGATGAATTTAAACCGGTGTTCATTGATCACGTTGGTTGTGTGAAGGGATTCGAACACAAAATCAGATTATTACCTAATGCTCAACCAGTGATTCACAAGGTCAGACCAGTACCCCTGAGTGCTAGAGAAGAGTTAAGATCTATGCTTGAGGGGTTGTGTTCTCAAGGTATTATTCAACCCACTGAATCCTCGCAATGGGTGGCCCCCATTGTCGTTGCCCGCAAAAAGTCTGGCGAGATTAGGCTCTGTGCGGACTTGAGGGGCATAAATAAGAACATCTTGGTCGACTGCCATCCCCTCCCCAAAATTCATGAACTTCTAGCAAATTTGGGGGGAGCTAAATGGTTCTCACTAATCGACCTAAAGTCTGCCTACTATCAGATTCCTTTGGCTAGGGAATCTCAGGAACTGACAACGTTTGTTACATCTTTCGGTGCTTATAAGTTCCTGAGGCTTCCCTTTGGCCTAGCATCTGCTGCTAGCGTTTTTCAGAGGATAATGGACATACTTTTTAAGGGCATGAAAGGTGTGCAAGCCTATTTGGATGATATAATGATCTTCTCTAAAAGTTCGAAAGAGCATTATGATTTATTGAAGAAGGTGTTGTCCGCTCTTGGTGAACATGGCATGAGTGTAAGGGCGGATAAATGTAAGTTTGGGGTGAGAGAGCTGGATTATCTGGGTCATACTGTATCTAGCGAAGGTATCAAGCCAAAATGTTCTGTTATCAGGGCTCTCAAAGAAGCTAAACCACCATGTGATAAAGATACTCTCCCCTCTTTCCTGGGGCTTGCCGAGTATTACGCTAGATTCGTTGGCAATTATGCTCAAGTCGTTGAGCCTCTGCGTGTCTTGCTCAAGAAGGGTCAGAAATTTTTGTGGTCACAAGACCTGGATGGAGTGTTTGCAAAGGTGAAGGATTTGATTGTTTCTGCTCAAGCATTGCATGTTTTTCGGGATGATTGTCCTTCTTTGATTACAGTTGATGCAAGCATGAATGGTCTGGGAGCTGTTCTCAGTCAAAGAGTGAATGGCAAGGAGCAAACTGTGGCGTTTGCATCGAGATCGCTCAAACACTTTGAGCGAAATTACAGCACCATTGAACGTGAGGCGTTGGCTTGTGTTTGGGCGGCTCAAAAATTCAAAATGTATATTTGGGGTCGCAAATTTGAAATCTTTACGGACCACAAGCCGCTGACTTTTATTTTCAGCAAAGTCACCAGTAATAACATGTCGGCCAGGTTGACTAGATTAGTTTCAAAATTTCAAGAGTACAACTTCGATATGAAACATATTCAGGGTGGTAAAAATCTTCGAGCCGATTGCTTGTCAAGGATGTTGATGGAGAATGATGATGTAGAAGATTTTGATGAAGATGAGGTGGAGTGTGTTGCTGTGCTGGATGCAGTTGAGAATTGTAGTGCAATTATTTCTGAAACGGAATGAAAGGTTGCTTGCTCGAAAGATGTTATTCTGTCCAAGGTGTTGGAATACTCTACTAGTAAATGGCCGGAGGTGAGAAGCTTAACTGGAGAGTTGAGGAATTTCGCTTTAGTGGCTGATGAACTTTCGGTCAAAGATGGATTTGTGTTGAGAGGGGATAAATTTGTTCCTCCGGTTAGTCTGAGAGGTTCCATTATTAGGGTCGCTCACGAAGGACATTTGGGTGTGACAAAAACTTGCATGAAAATTAAACAACATTACTGGTGGCCTGCTTTAGATGTTCAGGTTAGGAGTCTAGTGGATGGTTGTGAAGAATGTTTGCTTTCTGACAAGCACTGGAAACCTTCGAAGTTACCTTTGCATCCAACTGAGTTTCCAGGGAAACCTTGGGATAAAGTTGGTTTGGATTTTTCTGGACCTTATAATGTTTTGGCGAATGATTTGAGGTATTTAATTTTGGCCTTGGACTACCATTCGAAATGGATGTATTACAAATTTGTGGATTCACCTAATATGGATAATACCATTAGTTTTCTAAAAAAGGTGTTTTTGTTAGACGGGACTCCTAGATCTTTGGTAACGGACAATGGGACTCACTTTGTGTCAGAAAGGATGTGTAAATTTTTGGAGACACAAGATATCAAGCATTTGAAGGTAGCCATGTATTCTCCAGCTTCCAATGGACTGGTGGAACGGGGCAATAAAGTTCTTAAAGAAGGAATTCAAACGGCTCTGGCTTCTGGGCTTGACGTAGGAAGGTTTTTGGAGGAAAAGGTGTGGAATTACAATACTTCGCCACACTGTACCACTGGTGTCACTCCTTTTGAGTTACTGAGGGGTAGAAAGGTAAACACTACTTTGCTGCTGTCCTGGCTGGATAGTAAAATATCTGTTGGCGATGACTCTAGTTTGAGGAGTGTGGCTATTGTTGTCAAGGAGAAACAGTTGGACATGAAGAAAAGGTTTGACAGGAGAAGTTACCTATGTGATTTGGGAATTTCTGTTGGTGATTGGGTTTTATTTAAAAACCATACAAGGTGAAAAAAGGTGAATCTGTATTTTCGGATCCTGTTCTAATCTGTAAAGTTAGTAAAGGTGCAGTGTTTTTGGAAGGCAAAGGTTGGTGGAACAAGAAGCAGTTGGTGAGGTTGACGAAGGATCAAGCTGAATTAATTAGAGGCAGGAAAGTCTCATTAGGGGAGCAGGATCTAGAGTGGACGCATTGGTTGCATAATCATGAAGAGTCTGAGTCCAGGAGTGAGAATGTGAGTCCGTCGGTTGATGGGCCTCTTGGTTGTGCCTTGGATGGTGATTTAGATAGTTCTGTTCGGGGGTGTCGTATTAGAAAACCTCCTTCCAAGTTCAAGGATTTTGTTAGATACTAACTTTTGAGGTTCTTTGGGGGCTCATATCTTTTTGTGTAAAGGGAGGAGGTGATGTAGTCATATCTTTTTGTGTAAAGGGGGGAGGTGATGTAGTGCGTTTGTATTTCTCTGTATTGTTTATGCTGTGTTCCTTTTTGCCTCGTGCTTGGAGTGTGCGTGTTCGGGGGTTCGATCGGCTTCTGTCAGTTACTGATCGAACCTCTGAAGGTGCGCTGCTCCTTGCCATGGCTGAAGCTTTATCCGAATAAACTTACCTTCAAGTTAAGAAGAGCGACTTCTTTGTGGTTATTGTCTACTTACCACACAGATTTATTGTAAGTTGAGGAGTACAATAACCACCAACCTCCAGCAAGCTCTCTTCTTCTCCCACTGTCTTCCCCAGTACCTTATCATGTTCTTACTGCACTATGACCTAATGTGGTTCCACAGCTATGACAACCATCACTATGAGTAGCTACAACAATGAAGTTGGCTTGCCAGTCCAGATGCTCTAAGTTCTGTAGGATATCTTTGGTGTCCAGTACATAGGATGGTAGATCCCGCATAAATGGTTGTAACTGATGCTCTGTAAATATCCCTAGGTGTGAACATACAGAGTGAATACCCGCAATTATATGTCAGCCTTTTGGAGGAAAACCAGGTTTATGAACTTTGGGCAGTATATATATGGTTGCCATTGCCATCTTCTGCATATAGATGTATTGTTTTTTTCCCATGTCTAAGGTCCTTTTTGGAACCACTTCTCTAGATTGGATATCAGCTCCTTTTGTATCCTGATGGTTGCATTTTTGGAGAGTTTTTCATAGCACACTTGGCCTAGTAACTGTCGTTCAATTTCTTTTATGTAGTCATCAGTGTGCAAAACTACGAAATGTCCACTCTTGACTGCTACTGTGATAGCAATCTCAGCGTTGTCTTTGGGTTGATTAACTGGTTTTCTTTCTTGCTAGTTGTATTGAAGGGTAAGTATTTTTTTATTTTTAGAGTAATTGTTGAAATCTTTTTCCAGATTGGTTAAGACAGCTTTATGAAATAGATCAATGGTGTTCCTAGGTGGTAGTATTGGAGTGAATGATGGTTTTGGCTTAAGGCCACTGTCTGTGATGGGTTGTTTACTTGTCTTCTCAGGTTCGGTTTGCCAGAAAAACATGCTTGTAGTTTCAGCTTTCATGTGAAGTTATAGAGATCGATCTTGGCCATAGTTTGGTCCCATTCTAAAGTAGGGCAGAAGGACAGTTCTTTGTTTATTCCCATCTGGAGAATTGTACGTTCTATGGACAAGTTAATAACAAATTCATTGATATGGTTCCATCCCTGGATTGCACCCTTTTCTGAGCTCTCGTCTATACTCCTGTAAAAGCTTGATCATTGCTTTTTGTTGCCAGAGGCCTTGTTCTGGTATCTGGTGTGTTTAGGTTTCCAGGATATGCCTCCAAACCTCCTCTAAAAAGTTTACTTTAGTGTTCATTGCTGAGGTTGATTGAATGTCATTATCATTCTGGGGATGTTATAATTATTAAGTTTTTCCCTTCTAGGCACTCCCCTTTTCTGAAAGGCATATGTTGACCTTTTAGAGCCAAGTAACAAATATAGAATGCGTGTCTAGTATGCCATTATTCATTGTAACATGATAATCAAGTCTGCTTGAATATAGTCACAGTTTTTGATCTGAACTGAATACTCTGCTATAAATAATTGTTTTTGAGTTATGAACACGACTCCATGAAAAGTTTATAATCTAATTTCTTGATTATTATTATTATTATTTAAAGGGTATGGTTTCACAGAAGGAAAATAAGTAAAAGGTTAGCAGAGACTTTTCTGCTAATTGTTTACTCTAAAATGTTCAACAATGACCTTATAATGTTATACAAGCTAAGTACAGAATGTGATGGGTTAGAGAGGAACTTCGTACCAGAAGACTGAAACAGGCCATGTATCAACAACTTCTGCTGAATCCTAATGGGAGACCCATTTAGCCTTCTCTTCCTGGGCTTATCAGCCTGTCTGCAAGCACAGACGAAAATAGCAGCCCTTGCTAGTTATCTGAATATTAGCCTCATTGTTCAAAACAGGTAGGTGGATGTGACTCATCTTTAAAACTTGAATTAGACCCTTTCTTTGGAGATAAGATTAGTTTAGTTAGCCAAAGAGGTGATAATGGAATTGTAAATATTTATAACTTTATGCCTTAACCAAAATGTTACAATATTGTTTGTGGTTTATGCTACTTGTAAATGTTACAGCTACTATTCTGTTCATTGTATGATAATTACTATTCATATTGTGTGCACTAGGATAGGATTTTGATTCAAAAAATAAACTTTTAAAATACATCCATTGTTTAATAGTATTTTTCAATGTGCCTTTCTATTATGAAAGAGAGTTTGGGTTCCACTAATAATCCCTGTGATATATCATATGATTGATTGTTACCTGAAGCACATCTTAATCAGATACTGCTCAGTGGGTTGCGGGGTGGTTGCAGTCCAACTAACTTTCTGTTCCGAGTTGGAACATTTACAAAGTTTTTAGTACCAGGGAGTCTAGAAAGCCTACCCCAGGTCAAGTTCCGGAATATTGATCCAGAAAACATATCAGACCCTTTGTGGCCAGCTCATAAGGGGATGGATTTTCCTGCCCCTGGAGTTCCAGGTGCCTCACAATATCAGCATGTCATTTTCAGGGAATAGAATAATTCTATTCACACTTTAAACATAACTCCAAGCATGTCATTTTAGCAAATAAAGACATTGGTCCAAAATGCAATATTTCATTTAAAGTAAACACACACATGTTGTCCCCAAATAACACTTTGTAATTTTCTGAAATTACGAATCATATGTCACCAATGCAAGCTGTTTTTGTAAGCAAACTAATTATATCACCATGTCATTTTCTGAAAATACATTTTTGCCCCAAATTTTCTGCCTGATATTTTCAGTGATTTCACTTATTTGTCCATATTCCAAACATCTACATGTCATTTTCTAATAATATATAGTTTTTGTGATACAGCATCCCAGTGATATTGTTACATGCGTTAGCATTTTGAAGAGAGAAATGTCTTCCTAATGCGTAGGTCAACTTAATGGTGGGAATGCCCAACAGATTTTCGCTACAACTCCTCAGTGTGGCAGCAAGAATGTAGGATTAAATGTTCACTTAAATGTGTTGGGGCACTGTAGTACAGAGAATAATACAGTGTAGTGTAAAAGCTAATCAACATATTATAAAGAAAACTATCTGTTTGAATATAGTAGGTACAACTTCAGAGCAGTGCTGATCTTCTATTTTTTGTATTATTTAAGTGAGGTTTTTTACATGAGGACAGATGTAATATAGTTTTTTTAGTTGCAAGAAATACTATGTGACCATACATCAGCTCTGAGGAGTAACATTCAAGAGAGATACAAAGAAGAAACTTGAAGGGACCATCCAAGAGAGTGAATGTACTGATGTTTTGAGGGAGAGGGGTCTTCTAAAAGTACTCTGCTAGGGTCTTGACAAGCCTTATCAGTGTCTTTACTCACCAACCCCCATGAAATAGCTCATGGATTGGCCCATAAGACCATGTCTGCTTTCTCCGCTCACCTTGCCCTCTGGCTATCACAACCGACTGGGGGACAAGAGAAACCTACAGTGGAGGCCAATTGCATGAGTTGCAACAGCTCCATGGTGCAGCTTGCATTAGCAGATGTATTTGAGAAGTATAAGAGGGCCAGTGTTTGTGGGTGCTTAATTATATTTCTGCCATACAACATGTAAACAGCAAGTCTCTGGATCCACTTTGCTGTCAAGAGGACACTTTTCTTGCACTGGTCAACTGTTGGCTCTTGCAGGTCTTTTTATTAGGCTTATAGGAATTTTAGAAACATCTGGGGCTAGAATTTCCATATTTGATGGCCTGGCATACATATTCTTGGTACTTATACCTGTTTAAGGTGACCAGACCTAGCTAGAGGACATTCAGTACCAAGGCTTCTGAAGATTGTTTTACCTAGGAGTAAGAGTTCCCTTTCACTGAGGCACTTCAGTTCTCTTTACTGAAGTCTAGCTCAGTAGAAGCAATGTGAGAGAGACATTCAAGAACCTCAAACTTTTGAGTAGAACTGCTGCTTGCACGTTTACTCTTGTCATTCATGCTTTATTATTTATTATGGGATATGGTGGCAGGCCCCAGGAATGTAAGGGGCTCTATTCCAGTTGCGGCGGGCATGGCTCACCGGTGGGCGGGTGGCGGCGGCTCGGGCGGGGGGGGGTAATTTAGTTTAAAAAAAATAATTAAATGTACCTTTTTGCCAGCCGTGTCCCGCGTATTCTCTGCTTCTGCTCGCCTGCTCACAGGAAGCAGAAGCAGGCAGCCGGGCTGCCTCCCCTTAGCCAATCACAATGCTGCAAGCAGCGTTGTGATTGGTCGGGACACCGCCCAGCCAGCGGCTTATGGGGGGGCCATCTCCTCCATGCAGGCTGCAATGCAGCCTGCATGGAGAAGGGCAGAGTGCGCATGACTGGTTTGGTCAGCCCCGGTGGCGACCAAACAGGCTTTGCGCACTCAGGAGTGGGCATTCACACCACTCATCCCCTGCCTGCTCGCTGAGCAGCCCCGCCCACCTGCCCGCCCGCAACCAAACATAAAATGGTAATAACTAAAAGTTATTACCAATTTATGTTTCTGCTTCTGGCACTGCGAGAAAGCAGTGGGGCGACACTCCTCCACCCTAGTGGAGGAGCCGCCCCTGCTCCATTCACTAAAACATTTACAAGAAAGTATGCCAAGCACATGACTGCAGCCTATGTGCAAAAGTAATTCAGAAAGGCTCACTTTGAAACAGCAGTAGAAGCCTAACACCTAAATATGTATAAATCCCATGTGAGTGTAGAAAACTCTGCACATGAAAAAGTACTGCTTAGGTATAAATGAGGATGTGGATAGGAAAAAAAGACCCAAAGATGGGGAATATTTACTAAAAGATGGAACAGGAAAAGGAAAAATCAAGAAGGGGCAGATGGAGAGCTAGGCTGGTCCATTGACGCACCCATAAAAGCGTGTCTCAATTCACTAAAGTTACCTCGAATATTACTTAATTACTGAGCTAATACTACAGGGCAATCAGTTGCAAAGCTAGGGGTGTGTGAAATTTGCATAATTTACTTTTGCTTACTTATTTAAAATTCCAGCAAAATGATGTGAAATTACGCATAATATACAAAATGTGAAATCTGTCATTTTGTGCTATATTTTAGAGCAAAATGCATCCTTTCGGGAATTTTTGGTGCAAGGATGTTTATAACAAGTGCACCGCACACAACAGCAACTCATGTTCTGTTGTTCATGTACATTCACAGTAAATTTTTACAGTGAATGGTGTGTTAATTACTTGAAATGACATAATTAGATACATTTTGGAAATTAGCGCAACAAGTGTAACTTGAAATTCCCAAAAAGACGCAAGTTACACTTGTGTAATTTATATTATGCCAAGCCCTACTCAAATCTACTTTAAACAAACCTTTAAATAAGTGACAAACCACACCAAGCCACTCATAGGAAATGCAATGGATTCCCACAGAAAACAATGGTGGAAGGAAGTAACACTACCATGACAAAGTAAAGTTCAAAGGAACAATAGTTCATACATCCACAATTGGCAACGTAATATCATTTATATATGCAATGGGCACCCCTATTAAAAATACATATTTATTTGCACAACTAGGCAATGCCATAACTGGAAACATGTCACAAGTATCATTATTCACAAATAACCAAAAACCTAGCTGACCACATTGATAACACCATCCACAGGAACACACCAAAAATAGACAAATGACATCCACACTCATCAAAACAATTCCAAATGTATACATAGTAAATAAAAATTCACATAAAATACAAGATATGTACACACATGTCAATAAAACTGTCAACAAACCCTTCATCATACCAATCACCAACCATATTTAACCTACCCACCACACAATCACACACAGGCTAGCACCATCCACAATGGGAGCATAGCTGCAGTGCATCCTGAGGAACAATTGCTTGGTGTAGAGAGAGAGGGATTATGTGCAGGAACATAACTCGTTGACACATATGAGGAAGAAGTAGTGGGGAGATACCACTTCCCTCCACAAATGATCCTGGACATGACTGCACTGGGAGCAGGAGCCCAAATCACCATCATCCTGCTAACATACCATTCCTGTAAATTTCAAGTTACTGATTACGCTCCCCTTTCTGATCTCTGGATCATTCCAGAGGACCAATGAGCAACTGCTGGCATATCAGTTCAGCATAATTGGAACAGGTACTGAGATGCATTACTAGTCAATTTCAACAATGCATCACAATTCCACAGTCCATATAGGACAGGAAATTGATGGAATAGCATTTCTATGCCTTTGCCCACATCATTCTGTTATAACCTTGATTGTGTAGGGGGGTGTTACTGTACTCACCTGAAATAGTGTGCTAGATCATCCTTGCCTGGTGCATGATGCACAGAATCCCTTTGTAACTAGGCATTTACATAAAGAATGATCCAGCATTTCAGCCTCATCCATTCAGGTCCCTTGAGCCAGCCCACTGCCTTAAAGCCAGGGTCTGCATGTGCACAACCAACCTGTGACTTCAGCCATCCCCTAAGTCACATGTCTATTGGTTGTGATACGACATTGTTGAGTCAATAATGAAGGCGGATCTTATGAATGCAAATACTTACTATCCTGAAATACTATTGTCCTATGCGTTGTGAAGCAGCAACTATAAGTGAACGCACAACACAAATGTGTTCCATGCACTCGTGTCATACTTTTCAATAAATATGTGAAAAGAATCTGTCAAAATATATTTTATCACCATTTATTGTGTGTATATTAATACAACAACTGTGTGTATACATACACCTACATAGTGTAAAATTTTAACTAGGTAAACACGTAAAGCACTCAGTAGTTCTGGGTATTTTGTCCGTAGGGCATCATAGAAACTCTAGCAATCTCTCTATGTACCCCTCCATCTTGTCACCGGTTTCTGTACTGTGCATGTATATGCAGCAGGAGGATTAATCTGTCACCCACTTGTAACCAAAAGTAAAGAAAGTGGAAGACCAAAATTGGCCACTCCTGAGCTATTCCCTACACTACACTGTATCCGTCTCAATCTTGCAGCTAATCAAGCATCGGAAATCTCCAGAATGGCTGAGAAGAGGACCAAGAGGGGCCTCAACTTTGTCCAAGAAAAAGTGAACATCATAGAGTAGGGGGCCCTCAACATGTACCTTGGATATAGGGGGGTCTGCACTCAGCAGCTCCTGGGAGCACACCTCACGATCACCATGCAGCACACTTCAATGACGATTTCCACCAGAAGCATCAAGGACATTAGCAGGGCTTTGAGAGGATGTCCATCCCTGGACCAGAACCAAGTCTCTGAGTATCCAGGTGCGGTCCAATCAGTGCTGCTTGAAACATCAGTTCCAGCTCACTGCACTGGAAAGGAGCATCCTGGAGAAGACCTGGCCTGACCTTATTAGACAACTGAAGACCAGTAAGCAACATCAGCATGTTGTCATTTGCTACATCTCAAAATGTCAGCTAATCATGACACACTCATGCATGCTCACATGATTAGTTTAGGCTTAGGCAATCATATATGTATTGAACAGCCATGAAATGGAAGTGACACGAGGATTGGGTAAGTGGAGTCATCATACCCTGAAACGTTTACCTCTGCTTATAGATATTATAAGCTGTTCATGAAGAAGGGTGGTAGATGTTCAGGGTAACACAGGTGCTTCAACACACTCCATATGTTCTGTGGCAATTGGATATGACTTGCACTCACCTTTGTGCTGACTGAAACATACGTTGTAGAGTCACGTTTATATAGAGATGCACAAAATGCATTTTCACTGTATCATCATATCAATAGAGGTTTGCAGGGGAACTTTGTTTCATTTCTGGATTGTATACCAGAATATATTCTGTATAGTATGAGTTAAAGATGCCCCTGTAACAAGAGATATGCAGGTAGTACCATTCACCCTGTTAAGAAATGTGCGCTAGAACATATGAGGGCAATCTGACACTGTGATAAACATTATCCAGTTGCATGACACTTTCATGAGGAACTTGAAGGTAACAGTGATTTTCTTCGATTTTTTTGCAGTGGATAGAATTGTACATAGTAGAACAAGGGGTGATGGAGAACTAGCTCTCAGACACCTTGAGTCATGTTATATACTTGGTTCGGAAACAAACATTCCACAGGAAATGAATGCGGAAGAAAAGGAGAAAACACGCTAATAAGAGTTTAAGTGATTCCCTACTCATCATCTGCTATATTTTTTTCTGTATGATAGAATGAAATACCTTGATTTTAACAGTCCTTGAATGTTTCTTTTTAACTGTTTTGTAGATGTTTTTACTGGGACATTGTGTCTAGTGGGTCTCACTAACAACCACAACATTATAAAACACAAAACCTTAACTATCAAACACAGGGAGTTCTACCAGTGTTACCTTCAGGGACGTAGCTTCAGGGGGGTGTTTGGGGTGTGACATCCCCCAAATAAATACATCCTTGACTTGGCATTTGGCCTTGGGGGATGTGAGTGAGGTCTGCTATGTCTGTGTGAGTTTTTGTCGTCATCCTGATTTCTCTAAAAGGTTTTAACTTGCTCATTCTTTGGACCAGAAACTTAAATATATAACGTGACCAGTTTTTATAAAGGTAGTAAATCTGCAATGAAAGAAATTCTGCTTGAATGGATGCCAATTTACTTCTTTTTAGACCCCAACAGATCAAAAGATAAGATCTGATTGGCTTCCACAAAATCAACAAAGATGTTGCGGTTGCCATTTTAGGACTCGGGGACTCAGTCCCCCATCCTTAAAAAGGTTAAAAAACATATATAGGGTAAGGGTAGTATTTTTTAACCGAGCTGCAGATCACTTGTGCCCTAAAGTAACTATAACTCGTGCCCTCGCCACACACTGCTTTTACCCTCACATAATACATCACTCATGACATGTTCAATGACTTCATGGATAACATCTCTAATGAGATCTGAAATGACATCATAGGTAACAACACTGTGTATAGGTGGACGTAAGTTATATTTACTTTAGGGCATGAGTTATATTTACTTGACATAACTATAACTCGTGAATTTCAGTGTTTTGTTATAGTTTGAAACATTATGTTTCAACTAACCAGGATTCACTTTAACCTTTGTTTTTTCTCGAATTTCTAAGGTGTTATTGAGTACCTAACTATAACTGTCATGTTAAACTTTGGTGCTTTTTTTTCTGTGATTATATATATATATATATATATATACACACTCACACATATATATATGTGCACATATATATATATATCAGCTGTTAGAATGTAACATGTTAAACTAAAGAAACATAATGAAATTTACCAGTCATAGTTAACTCACTTAACCACAACTTGCACCCTCGCCATGCACAGTGATGTTATCAATGATGTAATTTCAGTTATCTTTAGTGATGTTATCAATGATGCTATAGAACATGTCATGAGTGTTGTAATATGTGAGGTCAAAAGCAGAGCATGACGAGAGTGCAAGTTATAGTTACTCGAGTTAACTATCACTGGTAAATTTCAATGTTTTGGTTTTCTAGTTTAAAATGCTACATTTTAACTGACATTTTCACCCAACTATAGCGTCACTTTAACCTTTGTTTTTCTTCAGTGAATTCCTAGGTTTTTTTTAAAAGAAAGTTCGATTTTATTATCATACTTAACTATAACGTTGCTTTAACCTTTGTTTTTTCAGTGAATGTCTGTTTTTTTTTTAAAGTAAAGTATGATTTATTACCATACGTAACTATGCCAATCCTCTGCCATGCACGGCCTTTGGCAGTGGTTGATCACAGCGACCGGCCTGCAGAGAGGGCCTGTGCCCAGCCCACTGCTGCCGGCCAATCCCCCGTCAAGCAAAGCCTTCGGTCAGGCCATGCACCCACCTCCCATATCCTCCTCACATGTCCTCCCCACAGACTGCTTATACCCTCACTTATTACATCTCTCATGACATGTTTAATGACAGCATTGATAACATCACTCATGACATCATAAATTATTTCATTTGTGACAGCCCTCTGCATGGTGGTGGCACAAGTTATAGTTACTTCATGGTGCAAGTTATAGTTACTTCTTATAGGGCCAGATGTAGGTAACTTCAATTTAGCGAGTCCTTAATAGCGATTTTTACCGAATCGCTATTAAGGACTCGCTAAATGGAATGTAGGTAGGAATCGCAAAAATATTAGCGATTCCTTAACATTCCTTAATAACGAATCGGTAATTGAGATTCGTTATTAAGGAATACCTAGCCATTCATTCCTATGGGCTAGGAGGCCCATAGGAATGAATGGGAAGATATTCACTATTAGCGATTCGGTATTACCGAATCGCTAATAGCGGGAGGTATTTCAAGGGTGCCAGGGTGTCCAAAGGACACCCTGTTGCACCCCTGAAATGTGCATGTGTGCACATGTGGCGCACATACATGCCCTAAGGGCATGGATGTGTGCCACATGGCACATTTAAAAAAGCAAAAAAGTGCTTTTTTAAAGGAAATCGCTACTTACCACCAACTTGAAGTTGGTGGTAATTAGCTCAAGTGCACTATTTTTAGTGCTACGTACATTGCATTTAAGGAATCGGTATTTCCGATTCCTTAAATGGAAGAGCAAAATAAGGAATCGCTATTTTGCGATTCCTTATTTTCCATGTAGGTATGAACTCACCTACATTGCACTCAGCCAAATACCGGTCGGTAACGCTGAAATTCTCCGAATATCGGCGTTACCGACCGTTATTTAGCCACCTACATCTGGCCCATAGTTACTACAGTTAACTATAGCTGGCGAAAATCAGTGGTTTTTTTAGTTTAAAATAGCATGTTGCAAATGACAATTTTTCCTAACTATAATGTCACTTTAACCATTGTTTTTTTCAGTGAATTATTTATAATGTATATATGTATATATTTGATTAGTGCAAAAGCGAAAGCCTGGTTCTATCTAGGGAAACCAACTCCATTCATATGGGGATGTTTTCCATATCCAATGATTTTAATTTGAAACTGTAAACTTAGAACATTCCGAAATATTCTTTGAAATATTTTCTCACTGAGTAACTAGAGGGACTATTTTGGCAAGTGTGCTTAATCTAAAATGCTCCATTTTAATCATCTTGAACTACACTCTGCCTGTCTGTGAACTGAAACCCACCAATCAATTTTGCTTTATCTTTTTTTCTGTTTTTCTTACCCAAGGCAATGCCTTCTGTAAAAGGGTATTTATTTTTAATGGATTTTTTAATGAATTTTTCAAGCAAGCTATTAATAATGCCATTAATTATGGCCAGCTTGTATTAAAGAGCGCGGCCGGCCTCTTAATCCTCACCCCAAGCCATTGGCTGGCAGCTAATCCAGCCCTGTTGCCGCTTGGCAAATAGGCGCTGGCCTGTGGCGACGAGGAAACAAGATACAGGGAGACAGAAAGAAAGGATAAGAGAAACACAAAAAAATGAATTTAGAATATGCTTTGCCAGAGGGGTGAAGTTTAAAAGCAGATGATGTGTTAGTATTGTGGGGATAATCCGAGAGATGCCGAGCTGGCACTTAGTTGGGTCTGCCCAGTGTTCGGCTTTGCTCAGCCTGCAGGGCCTGGCCTGTTTGATAACCCCAGTGGAGCAGCGCGCGCTGGCTCACCTGAGGCAGTGACTGGATCTATGGCGGCTGCTCTGCTCCAATCTTCTTAAAAGGACGGCGCAGAAAGGCCAGCGAGACAAAGGGCCCTTGAACATAATAGATTTTCCACCTCCCCTCTTCAAACGACTCCCAGTGTTAGTGAAATGTTAATTATTCCTTGTTTTAGAGCTAATTAAATGTTCTGGGTGTTTATATACTGTGCGCAAAGCCTTTGTTTGCACTGGCAAGGTCCCTGGTTATAAAGCACTAACAACAAATCATTATGGGCAATGTGGAAGGGTAGCTAGTGCTAATTTTTATTTTTATTCAGCGTAAACGAGGTTTTAAACCATAATGCATATCTCATTCACTGGAACCAGCAAAGCAAAAACACAGTTCCTAGTGAATGCCTGCAGCATTTGGACGGATATCCATGAACTATTTTTAAAGACATTGCAAGTGCGCGCTACGTTTTTTCGTGGCCCTACACAGGACTTAAATATGTTTACTTTTATATATTTATATGTGTGCCAAAGAGTGTCGAAAGTGCCTTATACAGAGGTTACTGTAAAGATGGTAAACGCATGCAGTCATGGTTACAACAGTGGAGGAACAGCCGTGTTTTGTCTTGTATTGCAACTGCATTTATATAGCGCTTATTACCACTGACGAGGCGCTTTTTGCTGAATTCGAGGTGATCTTCTTGCACTCAACGGGGAAGGAGATTGGTCAGTGCTTAATTTGTAAAAACGTAAGTGTCAGGGCCCTCATCAGGAGGCCAGTGCAGCCTACACCACCCATTGCCCCTGCTAGCCCTACAAATGACAGAACAAAACCAGCTAATAACCATCATACTCCTACAAGTATGGCAATTAAGACTATTCCAGGACCCCAAAGCTATAAGATTAGCATGGGCTGCAGGTAATAGTCATTTTTAAAGTATTTTGAATCAGTAAACAACTGTTGTGCTCACTCTAAATCAGATAAGCAGCCCACCGTGTGGCAGACTGTCATAAGTGCTGGTGCTGCCAATTAAGTGCTGGTGCCGAGCACCGGAAACCACCAGCTCAAATTAAACACTGGTGCTGGCTGAGCCAGGCTAATGGGCCTCAAACTTGAAGGTGCCTGTGCTGAGATGGGCTGGTATGAAGTTCACAATCATGGTTTTGACTTAACTATTGGATCTTGAGGTCCCCTTCTGTGTCCTAGCTGGATTATCTCACTAATGTAAAAAGATCCTAGGATCCACTTCAGTTTGAATAGTTGGCGCGCCTCACCAAAGTAAAAGAGGCCTCTATCCCACAGTGCATTGTAAGTACAGCAATGGATTTTGATTTAACCGCGGCGCGAATTCCGCCGCGGTGCGGCGGTTTGAACGAGTGGGCGGGGCCGCGTCGGCCAACGGACGTGCGCAGCACTACCAAGGTAGTGTTCGCGACGGCCGTTGGCCGACGGACGCAGCGAAGGGGTTAACTGTGAGTGTGTGGTCTGCTTGTTTGCTTTTTAAACTATAAAGGAGTGTGCAGCAGCGGCCATTTTGTCTAACTCTAACCTACCCAGTTTTTAGCAGGGGAGGTACAATCCCTAGGCCCCGATTAACTAGTGCACATGCGGGAAAGGGCTCCTCAGATAGGAAAACAAGTGAAGCAGCAATTTACTAGGAAGTGCACAGGTGATGTTATCTGCAGCGCTTATCCTAAATAAACTGTTTTAGCCCTATGGTGAACGTTGTAATGTGGCTACGATTCAACGGTGGGATAGCGCTGGCTTGCATGAGATTTGAAGTCAAGATTCACATTCCCGTCCAAATTTCAACTTGAGGACAGCCATCCAACGGTAAAACATACAAAGTGTGTAATTTTGTGGAAATTACACATTACATGTAGGAATATGACGCATTAATACACTTCCCTGTGTTTGAACCCAGTTTCAGTTAGGATTTCACACAAAACAGGTCACTCTGTTTTATTAGATCTTGACTCTCCTTGAAAACCAATGGGTGCTTGCACTGCTCCCTCCTGCTATGCACAGGTGATAGGAGGGTTGGTGCACTGAAATGCAAAGTGATATTGCGGCTGCACTCCTGACAGCTCCAAAATATGTTTTGACCGCAAAAGTTGCTCAGCGCCGGAGTTAGTGCAGCTTTGCACTGTGGAGTGTCACTTAGACTGGTACAAAAACCCATAAACATGATTATTAATTCAAGACCCCAGTTTCTACTTAATAGTGGCTCTTGTTGACAGGGGTGCAACATAAGCCCCTGCAGCCCCTATGTACCCGGGCCCCCAACACCTTCCAGGGGACCACAAACCTTTAGAGTGCCCCCCATCAGCCCAAGCCAATGAACATCTGTGAGACATGGGAGACTGATGGACCCCTCGTCACATTCTGTGGGGGGGATAATTTTACGTTATTCCACTGTGGGCCATATGTACAATGAAGTGGCGGAGAGAGGCGTTAGCCTTCCTGGCTTAACGCCTCTCTCCGCCACTTCTGAAACGCAAGGCTGCACCATATTTACAAGAATGTGGTGCAGCCTTGCGTTCCCCCCTGCGATGGCGCTAAGTGCACCCTTGCACCATAGTGCAAGGGTGTCTGTGTGCAGGGGATGATTGTTTATTTGTAGGAAGGTGCTCCTTCCTGCACATAAACTATCCTAAAATGCCATTCTGTCACTTTCATGCGTGCTGCTTCATGCAGCACACATGAAACACGTGGGTGTTGCGGTGGAACGCCCACCGCAACACCCACTGCCCACCCCTTTCACGCTAACATAGCGTGAAAGGGGGCCTTATTTACAAGGCAGCGTTAAGCCACGTTAAGTGGCTTAACGCTGCCTTGTACATAAGGCGCAGCCCCTATCGCCACCACAACATCGGTAATAGTGACGTTGGGGTGGCGATAGGGGCTTGTACATATGCCCCTGTGTGTTGTCGTAAACATCCAAAGCCAGACTAGATTTTGAGGATGTTAAGTTAGCCTGTCTTTCTTTGGTCCACATTCAGAACTTCATTGTCTTTCAAAGAACTCGATGAAGTGTCAATTAATATAGTTTGATAACCACAGCTGATCTGCTGTGAACAGGCATGCAGTGCGATGAGCCCCAAGAAACTCTAGCGGCAAGTTAGCCACTCTAGGCTCTCATAGCTTAACAGATAAAAGTAGATTTTGGGTGTTAGGTTGCTAGGAACATTCTAATTATGTTGGAAACATTCATATTATTTTCACTGCTAGTAACATACATCAGCGTAGGTATATATATATATATTCACTGAAAAAACCATAGGTTTTAGGGACAGTTATAGTTAGTTGGACATTGCACTCGTACAAAACCCGTGAAATTCCCCTGTTATAGTTAGTTCAGCTAACTATAACTCGCGCCCCCGCAATGCACTGCTGATGACGTCACATATTACATCACTCATGACATGGTCAGTGACATCACTGATGACATCACTGATGACATCTCAAATGACATCACTGATGACATCATCCAGTGACTGTGTTTCTGTAAAGCTTAAATATGTTTAATATATATAGGGAAAGGCGTATTGAAGAATGAGTGGGTGTATAAGTGTCTGAATGGATGATTTAGTACGTGAGTGACTGACTCTACAAGTGAGTGATTAAACGTATCTTACTGAATGCATGGGTTAGTGACTAAACTGTGTGAATGTCTGTATCCGTCTGTTTGTTGGTGTGTAAGTGGATGCATGGATTTGCGAATAGCTACATGAGTGTCTATATGGGTTATTGATTGGTTCTCTGAGTATCTGTATGTCTGCCTGAGTGTTTGTGTGGGTGGGGTGTGTGTGACTCTATACATAGATGTGTGAGTGGGTAATTCACTGGGTGCATGATTTCAAGAGTGCATCTGTGATGGACTGCTTGGGTGGGTGAGTGTGTGTATGGGTGTGTTAGTGAGTGAATGTATATCTCAGTGGTACATGTGCGAGTAACTACATATGTAAAAGGCAGTATATATGTGTGTTAGAGTATTTAAATGGCTATAAGTGAGAGTGTGTTATTCTGAGAGTGGCTGTATGGATGCGTGTGTGCTTGTATCAGTTATTGTATAAGAGCGTAAGAATGTGCTAGTATTTGTATGAGTAAGTGAGCTGGTGTGTGTATAACTGTATAGGTGAGTAAATGGGTGTGTGATTAATTTTTTGCATGACTGACTAGGTGTGTGAGTACCTCTATGGATGAGTGGCGGTGTGTGAGTGTTTATATAGGTGTATGAGTGCATATGATAGTCCTGTACTGAGTGACTGTAAGTATGAGTGACTGTACAGGTGAGTGAGTGGATGTGTGTGTAGACCTAAGAATCAGTGAGTGGGTATGTAGTTTTTGGTGTTGGGGTGTCTATGGTTTTGAGAATGGCAGTCTGTAATTTAGAGTGGGTGTATCAAAAGTTATATTAGGGTGTGAGAAGATGCATGAAATTATCACATGGATGATGTCATCAGTGATGTCATTTGAGATGTCATCAGTGATGTCACTGACCATGTCATGAGTGATGTAATATGTGACGTCATCAGCAGTGCATTGCGGGGCGCGAGTTATAGTTAGCTGAACTAACTATAACAGGGGAATTTCACGGGTTTTGTACGAGTGCAATGTCCAACTAACTATAACTGTCCCTAAAACCTATGGTTTTTTCAGTGAATTTCAAAGGTTTTTTAAATGCTAATTTCTAACTATAATGTGTCTGAAACCTATGGTTTTTTCAGTGAATTTCAAAGGTTTTTAAATGCTAATTTCTAACTATAACGCGCCTGAAACCTATGGTTTTTTTCAGTGAATTTCAAAGGTTTTTAAATGCTAATTTCTAACTATAACATGCCTGAAACCTATGGTTTTTTCAGTGAATTTCAAAGGTTTTTTAAATGCTAATTTCTAACTATAACGTGCCTGAAACCTATGATTTTTAAGTGAATTTCAAAGGTTTTTTAAATGCTAGTTTCTAACTATGCCAACAGAGGTAGGACATGTGAAGAAAGAAGAAAAAACGCACAGAAAGAAGCAAAAGATGTGCAGAAAGAACCAACAGAGGAGCAGAAAGAGGCCTTGTTGCAAAATCATCCTGTGCCCACAACTTTTTCAGACGGGTACTGGTGGTAACTGACTCTGACTAACCAGAGCCAGTGCGCGTTTGCACAGTGGTGAAGGGAGGGGGGCCTGAGGTGACATGTGTGCAAACGCGCCCCGTGGCGCGTTTTAAGTTGCGTGGATTAAATCCCCTTGAATCCTGAGGGTCCCTGGGGCCCAACTAGCCCCCAGGTACCTACAGTTAGGACCACAGAGCTGAGTTGCAGAGAGGCGTTCCGAGGCCACGCACCTTTTTCACCTCTCTGCAACGCAACTCTGTTGTGCTTACTGAAGGTACCTGGTGGGCTAGTTGGCCCCCAGGATTCAAAGGGAATTAACTCCCCAACTTAAAACGCACCACAGGGCGTGTTTGCGCACATGTCACCTGAGGCCCCGCCCCTCCCTTCACCACTGTGCAAACGCGCTCCGTGGCGCGTTTTAAGTTGGGGGATTAGATCACCTTGAATCCTGAGAGTCCCTGGGGCCCAACTAGCCCACCAGGTACTTCCAGTAAGCACCACAGGCCTGCGTTGCAACGCCTGTAACAAATTGTGCAGTTGTGTTTAGGTAGTGAAGAGGGTCGTGCTGGGGGTAGTGTTTTAGGGTTTAGGGTAGTGCAGTGGTGTTTGTGTAGTGTAGGGGGTCATGCTGGGGGTAGATTTAGGGTTTAGGGTAGTGCAGTGGTGTTTGGGTAGTGTAGGGAGTCGTGCTGGGGAGTGTTTTAGGGTTTAGGGTAGTACAGTGGTGTTTGGGTAGTGTAGGGGGTCGTGCTGGGGGTTAGTGTTTTAGGGTTTTAGGGTTTAGGGTAGTGCAGTGGTGTTTGGGTAGTGTAGGGGATACTGATGGGGGTAGTGTTTTAGGGTTTAGGGTAGTGCAATGGTGTTTGGGTAGTGTAGGGGGTACTGCTGGGGGTAGTGTTTTAGGGTTTAGGGTAGTGCAGTGGTGTTTGGGTAGCGTAGGGGTACTGCTGGGGGTAGTGTTTTATGGTTTAGGGTAGTGCAGTGGTGTTTGGGTAGTGTAGGGGTTCGTGCTGGGGTAGTTTTTAGGGTTTAGGGTAGTGCAGTGGTGTTTGTGTAGTGTAGGAGGTCGTGTTTTAGGGTTTAGGGTAGTGCAGTGGTCTTTGGGTAGTGTAGGGAGTCGTGCAGGGGGTATTGTTTTAGAGTTTAGGGTAGTGCAGTGGTCTTTGGGTAGTGTAGGGGGTTGTGCGGGGGTAGTGTTTTAGGGATTAGGGTAGTGCATTGGTATTTGGATAGTGTAGGGGATCATGCGGGGGTAGTGTTTTAGGGTTTAGGGCAGTGCAGTGGTGTTTAGGTAGTGTAGGGGGTCGTGCTGGGGGAGTGTTTTAGGGTTTAGGGCAGTGCAGTGGTGTTCGGGTAGTGTAGGGGTCGTGCTGGGGGAGTATTTTAGGGTTTAGGGTAGTGCAGTGGTGTTCGGGTAGTGTAGGGGGTCATGCTGGGGGTAGTGTTCTAGGGTTTAGGGCAGTGAAGTGGTGTTCGGGCAGTGTAGGGGGTCGTGCTGGGGGTGGTGTTTTAGGGTTTAGGGCAGTGCAGTGGTGTTCGGACAGTGTAGGGGGTCGTGCTGGGGGTGGTGTTTCAGGGTTTAGGGCAGTGCAGTGGTGTTCGGGCAGTGTAGGGGGTCGTGCAGGGGGTGGTGTTTCAGGGTTTAGGGCAGTGCAGTGGTGTTCGGGCAGTGTAGGGGGTCATGCAGGTGTGGTGTTTCAGGGTTTAGGGCAGTGGTGTTCGGGCAGTGTAGGGGGTCATGCTGGGGGTGGTGTTTCAGGGTTTGGGGCAGTGCAGTGGTGTTCGAGCAGTAAAGGGGGTCGTGCTGGGGGTGGTGTTTCAGGGTTTAGGGCAGTGCAGTGGTGTTCCGGCAGTGTAGGGGGTCGTGCAGGGGGTGGTGTTTCAGGGTTTAGTGCAGTGGTGTTCGGGCAGTGTAGGGGGTCGTGCTGGGGTGGTGTTTCAGGGTTTAGGGCAGTGCAGTGGTGTTCGGGCAGTGTAGGGTGTCGTGCTGAGGGGTGGTGTTTCAGGGTTTAGGGCAGTGCAGTAGTGTTTGGGCAGTGTAGGGGGTCGTGCTGGGGGAGTGTTTTAGGGTTTAGGGCAGTGCAGTCGTGTTCGGGTAGTGTAGGGGGTCATGCTGGGGGAGTATTTTAGGGTTTAGGGTAGTGCAGTGGTGTTCGGGTAGTGTAGGGGGTCATGCTGGGGGTAGTGTTCTAGGGTTTAGGGCAGTGCAGTGATGTTCGGGCAGTGTAGGGGGTCGTGCTGGGGGTGGTGTTTTAGGGTTTAGGGCAGTGCAGTGGTGTTCGGGCAGTGTAGGGGGTCGTCTTGGGGGTGGTGTTTCAGGGTTTAGGGCAGTGCAGTGGTGTTCAGGCAGTGTAGGGGTCGTCTTGGGGGTGGTGTTTCAGGGTTTAGGGCAGTGCAGGGGTGTTCGGGCAGTGTAGGGGGTGGTGCAGGGGTGGTGTTTCAGGGTTTAGGGCAGTGCAGTGGTGTTCGGGCAGTGTAGGGGGTGGTGCAGGGGTGGTGTTTCAGGGTTTAGGGCAGTGCAGTGGTGTTCGGGCAGTGTAGGGGGCGGTGCAGGGGTGGTGTTTCAGGGTTTAGGGCAGTACAGTGGTGTTCGGGCATTGTAGGGGCTGGTGCTTCAGGGTTTAGGGCAGTGCAGTGGTGTTCGGGCAGTGTAGGGGGTCGTGCTGGGGCTGGTGTTTCAGGGTTTAGGGCAGTGCAGTGGTGTTCGGGCAGTGTAGGGGGTCATGCTGGGGCTGGTGTTTCAGGGTTTAGGGCAGTGCAGTGGTGTTCGGGCAGTGTAGGGGGTCGTGTTGGGGCTGGTGTTTCAGGGTTTAGGGCAGTGCAGTGGTGTTCGGGCAGTGTTGGGGTCTTGCTGGGGCTGGTGTTTCAGGGTTTAGGGCAGTGCAGTGGTGTTCGGGCAGTGTAGGGGGTTGTGCTGGGGGTGGTGTTTCAGGGTTTAGGGCAGTGCAGTGGTGTTCGGGCAGTGTAGGGGGTCGTGCTGGGGCTGGTGTTTCAGGGTTTAGGGCAGTGCAGTGGTGTTCGGGCAGTGTAGGGGTTGTGCTGGGGGTGGTGTTTCAGGGTTTAGGGCAGTGCAGTGGTGTTCGGGCAGTGTAGGGGGTCGTGCTGGGGCTAGTGTTTCAGGGTTTAGGGCAGAGCAATGGTGCTCAGGCAGTGTAGGGGGTTGTGCTGGGGGTGATGTTTCAGGGTTTATGGCAGTGCAGTGGTGTTAGGGCAGTGTAGGGGGTCGTGCTGGGGGTGGTGTTTCAGGGTTTAGGGCAGTGCAGTGGTGTTCCGGCAGTGTAGGGGGTCGTGCAGGGGGTGGTGTTTCAGGGTTTAGTGCAGTGGTGTTCGTGCAGTGTAGGGGGTCATGCTGGGGTGGTGTTTCAGGGTTTAGGGCAGTGCAGTGGTGTTCGGGCAGTGTAGGGTGTCGTGCTGAGGGGTGGTGTTTCAGGGTTTAGGGCAGTGCAGTAGTGTTTGGGCAGTGTAGGGGGTCGTGCAGGGGGTGGTGTTTCAAGGTTTAGGGCAGTGCAGTAGTTTTCGGGCAGTGTAGGCGTTCGTGCTGGGGCTGGTGTTTCAGGGTTTAGGGCAGTGCAGTGGTGTTCGGGCAGTGTACGGGGTTGTGCTGGGGCTGGTGTTTCAGGGTTTAGGGCAGTGCAGTGGTGTGCGGGCAGTGTACGGGGTGGTGCTGGGGGTGGTGTTTCAGGGTTTAGAGCAGTGCAGTGGTGTTCGGGCAGTGTAGGGGGTCGTGCTGGGGCTGGTGTTTCAGGGTTTTGGGCAGAGCAGTGGTGCTCGGGCCGTGTCGGGGGTCGTGCTGGGGGTGGTGTTTCAGGGTTTAGAGCAGTGCAGTGGTGTTCGGGCAGTGTAGAGGGTCTTGCTGGGGGTGGTGTTTCAGGGTTTAGGGCAGTGCAGTGGTGTTCGGGCAGTGTAGGGGGTCTTGCTGGGGGTGGTGTTTCAGGGTTTAGGGCAGTGGTGTTCGGGCAGTGTAGGGGTCTTGCTGGGGGTGATGTTTCAGGGTTTAGGGCAGTGCAGTGGTGTTCGGGCAGTGTAGGGGGTTTTGCTGGGGGTAGTGTTTCAGGGTTTAGGGCGGTCCAGTGGTGTTCGTGCAGTGTAGGGGGTCGTGCTGGGGGTGGTGTTTCAGGGTTTAGGGCAGTGCAGTAGTGTTCTGGCAGTGTAGGGGGTCATGCTGGGGGTGGGGTTTCAGGGTTTAGGGCAGTACAGTGGTGTTCTGGCAGTGTAGGGGGTCGTGCAGGGGGTGGTGTTTCAGGGTAGTGCAGTGGTGTTCGGGCAGTGTAGGGGGTCGTGCTGGGGCTGGTGTTTCAGGGTTTAGGGCAGTGCAGTGGTGTTCGGGCAGTGTAGGGGGTCTTGCTGGGGGTGATGTTGCAGGGTTTAGGGCAGTGGTGTTCGGGCAGTGTAGGGGGTCTTGCTGGGGGTGATGTTTCAGGGTTTAGGGCAGTGCAGTGGTGTTCGGGCAGTGTAGGGTTCTTGCTGGGGGTAGTGTTTCAGGGTTTAGGGCAGTGCAGTGGTGTTCGTGCAGTATAGGGGGTCGTGCTGGGGATGGTGTTTCTGGGTTTAGGGCAGTGCAGTAGTGTTCGAGCAGTGTAGGGGGTTGTGCAGGGGGTGGTGTTTCAGGGTTTCGGGCAGTGCAGTGGTGTTCGGGCAGTGTAGGGGGTCGCACTGGGGGTGGTGTTTCAGGGTTTAGGGCAGTGCAGTGGTGTTCGGGCAGTGTAGGGTGTCATGCACGGGGTGGTGTTTCAGGGTTTAGGGCAGTGCAGTGGTGTTTGGGCAGTGTAGGGTGTTGTGCTGGGGCTGGTGTTTCAGGGTTCAGGGCAGTGCAGTGGTGTTCAGGCAGTGTAGGGGGTCGTGCTGAGGCTGGTGTTTCACGGTTTTGGGCAGTGCAGTGGTGTTTGGGCAGTGTAGGGGGTCGTGCTGGGGCTGGTGTTTCAGGGTTTAGGGCAGTGCAGTGGTGTTCGGGCAGTGTAGGCGGTCGTGCTGGGGCTGGTGTTTCAGGGTTTAGGGCAGTGTAGGGGGTCGTGCTGGGGCTGGTGTTTCAGTGTTTAGGGCAGTGCAGTGGTGCTCGGGCAGTGTAGGGGGTCGTGCTGGGGGTGATGTTTCAAGGTTTAGGGCAGTGCAGTGGTGTTCGGGCAGTGTAGGGGTCGTGCTGGGGCTGGTGTTTCAGGGTTTTGGGCAGAGCAGTGGTGTTCGGGCAGTGTAGGGGGTCATGCTGGGGGTAGTGTTTCAGGGTTTAGGGCAGTGCAGTGGTGTTCGGGCAGTGTAGGGGGTGGTGTTTCAGGGTTTAGGTCAGTGGTGTTCGGGCAGTGTAGGGGTCTTGCTGGGGGTAGTGTTTCAGGGTTTAGGGCAGTGCAGTGGTGTTCGGGCAGTGTAGGGGGTCATGCTGGGGGTGGTGTTTTAGGGTTTAGGGCAGTGCAGTGGTGTTAGGGCAGTGTAGGGGGTCGTGAAGGGGTGGTGTTTCAGGGTTTAGGGCAGTGCAGTGGTGTTCGGGCAGTGTAGGGGTCGTGCTAGGGGTGGTGTTTCAGGGTTTAGGGCAGTGCAGTGGTATTCGGGCAGTGTAGGGGGTCATGCAGGGGCTGGTGTTTCAGGGTTTAGGGCAGTGCAGTGGTGTTCGGGCAGTGTAGGGGGTCGTGCTGGGGGTAGTGTTTTAGGGTTTAGGGTAGTGCAGTGGTGCTTGTGTAGTGTAGGGGGTCGTGCTGGGGCTGGTGTTTTAGGGTTTAGGGTAGTGCAGTGGTATTTGTGTAGTGTAGGGGGTCATGTTTTAGGGTAGTGCAGTGGTGTTTGGGTAGTGTAGGGGGTCGTGCTGGTGGTAGTGTTTTAGGATTTAGGTTAGTGCAGTGGTGTTTGGGTCGTGCTGGGGGTAGTGTTTTAGGGTTTAGGATAGTGCAGTGGTGCTTGTGTAGTGTAGGGGGTCGTGCTGGGGGTAGTGTTTTAGGGTTTAAGGTAGTGCAGTGGTGTTTTTGTAGTGTAGGGGGTCATTTTTAAGATGCAATGCTCCAATACCTGACCAGTCTGCACTACATAAAACTGCAAAAAAACTAAAATAAAAAGTGTTTTGCACACTTTTGTCATTGGGCAATATGTGGGCTACATCTGGGTAATATTTGTGCTACATTTGGGCTCTTTTTTCACTGGTGGCCATCTTGGAAGACTTCTTTGTTATGAAGTTTCCTAATTTCTTCATTTACTGCAGTCTTCTCAGTAGGAAATGCTTTCAGTTTTTTACTTTGATTCCATCAAGAAGGCATTCAGATGTGTCTCACATCTGCCATAAATTCAGAATGTTAGCACTCTAGTTGCTCATTAGATCACTGGAGTAAAGCTACTGCTCACCAGGGAATTAACTGGTAGTCTGCTGCTGGTATTGAAAGTGATTGTTTCAGTCTGCATGTCAGAATTTTCTAATGAAATAGAAGAGGATATGAGATCTCACTTAAAACATGCCCTAATTTTTCTTTCTGCAGCACTAACCATAATTTCTATTTCAAAAAGAACCCCTCATTTTGTTCCTTTTTAAATTAAATGTTTTAAGTGTTACCAGTTTATTCCAATCAAGATGGCTTCAGGTGTGCCATACTTTTGTCATAAGTAAGGCTGTTAGCACTCTAGTTGTTCTTTAGAACACTCTGGGAAGCTGCAGTAGAACACAAAGGCATCAACTGGCAGGCTGCTCCTGTTGAAATATAACAGGAAGATATTTGAGATCACACTTGAAATATGTCCTAATTTTTCTTTCTACAGCACTAACCATAATTTCTATGACAAAATGAACCCCCTCATTTTGTTCCTTTTTAAATTAAATGTTTTAAGTGTTACCAGTTTATTCCAATCAAGATGGCTTCAGGTGTGCCATACTTTTGTCATAAGTAAGGCTGTTAGCACTCTAGTTGTTCTTTAGAACACTCTGGGAAGCTGCAGTAGAACACAAAGGCATCAACTGGCAGGCTGCTCCTGTTGAAATATAACAGGAAGATATTTGAGATCACACTTGAAACATGTCCTAATTTTTCTTTCTACAGCACTAACCATAATTTCTATGACAAAATGAACCCCATCATTTTGTTCCTTTTTAAATTAAATTGTTTAAGTGTTACCAGTTTATTCCAATCAAGATGGCTTCAGGTGTGCCATACTTTTGTCATAAGTAACGCTGTTAGCACTCTAGTTGTTCTTTAGAACACTCTGGGAAGCTGCAGTAGAACACAAAGGAATCAACTGACAGTCTCTGCCCTTGTTGGATGTCCATGTTTTACTGAGAATGTCAGACTTCATTCTCACATGAGTGAGAAAGATAATGTGAATTTACAGAAAATATGCTCTCATTTTAGCTTCTGGAGCACCTTCCAAACCTCCATGGGACAAGCATGAGAAAATAGTGTTCTCTCAAACATGATTCATGATATCCCAGCAGAAGGTTTTTCACATGGTAAAATCACCTTAGAATACACCACAATTCCTAAAATTAGTATGGTACCATCAACAAATAAATTCTAATGTAACTAAAGCCTGTTATCACCCTTTATAGTTCTCCTTTTGGTGACCTTCAAAATCTTCTATTCACTACAATGCATTTCAATGAGGTACTATCATTTATATTGGTCCCAAGATGGCTGCCAGCAATTCCAGGATGAAGTGCTGACAGCCAATCAGATCTCACGATGACATGTGTGGTTAGGCTCCGCCCAGATATATATGTGACTTTTCTTTTGATTTTCTCAGGAACTACTGAACGGATTTACACCATTTAAAGCAAAAGGCACGACACTGAACCAAGGGCTACCTCTTTGCCAAATTTGGTGTAATTCCGTTCAGCAGTTCGGGCTGTAGCTGCGACTAAAGGTTCCTATGGAAAAATGAATGGGGAAAACGCGTTTTGGGACCCCCCTTTTTTCTCGGCCTCCGCTTGACGTATCACCCCGAGACTTTCAGGATAGGAGCGGACCGGAGCGCCCCAACAAGTTGGAAACCTTCGCGAAGATTCGTCAACCGGCGCCAACATTATTTCAAATAGAATGTCGCGGATTTCCTATGGATAATAGGTTTTAACTATAACTATCTACTGGCGACCGCCAGTAGATAATATATATATATATATATCAAACACAATCCTTTTGGGAAAAATGAGGTCGCACTCGCAAAGGGACGGTTTCCAAGTTCATTTATTTTCAAGGTTTCCCAGGTTGAAAGACCAAACCGACGCGTTTCGTTCTCACTGAGAACTTGATCACGGTAGGAGTGACGATGTTTGCAACAACCAATAAAAATGCTTTTTGACAACACGTGACCCAAGTTTAACCTTAATCCCATTTTAAGGTATTATGGGATTTGTAGTGCTTCAGTGCATAAAGCATTGTTTTGTCTTTTTTTCTCGAATTAAAACAATTTAAAAAGTGAAATGTGAATTGATAAATAATGCAATAAATTCAAAAAGTGAGAAATTGATAAAGGTGATTCAAATTAAACACATAACGTTAGTGCTGACATACTCATATATACAAAGGGAGATTCTTGATGTACATATTCAAAGATTACATTATTAATTTCCTCATTAGTACAAACTGCACACTTATATGCTCATTTAAGGCAATTTCCTGTTTTTCTTTTTTCAAAGAGTTTAGTCTCTCATTTGATCTGTAATACATAGGAAGTACAATATGTGAACTTAAAAAGAGGATCCTTGAGCATGTTAGAGCAACAATAAACAAAGATCGAGGAAACGCAGTAGCAAAACATATGGAGTCCAGCCACGAGGGGAACTGGAAGTTGCTACATTTCTATGCAATTGAAACAGTACCAAACAGTGAGAGAGGAGGCAATTGTGAGAAGAAACTACGTCAGAGAGAATCGAGACAAATCTTAAATTTTAGAACTTTTACTCCGTTTGGGCTGAACCAAAGCGAGGAACTGACCTGTATACTTCTCGAGTGGAATCCAGTGTTGGACATTAAGAACATATCCACATAAACATTGGATAACTTTAATGACTAGCCGGACCAGGCCTTCATATACAAAGAGGTGATATAAAAAAAAAAGGGGAAAAAAAAAAGGGAACTGCAACAAATATGACTAAAGTGATTAGATTGGCAATGCCCACTCGAGGGCAGAATTACAGATCAAATGAGAGACTAAACTCTTTGAAATAAGAAAAACAGGAAATTGCCTTAAATGAGCATATAAGTGTGCAGTTCACTTTTTAAATTGCTATAATTCGAGAAAAAAAGACAAAACAATGCTTTATGCACTGAAGCACTACAAATCCCATAATACCTTAAAATGGGATTAAGGTTAAACTTGGGTCACGTGTTGTCAAAAAGCATTTTTATTGGTTGTTGCAAACATTGTCACTCCTACCGTGATCAAGTTCTCAGTGAGAACGAAACGCATCGGTTTGGTCTTTCAACCTGGGAAACCTTGAAAATAAATTAACTTGGAAACCGTCCCTTTGCGAGTGCGACCTCATTTTTCCCAAAAGGATTGTGTTTGATAAATAACGGCGTGGCTCAGCCTTGAGGTTCGCACCGGTTTTGAAGCGCCGAGGGTTCTAGCGATCGTGAGCTAGCGCAGGAAAATATATATATATATTTTTTTTTATTTTTTATTCGTGGGCTGGTCGGAGAAGCACGTGGCCTGGTCTGGCACAAATGAGAAATGGCTGTAGAAGATAACGTTATGGTCTTGTTATATCGATGACCTTTTCATTATTTGGAAGGGGACATATGAAGAGGCAATCAGTTACATCACAGTCTTAAATGACAATGACCTCAATTTGAAATTCACTGAGTGTATCAGCTACACACAAGTGGCATATCTAGATCTGCTTGTCTATAATGAAGACAATACTCTGCAAACCACACTTTATCATAAACCTACGGCAGGGAATAGCACACTGCACGCAGGTAGTTTCCACCCTCGAAGCGTGATCAGCAGTGTCCCCTATGGGGAAATACTGAGGATCAAACGAAATTGCTCCTCCAAAAATGAATTTTTGAAATCAAGGGATCAAGCACTTCATAGATTCAAAGAAGGAGGATATACCGAGGGGATATTAAGCGAGGCAGTGAGAAAATCAGATTGCCTACATAGACAGACCTCCTAGTGGACAAGAAAGAGAAGAAAGATAGCACAGGGGAAGTACAAGATGACAAGGGATCGATAAGAATGATCACTGAATTTACCACCAGTTCTTCCGAGGTCTATCGTATCTTCCGTAAGAACTGGAGAATACTAAAAGCAGACACATTGTGGGTCCACATATCCCTAAAGTACCACTCATTACGTACAGAAGAGGTCCCACATTAAAAGACCTTTTAGTCAGGAGCCACTTCATTAAGGGGCAAAGGAAGAGAGATATGGTGACTGGGTTTTTTCCGTGTATGAGATGCAAGGCGTGCAAAGATAGCCAGAAAATCAAAGAATTTGAGATACCAGGCAGAAGGACAAAACGTTGAATCAACAAACTATTGAATTGTAATTCAGAATATACGATTTACTGCCTTACCTGCCCGTGCGGAATGCAATATATCGGGAGTACAATTCACCCCACTAAAAAAAGAATCCTAGAGCATATGCGGGCGATTAAAAATCATAATCCAACATACCCGGTGGCCCACCACTTTCAGGATAATCACAAAAGCAATCCAAATCTCCTGAAATTCTTTTGCTTAGACCAGATACCCAAAGAAGAAAGGGGAGGCGATAGAATGCAATAAGTTAAGAGCATTAGAATCGAAATATATCATCGAACTACAGACAAAAACTCCTAGGGGTCTTAATAACGAAGAGGAGTTGTGGGTACACATTCCGTAGCAGTGCGACACATTGCAAATAGTTGGAGAAGGAAGGAAGGAAAAAAATGAATCAATGCTATGTGTAAAATCTGTCGAATTTTTCATTCTTTGTATCTTAATAACAATGAAATCAAAGGGTTTGCCTATTTAGGCAAGATTGCATACCATGACATTAATTTTTATGGAACATATAATAATATTCAGTAAAATAATGAATTATGAGTTAAGGAGCGTTTGCCCATTCAGGGCTAAATTGATTTATATTATATATGTGAATCAACACGAGAGGCATTTTTTGTTCCGTTTAATTATTTGATATTGAAATATATATGATCCCATTAAGGTGATAGGAGAATTGAAACAACATGGAAAGAAATTAGATTGATAACCCTTTTTGTATATTGTAATCTATTGAAAAGATACCATGATAAGATGGCTGACAACAAAATCCCTTCTGCAATTCGAAAGAGAAACTTTTTTCTATGTTTACTAATAGAATGAAATGCCTCCTTTGTCTATGTTGACGATTAAGTTTATTTAAGTTGTTTATTGACAAAGCCACGCCGACATTGAAGAAGGCGTCAAGCCGAAACGTGTCTGTTCGGTGCTGTGGTCGTGTTGCTGATTAAAATTTAAAAATAGATACATCTCCAGTGTGCGCCTTGTTGTTTCGATCAGGACGAGAACGATATATGCTGTGTAGTTACTACTCATGTACTAAGCAACGGGATCAGAGAGAATCGTAGAGAGGAAAGCCAGTCCTTGTAGAGCTAGGCCAGAGCCTTAGGATACGTAACAGTGTAGATGATGTTTTCTGGGGCAGGATTCACATTTGTAACATCTCAATGTTTCAGCAAGTAATGCTTTTGTGAACTGAGTGTATACCTCTGGGCTAATACTCAGTGAAACAAGAGAATGTGGATCTTGAATCCCCTTCTTAAATTAAAACTTTGAAAAAACCTTGGCAATAGAGTGTTTTTTAATGTGATGTCCCAACAAGTTACTTACCTTCGGTAACGATATATCTGTAAGAGACATTGATTAGTTATGGATTTCTCACCTTAGAATTACCCCCAGGCGTCAGACTGGATCCGGAGAATGTTTTCCTCAGCAGTACCTCTGCGCGTCGATAGGTTGCATTGGTCGACTCTGCGTTCGTCGCTGGCGTTGTGGTCGCCGGAATGACGTCGCAGTATCTACTTAGATGCCACTCTCGCGTGCTGACGTCAGTTCTTTACACGACATTCCACGCCAGAAGCGCAGAGCCATGCAAGACACTGACCACTGGTGCACGAAAACTAGGGCCCTGAAAAGGAGTCCCTTACCCTAGAAGTGAGTTCGCAGAACGGGGAGGATGGGTGGGGCGGTGAGGAATCCATAATTAATCTATGTCTCTTACAGATATATTGTTACCGAAGGTAAGTAACTTGTTCATCTGAAAGAGACAATTTTTTAATGGATTCCTCACCTTAGCAAAGATACCCCAGCAATACCAACCCCGGTGGTGGGTCTGCGAACCAAGTTCACACCAGAAAGTCCTGGAGAACTGAACGGCCGAAGAAGCCATCTCTCCGGACTTGGCTGTCCAGGCAGTAGTGTTTGGTAAACGTGTGCAGTGAAGCCCACGTATCTGCCTGGCAGATGTCAAGCAGGGGGACTCCACGTCCCAAAGCAGTAATGGCTGCCGTCGCCCTGGTGGAATGGGCACGCAACACAACTGGAGGTTCCTTTTTTGCTAAGGAATAGCAGATTTTGATGCAAAGAACGACCCATCAGGAGATGGTTCATTCTTGCCCGGCCCAACCTTTCTTGGCGCCCACATAACCAACAAAGAGCTTGTCATCCACCCGGAATTGTTTTGTGCGATTCAGATAGAATGAAAGCGCACGTTTTGAATCCAGACGGTGGAGCCTCTCTTCCCCTTTAGAAGGATGCGGAAAGAAGGTGGGCAAAGTGATGGTCTGTCCTATATGGAAAGAGGTAACCACTTTGGGAAGGAAAAAAGGCCTGGTGCGGAGGACAACTTTGTCCGTATGAACAGCCAGGAAAGGAGGGTTAGAAGAAAGGGCTTGTAGCTCACTCACCCTGCGAGCAGAGGTGATGGCAACCAAAAAGGCAGTTTTAATACTCATGAGCCTGTGAGGACAGTTATGTAGCGGCTCGAAAGGAGCACACATAAGAGAAGTAAGAACCAGGTTCAAGTCCCTCTGGGGTATCACGAAAGGAGTTGGAGGAAACAAGTGAGTAATGCCCTTAAGGAAGCGATTTACAATGGGGGACTTGAAAAGAGAAAGCTGGTCAGGCAGCCGAAGGAAGGCCGAAATGGCCGAAAGAGAGCCTTTGAGAGTGCCCAGAGCAGACCCTGCTGGGCCAAAGAAATAAGGAAGAGAAGAACCTCTGAAAGGGTGGCAGAAAGGGGATCCACAGCCTTTGCTGCGCACCACGTCACAAACTTGTTCCATCCACAGGCGTATACTGTTTTAGTGGAGGGACCCCTGGCTGCCAAGATAACATTACAGACCTCTGGAGGAAGGTCAAAAGCTGTCAACTGTTGCCGCTCAATCTCCACACAAGGAGGTGGAGGCTGGACAGGTTCGGGTGGAGGACCGTCCACTGTTGCTGCGACAGAAAATCCTCCCGACGGGCAGTCTGATCGGAGGATTGATGGCCATGTGTAATAGCTCGGGATACCAGACTCTTCGTGCCCACAAGAATGACTTGGGCCTGGTCGCGCCTGATCTTCTTCAGCACTCTGGGCAGAAGTGGTATAGGCGGAAAGGCATATAGAAACCGCAACTCCACTCGCGTCGAAAAGCGTCTCCGAGCAAGTGCCGCCTTGGAAATTCCAATGCGCAGAGCTGCTGACATTGCGCGTTCTCTTTGGTGGCGAATAGACCTAACCAAGGCTCTCCCCACTGCTGAAAGAGACCTTGCACCACCTCCGAGTGAAGACACCATTCGTGATCCATCATGCACCTGCGGCTGAGTTTGTCCGCCCTGCGTTCAGAGAACTTGCCAGGTGTTAAACCACCAGGAACATGCCCTGATGTTACAGCCATGTCCAAAGGCGGAGAGCCTCTTGACATAGGGTCCACGACCCCGCCTCGCCCTGTTTGTTGCAGTACCACATGGCAGTGGTGTTGTTCGTGAACACCTGCACCACTCTTCCCCAGACAGAGGGAAGGAATGCCTTTAGTGCAAGACGAATCGCCCAAAGCTCCAGAAGGTTGATGTGGAGCCCGGACTCCGCCGGAGACCAGAGACCTCTGATCTCCGCCTCTTCCCAGTGGCCGCCCCACTCCAGCAGTGGTGCATCCGTCACCACTGTGAACTCTGGTTGGGGAAGGGAGAGGGATCTGCCGTTGACCCAATCCTGGTTCGTTTGCCACCACTGCAATTGGCGTGCAGTGCTCTCTGAGATCTGGACGCAATCAGAAAGATTCCCCTGATGCAGTGCCCACTGGAACTTCAGGTCCCACTGCAGAGCCTGCATATGCCACCTGGCATAGTCCACCTGCAGGATGCAGGAGGCCATGAGGCCCAGTAGCCTCAGGGTCATTCTGACCGAAAACCGAGATAGAGGCTGAAAGATCGGAATCATAGCCCGAATATCCCGGACTCGCTGTTCGGGAGGATAAGCCCGAAACTGCGCTGTGTCCAGAACCGCTTCGATGAAAAGGAGCTTCTGAGAGGGAATCAGGTGTGACTTCGGCACATTGATGGTGAACCCCAGTGAATGCAGGAGGTCGGCCGTAGTCTGGGAGGTGGGAGACGACAGCCTGGGGCGAGCCCGCCTTCAACAGCCAGTCGTTGAGATAGGGGAAGACTGGAACCCCTGATCTGCACAGATGAGCTGCGACCACCGCCATCACTTTCGTGAACACCCGAGGGGCGCTGGTAAGGCCAAAGGGGAGCACGGTAAACTGAAAGTGCGCGTGGCCTACCGTGAACCGCAGGTAACGCCGGTGGGCAGGCAGGACGGGGATGTGAAAATAAGCATCCTGCAAGTCCAACGCTACCATCCAGTCTCCAGGGTCGAGAGCAGACAGGATCTGAGCCAGTGTCAACATCTTGAACTTCTCCTTCTGGAGGAAGCGGTTGATGTTCCTGAGATCCAAGATAGGACGCAGGCCCTTGTCCTTCTTGGGCACCAGAAAGTAGTGGGAATAGCAACCACGACCTACTTCTGGGGCAGGAACGCGCTCAATGGCTCTCTTGGCCAAGAGAGCCGTAACTTCCTGTTGGAGAAGGGCCAGGTGATCCTCCGACATGCGATGGAATTGAGGTGGCATGGATGGAGGGGTAGTCTCGAAGGGGAGTGAGTAGCCCCTTCGGACTATCTGCAAAACCCACCTGTCCGACGTGATGTGAGCCAGTGGGGGAGGTGATGGTGAATCCTGCCGCCCACTGGCGATTGATGGGTCTGAAATGTCAGACTAGGAGGGTTTGGAGGCTGCTGCAGAGGAGGCACTGGTGGACTGGCCCCCGCCCCACGGCGGTGGGATCCACGTCCCTGGCCGTGCAGAGGCTGGACAGCTTGCGCAGGCCTGTGGCTCTGGACGGAACATGGCAGGGCACCCCTTCCGTAGCCACAAAAGGGGCGAAAGGCAGACTGTGCTGGGCAGGAGGTGGAAGCGAGGCCTAAGGATCTGGCCATAGCCCTGGAATCCTTAAAGCGCTCAAGCGGGTTGTCTGCCTTGTCGCCAAACAGGCGACGGCCATCAAAGGGCATGTCCAAAAGCGTTGCTTGGACAGCCCCCGAAAAACCAGTGGACCTCATCCAGGCGTAGCGTCTCAGTGCTACTGACGTGGAAATCGTCCTGCCCAGTGAGTCGGCAGTGTCCAGCCCACACCAGCTGGTGAACTTAGCTGCGTCTCTTCCTTCGGCAACAGCACGGGAGAGCACTGCCCGGGCCTCCTCCGGGCACTGTGGCAGCACCTGCGCAACCGTGTCCCATACCGAGTGTGAGTAACGGCCCAATAGACATGCGGTGTTTACCGACCGCAGTCCCAAGCTGGAGGAAGAAAACATCTTCTTCCCAAGGGGTCCAGCTTCTTGGATTCCCTATCAGGTGGTGCGTTAGCGAATGCGCCTTTGGACGGAGAGGCTTGGACTACCATGCTCTCAGGGGTAGGATGGGAAGAGAGGAATGGGGTCACCCGGGGCCGGGCGGTGGCGTCGGGCAATTATCCTGTCCACAGGAGCCCCTGTGTTGGGCTTGGACCAAGTGCCCAAAAGGATGTCTGTAAGGGCCTCCTTGAACGGCAGCAAGGGCTCCGAAGAGCCCGCTGCCGGTTGAAGCACCGCTGTCAGGAGGTTAGTCCTGACTGCCACCATAGGAAGCTCGAGGTTTAAGGCCTCGGCTGCCCTACGCAACACCACTATGTAAGATGCACCCTCCTCCGTAGCCACGGTAGGGGGAGATAGCATGCCAAGGTCTGGGGAGGTGTCCAGACCACTGGCATCACCCAACTCCTCTCTCCAGTCCGGTTCCTCCAACTGGTCTGCAAGTGGGCCCACAGACCCCTCCCAGTCCTCTTCACCCTCTCCTGGTAGCCACTCAGGGCGGTAGGAAACATCAGGGGAGAACAGGGGTACAAAAGTACCGGACGGCGCCGGTCCCAACGTCGGTCCGGCTCCGTGTCCTCGTCGAGGGGGAGGCAGGGGCCGACGCCGGCTGGGGACACAACCGGCGTCGGAGGTGGCGGAGGTGTTTTCACTGTGTTCGGCGTCAGAGGAGGTGTCACGAGGTTGACCAGCGCCAAACCGGATCCAGGCCTGGATCCTTGGGGTCCTGCAGCGCCAGAGCCGAAGCAGCCGGCATCGAAGGCCTAGAGCCCCCAACTGAGTCTGTGGGGCCTGGGGGCGCGCTGGCGGAGTCGGGCTGCCCGAAGATGGAACGTAAGGCTTGGTAAAAGGTGCAAAGCTGGGCAGGGGTCGCTCCGGCTCCCGGAAAGGGAGGGAAGGCCGGAGCCGACCCAACAGGCTCCGCGGGCGGAGCCGGACGACTACCTTCCGCTTCCCGCGTCGCGTCGGCCGACGGACGGGGGAAACTCAAAGAGCGACGATGCTTCTTTGCCTTCTTCTTGTGCTTTGACTTACCCGAAGACGAAGACTTCGATGACGAGTGGTGGTGGTGGCTCTGTGACCGGTCCCGCGAGCTCCCTCTCGACCGGGACCTCGAACGGCACGGAGCAGACTGCCGTGCCTTGAGAAGCTTTCGGGACCGCTCCCGCAAAGACTTCGGGTTCATGGCCCGGCAGTCGGAGCAGGACTTCGGGTCGTGGTCGCCCTCCAGGCACCAAAGGCACACGAGATGCGGGTCCGTGACCGACATCAATTTGCAACAGGAGTCACAAGCCTTGAAGCCGGTCCGATGTGACATCCCTCCGTGCACCAGGAGTCGATCGACTCAAAAAAGGTGTCGACAAAAGTCACAAAAACGGAGTCAAAAAGTGACTCGAGGTACCGCTCTCTCCGGATCTGCGCTGGCTGGCGCGGTAAAAGAAAGAACTGATGTCAGCGCGCAAGAGCGGCGTCTAAGTAGATACCGCAATGTAATTCCGGTGACCCCGACGCCAACGACGAACGCGGAGTCGACCGACGCCACCTATCGGCGCGCAGAGGTACTGCTGAGGAAAACATTCTCCGGATCCAGTCTGACGCCTGGGGGTGGTTCTAAGGTGAGGAATCCATAACTAATTGTCACTTTCAGATAGAGCTTTATTGGCAATTAAGAAAACATTGTTAGGCTAGATCACATTGCCTTTAGTTTTCCAAAATGCATTGAGCACCTTTTGTTGCTGCATCTTCTATTCAGCTCCTTGCAAGTAGATTCCCAGTCATAGGGTATGACTGAGAGTGAGACAGGAAGTGGCAGTGATACTGTTCGGGCTTGGCAGTCCATAGCTACTTAGCTTCCTCCGAGGTCCTGGCGCCTGTCATGCACAATTTCTTGTGGTATCACCTGTCACTTTTTAACAAATGTCCCTCATCATCCAAATACTTAAACAGCCCCAGACGTAATATTGTGCTTTCAATGGACCAGATGCCATTTGAGCAATAGTTGTTTTTCAAAGTATGGCATGCAAAAATGCCCACTCAGACTTCACTCAAGGAACGGAAATGAAGTCAAGAAGCTCATTACAGCTGAAAAAAGACACCTCAGAAGACACAATCAGCATAAAGAAATCATGGCTACATCACACACACAGCCTGTTTCTAACACATTCACATTGCAGGAATTCAAAACAGTTTTGCTGCTCTTTGCAAACTTTAAACATGCATCTCCTTATGCTATTTACTTGACAACTTCTGACTTCACTCCACCTTGCTCTGAATCCTTTTCAACCCACACTTCACTCCCGAGCCCTGTGCTGTAGGGATGACAGGTCGAAGGCCCACTGAGCCAGGAGGGTCTGTGTGTACCATTCTAGAACAGTCAGGGAAAGGGGAGTTGAAAGGGAAAATGCAGTAAATTAACACAACACACCTCAGCTCTGGCTCCACCCTTCCCGTTTTATTAAAGATTGCGGTGGAGTCTGCATTCACTGAACCTACCCCAACCTGTGATACGATTGGAAAATGTGGGGTTACACCTAAAGAGTGAAGGGAACAGGGCAGGATGAGAGGTGCTTCCTATGGCTACGAGCAGTAAGCCTTTTGCAGTCTAAACCTGAATAGAAAAGACAGGTTGTCTCCTATAAATGTGTCCTACATGCTGTGCTGTGCACATGAAATGCAGGTCGGTATAGGAGTCAGTCCTGTCCTCTCACATGTGAAGAAAACATGATTCTTCTTGGATGCCAGTGACAGCATGCACACTTTCAGCCTTCTGTTACTTTTCTCCAACAATGATTTTATCCCTGTGTCTGTTTTATTTGGCGGGTTTGACTTGGGTGGTAGGGTGGAGCCCTAACACCCCCACAGAGGAACCACTCCTGTCTAAGAAGAAGGCCATAATAGAAATATTATAAAAGACAAACACTTTTATATACACAGATTAATGTTTGTATGTGATCATTATTTTACAGTGAATTCTTGTGTGATTGTATACAGTGTATGCAACTGAGAGGAGTGATAACGAGAATTTTGGAGGAAGTGTGACGATAAATTCTCTGACATGAATGCCATCTTTTTATTTAGATAGACGATTAGATGATATGTACAATAGATATATTATAATAGTAATAAAAAACCATGTTATATTTAAACAGCTGATATAGGCTACCTATTGGGAAGATGGCCAGTTTCAAATAACTGCATTGTCCTTTAGTGTTTCCTCAATCTCCCTCAAACCTGTTTTTCCACTCATCCTCAATGTCAAGGTACATACACTGAAAATAATATAATTTGAATCTGCCAACACCTACCTCTCTTGCCACTGCTAGTTGAGTCTAGGTGGCAGACCCTAATCTGTTTTTTAAATTTCTCTTACACTATTTGTCCACTTTCTATATGACTCCTTCAGTGATAGGAAAATGGTAAAAAAAAACAGGTGGATCTCGTTCATTAATTATATTTGAGTATCCACTTACTCCCAGTAAAATCAGTAGTCATAGTCACTACCATAAGGACACTGTGATGCTTTGTGAATGCATTTACAGATTAGATTTCTCCTAAAATAACTTAAAATGAGACTATCTGCACCTGTTCTCCTACCATTAATGCGATGGGGTATTTTTTGCCTGACAAAGATCAAAATTAACAGTGATAAGTCTAAGCATGAGCCAATGAATAATGCATTCTAGATGGAGCTAGATACATTCAATAATGAAATTAATGAATAAAACTCATTAATCTGTTTTTCACGTTACCCAAAATAGATGACATAAACCGCATTCCTAACCCTACTTTAGCAACTTTTATCCGATACCCAGGTTCCAATTTTATCAAGAAAGTCATCTCTTACCAGTGGCAACGTTACATTTTGAACATAAAACCTAATCCAACAGTGCTGTATATACTTGGGTGACAGGGATAAATCACTGTTCTCGGGTGGAGGAGGTCATTTATCAAGCAAGCGGGTGTACGGAAGACACTGTTGGATACAGGAACTGTAGAATGATCGCTTTGAGAAGATACCTGCTTGCTTGTGCTAGTGTACATCTAAGTAGCATTTGAAACTATTGCCTATGTGACACTCCTGTCCATTCTATCAGCTATCATCTTGTATGCGTATGGGTGGGAAGGTCCTGGATTGGGTTACATCAGTCGCATTCACCACTTACCATACATTTAATTAGCACTTCCGAGTATAGACCCCTGCGAGTACAACTTTGAGGGCCTGATTGATCTGTTCTGTTTAAGCTCCAATCTTATTAAATCTTTCACAATACAAAAGTGGACTTCTGAACGTCCAAGTCCTCCCTCAACACTGCTAGTTCTAGCTTCCTTCCTTGCATATTGTAAATCCGCAGACTCCTTAGTATCATTCACAAATCTATATATCGTTTGAAGGCTTGCACCTCCCACCACTTCTTTCACAACTCTTTAATCAAAAGTCTTTCCAAATCTATAAGTAGTTCTCTCATTCCTTTTGGACTTCAATCTCTTTTGGTAGATGCAGTGTCTCTGTGGAATTTGACAAACAAAGTTCCTGCCAATTCTTATATTTTGTTAATGTGGTTTGACATTTTCTTAATCTGTCCTGTGAAAATTCACTGATTAATCTGCTCAGTCAAATTTCAAACAAAATACAAAAGTGAGCTACTTGAAGAACTCGACTGGCATAGTCCTTCCTCCAAAATTGCTAGGTTGTCCGTTTAGCTTTCTTAACATTGCATTTACCAAGAGGATGAGGAGCACAGCATTAAAGTTTATCAAATTCCCTCCTTTTATTAACCTCTTTTAAATAAACAATTGAATGTAAGTTTATCTGCATTAGACCACTTTTGTATTATTGTGTTTGATAAGCAATTTGACAGAGTGGATTGATCTGTAAACATTCACAGGATTAAGGGAATAAGTTGAAACACATAAGCAAATGAGAATTCTTGGCAGAAACTTTAATACACCAAGCAGGCCATTCTGTTCAAAGATTTTACCTTCTGACTTATTCTGTGAAACAAAAGTCAAAATCTTTCAGCTGGCCAAGGCCCAAGGTTGTGGTTGGGGAGGATTCATCAAAGTCAGATATGTCATCGCCGAGCTCCTGCTCAAGCTGTTGGTTTTGGCATCAAAAAGCTCCAAGTGGGGGAAACTTGGATTTCAGAGCCACCACGGTTGCTTCGCTGGTTAGACAGATTATCCACCTTGGCCTGGTTCAAGGTTTTACTTTCAGACGTAGTCACATTTTTGGAAGTCAAAATCCTCTGTCGAGGTAAGCCTGGAAACTGTAGCTGGTAGAGCTACACAAGACTGGATGTCTTCGCTGCAGGGCCCTTCTGAACCAGTTTACAGTACGACAACAAGCTCTGAGTGGGACGAACCTGGTTGTCCTGCTTGCCTAGTGTGTGACATTACTTGTCCTGGTCTCCTGAGGTGAAAAAAATAACTGAGTCACAGTTTTCTCCGATGGCTGAGATAGTTCTAGTGAGTTCTACCTCAACCAGCTCCTCAGTGCTGACATCTAAGCACAACATCAATCTTCAGCCATAGCACCTACAGGGTCCAGTCCTCTGTGGTTATCTGGGGCCCTTGTGAAATCGGAAGTCCTTCTGCCTTTTCTGACTCAGAACCAGGAAACCAGGAGTCACCTAACTCTTGGAGAGCAGTTAAAATTCAGAATCAGAAGAAGTTAGGCATCTTATTTCTTGCAGGTCAAGTTAGGAGTCTCTGAGTCCGTTCTTTCAACCAGCAGAGTCACAGTCCTTGAGTCTTTCTAATCCTTCAGGCCTTCTTCATGTATAGTCTTCCCACACTCTGGAATGTTCAAAAGAGATGATGGTTAGGTGCTATATTTATTCTGTGTCCTAGCCAGTTATTGGAGAAATTCTGCCAACCAATTTATTTCTTTGCTCAGCCCCCCTCTTCCTTTTGCAGTACTTCTCTTAGCCATATTGTAAAATTACCCAGGAGTCTCTGTTTCAATATGGCAGAACCATCACCCACCAGGCATGGCTGTCTTCAACTCCTTGGATCGTCTTCTATTTGGATGGATTCTCCTCCCACCGTAAGGGTCCAAATGGGTTCTCTCCCTCCCTGTGACTGAATTCTGACTGTCTAGCAAGGTCCTTGGAATGATTAGGAGAAGCGTTTCCTGGCAAGTCAAAATAGGTAGTGTTTAAGCTGCACTTTCTTCTGCAACCTGTTTCTGTCCACTCCCATATATCTGTTCCTTACTAGGTGGTCAGCAATTAACTCCCATCTGCTCATCCTGGGCTTGAAGGCAGGCTATTGTCCTCTGAGCCAGTCATTAACTCTGCCAGCCAAGGTTGGATACTCCGATCTATAGGGCTGAGTTATAAAACTAGGTTAAGGTGACTTTCGGCTCATGCAGCACAAAGTACGTTTTTTAAAGATAGTATTCCACTAAATTTGTCTAAAATCTGATTTCACCATTAAACCAGACTAGCAAATTAAGTTAAAAAAAGCTTAAAAGCAGCATTTTTCCACCCGGAAAAAGGAAATTAAGATTTTAAACCAATTTAAACCTGATCAGGGAAAACTAGCAAGGCCAACACAGTAAAGTAGTTTTGAGCTTTTATTTCATTGGGAGAGCACACTGGCTCTAGTATGTAGTTTGCTCTATTCATATATATTGGCACCCCGCCCTGCATGCTGACAAAAAACATTGAAGTAAGTTATGATACAGGAATATATAAAAAGACTTCCCCTACATAGAAAAAGCACTTTTCCTTGCATTGTATTACTGGAGGCAATTTAAACTTCAACCAAGCTAGAGCACAGCGGTGCTCCTGACAGATACATACTTTTATCATATATGGGTAGTTGTAAATAGATGCTTTAGCACCCATATGACATTTAATCTTCCATGTCATAGGCACCATTTACAATGGACTTATAGGGAAGGTCGAACAGAGAGTTTCAATATACAGCTCATATTTTAGGGGGGAGCACTGGTGCTTTACTACTATTTGGCAGTGGTAAAGTGTACAGAGTTCCAAAGCCAGCAAAATCAGACAGGACAAAATGGGGGAACCATGACAAAACGGGGTCCTCTTTGTTCAAGTGTGTAAATCTTTATGATCCTGCACCTGCTTTCCTGACAACAGTACAGTCACTAGTACAATCACTATTCCTATCTCAAGTTGGTGGTGGAAATGTGCTACTGATCGGACTTACTAACGTCTCCTTGTGCGAAAAACCGTACGGCACTTAACTTCTAGGCTCATCAATGGCATTCAGATCATTGTACTATACTGCCATTGAGGCAAGCAGCCAATTAAAGCTGCCTTGCCGTAACTACAAAGAGTTGAGTATATAGTTTAAAATCACTCTTATATAAACTCACTCTTATATAAAATCACTCTTATATTGCCTCTGTACTACAGACTTCTGAGAGCCTTCACAATGCTCATGGTACATCCACTGCTCATCTCCTTTGCCAAAAGGGAACACACCTCCAATTATGCTTTCTGCATTGCTGCCTCCAGGATTTGGAATTCCATTCCATTGTTACTCAGACTCACAGCCTTTTTCTAGCTTTTAGATGTAGACCCTTTTTGTCTGAACAATGCTTGTGTTGATATTAATTTAATTTTAATTGACTTTGTATTGTAAGCTTCTTCTTCAGCTCAACGTCAGCCACTGGCAAGGTTCATGCTACACAAAGATGAAAACTAAATACAGTCACTACTTATGTAATGGAGGGTAGAGCTCCCAGTTTCAGGATCAGGGCTGGCCCTTGCTAGGGTGGTGCCCTGGGTGTAAAGAAATTTGGTGCCCGCGCTGCTGCTGGTGAATAGGCAGCAGGGGTCCAATTGTGTGTTCCTGGGTCAGTTGATGGGCGGTGACTGGCCTCAGGCCTCTCAGTGCCTTCCACGGCTCAACTGCTTCACTCACGGCTTAGCCAAGTTGTTGTTGGGGTATGGGGTTTTTGGTTCATGGGTGGTAGGGGTGGGAGGTTGGTGGGGTGCTGACGTCGTCACCATTGGCAAGGGACGAAGAAATTATTGAAGGCGGTTTAGTCTAAATCATTGGAGCCAGGTGGGAGGATCACTGCTGACAGCTCCCCGCACCCCTCTGAGGACTGGCGGCCTGGGCCCAGCTCGCCAGTGCCAAAAGGCAGCCCTGTCCAGCATAGCATGAAGATCCTATTTGTTTCCTTGGTATATTTGTAGAGCACCACACCTTTGTGTTAACACTCAGTTCCTCATTGGTCGTAAACAGACGTTTGGGAAAACTAGGATTAGAAATTCTGTGGGTAAAAACCTGCACGTTTTGGGTCCCCTCTGTCTGACACTTTTTGCCGGTGAAAAGCAGACAGGAAAACATTTACTAGAGAAAGTCCCTAGAAGGAGTGAAACGTGCTGATATCAGTGTCTAAACAGCAATATACATAGCTATTCCTCAATAAAAGGGTCAACGATCATGGGTTTGTCGACTGGTGTTGTATTACTGCACTTGGTCATTACCATATCATTACATCAGAGTGAGGTATTACCATACCATTTTTTCTGGCAACTTGTAATGAGGTATATAGTCTTTAAGGTACTATGAACTACGTTTTTCACTATATATGTATTAACAATTGTCTTGTGATATTTCTACAGATTTCTTTTAAAAGTCGATTATGCCATCTGCTGTGTTACACTGTGTTCTTTTATGTTACAGTGTGTACTGTAGAGTATTACCTCCTTTTGTTTGTATTTAGACTACAAGTTATTATGGCCTACTTGCATGAGCATGCATGTGTTTAAAACATACTCATCTGATATTTGACTTTACAGATTGGCTTCAAATGTGTTCTGATATGTTAGGCTGTTCAAGGATATTTTGCTTTGTATTGTGTTACATTAGTGTTTGCATGGCACCACTTTCGGTACTGACCCTCTCCGGGATGACTAAGATGAGTGGAATGGATAGGATAGATTTTAGCCATGGGCGTCCTGGTGGAAGAAAAGTGTTTTCAGACCATTTGTGAATGGCATATTGTTTGCGCCTGATGCAGTCTTTGAATTTAGCCTTTCCAATTCATGAAACTCTAAACCACTAACCTCAAACCCTTAAACCTTTTGGTACTGAAGTGGCAATGCCTACTAAAAAGTAAGCAAGAAGTATAGAGTCCTGATGGTACGAATTCGAGCCACCACAATTGTTAACTCCAGAAGCTATCACCTCACTAAGGACCTAATTCTCAACCACACCTTTGACGACAGACCGCCCACCATACTTCCCTGAGCCTTAATGCAGCCGCTGTACAGAAAATGCACATAAGACTCATATGAAAGCCAAATGGGTGCCATGCTTTTTGGCCTGCTGGAAATTAATGTTCTCCACAAATAAACACCCAAAGGCAATTTGTGAAAAACATCAGAGAAATGACCCTGACCGCAGGAAGTTTTCTCCCTGCTCGTAGGGGATACTGTTTTTTCCTGCAACGACTGTTGGGCTCACCCAGAGAAAATAAGAGAGGGTTTCCCCACCCTAAATAGGCAATGGTGACTATGACAGTGACCCAATTTTCGAAGGTGCACATCCCACCGGGTCAAGGGTCTGCATTGCAATGGTGGCCATCTATGGTCCGAAGAGGAACCTTTTTCGAAACACTTAATGGTAAGAAAGTTTTGTGGTGTACGTCCATCGTTGCAATGAAATAAATAAAACCGTACACCATTAAAAAAAAAATAATATGTTTCCGCTTATATAGAGTAAATTGAAAATTTATTTTTACGATTTAAATCTCCTTATTGAAGAGGTATGGAGAGATATACTATTTTGGTTCTTTCCTAAACAACTTTCAATTCAAGTAATAGAAAAAAAAATTATGTACATTTCGTAATTGTTCAAAACAATTAGCTGAAATTATTTGAAACTAAATATAAACAGGACCCCTACAATTAAGGAGGGAATGTATATTTTGACACTACCAGATGGTGGCAAAGGAGATAGCAAATGCAGAGACTGAGGGATTCTCTTCAGTATATGTGTGTGGTCGTAATGAAAGCATTAGATTTGTGTAGCTAATGAAATGCCAAACTAGATGACAACACTATTGGTCTGAAAAAATGTAAAGTGAGAATGCATTTTTAATAGTTGTTGTGGAAAGCGCATTTTTACGCTTTTGGTTATCACCACTCTGTCCACGAACAAACAGGCTGTGAACCTGGGGAGGAATGTACCTGCACTGAAAAAGATGGCCCAATTGAATGGGCCAGCATTTGCACATTTCCCTGTTGAGGCACAATGTTTTGCGCATCCTGGGCAAGGGATGCGTCAGGCTGTTGACTAGCTGGACCTTGGGGTGGTTGGTAATAGCATTGTCATCTGGGCAGGAGTAGTAATAATTCCCAGGTCATGTTAGAAACTCACTTATCATAAATCTATTACTAAAACAAAGCATAATGTAGTAGTGCACTGTCATTTACAGATAGCATATTATCCATTGAAATGGCCACAAAACCTTCCCACTAGCGTGTAGTCTTACTGATAAAAATACACTATGCACAAACAATGTTTGGAAATCGGATTTCAGCAAAAATACCTAACATTTGCACATCACCAAGCAAAACACTCTAATTTGTTTTGATCCTATAAAAATATTTTTTCCTCACCACGAAATTACAAAAGTGTGTCTTCATAATTAGTGAAACATATTTAAAATGTTTGAACAGTTCACCTATTAGCTAATTCAGTGCTGCATTTAAGAAAAAGTAACCTGGCATCTTACAGCCTTTCATTTCACATTCTTTGCACAGTGCGATTGTCACACAGTTCACTTTACAAAATCCTTTAACTTAAGTCACAGAAAACAAACTGACTTTTGACCTGTCTCTGAAAGCTGAGCAAACAAACAATATTTAAAAGCATTGTTATTGCTCATTCAATTTGCTTGTTAAGCAGAACACCTGTTGTCAGCTTGCTGTTGTAATCCCTGAAATAGCACGTCCTTATTAAATCTTGCTCCATATTGTGAGTGGACTTTTTTCAAGCCCTGCTAATGTGGTGCATGCTTTTCCCATTTTTTTTCAAGCTTTCCCATATTGCCTGTCTCCCTTTTTAATTTTAATTTTTTCTTAATCAAAACATTGTTGTAAATACTGTATTTTTGTTTAAATCTAAGGAGCTGTCCAGCAGCCATCTCAAATCTTAATTCTCCTTTGTATATTTTATACCAAAAAATCTATTCCAAAGATTCACCCCAAATTTCACCTACATCCTCCAATTGGAGAGGGGAGTGGAGCAACTTGTCCTAATATGGACTTCCAAAACAACAATAGCATGAGAAATGCATTTCCTTAGTTTACTCATTGTCCCCTAAAATTGGAGACCCTCAATAAATGAGAAAATAATCCCAATCTCCACTCTCCCAAAATGACAATTGTCTCTTCAATTCAATCAATTGTGCAAGCATGCATTTAGAACAACCTCACCAAGTTAATGTGGGGGCGTCCGTCTCTCCGCACTTTGGACAAATGTGTCAGTCTGCAATCAACCCGTTTGGGACCTCTGCCGAGGAAATCCTGTTGCTGAGGGACACCGGTTTGAAACGTCAGATGGCAGCTGTGAGAAACTTGTCTCTCTTGTTTACAGGGGCCCCCGCAATCGATCAGTCTCAGATTGGTCACCTCAGCCACAGACTCAAGAGCTGTTGGATGTCCCACGTAGAGGTCCCACCAGAGTCGCCATTTGTGGAAAGCACACTTTTACGCTTTTGGTTATCACCACTCTGTCCACGAACAAATTAAAGTGCGAGGAGTCGGAGGCAGACCTTTTTAAGCCATTTATTACGCTAGCGGGAACAATATACAACTCGCACTCCGGCGAGAGTAGAATGAGCAAAGATCAACACTAACTCTGCCATATTTATAGAAAACTCAAAGCAGAGCTTACGTGACTTCATACAAAATTGCTTAGCGGTGGAAACTCCCGTATCAGCTTGAGGCCATTTCAAAGTTGCATCTCACGAGATAAGAATTGAGTATCAGTGAAAAGACCTTCTAGTTGTGTGGTTTATCAGTTACATGTCATAAACAGATAAGTAAATTAAGGTACATCGGTCATCTTCCAACGTGTTCAGAAAAGAGTTGCCTAAATGAACAAAGTTTGTTACTGAGATTTTCTTGTGAAAATGAGTTGCTTTTGAGTTGAACAATATTTAGGCCAAATATATTAATGAATGTGCTTTTAGTTCACTCTATAATTCACTTCTTAAAGTTAGCATTTCACAGAAAGGCCCTTGAACTCAAAGTTCATTCATCAATATTCATTAAGTCAGATATGCATAAACATAACCCTATGATAACTCCTCACACTTATTAAAACTACAGTGAACAGTTTCCAGCCCCAAGTGGTTACTAGGCCCCAAAACTATCCTGACCAAGTCCAATCTCCATTGTCCTAGTGTATTTCAGCAGCCAAGTGGTGAAGCTTGTGTATGGCTAAATTAACATTAAGGGCATTTTATGTAACTGTTGAACAAACGTATTATGCTTATATATTTTGGCAGTGCGAATCCTTAAGAGGGGACAAGGTGAAGTGATAATGTTCAGGTGCGATAGGAGTAGGGGGCACTCGGCTGTGAACAGGGTAATATGTTTCAAGCCTCAAAAATAGGCCCAAAAATCCCAATACTAGCAATAGAGAACTTACAAGTATACCTATTTTCCTCCTTTTTGTCCAAAACTATCAGCTTTTAGCAGGGGCATTCGGGGCAACTACTTTTATTTCTCCTAATAGGTCAGAAAACCCCTTCCTAAAGGGCCTTAATGGCAGATCCACAACTCTACCCATTTGAACCTAATCTATATACAAATATCTGTGTCAGAAGAACTCCTAACACTATTCCCTATACTGGTCTTTATATTCAACCTGTGCTGTTTCTTTCCTTTCCTTCCTCTTCCTATAGTATTTGTTGTTTAATTGTCAAGGTAACAAAGAGTAGCGTAACGATCAAAGAGCAATGTATTCTCAATTCTCCCAAATTCCCTCACTACACTATCAAAGAGCATTAAGTCCCATGTGTTTTTTGCTTCAAAGCCTCACTGGCAAGCTTATGTACCGGTCCAAACATTGGCGGTTTTGACCACCGGCATGGGTTGCTACCTCTCCAGAGATAGTTTCTTCAATCAAAGTCTATAGTTCTTTTCGGCCCTAGGCCACACTTTGTATCAGGGCCGAACAATGTCAGGATGTTCAAACTGAATCTGTTCATCTGGGTCAGGCATGGTGGCAGCAAGTTCTTGCTCAAATGGCACACATCTCACCATGTATCAAAAAGATCACCATCCCCAAAAGGCACTTGCTGAGAGATCTGATCATATTCAAAATTAGGTATTCCTCTTGTTATCCACTGATCATATGGCAAAGGGAGTGGCGCTTGCTTTCTCCACATCACTGGCATGGATCCAGTGTCTGTGCCCTGTGCACTTAACAGCAGTCTGAGTGGCGAAGAGAACACGCACAGGACCCTTCTAGCATGACTGCCTCTGAAAGTAGTTGGTAAAGACACAGTCTCTAGGCCTCAGCTTGTGGCCTAGACCGTCAAGACTAGGAGGGAGACTGGCCTTCACCTGTGAATGGATCAAATGCAAATCTTTAGTCAATTGGTCACAGTAATTGTTAGATTTGGGGGTCTCTAGTTGGCAATGGTTTGCACCTTTGTCCAAATAGGGACCCTTGCGTCTAGTCAGGGTAAGGGCTACACTCCTAAAATAACCCCTGCTCACCCCCTTGGTAGCTTGGCACGAGCAGGCAGGCTTATCTCAGAGGCAGTGTGTAAAGCATTTGTGAACACATACAGTAATACAGTGAAAACACTACAAATGGACACTACACCAGTTTAGAAAAATAAGTAATCTTTACTAGACTTAACACAAGATCAAACGACAGAAATCCACAATACTGTAATCAAAAATGAGTCTTTAAAATGGTAGAACTAGCTTAGTTCAATGTAGATGATAAAGGCGACACTTTACTCTCAAAGTACCTTGGATGCGTCACGCAATACAAACAAAAGGGTCGCAGGGAAGTTGATGCGCCGTACCTTACACTCAGGGGAGTGGATGCGTCGGTTCCTTACTGCTGCGCAGGGGAGTTGAGGCTCGCTTCCTTACTGTGTGGGGAGTTGATGCGTCGGTTTCTTACTGTGATCCGGTGCGATGCGACAAGATGGCGCCTCGATGCGATGACGATCCGGTGCGATGCGACAAAATGGCGTCTTGGTTACGGTGCAACAACGTAGATGCGATGCATGCACGCCCGACGGCGACTCAGTGAACTTCTGAGCCGCGACAGGCCCTGCGACACGCTTCTCAGGAGATGCGACGGCGACCTCTGCGGCGGCAGCACGCCTCTCTGGTGATGCGACACTGTTCGTCGGTGATGCGCCGGCGAAATGCTGCGGCAGCGGCACACTTTTTCAGCAATGCGACGGCAACTGCTGCGGCGGTGACACGCTTCTCCTTGTTGCGTCGCGCTTCCAGCTCCCAGCGACAGGCAGTCTTCTCAGAGGGCCCAACATAACAGCAGGCACCTCTTTGCAGGCAGAATTCCCAGCAAGGGAATTCAGGGGAGCTGGTGGGTGAAGTCTTGTATCCCTGAGACTTCAGGCAGGAGGCAAGCTCAATCTTCGAGCCCTTGGAGATCTTCTTCAAGATGATGAAAGTACACACAAAGTTCCTTTCTCCTTTCTTTGGCAATAAAGTAACCACTGCAGGTCAACCCCAACAGCACACAGCACAGGGGCAGTCTCCTCCTTCAGTTTCCTGATTCTTCTCCTCAGCAAAGGGTTGTCTTGGTTCCCAGAAGTGATCTAAAGTCTTGGGGTCTGGGCCCCAATATTTATACTCAAAAAGTCTTTGTTCTCTGAAGGCAGAGAGTGTCTGTGCCTGACCAAAACCAGTTCTGTGCAGCTTCCTGGCAGGAGGTGGAGACAGCATTGTTTGAGAGCAGACCTGGCATACCAAACTCGAATTTCTACCTTGCTCCCTGGGTCAGTTAGGATTATAAGGTGTTATAATCAAACTGCCCATTCTGGCCAATGGGAGCAGGTAGCCTTGCAATAGTGAAAAACTAAATTGGCTGTAATTCACTATCAGGACATGCCACACACACCAGGGCATGTCCTACCTTTCACATACAGTGCACCCTGCCCTAGGGCCTACCTTAGGGGTGACTAACATGTAGAAAAGGGAAGGTTTGGGGACTGGCAAGTGGGTGCACTTGCCAAGTCGACATGGCAGTCCCAGACTGCACACGCTCTGCAATGGCAGGCCTGAGCCATAGTTTACAAGCTGCTTCTGTGGGTGGCACAACCAGTGCTGCAAGCCCACCAGCAGCATTTGATTTACAGGCCCTGGGCACACACGGTGCACCGTACTAGGGTCTGACAAGTAAATCAAATAACCCAATCATTGAATCACTAATCCATAACAACAATTTATAAAGAGAGCATGTGCACTTTAGCACTGATCAGCAGTGGTAAAGGGCCTAGAGTCATAAAACCAACAAAAACAGGTCAGAAACAATACAGGAGGAAGGCAAAAAGTTCAGGGGTGACCCTGCAAAAAGGGCCAAGTCCAACAGTAATCAACAAGCAAAGTATATTCAATGTCAAGAAGTTCTTTGATCTTGGTACACCCTATACATTAGCTGGCTTCCCCATAACCACCTCAAATGGTTGCAAGACCTCGAAGGGCAGATCTGGGGGTGCAAAATGTCCTGTTGAAACAGGGTACCTTTTCCTGTGTTATAAGTATGGCATATCATGCATCTCTTGACATAGAACTCTGCCACCCTGGGAATCAAATTATTGAACCATACATGATCTGACGTGGCCACTATTCCTTTAGCACTGATGTGGGCTGAACTGTGGGCCATGGTAACAATAGCATTCCCATAACAATTTGGAAGCATTTATCTTTGCTTTCCTGACAGATCTATCCAACATCCTGTCGCATCCTGACACCCTTATCTTTTCCACTGTTCCTTCTCTTCCTCCGTAGCTTATTCCTGTACTTCCCTAATGCAATCTAGAGTCTGATTAAACATAGGCACTTCTGGTATCCATGTAGCTCTCCTTACAACATTCATTAGACCATACTCTGATTAGGCTGTTTGTTTAGCTGTTTCATTGGCAAAAGTATTTCCCTGTGTTATCTCATCTATAATTTTCTTGTGAGCAAAACATTTAACAATAGCAACTCTTTTTGATAACTTTACTATTCATTCCCCATACTGTATCTTATCACCATGCGAAGTCAAAAAGCCCTTTTTTTCTAGAGTCGTCCGAATGAGTGGGCAACTCCAAAGGCATATTGGCTATCTGTATAGATATTTACAGTCAAATCTTTACTTAATTCACAGGCTCTAGTAGGAGCTGTTGACTTCACAGCTTGGGCTGACGTGTGTTGTATTTTACATAACTGAACCACAGATTTTAAGGAAGTAATTACAAGGGCCGCTGTACTAGTGTCATCAGGTAGTTTGTAACATGAACCATCCACGAACAGTTCCCCTTGGGGGTCAGATATAGGGTATCTGTCAGGGCTACCTGTCCCTTAGTCTCCTCCTCAGTTATGAATATGCAATCATGCTTCTCATCTTGTTGGGAGTCAGAGAGGGGTAGTATAGTGGCTGGATTCAAAATGTTACAGTAATTCAGAGTGATGTTTGGAGCAAAAAGTCTCAACTCATACCCTGTTAATATCGCACTGTTCAGGTGCTGGGACTGAGGTTTTTTTAAAGATATCCACTAAATGTGACCATAACTGTCAAATAGTGACCTTAAATATACATGTCAGATTGCTTTATCGCAGTGGGCTTCGATGTGGAGGAGAAATACGTGCATGGCCTATTCCTTACCCCATGGGACTATGCCAAGCTGCAACCATCTTTTTCATGCACAAATTTGTAATAATGAGGTTTTACCTAAAGCAGGAGCATTACATAAAGCATTTTTCAATTGCAAAAAGACAGCTTCACACTGATTAGTCTAAGGAAGCGGCATGCATACGTCCTTTAATGTTAAAGCAAGCAGGGGTTTTGCAATTAGTGAAAAATTAGGTAATAAACGCACAGACCTTAGATTGAGTCAGTGGTTTCTGCAAGTTCTGCACCAATCATATCCTATGTGGGTGTAGCGTCCTACCCCCCTTCGACAGGAGGTGACGCAAATAGGTAACCTTCTGTTGACAATACTGTAATTTGAAAAGAGATACTTTGTGTCCCAAGGAGGCTAAGTGATGCAATAATTTCACTGTAGAATGTTTGCAACCTTCTGCTGTATTGCTATGTCTCCAACGAGTAGCTTGTGAGCTACCAGTAGCTCACCAGGTACCTGTGAGTAGCTCTCCTGTGTGCGGTCCAACCTGTATTTCAAAATTAAAAGCATGTATTCATGACAATTTTTTTTTTGTATTTTCACAACTCATAAGCTGATGTCAACAGAAAAATAGGTGACATTTTGAAAACGTACTTAGAGTTATTATTTCAGTTGGAGATATTTATTACTCATATTTATACCTTGGTGCAAGGGGCACTGCAGCCATGGTTTGTATGTAGTACCCATGTAATATTTCAGTTCAAATTGTCAAAGACTTTTCTTTTCCCCCCATTACTGCTGAAAACTCTGCCTGATCACTAATGTCATCACTGCTGACACTCTTGGATAGGGTGCTTACTTTTAAATCACTAGTGACTTTTGTTACAGAAAATATTGGAGACCCCTGTAGTAGCGTTCAGTGGTTGTGAAATAGGGCTATGAACGGGGATGCCAGAAAATCCCACAGATGTATTAAATTTACCGGAGAAGGGAGACCTAGGAAAGGGATTATGAACTAGAGAGGTACAAGGTGCACCAGTATTTACTGGTATCATGAACCTTCTTCTGCCCTTCCTAGACTGCCCTACTGAGGGTATTGAAAGGTATTATAATCAAATGTCAGTAGTCATCATTGTAAAAGCTTCTGTCTGTTTTTACGAGCTGGTAGTACAGTGTGCACTGTATTCTGAATGTATTCTGAATGTCTAACTGCACCTCACCTCTTTGAGTAAGCCTTGGACTGCTCTGTCTTGCTATCCTAAGAGTCAAATGCTGGAATGGAGTACTTGTTTAGCCAATTTTGGGTCCACTAGTAATGAGGCCCCAGAACACAAGTGGGGAACACTCCTGTTGATGCAATTGGAGCATAGTGACCCCTGAGTGCACTGGTCCCCAGAAAGCCGGGTCTAACAGGCTGTGAACTTGGGGAGGAATGTACCTGCACTGAAAAAGATGGCCCAATTGAATGGGCCAGCATTTGCACATTTCCCTTTTGAGGCACAATGTTTTGCGCATCCTGGGCAAGGGGTGCGTCAGGCTGTTGACTAGCTGGACCTTGGGGTGGGTGGTAATAGCATTGTCATCTAGGCAGGAGTAGTAATAATTCCCAGTTCATGTTAGAAACTCACTTATCATAACTCTATTACTAAAACAAAGCATAATGTAGTAGTGCACTGTCATTTACAGATAGCATATTATCCATTGAAATGGCCACAAAACCTTCCCACTAACGTGTAGTCTTACTGATAAAAATACACAGTGCACAAACAATGTTTGGAAATCGGATTTCAGCAAAAATACCTAACATTTGCACATCACCAAGCAAAACACCATAATTTGTTTTGATCCTAAAAATATATTTTTTCCTCATCACAAAATTACAAAAGTGTGTCTTCATAATTAGTGAAACATATTTGAAATGTTTGAACAGTTCACTTATTAGCTAATTCATTGCTGCATTTAAGAAAAGAAACCTGGCATCTTACAGCCTTTCATTTCACATTCTTTGCACAGTGCGATTGTCACACAGTTCACTTTACAAAATCCTTTAACTTAAGTCACAGAAAACAAACTGACTTTTGACCTGTCTCTGAAAGCTGAGCAAATGTGACAAGATAACAATATTTAAAAGCATTGTTATTGCTCATTCAATTTGCTTGTTAAGCAGAACACCTGTTGTCAGCTTGCTGTTGTAATCCCTGAAATAGCACGTCCTTATTAAATCTTGCTCCACATTGTGGGTGGACTTTTTTCAAGCCCTGCTAATGTGGTGCATGCTTTTCCCATTTTTTTAAAGGCATTCCCATATTGCCTGTCTCCCTTTTTTTTTAAATTGTTTTTTTTTTTTTTTCTCCTAATAAAAATACTGTATTTTTGTTTAAATCTAAGGAGCCGTCCAGCGGCCATTTCAAATCGTAATTCTCCTTTGTATATTTTATACCTGTTGGACTTGGCCCTTTTTGCAGGGTCATCCCTGAACTTTTTGCCTTCCTCCTAGCCTTTTTTCTGACATGGTGTTGGTGGTTTTAGGACTCTGGGCACTTTAGCACTTCTGTTCAGTGTAAAGTGCGTGTGCTCTCTGTGGTAAATATGGTAAGATTGTTCTACACCTGTTTGGCTTATTTAATTTGCCTGTCAGTCCCTTGTAAAGTGGTATCTCAGATACCCAGGGCCGGTAAATTAAATGCTACTGGTGGGCTTGCAGCGCTGATTGCGCCACCCACCAAAGTAGCCTTTCAAACCTGTCTCAGGCCTCTGCCATTGCAGGGCCTGGGCGCACAGTGTTACTGCCGCTGTGGTGTGGCACCTAAAGTGTGTGCCATGTCTGTGACCCCCCTTTTACTGCATGTCAGTCACCCCTAAGGTAGGCCCTAGCTAGCCCTATGGGCAGGGTGCATTGTAGGTAAAAGGTAGGACATGTACCTTAAGTGTGTGACATGTCCTGGTAGTGACAAACAATCATTTTGGTTTCTCACTGCTGTGAGGCTGCCCTCCCATAGGAATGCATTGGGGATTCCCTGATAAGTGTTTCAGTGGTAATTCCTGATATGAGAGGAGCAGCGTGGTCAAGTCTGGTATGTTTGGAATAATGATAACAAATGCTACGCAATGGTGTGTGCAGATTTATTATACCTATTTTAGAAGTGCCTCTTTTAGAAGTTGGCATTTCTGTGTGCTATGTGTCTGCCTGCCTGATGTGGATTGCATGTCTGGCTTTAGAGTGACAGGGGTTGGTGAGGTGTGTGTGGCTCCAGGGAGGGCAGGGTGAGTCAGCGCTAGGCTGAATAGGGGAACTGCATTTGGAGTAGTGGGAGGAGTAGTCCCCTGACCCTGAATAGGTCTGTGCCTGCCTGGGTGAATGCTGGCTCCGCCCCCCTGTGGTGTGTCTGATCACCAAGCCCCCACCTGACAAAGGGGAAGAGGATCCTTGTCAACAAAGTGCTCCAAAACCCCCCAGAACCAGTTCAGGCTGGTTCCCCCAAGCCCTGTGCCAGGGCAGACAAAGAAAGTGGTGTATAAATATTGGGGCTGTGACCCCATGAAAAGGTGGTGCTTTTTGTGCTTTCCTTGCGCTGGGGACTTGCTGTTGCTGGGCCCCAGGAGGAACCGCCACGATGGACTGCCTGCCTGCTGGAGGGCCCTGTGAGCTGGCCTACCTGGGCCCAGCCTTGTGTCCCTGGAGCTCTGGCTGCTAGTGCCACAGGAGCGCTATATCTTTATTACTGGAGCCCCAGAGAGGGGGACTCCAATCCTGCCAAGGAAAAGCGGAGCGCATGGTCCTGCAGCCCTGGGCTGCAAATATGCCTCAAGGGGATCCCGACGTGGGGATTCCCCTACACTGCACCTGAACAGAGCGAGAGCCCACCCCGCACTGCCGCTGCTGAGGAGAGCGGGAGCCCACCCCGCATTGGTGTTTATTTTCTGGCGGGAGCCCACCCGCACTCTGCCCGGAGAGGAGAAGCCGCCGAGACCGGCGAACCGGAAGTCAGGCAGGTCAGCGCCTGACTGTGGGCGGGGCTCCCGTGAGCAAAGGGGGAGCCCCACGAGTTGTTGGAAGCCCATTGGGCAGCGTGAGGAAGGTCCAGGGGGAGTAGGAGGGGAGAGCTGCAGGAAGGAAACGCTCTCCCTCTCCTTACTGGTGATTGCCGTGCAGGAGTGCAGGACGAGCACTCCGTCGTTGCCACCCTTTCGTTGCCTGAGACCAAGAAGGAGGAGAACTGGTGGCTGTCCAGCGCGGTTGCTCGTAAGCGAAGCCGGCGCGATGGAATCCTGAGGTGTTGCCGAGCAACTAGGGAGGCCGCCGGAAGTCAGGCAAGTCCACGCCGAGAGGAGCACGGGTGTGGAGGCTTAGCTCCGTGTACGCTCCAGACGGGCGGACGCGGCGTCACTGCCATTTCAGGCCAGCTAGAGGAGTCCTGAGAGCCCCGGTGAGTGGGGGCTGTATCTTGAGGATCGTTGGTGCCCAGTGGGGGCACCAGGAGGAGCCCAGTAAAGGGGGCTCCCCAGGCACTGTGAGTGCCAGAGCTGTTTTTCGTCAGCTGCACCGCCCGTTAGCGGCAGCTGCACCGAGGGGGCAATTTTGGTGATAGGAGTCCCAGAGTGGGGCTCCGGAGGCACCATAGGTGCCAGTGCTCATTTTTGTTCGCCACAGCTGCACCGCACCAGCGCAGGCAGCTGCAACACGGGGGCATTTGTGTTTTCATAAGGAAGGGGTGAGAAGCACCCCACGCACCAGCGCACTGTGTGTTTGCTGCAGTGGCAGGCAAAAGGGCCAGTGGAAGGCCCCAGTTACAAGCCCTGACATTTGGGACAAAGGGCATTGGGCCCCCTAGAAAGGCCAGTTGGCCTGGGGTAATTTCTGATGGTGATGCCTAATAGGATTGTGGCATACTGTGTTTTGTGCTGATGATTATGCCTAATGCATAATGTGTTTATGCCCAGACGAGATTGCATAATGTGTTTATGCCTATAATGATTTGTGCATAATGTGTTTTATGCCTAATGTATTACAATGCTGAGGTCATTATTGTGCCAGTAGTTACTGGTGGTGTTTTACATTTACTACTTGTGCTTGTGATGGTTCTGACAGTGGCCCGATTGGCCTTGTCATGTGTATATAATCCCCTGTAAATATTGCCTAGTGCAAGTTGGCACAGTGTATATTGTGTGATTAGTATTCTAATGTGTTTTGGATAATACAAAGGCTATTTTTATATAACCTTGTGTGGAGTTTCTTTTGTAGTGTGCCTAGTGTGTTGCTGCTGTGTGTGTGTGTTGCGCAACACATTGCCTCTGGGATAAGCCTGACTGCTCGTGCCAAGCTACCAAGGGGTGAGCAGGGGTTATCTTCAGTGTGTAACTCCCATGCCCCGACTAGAGTGGTGGTCTCTGCCAGGCTTAGGCGCATGCCCTAGCCAACCAGAAATCCCATTTCTACCAATACCAAAAAATCTATTCCAAAGATTCGCCCCAAATTTCACCTACATTCTCCAATTGGGGAGGGGAGTGCAGCAACTTGTCCTAATATGGACTTCCAAAACAACAATAACAGTGAGAAATGCATTTCCTTAGTTTACTCATTGTCCCCTAAAATTGGAGACCCTCAATAAATGAGAAAACTCATAATCCCAATCTCCATTCTCCCAAAATGACAATTGTCTCTTCAATTCAATCAATTGTGCAAGCATGCATTTAGAACAACCTCACCAAGTTAATGTGGGGGCGTGCGTCTCTCCGCATTTTGGACAAATGTGTCAGTCTGCAATCAACCCGTTCGGGACCTCTGCCGGGGAAATCCTGTTGCTGAGGGACACCGGTTTGAAACGTCGGATGGCAGCTGTGAGAAACTTGTCTCTCTTGTTTACAGGGGCCCCCGCAATCGATCAGTCTCAGATTGGTCACCTCAGCCACAGACTCAAGAGCTGTTGGATGTCCCACGTAGAGGTCCCACCAGAGATGGGGTGGGCGGAATTTGCGTAGTCGCGCTACGCAAAGCTCCGCAAAACGGTAAAAAATCTCCGCGAGCACGCAGAGTTCCGCGAACACGCGGAATTGCTTGTTCCGCCCGTTCGCGATGCTTTTTTCCTGTTCGCGAACGCTGTTTGCGTGCTCGGGGGGAAATATCTTGCAAACACGCATTTTGAAAGCGCGAACAAGCAAAAAATTCTGCAAAGCCGCGGAATTTTTGGCAATTCCGCGTTCTCCGCGGAACGCGAAATTAGCCAAATTCCGCGAGCGGAACGGAATTTACCTCCCAGGCCTACACCAGAGTCACTACTTGTGGAAAGCGCACTTTTACGCTTTTGGTTATCAACACTCTGTCCACGAACAAATTAAAGTGCCAGGATTCGGAGGCAGACCTTTTTAAGCCATTTATTACGCTAGCGGGAACAATATACAACTCGCACTCCGGCAAGAGTAGAATGAGCAAAGATCAACACTTACTCTGCCATATTTATACAAAACTCAAAGCAGAGCTTACGTGACTTCATATAAAATTGCTTAGCGGTGGAAATTCCCATATCAGCTTGAGGCCATTTCAAAGTTGCATCTCAAGAGATAAGAATTGAGTATCAGTGAAAGGACCTTCTAGTTGTGTGGTTTATCAGTTACATGTCATAAACAGATAAGTAAATTAAGGTACATCGGTCATCTTCCAGCGTGTTCAGAAAAGAGTTGCCTAAATGAACAAAGTTCGTTACTGAGATTTTCTTGTGAAAATGAGTTGATTTTGAGTTGAACAATATTTAGGCCAAATATATTAATGAATGTGCTTTTAGTTCACTCTATAATTCACTTCTTAAAGTTAGCATTTCACATTGTCTAGGTGAGAAATAAATACAATGAAAACCCCACAACTAGAAACAATTTTTAATTGAGGAGAAATTCATAAGGAGACACTTTATAGTTAGGGCACCCACAGATCGTTAGCAGTGCACAAGAGCGACACTTTGATATTCCCCAGCATGGTGGAGAGGGGTTAGAAAGGAAACATATATTTTTCTCTCCTCCTGGAAAGGCCAAAATAATTTTAGAGTCAGGGCTGCCAAGGAGAGAAAGTCTGTGTGCTGAGAGTGGGATGCTGAGATGTTGTCCCAATATGGAGCTTAGGAGCACCATGTGATATTGCCTCATTTTTGGTGCTTGACCCTCTCTGAAAGCTGTGAGACAGAACTATAGGATACAGTAGACTCTTACCTGTAGGTGCAGGTGTAGATGTGCAATAAATATCATGAGCATGGCAATACAGTATTCATGTAGTGACTACAGTTTACACTAATCACTTTGCTTTTAACTAATAACACTTTCCGAGGGTGTAGCCAGCCACGGCTCCACCATTAGCAACCCTGTGGTTGCTCGGCTGTAAATGAGTAGGAACCACAAGTTTGGAGAGAAGAGAGTACTGCTGTGAGAAGCTGGCCTGGTATATGGTGTCCACTTATATAAGTGGACACCTTGCACCAGTCCAGACAACCCTTATGGTGATTTAAGAGGTCTTAGACAACCTTAGAAAGCTCTCTAAGTGGTAGCTGTGGACAGCAGCCTTCAGGCTTTGTCCAGAAGGAGTGTAAAGCAGCTTGTTTTGCCAGAATGCAAATCGTATAGTATAGATTAAGTGAAAAATAACCACACAAGGTATTTATAAAAATATGTATTTATTATGTAATACTCTCTAACACATACAAATATCTCCTACCCGGAGATATGTACAAGGCACACAATACTTTGCAAAGAAACATAGTAAATAGCACGTAATACACAGTGGACCCCAGGGGGGGAACCAAACCATATACTAAGAAAGTGGTATAAGAACCACAACTCGGGTCAAGACAATGTCGAGAGGACGTAGAAGTGCTGGGGACCCAAAGAACCACCCATGGTGAGTGACTAGGAACCCCACGGAGAGCGTTTGCAGTGTGGGAACATGACTGCATGCTCCGTACAAGTCTACATGTAAGTTGCGGCTGGATTTTTAAAGATTAAGGACCCTTCCCAGTGGACCCTGAAGAAACCCAGTGGAAGACAGAAGGTTGGAGAGCCACTCCACCCGTGGATACCTTAGTACCCATGCTATCTACACCAGGGAAGCCGGGTGCATAAGTGTGAAGTGGTGTCGTAAACCGCCGTCGAACCCAATGGAGGACTTCAGGAAAGTGCCGCTGCTGAATGAGGAGACAGTGTTCGTTGGAATCCGAAGGTGGATTCTTGTTGAGAGGTACCTGCAAGCAGAGGGGACAGAATCTATGTCACTCAGGAGCAACCAGGAGATGTGGAAGACGAATGCCCACCGATGTCTGGAGTTGCAGGAGAGTTGACGAGGACCAGCAGCTGTGAGAACCAGGCGACACTGAGGAAGACCAGGAGCCATGCACGAGCTGTCCCACGAAGGATGTCGAGTGCTGAGGGGTCGTGTCCAGCGGGAGCACCAACAAGCCTTGGCACATGCAACCAACGCAGGAGCTGAAGAAGGAGCAACGTCGGGACCAGCAAGGTCCAGGGGACTCACGACAAGCAGGGGAGTCAGGGCAGGCCCGAGCAATGAGGGGAGCCCAAGAGAAGCAAAGGTGACCCTCAAATGGACCCACAGGCCGGAGGCACTGGAGTCGCGAGAGGACCTCAAGCAGCTCACCAAAAGATGCAGGCCACGAGTCACACGATGCAGTGTGGCCAAAGATTCTGGTCACAGGAGATGCTCGAGGTTGGGGAGACTTGGAGCCCAAAGATCTTCTTGGAAGGTAGTCAACAAGCCTTTGCAACTGCAAGTTGACGGGGTGCACAGGGGTACGGTTATTACAACCCTCACGAGGGATACTGGCCTCAAACTTGGTGAGAGGGGATACTGGCCTCAAACTTGGTGAGAGGGCAGGGCAGGCCTTGGCAGCTATGGAAAACCACCACCTGTGTTTCAGAACCATTTGGAGTCTGGAGGAGCTCAGGATCAGCAGACCGGTTGACTTAGTTGAGGTGCCTGCGAATGTAGGGGAGTGACTCCTTCACTCCAAGGGAGATTCCTTCAGGTGTCTTTGATGCCCACAGGCCTTGGAAGGTTCCTGTATGGTGCACAGGCACAGACGATGCAGCAGACTGGAAGGGAGACGAAGTTGAGCCCAAAAGAAGTCCAGCGAAGTCCAGAGTGCCCAGACGGTAGAAGAAGAAGTGGTGTCTGATCTGAATTTTATCCCACGACCAATCTAGGGACCCACTTACAGATAAGCTCTTAAGTACCCTAAGGAAAGGGTTGGGATAATTCAGGGGACCCTCCCAGGGGAGGGTCTGGACAGGGGGGAGGTTACTCGCATGTCCTTTGTTCAGTTTCACACCAGAGCGGGAGCCAATGGCTCCCAGGACTGGTTTGAACTAAACTATGCATGGTGACACCAAATGTGCCCCACATGTAGACTGAGTGGCACTGGCATGCGCACCCACCCTGCCCCAATACACTAAATCCTGTCTGGGAGATGGTCACACCTCCCTGTGACAGAATGCCTATTGTTCTGCCTTCCCCTGCTCGAGCTTGGCTCCGCAGTAGGAGGGCAGAATCGTGTCTCTGGTCGGCAGCAACCATTTTATGCTGTCAGAGTCTGGAAGACTGGTACCGGGGACATGGAGAGCCTAACGGAGGGCTCTTCCAGGGCTTGGAATCATACCTCCCACACCGTCCAACATGTTTGATACCAAACATGATAGGATTCGTTGCAGCCGGTTTCGAGATGGTCATAGTGTAATTATGCGGTGCCACTCTATATGGTATATGGCTGCTTCACTGACAACCCGGGAGAATGGACTCCATAGGCTGTAGGGGTGTCCTGCTCAGGCAGGGGCACCCTCTCACTTATAACCCAGCACCCTGCCTTCAGGATTGTAAAGGACTGCTATAGAGGTGACGTATAGGTTTTAAGTGCAGTGACCCTAGATATAGGAAACTTATATCTTTAGTAAGTGGTGCTAGCACCAGCTTACACAGGCTGCAATGGCAGGCCTCTAGTTCCATTTTGAATGGTCTCCCATGGGTGGCATAATGCATGCTTCAGCCCATGGGGGACCTCTGGGGTACCTATGCCCTGGGTACCTTAGTACCATATACTAGGGACTTATAAGGGTACCCCAGTATCCAATCTGAGATGTACCGAAGTACTGAACATAACAATTTAGGGAGAAAGCAGATAGACTGGGGTCCTGATTAGCAGGATCCCAGTCAGACTAGTCAATAACAGCTTAGCACAAGGCAAAAAGTGGGAGTAACCATGCAGAAGGATCCTACCTTCCTACAACTGCCAAAAACTGACATTGCTGCCACTCGGACAGTGTCTAAATGAGGGCCAAAGTGTTGACTCCCGACAATGATCCAGCCAGTAGTGAGCAAGTTATCAGACTACATTCAGCAACAAAATCACAGCAGTAAGCTCTGTTGATCACTCTAAATCCAATCTGATCATCATGTCGAGCCTTTCCTTCTTCATTATGACTGGGACAAGACCCTGTATGGAGGCACTTTGCCCCATTAATCAGATGCCACTCTGCTATTTGTGCTCTCCTGGTTGCTATCATATGACCAATGTTAACCACCATAAAGGCAAACCTCAAAGGGGTGGTTTACAAAGATTGGTGCATGAGTTGATGTTACTTACTCTTGTAGTACTCATGACTTACACATGTATTTTAGGAGCAAGTCAGGAATACCGCTAGCTTACTCCTGGAATTTAGAAGTACTGCAACACTAAGTCACCTCAAAATCTCTGTGAATCAGGCTCCATATTTCTAACATCCACCTGATAGATAAACATTCACAAGTGACCGCAAGGCAACATGAGCTGCTCAACAAAACTTGCATATAAATAAATATTTTCTGAGAATGTTATTGATAATGTCATGGTTATATTTAATGTAATGCCCAAGGCTAAGGCTGGAAACCAAAAAAAAACATAGCTAACTGTTCAAAACCCACACATCAGAATTATAGCTGTGAGGCCTTTTATGTTTGGATCATGGTTTGCCATCCAGCAATGAAAGCAGCCCACTAGCCTGCAGCCACCAAAAGTATGGCAGAGGGGTAGAACCATTGATCTTCCCGACAGAATGTCATTTTGAAATCATGGATCCAATAAAGAAGGTAAAGTAGCCTTGATTTATTTTGTAAGTTCTTATGTTCGGATATTCTACTCCTAGTCTATGTGAAATGCAAATTCATAGGCCATGAATCATAAAGGTTTTGCTGTGACTTGATCTTGTAGCTCTCCTGGCTCACTTATAAATCCCAGGATGTTGGACCTGAGATATATGACCCGGTGTTGCCGAGACCTCACCCACAAACCACCAATCCAGTCCCTTCCGTCCACTCCTGGAGTCATAAAAGATGCACAATTCTTTTGGATTAGGAGTCATAAACCCCACCCATATTTTATTAAACAAACATTATTGCAGAAAACACACATTATTTCAATTATTCATAAGTAGTAACCAGTAATGTTTACGGCTTTATTTACACATGCTGAAGCCTAACCTTAACAGAGACTCTATAATCAGATTTTTTACCACTATCTAGACGTGTTCCTGCATACCACAATATATGCCCTTTGACCGGTCCCCATGGTGTCTCCCTGGTCCAGGCCCGCCACTTCTGTCCATTGCCCTGTGTGGGGTCCCTCCTTCGTGGAAGGACCGCCCACCCCACCCATATCCCCTCTCAGGAGTACACAGCCACGGCCCATGCAGATAAGAGCGGTGGGGCCGGGTGAGGGGGGATTTCGACAGACGATGACGAGGGAAAATTACATCGTCTGTTGAAATCCCCCCCCACCCAGCCCCACCGCTCTTACCTGCATGGGCCGCGGCTGCGAGTACATCTGTTCAGGGGGCCTGTCTGCCTGCCAGGATACCTACCTTGGGCACCCCCTACACCCATCACTCCCCCCCAAGGGCCAGTGCTAGCCTTATGCCTATTGCGCATGCAAGTGTGGTTGGCCAGATGCCAGCGATCGCTTGTAACCCCCCGCGCCTCTGGATCCTCCATTTGGCCTCCTGCCAGCACCATTTGGGAGGGGCCCGTGTCCCCGCTGTCATGCAAATGTAAGGAAAGGTATGCCAAATTGTCCCCCAAATCATAGCCTCACCCACCAGGCTACAAAACAAAAAAATGACAATTCAATAGCAATTGACCTAAAAGTAAAAGATTAGTTAACTACAAAGACAGCTATTCCCACAAACATGGACAGGTTAACCCTATTTGCTATGGGGATGGTGGGCGGGACAAAGAAAATCCCCTCCTTCGTTGGTGGTGATGGACCGGATCGGGCAGCGTCCATGCAAGACAGTCGGCGGGAGCAAAAGACCTGCCTGTTGCCTCGCCCCGCCCCCCTTTTATGGAAGGGGCTCTGGACATTGCCCAGACATGTGCCCCGGAAGCATCAAAAGCACCACCGACAACCAATCGCCGCCTGTCTTGTTGAGGAGTGGCGACACCCGGATTAACGCTGAGCTACTGTCAGATTTTACAGTAGGGAGAGCCCATGTCTACCACTGCTGGGATACTAAAACCTTCCTTGAACCTTCATACAATGCCTGAGCCGCCATATGATTACTGTACGTATTGAGCCATGGGACCATTGCTGTCAAGTTAACCAGTGAGGGAACTTTCTCCAGAACAACATGATCAATCCTGCGTCTTGGTACCTTTGTCTTTGGACTTTCTAAAACACCTGGATTCTAAGTGAGAGGCCAAACCGCAGAAGGAGCAACAGTGCTTAAACCTTCAAGTCCCTGCTGGCCTGGTACAGGTTCGCCTGTTGAAATCCCCACAAGCACCCTTCTTCAGCCCTGTGGGCCCTGATCCTGCATGAAAGGACTGACCGGTGGTAGGGTCCATGCGGGGACGCTTCATGTGACGAAGCCACGTGATGACCTCAATCTGATCCCATGTTAATGATGGGTTAGCAGCCTTACTCTTCCTGAACTCCTTATCATACTCCTTCCAGGCCACCCCACCATGAGTGCACACAATCCTACTCTGGTAGCAGGGGTGTTGGGCGCCCAGATTACTAAAGCGCTCCACCAAAATGGCTTGGTATATCGAGAAGCCTCTAACTCAGTTCCCTAATGTTTCCTCAACTTTCTTTTTTTGGGGTCAATAGCCACAGTTCCTAGAGTGCAAACATTCCTTGCAACGCTTGGCCTATTCCCTTTCAGATTTATCCATCAGTAACTCAAAGATATTCACATACGCCCCCTTCCCCATTTTTTCCTTGACATCCATTGAAATGTGCCAGCCTAACTGTTGATGCTCTTTCCGGCCCTCACCCCACAAGACGGGCAGTAAAGGAGCCACCGTACCTGATTCTGCTGTTCCGTGAGCAGCAGGAATCATCACAGTCGCTGTAGAACTCCTGAGTCCACTGTCCCCCTATGCGGAGCCCAAATGCCGTTAGCACCTGGCCCGCTGGCTTTGGGGGCCGAAACCCTGTCGCAGTGACGGCACCAAATGCTCCCCTTCACTCCCTGAGGAAGCTGCTGCAGTAACCGTAGGCACCCCACTGGCCCCAGGGGTAGCCCCTCCAGACGTGACAGCCCCTTGGGACAACTGCACCCCGCCCCAGCACCATCCAGGTGAGCCACCAAGCGCCTGGTCATTTTCAGATCATCGGCATCTCTAGTACCCGCAAAAGCCCCCCATGAGGGGGGCAGACAACATCCCCACTCTAGAGAGCTACGGCAACCCACTCGCTAAGTTATTCATCAGGTCTGACTGTGCAGATCCTACCATGGATGTCATTCATCCTATTAACGTGGTGACACTACCCTGCACTGCACCTTGGCCCGAATCACCCGGCCCGGGATCTGACCAACCGGGGCACCCTTCCCCCCCCAGCCTGGGAGGGAGGCTCCTGAACACCCAACAATCCCGTGGCAACCACTCTCTGAATCTTCCCCGCACCCTTGCACCTGCTTTGCATCTGGACCCTCTTCGGGACTGAGGGAAATGCCTCCTTGGGAAGCACTCTTGCCCTCTGAGGTCTCTCAATCTGGTCTTCAGGCACCACTGCCCAAGGGCTGCGACTTCAATGCAGCAATCGCCTCATCCATAGCGTCAATTCTACAGGCCAATGCCTCATGAAGCACCTCAGTGCTTGAGCGCATAGTGCCCTTCCACATATCTCTAGACATAATTGTAGCATAAGACAAGCAAAACTAACAGGCAAAATATATAGTGTGGGCCAATCAGGCAGGGCGCTGTGAGCCACCCCTCACGCCGTCACAGGTCAGGCCTAATGTGGCCTCCAACACCAACCAGCAGCTAGCACCCAGGAAGCCCAGCTGCCCTGAAAATAATTGACTGCTACACCAACAATATATGCAGCAGGCAATGCTGCCCTGAGCAAACAAACGCCACAATGCTACCAAGCTAAAGAACTACACTGGTGCTGCTGCCAATATGTGACCCCAAAACCTGCCCCCCACAGCTACAAAGACACCAAAGCACACTGGGCAAAAGCTGCCCAATACCAAATTGAAATTTGTTGCAATAGGTGGCCTCCAAAAACTGAGCCAACCCGCCCAAAAAAAGAAACTTCTCAATGAAAAACGATCATCCTCCACTGCCTCATACACTGCTCTTAGGGCAAGCAACAAGTTGCCGCCAAAGAAGAAACTCCTCAATAAAAATGAGCAGCCCCCACTGCCTCAACCACTGCTCTTAGTGCAAGCAACAAGTTGTCCCCAAAACAATGCCTGTCTTCTGCCACAATCAACCCCCTCACCCACAGTATCAGCAGTCCCCAGCCGGAGCCGCCACCAAGTACACCAGTACCCCGGTCAGGTGAACTAGGCTCAAAACGGTACGGCCCCCTAACAGGAGACGGCTGCGCTGCCATGCAGAGCACAGAGTGGAGCGCACTGGATCTGTCAAAAAGCAGAGAAGCGGAGAGAACAAAGAAAATCACCTCCTACTTTGCTGGTGAGGAAGCGGAGCGGGCGGCGTCCTTGCGAGGCAGCGGGCGGGAGCGAAAGACCTTCCCCTCGCCTCACGCCCCTTTTATGGGCAAGGCTCTGCACGTTGCCCGAACATGCGCCCCAAAAGCATCAAAAGTGCATCCGGGGTCAGGGCCCCGCCGACAACCAATCACCACCCACCTTGTTCAGGAGCAGAAACAACCCCGACCATCATATGTGCGGCTCCCCTTTGCCATTTTACCTGGTCATCCCCCAACTATTTGCCTTTCATTCTCCTTTTTTTGCTGATTTCGTTCTTGCGGCTATAGGACAACTGCTAACCAGTGCGAAGGTGCTTGTGCTGTCTCTTTTAAAACATGGTAACATTAGCTTACACCCAATGGGTACATTTAATTTACTTGTAAGTCCCTAGTAAACAGGTACATCATGTACCTAGGGCTTGATTGGATTTGTGTCATTTATTTTTGATCTAAAAAAATGTACTACATTTTACTCTATTTTTCTAAGTTGGTGTGGGATTTTCTTGTGTTGTGTTTTCACTTTATTCCTGTTTGAAGTGCTGCATATTTACTTTACACATTGCCTCTAAGGCAAGCCTGACTGCTTTTATGCCAAACTACCAGAGGATTAAGCACAGGTTAATTTGGGAGTTGCTTGTGTTTTACTTGACAGAGACTGTGGTTGCTGCTCGAGTAGGGTTTCACCCCCCTGAACCAGTAACCTAATTCCCTACACCCGAGTAATCCTGGCCCTTTGTGAACTGGTGCAAAATAAGTTGGCATAGCTCGTTCATAGCAGTAATGGTATATCATCCAGAGACCAGGATATGACACATCTTCCAAAAGGAAGCCCTTGATTTAATGAAAAATGCATCCACTCAGAAAATGCATCCACTGTGTGACTTTAATGTCTGGGTCGACAGGCAGACTAGTAAGGAGACATCCAAAGCAGTAGCAACCTTAAAATATTGTGGATTAACTAGCTCAGTGCCAATCTCACGCACATTTCTGGCTACACATTGGGCATATAATTCATAATGAACAAGGTCTGCAGCCTCTGACCCAGTCTAGCAACATCCCATGTGTATTCCACCAGTCTGATGTGGTCTCAAATCTATCCTTGTAAAAAGGACCTCGAAGAATCTTTCAAACAAATAGGCGCATAGGCTGCCTTCTACGTTTGCTTCTACGCCTTATATTTAAATGTCACCGACTTGTTGGTTACATGGTGGGTTACATGGATCAGCAAGTCAGATGTTTCGTGCTGAGAAAAGTTTGAATCTACCGCTCATCCTTTCCTGTTAAGTAAATGAACTACCAACAGTCACTCTGAGATCTGTATGCGGGAAGGGGCTAGGATAGAGCACTAAAAAGGCCAAACACTTTCTATAGATTTGCATCAATAATGCTTACATTAAGACAAGTGAATTGTGACAGGTAACCTGGAAAAAGTGGTGCAAAGGCCCACGTGGCCTCTGCTTGCGCTCAACTATCAGCATTTCTTTATTACTTTTTGTTAAAGTACACGTTAAAATAAAAATTACAAAAGTATTAGAATTCTGTGGATAGTTTTGTGAACAGAGGTGTTGGGAGATTTTTTTAAAAGTCTTGATTACGCGCCATGCATAATTGGTGCGTTATTTAGTGCACCTGGCAAATAACAATGGTCTGGGATCCCTTATTGGATGTGTGATATACCGCAATTTTCGATTTTGCATGTGAAAATTGGGGCATAACATGCAGATTTTGGTGATTCATCATAATCCATATGATCCAGTATAAACTGAGCTTTTGTTACCCAGTAAATTTGGACAGGTTTAACCTGCTGAAATTAACCAGGCGATAATCCTCACAAACTCATAATTCCAACACATGTGTAAAGAGGGGTACGCACGAATATCAGAATTCAATGCGGCATTCATAACGGAGTTCAAATTGTTTCACCTAGAATGAAAGGTTCAGCAGGGCAGTGGCAGATCGTGGATTACAAAAGTAGTAGGCAGAACTCAAAATCTGAAGTGGAATGCGCAAGCAGACATACCTGAACTGAAACTTGGTGCCTGGGGATCCCCCCTGTGAGAAATTTGTTAAACATAGGTCCAAATTGTGCATTTTACAGAATACATTTCAAGAAAATAAATTAGAAATAAGTGACGGACCAGCTCCCCAATTAGCCTGGCACAGAGAACAAACACAGGTCCCTTTTCTGAAGGTGGTGGAGACCCAACTTTAGTTACTAGTTAGAGAAGATGCTATTTTGTTTCTTCGCATAAATATGTTCCTACCTCTCTTCAGCATTTAACCCTTTCTAAAGATTTCGTTTTCCCAGACAGTGGGAAAGCAAGGTAGAGAAAATATACTGTAGCAAAAAGCCAGCCAGTCACTAATATTGAACTGCAGCATTTGGACACATATCCCTTCCCCCGTTACCTGCTGGCTGACAAAATCCCCTGTTAACCTCTGGCTGAATAAATCAACCATCAGTCCAACAGTCTATTACCTGCTTGAACAGATCATCAAGAGACATGCCATGCTGTCCTACCAATTTCACAACCTAGTTGCTCATTTGAAGGTGCTGAAAAAGTAAATTTGTATACCTATTGTTCGGACAGTCACATTATATTGCTCAGTAAGAGCGGCCACGCCCACAGCTAATGGATACCAGGTATGCAACAGCAGACTAGAATAAGCATTTGTAATGTGATAGGTCTCGCATTTACACGAGTTGAAGCTATTGGTATTGTAAATGACAATGCCTTATATTTATGTTTCAAAAACGAAAACAAAAATAAGAGGCATTGTCATTCGCAATGTCAATAGCTCAAACTCGCATAAATGCGGGACCTATTGCATTGCAATGCAATAGGTCTCACAATTGCGAGATTTTGAGCTATTGGCATTGTAAATGACAATGCCTTTTATTTATGTGTTTAAAAAAAGAGCAATAATACAAGGTATTGTCATTTACAATACCAATAGGTCAAAGTTTAGAAAATGTGAGACCTATTGCATTGCAAATGCTTGTTTTTCCTTTCATTGGCCTTGCGGCACATTAGGGAAAGCTGAAACAGAGCGTGCGGTGTCACTGAAGTGGGCGCCGCACTTAGCATTAAAGTTTTAAAAAAAGCTGAAACAGAGAGCGCGGTGTCCCTGTAGTAGGCGCTGCACTCAGCTTTAAAGTAAACAAGCATTGGCATAGCCAATAGGTCTCGCTTTTGGGACCTTATAAGTATTTAGTTATGCTGCACAATATCCTTGGTGCAACAACATCAACTGTTTAAAATGTTTAAAAGTAAAGAAATAGATGTTTTTTTCTATTTCTTTACTTTTGCTACAATCGCGGCACCCGTGCCTTACTTTTAATTTTAAAAGTAAAGCGCGGGTGCCGCGTTTATGCGAAAGTGAAACAAAACAAGCACGCAAAAGAAAAAAAAAGTGGCGCGGCTGCGAAAGTTAAACAAAACAAGCACGCGAGTGGTGCGAAAGCTGGCGGCTGCGCGCGTGCATGCGCGGGTAACCGCAAGCGCTAGGCCAGCAAAAGCGTGGGGTAGCACTTTTAAAATCCCACTACTAAATGTCTCGCAGAGCAGCGCATGCGCTGGCTCAGGCGAGACCTAAAAAGGACTGTTAAATGGGTTACAAAGTGTAAAAACTAACATCACACAAATCAACATAATCCTACGGAATGCTACAGTCTATGCATTGTACATATGTGATGCCTGTAAGAGCAAAAACACAAAAACTTTTTTTTAAAAAGATACACTCTGGGTATCCATTGTTGCTTCTAACATGGACACCAAGATTATACGAAGATGAGAGGGTTGCAGTGCATTAGCGTTTCAGTTGCTGTCAGGGGGAGTAGGGCACCTCAAGGTGGTGTCTGGATCACATACATTTCTCCAGTGTGAGGCACTTTTCCTGAGCATTTTTGCACTAGTGACAGTACATTTTGCATTAGTCTTAAACTGATATGTGCTCTTATTGTCAACTGGAAAATATATTGTGTACACTGTCAGTTGTTGCAAATGTTGGTTTTTGGATATTCATGAGTCACAAAAAGTCAATGCAAAATTGTCCAGAACCAACGCAAATTTCGTAGTGCTAACATAAGGTATGCCTGGTGGCTCACTGCACGAATGCACCAACAATTGGATGGACCAGAGTTTGATCTCATGGTGGCAGCTTTACATTTCGGCTGGCCCACTCAGCATCTCATCCTTGCGAGGTCGATAAAATACATACATTGAATTGAGTCACCATATACTTCTGCTATTCAGTACCAAGATACCTTTCTGTTTGAACGTGCACTTTAAAACACTCATGTTATTTTAAGGTAATATGACCCAAGGTGTATCCATAGGGGGAGCTTTCATGCGTCATAAGGCATGCCGAATCCATGTCTGTAACCCAGTTTAAGCAGCACTTTAAGCATTAATCCTAAACCTTTTATAATCACGGAAAGAATGTGACTCCCTGAGAAGGAAAGCCCTCCCTTTTTCGTCCGTGCTCACTTCATTTTCACAGCAACAGTGATGCAAAGTGCATTTTAAATCTATATTAAGCGAGGAAAGAATGCGAGAGGATAAGGCAACCAAGCCGGCGGGCACAAGCGGATTTGTTAGCGCTTCTGCTGGGGTGCAAGCTGTTCTCTCTGCAAAACCACGTCAATAGTACCAATAAGAAAAAAAAAATAATGTTTTATACCGAACACCATCAATCAACCCAATTACAACTAGTGCACTTCGTAGTGACAAGGAGACTTTTGAGATCTTAACTCCTTCCATTGAATGGCTCAGGCAGGCTGAGATAAAATGAGGCGTTTATGAATACGCACTGCCATTGGCCAATTTGGAGCATGCCACAAGATATGCAACCAAAGAGCAAGGAAAGATGCTCGGCTTTGCTGACGATCCCTCGAATGACATTTGCAACAGCTACATGGAATAAAGTGTTTAACATAGTGATTTTAATGTGCTGTGCCATGTGCACAAAAAGGGGACATGCGTGCACGATATGCAAACAACAGTTATGTGTTTCTACCATTGTTCTTTTCGCTGCATTTCACAAGCGACGACCTTTGCTTTGTTTGTATTTTTTAAAGTGATGGAGTTTGGACTGACTGACGCTTGGGTATAACAATTCAGAGAGAGTCACTCATAGAGGATGCGCTCGTTGTCGCATGCCTTGTCTATGTTAAAACAAGCACAAGCGCACGCCTCGCGCGTCAGCAGAGGGAGGGGCGAAAGGAGGGGCCAGCGCGATTCCCTTGCGGGAGCGAGCGGCAAGGCGCGATAATTAACATATGGCGCCAGCTGCTCGCTCCCGCAAGTGAATCGCCCGACGTGCACGCGTTGCCATTGGAAGCAATGCAACGCGTGCACGTTTTTGCAGGGAAAGCTGTGCCGATTTCTAAAGGTCTCTCCTAAGCAGCGCATGCGCGCTGCGTAGGCGAGACCTAAAAAAACTAAAACAGAAAGCGCAGTGTCCTCTGATGCAACATCTATCTGGACTTAAGGATAATGCATTATCCACTCACTAAAGGCATGGCCTAGGTTCTGACAGCTATGTTTTGCATAAATCGGTTATCTAAAAAGATATTTTGAACAGAACAACTTTACTTTTGACCAACTGCTGCCAATTTCTAGCTCTACCTTCCAACTTCACTACCTTATTTTTGAATGTTGCTGAAAATTCACTTGTCTCTTCTGCTCGAGATTTTGGAGAATGTTTTACTTTTTTTTAACGTGTGTTTATGCTGATGCTGATTACGGTTTGTGTTTAACGCCCGTTGCATGATGGCACCTATTTTTCAAATAATGCTGAGTCTAGATTGAAGATGATAATAATTAGCATACTTTGGTTATACGTGAACTGATGGCATCTGCCGATGGCATAATGCTGACAACTATGTAAGGAAATATGTTGAAGCGGTTGCATTTTGAGGAGTTGTGAATGCAACAGCAGCGTAGCTTCGGAAACCCATGACCCTGGAAGTCTTCTTGTGGCTGTGAAACGCTCCCAGCCCTCCCTCCATGACATCATGCCCTGAGACGATGACTCCACGCTGTTATTTCTTAATGAGTCGGCTCTTGTACTGTATGCGTGCCCATCCCCTATTCAACCTCTCAAGAGCTCGTGCCACAGTTGTAGTGTACTGTTTTTGTGCCCGTGCGGTGCAGTGTAGGAATGGGTGTTTGGTGTCAGGGTTGGCTGAGTTTTAATGTCCGACATTTTGGCCACGGCATATAGAAGAGACTGAGAAAATCCGAATCGGGGGAAGACCCCCCCAAAAAAGCCCAGAGTCTTCCATATCCGAAGCTATGGTCTGTGTAACCTGGAACTGTACATGGAAAGTGAGGAAGATAAGGAGCTGTGTCCATGAAAGCGGCCAAGGGCGGCGCAGAGAAAGAGCGCAGATCTTTTTTTGTTTAAAAAAGTCATTTGATGACGCTGTACTTGTACTAAAGTTGAAGGTATCAACAATTGTTATTATAATTTGTTATGTTTGGGGACTTTAATGATTTTGTATTCATTATGTTTCATAGCATCAAGCCGGGGCACTTCTATTAACGTAATTAAGGTATCACTGCGAGGAGCGCAGTGTAGAAACGCTGGTACCACTTCGGTCCAATTCAAGTAGGTAAACAGAAGCTCTTGAGGTCAGCGGACCTCGCACACGGAGACTGCACTGCGGAAAGCGAGTCGTCTCCTGCTTTGGGCCCCAGGGGGAGGAGGGACTGGCAAGTGTGCTCACTCATGCACAGAGAGCAGAGGAAGCATGGCAGCCGTGAAGCGGGCACCGTGCTGAGCAAAAGAAATGAAACGATACACTTGTGGGAAGTGCTTGTACAAAATTAAACAAGTGGGGAAAGAGTGAATCAAAATAATAACACAGCGCCTAAAGTAAACAACAAGAGAGCGTGGCGGCCGTGTACGTAGAAGTAATGTGGATAGCATACCATTAAGCGGGCACCATGGGGAATCACAAGCAGGAAATAAACCAAGTAGTCTCTAAGGGAAGAACTAACCAGCTACAGCGTAAGCAAGCTGTAGTTGGTCGGTGCTGCTTGACAAAACCGGAAATGATGTACCAGGACAAGTAACCAATAAGGAGCCAGTAAAGAAGAGTAGCGGAGGAGTGAACCAATCCCAAGCAGCAGGCGGTATTACACTCAGTACAGTGTTTACACCAGGTCTTGCGACAGTGCATGCGCTGTCTACGCTGGACCTAAAAAACAGAAGACAGCTGATGTTCCCCACAGAATTATTGACCTGACTGGCATAGAAGCGAAATCGGGAAACAGTGCAATGCCACCTGTTTCTTCTGATACCATCTGCAGCCTGTTTATTTTTCATAATTGTGTTTTTTTATTCCCGCTCACCTCTACTCTCTGCATTTACTGTATTTAAATGTAGTATTATTTCTCTTTTCTCCTTCTGGTTTCCTTCAGTATCTTAATATGACGTTTCTCTCGGCCCATTTCTCCACATCTTGTTTTTCCGTTCTCTTGCTTGTCCACTTCAGCTTCTCCCTTCTGCTCTTCTCACCTTTTGCTTCCTCTCACCCACTCTCTCCCTCCCACCCCAGCTTTTCTCCAGACAGCTGTTAGAACTGGGGGTCTCTAGTTGGCTGAGGTATGTACCCTAGTCCAAATAGGGACCCTTGCTTCTAGTCAGGGTAAGGAGGGACACACCCTTAGATAACCCCTGCTCACCCCCTGGTAGCTTGGCACGAGCAGCCAGGCTTATCTCCAAGGCAATGTGTAAAGTATTTGCAACCACACTCCCAGTAACACAGTGATAACACCACAAATGGACACCACACTGGTTTAATAAAAATAGCAGTATCTTTATAAAAAGGAATACGATGAGACCAAACGATAGAAAACCAACATATGCGTATTCGTAATAATTCACTTGGCCGGTTATTAGGCCAGCAATCACGTGTAGGTTCTTGCGGTATTAATGAGCAATTTACGATCTCTAAGGCAGTCCTAATGCAATGCTATGCAGTTCGTAATGCAGCTCGTAATGTAATAATAGGACAGTCCTTAATGCAAGAATCAGGCAGTTCGTAATGCAATAATAATGTGATTCGTAATGCAAGAATCAGGCAGTTCGTAATGCAATAATAATGCGGTTCGTGATGCAAGAATCAAGCAGTTCGTAATGCAATAATAATGCGGTTCGTAATGCAAGAATCAGGCAGTTCGTAATGCAATAATAATGCGGTTCGTGATGCAAGAATCAGGCAGTTCGTACTGCAATAATAATGCGGTTCGGGATGCAATCTGCACAGTCAACTCGGGCCCCACCAGGCCCCAAAAGCAGAGACAACGGTCATAAGCTTACAGGGGCGGCCCTGGTCCTGCTGGGCAGGTCCGGGCCGCTCGGGGACTCAGCGCGTCTAACGCGGTGCAGCGGGTTAGAGCTCGGAGCACGCCAGTACTCCTCCTGCACGCCTCCCCAGGCCACACACGCTTGCGGCTCCCGACCGGAGTCCAAGCCTTACCTGGGGGGGTGCGCTGCCTCACTCTCTCTCTCTCCCCGCTCGTCGGACGTCCTGCTGGGCGATCCCGATCACGTTGCAGCTCTGTTGCTAGGCGGCGCTGTAGCCGGACATGTTATGGCGCGGCCATCTCCGTCGTTGATGATCTTGGGCAGATTCCTTTCGACGAACAACGATCACGATCCCTTTCACCTTGTAGCTTCCTTAGCTTCAAGAAATCCTTTACCACGTTGCGGCTCGGGCCACAAACAGCAATACAGCAGCGTGGACGATGTTTCACGCTGCGGGGGCAATGCGATCACGGGGCACCTGGTAAACAGTACAACGGACCACACGGCAGTCTCAGGCGTGCAAGAGCACCACGCACACAGCGTCGCTGAGACACAGTCCTCAGTTTCAAGTGCCCCGTTAGCACGTTGCGGCTCGGGCCGGCGGCGGCGATCTTTACTCATAGCCTCAGTTACGATGACGGCTCGGGCCACAAACAGCAATACAGCAGTGTGGACGATGTTTCACGCTGCGGGGGCAATGCGATCACGGGGCACCTCGTAAACAGTACCACGGACCACACGGCAGTCTCAGGCGTGCAAGAGCACCACGCACACAGCGTCGCTGAGACACAGTCCTCAGTTTCAAGTGCCCCGTTAGCACGTTGCAGCTCGGACCGGCGGCGGTGATCCTTCCTCACAGCCTCAGGTACGATGACGGCTCGGGCCACAACACCAAGGCAGCAGCGTGGACGATGTTTCACGCTGCGGGGGCAGTGCGATCACGGGGCACCTCGTAAACAGTACCACGGACCACACGTCAATCTCAGGCGTGCAAGAGCACCATGCACACAGCGTCGCTGAAGACTCGGTTGGAAACTTTTGTGTTCCTGAGTTTCCACAACAGGGGACCAGCTCTCCTCGGGCCCTTGGAGACACGCTACTTCAGGACACAGCACACAGCAAAGTCCTCACAAGCAGGGGGACACAGCACACAGCAAAGTCCCTTGTCCTCTCCTTAGTCAAACCAGCAAACTGCAGGCCAGCTCCAGAACACACATCAAGGGCAGTCCTTCTCTTCAGCTGTTCTTCTTTGGCAGAGATCACCAAGTAGGTTCAATCCTTTTTAGGTCGAGCCTATAGTAGCGCGCAAGCGCTACTAGGCGAAGACTTTATGTAAGGGGGTTTCAGAAGCTGACCACACGCTCGTGCGTCGTGGCCTTTTTCGGGCGGTTACGCGCGCAGGGCCGACATCTGTTTCCCATTATCGTGCCCAGACGCGTGCGCGATAATTGGAAACATATGCCGGCCGTGCGGGGAAAAGGCCATGACGCACGAGCGTCTGGTCAGCTGAGCAGGCTGCCGCGCTCGCTCGCCCCCGCTCCTCCGTTTTGAATCTGTGCTTGTTTCCAGTTACTTTTGTTTCTGGGATTTCCCGCAGTGTGCAAAATAGTCAGGGCACACTTCCTTGTTTCTGATTGTGTGGTCACATGCCCGGCCAGTCACGTGACTTGGCACCGAGTCCCTGCTCTGAGGTTTTATTCAAGGAGTCGCTGCTCGCGCTGGTGCTTGTTGATCCACAGAGAAGGTAAAATCGGCTTCTGTTTCTTATTTAGAATGTGTATTTGGCGGTCAGTTATGGGTCTCTACAGTTCTACCGCGGAGACCCTCTTAAGTGAGCACGATGCTGGTTGTTTAAAGACAAGGACGTGGGCTGTAAAATGTGCTGTGATCACAAGGCTTTTCCTGAATTAGTTCACCATAGCCCCCACGCCCCCCCCTCTTCTGGGTCCGGTACCTATTTTAGCTAACATCCCGCTCAGTTGTATCTTTGAAAAAAAACAGTAGTAAGCAACTTAAACTTAAAGATCTTTTAATGGGAACTCCAAAGCCCAGGTAACCTAATACGAACATAACGCGTCCCCCTCTCTCGCTCTCTCTCTTTCCCTCTCTCTCTCCCTCTCTCTCCCTCTCCCGCCCGGCTACGCCAATGCTTGTTGGTCCTTCTGTCAGCCATGGGTCATGAAGGCTGCTCCAGAACATATTTTGTAGTGCTTTCTTCTTATATTCACTGTTTAAAATGTGTAAAGATAAGGGGGAAAATTACCAGCATTAGGTGAATTAACTAATTTGTGTATTGTCCGGAACATTAAAATGTTGGTAAACAGCCCGCAAGGTGGTAAAGGATTGCAAGCTATGTGAAATGTAGTCCTTTGTGAGCGCCATTTTATATGGGTTTCCACAGTGCACTGTTTTCAGTGTGGCAGGACTAGGTTGCAGATGTACTAGGTTGTGGGTCAACTGGTGCAGAAGTTTGCATTTTTTGCTAGATGTTTATTTGGAGGCATGTAGCGTGGCCTCCTGCTTAGTGAAGGCCTCTTTGTTTCTGGGACGGGCTCCTCCTTCCTTTTACTTAAATTGCTCCTTTTATTGTGGCTTTATGGGCAATGTCAACGCCACATGTCTCAGTAGGGCAAAAGCCAATTCCTATTATGTGCGTGGGAAGTCTCATCAGACACCGGTAAAAAACACAATCTTTGTAGCACATAGCTTCCCTCTGATCTTATTGTAATTCCTAGGTTTGGGCTTGCACGTTTATTTTGCGTCTTAGAAGCTGTTGATTAGTGTGGGGTACTGCACTCATCGTGGGCATTTCCCAGGTCGCCAAACTCCTCTTTAATATTCCAGCTCTTTTGTTTAAAATGTATATATACATGGTGCCAATGTTCCTCGCTGCAGAGTTAAATGCTAATGTAGATAGTTTTTTTGCTTTCCCCGCCTTCTATGTTTTCTTGGGTGTGCAGCAATCAGCCAGGTCCTACCTCACCTCCGTATCTTCAAACACCTGTATCAGAAGTTTGCCTTCTGTCCTTCAGGGCATTCCTGGTTACAGGCCTCTTTTTCTGCTTAGCTTTGTTAGCGTCCCCACAGCACACCTCTACAGTGGTGCTTCTGCTTGAGGTGCTTCAATTTCTGTTTTGCATCTCCCAGGAACGCAGTTTCAAGGGCCTCTACTGGATATAATACACCATGCTGGCCATCATGTCCCGGTAGGCCTCGCCCCACTACAGCCATCCGCGGGCATTCTCTTCATTCTCTCACCAGGTCTGTGCATCACAGCCCTGGATTTCTCCCAGTGTCAACTCAATTGTGGCAGCTGGGCAGGCCCAGCCAGTGCCCCAGGCTCTTACCAGTACGCCTCCTCTCGCAGACCCATGGACTCCCAACTGCATCCATCATGCAGCCTATTCAGCATCTCAGCGCCTTGCCCTACAGCGGTGGGTCTCCTTCGGTTCCTCTGCTCTGGCAGAGATTTAGGGCATAATTTCCTTCATATTGTGGCTCGAATGGGACTCTGTACAGCTGATATCTGGAGATAAGGCGGAGATCATCGGTAGCCCTGGATTATCCAGTACTAAGGTATCTTTCATAGATTCACATGTTTGAATCATTCCCCGTCGTCGAGATGGGAGTCCCCGGTACATTTATAATGGTAATGTCACATTAGACATAGAAGGTAACAGGCCTGAGGTCTTGTATTTAGTAACATATCTGAGTCCTTATTTAAACAAGCATTGGCATAGCCAATAGGTCTCGCCTTTGGGACCTTATAAGTGTTTAGACGTGCAACAGTTGATGTTGTTGCACCAAGGATATTGTGCTGCATAACTAAATACTTATAAGGTCCCAAAAGCGAGACCTATTGGCTATGCCAATGCTTGTTCAATATAGATTTCAGTCTTGAGTTCAGGGGTTTCAGCTCTTACATTTATACCCCTAAATGCCTTTGAAGTCTTTGTGTTCAGGGGGCTCTGACCTCGGTCCAAACCAGACCTGGGTGTCTTCCTGCCAGTGCACACCCTCCTCCTTGGATAGTCAGGGTCTGGGGCCCAGACGCTCAGCAGGAGGTGGAGCCATCCTTTTGTGGCAGCAACACAGCCCTCTTCACATCCAGGGGGCTACTCCTCCCCCCCCCACATCAAATGCAGGCCAGCCTGTTGCTGTCTCACCTTCTCCGCCCTGGGGTCAGGACACTTCCCAGACCCGGTCACGTCTAAACCCAGGCAGGCAATATACAACCAGGCAGAGGCACACAGGATGGTTTAAGACAAGAAACCAGCCACTTCTGAAAGCGTAGTTTCTAAACACACAATTCAAAAACCATCTTCACAAAAAGATGTGTTATTAAATTCTGAGTTCAGGCACACTAAACTCCATCTCTCCATCTTATGCCTATGGGAAGATATGCTGGAAACATGGGACACAGCATTCCCCATTCTGTCCTATGGGCAAGATGGCCTTGCAACAGTGAAAAACGAATTTGGCAGTATTTCACTGTCAGGACATGGTACACACCACAGTACATGTCCTACCTTTCACATACACTGCACCCTGCCCAGGGGGGTACCTTGGGCCTACTATAGGGGTGTCTGATGTGCATAAAAAGTTAAGGTAAGGCCTGGCAAGTGGGTGCACTTGTCAGGACAACAAGGCAGTTAACAAACTGCGCGCAGGCACTGCAGTGGCAGGCCTGAGATCTCTTCTTAGGGCTACTTGTGTGGGTGGCACAATTAGTGCTGCAGGCCCACTAGTAGCATTTGCATTACCAGCCCTGGCACACATAGTGCACTTTACTAGGGACTTCACTAGTAAGGCAAACATACCAATTATGGACAACCAATTACCATAACACTTTATACAGGGAGCACTTGCACTTTGACACTGATCAGCAGTGGCAAAGTGCCCAAAGCATCTAAGTCGGCAACATTATGTCAGGAAAAGGTCTAGGAGGAAGGCAAAAAGTTTAAGGAACTTTAGCCAAAAAGGGCCAAGTCCAACAACAGCTCAGTGAATTGTTGAGGCTGTTACAGGTGTTTTTGGAACCCAGTAGTCCACAGGTACTTTTCCTTATTATGGGGTAGTCATTCATCAACAGACAATAAGTCATTCTTTGTGACGTGCATAGAGGTCCATAGTCGTTTCAGGTCACGTGTTCACCATGTCCTGTATTTCTCTTTGCATTCTGAGACATGTAGACTTTTTATGTCTCGCCTACCAGGCAGCAAAAGCTGTCTGGTTGTGGAAATGCTATTGTTACCTTAGAGTGTATTACAGACCTCCCATTGCTTACCATTGGGTGGCTTAATTGTCTGTCTCATTTACCTGTTTCTTACTCAAGGGCTTGTCCTACTCTTTTTGTGTTTGTCCTTCCAATGGAGCAAGACCTCTTTACAATCCTTTTCATTAGATGACTTGTATCCTTCCACTGCTCACATTTAGGGAACTCCATTTACTTTTTCTTTCAGCATTCAATGAGAGCGCATACATTTTCTGTCTCTCTCTTCTACCTCCCTGGGCTGCTTCGCTCTATTAAATGCCTAATGCATCATGTCACCTAATGTACTGTGAATGTTTGAGGCCAGGCTCTACAACTACGGCCCTCACACCGGCCCAAGTCTTAAAGCCGTAGTGGCTCCTTCGTCTGCTGCCCACATGAAATTACAGCTATTACATGTAAACAAAGGATCATATGATTGTTTACGTTTATTAGCTGCAATATCCAGCAGGTAGTTGTGATAAGAGGCAGACTTTAGGTAGAGGGGGCAGCCCCTTGTGCCCCTACGGATGAGCTGCCACTGCAGCAGTGAGACTAAACACACAGGCAATACAGCCAGGACTAGCTCAAGATAAGCGGGTTCCATGCACAGGGAATTCCACACGTATTGAACCCCCACTGAAAATGAAGCACCTTCAACTGCACTGCAAACCATTAAACAAGGTGACGCAGCAGAGCTGGTGGAGTAAAAAAGAGAAGGTGAGGCAACCCGTCCAAAAAAGACACTAACACAGAACAGCAGGACTAAGGAGTAAGGTAGCAGTCCACAATCCAGAGACAAGACTGCACTGGTACTGTTAGCCAGGACCCACCTAATACAAAACAAAAAGAAAGGTGTAGAGAAGTCGCTTTCCTGTAAAGGGCAAAATCAGGGCTCACTACTCGCCCCTCATCCCCCACCCCAAATAATAACCATAAACTGCAGGTTTACAGATGAGAGAGCTAGCTAACAGGAAATGTATAATGGGCCTGATTAAAGAACTAAACACTCCAAATATTTGAGAAAGAAAACAACAGATTAAAGGCCCAGTTCTAATTTATATAATAATAGCTACCCTGCAAATGGGTTCTCTGTTCACTGTGACCAGAGTGCACGGTCCCTTCTCCAGTACAGCTGTCAGACTCTTCCATACTGCACAGCCCTGCTAATGACTCTTCTTGAACGAAAGAAACCCAGAGTCTGTGGTAAAGTCAGCACTCTCAGCCCCACTGACCCTCGAGGAAAGTTGTGTTATGATTAGAGCTGCCCTCCTGGAGATAGTTCAAAAATGCACAAAGAATGAGGATGGCGTCCTACCCTTAGATCTCAGACTGGCCACGATTATCCCCATCTATAAACCGGGGAAACCCCCTGAGGATTGCGCTTCGTATCGCCCAATCTCCCTCCTCAATATAGAGGTCAAACTCCTGGCAACAGTATTGGCTCTCCATCTTCGCCAGGTCATCACGGCTTTGGTGCATCGGGACCAGACGGGCTTTCTGCCAGATAGGGCGACCAGACAAAACTTGCGAAGAACCCACAATTGGCTCATGGAGGTCCAGGATCGTGAAGATCCCCACATGTTCCTCTCCTTAGACGCTGAAAAAGCGTTTGACGCTGTGCACTGGCCCTTTTTAGAGGCCACTCTAGTTAAGTTTGGGATTGGCCTCCTCTATGCAGACCCCCGAGCTCGGGTTAAAGTGAATGGGTTATAGTCTGAGGACTTTCCCATCAGACGGGGAACCCGGCAGGGATGGCCGTTGTCCCCCCCTACTTTTCGCCCTCACAATAGAAATAGTGGCGTGTGAGATCCGACAGACACAGGAGATACGAGGGTTCCAAATTACACCGACCGACGCGGGGGAAGAAAAGATTTCACTTTATGCAGATGATATCTTGTTATATGTTACCCAACCGGATGACACAATCCCCGCCTTGTTTGAACTCATGGACAAGTACGGGTCCTTTTCGGGCTATGCCATAAATTGGCATAAATCGGTCGTATATAGCCCAAGGGCCCGGGAGGTCTGGCCCCCTCTCCCTGGGGCCCTTCAGGTAGCGCAGACGGGATTTACATATCTGGGGATTTACCTCACCACAGACAGAAAACTTTCATATCAAAATAATATTCAGCGGGTCATAACGAATTTTGCAGCAGATGCGCTGAGGTGGAAGGCGCCCCCCCTCACGATCCTGGGTCGGGCTGCAATGTTCAAAATGATCACCCTGCCCCGTTTCCTGTATGCCCTCCAAAATGAGTATTTCCCCCTCTCCAGGCAGACATTCCGGGTGATAGACGCGGAATTGCGCTCTCTGCTGTGGCTTGGGAAGCAGGCGAGGATTGCCCTATGCACGCTCCAGCGGAATCAATACAATGGAGGAATATCCTTGCCAGACATCGATATTGGGCTGTTATTGGGCGGAGCACTTGACACCGGTGAACGAGTGGATCCACACTTCGGCTGATCACCCCACCTATAGGCTAGAGAGGGACACCATGGCGCAGCGTTCATGCTTACATTTCCTTTACGGGGCGAGGTAGGGGTCGCCTACTCCCGGCCACGCAAGTAACATTGGAAGTCTGGGACAGAGCGACTAAGGTAATGGGATGGGCTCGCAAACCAACAAAGCAGACACCGCTCTGGCATTGCACCTGGTTAAAGGAGCTACACAAACTTAGGGGCTTTGGGGGATGGGATGCCATAGGCATCTCTAATATAGGCAACGTAGTGGCTAAGGGAGACCTCAAACCTTTTAAGACACTAGCAACGGAGTTTGGTTTACACACTACCCACATTTTTAAATATGCGCAGCTGAGACATGCCTGGACAGCCGAAGGTTCGCTCTCCTCTCCCCTGCCGGACTATGCCCCGCTGGAGGGACGCCTACTGCAGGAACAGATATCCCATCAGGCAGTTTCCCTAACATACAAGACCCTGAACAATAACATGCCAGACAGACTGGGGAAGTTGAGGGAAACGTGGGAACAGAACCTGGGCGCATTAGAAACAGTGGATTGGGAGGCGGCCCTGATGCACCACAGAGAAGTGGCAATTAAATCTCGCCTCCGACTCATCCAATATAAGATATTGCACAGAGTGGATTATGACAGGGCCCGACTCCATCGCATGGGTCGAGCCAGCGAACCACATTGCCTGAGATGCAGACAGCCCCAAGGGGACTTCTATCATACTATCTGGGACTGCCCCGTCATCCACACATTGGGTACACGTCCTGGGAGAACTGAGTAAAGTATTGGGCGAAACATTACCCCTAGACCCCAAATTTGTATTATTGGGCATACCCGGTGATGTTGATCTGGGCCGCCCCCAGCTTATCTTCGCACTACTGGCACTGGTGGTAGCGAAACGAGACGTGGCCCGCACCTGGGGGACGATGCTGCCTCCCCAGCTAGGGGAATGGAAGAGGGGGATGGACATGTATATGGCGGCAGAAAGAGTTACATACAAGGCGAAAGGGTGCCCGCGGAAGTTCAGTAAGGTGTGGGGAAAATGGAGAAAATATTATGGAATGGATGGAGGGCTGGGAGACGACTAGCCAATTACAGCTTTCGGGCCAGCTTGTGCTTCCTACGGGGGAACCATTGGGCCTGTCTCTCAGACAAAAAAGGGGCATGGGAAAGACCTTGCTGGCAGGGATATTTGTTCGGAAACTGCAGCTCTGCCCGGCCCGAGGAGGAGAGGAGGTGATGGGTATTATGATGTGGTTCATATATAATTGTCTTTGCACGACTGTGACCAATTGTGACATGTTTATTGTTTTTGTATTGGTTGAAAATGCAAATAAAAATATATTTTTTTTTTTAAATGCACAAAGAATGCAGTTCTATTATGAGCGAATAACTTCTCCACATCAAAGGGCACCACTACACAAGGCTTTATGTCCAGTGTGGCCAGACCAACTCTGGTGACATACCCTTACTCAAACTAGATGGTTAATACAGACCCCTACTGAGTACGGTTATCCTGACACTACATAATCAAATAAAAACATAAATAAATAAATATAATATATAAAAACCAGAAATGAAGTAATAAACTGTTCCAGCATGGCGTTTATTAGTTTATGACTCTGAAATTATCATGATTATTATAATTCTGAAATTATCATAATTATTATACTTGGGGGGTATATTTGCTAACGTTTGTGTAGGTGCTCGCACAGCACTATTTTTGCGCTGCGCTTGTGAGCCTTTTTAGGGGGAGATTAACTAAGCTTTGGGGGCGTGTTTGCGTCACAAAAGTGACGCAATACGACGCAAAATCTTTTTTTTGTAATTTACTTTCCAGCGCTAAACTTGTTTTAGCGCTGGAAATAACGTAAAAGTAATGCGAAGCAGCGCATTGCACTGCTTCGCGTTACTTTGCGCTGTGGGGGCGTACCAAGGGTGGTGCATGGGCGTTCTCATGCAACCACCCAAGGTTTCTCACGCTAAACCCAATTTACTAAAAACAGTAGATTGGGTTTAGTGTGAGAAAACTGCGCCCTTTGCAACTAGGCGCAAGGAAGGAGAAATGCTTTCATTTCTCCTTCCTTTTCCGACTTTGCATGCGTGCTGCACTGTGCAGCACGCATACAAAGTGGGAAAAGCTTTCCTCGTGTCTAGCATAGTATTTTGTACAGGAAGGGGATCCTTCCTGTACAAAACCTATGCTGGACTCATGCACACACCCTAGCGCTGCGGCGCTAAGGTGTGTGCCTGGCGCACGGCAGCTGTAATCAGCGCCGGCGCAAGGGAAAGGGGAGTAGCGAGCCATGTCTTTGAAGATATGGTGCTCCCCTGCTCCCTCCCTGTTGTGCAACGCAGCCTCTCGGGGGGCTGCGCTGCGTTGCGTGACTTTTTTAAAAATCTCCCCCCTAGGGGAGATATGGCTCTCTCCTCCCCTTTCCCTTGCGCCAGCGCTGATTCAGCAGCCGTGCGCCATGCACACACCTTACTGCCGCAGCGCTAAGGTGTGTGCATGAGTGTAGCATAGGTTTTGTACAGGAAGGGTACCCTTCCTGTACAAAATACTATGCTAGGCACAAGGGAAAGCTATTCCCACTTTGCATGCGTGCTGCACAGTGCAGCACGCATGCAAAGTCAGAAAAGGAAGGAGATCCCTCCTTGCGCCTTGTTGCAAAGGGCGCAGTTTTCTCACGCTAAACTCAATCTACTGTTTTCAGTAAATTGGGTTTAGGGTGAGAAACCTCGGGTGGTTGCATGGGAACGCCCATGCACCACCCTTGGCACGCCCCCACGGCGCAAAGTAATGCAAAGCAGCGCAATCGCATTACTTTTACGGTATTTCCAGCGCTAAACAAGTTTAGCGCTGGAAAGTTGATTAGGAAAAAATGATTTTGCGCCGTTTTGCGTCACTTTTATGACGCAAACACGGCGCAAAATCTTAGTAAATCTCCCCCCTAGTGTTTAGTTCACAGACACTATGGGGCAGATTTACAAGCCCCTTGCGCCACTTTTCCCATGTTAAAAATGACGCAAAAGTGGCGAAAGGGCCTTGTAAATAAGCCCCTACGTCTTGCGTAGTGTTGCGTTAAGCAAGCGCCAGCACAACAGTAGGAAACATGCTCCCTAGCTTTAATTACATGTCTACGGGATTGTATTGCACAATCCGGGGGAGTCGTTGCAGGCCTGACGCCTTGTAGCTAAATTGTTTTTTAAGTGAACACAAGCAGGCGTCCTGTTCAGGACACTTTTGAGAGGCGTCCTTGCAGCCCGTCTTTAGAGAGCATATGTTCAAAATGGTGACATCAGAATCAAGCAGGCAGCCATTTGCAAACATAGAGGGTAACTATGAATGCGTGCCCTTAATTTAAAAACGAAACGTGTATGATAGTAGCCGTTTGACCCCGATAAAAAAAAACGCACGACGAGTACGCCATGCACCGACGGAACAGGGACATTTCTGGCATGCTTGTGTGCTTAGCAGTGACGAAGCCGACGCCTTCAATTTGTCGCTCCATCACAAGCTGCCGGCTACCCCCCCTCTGGAAAAGAGGCGAAAATGTCCTATATTCCTCTCAATATGTAAATCAGACAACTGGCATTCAGAGCTCACTAACTGTGTAATACCAGTCCCCCTTGGCAGATATATTTTATTTGGATAATGATGTGAAATGTAAGATCTGCGTTTCAATCGTCGAGTGCCATGGGCAGTTGTCAATTCCGGTGACAGACACGGACCCCGAGCTAAACTCCTGCGCACAAGCAACATTTCCAACAAGCATAGCGCAATTCCGGCTCCTTAATAGAAATCCAATTTCTCCCGTCGAGGGGCAGTATTTTTAAGTGGTGCACTGCGTCTCCTGACGTTGGCAAATTGGGAGAGAGTTATGAAATATTTGCTATTGCTGGTACGGTCTCCGACGATAGCCTTCAGCGCGCGTGGTTAGAGATTGGATGACTTTGATCAGAGACCCAAAACATGACATTGAAGTCCCTAAGGGGCACATGCATCAAGGTAGGCTTTTGCGATTCCTTAATTGCGATTATTAAGGAATCGCAATTAAGGAATCGCAAAAGCCTATGCATGTAGGAATCGCTATAAAAATAGCGATTCCTAAACATTCCTTAATTGCGACTCGCTAATTGCGAGTCGCAATTAAGGAATACCTCCCCATTAATTCCTATGGGCCTAGAGGCCCATAGGAATGAATGGGAAGACATTCTCAATTAGCGATTCGCAATTAGAGAATCGCAAATTGAGAATGCAATTTCAAGGTGCCAGGGTGTCAAAATGACACCCTGTTGCACCCCTGAAATTGTGATGTGCACCCATATAGTATGCACACACATGCCCCAAGGGCATGTGTGTGTGTAACCTAAAACTTTAAAAATGCATTTTAGAGCATTTTTCGAAGGTATTGCAAATTACAGACAAGTTTGATTTGTCTGTAATTTGCGGTCCCAAATAGCGAAATCGCTATTTGAAAGTGCTTTAGCATTGCATTTAAGGAATCGCAAATTGCGATTCCTTAATGCAATCGCAATTTAGGAATTCGCAATTAATTGCGAATTCTTAAATTGCGCATAGGAAACACTTTCATGCATCTCCAAAGGCCAATTTGCGATCGCAAACGGCCGATTTTTGCGATTCGCACCGTTTGCGATCGCAAAAACCTTTGATGCATGTGCCCCTAAGTACCCTTTGTAATAGTAAACCATAAATGCTGTGCCTCAATTACAGATCAATATGCTGCTAGAATCATTACCTGGAGGTGAAACGTCATCGCAACATCTGTAGAATTGTGCATTATTCTTCAGCTATTTTACTGACGGTGTTTATTTTTTCATCCAATTTTGCTACACCTCACAGAGGTAGGTTGGGAGCTAAAGATAAGGGTACACGCGCCACTACATCACCTTCAATGCATCTACCTACCAGGACATGGAATCACTTGATCGTCTTACATGACAATGACCAAGGTAAGATATATTAAATAAATAAGGGTTAATAAATAAAAAAATAAGGTAAAGATAATGTAAATAAAAAAGTGGAGGGTCATAAGATGAAGTATGACAGGTGATGTAGTGAGCTGAGGATTTCTTGAGCTATCCCGCCTTCGAGGTTGCCGTTATCCAGTCTACCCAAGGTCCGTAGTGGGGTTTTTCAGGTTTCTGGGTGCTGAGGGAAAAACAGAAGCCTTCCCCATGCCAGCGCCCTCAGTCTGGCTTCCATCAAAAACACATATTTTCCTGATTAAGAGTGATGCCTTCGGGGTAGTTTGTGCAGCATTACTCTCCCTGGTGTTGGGAAGGTAGAGGAGTGTGTACCTCACTACCAAAGATAAGCTGCCTATAGAGAGATGGACTTGTTGTGGTCAAAAGAAGGAACATGTACACAGAAAGGAAGACAACACCAGCATGGTATACATACACCTGTGGAATAAACCAAGAGAACACAGCATGTAGGACAAAGTAAATGAAGAAAAATGTATGCAAATGACAAATATGATTTATTGTTTCATCCTATGCAGAGGCTATGCTTAGCAAATTATATTACAGCCCATTATCAACCCCCAAGCTCTTGCTTCCCTTAATTGGGGAGCACTGAGACACGTTAGTTAGTAAACTAAGCTGGAGGCTTGAAGAAATATTTTGTATTCAAAGCAGAGGAATTAAATCCAAGGCAGGGAGTGCATTTCGTGACCTGCATTTGCAGTGACTGAGTCCAAGGAAGGAAGGCTGTGAGGGTTGACATGAGCGGCCAGGTGGTGAAGGAGCAGCCGGGGGGAGGTGTGAAGGAGAGATGTTGCAGCTTATAGTGAAAAACACAAAAAAGTGATAGATGGAATACTAGAAATAACCACACCCACTGGTAACTACTTGGGGACACATCCCAGTCCATCGTTTCTTGCCCACAATACCCACCAATGCTAATCAGCATTGGTCCTGCTCGAATAGGAACAGTCCAGCCTGAACTGCCAGGACAGATCCCCTCTGAACCGGCACACAAGCAACCAAGAGACCAGTTTTGGCCCATTTGGTCCTCTTTAGCAGGGTGCAGTGTGGCTCCAGGTGCACAGTTAGCACAAGCCCATGTCTGGGCATACCTGTCACACTTACGGTGTAGTAGGGAGGAATACAAAAATGATAGTTAAAATGCTTGAATTAATCTAAGCTTCTGGAAATCACCCTGGGCTGCATTCCAATCCATTTTTGCTCTCAATGCCACCTTAGACACGACCAAGTCATATGCAAATCAGCCTTGGTTCTGCTCCAGTACGAACAGTCCAGCTCTATGTCAGACCAGACCCCTCTGAGCCACAACAAAAGCAACCCCAGACAGGTTTCGGCCTATTTGGGTCTCTATACTATGTGGAGAGGTCTGGTGCAGCGGCCAGGGCAGCTGACTTTGGAGCACAGGGTTCACGGTTCGATCCCCGGCTCCGGCGGCAGCTCAGCTCAGCACCATGTGACTCTGGGCAATAGCTCACTTAATTTCCACTACGGCCCCCAGCGCCTTGAGACCCGTAAGGGTGAGTAGCTGCGCTATATAAAAACGGACCTACATTTTTTTATATATATACTAGGGTGTAGCTTGGCTCCAGTGGCACAGTGAGTACAAGACCCTGGAAAATAAGAAATAATAAGAAAGTACTAGGATGTCATTGCAAAATTAGATACCATGAAACTGGAAGATCTCACTCTGGGACGCAATGCTTGGCTTCAAACCCCCCCTCCCCCCCCTGCGCATGAGTTTATTTTTGATAGAGCTACATTTGTTTTGGGCAGAAAGAGCATATTTCTCAAGTATCTTGATTTATTAGTCTGTAGTAGTTTGCTCAGCATGCTAGAATTGCTTTTATTTTTTCAATTATGTTGTTTTTAAACTACAAATAGCAAGTGGTTACCAATGGTGATAGATATTAAACGTGCCTTTCTGTGCTGCTATTGAAATGTCAATAAACCTGTGCATATCTCAATTGAAATGGGACATTAACATTAATCCTGCAGCTGCCAAAGAAAATGCAGTGTAATATATCTTGGCCAACCTTGTGCTGAAGTGCAGTTGGAAATTAACTTTCTGATGGCTTTGCCTTGTTATTGTGTGTGCCAAAGTAGTAAGTGTGAAATATTACTGCTTGCAAAAAAGTGGAATTTGAATCCACTCAATATGAAGTTTGGATATGCGCCCACATGAGAAGGTTGCCTTGAATAAGCTTGTGTGCTGCTGATGGCCAAAGATGACATTGAAACGTAATTGTCATTCTAATTGTACATGTGTAATGCTTAAACCCCAACGCAAGACGCCAAAGTGCATTGCTTGGACAGGTACCATGTTACAGCATGAGGTAGAGCTGGGTTTGAAAAATGTTGTATTACCACTGTGGCTTATGTGGGAAGCATTTTGGTGTTGTGCACAAGTAACCAGATTGATGTTTTTATCCTGTCTTCAAATACAGCGGGAAAAGATTGAGAGAACAGTGTGGAGTTTACATTTACCAGTATAAAGTTATTATTAGTAACTTTCCTACTGTTTGTGGAGATCTCCATCACCACGTCAGAGATCTCCCTATTGGAAAATACAGGGAGATTGTTATATGGCCGTTAGGGTCATTGTCGACATTGCTAAGTTAGCATGAGCTCTGCAGCCATGATGCTGCCTTTGCGCACATTACTACATGACTTTATTTTGCAAGACTCTGTTTGTGCCTTTCACATGAGAACTGTCTGCTTTCTGCGTTCTCTGCCTGTTCCTGGAGTTTAGTCTGAACACGATGTGCAAGGTCGATAAACAATGCCCCTTGTTATTCTGTTCTGGTCAGTCCCTAGCACCTAGACCAAACATGCTAACACAGCTGCGCTGCTGGAAACTCGTGCTTTGATATTACGGGGATACATGTTGTTCAAAAACACACTTGGAGAGGGACCTTTCCAGGGAGAAGAGCTATGCTGTTCCTATGATGTAAAACGTCCATCTAGGCACTAAGGTATTGGGTCTGCTGACAAAGCCCAGAGATCTTCCTTTATATAATAAACATCACCTTACCAAGGGGAGGGTGGTTAGGCCTTATAGTCTTTTTGCCACTGTCTGAATATGATGACATTCCCCTTTATATTCTATGGAATTGTAACAATGCTAATTGTTTTAGGTTTATGCATTTTGCTGCTGGTAGTGGTTCTTATACTGCAGTATAGAGCACGATAGTTAAAATAAATATTTTGAACTATAACGGTGACTCTGACCATTCTTATTGTGGACAAGTACGAGTGAGTGAGCGAAAGGGTACGTCTTGCTACCGCGATTCCTGAGAGAGTCGGGAGTGTTGTGTTCTGGGTTGTCTAATCATTTGTATCTTCATGATTTTGTAGGAGAACGAATGAGACACTATAGCTAGTTGGTTTTGGGATTTTGGGTACTAAGGTGGTAGGAAGGATCAGCCCCTATACACCGAGGTCCTGTTTTCCTGCGCATAGTTCTGTGTATGTGCAGAATCCCCACAACATGGCACCGCCAATGTTTGGTCTGGTTCTTATCTGCGAGACTCCTGAGTAGTGCTTGTGCTTGTCCACAATCCCCCTCATATCTGTTTCCGTAGTCTGTTGTGACGGTGTAGCCTCCTATATTGATATTTTATAGGTTCTTTAAGCATGAATTTTAAAAGGTCTTTCTCTTTCTTCTTAACCCGTTATTGCGCTGACACACATAAGTTGTTATTCTCTGCTGTTGATTATGGCGGTTGCCATAACACCTCCTAACCGCGCACCGGTCACGACGTATTTGACTCAATATGGGGTCCCTGCTGATGGTGTTGCGCTTATTTTTGTTGTTGAAGCAGACGCAGCTCACCGCTTCGAGGTATTTTATTCTTGGGTCACCTTTCTGGCAGTCGATGGGACAGATCATTTATTTCACAAATATACTGCCACTGCCCTTCCACAGAATTATCGACCTTATAGATCTCTTGAAGTTCCGCTAACGGCTTGGCAACATGCAATATGGTTTAATGGCACCCTTCCTCACCCTATGACACCGGTCGGTTTAGGCCCCTTATCAATAGATGGGGCCATATGGCCTAATTTGGCTGGGTGTACCCCGCACCTTAATTATCTTACTGCTACAGTCGCAGAGCTATGCGTGTTGCATACTTCGTTAATACGTGTACATAGAGCTGTTATTCAGTTCATGTTGCGCAACTTCCATGTGGGACCACCTGGCGTTGCTGCGCAACCACCGGGACCTGGTGGTGTAATCATCAGTCCCGTCATGATTAATTCAGTGATGGGCAAGCGTCCACAGAATAAAGACGAATTTCCTTATTGGCTTGCTGAAAAATTTGGACAACTCGAAGCTGTTTTTCCAAATACCACGCCTGTGGAGAAACACAGGATCCTGACCATGAGTTTACCTAAAGGCCTAGTTCCCGAATTAGCTGATTGTAACATTTAGGGTAGAGTGTTCGCAGCAGTTTATTCGATGTGTTTTGGCACCGCCTCAATGACCGTACTCCCTTCCGTGATAAAACGTGTTCAGGATGAACATGGGACCGAGGCGGCTCTTCAATCAATCAATCAATCATAGCATTTGTAAAGCGCACTACTTACCCGTGAGGATCTCAAGGCGCTGGGGGTAGGAGGTGCTGCTACTGCTCGAAAAGCCAGGTCTTGAGGAGTCTTCTGAAGGACAGCAGGTCTTGGGTCTGCTGTAGGTGGATGGGGAGGGTGTTCCAGGTCTTGGTGGTGAGGTGGGAGAACGATCTGCAGCCGGAGGTCACTCTTCGGATGCAGGGGACTGTGGCGAGGGCGAGGTCGGCGGATCGGAGCTGGCGGGTGGGGGTGTAGAAGCTGAGTCGTCTGTTGAGGTACACTGGTCCGGTGTTGTGGAGTGCCTTGTGTGCGTGGGTGAGGAGCTTGAAGGTGATCCTCTTGTTGATGGGGAGCCAGTGCATGTCTCTCAGGTGGGGTGTGATGTAGCTGCGGCGAGGGATGTCGAGGATCAGACGCGCAGAAGCGTTTTGGATGCGTTGAAGCCGTTTCAGGAGTTTGGCCGAGGCTCCTGCGTAGAGGGCGTTTCCGTAGTCCAACCTGCTGCTAACGAGGGCCTGGGTGACCGTTCTTCTTGTTTCGGTGGGGATCCACTTGTAGATCTTGCGGAGCATGCAGAGGGTGTTGAAGCAGGAGGAGGAGACGGCGTTGACCTGCTTAGTCATGGAGAGGGTGGAGTCAAGGATGACCCCTAGGTTGCGTGCGTGGTCGGTGGGTGTTGGAGCTATTCCTAGTGCGGTCGGCCACCAGGAGTCGTCCCAGGCCGAAGGGGTGGGTCCGAGGATGAGGACCTCCATCTTGTCTGAGTTCAGTTTCAGTCGGCTGTTCCTCATCCATTCGGCGACGGCCTTCATTCCTTCGTGGAGGTTGGTTTTGGCGGTGTGGGGGTCCTTGGTGAGGGAGAGGATCAGCTGGGTGTTGTCGGCGTAAGAGATGATGTTGAGGTCGTGCAGTCGGGCGACGTGGGCGAGCGGTGCCATGTAGATGTTGAACAGCGTTGGGCTGAGCCCTGGGGTACGCCGCAGATGATCTCGGTGGCTTCGGAGCGGAAGGGGGGTAGGCGGACGCTCTGTGTTCTGCCGGAGAGGAAGGAGGTGGTTCAGTCCAGGGCCTTCTCTTGGATGCCGGCGTCGTGGAGGCGTGCGCGTAGTGTGCGGAGGCAGACCATGTCGAAGGCAGCTGATAGGTCCAGGAGGATGAGGGCCGCGGTTTCTCCATTGTCTAGCAGGGTCCTGATGTCATCGGTGGCTGCGATGAGGGCAGTTTCGGTGCTGTGGTTGCTGCGGAACCCGGACTGGGACGGGTCCAGGATGCTGTTCTCCTCGAGGTAGCGGGTCAGTTGTTTGTTGACGGTCTTCTCGATGACCTTCGCCGGGAACGGGAGCAGGGAGATGGGCCGGAAGTTCTTGAGGTCCTTGGGGTCCGCCTTGGGTTTCTTGAGTAAGGCGTTGATCTCGGCGTGCTTCCAGCTCTCCGGGAAGGTAGCTGTCTCGAAGGAAATGTTGATGGCTTTCCGGAGATGTGGTGCGATGGTGGTGCTGGCTTTGTTGAAGACGTGGTGAGGGCATGGGTCTGACGGGGATCCGGAGTGGATGGTGTTCATGATCTTGATGGTGTCGTCGTCGTTAGTGTTGGTCCAGGAGAGCAGGCGGTTGGTGCGTATGGTGGTCGTGGGGGCGGAGGTCTCAGTGGTTGTCGGGGCGGTCGTGGCATTGAAGCTGTCGTGGATGTCTGCGATCTTGCGATGGAAGAAGGTGGCCAGTGAATCGCACAGGTCCTGCGAGGGTGGGATGTCGTTGGTGTTGGAGCTGGGGTTGGAGAGTTCCTTCACGATGTTGAAGAGTTCTTTGCTGTTGTGTGCGTTGTTGTCTAGGCGGTCTTTGAAGGAGGCTCTTTTGGCAGCTCTGATGAGGTGATGGTGTCTGCGGGTGGCGTTCTTGTGGGCTGCGTAGCTGTCCGGTGTTCGTTCTCTGAGCCAGTTTTTCTCTAGCTTCCGGCAGGTTTGCTTGGAGGCCTGAAGGTCTTCAGTGATCCAGCTGGCTTTCTTGCTGGTGTGGCTGTTGGAGGGTTTCTTGACCGGGGCGAGGGTGTTGGCGCAGTCGTCGATCCACTGTCTGAGGTTGCGGGCGGCGGTGTCGGGGTCGGCGGGTGGGCTCTGGGCGAGGGTGGTGGTTAGCTGTTCTTTGGTGACTTTGCTCCAGCAGCGGTGAGGCATCTGTTGGGTGCGGTGGTGCGTGGTGGGTTTCCGGAAGGTGAAGTGGTGCAGTGATGGTCGGTCCAGTGGAGTTCGGTGGTGTGGTTGAAGGAGACGTGGGGACTTGCGGAGAAGATGGGGTCGAGCGTGTGGCCGGCGGAGTGGGTGGGTGTAGTGACGAGTTGTCTGAGTCCGAGGATGGCTAGGTTGTCGATCAGGATGGTGGAGTTGGTGTCGTTGTTGTTCTCGAGGTGGAAGTTCAGGTCCCCGAGTAGGATGTAGTCTGTGGAGGCGAGGGCGTGTGTGCTGACGAAGTCGGCGATGGAGTCGCTGAACTGTGGTCAGGGTCCGGGGGGTCTGTAGACGAGGGTTCCTCTGAGGGTGGTGTTGGGGTCGGTGTGGATCTGGAAGTGCAGGTGTTCGGCGGTGCTGAGGGTGTCGTCGGTGTTGGTCGAGACTCTGAGGGTGTTCCTGTGGACGATGGCGATTCCTCCTCCTACTCCGTTGGAGCGGTCTCTGCGGGTGATCTTGTAGCCTTCCGGGATGGCTATGGCGATGTCGGGTGCCGAGGAGGGGTTCAGCCAGGTCTCCGTCAGGAAGGCGACGTCTGGGGTGGTTGAGTCGAGTAGGTCCCAGAGTTCAATGGCGTGTTTGTGGGCGGAGCGGGTGTTGAGAAGAATGCATCTGAGGTAGTTGGGTTCTTTCCTGCTCGGTGGGTTGGCGGGCCGGATGCTGGTGAAGCTGCAGTTCCGGCAGGAGAAGGGTCCTTGGGTGCGCTTCGGGGCGGCCAGGAAGCAGGTGTGTGATCGTCCGGCGTAGAGGGTGCTGGCATCGTAGCAGGGTCGGGCGTCGTGGTGTTCGTGGGAGCCAGGGGGTCTGGCGCTCGGCGCGGTGCAGGCGCGGACGGGCTCTTGAGTTGAGGATGAGGACGGGCTCTTGAGTTGAGGATGAGGCTTGTGGGGGTGTTCGACATTGTTTGCGATATGATCCTTGCTAATGTTAAGGGTGATGCAGTAAGCTTGCAAGTGGCGCAACGCATGGAGGCTGTGGCAGACGCAAACAGTGCGAATTGCCAAAGATTATTGCTAAAGCTTAAAAATCCTAAGGGCGCAATAGTCTGGGAATTAAGCCTTTTACTCAAACGCAATCTCAAGTTCAAATTCAACAAAAAGCCCAGACTGAAAAGGATGGGTGCCCGTTCTTTCCTAAAAAGAACTGGAAAAGTAAAAAAAGGGGCAGTATCAGCAGAAGCAAGGTTCGCGTGCTGGTTCGCCGATACCGGAGTCTTCTGAGCGTACTTATGACTTGCGCGACTGCGCGAAAATTAAGACTCCTGATAGATTTCAAGTCCCTGATCAGCGCTTTCCTCGTTCTCTACAGGACACATCGGACTCTCAAGTCGGTGGTGAGGAACGCCAGGATCGTGGCAAATATCTGACCACGCAGCAGGGACGTGATCACCCTCGACAGTTTGACGTTAAAGCCAAACAAGAGGAACTGCCTCGTTTTCGACCCCTGTATCAGAAGAAAAAGGTTGCCGCTTTAACAGCGAAGTATGCCTCAGACAGTGAGAACGCGCCTTCTAGATTGGACATGGGCGGTGACTCTGCTCGACAGCGCGGTGGAGGTTACCATAGTGCGGGAGGCACTGCGTCCCTGTCTGGAGGCGAGAGCAACTGATACATTTATTACAATAGAAACAGCAGGTACACGAGTTGCCCCCCCCGGATAGACTCTATGAAATTGTCTTCCAAATTGAAGGTGATATACAGCGTACAATCACAGCGGTTTTCTGGGAAAATCTCACCTTCTCATACGGCATTTAGTTGGCGGAGGCAGATTGGCCTCCACCATTTGTGCTGGCCGCTTCTAGAGGGGAGGACTTGATACTTCTGAGTTTTTCGCGTTACGTCCCTGAGGAACATGCAAAGGCTTTCGCATCTGAGTGGGCTTTGGCCCTTGCTCCAGCAGTGTACCGTAATCAGGTGGGCTGGGATAGTGATTCACCGGCACATGAGATACCATTACGGTCTAAGCCACAGCCACAACCGCAATACCCAATCAGACCAGAGGCTAAGGCTCCCGTTTGTGACATTCTAATTCAGTTTGAGTATCAAGGAGTGATTGAATCCTGTGTATCACCGATAAATAATCTTCTTTTTCCGGTATCAAAACCTGACGGTTCATATCGCATTGTATTGGATTATCGAAATCTGAATAGTCATTGTCGTACATTTGCGGTACAGAACACACATAGCTCTGCGCAAGTGAACAGCCTTATTCGTAAAAAAATACAAAACTACACTGGATATATCCAATGGTTTCTATAGTAATAATTGGGCTCCTGAGAACCGTGACTTGACAGCATTCACCGCCGTCGGAAATCAGAAACAATTTACGCGCTTGCCTATGGGGCATAAGAACAGCCCCGGGGCTTCTGCTGCACGTGTTGTATCTTTACTGCACAACATAGATCCAGATGCTTTCTCGTACGTAGATTATATTTATCTGACGGACGACAAACTAATGCCGCATCTTGTCCGAGTCGACCGCATCATTTTATCGTTTGCAGACTATGGATACAAATTCAATTTTGCAAAATCACACATCAGTCATTTTGCGGTGCTCTTTTTGGGCAATGAGCTCAATAATAAAGGTAGGGGGTTAGCCCCCCACTTTCTGGAGAAATGTGCACAATTGCAACCTCCGTCTATGCTGAAGAAACTTCAGTCTTTGCTGGGATTTTTAAATTTTGTGAGGACTTACATCCCAGATTATGCCCGGCGTATCAAACCGCTTTATGCTTTGATACAATCAACATATTCTTCTGCCAGCTGGCTTCCGGAACATACCACTATTCTGCAATCTTTGCAATCAGATCTGCTTGCAACTAACTACTTGTTGATACGTGATAATACCACGAACCTGGTAATACGTATAGTACCGGGGACGGTGGGTTTCACTCACTTGACGTTCAATGAGGGAGACACAGTACCAATTGCATACAAATCACATTTGTACATATCAGCTGAAATGCGATTTTTTAATGTTGAGAAAGTTTTGACGGCAGTCCAAATGGCGATTCTAAAAGAACGCTCGCTGGCGCAGGGAAAACGCATTCTTATGGTCACGCCTCTCCCTGCTTTAGAAGCAGTGACTAAGGCAAGTGTACCCAAATCTAAGGCACTACATCCGCGTTGGATACAATGGGCTACTTCTTTGACATCGGCTGAAGTCACGTTTATCTCTGATCCTGCTCTTCAGACACAGGAGTTTTTACAGTATGAACATGTTCATCCTCCTCTGTTGTCGTTGCTTCCTTTGGACGAGTATAAATGTATTATTTACACCGATGGCTCGGCTCAACCGGCCGTCGGGTCCAAACACGCTTATTCAGCGGCTTGCGCTATTGTGGCTGGTTCAATTGTAAATGGAGAATTTAAGTCTTCCATAGTGCCTACCCAGGCACTTGGAGACTGTACAGCGCGATTGGCGGAGCTGCGTGCTCTTGTTCTAGCCCTCGAGTTTGCTGATCCTAATGTGAACACTCTTATTGTATGCGATTCTTACTACTGTGTTAAGTCTTTTAATGACAACTTATTATTTTGGTCTCAAAATGACTATCGAGACTCTAAAGGCAGCGCAATCAAGCATAAAATGCTTAGGGTTCGAGTGGCAGAACCTAAAGAACGTCTGCCACTCACACAGGTTATACATACTCTTGGCCATCAGCGTGTGGGAGCACATGCTCTTGGTTATTCTTTGGCTGACGAGGCGGTCAAATCTGCAGTAGCCACGTGTTCCGTTGCAGCAGTTACAAGGTCCATGACTAAGATAGATAATGACATTCTGGCAGCTGTAGCTGCTACGAAGGATGGAACTGCTTATCCGCAGGACTTCCCTTCAAAGTACTCTTATCATTTATCTCCCGAACAAGTTCCTTATGCTAAAATTCCATCAGTTGGGGATCGGCTGATTCCCAACATGGACCGCAGACTAGCTTTGATCATAGCCGCACACAAAGGAATGGCTTCTGCACATGCCAGGGTGTCTGCGACTGTCTCTATTTTACAGCAACATTATTGGTGGCGTGGTTTATATAAACAAACCCGTAATTATGTACTTTCTTGTGACATTTGTCAGCAAATCAAACCGTCTACGCTCTCACGCCCACCACAAACACAGCTATGTATTTCTAATCAGTCATTTGGCTGTGTATATCTTGATCACTGCGGTCCATTGTCTTCTGATACTGCATATAAATACATTTTTGTTGCAGTTGATTCGTGCACTAGATTCCTTTGGGTTTGGCCACAACGATGTGCTGACGCTCGAAATGTCATTAGAGATTTGCGTTTCTTTGTCGGGATGTTTGCCTGTGGCACCTTCCATTCTGACCAAGGTCCAGCGTTCGCCTCTAAGGCGTACAAGGACGCGATGAAGTCGATGGGGGTGCTGGTGCAGTTTTCGTCTCCATACAGGCCTGAGGGCAATTCTATAGTGGAGCGGATGAACCGTGACTTAAAGCAATCTTTGACAGCTAGGGTCTTAGGTACTGGCAAGAACTGGCTGGCCCATTTGTATGGAGTTCAACGTGCACTCAATAATCTCCCTAGAAGATCTCTGGGTGGGCGGACCCCATACGAAATGCTCTTTGGCATTAAAATGTTTGTGCCAGACCTTGATGGTCTAGACGTTGTGGAGGCTGCCGCAACCTTTGACGTAGATAACCATTATACTATGTTACAGGACCTACAATAGACCTGTGCAGCTATGCAACTGAACATTTGCCCTCTTCCAATGACATAGCAATGCTGATTCAGGTCGCCAGCTGGCTTCCTAAGATTGGAGATCTAATACGAGAAAAGCTGGAGAACAAAAAAGAATTTGGTCCCTCTTATCGTGCACCGGTCCCAGTACTTGGGTTGAAGGGTACTCGTACAGTAATACTACCACCTTTGCCTGGTCGCAAAGAAAACAGATACATTTCAGTCGACAATGTCAAGCTACACCGTCTGGCCGATTCTGAAGTGTAACTCCTGCAGTTTCATGCAACGCTATCTCTTTGAATCCGGTGCATTCAACCTCTGCGACTAATCCCCGTATCCTTGCGGGTGAGATGGAAACTACTATTGACCTTTTGCCTGTCCTGCCTCCATCCTCTTCCAAAGCAGAAGTCGAGAATACTTACCCTGCGGATGAGTCCCACAGTGAAGTGCCGAACAGTCCTCAACAACGTCAAGCTTATGCCGCCCTACCGCCTTTGATGAATATTGGAGCAAGCGGTTATTTTGGGGACCGTACGAGCTTCTCTTATGACTCTTCCACCTCGTCTTCCACTCTGGCACTTCCACCGACTAAAACAAGTATTTTCATCTCTTGGTTCAAAAAAACTTACCTGGTCCTGCCCTGGACGTACATCTGGTTGATGCTTATCCTGATTTTTCTTTTCATGTCAATTGGATTTGTGACAGTATTTTTTGTGCTCATCAATGGTCATTATGTGCCAGAACACTCTGCTGTAAAGTTGGTCGATGGAATTCTGGCCCCTCATACATCGCCCCATATCATGAAATGTGATCAAACTCTTGTGAACATTTCAGCTTTCCCGGTTGCAGATGGCATCATTTGGGATAAAGTAGCTTTCGAAATTCACGACCCGACAGAAGTCCTCAAGATACCATACGTGTTTCGCATTTCTTTAGGAGAAGTGGTAACACCGGACATACATTCCGATGATTGGGATGTACAAGCAGTGCATTCATTGTTTTCTGATTTAGAGTATTATGCTGCTTTTGATCTTGAAGATTTGTATTTAAATTCTGCCAATTATGCTGATTTATTCTGTTGTCAACACTATGGCCATCATTTCTTACACAAAACAAACACGTTGGGACCTGTTTTTAATTGCACGCAGTGGGAACGCTGTCCAACCCCCTTACAGGGGAGATATAGGACCCTTGGGGATAAGTTCACCTGTTTCACAGATTAAAGCACATCCAATCCAGAATCCTATTTCTTTGGATTGCAGTTGTCGTCTCAATCCAAATTTATTCTGACCCACACAAAATGAATCTATCCCAATTCCTTTAGAACTGAATTGGCCATATAGGGATATGATCACTGGAAAGATAACATTGATTTGAAATCAATTTGGGGCACTAAGGCTTGGCAGGTTCAGGGAACTGAAGCTTTGCATCGTGCCTGCCTAATTCCGGCACAAATGTTATTTTTAAATGATACAGTACACCAAACTACTTGCTTTTTCCTGGCAACTGCCAAAAATTTAAATATCCCGTCCATTCCGTCATTGGCGGAGTTTGATAATTGGCGCACACACACGAATTATTCGATCGATGTATTGCAAACTTTGTTTCGAAATGACACTTTCAATGTCTCTGATGGTGACCCGTCCGGATGGTTGTTGTGGCAAACCAGTTCAAATGCATGCCAACTGCGTTTTTATAATGTAACGCCTGGTTTCACACAGACAAGACCAGATCCACGTTTTCCACATTCACATACAGTCACTACATATTCGGTGGGTAAATTCTGCCAACAATGTTTGGAACACTCCACTTTATAGTCAGTAAAACAACACTTGTCACTCTTGTCGAGCGACATCAATTTGGCTGATTTTATCTTAGGTCCTAGGATTCCTAGATCAAAGAGATTTATCTATGCAGCTTACAATGAAGTATGGAAACTTTCGCTAATTGAAGCGGTGCATCGTCTGCGCCAAATTGACAAAGCAAATTTAGAAAAAGTTCTTGCAGTAGTGGAAAATAGTATCAATACACTGTCTTCACGCTTTTATACCTTAGATAATATTGTTTCTTCTGTTATTGATATTGTTCAGAATGATGTATCTGTGTTATATCATGGTCAAAATCAATTACGATCAGTGATGCAGTTCGCATGGACGTTACAGACTCTCAAAATGGGAAAAGTACCTTGGGTTTATTTGAATGATTCTGCTTTGTTTTTACCATTCAATCTAACTGATAAACAGAGATTTATGTCCATGAAAGATGCTACATACACGCTATTACATATTGAACAATTAGAAAACTTGCATTCTCTGTAGCGGAGACAGATTCAGCTGTATGGTTAATTCATGGGGTTATCTCTCTCCCATTTTCGCAGTTTCATTTTAAATCTTGCATGCAACATTTCCCAGTTGGCCGTTTTGAAACCCTGGGAAGTGCGTTTCTCCATGAATTATGGTCCCTACCTTTCACTTACAGATGTCAACGGGAGGATAAGGAAGTTTTCCTAACAGGGGAGGACTGCGATCCCACAGTAGGACATTCCCTAGTTTGCAAACACGTTAAGTTACACGGCGATTGTAATGTCTCAGCGCCTAATCTTGCTTGCTTTTTGAAAGGAAATCCCGTCCCAGCAATAATTCCCGTTTTTACATTGCTTACTAACGGCAGTTATCTTATTTTGAATAACCACGACTGCTGTGGTTTACGGACAGGAATCCCGTATATAGTAACAGTTTCACAACGTGTTACTTGTTGTAGCAATGTGCTTTTTCTGCCCCACATGAGAAACTAGATAGTTCCATTTGGCCTTCCATTCCGACTTTGAAAACAGATTTCAACAAATTAAGAAGACTCAAAGCGCTATTGTTTCAACAAGAAGTTGCTCTCACTTCGGCTTGAGACCTTCGCATTGCAGGTGACTAGAACATCTAGTGAGATTCAGTCACTTCTGAACACGAATCTCCCACTGCATTTTGGTGAACTGATACATCAAATATTTAATGCGTCTGACACAGAAGGCCTTGCTCATTTTTTTAAACTTGTGGGATCCGGCCTTGTGAGTTCTTTTCAGACGATATTTGGAGTAATACCGGCCTTTATTCATTCTATTTTTTCCAGCGTCTTCGGAGGGTTCCCATTATTACTGGCGCTAGCTGGTGGAATCCTGATCCTTCTGCTGCTACTACGCAATGGCTGCTCATCTTGTGGTAATGTACAGACCAGGCCAATTGCAACTGTACCGTGACCAAATGCAACAACTTTTTGGATGCTTGCCATTAGCGTGAGTTATGGACTAACTTTTCGCTTTGCCTACTTCACTTGCGTGCAACCTGTGTTCTACTGTCAGCAGTGCCCCTTCTACTGGGCTTTGGATTTATGCCTCTCCAATACGTCATGTTCAGACCCGGATTATGACCAGTTAATGGGTCTCTTAATGGCCCATTAGCAGGCCTGTTCTAGGGACAGACGTATGGCGCGTGCAGCTGCACTTGGAGTCTTGGCTGAATGGAATATCTGTGCGGATGCGCGGAACTTATTGCAACAGAGCTTCATCAAATATCACGCAAGTTGCCCGGATGTGCTCTTGGAGGCATCGGATTAAGAGGAACACGTCTGTTCCTTCGGCCTGCTTGATTGGATGGCGTCCCTTTTCTCTGCTAACGATGGCGATGGCTTTTTGGAATGAGTTGCATTCTTGGGTTCACGTGCTATGATGGATTCGCCTCCACCATATTAAACACGTCTTCCGTGCACCGACAAATTTTAAACCACATACAATTTTTTTATTTTTTTTATTTTTCCAATTTGATTTTTTCAAGTGCGTTTGAACTCTGCTTATCTTTGAACTCTGTTTTGGGCTTTTGTCTATATACTATGACCTTACCAAGGGGAGGGTGTTATATGGCCGTTAGGGTCATTGTCGACATTGCTAAATTAACATGAGCTCTGAAGCCATGATGCTGCCTTTGCGTACATTACTACATGACTTTATTTTGCAAGACTCTGTTTGTGCCTTTCACATGAGAACTGTCTGCTTTCTGCGTTCTCTGCCTGTTCCTGGAGTTTAGTCTGAACACGATGTGCAAGGTCAATAAACAATGCCCCTTGTTATTCTGTTCTAGTCAGTCCCTAGCACCTAGACAAAACATGCTAACACAGATGCGCTGCTGGAAACTCGTGCTTTGATATTACGCCGATGCATGTTGTTCAAAAACACACTTGGAGAGAGACCTTTCCAGGGAGAAGAGCTGTGCTGTTCCTTTGATGTAAAACTTCCATCTAGGCACTAAGGTATGGTGTCTGCTGACAAAGCCCAGATATCTTCCTTTATATAATAAACATCACCTTACCAAGGGGAGGGTGGTTAGGCCTTATAGTCTTTTTGCCACTGTCTGTATATGATGACATCCCCCTTTATATTTTATGGAATTGTAACAATGCTAATTGCTTTAGGTTTATGCATTTCGCTGCTGGTAGTGGCTCGTATACTGCATTATAGAGCACGAAAGTTAAAATAAATATTTTGAACTATAACAGTGACTCTGACCATTCTTATTGTGGACAAGTACGAGTGAGTGAGCGAAAGGGTACGTCTTGCTACCGTGATTCCTGAGAGAGTCGGGAGTGTTGTGTTCTGGGTTGTCTAATCATTTGTATCTTCATGATTATGTAGGAGAACGAATGAGACACTATAGCTTGTCGGTTTTGGGATTTTGGGTACTAAAGTGGTAGGAAGGTTCAGCCCCTATACACCGAGGTCCTGTTTTCCTGCGCATAGTTCTGTGTATGTGCAGAATCCCCGCAACAAGATTTAATACAATATATTATTTATTTTATTTTAAAAGTAAATAAAATAATGTAGTGTAAAATTACATGAAAAATGATAAACCTACGGCTGCTTAAACAAAAATATACAACACACTGCAAATATCTTTAAATTACCTTTACATTAAATTGTAAATTAATTTAAATATATTAAATACGTTTTTAAAGATTATTTTTAAACAATACTTCAAAATTAAAGTCTCCCACCGTCACTAACATTTTTATTTAATTTCTAGCAAACTTGGGCGCCAGCGAGCCATGTCGGATGCTGAAAAAGAGCAGCGGGCTGGCAGAAGTCAGGCTGAATATGTCTCCGGGTAAGCGCTAGAGCAGAGGTAGAGACATGGGTCAGGACAAGTGCTCAACTGGAAAGAGACTGCAAATAGGAACTCTACTGCACGTATCCTTGAATAGAGACAGAGGAAAAGATGCGCTTTAAATGTGCTCTTTTGATCAGCATTATTAAATAAAGGCAGAGATAGGCCCAGCGGGTTTACAGAAAGGAATGGAAAGTGATGCACCCTACAGGTCAGGGGTATAATATCTTGAGGGCATGTACAAGACTAGCGCTGGTAAAAATCACATGCAGCACACGGTCAGCCAACATCTTACCAGTGGAAGGCCAACCCATCACATTATACTTCAGAGGCGCTGACACCGAGGCCTACCTAGGATCAGGTGAGATAGAGTGATAACAATCGACTACAGTTAAATGATAACACAATCTGCAATTCCGGCTCTTCTCAATGCAGATTATTGTTAAATGTTGAGCCTAGGGAAGTGTAACAATATGGGGAAAATGGATCACAAACAGGCCAAATTCCAATGTGGTCTAAAACATGGAGCTGAACAAATGGATGGAACAATCCACTGCAGACAGTAGCAGATCTTCTGAAAGAAATAAAAGAGGGTCTGAAAAATAGATTTGAAAAAAGACCACCTCACAATCAGAATGGATCAATTCAAAGATAGACTCTATAAGCACACCAGGCTGAGAGAGGTGGAGACAAGATTTTTAGAAGCGGAGGGCACATCACGTAACTTTGCCACTAAGTTAATGGCCCTCTCAAAAGAAAAACTAGTCAAACTCAAAAACAACAGTTTGGAAGGGAGATCGCGGAACAACAATATCAGAATAATTGGTGTAGTGGAAACCGAACAATCAACTAGCATGAAAAACTTTGTGGAGAAAATGCTTGAATTCCCTGTTTTTTCATGATGCATTTTCCGCAGTCCATATTGTGGAGGGAGCGCATAGATCATTGGCACCTAAACCAAGATCACGACACCTCCTAGGCCCCACATATCTGAACTACATAGATAGAGATACTATAGTGTGGCAGAATAGGGCTGTGCTGGACCTATAGTATGACAATACTCCAATTGCATTTTTTCCTGACTTCATCTCGATGGTACAGGAGACCAGAAGATCCTTCCTAGAGGTGAATAAACTGCACAAAAAAGCCATTAAATATTCTATGCCATTTTTGGCTAAATTAAGGATTGAACATAATAGGAAATCATGCTTTGTTATGCTGACAGAAGTGGTTCTGGAGCCTAATTTCAGATGTCCGAAGTCAGGCGCTGGCAGCCCAGTATCTGGTCACAGAAGTAGGGACTCTGTGTATGCGTTCAAAGCTTATATTCGTGGCATATGCAACTCTAAAGGAGCAGGTATCTTGTACTCAATATGTACCCGAGATTAAATGATTAGAAGTAGAATACAAGGAATACAAGGGTGCAGATATACTAACTAAAAAGCAGTAGACACTAGAAGAATTTAGGGACATTGCAGAAAGGGAGGTGTTATACATGGGTCAACATTTTTGAGCCTGTACCTTCAGAGAAGGAGACTTCCCAGGCCAAACTCTAGCCTTGAAAACAAAATCGAATGAGGATATAGCACGGTAACTGGTATACTAGGTGAAGATGGTTCAATGACGGTATCCCTAACGGATATGCTGGCTGTATTTAAAGGGTATTACAAGTAATTATAAACTTCATGCCTGAGGTATGAGAAGCAGGACATAGAAGACTACCTAAATAATGTTGCACTAGCGTGGGGGGAAGGTGAGATACTTGAGTTGTTGAACTCACCGATGATGGAAGAAGACATGAAGCAGGTAACATCTGCTTTAGAAACTGGGAAAGCACCAAGGGGTGATGGCCCCCGGTCAAATGTTATTAAGCATTTCTTGACATTTTAGCCGTCGGATTTTTGGCAGTTTATAATGAAGCAATCACCAAAAACAAGCTCCCCCTTCAGTGCTAGAAGTGGTGATAATGGTGCTGCCTAAGCAGCGACGTGACCATAGTAACTGTGTTTCCCACAGACCACTGTTGCTGCTCAATGTGGACAATAAGATCTTTGCAGAGATATTGGCAGAGAGATTGAAGCCGTTGATGCAGAGATTGGTCCATGAGAATCGTACAAGAAAAGGGATTCAAGTTCGATCAGGCGCTCTGTTGGCATCACTATACTTTACATTTAGAATCCAGTAGCTAACGTAGCACCAATAATTAGGCATGTAATAAGATTTGAGGGATACTCTGGGTTACAAATCAACTGGGATAAATCAGACATTTTCCCTCTAACTGATAACACTGAAGCCTGGATTAGTGAGAGTGCACTTCAGTGGAAAGCGGAAGAGGTGAAATATCTTGGAATATTTATTACTAGAGACATGACAGACTTAAAAAGCTGAAATTTTGGGGTGACACTGGGGACTTAAAAGCACAAGTGGAGCACAGGATAAGGCTGCCCTTATAGAGTTACCGATGTGTATCATTAATTAAGATAGGGGTTGTTAGAGCTGGCCCTTTTTGCAGGTTTATACCCAGACTTTTTGCCTTTTGCCTCCGAGTTTTCTGACCTGTTTCTGTTGACATTAGGACTCTGGGCACTTTACTACTGCTAATCAGTGCTAAAGTGCATATGCTCTCTGTGTTAATTGTGATTATGATTGGTTTTCCATGATTGGCATATTATATTTACTGGTAAGTCCCTAGTAAAGGGCATAAAGGGCACTGATTGTGCCAGGGCCTGTAAATCAAATGCTATTAGTGGGCCTGCAGCACTGGTGTGCCACCCACACGAGTAGCCCTGTAAATGTGTCTCAGACCTGCCACTGCAGTGTCTGCGCACACAGTTTTAAACTGCCATGTCGACCTGGAAAGTGCACCCACTTGCCAGGCCCTAACCTTCCCTTTTCTTACATGTAAGATTCCCCTAAGGTAGGCCCAGGGTACCCCCAAGGGCAGGGTGCAGTGTATGTGAAAAGTAGGACATGTACTGGTGTGTTTTACATGTCCTCATAGTGACATATTATGCATTTCGTTTTCACTATTGAAAGGCTGTCTGTCCCATAGGTTAACATGGGAGCCGCCTTGTAACATCTTACAAGTGTAACTTTCCATTGGGACAAGATAGAGAAATGGAGTTTAGGCTCTCTGAACTCAGAATTTAATAACACACCTTTTATTAAAGGTAGTTTTTAAATTGTATGTTTGAAAATGCCATTTTTAGTAAGTGGGCATTTTTTTGCCTTACTATTCTGGTGTGCCTCTGCCTGTTTGTGTATTCACCGTCTGGTTTTGGAGTTACAGGAGCTGGGAATGTGCATTCACTCTAGACATTCAAAAGGGTGATTGAGGTGTGTCCTGCCTTTCCTGTGTGACTCATAGCCAGGCTGAATAGACCTTTCATTATTTAGAGTAGTGGGAGAAGTTTTTGCTAGCCCCTGAATAGGCTGTGTCTCCTCAGCACAATGCTGTCTCCACCCCCTGTGGTTAAGCTGGACCAGGGAGGACAGAACTGGTTTGTACTGAGCTCAGTGACCTCTAAAACAAAGACTACAATGGGAAACTGTGGTATAAATATTGGGGCTCAAACCCCAAAACTTTAGATCACTTCTAGAAACCAAGATAACCCTGCCAAGAAGAAGGGCAGAAGAGCTGCCAGGAGGAGTTCTGCCCCTTTGCTATTTTGTTGCTTTGTTGGGTTGGCGTGCAGTTGCTGCTTCTATCTGTGGGCAGAGAAAAAGGACTGACACTTTCTGCCCTTCTGTGGCATCCGACTTGAAAAAAGATCTCCAAGGGCTTGTGTGTGCTTGCCTCCTGTTGTGGAAGACTCAGGAACAACAAAGTCTTCCCCGTGCTCTGCTCCTGAAGATCTACTGAGCACTTTTGCTGGGTCTGACTTCAACCACCGCAAGCACTTGAGGCGCAGGGCAATATTGGACCATGTCAGCAGGCTGGGAGACAACGACAAGGGCCCTGCTCGTCAAGACATGACTCAGAGCACAGAAGATTTCTGAGCACGTCCCCTGTGTTGCCTAGCAAACGCCGTGTACAGAAGTGCGACCCTTCTCCGGCGTCCCAGGGACTGAATGTGCACACTCCCGCCTTGCAGGCTGACGAGTGAGCCCAGCCCCGCATGCCTTGCCCGACCAGAGCAGCAGGGGGTTCATGGCCACCTGTGGAAGGCCCCGGGCATGCCAGCACTGTGGGGTAACGAACAGACTCAGCCCCCCCTACCTCGCCATCGACCGAGTCACAAGGAGTCTGTGGCCACTTGCGAGTAGGACTGAGTTGTCATTGTTCGTCTGGCCGCCGTGGAAGACGGCAGCTGTGTAGCTGGCCTCAGTGGCCCCACCCGAAGGTCCTGGTACGAGAACCAGACAGGCCGCTGTCCCGAAGCGGAAGGCCAGAGGCATGTCCCTGCTTCTGTTGCCTGATCTAGAGGTACTGCGTCAGTGGGACGGAGAAGCCCTTGTGACTCAGCTAGGAGGAGCAGCCTCTGGATCTGTTGGGCTGCCGTGACGGGCCTGTGTATTGCCTAACAACCTGCAGCAGTGAGTAACCCCGCACTCCCTCTCCTATGAACAGATCCCTACTGGTTTCACTGGACCCACTTTTTGCAATTCACATTTCTGGTTGGTGTACTGTGTATGTTGGATAACTACCGTATTGGTCTTGTCAAAGTTAGATAAACGTTACTCATTTTTTCGAAACTTTTGTGGTGTTTTCATTGGCTTACTGTGAGTTTGGGTACAACTACTTTACGCATTGTCTTTGGGATAAGCCTGTCTGCTCATGCCAAGCTACCAAGGGGGTGAGCAGGTGTTATCTACAGTGTGTAACTCCCTTATCCTGACTAGAAGCAAGGGTGCCTACTTAGACAGGGTGCAAGCTCCTGCCAACTAGAGACCCCCATTTCCAACAGAGGTACTACCTAAAATATTATATTTATTTGTAAACATCCCATGCAAATTTCAAGGCAGTTTTTTCAGCAACTACATCAACTACAAACACAATTGATATGGGGGGAAGAGACAGTCTTGTATTAAATGGGAAATACTCACACAACACATAAGAAAAGAAGGACTGGGAGTACCAAGCCCACATCTGTATTACTTTATTGCGCAGGTACATCATGCTAAATATTGGTACATAGGCAGGGTAACACCCACACACTTGAAGGTTGAGAGATTGCTTGCCAGGCCATACTATCTCCCTACCTTAATTGGGAAGAAACCAGACCTCCAACAATGATGGGAGACTGCAAATCATGCGGATATTGATTTGCCTTACTCCACTCTTTTAAACATAAAATGTAACACCCTATTCTTGCCGTTGCTAGAGCAATCATTAGTGGATATGATGCTAAAGATGGAAATAAGGGTACTGGGATATATGTTCCCAGTGTGCACATTTATTACTTTACAAGCATTTAAAGGGAAGAAAGGTTGTTGTTCTAGCCATGCTGTTAAATCTATGAGTGTGACATGAGGCGTGGGTGGTGCTGTCAGTCATCCCCCATCCACTGGCAGATCCGTGAGTGTTGACCAACTTTATACAGAGAGGCGAGGGGGTAGGACAATTTCCTTTTTGCGCAAGAACTACACAATTCTAGAATGTGAATATAAGACGTGGCGAGCATGGGAAATAAAACTGGGTAAACCTGTAGCTGACAAGATTTGGAAACATCCTGCGCATAAGTTATAGATATGCCATTCAATTGTAGACATAAACTCATACCTTTTAAGATGTTATACCACTTGTATTATACACCAGGGGCCATAGTGTACATTGTGCATCGGGGACACAACAGGCTTGTGTGCCCGCTTTGTGTGCCCCCAGGGCACAATGGTATCACAGAAGGGGATGCAGATGCTTGTGCGTCCCCTTCTGTAATACGGATAGCGCTGGCGCACATGCAACGCCAGCACTATCTTCTGAGGGCATTCCCTCATTTGCATTACTTTGCCTCTGCACCCACGTCATATTACAGACATGGGCGCAGAGGTAAACATGCCTTTAGGAGGCATACTGAAAGTGCACCACAAAAAGGTGGCACACTTTCAGTGCACTTCCTAAAGGCAGCTCTCTGGAGGGGAGAAAGGGGATCCCATGGACACCCAAGACAGCCTCCTGCAGGCGGGTGCCATCACTCACTACACCCCTCTGCAAGGGGATCTCTCTCTCCTCTTGAAAGTGCAGACGGCATGCTGCCTACACTATGAAACACTTAGCAGCTTTGAAGCAACCGTTCCGTATTTCACTTGAATGCGCTGCCCCCAGAGCAGTGCGAGTTCGCGGCTGCCATGAGGGCAGCTCATTCACCATAAAAGTGCGCACTTTCCCTGTTTGCAACCTACGCACTTGTTTTAAGGTATGCTGTGGTGCAAACAGGGAAAGTGCGCCCTTATGGTAATAAGGGCCCAGAACGTATTGCTAAGCTTAAATTGAGCACCATAGTAAAATGTAAAAAGTGTAAAGTAATACATGTTGCCTTTTTACACATTTCCTGGACTTGCCCCAGAATTGACTCGTATTGGACAGAAGTGTTTGCGACACTAACCAAAATGGTAGAGCTAGGCATTACGCCAACTCCCGAAATAACTCTATTAGGACTTATGGAGGACCTTTCGGGCAAGGTGTTTAGATAAGTATCAATGGCTCTGCTGCTGACCAAAATGCAAGTGGCGCTGTGCTGGATGGCATCTAAAGCCCCCCCAAAGGAGGCATGATTACAAGACATAACATATTGCAATGTGAGGCTAGAGGATTATTGTGAACTGGCGCACCTGAAGGCATTCTCAAGAGATGTTTGGGACCCTTTTAACATCTATGTGAGAAGTAGGGAAACAGATTCACATACTGCTGAGGGACGCACATACACATTAAAAAGAGAGGGGCTCAAGGAGCAATGGGACACTCCGCATTTGAGTTGATGGACTTCCGACAAGCAGGATCCTTCTCTGACCTGGAAGCTTCTGTTGTGTAGAAATGAGGTCAGCCTTTTAATGCCTTTCCTGTGATACGTAGCACCTCCTGCCTATATCGAAGGATAGAGCGGGATATGGTGTTGAAAAATGCGCTCAGATCAAGGAGAAAAAGTGCAGCTGATCTTCCTTGATGTAGAGTTTTCTTGAGGTCTTCCATGGCCAGTAAAAGAGCCGTCTCAGTACTGTATCTGGGTCTGAAACCGGTTTGCGTCTGATGCTGGAGGTTATGGGTTTCCAGAACATTGTTCAAGTAACCATTGACCAGTATCTCTAAGATCTTACTGACATCTGGGAGCAGAGATATTAGTTTATAATTCTCTGCCTTGTCAGGATCTAGGGAGGGCTTTTTCAACAGTGAACTAATAATGGCATGCTACTAGGGGTCAGGGACATGTCCACTTTCCACGGATAAGTTATACATGGTGGTCAGGGCTGATATTATAATATCTCCTCCTTTCAGCATAATGTCTATAGGAGTTGGGTATAAGGGGGAGCCAGACTTAACTGTGTTTGCTGTTTCCCAAATAGTGTTACTGCTTAGTTGAGGGAAAGTCAAAAGAGCTAGAGAGGCTTTACTATCTGGTAGGCCCTCATTCACAGCAAAATGCAGGTTTAGATCCCCTGCCACGGAGTGATAAATAAGACTAACCTTACTGAGGAAGAAATCGGTAAGCTCCTCACAACATTCTTTGGAGGGGGGAGGGCCCGTTCTTGCAACACTAGGTTTCAGGAAGGAACTTAAATTTGCATAGTGTTTTTTGGAGGCTTGTGAGGTCTGGGAGATTCTATCAGTAAAGTCCGCTAGCCTAGCTTTCCTGATTGCATGCTGATATTTGTTCAGTGCTTTTTTCTATAAATGACCTTCGTCTCTTCGTCATATTCTGCCCTCCATTTTCTTTCGCTCTCTTACATTCCTTCTTTAGCTCCCTGATCTCTGATGTGAACCATGCAACACTGGTATTAGTTTGGGAGGACTGAAGTTTTCTTGGGATGAGCACCTCTAATGTTGACTCAATCCATTTCCCAAATGCCTGTTAGACGATGGCAGCATCCCCATCCATTCCTCCAACGCCCTGTAGACGGTGGTGTCATCCCCATCCATTCCTTCAACGCCCTGTAGATGGTGGCAGCATCCTGGTCCTTACTCCGAGTTGAGACCTGCAATGGCTCTTTCCAACGTGTGCTTAATAAGAGAGTTGAGGACTGTACTTTTGTGAAAATTATGAAAACATTTTACTGGAGGATAAAGCCATGATAGTAGTTTGTTTCTTTGCAACAGAAAAAAATCAAATAAATATAAATTCAAATAAAAACACTCTAAAATAATGATTTATTTACATATTCTCAAAGGGGATAATGATGCTATAAATAATGTTTGGTTGTGCATAGCCAGTAGAGATAGGTTGTCAAAAAAGTTTTAAAAATTTCACAAAGAATTTTGGAACTCGATGAAGAAGTTCATAAATCTCCTCCATTACTAAGCCACGCATCCGAATTGAGACATAAACTGATACTTCACTTTCTCCCTCTGGTAACTGTGTCAGTGTTTATATTTGGGTCATGGTGAGTTAATGGAAACTAAAGTTGCTTCCACTGCTTGTTGAAGGTAGATATTTAGGCCAATATTAATGAACATGCACTAGTACTTCTTGTGTGGCGGGTGCTGTGCTGCCAGCACCTCACTCTGGTCTGACTTATAACTGTTTCATCACAAAAAGGTCTTCTCGCTCTAGACAGACTTGTTTGGACTGACAGCGGACAGGGAAGGCCCTGAGTTTTCTCTGGGAAACTGCTGGTTGAGGCATATCATCCAATGTTTGTGAGTGACTACAGAAGTGATTATACTCACATTCATGTGGCTCACAGGTTGTATCATTTACTCTTTTATATTTCTGTACCAAAGTAATAAAAGAATAGATTTTGGTCCTAAATAATGCCACACACCTCATAGTAGGGTTTAAGGCTGGCAGAAACATGTCGTCCCTTTTATCACTACGAAGTCATATCACCCTCATATTTTAATATACCCTTGGGGATGTGTAATAAAGTTTTGACTCATTCAACCATAATCTTTGCACCACCTCTATGCCATATCCATCTACACCCTGTTAGCTCATTTAGGGCCTCATTCAGAACAAAAGACCTAAAGAGCTCCTTCCCGAGTGGAAGTTGTGGCCCACAGCACTGACCGCCGGGAAGTGGTGTGAGCAGTCATACTATGATGAAGCATGCCACTTAAGGGTGGGTGAAGGTTTTCAGCCTTTAAAATAGAGATTTCTTTTTGCCACCTATCCAATGTGACTGGTCCCATTGACTTGATGCATTTCATTTGTTTTCTACCTTATGTAACAGTGAATAGGAGAGCTGGGCAGGCACTCAAAATATCAGTGTGCTTCTGCGCCACACAGACCCCTTGCACACCTGCTCAGAGCCTGTCTCATCTGCAGCTTTGCAGTTGTGTACTGCAAGGTTTGGCTTTTGAGTAGGTGTCTGAATGTGCGGGGAAGTGCAGGAGCTGACTGCATCCACTAGTGTGTAGCCCCCCCGTGACATCCTTTAAAACGCAAAAACAGAAGTTTGTTTTCCATTGGGAATCTCAAACTTCTCTTTGAAAAGGGTGTCAAGGTCCACTTCCCCCCCACCCTAAGGTATGCAAAAGGATTGATCCCTTCTATTTCACAGTCTGAGAAATGTTAACTGCTTTCTGAGTGGCATATCCAGTGCTTTAAATGGGCCGGTACTCACCGGTACGGAGTACCGGCACTTTTTAAGTTTTACCCCTTGAGTACCGGAACTTCTCCTAGGACAAGGAGAGTACCGGTACTCATGGGGGCTTTGCCTTGACACAGGTGTTGCGCTTCATTTTCTCGTGCCTCGGCAGCACATTTTTCACATGACCAGCTCTGATTTTTCAATCCTGAGCTGAGTTCGCACAGGAGCGGCGGTGCCAGAACAGCAGCTCTTGTCCTGCTTCTCTGCACTCTTCCAGCAGCGTGCAGCGGTAGCAGGGTGTTTTGTTTACCCTTTGATCCTGCACAGTAGGAGTTGAGCGTCCACCATAAAACTAATGGACGAGGGCGTGGGGCGCATTCTTCAGGGCAGTACAGCTTTTTAGCATGCCATTGGTTTAAATGACCGTAAATGTTAGTTCATCAGCAATTTAAATTAGGCATTTTTACTTGAATGTAAATCCCTGCCCTTGCTGCCAATTTTATGACTACCCCACAATTTAAAGGCAACACAATTTTTTTTTTTTGGTTTGGTGCATTTAAACCGCTTGTTTTGTATGGGAAACCATGTTTAACCCAAATGCGACAAGCATGCTCCATGGAATGCTTTAGACTTTGACAGTTAAAGATTTTAGCTGGTAATGCTTTTGCATGCTGTGACTCGTAGTTCTCCTTTCCCATTATAAGTAAGGGTTTCTAAAAATTCCAGCATGCAAAGCTTTCATGGCAAAATTCAGAGACGGTTTTGAACATACCCTTATCATTTTTAGGGCCATAACCATAGGACAGATACTTCCGATTTTTTTACTTTGCACTTGGATTTCTTGCATATAAAGTATGGAAAGGTTGAAAACCTAGCCCGCCCCTGGCTCCGCCCCTAGTCCCGCCTCACACTCCACCCCCCAGTCCACCGCTCCTTTTAGAGAGTACCTGCACTTATTTTTTTCCATTTAAAGCACTGGGCATATCCTTTCAGTATCTCTGGTGAGCCTCCTTGGTCCTGTGGGTAGTGGTGAAATGGACCATGGCAACAGGGATTACCAGATTTTTTAGGCAACCAAGCAAATAGGGGAGAGGAGTTGGCCTAACGGCTAGGGCGGTCGACCTCGAATCTGGGGAACTGGGTTCGAGTCTCGGCAATGACGCTGAACATCCTGTGATTCTGGGCAAATCACTTAATCTCTCCGTGCCTAACAAAAACAAATGTGTCCTCATGTAACGCAACTGGTGCTATGTAAAGCGCTCCGATACCTTCGGGTCAAGTTCGCGCTATATAAAACTCAATAAAATAAAAATAAATTTTAATTATTTTTTTTTAAAAATAAGAAAGTGCATGGGTGCTTCAACAGTGCCTGCAAATTCAGAATTATATAAAGTAAAACGGCCGAAGTAAAGGGCTCCTGTTTGCATAGATCTCACTCTTTACCTAGCATGGCTCCTGAAGTGTTATTAACTGAAATAAATCTGCAGATGTCCCAAAGTCAGAAACTTCTTCTCCATGTTCAGAAATATAGTTTGAACTCTAGTTCATTCCATTCAATATGTCATTTTAAATATTAATTTGCAATTAAATATTAGTGCAAATTATTACACTCCATATACTTTAAAATGTATGCTAAATTAATAATTTAGCCATTAATTATTAGGACATTTCTCAAACTCATTAAAAGACCCACATTTGCCAGTATTAAAACTACCTCATTCACTTCAATGAATTCTTTTTCAACAGTCCTTATCTAAAACCTCTAGAGCAGCTTTAATCACTTTGCTCTCGATGGGGGGTGGAGGAGGTCGAATCATATGCATGTTTTGAGTCTACCCACAGGCACAGAATGGAAGTGTGCATCTTTTTTTTAAAGGAAATTGCACTTTCCACAGTCCATGCAATAGCTCCTTACCTCTGTAAGCAAGCTCATGTGCTACAGACATCACATTTTAGAAACACTGAGCTTTGGTGGTCTTTTCGTAGTTCCGAGATGTGATTTCCAGAGCACATGATTTTACTTGCAGTGGCACCAAGTTAGTGCATGCACTGTAGGATGGATCTATTTACTGACTAAAAAACAACTTTAATAGATTTCATCAAAAAAATTATTAAATTTCTTTTTAAAGAATTGCCATATTGATAAAAAACAGAATTGATAAGAAATGTAAGTAAATTAAAATTATGGGGAATGAGTTATGCGTGAACAGGTGGTTTTGTGTCAGTACACTGCAAACTAATTCAATGCAATACACTTACCACGCATCCACTGTAAGGACTACATATTCACCACTACAACGCATACTATTGTAATCCATTAAAATACATTTACAACACATTTAAACACATATACAAAGACATACACACAGAAACAACCACATACACACACAATTATTCATGCATTTATGTTCGTAATCATATATACATACATAAATATTCACTGAAAAACAAAGGGTAAATTGATATAGTAGTTAGGAGTTGAAAAGAGATAAAAATGAAGGTTTAAAAACTTGTGCCCCTACCATTCACTGCTTATAACCTTGAATATTACATCACTCATGATATGTTGAATGACATCATTGATGATTTCACTAAATACATCACAAATCAGTAAAGTTCCAACGTTTTGCCAAATTTGGTGTAATTTCGTGCAGTACTCAGAATGTGGCAATAATAATACTTCTTGAAAGGACTGCGACACATTTAATGTGCATGAAAGTGGCTTTACTTTTTAATGTAAGCAAAAGACACACAATTGATGGACGGAATGCAGAACAAATCAAAACATTCACCCCCAGTCAAGAGATCTGGGTTAAATCCATCATTCTTTTGCTCACCATGCCACCCCAGTTTAGACCTGGCCATATGCAAATCAGTCTTGACCCTGTGCCTCATGGGAACAGTCCAGCCCGAACTGCTAAGCCAGGTCCTCCCTGGACCGGAAACAAGCATCCTAGGACCGGTTTCGGAGTTTCACCCCTCTTCAGCCAGGATAGCTTGAATCCAGTGGCACAGTGAGCCCGGGATCCACGTCTGGGCATACCCGGCGCACTTAGGGCGAGGAAGCAAAGACACACAATTGATGGACGGAATGCAGAACAAATCAAAACATTCACCCCAGTCAAGAGATCTGGGTTAAATCCATCATTCTTTTGCTCACTATGCCACCCCAGTTTAGACCTGGCCATATGCAAATCAGTGTTGACCCTGTGCCTCATGGGAACAGTCCAGCCCAAACTGCTAAGCCAGGTCCTTCCTGGACCGGAAACAAGCATCCTAGGACCAGTTTCGGGGTTTCACCCCTCTTCAGCCAGGATAGCTTGAATCCAGTGGCACAGTGAGCCCGGGACCCACGTCTGGGCACACCCGGCACACTTAAAGCGAGGAAGCAAAAGACACACAATTGATGGATGGAATGCAGAACAAATCAAAACATCACCCCCAGTCAAGAGATCTGGGTTAAATCCATCATTCTTTTGCTCACCATGCCACCCCAGTTTAGACCTGGCCATATGCAAATCAGTCTTGACCCTGTGCCTCATGGGAACAGTCCAGCCCGAACTGCTAAGCCAGGTCCTCCCTGGACCGGAAACAGGGAGGACCTGGCTTGGCAGTTCGGGCTGGACTGTTCCCACAAGGAACAGGGTCAAGACTGATTTGCATATGGCTGGGTCCAAACTGGGGTGGTGTGGTGAGCAAAAGAATGATGAATTTAACCCAGATCCTTGTGACTGGGGGTGAATGTTTGCATTGTCCAGCATTCCGTCCATCAATTGTTTCTTTGCATTTGTCGCCCTAAGTGGGAAGGGTATGCCCAGACGTGGGTCCCGTGCTCACTACACCACTGGATTCAAGCTAGCCTGGCTGATGAAGGGTGATGCCCTGAAACCGGGCCCAGGATGCTTGTTTCGGGTCCAGGGAGGACCTGGCTTGGCAGTTCGGGCTGGACTGTTCCCACAAGGAACAGGGTCAAGACTGATTTGCATATGGCTGGGTCCAAACTGAGGTGGTGTGGTGAGCAAAAGAATGATGGATTTAACCCAGATCCTTGTGACTGGGGGTGAATGTTTGCATTGTCCAGCATTCCGTCCATCAATTGTTTCTTTGCATTTGTCGCCCTAAGTGGGAAGGGTATGCCCAGACGTGGGTCCCGTGCTCACTACACCACTGGATTCAAGCTAGCCTGGCTGATGAAGGGTGATGCCCTGAAACCGGTCCCAGGATGCTTGTTTCTGGTCCAGGGAGGACCTGGCTTGGCAGTTCGGGCTGGACTGTTCCCACAAGGAACAGGGTCAAGACTGATTTGCATATGGCTGGGTCCAAACTGGGGTGGTGTGGTGAGCAAAAGAATGATGGATTTAACCCAGATCCTTGTGACTGGGGGTGAATGTTTGCATTGTCCAGCATTCTGTCCATCAATTGTTTATTTTGCATTTGTCGCCCTAAGTGGGAAGGGTATGCCCAGACGTGGGTCCCGTGCTCACTACACCACTGGATTCAAGCTAGCCTAGCTGATGAAGGGTGATGCCCTGAAACCGGTCCCAGAATGCTTGTTTCTGGTCCCGGGAGAACCTGGCTTGGCAGTTCGGGCTGGACTGTTCCCACAAGGAACAGGGTTAAGACTGATTTGCATATGGCTGGGTCCAAACTGGGGTGGTGTGGTGAGCAAAAGAATGATGGATTTAACCCAGATCCTTGTGACTGGGGGTGAATGTTTGCATTGTCCAGCATTCCGTCCATCAATTGTTTCTTTTGGATTACTTTTTAGTGTGACATAAGCAGCACTTTTCTAAACTTTATTGGGCGAGTACCAGCACTTTTCAGCAGAGCTAGCATACTTTTAATGGGAGAAATGTCTGTCAGCAAGGCGACTCTATTTTAATGCGATAACACCAGTACATTTCGGTAGCCCAGTTATAATTTTATGGGACAGTACCTGCATTTCTCATGAGGGTGACCGCACTTTCTAATCAGACAATAGCAGCACTTTTCAGAAGAGCCGCTTCACTATGGTGGGCGGCAGTGGCGGTTCTCAGCAGAGCTACCGGATTTTAAATCTCCCTGTAACAACGCTCGTCAGCAGGGCTGCTATACATCAATGGGACAGAAGCGACACTTTAAGGCAGTACTGGCCTCTTCACAAGCACTGCATTCCTCCACCCAGTCCAGGCGCTGCGCGCTCCAGGCTCCAGAGTTTATTCGTGACACGCCCGGCTGGGTGTGCGCCGGTGGCCCCGCCCCTTTCTAATGACGCACACAGTCTCTCGCCAGAGGGAGGGCTGGGTGCACAGCTGTCAGCCCCATTGAGCCGCAGTGCTGACAAGAAACTCACCACAACTTCCACACGTGCAGGAGCGACGGACACACCCCTCTCTCAACCGCTGGCAGGAGCCGCCCTCCCTCCGTTAGACGTACACCCTTTCCTCCTCCACTAGCAGCACCCTCTGCTAAGAGAGAAGCACGCTTCCTTCACTAGAATGTGCACTCCCCACGAGGCCACTACAAATACCCACTCCTTTCCCAGAGGTGCCGACCCCTCTTGTTCCACAGAAGCACACTTCCCTCTTCTCCACGCAGAAGCAACTCTCTCCCCTCTCTCCATAAGCTGCACACTCCCCTCTCCTCAATAAGCAAAGTATTTCATTCCATTACAAGAAGAGCACTTTTCTGTCACCCACCAGCAGCGTGCATCTTTCTCCTCTACAGAAAGTGCACCCTCGTCTGTCATCCACGAGAGGGACTCTTCCCTCTCCACTACTAGATGTAAACTCCCCTTTACAAATGTACAAAAGACAGCACCTCAGGCTCTCCAACTCTCCCTCGCCTCTGCTGAAATCCTCCTCTCTCCCCCCCCCATGAGAGGCTTACTACTCTCCACCACGGAAGCAGGCAGAAATTAGGCATAACCGCAGGAACAATAATGCGTTTATTGTTGCAGTGTTGGGCGCGGTAGTTGGACAGCTGAATGCTGAGACTGACAGTTTCTGGAGGGGCAGCATGTTCTGTGTGCCCGCTGATCTAGACAATGAGGATGTGGCTTAACGGCTAGAGCGGACGACCATGAAGCTGAGGAACCAGGTTCGAGTCTGGCGGGAGGCTCATGATCGTCACTGAATCTTATCGTGCCTAAAATGAATCTGTCCTTGTGTACTGTAACTGGTGCTCATGTAATGCGCTCTGATACCTTCACGTAGCGTTCGCGCTATATAAAACTGCAAAAAAAACAACAAAAATGCCATACAATTGCGGGTAGGGATGAGTGTAACTGCGGGTTGCCCTGGGTTGTGTCGAGGTATTTTAGAGCCCTCGGGCAGATGACGTTTCGCGCAAATAAACGTTTGTGCAACAGGTGCATGAACCTAAGTACGCGCCCACATTAGTGGAGAACGAACATTAACCTACCAGTCTCTCTCTTATTAACAACGAATCGGTGTGTGAGCTTGTTGGATGCTATAAATATGATCTGGGGTTGCATACAGTTACTGTTTCTAAATTCAAAACCAGCCACCAGCATGAAGATTACGTCAAATGCTCACTACTTATGCATGGGATTATGTCAGCGTAGTTGGGTTTCGTACAGTTCAACTTACACACTCCGCATTCACATTATAAAGTACAATATACATTTAGCAAATTCTCGGAACCAGAGCCTATCCCGGGCTATCCAAAAGAAGGCACATATATACAGAGTTAAACGATCTTCAGTTTACATTCAATCAAGGTGAACCGAATAAGGGGTGCATTGTTGTTTTAAGTGAAAACTGCCAGTCGAACAGTCAGTTTTAAGGTTCCCTGCTTTTTGTAGTAAATTCACACGAAACAGTCTGAACAGTCATTTAAAAAAACTACCTTCACAGGGTGTGGCACTATGGAATGCCCCTTTGCCCTTTCGTCTCCTGGGAAGTTGTTACCGCATGTTGCCACCTAGAAACATTCAAAAGCTCTCATTTTCAGATCGGTTTTCTCAACCGAGCGTTTCTAGAGCTCTTTTTGTCTTGTGTTGTTTCCCCTTCCTGAAAATTCTTGCAGTCATATGTTTCAAGCATTGTTATACTCTAATTATAAACCCCTATGGTACGTTCAAGAGCACACCAAGGAGAAAGCCATGTTGTATTGGATCGATAAAAAGCCGGATACACTTCAATAAGTAGGATTCCTTATAAGGTTGCAGTGGCTTTCAGGATGTGCACCCGTCAAGTAACAACATTTCAATGTGGGAACTATTAAGCATACTTAAGTGCATGCACATGCCTACAAAATAATGTGGCCAGTCTTCTTTATTATAATTTTTTAACATGCTACACAGCAGCCACACTGCTCCACAACATAGCTTAAAAACAAAGGCAAAGCCAAATCCTCTGGCTAACCACTAATAAGGTCACAAAGGCGAGACCTATTGGCTATGCCAATGCTTGTTTTCTTGGCCTCTGCTTGACAGATCAGTGCAAAACTTTCCATGAAGGAGCTGAAGTGGATGGGCTTTTTTTGGAAAGTTTCTTTTTTTGCAATATTTGTTTATTGGTTTTCATAATAAAGGGTACAATACAAGCAGATTTGCAGCAGTATACCAGAAATATGTAGAGGAGATCCTGAATTTATACAGGGCACCGCAATGTAATACAATTTCACACCATACATGCCACAGCTAGAAAAACAAGTCAACAACAAAAACTGTAGCCATGTGCCCCAGCAAAGGAACACGTAGCCGAGCAAAGAGATAGCCAGGAACAGGGAAAAAGCAAAAAACTGAGGATCATTGACCGAGGAAATGAATAAATGGTGGGAGAGGGAGTAAGTGGTGTGGGGAGAGAGGGGTAAAAGGGTGGGGGCAGCCATGTGGGTCCAGGACAGGAGTAGATTTGTCAAATGGTGTCAAACTCAATAGCAAAACAAAAAGCGCTCTTCCTATTGAAACTCTGACCTAATTATAACTACACAGTGGTGACTATGTATCCCTGAGCCCTAAAACCTCCATACTAACCCCTTTAGTACAGCCCATCCCTGAACCCTCAAAATACTTAACACCCTGTTACACTACCCATCTCGGAACCCCAAAGTCCCTTGCTACTCCTTAATACTACATATCCCTGAACCATAAAAATCCATCCAAACACCAGCAACCCCAACCCACTTGCCCAGCCTTAAACCCTTAACTGTGCTGTAAAGGTAATGAGTTGTAACTTACCTCATTGTAACTTACCACACTTTTGTGGTAAATACAGTGTAGTACTTGAGACGTAGTGGTCCCTCTGTACTAGATGTATTCTAAGGATGGACCACCATGTAGTAGTCTGAGGTTAAGGCATGTAAGGGGGCAGAGAATCAGAGGCTAGACAGGGATGATCAATGAACATGTTGGGAATGGGAGTATGGGGGCAGAGTTACAAGGAGGCAGGAGATGAAAGGGGGAGCATGAGGAGACAGGAGAAGTAATCTACATTAAGCTCATATGAAAAAACAAGGAGGGAGGGAAACGGATTGGGGGGACCCCGTACTTAAAAAGAGAAAGGGAGCATGGAGGTGAATGGCAGGAGCAGACAAAAGAAAAACCAGGAAGGAATGGTTAGACAAAATCAGTTAGACAAAATGGGTTAGCCACATCAGGTTTACTCAAGTTTGGTTTCCACAAAAATCAAAATTTGGTTTCCACGAAAATCACCTGTACAACGTGTGATTAATTAAAAAATCAGATGCACAGCCCTGTTCTCCTCTTGTATGCAGCACCAAATGGCTACAGGACCAGCATAGTCTGTCAACTTTCTGATAAAATATTGAAACATGTCCATGTCAGAAAAAACACAAAGCACAAATAGTGATTATTTCAAGAAAGGGTAAATTAGGACAGGGTTCTCCAAGCTATAGAAGAGTATTTTGGATAATGAAGATACATCCAAATAATCTCTCTAAAATGTGAAATAAGCAAAATTGGCCTCATACTTACTTATTCATTGTGCGTGTTCTGAAAACCTGACTAGATTTGACTATTTTGGGGGATTATGAGCTCAGCAGTACAAACAAACAAAATGTTGATATTCAGCAAAACCTTAACTCAGAAGGCTTACCATAAATAAGGATACAAACATTGAACTGTGGGTTGTAATGGTGCTGCATGTGCTTTTATATGTACTTAGCATTCCATGATACTACAGATTAGTTTGTGGGCACAGATACTAATGCTACGTGTAAATGGATGACCTCATAAACTATACACTCTGCATCCTGTAAGTTTAATGCATGTACATGAATAAGTGTGTTTGCAGTTATGGTTTGTTATATACTTTTCCTCTTGTGGAATGTCAATAGCGGGGACTACCTCATTGTTTTTCCGGAATTGCACCTCAATATTTATAGTTAACTATTTCTAACCAGGGTTGGAAGAAGATATACCTGGTGTGACTGTCAAGTACCCTACAGCCTAAATGGAACTGATGACCAGCCAATTTCCAAACCCGAAATTAAGTGGTCAGTTTGGGCATAATGTCTACAATTTAGGGCCTAACCTAATATAACTACTATTTCATTTTCGGTTTATTTTACAAGTATTATGTAATAGAAAAGCATCCAAAAGTGTAAACGTGCAAAAAGTCCTTTTGCCTAAGAAGCATATGGTGTCAATTACAAATGAGTGGACAAACTTCGCCACCCCAGTTCAGACACAGCTATATGCAAATCAGTCTTGACCCTGTGCCTCATGGGAACAGTCCAGCCCGAACTGCCAAGCCATGTCTTCCCTGGACCGGAAACAAGCATTCTGGGACCGGTTTCGGGCTAACAGCCCTCATCAGCCAGGCTAGCTTGAATCCAGTGGCAAAGTGAGCAAGGGACCCACGTCTGGGCATACCCTGCCAACTTAGGCCGAACAAAGCAGACACAAGGAGATGATGGACAAAGCACTGAAACTTTTCAGACACTCACCCCCAGTCAGGCTTGGGGTAAAACCATCTGTACTGGATGTAAGAGCCACATATGGAGGTGCATGTGAGGACAAAAAAACATCTAGCGACCCTTGACCCTGTTTACAGGTTAGGCCGCTCCCCACGCCGCACAGCACCACCTGTGTGTCTGTGTCCTCTAGCCCGCTGCTGCCGCTGTAGGAAGTTCGAGGCCCGCCTCCACCCGCAGGCTACCACCTGCGCCTCATCCCTGGTGGCCAGTGGTAGGCCGTAAGCTCTCTGCGCTCGTTCTGCCCCTTTCTCTTCTGTCAGCCTTATTGTAATTGCGCCTCTGATCCTGTATTGTGTTAGTCGTTTTTTGCCTTTATTTCTGTCTTTGCACTGTTATTTTGTTTTTCTCCCCTTTTGCCTTCTGTATCCCGCTCTACCATTTTCCCGCCGCTGCGTCCCTGCGGCCCCGCCCCCTGCTCGCCCATTCACCGCCCCGCTCCCGCCTCCCACGAATGCCACGACGCCCGTCTCCACTACGATGCCAGCACCCTCCACGCACTCAACACCGGACAATCACAAACCTGCTTCCTGGCCGCCCCGAAGCAAACCCAAGGACCCTTTTCCTGCCGGAACTGCAGCTTCACCAGCCTCCGAGCCACCAAACCACCCACCGAGAAAGGACGCAACCACCTCAGATGCATTCTACTCAACACCCGCTCCGCCAGGAAACACTCCATCGAACACTGGGACTACTCGAATCCACCTCCCCAGACGTCGCCTTCCTGACAGAGACCTGGTTGAACCCCGCCTCGGCACCCGACATTGCCATAGCTATCCCTGATGGCTACAAGATCACCCGCAGGGAACGCACCAATGGAACAGGAGGAGGAATCACCATCGTCCACAGGAACACCCTCAGAGTCTCGACCAGCACCGAAGACACCCTCAGCACCGCCGAACACCTGCACTTCCAGATCCACACTGATCCCAACACCACCCTCAGAGGAATCCTCATCTACAGACCCCCGGTCCACGGCCACAGTTCAGCGACGCCATCGCCGACTTCGTCAGTACGCACGCCCTCGCCTCCACAGACTACATCCTCCTCGGGGACCTGAACTTCCACCTTGAGAACAACAACGACACCAACTCCACCACCTTGATTGACAACCTCGCCAACCTCGGACTCAGACAGCTCATCACAACACCCACCCACTCTGCCGGCCACACGCTTGACCCCATCTTCTCCGCAAGCTCCCACGTCTCCTTCAGCCACACCACCGAACTCCACTGGACCGACCATCACTGCATCCACTTCACCTTCCGGAAACCCACCACGCACCACCGCACTCAACAGATCCCTCGCCGATGCTGGAGCAAAGTCACTGAAGACCAGCTAAACACCACCCTCACCCAAAGCCCACCCGTCGACCCCACCGACCCCGACACCGCCGCCCGCAACCTTAGACACTGGATCGACGACTGCGCCAACACCCTCGCCCGCTCAAGAAACCCTCCAACAAACACACCAACAAGAAAGCCAGTTGGTTCACCACGGACCTCCAGGCATCCAAGCAAACCTGCCGAAAACTAGAGAAGAAATGGCACCGCGAACAGACACCGGAGAGCCACGCAGCCCACAAGAACGCCATCCGCAGACACCATCACCTCATCAGATCCGCCAAAAGGGCCTCCTTCAAAGACCGCCTAGACAACAACGCACACGATAGCAAAGAGCTCTACAACATCGTGAAGGAGCTCTCCAACCCCAGCTCCAACACCAACGACATCCCACCTTCGCAAGACCTGTGCGACGCCCTCGCCACCTTCTTCCACCGAAAGATCGCAGACATCCATGACAGCTTCAACACCCTGACCGCCCTGACAGTCACCGAGACTTCCGACCGCACGGACGCCATCCTCACCAATCCCCTGCTCACCTGGACCAACATAAACGACGACAACACCATCAAAATCATGAGCACCATCCACTCCGGCTCTCCGTCAGACCCATGCCCACACAACATCTTCAACAAAGCCAGCTCCACCATCGCAACCCATCTCCGCAAGGCCATCAACATCTCCTTCGAGACCGCGACCTTCCCGGAAAGCTGGAAGCACGCCGAGATCAACGCCTTACTCAAAAAACCCAAGGCGGATCCCAAGGACCTCAAGAACTTCCGACCTATCTCCCTGCTCCCGTTCCCAGCGAAGGTCATCGAGAAGACCGTCAACAGACAACTGACCCGCCACCTCGAGGAGAACAGCATCCTGGATCCATCCCAGTCCGGGTTCCGCAGCAACCACAGCACCGAAACTGCCCTCATCGCTGCCACTGATGACATCAGGATCCTACTGGACAACGGCGAAACCGCGGCCCTCATCCTCCTGGACCTGTCAGCCGCCTTCGACACGGTCTGCCACCGCACCCTACACACACGCCTCCACAACGCTGGGATCCGAGACAAAGCACTGGACTGTACCACCTCCTTCCTCTCCGGCAGAACCCAGAGCGTCCGCCTCCCCCCTTTCCGATCCGAAGCCACCGAGATCATCTGCGGCGTACCCCAAGGATCATCCCTCAGCCCGACATTATTCAACATCTACATGGCACCACTCGCTCACGTCGCCCGACTGCACAACCTCAACATCATCTCCTACGCAGCCGACACCCAGCTGATCCTCTCCCTCACCAAGGACCCCCTCACTGCCAAAACCAACCTCCACGAAGGAATGAAAGCTGTCGCCGAGTGGATGAAGATCAGCTGCCTGAAGCTGAACTCAGACAAGACGGAAGTCCTCATCCTCGGCTCCACTCCCTCGGCGTGGGACGACTCCTGGTGGCCGACCGCACTGGGAGCAGCACCAACACCCACCGACCACGCACGCAACCTAGGGTTCATCCTCGACTCAACACTCTCCATGACCAAGCAAGTCAACGCCGTCTCGTCCTCCTGCTTCAACACCCTCTGCATGCTCCGCAAGATCTACAGGTGGATCCCCACTGAAACAAGAAGAACGGTCACCCAGGCCCTCGTCAGCAGCAGACTGGACTACGGTAACGCCCTCTACGCAGCAACCTCGGCCAAACTCCTGAAACGACTACAACGCATACAGAACGCCTCTGCACGCTTGATCCTCGACATCCCTCGCCGAAGCCACATCACACCCCTCCTAAAAGACCTGCACTGGCTTCCCGTCAACAAGAGGATCACCTTCAAGCTCCTCACCCACGCACACAAAGCACTCCACAACACCGGACCGACATACCTCAACAGACGACTCACCTTCTACACCCCAAACCGCCAGCTCCGCCGACCTTGCCCTCGCCACCGTCCCCCGCATCCGAAGAGCGACCACCGGCGGCAGATCGTTCTCCCACCTCGCCGCCAAAACCTGGAACACCCTCCCCATCCTCCTACGGCAGACCCAGGACCTGCTTACCTTCAGGAAGCTACTCAAGACCTGGCTATTCGAGCAGTAGCAGCACTCCTCCCCCAGCGCCTTGAGACCCTCACGGGTGAGTAGTGCGCTATACAAATGTATTGATTTATTGATCTAAAATATGGTCCCCTCAATCGCTATCAGTGTTAGTTTTTCTTGCAGTTACCTCATCATCATTTCCCTGTTTTCGATTCTTTTTAGTCTTATCAGTAGTTATAGCTGGGTTCATTCTAGCTCCCTCGACTACACCTCTGTCCAACATCCCATTGAGCATCTGCATAATTTCGCAATGCTCTTTTTGCTCTATTCTAGTACTTTTCTTTCTCTTTGGCATGAGCTGCTCACTCCCAAGCATTTAATTCTTCATATTGTGTCGGTCTAGGAGATGGCTTAATTTTATAATTTTTCCCTTAAATGTTAAATAATCTTTAAATCAAAGTACCATATTGTGGAAATCTGAATGGCTCTTCATTGTCAGTGATCTTATATCCCTAGCGAAGCTACAAACATGTAAGAAGCCCTACATTTGTTGTCATATAATGAGCTGGCTTCCCTTAAGTGGAGCCTCTTCACCCTCCCAAACTGGGGCCTGTACATCATGGCTCATCCAATCTCTAAGAGCCTTAAAACATTTAATGATTGGAAAATTCAACAATAAATGAACAATGATCAACTCTGAAAATGCCAATGTTTTGTTTAGTTTACAATTCCGTATACTTCAATATCTTCCTCCAATCCTCTCTTCATAAGTCTATCGTGAATTACTACTTCATTACTCGCCAACCAATCCCAGCACGACTCTTCACACCAACTGAACTATCCCAGCGTGGCACACTTTGACGTAATTGACGTAATTCTTCACTCCTTGCAGCGATTCACCCTCCTTTACAATTTTCTCGTAAACAAAATTCTACAACTCTAAGCAAGCACAATAAAAAATCACTTTTGTCTGCTCCGCTATAGAATTCAAAGTCGTTAATTCATACAAGAATCAATCAGAAATAAGTTTTTAACATCTTATGACTTCCCTACACACACATATTGACATGAATGCTATCTACTGACTGATATAGTTTCCCCTTTGTGCAATAGTTTCTACTAACACCAACCAATATTAGTACAATCACAACTATTTGTTATATTCTCTATCTCAATTGTGTAGTCGATGGTACCTCCTGAATCTACACCACAAAAACTTAGCAGACAAATAATGCCACAACTTATTATTTCTTAACAATATCTGTCCCGGGATCTTGGACTACTTCGAGTCCGAAAACAACTTCAACTGCTCAACATCTCTGCATAAACACAACTATTCTAGGGACTTTACCAAAACATAGAACAAATAGCTTCAACACAATAATGAATTCTCAATTAAGCAATTGTGACGCATAACCCTATTGATATTCACACCTCCACCACTGCAACCACCTTCGAAACTGCAAGCTCCTTCTGACTTCAAGTTTGAGCTTTGAACATAAGAGACATGGGCAACTCGAAACTTGCGCAAATTGTTTCAGCTACTTTTCTCCTGTGACACAAATCGTCCTCTCTCTACCAGTTGCTAGAACAGCGTTTTCTATAATGTAATCTTCGGGTGTAATCATTAAATAACCCCGGCACCGGTTGTATGGTCCTTTGTTCATCAGCAAGGAGATATTAAAAGGAGTGATCATCTACATCAATCAATGACAAATTAAATCATTAATGACTTTTAGTACAGTCAATAAAGAGGATTTGTGTGATTTAGAGGGCTTTATTTTTTATTCATTTTAAGATTTCATTTTTTATTCAACAAGAATTAATCTTCTAGTATTAGCATTAAAAGTTAATGTAATCCAATATTCGATATTTGATTATAAAATAGAATACAATATTTGTTATAATGACAGTTAATATTGTAATACTACAACAAGTATGTTCCATAAAAGAAATTCACTAATCTAAATTAAATTAAAATAATATTGAGTCAGGTGTCAGTTCAGATGCTCAATATAGAGTACTGATGAGAGAACCAATGCATAAGCATAAGGCCTCTGCAGCTCAAGCTGGAAAATATTCTCAGCTCTTAAATCAGCAGACAATCATTGAAAATAGGTAAAGGAACCTCTCATGTAGAGAAGTATCAGAAACTCAAAGATGAGTCTCCTGTCAGAGAGTCAGGGAGGGAATCCGGCAGCTACTCTAGGAACAAACACTAATATGAGCACCCAATATTACTTTCTTTTGTCTCCTGTCTTGTTCAATACGGTTTCAGTAAACTCCTGGGAATACACAAACTCTCCATCTTCTCACACTTGTACAATAGTCTTTAGACATTAGTCCTTGAAATGTTACATTCCATTCGCATACTGTGGTCCAGACTGTTCTTCTCATGACTCATTCTTCCTGTTGCCTCCTCTCCTCCCGGTGAGAACCTCACTATCAGTTGTCTAATACAAAACAAGTGCCTATTCTCTAACTTACAGAAGGCTTCTGGAAAGTTACAAGATCTGCAGAAAATAGAGAAATAATATCTTGTGCAAACAACTTTTTAAATGAGAAAACAGGCCTTTGAATGTTAAGGCATTCTTTTCAGTTAACATGGCATCGACAGTTAGTCCAACTTAAATCAGCACTTTTTTAATTTCACTTTTAGACCTATAACATTTAAGTAGGATTATCTACTACAAATGTTGCATGTATTATATGTGTTATTTAAATATAGACCTTTGCACATTTTTAATAAGAGCATTTTTGTTTGGAAATAAATGCTCTAGCAGACTCATACATCAATTAAATGCCTGAAGGCTGGTGAAGACGAAATGCATGCTGAGGGTAGGGACACTAATCACCAGTGCATGCTCAATAAGACCATAAGTACTGGACAGGACAGAGCAGCCTATAAGCATGTCCTGACAATTTCAAAAGGCTGCTGCAGTGAAATCTGATACTAAAGATGGATTGCTGCTGTAGGATACATCTATGGCATAAAGAATTGTGTAACGATTGAGTGAGCTTTTAGGTGTAAAATAGTCTGCTTTGCGATTTGAGCACTTTTACAGAGCTAAATGACACATCAAACAGCAATAGCATGAGGTGAGATAGAAGTACTCCTACGGAGTGAAGCCAAAGTCCACTCACTCTATATTGTAAAGAATTGATAGCAAAGTGTGGGCCAACAGCTAGAGCTGGATCTTGACAGACCTAATAAAACCTTTTTATTGCAGCTGTATTTGCATGAATGTTAAGCAGACACCTGCTGGCCAAATGGTAGTGCTTTATGTCAGTCTTCAGTGGTTGCCTGGTGTGAATATTTTGAAGCCAAAAGAACACCAAAATGTGAACACGAAAAATCGTTTTGTGCACCAAATAAAAGTGGCAATTGCTAATACGGGTGACCAGTACTGTATATTAATCTTCTTTATTTTTCACTTTTTTTACTTTCTTTTGGAGTCTATACGTTTGCCCTTCTCTTCAAATCATTCACAATCGCAGAAAAACTCAGTCATTTATGGTTGATGTTTTTTTCTCCTTCTGATTCTCTTACCACTCAATATTTTTTTTCCTTCCTCTAGAGATGTCTGTTTTTTATTTCTCTCATATAATTCGCTCCTCTTGATTCCTCTGAGCTCTCCAAATTATCAACTGCCAGATTTTAACCCATGCATGCAATTATTTTCCTGCTTATCAAATTTGACACAGAAGTGGAACCTTGCGCTGGCATGGAAAGTAAATTTCGCCATTTAAAATATGCCAACTCAAATAGCATTTGTGCAAGCCGCTATTGTTTTTTTTTGCACGTGATTTATAGATTTTGGGTGAAAATTGTCTCACATTGCTGTTTGTGCGGCAAGTTAATTGGTCTAAAAGAGCCTTACGTATGCACCCACTCCTGAATAACATTCGCCTTGAAACTGAGTTTAGGCTCTTCAGGAAAAACCTGAAAACATAGTTATTCAGACAAACCTATCATGGCTGGTATGGATAAGTCTCCTTGCGACCTACCTTCATGATATCCCCCTAGTATACTTTAGCGCCAAGAAACCGTTGATTAATGTGTGCTTTATTAGGTATAAATAACAAATAACATAATTTTAATCCCTAAGGAACATTGGGGCTCACATTGTCCCGATAGTGAGCATACGTCTTCGGGGTACCCTGCAGAATGTTCGCTTTATGCCACCACAATATGTGAATGCCCCGAGTGAGCTGGTAGTTCCATTACCAGGTTCGTAAAACAAACGTATCCATCCGCACAGTGGCTGAAAAAATAGAGAAAAAAAAACAGAAAAGCAAAGACAAGAAGATTGAGAACGAGGGGCTCGATTACAAAAGCTGAGCAAAACTTTGGAAGCGGCCGCTCTCTCTGCTAACAGATTGCCGCCATTTGTTTTCAGCTGCTGAATTCTTCATTAAAGTTGAGGAATTAAATATAGGCACTTACGCTAATTAATTATGGTTTGATCGTTTTGACACCTCGAAATGACTCAGCCACATACCTTGGAGCTTTGTCAGCTCAATTGCATCTCCTTTTTTCGTCGCCTTTAACCAAGAGTGAAGACGAATGCCACTCTTGCTAGTTTTCAATCACCTCAACAGAAGTGCTCCCCTGGCGGTGTGCAGGGACAGACCTAATTAATCGCTCATCCGCCCTCCATTGTGTCTATACATCACTGTGGCAGTTGGAACTGCTGCTTGTTTTAAGGCTATTGCTTGAATGAAGTGCTCATCTGTTTTTCAATAATTTTACCACAGGTGGTGATTTGTAATTAGGGGGAGCGGAATCCAAATTCTGATTTCTTTTTTCGCCGTTTAGAAAGGGAAAATAAAATAGGATGCGGCGCAGCGGGGAGACGCATGCTTTTAGCTCCAAGCAGCGCTGTGGGATTCTTGTCCGATTAATCAACAGCGTTTTTTTTACCGCCACTATCACTCCACCTAAAACCACAGGCAGCCTGGAAATCAATTGCTTGCCAGCCATTTGAGTGGTTTCTGCACAGGATACAGCGATCCCAGTAAAACCCTTAAAGAAACAGTAGCACTGTTAGACAGTTCAGTGTGTAGACAACGTGACTTCCAACTGGCCCCATGTGAGGAGAGTCACTGTTAGCCAGGCCTGGCCTTTAAGCTACTAGCAGTGATCAGCCATCAGTTGTTCCATTCTGGGTAGAAATGGTCACCTGCTAAATACCCATACCATGGTGTTAGGTATTACTTGGTGCATTCAGCATATAACGTGTATTTGTAAAGCGCACGTTCACCCGTAGGCATCTGGGCAATGAATAACAGATATTTATTCTATGTCAGGACCGGAGGCTCCGATTATGCTTCTCATTTCTTTACTAGAAAAACTCCAGCAGCCAATGAAAACACAGTAATGAAAATCACGTGACCAACCATAGAGTATCTTAGTATATAAGGTCACAGTCTGTCCAAAGTGTCCTCTTTCTTTGCTGCTCCGCAGCCAGTTAAGTGCAATTTCCCTTCCTTATGATTGGAGTTTGGTTTAAGGATTAGTTTTCATGTGCAGGCTAGCGCGTGTATGCCAGTGATTTTTATTACATTTGCAGGCTTTGCGAATGGTGACTAGAAGTGTTTTTCTTACCCTTGATTGCGCTATGTACGGAGCCCCGCTCCAGCCTTGATTTATCTGGTATTTTTCTTTCCCCCTTGCGCTCCGTGCAGGTTGTCCGGTCGAGCGCTTGCGACCCGGTCGTGCCGTTCGTGTGCTGTGGAGCGGGAGGTTTCTTTCTGGGAGCGAGGACGCGCGTCTCTGAGACGCGCAGTCCTCTTTTACTTACTAGCACGAGGCCGTTACCGCGCATGTGCGGCGGCCATTTTTTGCCTCACATTCCAAGTCGGGGCTTCACTGAACGCCGGAGCTGCGTTTTAGCTCCTTTTCACCCCACGCAGTGTACATTTAAACACGAAACTGCAGCGCTAGTGCTCCCAATTACGCCCTATACCTGGAGATATTGCTGGGGCTGTATAATTTGCATAGGCTTTGCCTAGAGTGGTTGGCAAGCCCTCCCTCCACTTCTTACCTGCATAATAAGTACATCCCTTGGGTTCTGTGCTTGGCTTGCCTGGGGTTATACCACTCCCCCTGACTAAGTTACTTTGCCTGCCTGCCTTTACTAGGGATCTCCCTCGTTGTTTCTACAGGCAATCCTCCTGGGGGAACATTCTACACTCAGTGTAGCAAGATGGCCGATTCCTGGTATGAGGAGGACTACTACTATGATGAGGATCCCTCCGGGTCTATGGAGCAGGACCTCGTTGAGGCTCTGGTCGCCGGGGTCCAACAATCCGTTAATAAAGCTCTGGTGCGAGCGATAGAACCCCTTAAGCGTCATTTATGTTCATATGCCAAGCAGCAGGGCTGGCTGCCTAACGCTGGTAATCGCCCTAGGGCTAATGTAGCGGGGATTAAGAATCCGCACGCAGCGGACTTTGCCAGGCTGGCAAAAACTATGGCCGACCAAAATCAGACCGCACCCAGCAAGGAGGCTACCATTACTGAGCTTACCCCAGATGATGATCACACACGTCGTCCGACCCGTCCACCGACCAAGAGGAGGCCCCCAGACCCTCCAAAAAGGCGAGAAAGGAGAAACACGCAGACGTGCTTTCTACTCCTAAGGTTCTAAGTTTCGAGCCCACCGAAATAGTTCATCCTAATTCTACCGCCTGGACCCCCTCCCAAGAGGTGGCAGAATACGTCCAGTCTCATTTGCGCCAGGCCTTCGACAAAGACGTAAGGGCACGCCTTCGTTCGGAATGTCGCAGACCTGATCTGGCCGGGAAGGTGGTGGAAACCCCAGAGGTGGACCCCTCCATGTTGACATACATGAAGAAGTACTCTAAGGATCCCAAAAAGGGCCTCGATAGATCTTGGCGTTCATGTCAGGACAACGTACTAGACATGGCCGGTCCCCTAACGAAGATCCTAGAGCTAGGGTTCAGGGCGAAAGAATCTGGTTTATTGATTGACCCCGAAGACCTGATAGGTTGGGCTCAGAGGGCGGTGTGCCAATTGGGCAACGCCAATTGTGCACTATCTGCGGAACGCAGACGCTCCATTTTATTGAAATTGGATCCCAGACTGGCCGAACTGGCTTCATCTGAATCCGGCCCGCTGGCCCAAGGTCTCCTTTTTGGGCAACCATTCCTTAAGGAGCTCACAAAATTTGTGGCAACGTTTAGTGGCTTGGATAAGGATCAGGGGTCGCTCAAACGGGCGTTCCGCCCGGTTTTCGGCAGGGCCGGACGATTTCGAGGGCGCTCGTTCGGCCGCGGTTATAACCAAAATGCCCAGCGGGGACAACAACGTGGAGGATATCAAGATCCCAACGCCAATGCCTCCTTCTACCCCACAAGACGCTCAAGAAATAGATTCCGCAGGGGCATGTTCGGCGGCAATTCAGGAACTCAAGATGCCGGAAACTCAGGTGAGGTTGATTCCGAGTTCAGAAGTACTTCTGGGGGGCAGGATCATGTTTTTTCTAGACAGCTGGCGAACAATCTCGCAAGATGCATGGGTCTTAGAGACCGTTCAGGGATACAGGTTAGAGCTGTACGATACCCCGGTTCAGAGCGTCCCCCCAGCTCAGATGTGTTTTTCCCGACAAGATCGGAACTTTATCTCCGCAGAGATAACCTCCTTAATTCTCAAAGGGGCCATCGTGGTCTCGTCCGCACACCCTCGGGGCTTCCTCAGCAATGTCTTCCTGGTAGTCAAGAAAGGGGGTGGATCCCGGTTGGTCTTAAACTTAAAAGACTTCAACTCCTGGATAGTCTACAGACATTTCAAGATGGAGGGTATCCATCTTTTGAGAGACCTACTCAGAGAAGGGGACTGGATGGTCCGCTTGGACCTGAAGGATGCGTATCTCTCCATTCCCATTTTCGCGCCACATCGGCGATTTCTCCAGTTTCTGTGGCAGGGAGTTTGCTACGAGTACAAGGTTCTCCCATTCGGCCTTTCGTCGGCACCGTGGTGCTTCACGAAACTCCTCCGGCCGGTGGCAGAATCGCTCAGAGCTCGGGGAGTTTGCATGATCGTCTACTTGGACGACATCATTATCATGGCGTCCTCCCCTTGTTTAGTGATGACCCATCTCGAGTGGGCGGTCAACCTCCTTCAGAGCCTGGGGTTTGTGGTGAACGCCCAGAAGTCCATCTTGACTCCGTCCCAATCAATGGAATTCCTAGGGTTCCTAGTGGAGTCAGTGAGTTGCCAACTCCTTATGCCCGCACAAAAATTCAGATCGATCAAGAGGGAATTGAGAGACATTCTCCACAATCAGACGGTATCACTGCGGGCAGTTGCCCGCGTAGTGGGTTTGTTGGCCTCCTCGATTCAGGCGATCTTTCCGGGTCCCCTACACTACCGGGCCCTCCAACGTCTAAAAATTCAACATCTACGGAAAGGCCTCAGGTACTCAGAACGGATTCCCCTCTCAGAGGAGGCGAGGCTAGAGATGTTGTGGTGGTTAAGCCACATGGAGGCCTGGAACGGCCGTGCAATTTGCGGGTTGACACCGGACATAGTGATCGAATCCGATGCCAGCCGGTGGGGTTGGGGTGCCCGTTGCGGAACATTGTCCACGGGTGGTCGTTGGTCGCAGGAGGAGCTCAGGTTACATATCAATTGCCTGGAGCTCCTGGCTGGATCTTTTGCGATCCGTTGTCTTTCCCCGCAGAAGACAGATTGTTGTATACTTCTTCGGCTGGACAACGTTTCTGCGGTGAGGTACGTCAACAAATTAGGCGGCACGAGGTCGCGAATGCTGGCGGAGATCGCCAAGGATCTTTGGCATTTTTGCCTGCAGAACAGAATATCTGTGATAGCGGAATATCTTCCAGGGTCCATCAACGAGGTAGCCGATTGGCACTCACGACATCTCCGAGATTTCAGCGACTGGAGGTTGCACCCACGAGTGTTCCAGTCCTTGAACAACCGTTGGGGCCCATGTCATATAGATCTATTTGCATCTCGACTCAACCGACAGATTCCATCCTTTTACAGCTGGCGCCCGGATCCGGAAGCTCTGGCCACGGATGCCTTTCTTCAGGAGTGGCCTCCGTTTCTCTGTTATGCCTTCCCTCCGTTCGCAATGATCCCCAGGGTTCTGGCACGGGTCAGACGGCATCGTGCGGAGTTGATCCTGATCATTCCGCTCTGGAGAGCGCAGGCGTGGTTCCCGGTACTTCTAGAGATGATTTGCGCAGTACCTGTCCTTCTTCTCCGGTGGCGGAATCTGTTGCAGGACCCTCTTCAGGCTCCTCATCCCTTGATGGAGTCGGGACAGCTCCCGCTGGTTGCTTGGCGGGTTTCCGGGACAGATGGAAAGTCCCAGGCCTTTCAAAGGAAGCTGACAGATTCATCAATGAGGCATGGTCAGGTAATACCCACAAAAGATATTCCTCCTCGTGGAGGAGATGGTGTGATTGGTGCTCTCAACGGGAAGTGGATCCCTTTAAAGCACATGTCTCTCTAGTCGTTAATTTTTTGGCCTCCATAGCTTCCTCCGGTTTAGCATACAGAACGGTCAATAACTTCAGATCGGCTATATCGGCAGGGCATGCACCCGTAGATGGTAAACCAATAGGTGAACATCCTTTGGTGTGTAAATTGCTCAGGGGAGTTCGGATGGTGAAACCCCTTTGTCCCAAATATTCGCAGTTATGGGATGTGTCTACTGTGTTACGGTTTCTGGAAGCCTGGCCGTCAAATAAATATCTTTATAGAAAGCAATTGTCGGCTAAATTGACAATGCTACTTTGCCTTGTTTCTTGTAAAAGAGTCTCTGATGTTCGGGCTCTGGACCTGGCACGTCGTAGATTTTCTCCGGAGGGTGTCACATTTATACTGTCTAGAAGGACTAAATGTAACACCTCATCGGTGTCTTACCCGGAGTTCCCTAACAATCCCAAATTGTGTGTGGTGCAATGTCTAAAGGATTATGAAGTAAGTACTGCAGAATTTCGAGCGGATATGCAAGGTCAAATTTTAATCGCTTTACAGAAACCCTTTCGCCCAGTGACCCCCGCTACCTTGTCACGATGGATGCGTTGGCTCATGGGCGAAGCGGGGATTGACGTATCTAAGTTTGGGGCGCACTCGGCCCGTGGGGCCATGGCGTCTAAGGCTTATGCTGCAGGAGTCAGTTTATCTGATATCATGCACGCAGCTGACTGGTCTACAGAGAGTACATTTAAAGCCTTTTATTACAAACCAATTGTAGATGTGTCTTCTGTGGTGGTGGCGAAGCTTTGAACAAGCATAATCGGAGCCTCCGGTCCTGACATAGAATTAAAAATTTGCTAACATTCGTGACAAGAATTTTCAATTCTATTAAGGACACGGAGGCGAGGTTTATCCCACCCAAATGTCAAAGTTATTATTTTATAACATGTTACGGTAAATCCAAATAGAGAATGTATTATTCCTTTGTGTCTAAATTCCCACCCTTTCTTATGACCATATTGTTATAGAACGCTGTCTCTTATGACCATATTGTTATAGAACGCTGTTACGGATGTTGTTTTTATTCTTTTCAGGTACTGATACCAAGTAAAGCGTGAGCAAGCTCTGACAAGCTACTAGATTCGCAGGAGGACCCCTCCATGGAGTACAATTCTGCATGGCGACACGTCTTCCGGTGGTTATGGGACGAGTCCCGGTTCGGAAGGAGCGGCCCCGTTGGGCCCAGGTTATCGTTAAAGAGAGATTCTGTTGCTTTTCTTCTGTTCTTCGAGAGCAGGCGGCGCATGGATTTAACTGTTTATGGTTTACAAAGAAAGAGGACACTTTGGACAGACTGTGACCTTATATACTAAGATACTCTATGGTTGGTCACGTGATTTTCATTACTGTGTTTTCATTGGCTGCTGGAGTTTTTCTAGTAAAGAAATGAGAAGCATAGTCCTCGCCTCCGTGTCCTTAATAGAATTGAAAATTCTTGTCACGAATGTTAGCAAATTTTTAATTGTTCCCCAACTCAATGATACTCATTTTGTCAACCTCAGATGGATGAAAGGCTGAGTAGACCCACCAGGATTTGAACCTGAGACCATAAGGTCAAACACAGGCCCCTGCAGTGGACGCATTAGTCCACTAAGACACCAGACCCGGCTCATCATTCTTTGCCCCACCTAGGGATGGGGGATAAAGCATGCATTAAGCATGTTTCCCCCATACCACGGTGCGCCTATTCGGAAGCTGCTCTACAAGTCTATATGATTTGAGGATTTTCCTGCCCCATATAATACAGGCAAAAAGTGTTCAGTTGCACAATTATCTTCGGACGTGGAAGCTTATTTCGGGTGCAAATACCTGCTATGACCGAAATGTAATTTGCACAGCCCTCCAAGTGAGGATCCCTGAGGTTTAGGCTCATGATGGAAAAGGACAAGTTACCAGTGCCAGCATGGAAATTGCTGAGTAGACAAGACTAGGGAATGTGGACCTCACTACATAGACCCGACTTTAACTTCAGGTGTGTGTTTATATTCCCACTTTTTCGCTTTTCTTCACATCCCTATTATTAGCAGTAAAATACCTGCACACTTTCAAGCTGGGCACATCATTCACAGCTCTCTAGCTCCCCAAGTCCTTGCATGAATAGCCCACCCAGTACAGGCTTTTGCATCAAATTCTGGTACATTTAGTCCTACGTTTATAAATGGATTAACAGACCTTCAAGTAACAGGACGCAGAGAAATACCAGGAATTTGTTGTGCTACTCACACATGACCCTGTGACACCTCAGGGCTCTGGCCATGATGGCCACACAATCCTAGTATTGGCATCCAAGCCATGAACGCTTTTACTTACAGGAGCTGTAGATTCACGTTTTCCATTCCAAGCAGAAGCCTACGCATCCCTGCAGGCAGTGCAGGGGCCAGGCTCACCAACTTCCTAATTCAATCTTAAAATTGAAATATTGTGAGCATAGCTGCCAAGTGTTCCCATGTCATAAGTTATACATTTAGCCAGTTCTGATTTTCTAGTAAAGAGCACTTTGCATTCTGGCACTTTTGTGCTTGCGGTAAAACCTGGGCTTATAAATCCCATCACCCAGCAAAGGCGGGATACGATGCAGGCATAAAGTTCTGTATGGAGGCCGAGAGAGTAGAGGATAACCTCAAAAGTTTGTAAAAGTTTAGGGACCATGGAGAGTCCACAGAACACTTGCTTTCAAACCTTTGGAGGAAGGAGATCCTTGTAGGATGAGCATCTGCCAGAAAATATGTCCATACGGATTCGAGACTGGCACGGTACAGTGCACTCTTTGGATACTTTTCAGTGATATGTACACGTATGTTCAGTTTGTTCATGAAAAATGATATAAAGTATTTATAATAAATGCCATTAGGTGAAGTGATGTTGGTTAAAAAAGCATACTGGTTGAAGGTAAGGGATAGCACATGTGTCTGTTGGCAGCTAATATTTAACCATGTAACACGTTTACAAAGACCATTTCATGACTTTTAAGATGAATGTATGGAACCTCAGCTATAAACTAGAAACTGTATATGGATGAGCACTAATTTATATGTACATTTTTATTTCTTCTGAGCTTACTAAAGCTTAAAAACCTTATGTCTTTTATATTCCATGTTAAAGATTTGCACTGACCAAGAAGTCACACAAGAAATGTATTTGTTCTTTGTGAAAATAGCTAAAATGCATGTAAAGCACAATGATTCTTTAATTTCACTTGTTGATCCAAGGTTTAATGTGATTTAATGTTTCCAAAGTGTATTCATTATCCTGGTGAAATATCTTACAGCATGTGAGAAACCAGGGCTATTTGCAGTGTCCCCCCCCCACACTTTTCGGCCCTATTTTGACTACTAGATGCTGGTTTTCTGACTGTGATTGTGCCCTGGGCTCTGCTAACCAGACCCGGGGCACCTGCTCTGTTTAAAAGTACATGGTAATTAGGTATAATTACAATTGGTACTGACAACCTACCTGTAAGTCCCTAGTATATGGTAGGGCATGTAGGTTTAGAGGCTTTGCAGGCTGCTTTTAAAATACAATTATATGCAAATTTTACTTTGGAATTAAAGTTACTTCCAAAGTCTTAAACAACCTTATTCTTACATATGTCACCCTAGGTCTCCCATAGGTGCCCCAGGGAAATGGTGCCTTTTAACTATAATCAGGGAAATTCTAAAATATGTTTTATATGCACTGGTGAGGGAAAACTGCCAATAGCATTTTCCCTTTGTAGCACATTGGCTCCATAGGCTAACATGAGAATACTTTAATAAAGTATAACTTTTGATAGAAGTGAGCTAAAAACCTACTTCAGAGACTGAAAATTATAGTTAGAATAAATCCAACAACTTGTCAAGGTTAGATTTATTATAAATATCACAGAAAAGAAGTTATAGAACTTGCTTTTCTGATGTGCTAAAATCCAGCCTTCCAGCAGCCTCTCCTGATTGATCAGCCGCTGGCAGGCAGATCCAAACAGTTCTGAGGAGGTGTGAAGTGGCTTGCATAGAGGCAAAGGGCAGCTGGTGGGAGGAGATCTTCAGCTGCAGAGCATAAGGCAGGATGGGGGTGGAGTAGCCAAACTGGCCTTCAAAGAGGGAATAACAGTTATGACAGGATACAGGCTCACCCCACATCCTGCACCCCTAGCCAAACAGGGGCCCCAGTAATTGAATTCGCAGAGGGGCTGGAAGGGAGTGTTAGGGAAACTGAGCCATGCCAGTGGGTTGGCTTAGCCAGATCTTAACTTCCAGGATACAGTTTCTCTATTTTGGATTTTAAAGGAATAGTGCTTTCTGGGACAAGAATATGCCACACTTTAGAGGAAGTTGACATATCTGAGAGTGGCACCCTGCAACCCATTGGTCAGGGGTGCACCCCTGCTTGTCACTCAAGAGCACTGGATAAATATGGGAGAGCTGCCTAGCAACTCTGATCCCTGTCTTGAAACAAGAAAAAGAAGACGGGCTGCCCTGCTGGACCCTTGGACTGCACAAGAGAGGACTGCACTCATAAGGACTGCTCCTGCGGCACACTTTGGTCTTCAACCCAAAAAGGACTTTACGTGCCCTGAAAGTTGAAGGATTGGACTCCCAGAAAGCTAGGCCTGCATCATCACCACCAAGAAGAACCCCGCTGGACAGCGTTCAGTGGACTTTTAAGGATTTGGCCAGGTGCAAGGCAGGTATTGTAGTCCTAACTTCCCAAGGAGCAACTCAGAGATTCTGGAACCTTTGATTGGTGTTGCGGACCCTCAAGGACCCAAAAGAAATGCCTAGAGAAGAAGGATTGCCCTGTTGGACCCTTGGACTGCACAAGAGGGGACTGCACTCATAAGGACTGCATCTGCTGCACTCACAAGGTTTCACAATAAAAGGCCTTTGCCTGTCTTAAAGGATGAGTGGACTCCCTGATCAGCAACAGGAAAAAAGTGCTGGAAGGGCTACCTGCAACATCAACAACGAGGGCAACTCCAGCTGACAAGCTTCACCTGGATTTTACTTGGATTGACTGGGTGCATTGTGGGAGTTGTAGTCCTAGACCTGAAGTAGGGTCCCGTTTTACCATATAACAATACTGTTAGAAATGGGTAGCGTGGTGCAGAGCGGGCGGGCCAAACTCCGGAGTAAATGTGTAAAGCATCCGCGCAGCACTCACAGGCGACACACCAGGCACACTACAAAAAGAGACCCCACACCAAGTTAGGTGAAAACAGCATATGTATTATGCAAAAACACGTTGTAGAACCCTCACAGGTGCATATACATTGTGCCAACCGGCACGGGATGGCAATTGACACGGGGATTATATACAGGGCAGGGCCAATCGGGCCGCTGCCAGAACCATCACAACGGTACCCAAAGATAAATGGAAGTCAATAGAAATATAGGTGTAACAGCCAGTGCCTACTGGCTACCTCATGCACTTGGCACCGTCAGGGCATTAGGCCTAAACATAACCCATTATAGCATGACATTAGGCAAACTTGCATGAGGCATCTCAACATGCATAAAACACATTATGGGCAACAATTAGGCATGGAAACATAGGAGATACTCTCACCAGGGGTAGACCACCTTAGGCGGGGCATAAGCCACCTCGGCTCAGGTACAGCCCCGTATACAGGACACCAGCAATGCACGCACTAGGGGATAAAAACATTCAGCATCCATCACAATCCTTTCATTAGGCTGGAATCATGAGCCACCCCACATTAGCATGAAAGCATGAACACCCCCATTAGGGATCAGAGCATTAGGGGAAAAACATTATCATGAACCACCTTATGCCGTAAATCATATGAGGCCGTAGGCCTCGCAAGCATACACACTGTGTGCCCCAATCGTTGCCACTGCCCACTGTCCAGCGAGGCAGTTGTGTGGGGTAAAGTTAGCACAGGTCTGTTGGAGCCCCTCCCTGGGGCTCTGTAATCAAAAATGCCCCCACTGGGGTTTTTAAAACAATATCCTGCCCAACGTTACAGCGGCCCGCAACTGCGGTGCCGCTGTGTGTCACAAGGGGTCCCTGGCCCGTTGGAGCCCCCCTCCCGGGGGCTCTGGAGTAAAAGAAAATGCCCAAAACGGGGCAGCTGCCCGCTGTCAGACGGGGCAGCTGCAAAATCAGCACGGGCACCACGGCACCCTCAGAGCGACATTGGGGGGAGGCTGGCACCGACAATGTGCCCCAACACCACCCCCCCACCAAGCTAGGACTGAGCCCCACTCACCGGGCTCTCTGGGTCTCCTCTCGTGTGGCGGCCAACTTCCCCGGGACTCCGGCGGTCAGCATGCAGGGACTTCAATGCGGCGGGGGCAGGCACCGACAATGTGCCTCGGGCCCCCCTCCGCCTTCCTCTCCAAACGGCTGGTGTCGCTGCGGGGCTCTTCCTTCACCCTGGGAGCTCCGCTGGACCTCCGCAGCACTGCTCCCGATGGCCGGGACCTCTCTCCCCTCCTGACTTCACCCGGACCCCCTCCTGGGGCCCGGGACTTCGACGGGGAGCCCGCGAGGCTCCGGACGGCTTCCCCCAGGCAGGGGGAGGCGGAAATGGAGCCCGCGAGGCTCTGACCCGACAGGCCCCGCCCACCACCAGGCCTAAGCTTCCAGGTCGCCGCGGACAGCGCGGCGGCTTTCTCCTTGCCCTGGCCCGGGCTGCGGAGGTGATTTTTGAAATAGACATACAGGCGGCCAATGTGCGGGGTGGGCACCCGCGACCCCAAATAACCATAAATGCGGGGTGTGCACCCGCGCAGGTCGCAAACATGCGGGGTAGGCTCCCGCGGTATTTGTCAATGATCGGCTCCCCCAGGCAACACGCGGGGTGGGCACCCTGCGACCGGCTGCAGATATGCGGGGTAGGCTTCCGCTGTATTTTTAAGCAGGCAGTTCTCCCGGGCAGCGCTCCACTCCTTAGCGCTACCTAGCATATTCAGGTCCCGGGCAGCTTCTAGATGTAGCACTCACGAGGCGCTAGAGCTCCCGAGCTCCAGGAATAAAAAGATGGCGCTCCTCTCTCCTGGCAATGTAGGAAATAGGGCCCACGCTCCTCACTTCCTTCTGGGGCACAGTTGTAGCACTCACGAGGCGCTAGAGTCCTCCCAAGTCCAGGGTCCCACAGAATAGAGTGGTGCTCTGGCAGCACAGCGTTGCGGGTGTCAGCTCCTCACCTCCTGGGCAGTAAGATACAGCGCTCTTCTTCTCCAGGCGCTAGCCAGCAGGCAGGGCACAGTTGTAGCGCTCACGAGACGCTAGGTAGGAGAGCATGCCGGCAATACTGGGCAAGTTCAGCAGGCAGGGGGCACTTCATCAAGACAGGACCGCAGTTCCTAGGAACAGTCATCCCCTATCCAGTGGCACTCCTCCTGGGTCAGCAGTCTTCACTCCAGTAAGGGGGCTCTCACTAGCCCGGTGGACAGCAGAGGGGTACAGTTGAGCACAGGGGCCAGCACACAGGCCCATGCGGCGGTACCTCCTGGCAGAGTGTCCCCTCGCAATCAAGTCCACGCTCAGTCTGAGCACATGGCATCCCAGCTCCGTTATTTATACACCCCTCACCCCACCTACCAGAAAGGGCTGGAAGCTTCTAGAAGGTTCTCTGGGAAGCCGGTCCCAACTGGTTTAGGGGGGAGGTGTAGAGCACCCTGGGTGCCAGGCTTCCCTCCAAAAGCTGGGGGGTGGGAATCAGACAGCTAGACCGCCAACTCACCTCAGACAGGCGGCACATGTGCAGACAGGAATGGCATCCATTTTGAAAGTGACATTTACACAATGGTCAAAATAAACCTGCGTACACCATTGCGCAGCATTCAACATTCGCATGTCAAATACATCAACATGACATGTTTATCCCCATAAAAGCGAAAAATTCAGGGAAAAAGGGCCAAGTCCAACAAATACCCCATGCATAATCCTGCTCTGCTCATGCAGCATGAAGCTCCCATATAGGCCCCACCAATCAGACCCTAACAACTTGACCATTTTTGTAGCCTCACTGATCACACAACAGGTATTTTTGCCATGCACGGCACTGCGAAGCACACCAGCCCACCACGGTAATTTTCCACAATTACAAGAATAGGTTAGCCCACACGAACGCAAGAGGCAGCTGGTACATTTTGTTCTTTCACAAGCAATATTTGTAATATTTTGTTATGAAACTTTCCAAGCTTGCTCAAACGGAACCAAAGACGGCTGCATGGCATAAGAACATTCTATAAAAGATCCTGTTTTCTTATAAAGTTTCCGAGCATCTTACGCTAAAATTATCTTTGTTTATGTTCTGCGGTCAATCAGCACTGGCCACCTGCAAAAAACACCTGTTTCACCATGATACCACTTCTGTGTTCTCATAATTCCACTTCTGAGTTCTCAAAATCTTTCCAATGTAACCGTAAGCTTGCGGTCAAATGCCTACGTCAATTGTGGGTGACAGTTCTGCATTAAACCATATAAAAGACCTGCACCCCTGTCAATACCCTGAACTCTTCTCCAGTGCCTTGCACGGTGTGGGTTCCCGGTCGACCGTTTTTTCTATCTTAGGCCTAAAACACCTGTTCTGAGGTGGTAGTGCTCTTCTCTGAGAGCTAGTCTTTTTGCCTTTGTCATTTTCTCTAACTGCTTTTATCCACACCCAATTCATTGCATTTATTATACTTTAAATTGTGGAGCATTGGATGGTGTTGATCTCTCATTTAAGAGTTGCCTTTTAGGCAGCTGCCCTTTAATTGATATATATAAATATATAGCTATTTTGCTTGATTTAAAATGTGATTTTGTATATTTTCATGCATTGATTTCGTCCTGCTCATGCATCAGTGAGCAGCCTTGAACAGCTAATGAATAGATGAATAGTTTTCTATGTTGCTTTTGTATTGCTTAATAAAGTGCCACTGTAGTTCACACCGGTGTTCCTTATTTTTAGAGGAAGCAGTATGCAGGTCTTGCTCTCGTGAGCTGGTAAGCCAAATGTGACCATCGCAGTCACTTCCTTTACCCTCGAACAGCTGACGACCACGAATGTCTCGTGCGGACGGGTTTCTCTGCAGCGCGGACTTGGGACACACCTGGGGCTGCCCCCGGTCTCTCCCCGCCTCATCACACCGCCACCCGGGTAAGTCACGGACATTTTTATTTTTTCCTTGCATTTACTACGGTATCAGGCGTGTGTGGTTTGGAGGGGTAGGTCTGGCTGGTGGGGGCCTCCCCCGTGTCTGTTCCCCGGTACCCCTGTAGTATCTGTCTTGCCACGACCGCCTCTGTGGATGGTCACATATCATCTGGGTCCCGTGGTTTGCTCTTGTCGGTCTCCTGTTGATCTGTTGATTTCCTTGTCCTTGTTTTTGGAGGTTATTGCTATAGGTTTCACTGCTCTACAGGTTTGAGTCCTAGCTTGAGTCCTAGGTTTGAGTCCTAGGTTTCACTGCTAAATTCTCTACAGGTTTGAGTCCTTGGTTTGAGTCCTAAATTCTCTACAGGTTTGAGTCCTCAGGTTTGAGTCCTAGCTTGAGTCCTAGGTTTGAGTCCTATGTTTCACTGCTAAATTCTCTACAGGTTTGAGTCCTTGGTTTGAGTCCTAAATTCTCTACAGGTTTGAGTCCTCAGGTTTGAGTTCTACAGGTTTGAGTCCTTGGTTTGAGTCCTAAATTCTCTACAGGTTTGAGTCCTCAGGTTTGAGTCCTAAGGGTTGCGTACTAAATTGTATGAAGGTTTGAGTCCTCCATACTGTGCACCATTGTCTACATTCGACGCAGGTTTGAGTCCTCATTTATTGTGTTATTGAGCTGTTGGCTCTGCAGGTTCGAGTCCTCATTTATTGTGTTATTGAGTTGTTCTGTTCTGCAGGTTCGAGTCCTCATTTATTATATTATTGCACTGTTATACACATTCTAGTACTACTTTGTTGTGTCACACGGAGTTGCGGACTCCTCCCTAACTGATTAATATCTCTCTTGTGGCCTCTTTCTCACGACCTCTCTCAATGCACATTTCACTTGCACGTTTTTCCCCAGCTGTTGCCCCTCATTCTTTCACCACACTCTCTGCTGTGTCTCTCTCTTCTACCAACGATTCCGTTCTTCATGGATTGGGTGTTTTCTTCTTTTTATCTCTAAAATTATTATTTCTCTGTACCAGTCGTCTTTTTCCGTGACATTCATCTTTCTTTCACCACCTTTCATTTATTTTAAAGTGCGCGCATCCAAAAAGAGGAAGTGCCTCTTCTCACCAGCCCTCCGCGATCCGCAGCCTTCACCCGCCTCTCTCTGCTGTGGTTTCCTGCTGGTTTCATCCACGGCTGCTCTCTCTCCATGTTCATTGCTTCTTCGACCACATTTTTTTTCTCCTCCACCACCCTTGCCCTCTCTTCTTCTCTCTCTCTCTCCCCGGTGCTTCCCCTCTCTTTTCAGGGTTTTCCCTTACTAGGTCCAGCACTATTGCTGTGATTGATTTCTGTTTCTTATGCATTTTTCATATGTGATACTTATTTATTTCCTGTCCATTGTCCGTGTTTTTCGTGTTCCTTTGCTTTTAATTTTGTGTCCGCCATGCTGCTCCTCTGACAATTACCTCCCAGCCCCCGCCTCTCACGGTGCTGCCTTGCCATCTCCACACTCCCAAGCCGAGTGCCAAGGCTGCTAGTTACGTACTGTTGTTTGGGCTGCTTCCACTGGTTCCTCACTATTACCGCAGCCCCGACAGGTAGCTGCTCACTTACTGCCATTAACCCTCCACCTACATTGCGCCTCTTTTTCTGTCTCTCACACATTTTGCCTACCATTTGCCACAGTCAATTGGTAGCCACGGGGGGGGTGGAGACATCTGTCCTTCCCTACCTCCTCACTACCCGTTATGTCCCATAACCCTCTGCATACCCTTGACCTCGCTATCCATTCAGTGCATGGTACAGCCACCGCAGTCTACAATGTCACCCTTGACCGTTGTACTCCACTCACTCGCTATCGGAGTGACATCCTCGCTGTCGCTTGGGACATCCTAGGGGTCACTTTCATGCCTACCACTCAAATACGCCTCTCCCTACTATCTTTAACAGACCTACCTCCCTCCGCCAACGCTCAATCCCATTCCCCGCCACCTCCAGATACCACTCGCCCTGATCTGCTTTGGCCTGATCAATTATCTAATTCCTCCACCGCCTCCGCATCTTCCCTTGCCCCCTCTGTCTATTCTGCTTCCTCCCCCATTGTGATTACCTCTGCCGAAGAGTCTTCTGGAGACTCTGCACAGTCTGTGCCGCTCTCTGAGGCAGCCACTCTCCCTGAACTTAGCGCCCCTGCCTCTCCCACGTTATCCACCTCCGACTCTAACAGTGACTACTACCACATACCCCCCCCTATTAACGTGTCACCACTCATCAGGCACTCCTGCAGGATTATTCACGGACCTTGAGCCTGCGCCTGCCCTCGCCTGTCCACCCTCGTATTCCCGCTCAGTTTAGGGTATGTGCGAACACTCCCTTGACGGCACGGAACATCACATTGCTGTATATTTGGTAAATAACCACGTCGTAGGTCTCTCAACCGGTCACCCAGCTTCCTTTTTTCACACCACACCCTTAACAAGTGCTGTTCTTCTCACCCTATTCCAAGTCTTAGGGGTTGACTACACTCACACACAACAGATAACGCTCTCAATAACACCAGCTTTCCCTTTTCCGCACCCCATTGCCCCCAAAACGAAAACACTTAAAAGCAGTACAAAATAACTCTTCCTGTTCCACTCCTGCTCTAAGCTACCTTCCACGAAGTAGGCCACATGAACAGAATTTTGGGCACTTCTGTGCACAAAACACCGGACTGCATTTACGTGCGTATCCGCTTAGTATCTCCAGGCTTGGAGATACCTACCACATTAACTACATTCACGCAACTACATGGCCACGCAACCCCCTACAAAGTAAGATCATTGCTGCCCTTTCTCGCAACCAACTCCAATTCCCTGATTTCTCCCCTGAAGGAGTATACACCGGGCGACAGGACCTGGACTTAAGACAGGAAATATACCTTATCGTTATCCAAGCAATAGGAGACGAACTCGTACGAGACGTGCATCCCAATAATTCTAATAATTAACTACATCTCTTTCTAACTAGCAACACTCACCCTGAAAGTGAGGCGCTCTCACTAGTGCCCCATGAGTAGCATACTGAGCTCTACAGTGTATCAAACGCCCACTAACTTTCACATATTTTTCATCATACGCCCCCCATGCTCGGTACTTCCGCCTTATTATCAAGCACTTGGCCAAGACACCCACTCCAGAGTAAAATTGCTGAGGCCTGCTTTGACGGCCAGCTTCGCTTCCTCCAGTGCACTCCTGCCCAAGAGCGCGAGTTACAGGACGGTGTATACCTCATTGTCCTTCAGGCTGTAGCACAAGAACTTATCAGAGATCTCAACCCTAGCACCTGAACACGCAAGCACAAGCACCGTGTACCTCTCCACAGCAACACCCTCTCCAATTCAGATCTAGCTTATAGCGCCCTTTTACGATACACCAGCATGGCCACTCCATTGCAACATGTCTTGAAAACTTTCGGAGGGCAGGAACAGCACATACTCAAACATTGTAGGGAGCTCCATAAATTCACAAAAAACATGAGCCATCCCTGGCCATCAGAAGGGAGTTTTGATACAGCTATATTAGATCATGCTACCACCTTCCTAGACACTAAGTACTCCGGCCAGAAACTACAGAAGAGGAAGGCTACCTTAGATCTCTGGCGTGCTTTCAAAGACAAAGCTCAAACACACGGTGACATGAGGCACACAGCTATACCCACTGCTCCTGTGGCTCCCCCACCTTACCATATCAGCGGTATGTATACTGAAGGCTCTCACACCACAACACCAGACTTACCACTTACCACCAATGACTTTCCTGCTGCTAGTTCTCAACCAAAACCAAACGATACACCTCCCTCACCACCCCCCGGTCCAGACACAGCCATCACGCACACGGACGAACTCCAGACTCCACAAATACCCCCAGTCACCTATACCCGCACACGAATGAACTCCAGACTACACACATGCCCCTCACCCACTGCACAATAATGGAGACAGCAGTATCAGGACTTCCAGGCCATATAGACACACAACTTTCACTGAAATTAACACCAACTTTGCTCCGCTTCCTTTTTAACTCGGCGTGTTCAGTGCCCTGGCACCCTGACCGGTCCCCCAGTTAGAGCCTTGCTGTCCACATCAGGACCCTGGTACCAACGGCCCACTTTGCAATGTTCGGCTGATAAAGTGAATTGGGACACTTTGCCCGTTCTCCAAATCGCATTCGTCTCTACTTAGCAGGTCACTGCTGCCGGACACCATCCACACGACTGGAGACGATTCCGGTCATCTTTCTACACCAACGGAACTCGTGCCCACGGCTCTACCATAAGAATACTTTATCCAACATTCAGGGGGTATCATTGTAAACTTACTCCACCCCGAGGTCCTGTTACCTAGTACATCGCCAGTAGAATCCTAAATACAGGACGTGGTCATGTTACCACTGTCCAACAGCACCCCGTGCATCTTGCAAACATAAGGGGATGTTCCAACTACTCCTGACCCGCTGCCTGTCTGGATGAGAAGCCTGCTGAGGATGACAGCCTGCCAACCCTTGACGTATACACCCTCCAGAAACTTCTGTATCCCATTAGGACACCATCTACAGTAGCAAGAAGGGCCAACGGTGTTGCACCGTCTCCAGAGGATCCGCCTATCACCCAACAAACACCACCAACCAGCCCACCCTCAGCCCTGGACTCTGAGGACCCCCAAGTTGAATTCCAATGTTGTAGGAGTCCAGCGGCAGCTGGTAGATGCGGTGCGGGCAGTGATCGAGACTGTGGCGGGCACCCTAGAGGGAGTCTGTAGGGGCCTCAGTCCCAATAAAGACACCTCGGAAGCCATAAGAGGACCTACCCTCCGCTCCATGGCTTGAAACAGTCCCTGGATGGCATAGCTGGTGTCACGAGGCAGAGGCACGAATAACTGCCCTGCCAAATTGGCACCAGTGAGGTTGCCAATCAGCTGGGGGCGATCCGCTACATCCTGGAGTTCATGGCGTGGAAGCAGGACTCCTACATAGCGACAATGGGTGCCTTACACTGCGACGTTGTCGCTGTGCTGGCAAACCAGCAGGCCCTTCTTAGTGGCACAGAGAAATGATGCTGGGGACAGGGATTCACATCTTCAGCCCCTGATGTGTGTGTGCCTCTGTTACCACCAGCACCGACAACACCCCCTCACAGGAGGCACCACACGTCAGAGGATGAGGGTGTGGAATGCCCTCTTTCCACCCAAAAACTGACCGGTCACATTTCTCTGGCCGGTTTTTCTATTTACCTAGGCTTATGTCCATGCCAGTGTACATCCCACAAGGTACTGTCCTCCATTTGCTTTCCCACCTGTTGATCTCAGTCCATTTCTAGATTGTCATTGTTGCCTATCTTCCCTAATAAGAATTTGTTCCCCTCCTCACTGGAACACTCCTCTACTCCATATGTCCCAAGACATGAATCCCCCATGGACTCTGTCTGGACATCCAATGGCTCACAAACTATGTTGAGGTTGTTGCCCTAAGGCCTGCCACTTGCTCCTTGGTTCATGTGCCAATAAACTCACTAACCAGAAAAAAAAAAAAAAAAAGAAGAAATTAACACCAACTTTAAATACTGCACACCAGCACCTAGATGAAGATGAAGACTCAGACTCTGCCTCCTACGCACCATCTCACTGCTCACGAACTAACAGCAACCCTTTCCTTGACACCATCATGCCGCCATTCCCAAAGTTGTGCCCCTCTTCCCAAAGTCAGCTGCCCTATAACACCACTGTACCTCTGCATCAGGGACTGGGGTCTGGCATTATGACAACTCGACAGCAGATTTTGGATCTCCCCAACTCACCATTGCTGTGCAGGGATCAGGGACAGCTTGCCCATACAAACAGAAACACCACCCCGTATGACAACTGGAGAGCGCAGGCTGACTTAAACACAAGCCTGGAAAGTATTTCACCAGATGACATGAAAAAGACATATTACACATGCAACAGTCACCCAGGCATACAAGCCAGATAGACAGAATGAGACGCATGTCTCTGAAATTAAAGAAATGAGGAACTCGTTCACTGGAATACTCGGTAAAACTGACTGTCCAGCACCATCTCCAGCACCATCACAACAGCCCACACTGCCAGTACACCACCTCAGCCAAGACCATTCACAGACAGGTGCCCATGGGAATGACGGGGAGGTTAGAAGATCACATGATAGTGAATACACCCATAACTATGAAGCTGCTGCATCTGGGATAACACAGACAGCTGCCACAACTCATCAAGCTGACCACCACGAACAAGCACCAGGGCTGCCACGGACACCACCAGTAGCGCACCCATACCACTCACTGCTCAGGGAGTTCAAACAGACAGGAGACCCAGCCGTAAGGAAAAAGACTAGGTTAACGGAAGCAGAAAAACTTAAAGTTCTGGGGTCACATGGCCGCCCAGAGCACATATTATATGACGTCTCGGGCTCTGCTTCCATGCGTACCACTAGAATGAAAAATGATCACAACATAGCTCTCAGCAGACCGTCTGCGCAGTAAACTGGCGACGGTCTGACGCCCAATGAGATAGTAACTTTAGGGGAAGGCTCAGACTATGCCGTCAACCCCATCTCAGACGATTTGGCAGGCCTGGTCAGAGCCCCTAGCACCGCAGATGCTCCCTTGGCCAAGAGAAGGCTCTTTCGAGCCACAGTAAATGGCAATAGCAGTTGAATGTATCCTGAAAGGGCTAGGAGATGAGGATTGGGACTATGATTACATGCGGGAGAGTCTAAAGGTCTGGCAGAAATACGCCCGCCAGCACGACCTTACAAGGCCTACAGCGCCACGCTCAGGGGTAACACGCCAGATGCCACTGCTGTACAAAAATGCGAATGATCCCCCCATCTATGTCCCGTGGTCACAACTGGACAAAGAAAATTTAAAAAAGCATCTCCCACCCCTCACGGAGGGCGCTGGAAAATGGATTGCGGCTTTTGAAAAACACACCGCAGGTAACAACATAGCTATAGGAGATGTAAAAAGCCTGCTAATCTCCCTTATTGGAGAAGACGCAGAAGACCTCTTCACACGCGTTCATGCCAACATCACAAAAATTAACACCAAACATGATGGCGTATCATTTAACACAATTAGAACGCCAGTATGGTCTGAGTTGCGCAGAAAATTTCCGGACGTCCCAGATATTGGGACTCTATTATCACAGCCCATGCAACCAAATGAAGACCCTGCCAACTACCTTTCCAGAATGAAAGAAAAATGGCATCAGGAGTTAGGGGAACGATGGAATGCTACAGGAGGGTATGGAAGACTGTTCTACCACACAATAAAAAAGGGACTGCCAACTGAAGTGCAGGAAAAACTAGATGGAATAGTAGCAATGGAATGTAAGCCATGGCCTGAGATACAAGACCATATCATACATTTCTGCAAAAAGAGGCAAGAACAGGAAAGGAATAGGCAGTTGGCTATAGAAAATGCCGCTGCCAAATTGGTGCAGCAGGAACTTAGCAAGAAAAAAGACAATCCAGACACAGTCATGTTGGCAGCACCTGTCAGTCAAATGAAGGCGGTAACTTCATTCCCCCAGGCTGCCATGAATGCTCTTGCAGGCAATACGCAGCCTGCCCCACAACCCATGCAAGCACAGCCTGCCGTACAATATGTACAAGCACAACCACAGCCTGCCATACAATATGTGCAGGCACAGCCAATTGTAAAATACATGCCAGCACCACCTACTTATAGTAATGACATACAGCCCTACTACAACTACAGACCCAATATGAACAGGAACACAGGCATACAGGGAAGAGGGCGAGAAATGGGACAGCAAAGGTTTCAACAACAGCCAGGACAACTTACCTGCTTTTATTGTCAGAAAGTAGGCCACATGCAAAGAGATTGCTGCACTAGACTACGAGATCAGAATCAGCAGTCCATGGGTCCCAGTTACCAAGCACCCCCGCACTTCCAACAACAACAGCAGATGCAACAACAACCCCAACAAGCCCAAATACTATACTCCTATGCCCAGCCAGTCCAGCAGCAAAACATGCAACAAGTACAGCTCCCAGCACCTATGGTGGCCCAAGTTCAGCCATCGGTCCAACAGGTGCAGGTTCCAATGCAACAGCCACAGCAAGCACCTGCATATCAGGTGGCTCCCCAAGCTCAAAATACTATGCCCCTAGGAGGCACAATCATCACCCCCAGCAACACATTCACCCAGGGCACCATCCAGCAGTATCAGACAGGAGGGTACACTGGCTAGGACAGCCCACAGACAACTCTTTGTGTGCCCAATTTTGTCATACACTAGCAATACTGAGGAGGACCCTATTGCTTTTGTCACGATAAACAATAAAACTTACAGCTTTCTTGTCGACACAGGTGCCACATACTCGTGTATTGCAGGTGGCCCTCTGCCCATTTCAGATCAGATAGCGGACACACAGGGATTCTCTGGGGCAATAGCAAGGGTCCCCTTCACTAAGCCAGTACCAATTGAGGTAGGAGGCCATGTGGTGGAACAACGACTGCTCTACTCACCAAAGTCCCCCGTCAATCTCTTGGGCCGTGACCATCAGCTTTGATGAGAATGGAACAATGATATGCTCGGTACCAGGTACACCACTGGCTAGAATAATGGCAGTCACTGTACAATCCTCCTTGAGCAGCCAGGTTAGCGCAAGTCCTGTGGATGAACACGCTTTCTCTGTTGCTGTCCACACCATTGTTGCCAACACTCCCGAATTGAAAGGCTGCACTGTTCAGCGACCTAAAGAATTTCTTTTCAGACCCCAAGCATTAGGCTCACAAATATCTGATAAGCACTTGCTCTTAGGCATATATGCCCTTGAAATAACATCCACATACGGTGCATTTCTAGCATGCGATGATAATGCTCACACTTGGGGGTTGTGTCATTTTCATCCAACCTGGAGGATTAGTTAGAGATATTTCAGATGACCAACTATTTGGATCACCTGAACACTACTCCAAAACTGAGATTGTTTATGACAATGAGGTGCCTCTCTCAGTGTCAGTGGAAATCAGAACACCAACTGTCACCCCCAGCTATGACTCTGTCCGTGAGGCAGATTTGACTGAAGTTCCAGCACATCTGTGGACAACAGGCCCAAACGACGTAGGCCTTATTCGCTCTGCCGCACCATTTAAAATAACACTGAAAAGAGGTGCTATCCTGCCAAGAATAAGACAGTACCCATTGTCTAGAGAAGCAGAGGAGGGTATTGCCCCTACCATACAAGCATTGCTGGATCAGGGAGTGATATACCCTTGTATTTCTACTTGCAATACGTGTCTTTTCCCGGTGAGGAAAGGCAAGACAAATCAATGGAGGCTAATTCATGACCTGCGTCCCGTTAACAACATAGTCGTACCTGAGTTCCCGATCGTCCCAGACCCCTCTGTCATCCTCACAAACGTTTCCCTCGATGCACAGTACTTTTCTGTCATTGACCTGAAAAATGCTTTTTTCAGCATCCCTCTGCACCCAGACAGCCAATACCTATTGGCTTTCTCATTAAAAAATGTGCAAATGACATACACCCGGTTGGCACAAGGCTATTGTGAGTCCCCTAGCGTCTTTAACAGAGTTGTCAAAACAGACTTGTCAAATTTCCAATGTGACAGCACCCTGCTGCAATATGTCGACGACATACTGCTCGGCAGCCCCACAGAACAACAATGCAGGAAAGATACAATTTCTCTACTGACCACATTAGCACACAGGGGGTACAAAGTAGACAAACAAAAGCTACAGTACTGCCAAAAGAGGTACGCTATCTTGGCCAGTTACTTTCAGCATCAGGAAGACGAGTTACACCAGATCGAGTTGAAGCGATAAAATGCACCTCTGAACCACAAACAGTAAAAGACATGCAGAAATTCCTAGGATTAGTGAATTATGTTTGCCAATCAATCAATCAGGGGTTTGTTAAAGCACGACTACTCACCCGTAAGGGTCTCAAGGCGCTAGGGGTGGGGGGGGGGTGCAGGTTCCATTCCATCAAGGAGGGGGTCTGTCGAAGAGCCAGGTTTTTGGGTCTTTGATTTCTCCACAATAACCGCCCCTTTACTGAAAGCAGTTAAAATGGCCAAAGACAGACACAACAAAATAGATTGGACACCTGAAATGAGATCAGCCTATACCCAGTTAAAAGATGAGATCACAAATGCACCAGTGTTAGGATCACCTGACTATACCAAAGAATTCTACCTATTCACTCACTGTGATGGCCAAGTTATGACTGCAGTACTAACACAGAAATACCCCATGGGCCATAAGCCCATTGCCTACCTCAGCGGCATGTTGGACTCTGTCATGAAAGGTCATTATCCGTGCGAGCAAGCTCTCGCTGCCGCAGCATTCGCAGTAGAGAAAAGCACCTCTATTGTCATGGGTTCCCCACTGACTATGTACACTGAGCACGCCGTCTTTGCAATTATACAAAAAGCCAAAACAACATTAACAACACAAAGAGTATTAGGTTACAAAGTAATACTATCATTACCTTCTCTGAAAGTTGTCATGTGCCATACAGTCAACCCTGCCACGTTCTTTGCACATCCCATTCAAAGCTCAGATGATGACCCTCACGATTGTGCCACATATTCACCAGATGAGTCAGGAGCAGCTAAAGAGGACCCCTTGCCAGACAGTACTGTATATTTTGTTGATGGCTCCTCTACCATTGATCAAGAAACTGGGGTCAGGTACACAGGAGCTGCAGTAGTTAGAGCACAGCAGAATGACTCCTCTGATTCCCTAGACATTGTACAGCAGCTTACATTACCATCACATTATTCAGCCCAGGCAGCTGAACTAGTAGCACTCATAGCAGCTTTAAACAATGGAGCTGAAGACCGCATCACTATTTACTCTGACTCTGCATACGTCACCACAACCACACACTCCAGCATCCTACGCTGGAAAAGGCGTGGCTTCCTCAAATCAGATGGTACACCTGTGATCCATAAACAATTATTGGAGGAACTCATAGAGGCCCTTACACTGCCAGCTGAGGTAGCTGTAGTCAAATGTGCAGCACACACCAATGGTCAGGATTTTGTCTCCAGAGGTAATGCCCTGGCAGACTGGGCAGCTAAAGCTGCAGCAAGAGGTCCCCCAGCTGAAGCAACAACAGAAGTTCCGTTCACCCCTATCCTACTTGCCCAAACACTACCTCCAACAGAGCAGGAGCACATGCCTAAAGACACTGTCGACCCCCACTCCCCTTATACTATGGACACAACACAACAATATGATCACATCGCACAACTGCACCTCAGAGAAATACAAGAAAGTGCACCAGATCAAGAGAAAGAGTTGTGGAAGAAGAGGGGAGTGCAACAAGATTCCGCAGACTTCCTTTATAGGCAGACAATGACAGGGAAACCTGTGATGCCACAGGCCTTATTGCAAGTGGCGTTAGATCAACTCCACCTTCCTACACATGTCACCCGAGATAACATGTCCACAATATTACAGACAGATTGGTTCATTCCCAACGCCCACGAACAAATACAACTTTTTGTTAATAAATGTCTCATCTGTCAACAATACTCACCAAACCCAACTCTCAAAACAGTTGCCTCCACAATTCCAAAACCATCAGGCCCCTTTAAAGAACTACACATTGACTATGTCGACATGATCGATCGCTGCCAAAAGTATCGCTATCTCATTGTAGTAGTGTGCCCATTCTCACGATGGATCTAAGCTGGACCATGCGTCCACTGCGATGCCAAAGCAGCGGCCACGTTCCTACTGCGTGAGGTCATTTCCCGATGGGGCGCGCCCGACGCCATCCGGACCGACAACGGAAGTCATTTTTCAAACACCATCTTTTCCTCCCTGACCACAATGCTAGGCATTAAACACAAACTGACATCCGCCTATCACCCACAAAGCAATGGCGTTTGTGAACGCCTCAACGGCCTGCTCAAAAGTAAAATAAGTGCCACAATTGGAAAGAAATGGCTTTACTGCCTACCAATAGCTCTCTTTGCACTAAGAAATTCTCCAAGTTCGGATCACCACCTCACGCCCCATCAGCTTGTCACCGGACGATCCATAAATGTAGCTATCCCTTTCATACGCCCCAAAACTGATAATGAGTCTTCTTCAGACATTATTAAGGCTGAGCTTTACGATTTTTTGTGTGCACTAACAAGCGCTGCGCAGTTCCTTTCTACCCAGGTCTCAAAAAGGAAGGAGAAGGACCCCACCGATCTTGAGCTCCCACCACTCCGTCCTGGAACACTGATATTTGTCCGCAAAAACGTCCGACGTTGGCGGGACCCCAGGTTTGAGGGTCCCTACGTGGTGATCGACTCATCACCAACTGCGGTACGCATAGCAGAAAGGAAGGCATGGATCCATCGCAGCCACATTCGCTTGGACCCCGCACCACGGCAACAACAGACAATGGACTAGAGGAGGGAAATGCCATACTACTGGGACCAGTAAATGAGGACATCGGGTTTCCTTCCTCCTTTGATGAAGAAGAGGACGACGCTTACGTGCACATTGATGAAGACCATGGCGACAATGATAAGATATGTATTATATCTGTACTATCATTCTGTATTATTACTGCAGTGGCACTTGCAACATTTAACTGGTATCTCTTTTACCGTATCACTATAAAGGTGTATTTTCCTGCAAATACAGCTACTAGCGATTTCACGCTTTTTATAACACCACCTGTACCGGCAGCAACATATGCTCAAACACATTCACAACACAACACTGAAGGCCCACAACACCCTGACAGTACTACTGATAGCACACACACTAGCATACATCCCACATCCCCAACTCCTATCCCGGTCCAAGGTACTACTCCATGGGACAATGTCCTGAACATAGCAATAGGTCCCCAATTGCCCCGCCGCTCCAGCTCCCGCAACACCCGCAGGTTCAGACGAGGTAGGCCAAGGTTGTGGAGGACCCGTAGACCAAGCAAAAAAGACGCAAACACCACACCAGAGTGGGCCACTGCTCTTCAAGACACAATAGTTCACGTTGCAGACCAGCATCCCATGCCCGCCTTCCATTCCACACATCCTGACAAATTAGCAGAGGATCATGGAGCCCATAACGCCTTATTAGACATGACAAAGGTGGGAAAAAAGGTAACAAACGAATCATGTTTTGTGTGCTCACACATACCTCATGCAGTGGGCGCAGACAAAATGATTTTTCCCAGGGAAATACCACCACCAACTGCCAGGTGCCTCCTCCACCTGTTTCTTTGCCGTATATACGGCCATATCCAGCTTCTGTCAGCAGGTCTTGATACTGCGTTTGTAAACACCACGGCATGGGATCATAATTATCTCACGTTCAGAGTTGTGACTGACGAACAACAATTTGAGAGGGACATGGAGGTTATGTATAGGATGAAAATACCTAACTCCTTAATACAACATTGGGAACGTAGCTTTGCCAACTTAGGATATTTCACCTTTCCATCACCCACAGCAACATGTGATCCAAGAATAGACCAACGCCCTTGTCGGTACAGGGCTGTGCTACGTTTACGGGCCCATATTTATTTTAACAACAAATGGCAGGGTCCACACAACCTGACCTGTAAGGCAGCTTCCTTAGGAGCACCTTTTGTAGTGACAGACTGGGAGGGGGATACCGATTGGGACGTCGAGGCTGAGTGCGAAGGGGTTTGGGCACAAGCAACTAGAAGGTACACCTTTGGTAAAGACACCACCTACCAATGGAAAAAAGCATACAAGCTAAAATCTCCTCTCCTCTGTTTCTTAGGTAATGGCACTATTTCTGTGGGCCGCAATACCGGATGTAACAGCACCATCTTTAATTCGGACCTCCAAGACGGCACCTCCAGCCTCATGGACATCTACTGGGCATGCGGAGAACGCCTCTATCGCCAGTTACCTCCTCGATGGCGTGGCCTGTGCACCATGGTCACTGTGCACGAGCTGCATCTGGTTGTCCCGGCATCCAACATTTCCCATGTGCATACCCACCCGATGACAGGTGATGTCACCCTGCTCCACCGGCACCGAAGGAGTGCTCAATATTTTGCTAACGACACCTTTCGCGAAGTTCCTCAGGAATTTCGCCTTTTTAATGACGCACAGGAATTCTTTGGGGGCCTGTGGCCCATTTGGCAAACATCAGCTAATGCCAGGTGGCTGCAGGTCACACGCTACGAACCTATGACACTCATCAACAACACCCGCGATGGGTTCAACGCACTAAAGGAAGAGCTACGGCCTTTAAGGCTTATGGTTCTAGAGCATCGATATGTTCTAGATCAGCTCACTGCTATGGAGGGTGGACTATGCGCCAAAATAGGGAAGTCCTGCTGCACGTTCATACCATCTAACGATGCCGACAACGGGACGCTTGCCAGAGCAATTGAGGACTTGGACAAACTGGGAAGGAAGATGCATGAGGAGGGAGGTGCTGAAGCAGACGTTTTCCTAATTGGTTCAACTTGGACTGGATGCCTTCATGGCTGTCTGCTATCTTGAAAATTTTTCTACCTATGTGCTGTGTGTTGATGCTAATATGTTGCGGTGCACAGATACAAATTAAATGTGTCAAAAAAGTTTAGCACTAAGGTGGTAGGAATGAATTACGTTAACACAGGCATATATGCGACAACACATTACCAGGTCATGGCCCGTGCCCCAGGGGATGGGGGTGGGCTAGAACAAATAGAATTGACAGAACAGACAGCTCATCACACTGATTTCAGCTCACAATCAGCTCCCCCACTGCCCCCACATAGATACACCCTAAGGGAGGGACTTGCCCCTCATCAATATGAAGTTTTAGCTGACAAGATGAAGGAGAGTATGTTACAATAAGACCAGAATTGTATGATCAGTGTGAGTGCTCCTACGTTAATGACCCACTTTGGATGCACCAAACAGAAGAAGGGCCAGCAAAATATTGTCTGAAAGTGTTGTTCAAAAATGAACAAGAGGAGGGAAATGAAGTAGGGTCCCGTTTTACCATATAACAATACCCCATGCATAATCCTGCTCTGCTCATGCAGCATGAAGCTCCCATATAGGCCCCACCAATCAGACCCTAACAAGTGTGTTCCAGGACATCGGAAGCCCCCTATTAGGTCATACGGCCGCCATCGGCTCGTCAGGCAGCCCAGGCAAACACCTCGGGAGTGCAGTAATAACCAGGCTGTGACACCGAGTCCGGACATTATTACAGACACCTGAGGCCGATGATACTCAATTACAACACTTATTGACAGCCGCAGGCACTATAAATAGCCGTAGAATTCTCCACTCATTTACCGTCGAGGAGGGGAAGTGAGTACACATAGGTGGAAACGCGGAGGATCAACCACGATACAGTAAGGGAGTAAATGCGTGAATGGATGACTTTTTGGCTTTCAGTTTTGGCTCTTGATGTTGCTGTGTGAACCCAACATCCTCATGAGGTACCGTTGTACCTCTGGGCTTTAATATTTGGTTTTTCTTCCCCTGATATTTCATGCAGCGCTATTTCTTCTTTTTCTCCTCCTTTTATTACAGCTCGACCGAAGGGGTCCGCTGCATTTACCCTCCTATGGGGCTCCCAGTCCCAATATTGGGGTAAGCACATTGTGGAGATAGTAGTCTCCACATTAATTTTTAAGTGCACTTATGATTGACACGTTCTGTGCACTTATAGTCACTCACGATACTGGTTGACGCATGTGGATGACTGCCAGTTGCTTCCACATTGTATATAGATGCTGCTTTTTTACTTTTTGATTGTACGTTGTTTGTCTTTCTTACAGGCTTTAGAATAAGGCCGTTTTAAGTGGAGTGTGATTCCTCACCCCACATAGTGGGTACTCTTCCACCATAGTCTGGTAAGAGTTCAGCCCGCCAACTTTTCTTTGAGGTCCTGATGAATGCCGTAGAGCCCATAGGGCCGATAGGCAGAAACATGTCGACCACATCAAAGTCGGTGGAGGGACAATAGAATCCCTATGGCACCGACCACTCTTTTTAAACACCATATAGATGCCGGTCACATTAAAATTAATTTGGCATCTATAATGACCTTTTAACTCACTTTTTGTTTATATGGGCCCCCACTTAGTTTAGAAGTGCATCCCTGTTGTCAGGTGTATGCCCGCCCTCTATCAAACCAAGTTTTTAGAGGGCGACAACTGGTCTATGATGAAGCATGACACCAGGTGGTGTGTGAGACCAGTCCTTCACTTTTTGTGAGATGTCTTCACTCACAGTATAAAACACTGTAGCATCTAGAAACATCCAGCTGGGAGCGGCCCCATTTGTGATTATCAGTTTATGACGGAGGCTGCCGACTCCCAGCACCCCGTGCCTCTGGTTCCCTTACCCCAGATCCCTTCTGGGCCTTGTGGTTACAAACATTTTGTTCTTTCACAAGCAATATTTGTAATATTTTGTTATGAAACTTTCCAAGCTTGCTCAAACGGAACCAAAGACGGCTGCATGGCATAAGAACATTCTATAAAAGATCCTGTTTTCTTATAAAGTTTCCGAGCATCTTACGCTAAAATTATCTTTGTTTATGTTCTGCGGTCAATCAGCACTGACCACCTGCAAAAAACACCTGTTTCACCATGATACCACTTCTGTGTTCTCATAATTCCACTTCTGTGTTCTCAAAATCTTTCCAATGTAACCGTAAGCTTGCGATCAAATGCCTACGTCAATTGTGGGTGACAGTTCTGCATTAAACCATATAAAAGACCTGCACCCCCGTCAATACCCCGAACTCTTCTCCAGTGCCTTGCACAGTGTGGGTTCCCGGTCGACCGTTTTTTCTATCTTAGGCCTAAAACACCTGTTCTAAGGTGGTAGTGCTCTTCTCTGAGAGCTAGTCTTTTTGCCTTTGTCATTTTCTCTAACTGCTTTTATCCACACCCAATTCATTGCATTTATTATACTTTAAATTGTGGAGCATTGGATGGTGTTGATCTCTCATTTAAGAGTTGCCTTTTAGGCAGCTGCCCTTTAATTGATATATATAAATATATAGCTATTATGCTTGATTTAAAATGTGATTTTGTATATTTTCATGCATTGATTTCGTCCTGCTCATGCATCAGTGAGCAGCCTTGAACAGCTAATGAATAGATGAATAGTTTTCTGTGTTGCTTTTGTATTGCTTAATAAAGTGCCACTGTAGTTCACACCCGTGTTCCTTATTTTTAAAGGAAGCAGAATGCAGGTCTTGCTCTCGTGAGCTGGTAAGCCAAATGTGACCATCGCAGTCACTTCCTTTACCCTCGAACAGACCCCAAGAAGCAAACCAGAGCTTCTGAACCCTTGACTGGTGCTGTGGACCACTTTCCTCCATCAAGAAACACTTCTGGAAGTAAGTGTAAAAGTGTTACATCGCAGGCGGCATGGACTCTTGATTTTGCACCGGTCCATCGTGAGTCCTTTGAGTGCTATTTGCTTCTAAGTGCTAGTTTTACTTTTAATCTTTAAAAAGTCATATCTCTGGTTCCCTACATTGGATTCTGTTCATTTTTGTGACATTTTACTCATAGAAGTATACTTTATTGCTATAAATTGGTGTAGAAATTTTATTGTGTATTGCTTCTTACTTATTTACTGTATTGATGTTTTTAAATGCTTTACACACCTGTCTCCTAAGTTAAGCATGTAGGCTTGCAGCCAAGCTACCAATGGTTAAGCAAGGATTAATTGCTGAGAACTGGCCTGGACCTTATTTTGTGATTGTTGACCTGATACTAGTGGTAGGTACCTACTTACCCCTACTAATAAACCACATTCCAACAAAGCATATGAAATATTATTTTATAAAAGATTTGTAGACCACACAGAGGTTCTCTTGATGCTAAAGGCATGTAAAGCAAGAACCAAAATGAATAATACCCAAGCCATGCTCTATAATATTTCAGAACTGAGAGAAAAACATGTGTGCAGAGCCAGAGATTTGTTAGATAAGTATCTCATTAGGAGAGAGGAGACAAAACCCATGGGAAAGCTGTAGAGGGAGCAGTGCACACTGTATGGAATTTTAGAAGAAGTCCTCACCTGAATGGGTCGCCAATGCAGAGATTTCAGATTAGGGCCCGAATGACTAAAAGGGGGAACTTGAATAACCAAGCATGTACTGAAGTAGGTATGGGTTAATACCCAAAGACATGCTGTTGCAGTAATCTAATGTGGACCAGATTAAGGCCATAATGGTCGTGCAGCGTGCCTCAAAGGAACGAAGAGGAGATAGTTTCCCCAGCATGAAGGTTCATGGAGATACAACTGAGAAAATTTAGCAGTCCAGTCCATACGAAAAAAGTGATCAAACTTGACACCCACACTTCTCTCAGACTGAAAAGGAGTAAGACATATTCCAAACTCAGGTGGCCAGAAAGCTGGTTGCCAAATTGTGGGCCTTCCACCTGTAACTAGAATCTCTGTTTCTTCTGCGTTTAGTTTTAGACAGTGGTGAAGAGTTGTCAACAGAAGCGGCACTCAATGCACAAAGTATTTAGTGTCATCTGCTTATCAGTAGAATTGAGTATTATACTACTAGATGAGCGAATCAAAGGGTTTCCGTTAGATATTAAATAGAAGAGGTGTCAGCGGAGGACCCGGTCAAACACTACTAGAAAGCTTATTGGAAAATGGGGATAATAGACCAAGAGCAATCATCTGGGTTTGATACAATAGAAAGGACCAGAGCCATTGAAGAACCGATACACCTTGCCTGGCTGTGCTTAGTTTCTTAATCAAGAGGGAATGGTTGACAGTGTTAAACATAGCTTATAGCTCAAGCAAAATGAGGGCGGTGACAGTGTTGACATTGGGCACTAAATGGAGATTGTCTATCACTGAGACAGAAACGGATTCAGTAGCTCTGTTAGGATGCAAACAGCCTGCCAATTTTCTAAAATATTATGCGACTCAAGAAATGTAGAAAAATGTCAGGCAACAATAGATTTCAATATTTTTGCTGTAGCAGCAAGAATTGAGTGACGATGATAGCTCTTTTTTGTTCCAAGAAAGAACATGAAATGCATAAAGGAAAAAAAAGAAAGGAAGGGAAGGGAAGGAAGGAAACAAAAACAGAAGAAGAGGAAGAAAGAAAGAAAAATAAACAGTGAGAGAGTAAGGAAGATTTTTGTGAAAGTAAAATAGATAGTTTAGTCCATTTATTTATTTAGGAGTTTCATATAGTTATACATCTGGAGTCATGGTTGCTTCAAAGAAGAATGCAGGTCGGGTAGCCAGAGTCCAACCCATGTCCCCTCTAAAGTATTCCGTGCACACTGCTGCTGAATCAGTGGTCCAGTGTCGTTCACTATATTAACCTGGTCATCACTTCTTAAAGAGGTCGTCATAGCGTTTTGAAATGCAAATCGTTAGCCTCCATTCTTACAGTGAAGGTCAAAGAAGTTAAGGGGTGAGGCCATGGACTCCTCTGTTTCTCATGATTTTTTGTTCAAAGGTGTTTTGTTGCATAAAATGCAGGTTGGCTGATCGTAGGTTCCTAGAGTTAGTTTAGCCGGATGCCAGTCTTTGAAAATATATTCGTCCTCTATTCCAATAAGAGCAGGGTATCTTTAATCTTATCCTTAACTCTACCAGGTGCCAGATAATTGCTATTACGGCTTGTGAGACGTCTCTGCAAATTGGGGCAGAATTTGGCTACCTTATTTGGTAGCCTTGTAGTGAGTCCATCAGGGTTCTAGGAAGTGCCGCAGAGATAAGTGGTCATTTTCTAAGGTTCTTTTCAGCTCTACCCCATAGTTGGTTTGCAGAAGTCGGAATATTTTACTGAGTAAAGAAAGTTGTAACTTTGAGTCTTTTTTCGCCATTCAAAACATGCCCCTACAGGTGATAGAAATTGTAAAATGAATGGAAAATAGCACTTGCACACTATTACCCATTTTTAACACAAATAATTTGACGAGTTGTAAGAGAAATATAGCTGTCGCACTTTAACAGGGTTTATAAATGAATACCTTACTCGTGCCATTGACTTTGTCTATGAAATACATAGCAATCCTGCTAAAAAATATTGATATTTCTGTGTTTCTGCAAAAAATATATTGTATGGCTAAGAAATGCATTGTGCACGATTGGTGTGTGTTTCAGAGAAAAAGACAATGGCATGCTTAACGCATTCATTCAAGGATTGTTACATAAAAATCAGTAGTGGTCGGTGGTGGGAGTGCCGCCGGGTGCTGACGTGGGGCGGGGGAGGGGCAGAGTGGGGGGTAGTAAACTACGGATTACGGCGGATTACAGGTAAGTAAACAGATAAATAAATAAAACGGATTTCGTTTCTCGCGCTGCATCGCATTTGGCGATGCAGCGCGAGAAACGAAATTCGTTTTATTTATTTATATGTTTACTTACCTGTAATCCGTCGTAATCCGTAGTTTACTACCTCCCACCCTGCCCCTCCCCCACCCCACGTCAGCGCCCGGCGGCACTCCCACCACCGACCGCTACTGATAAAAATATGTATTTCTGAAGCACATATTGTCAAGTGATTTACACGAGTTTTAGAGACCCTGTCCACCTGAGACAGCTACGTTTCTCTACAAAGGGCACGATTCACAAAAAATATTGCATTTGAAGCTATGAGGATTTTTCAGAATCCATTTCAAAACTAATATGGTGGAAAAACCACAGGAATAGATTATTTTCCACTGCAGTATGTTTATTATTAGGGAAAATTTGTAATATTTTTTTCCGAGTAAGATAAATGTTTTATTTTTCCCTTTACATTACCATATGGAGATCTCCAGCCCGGCTGCGGAGCCTTCCTACGGTAAAGAGTAGCAAACAGTAAAATAATTTCATATATTTATTTTACATATAGAACAAAAGATAAGCATGCTACAACACTATTGCCTTTATTTTCAATTAATCCTTTAATCAATTTACATATATGAAATTAAATTCAAATTATTTTTCTGAAGTTTAAATTAAATGATAATTTCCCCATACTGAATTTTTTTAAAGTTTGGTCTAATAACTACCAAAAATGATGCATAGAATTATTTAATTAACGTACTTTAAAACTATTTTAACAAAACTATATTATTTTTACATTAAAAATGCTTATTAAAATATTTTCAAAATAATAGATATGGCCTTTTTTATTTATTATTGTAACATTAGGTTACATTTATTTATATTTTTAACTAATGAAAATAATGTAATAATAATAATTGTATTTATTATTTAAAGTCACTACCTCCATTATTTCCTGTGGGATGGTGTTGCAATAAAAGTGGTTAATGATGTGTGAAGCTGGACCTAGTGTTCTTTTTCAGCAGTAGTAACTTTAGAAGTGCAGTTTGCAAAACAGCAATGGACTTACTCATTTGTGATGGGTGGCGCCTTATCTAAACCCCTCCTTACTCCTGCCTAATACTCTAGTCTTTTGCAGTAAGCATGCATTTTTTCCAGCCACTCCCCTGTGTCCCTCCTACATTTAGTACTAAAACCTAAGGCCTAATTCACAAAGGTAACTTACACTTTTGAGTAATTTGCACTATTGGGTAAGTTTGCTACTTTTTACTACTCGCAAAATCGGAGTGTAAGTTACTTCTAATAAAAAAAGTGTAGCACCATACTTGGCCAGCCTTTGCTACTGTAACACCCTTCCAAAGAAAACAGACAGGAATTCAAAATAATACCCCATAGGAAATAATGTTAACTTTAACTATGTAAAATAGTAAAAAATGTAACTATTGTAGTTTAATGTTAAAAATTGTATACAAATAGTTCATATTTATCATTTAATTATAAAATATTTTAATGTTACAATAAAATGTATTAAAGTTTAAGTAAATTAATTTGAATTCATTCTATACATCACTTTTAATATTTATTCATGATGCATAATAATAATTGTTTTCTTTTGGTGGGCATTTTTTATTTGAAACTTCAGGAAAATAATTTTAATTTCATTTATGTCCATTAATTAAAGATCCATTTAAAAATTAAGTTACTGGTGCTTGCAGCATTTTTTATTTTTCCTACATTAAAAATAACATATAAAATAAAATGTTGGCAATAACTAATATAAAAATATTTTAATATTTATTTTTGAGTTAAAAGTTTTTTTAAAAAATTTCTCTATACCTTACAATAGAGGGACTCTGCCCTGTGGGCGGAGATCTCTTCATGGTAAAGTAGAGGGTAAAATAAAAAATGCCTTTTATTAGGTGCCACGTATTTTTCATAAGACCTGTTTAGCTAGCATTTATGCTTTTTGTTTAATTTTCTCTCATGGATAGATTTGGATCAGGCAGAAAATGCTTTGCTGGGAACTGTGAAACTGGGTACATGCTGCAGCCCTATGCGCTGCACTAGCACTAGCACTATGGGAAAAATATTTAGGTGGAAAAAAAATTAGGTGGTATTTTGCATGTCTTTTGCATAGGACTACACAACTTGCTTACAGTTTTCATATGGGCATCCTCCTGATACCTAATAAGCATAAAACATATTTTTTTTAAATATGGCCTAGGCCTGCTCAGGACTAACACTGATGGAGCTACAATGTATGCTTATAGCAATCAGTGCCCATGAGATGTATTGCAAATTCTTGGTGGGGATGCTTTTAGATGTCATGCCCTATGCGCCGTCAGACATTGTGTGGCGTATCTTTCATGTGCTGCGGGCAATGGTTATACAATCTATATGAAATGCGATTAGACAAAGCTGTGCCATGGGACTGGTGCACCCTTCAAATATTTTACTGTTCTAATGTAAACCTACTTGCCTTATGCCCTTCGGAAGTTGGGTTCCTCTGATAATCACTCCAGAGGATGGTCATCAGACACAATGCCCTTCACTATTCTTGATTTTCAGATGACGAGCTTCTTAGATAGAAATGAGAATCTTGTTTGAGGGCATGCAAGGAGTGGCCATAGACTCAAAATTGGAAGGTATTTAAAATAGAATCAAATAAATATCCCAGACAAAAGGGAATGGGAGAGATGCCTTTGTTGTCTCCCATTAATAAAGAAGTTGAAGAACAGCTAAATTGATGGAGCTGTCACAAAACGTGCAAACTAAACAGTAATTTTGCTAAATTTGTTTTTTCTTATTTATAAAATATTGTATGCGCCAGGACTGCATTTTAAATTGCACAGCAGAATTTTGATAATAATCACTGTTGCTTGTTTAATTAATCAGTAATTTTTTTAGTCATAGGATACATCAGCAAATTTAAATAGAACCATTTATAGCACATTTGGCCTGATTCACACAGATTTTGCAATGCATAGATGTAACTTAGGGCCTTATTATGGGTTTGGTGGTCCGTGGACTGATGTCCCGGTGGTGGCGGTCCGACGGCGGTGAGCCATCTGCCGTATTACGAGTTGGAGAATGTTGCCTGTGTAGAGACCACCGACGGACCCCTGGCACTGCCAGCACACCGCCGACCACCGTGGTTGCGCTCGGGGAAGGCAGCCTCCATTGGGCGGTACAGAGGTGCAACATCGCCATCCGTATTACTAATTGGCTTTCGCACGACCCGACCGCGGTGGTCCGATCGCCGGCTAAAGGACTGAGGAGACGAAGGATTTGGGGTGCATACTCACCCCTTTCCAGTTCTTCGCATCAGATTTCGAGGTGGATCCCTTTCTCCAGGTCCCCCCCTACATAGGAGCATCTTCCCCCCGAGAAATTCGACCCTGTCTGTGACGAAATTCAGGTAAGTGATTTGGTACCATATACCCATTACCAGGACTGCCCACATATGGGTCGGACTCCGGCAGGTGGTATTTTTCCCCATATATCATGCATACGTGTCCATTCGACACATATGCAGGCGGAATGTACACACATGCATGGCTATAAAGTGAAATACATTGCCCACTGCTGCAAGACCGCCACAGCCACACCGCCGGCCCCTCAGCAAATTCGTAATACAGCAGTCGGATGGCCAAAGGCGCAACGGTCTCCTAGCGGACACAGTCCTTCAGCGGTCGGATCACCAAACTCAAAATAATGCCCTTACTCTTGTAATAATACTCTTGGCTCAGTCCTGGGATTCAGGAGTAAGCCAAGATTACTAAAATAACAAGATACAGCAGAACATTTGTGAATCATTCACAATGTTTTCTAGAGATCCTCTATTCTTTAATAAAATGACCAACCTAAAATGTCCCCTACTTCATCAACTTGACAACATAATAAGGTGGCAATAGAGGAATGGCTCACACCTGATATGGGATCTTATAGTCTTGCTTCAACAGTTCATTTGATCTAGGGAGATCAATTGTGATCACTACCTAGCAAATTAAACTGATGTTAATTGCAGAATGCTTGCCACAGCCACAAATAGGGGCAGATTACGAGTATTGTGGCAAGAATTGCCAGGGTCGTTGCACTGATTCCACCCGGCATCACGCTATTCTGAGTTCCTGTGCCCGGAACTGGACTAACAGACTGTTGGAGGAGATGTGGCCCAATGGCCACAGATGCAGACTTTTGAATTGCAGAGCCAGGTTATAGCCCCGGCATGGGTTCAACATTCTGTGATTCTGAGCAAATTAGTTAATCTCCCTGTTCATGAATCTTACCTTGTGTAATGTAATCTAGTGCTCATGTAAAGTGCTCCAATGCCCTTGGGCCGAGTTCGCGTTATAAAAAACTGCAAGAAAAATGGACCAGACTGGCCAGCCTCTTTTTCATATGCTGTTGCATTGCTCTGGAAAGAATCCAATGTTCCTATAACCCAATTTTATGCTAGTCTATTATTGATCTCTGGTAGATAAAGGGTTGAGCGTGCCCTAAAAAGATTCAAACATGTAACTTGCAGGTAACATGCAAATGCCGGCAGCAAGTACTTGAGTGACTGAACAAACTAAGTTTCATTTATTTATTAGTTTTAGGTGTCTTGCATGACAAAAATCCAGGTGTAAAGAGTAGTAGAGGTCTGTGTCAGTGAATTCCAGTTGAAGGCAGAATGGGATGGAATACGGGAGAAAGATGTAGCTGGGGATGCACTGGATAGCACATTGTTCCATTGTTGTTTTAATGCATTTAATTCATTGTTCATAGTTCCAGATTTATTTTGACATTGCAAATATGTTAAAGGTGAGCCACAAGACGACAAAGTGAGTTACTTCTATTGAAGTAATTGATCTCACACTAACAACAATCGCACAGAGCTACAAGACGACCTGTGGATATTGAACTGGTGGTGGGTCTAGGCAACCCCAACCAATTTCACCCAAAATTCTGCTATGAAAATATAGAAGAAAAATAATCAAATCATTAGAAAAACCAAGGATTTGCCCAAAAAAATCTATTCTACAAAAAGTACATTCTGTAAAACACAATCAGGTTGAAAAAATTGTGAATATATTCAGGAAAGATAACCTTCTTTTTAGAAAGAGAAATCTGTTTGCGAAAATAGAAATGCATCACAATTTACAAATCTAAGTCCAGTGGAAAAACGTAATTAGCAATGTGGCGCATCTGCTGATTTTTTCAGATTTTTCATTTTTTGATTTGTCTTGATTTACTGTTAAGTACTGAAATTTGGGAGAAAATTTACAATTTAGTAATATTACTTGTTTCATTATTCGGAGAAAATAAAACACTGAAATAGAATGTTGATGTTGGCGGTATGATGTTTGTACCAAATGTAATGTTCTGTATTTTTTTTTTTTGCTGCTGCTGTTTCGTTATATAAATAATTAGCAAATCAGTGCCTGTAAGTAGTGTGGGTGCGCAGTGGTGTATATTTGTGTACTATATATATATTTTTTTAATTCCAAAGCGGAAACCTGACCTGCATCTTCCAAATATTTCATACGCCTGCAGCCAGTCAAGTGCCGCTTTGTATTTGATGTACTTGGCACAGTCCGAGCAAGAGGAATAGCCAATTCACTGCGGTCGAGTTTAGATCTGAATTCGCAGAGAGGTGGTTGTTTGGACAACATTAAAAGTCATAACAAAGTTGCTCCTGACCAGAGTTGCTGTTTGACTGCGCGCGCTGACTGGCGCGGCGTGACAGGTCCTGTCAGAGAGAGGCGCGCGCGGGCTCGCAGGTGTAAGCCTGTCCTATCAGGCGGAATGCAAGCTGACAGGAGGGATCCCTGCCAAGCGAAATGGAGAACTGACAGGGAAACGGTGACGTGAGAGGGATCAACCACCCCCCCAGCACCGCGTTGTCACCGCGATGGCCAAAGAAATGACAGTCAATTGCTATCGTCCACTGATGCCAATGTAGTTGTCCTTTAGAGTATTGTAGCTGGTGGCAAAAAAAGAAGATTTTCGAAAAGGCTATGAACAAACACTGAGGCATCATAACCAAGCTGCAGCACCTCTGGCAAGTCCAGGACCAAAAAAATAAATATTTTTTCAAAGAATGACGACGAGTCCTGGTTTTCTGTCAACCTTGTTTGAATTAAATCTGATGCCCCCTCTTTAAGTAATGTGAACAAGAACGGTGGATTTTTGCATTTACATGTCATGGTAAATACCACATATTTGTCTATAATGCATTGCACCGAGTTCCTTATATATCTCTATGTGTATAAAATATTTTAATGTGGTCATAACATTTCTCAGATAAAGTTTTACAGTAAGTTTACTTGTAAAACCTCAGTATAAGACTAAACATCAGTATAAGACTAAACATATATCCTGTTTTAAAACTCTTAAAATAAATGAGGCAGGTAACTGTGATATATTACTCTTAGCAAAATGCAATTGACAGTAACGTAATTGCATGTCAGTATTAAAAATACACAAAGCATGTTTTAACTAAAGTTATGAACTAAGAAACTAGTCTTTGGGCGCGACGTCTGAGATGGTGGAGGGGAAAGTGGAAGGAGGGTAACTGCAGCCTGAGGAGGCAATTCTGAGGGTAGATTCAAGTATCTCAGGTGGTCTAGCCTTCCCTTATTTATAGTTTTTGTATGCCTTCGCGTTTTCAAACCCTACAAAACTGTTTATGATATACTCCGGGTCACTGGAATTATGCGACAGGAAAGGGTCAAATTATGGCGCAGGGTTGAGTAAATTATGCGTCAAGAAAAAGCAAATTATGGAGCATATTGTGGCACATTTTGTAACAGTAATACATCATTATTTTGTCAATTTTAAACCTGGGAACACTGTTTGGGCATTGGTTGCACCTCATTAGTACCAGTTTACCAGTTTAATGCCCAAATATAGCAATAAGTAACAGAAAGGTGACCAGTCCAGTTTTGCAAAGGGCCTTCCTCTGCGCGGCAAAACATGACACTGAGGGGGATATTCACAACATTGCCAAAATAGGTTAACGCAAGTTTCCATATCGCCGTCTATCGCGGGAAAATAACTCCGTGTTAACGTCGTATTTACAACACGGCGGTAACATGCGATAGTCACCCGATAACGCGCAAAATGTACGCAAGAACATTGCCAAGACGGCAATGAAAATTCAAACCTGAACGCGAAAAAAGTTGCAATGGGCCCAACCGCGATAAGACAATCAGCGAAAAGCAGCGCCAGGCCTGCAATTCACACACGTCAGGCGGGAAAACCACTACAAAAGCACAAAAAAAACACAAACAGAAAACAAACTACAGCGACGCACAATGGAGGCAGCCGGAGCAGTGACAGAGGACGGCCAGAACCCCACAAGCCCCCCGGAATAGCAGGCTGGGACCTCGGGGACAGGGAAGGGCAAGGACAAGAAGAAGAGGAAGACGCGGTTCAGTCCGCAGGAAAACAGGATCCTGATCACGGAGGTGATAGAACACCATCAACATCTGTTCGTCACCTCCACTGTGTCATTGGCAACAAAAAATGCAACATGGCAGGCCATCGTGGACAAGGTGAATGCAGTCGGAGTGCTGAGGAGGACAATGGACGAGGTCAAGAGGCGCTGGAATGATGTGAAGTGCAAGACCAAGCAGAAACTCGCAAACAACCAGAAGGCAGCAATGCAGACTGGGGGTGGGAGTCCAGCGCCACAGGAGGAGCTGGATGAGATGGAGGAAATGGTGTCCACAGTCATCAGTGGGGAGACAATGGCAGGAGTTGGGGGACCGGACACTGCTCAACATGACCCGACACAACAGCAACAAGGTGAGTAACGACCAGGGACTGGGGGGACGGGGGGAGATGGGCACAATGGCACACATGCACAATGGAGTATAGCACACTGCACACCCACAATGACTCTGGATCATGTCTCTGAACCCCTTGGCACACTGCAGCACACATAGCAACTGCACGTAGGCCCCCGTCGACTATGTGCCCAGAGGAGTCCCTCCCACACATCACTCATCTCACAACCAACCCATGCACATGTGCTGAACCCAGCAAAGCTGCGGGTCCGTGAGCCAAACTGACAATGCAAGTGACACTGCATGACGATTAGCATGGCTGCAGTCCGATCATCATGACATGGTGCACGCCACCACACTGTGGTGGCGGAGTGTGGACCATATCCGTAAAGGAGCAGGTCACACTCTGACACATCCACCTGCACAAACAACCCCTGACGTCAACGACACATCTGCGGACAAACCATGCCCCAGAGTCCCGACTGCCACCAAGACCCAAATCCACCCTAGTCTGCAACATCTCAGCACTGTATGGGCACAGAAGTCAAAGGCACACCGCCTGAAAGGGACAAGGGGGAGCCAAATCAGAGCTGCAGGGGCGAGCCTCCCAAGATGCAGCACATACACATGACATTCAGAGCACATCAGCATTGACAACAATGTGGTACAAACTGCAACACGTTAACAACAGGACAGAGGACACCACAGGTGCCGCTTGTGTGTAGGAACTGTCCAATCACATTTGGCATAGCAGGGAAATGTGAGATGTCAATGTACAGGTACAAACACATATCCGTGATGTTGTCGAAATGTCCACTGTCCCGCATCAAATAGGCAGCTTCTCCTGAACAGTCACAATGTACATTGCCATGCAGTCTGTATGTGAACTTGTACAATGCGTCAACATACATGTGAGCACAATGTAATACTGCATCTCCTCTTCACATTGCAGAGGGAGCATCAATACCTCCTGCAGAGCAGCCCCAACAACTCTTCACTGATGACGGGGAGGACACCTCCGACATCGACGCCGAAGCACTCCAAGTCCTCATTGACAGCTTCGGCACCCCATCTCCAGGAGCAGGGCAGCCCAGCTGCATCGAGGAGACCCCACCCCCTGCACAGACCACACACGCACCTACCACCCCGGCCGTCTCCCAGGACCCCCACGAACAACACATGGCCTTCCAACGCCGTGTGTTGGAGGCCCAGGAGAAGATGGCCGATCAGGTGCAGGTGGGGTTCGACCTCATGGCAGCCAAACTTGATGCCATACATGGGTTTCTGATTCCCATCAGGGACCACATACAGTCCCTAACAGACACCCACAGTCCGCTCCATGCTCTCGAATGATCCATGGCTGACATCGCTGGAGTCATGATACTGAGACAAGAACAACTGTCCAGTCAGAGTGGCTCCAGCGATGTCAGCCGGGAGTTGGGACAGATGCGGGGGCTCATGGAGAACATGGAGCGGATGACGGCGGAAAGAATGGCTGCCACGGCTGCACACCAGCGAGTTGTGGCTGGGACCTTCCATGCCCTGCAGCACATCGTCATGGCATTGCTGCCTCAAGGCCTTGCGCAGATGAATGCTGCTGCTGCTTCTACATCCACATCTCCGCCCCCTGATGTGTCAGTGCCTCACAGTGTGGCAGGCAATCCACCTCCGGCCCCTGATGTGTCAGTGGCACACAGTGCGGCTGACATACCACCACCACCCACATGTGAGGCACATGTGACATCAGAGGACGAAGATGCGGGTGAATCAACCTTACTGGTAAGGAGGAGGCAGTAGCATTCATCTCCGCCATATGGCCTGTTTCTGCTTGGTCCTGCCCTTTGCATCATCACCTTCCACTGTCCCCCGATGCACTCTGCGACACTCACCTTGGACCTCGACATGGACTGCCATATTCTGTTTGGTTGCCAATGACACAGCGATCAGACTGCGGACTGAACTCTTCCTCTTCCGATGTACTTGTCATTCCCTGAAGGACTCTGGCTGGCCCTCCACGGTCCAATTATGTGAAGTGTGGTTTGCATGGCCCTGTACTGCTCCAGCTGCACCACTCCATTGGATGTGAATAAAACATTCAGAATCGCACAGATGTTTCATGTCTTTGATCATTCAAGTATGAAAGTATGGATGAATGTAGGGTCAGTGATTCCCCCTTACGTCCATGTTGCTCATGTCGTGGGACTTGCGTCACAGGGTGCAACATTGCCCATTGCGGTCCGTGTTGCGTAGACACTACAACAGAGACACAAGCATCAGTTACTTCCTTGTCCAGCCCGGAACTGAAGCACGCCCAGAGCCCAGGGGTCATTGTTCCCACCCCTACGCTGGCCTGGCATACGCCAGGCCAGACCACTCCGCTAACGCTCAGAGGGGGGGACGTAAAAGCTACATGTCCCAGGTCCTCCCTGTAGTGATCTGCTGATCACTGGTCTAGTTGTCAGCATGCCACAGCCACTCCCTGAGGGCTGGTTAACACCCACACCACACCCATCCAGCACAGGCCTCACAGGACATGTGACCCTGCCAATAAAAGGGGCCTAGCATATCACATTCCCCTTTGCCGGAGATGACATGATGGCGTCCGCACCACGTGGCTCAATCATGAAGGGTCCATGACTTGTGGCGCACGGAGTTAGTGGCACCCGCTGCACTGCGGACCTGCACGGGCCTACCGCCACGAGACGTCGACTTGAGTTGCACAGGGTTAGTGGCACATGAAGCGCTGAGTAGGTGTACAGCCTGCGATGATGCGTAGGCCTCGATGAGCCGTCCTACTAATCGTGCTTCGATTTGAATTGTGAGCCCTGCTGGACCGTGGTGCACGCCAAAGGCAGCAGTCGGCACACAATTGACTCCGCGGTGCGTGGCCACTGGGGGCCTGTGGCGCGGAATTCAGCGTCCGGCTGAGGAGGTTGCACCAGCACGTGGAGGGCCCTCATGGAGACACGCCGGTGGCGGCAGGTGAGCAATGAAGCCTGGGTGCGCAGGGGTGGGCAGTCATCGCTGGGCATCGTGGTGGCCTCGGGACCAGGGCTGGGGTGCAGCATGCGCACAGGAGCGCGCAGGCACCACCCGTCACGGCGGCGGCCTCGTGGCTGGTGGGGGCGCCGCCCTGGCTGTCACGACCCTGCATGCGTTGACGTGATGTGCGCGGGTTGTTTTGGGACGTAGCCACCTTGTCTCCAGTGTGAATCTGCCCATTGGACGTTGGTCGGCCACGTGTGTGTAGGCCTATGGACAGGTTGTGGCGGAGACTGAGACACACGCAGTAGTCATTTTGGTGGTGGATTTGTGACGTGTGCATTCCCACAGATGTGAGTTGGGGGATTGTGGAGTTGAGGTGTGTGGTGTGTTCAGTTGGTACTTGCCGATGGGCAGTGCACTTCCATGGGGGCCATCCTCAAAGCGCTGGTTGGTGGCGGACTTGCGGACATGTGGGAATCATGCAGACTGCCTGGGGAGTTTGTGATGACATTGGTGGACAGGCCACGGTGGTCCACTTTTGTCTGCACATTGATGGCATGCGTGTGGTTGCTGTTGCTGTGATTGTGTGCAGTGTCGGCAGGGGGCACAAGTCGTACACGTGTGCTGTGAATTGCCCCCAACATGTGCGTGACGCCAGCTATGGCGTAGTTCCCTTGCGTGGTCTCAAGTTGTTCCTGCGCAGAGTCGGTGGAGTGAGGGGCAGGGGTATCGAGCTAACACACCGTGATGCTTTCAGGTATGATGAGTCCTGCATGATATGACCGTAACAGCAGTTCGTGTGGTCGTTACCTTCCTTTTCATTCCTACGACGGTTACTGCCACACGAACTTCGGTTACGGTCTTCTCATGCATGATTTGCCATGCCTGTGAGCATTCCGGTTTGTCCAAGTGCAGTACACTGTACCAGATTAGGCATGTGACTATACGGGAGTTTGACAATTGTCACCATTTCTCCCACAGGTTTCTGGAGACACGTTGCCGTGTTGGAGTTCCCCGTTGGGAATGGAACGCGTTGGCTGAGCTTTTCGTTTTGTTTGTTTGTGTATTTGTAATAAAGCTCTGTTTTTACACTACTGTTGACTACTGGACTTCATGACCTGGCACACCCACATTACGGTTACTATGATCCTGAGTCTGGGGCACGGAAGCATCTAGCACGGCTGGTGTTGGGGTTGGTTGCGCAGGTACACTGCGAATTGGTACTGTCGTGTGGTGCGGATACAGGGGCCCGCCGTTGCTTTTGTGGACATGCATCCATGACATGTGTGAGGGAGTTTGACGGGGCTGGCTGTGAGACTCCTCCGACTCTGGCAGTTGTTGGTTGGAAGGTACCAGGGGCCAACAGGTGCAGCACAGCCAGCAGCTTTGTCTGCGGGGGATGTTGGTTGTCCGCTGTGTTGGTACCGTCAGCCTGTGGGCAATGTGGGTCAGGATGCGGTGTATGGTTGTCGTTTTGAGCCTGTGTTGGCAAATGGCTTCCTCTGGCGTTGAGTCTCTGGGGCTGGTGCGTTTCAGGGTCGTCCGCTGTCCTGCGCTGCCTAGGTGGTAATCCGGGGGTGGTGGTCCGGGGGGGTGCCTGGGAGTGCTGGCGGTGGGTGTTGTGGCCCTCTTGGTTCTCCGAGCTGCATGATCATTGTCTCCATGGCATCTGTTGGTCTTCAGATGTGGCTCTGGGCTGGGCTCCCTTTCATACTGCAGGTAGTCGTCCTGCTTAACACCAGCAAAAGGCAGGTGCTAAATCCCTGCTTCTATCGCGCCTTATCGCCTGTTCTTGCTTCGCATCGCAGATCTGACTGGTCGTTGGGAATCTCGCGAAGTGGTGTTTTTGTGTGTTTTTGCATGGGAACGCCTACTCTGCATCTCATTAGCGTTAGTTGCCGGTGTCATCCGTGGCGATGTTTTTTGCGGCTGCTATCGCGGGAAAACTGGCGATGTCGGCTGTTAGCACCAGCTTGTGAATAGAGCGATTAATCTATCGCCACTTTGGCTGCGATAAAGTGCCGCTAACTCGGCGATAAGTCCTTGAGAATATGCCCCTGAGTTTTTGGTAACTTTTCCATCATTTGAGCTAGAAACAAAATTACTTTTTCGTTAAAATCTGCAGATTATGCTGCAAATGATGGATTATATTGCACATGCGGTAAATCGATAATTATGCGAAAGTTGCTGTGGCTGCACAATCGCATAATTCCAGTGGCCCTGGACATACTCCATAAATCACAATGCCATGAAGTGCTCAAACCAACTTTGATAGTAGTCATTCTGGAAGAGAATTGCCCCAGCTTTCGTCTTAAAATTTGACCGCTGGATACTGCCATAATGTAAGGACCTGAAGAAAAATAGAAACGCACAAATATGAGGTGTGTTTCCACCCCATTTACAGCCTGAACACATAATAACTCCTGCTGCCTCATGAACACATGCAAAGCGGCAAGCTTCTGCTTGTTCTCCATCTTTCTAAGGCATCAGTATCTTGGAACTCTCACTACCTTACCCAGGCAGCTGGTTTGTCTTATACTGTGTAACATAGTATGTGAGTTAATCAATTTATAAGTTTAACTTGTCATTTTGTGCATACACAAAGTCAAACTCAATTTAAATTAGTAAAATAGGCCACTTGTGGCCTGATTCAATACACCAGTGATTTAATACCTATGTTTGGAGTAAACATAAACATTTTTTGCAATTAAAAGCAAATAGGATTACTCCTGGAAAGCTATGGCACTTGCAGGTTTGAGAAATACGGAAATATTCGCCAGCATTTACACATCCTTATATATACTGTTGCATTTATGAATGAGCAATTGCCTAGGAAAAAGCATTTTGACTTGCTAACCTTTTCCCCCATGGTCAATCCCTCCCCTCTCTACCTTGCCTCTACCTATTCTAGAGAAGCTCCCTTCCCCAGTTCCATCCTAGATACAAATTTATACCTGCCTATGAAATGAGTATATCTCCAATCATGTCCAAAGTGGGAAGGTGCCTTGCAGAGTTTTGTTAATATGCACAAACCTGCACCTCACTTCCACCATTCTGTGTCGACCCAATGTCCCAGTAATAGATTTAAACACATGAATTTACACAATACTGTTATCATACTATGTGTGAGTAAGACCTTTCATGAGTATGAATTCTTATTATGCAAATACACAACATGGATTTACAATGTAGAAAAAAACACGTGGACATCATACTTCAATGTAAGTGACAAATGGGTTTATGAATAAAACACTGTAGGTTCTATTGTAGGACCTGAATCATAAAAAATTATAAATAGACCCACAAATAATTTTATTAATATTTGGAGTAAATTTCAGATTTTGAATTCACAAAGGAATCTAGCAGCACATTTGGGAAGCTGTGACATTTGTAAACTCTCAGGGGGTAGTCCTGAAATTCTTATGTGGATTCCATTTCTATCTAAGTGTAAGAATATTTTTATATTCATTGACAAAAAATTGTTGAACTTGGAAAAAACCCTTTCTGTCACACAAGGTGTAAATCTCAGTAAGTAAATCTTTGAACATTTCCAACAGGAAAAAGGGTGTCACAAATGTTGTCAGTTCCCACACTCAAGCAAGTACCAAACTACCCAGGACTTTGCTTCTCGGAAACTCCCACTCGCCTGGTAGAGCTTGTACTGTACGAAATAGTATGCAAGAGTAAATTTATTTATAGCTGTAATTCCACATTTCTTGAATCAAATACGTGGTTTTACACAAATTGAAAGGCTATTTGTGCTTCTAAGATGTAATTAGATGCACAAACGACTTTGTGTCATGTGCGCATAATTAGTTTACTCAATTTACAAATCTTTTTGAGTGTCTCAGACTACAAAAATATTTGCATATCAATGTTTTTGGTACTTTATTAAAACACACTGGTTTAATTGCAGGTATACTCATATCATTGATGTATTGTAACATTTATCTTTATTTATTTTTCTTAAATTGCATACGTGCGACCACTATTGCACACAGAAATGAATCTCATCTCTTGAGGAGAAATGCCAGGAACCCTATGTCTGTGGCTTAGCAAGCCCCCAAGTGTCCGCAATGGTGAGGAGAATTAAAGATAGTTAATTAAACTCTCTGAGCTCTGCCTTGTGATTTTACAAGGCAATAAGCAAGTTCTCAAGAGAATACACCAGGATTAGTCGTAAAGTTGTAATTCATCCCAACAAGGACATTTAACCACTCAGTAACTAGCATACAACACCAGACTGGCGTTTTCTGAGCCTGAAAATCAGGAAAAAACAAATACACCACTACTTAGGCTTCACACAGGTTTAATGGGTCTATCATTCTGATTCAGAAGTTGTTCACTGTAGAATACAATGGGCTTTTATTTGATTATATTTACTGATAATTAAAGGTGCCTTTATGGACATAAATGTGTACTGTGTAATTAATTTGAACAAGATTTAGCCACTGAAGTTTTTGAAAATTTCCCACAATTTCCACATTGAAATAACAAGCATTTGCAATGCAATAGATCTCGCATTCACGCGAGTTTGAGGTATTGGCATTGTAAATGACAACGCCTTTTATTTATGTTTTGGGCTTTCAAACATTAATAAAGGGCATTGTCATTTACAATACTAATAGCTTAAACTCTCGCAAATGCGAGACCTATTGTATTGCAATAAAGGGCCTTCTCGACCACGTGTTAGATTGTAAATATCAGAGGAAGAGAGCGGCCTGCGACGTCTTCAAAGTAGTGATAAATAGTGCAGTGAAGAAGATGTGTAAGTGTTGTAAATTACACAGACACACAGGGCCCGATTCACAGAACTAACTTAAGACAAAATCCTAAACCTACTACCATTTTGGTATTCACAGAAGGCACTTACTAATTTTGGTATTCACAGAAGGCACTTACTCATTTTGGTATTCACAGAAGGCACTTACTCATTTTGGTATTCACAAAAGGCACTTACTCATTGATGAGTAAGTGCCTTCTGTGAATACTAAAATGAGTAACTTACTCATTTTGAGTAACTTACTCATTTTGAGTAAATTACTCATTTTAGTATTCACAGAAGGCACTTACACATTGATGAGTAAGTGCCTCTGTGAATACCAAAATGAGTAAGTGCCTTCTGTGAATACCAAAATGAGTAAGTGCCTTCTGTGAATACCAAAATGGTAGTAAGTTTAGGATTTTGTCTTAAGTTAGTTCTGTGAATCGGGCCCAAAGTGTGAAGTGAGACTTACATATGATCCAAGCTATAAACACTAACAAAGTGCTCCAACACCTTTCGCTCTGTGATTACACTGTTGCGGCTCAGGAGGAAGAGCAGGAGGGGGGACTATTTCCTGCCCTCTCCGTGATTCGAGTGTGCAGTGTGGCATTGCGTAATGTCCTTGCTATCTTTGGCCTAATAAAAAACACTCCAGCTGTAGTAGGGCCCTGGCTTCACCTCCTGGTGCAGCGTGGGCTGTGCTTTATGGCAGGCATGGAGGGAGGGAGGGATGGTCTCAGCTGCAGCTCTGGCCTCGTACAGTGCCCCTGCTATTACTAGTGAGCGAGAGGCGCTGAGGTGGTGGTATTGGTATTGGTGGTGGTGGTATTGGTATTGGTGGTGATGGTATTGGTGATGGTATTGGTGATGGTGGTATTGGTGGTGGTATTGGTGGTGGTGGTATTGGTGGTGGTGGTATTGGTGGTATTGGTGGTGGTGGTGGTATTGGTGGTGGTGGTGGCATTGGAGGTGGTGGTGGCATTGGTGGCATTAGTGGTGGTGGTATTGGTGGAGGTGGTGGTATTGGTGGTGGCGGTATTGGTGTTGGTATTGGTGGTGGTATTGGTATTGGCGTGTGGTGGTACTGGTATTGGTGGTGGTACTGGTATTGGTGGTGGAGGTATTGGTGGTGGTGGTATTGGTGGTGGTGGTATTGGTATTGGTGGTGGTATTGGTTTTGGTGGTGGTGGTACTGTTATTGGTGGTGGTGGTGGTATTGGTGGTGGTGTTGGTATTGGTGGTGGTGGTATTTGTGGTGGTATTGGTGGTATTGGTGGTGGTGGTGGTATTGGTGGTGGTGGTATTGGTGGTGGTGTATTGGTGGTGGTGGTATTGGTAGTGGTGGTATTGGTGGTGGTATTGGTATTGGTACTGGTGGTGGTGGTGGTATTGGTGGTGGCAGTATTGGTATTGGTGGTGGTATTGGCGTGTGGTGGTACTGGTATTGGTGGTGGTACTGGTATTGGTGGTGGAGGTATTGGTGGTGGTGGTATTGGTATTGGTGGTGGTGGTATTGGTAGTGGTGGTGGTATTGGTTTTGGTGGTGGTGGTACTGTTATTGGTGGTGGTGGTATTGGTGGTGGTGTTGGTATTGGTGGTGGTGGTATTGGTGGTGGTATTGGTGGTGGTGGTGGTATTGGTGGTGGTGGTGGTATTGGTCGTGGTATTTATTGGTGGTGGTGTATTGGTATTGGTGGTATTGGTAGTGGTGGTATTGGTGGTGGTATTGGTGGTGGTATTGATGGTGGTATTGATGGTGGTATTGGTGGTGGTATTGGTGGTGGTATTGGTATTGGTTCTAGTGGTAGTGGTGGTATTGGTGGTGGTGGTATTGGTGGTGGTGGTGGTATTGGTGGTGGTGGTATTGGTGGTGGTATTGGTGGTGGTATTGGTGGTGGTGGTATTGGTGGTGGTGGTATTGGTGGTGGTGGTATTGGTAGTGGTGGTGGTATTGGTGGTGGTGGTATTGGTGGTGGTGGAATTGGTGGTGGTGATATTGGTGGTGGTGATATTGGTGGTGGTGGTATTGGTGGTGGTGGTATTGGTGGTGGTGGTATTAGTGGTGGTATTAGTGGTGATGGTGGTATTGGTGGTGGTATTGGTGGTGATGGTGGTATTGGTGATGGTGGTATTGGTGGTGGTGGTATTGGTGGTGGTGGTATTGGTGGCGATATTGGTGGTGGTATTAGTGATGGTGATGGTAATGGTGGTGGTATTGGTGGTGGTGGTATTGGTATTGGTGGTGGTCGTATTGGTGGATGTGGTATTGGTGGTGGTGGTATTGGTGGTGGTATTGGCGGTGGTATTGGTATTGGTGGTGAGGTATTGGTGGTGGTGGTATTGGTGATGGTGGTGTTGATGGTGGTGGTGGTATTGGTGGTGGTGTTGTTGTTAATAAAACAGGCTTTTGAAAACAACCCATCAGGTGGCTTTAGTACAGATGACATGTAACACAGATGTGCTGTTGTCAGCTTCAGCCCATTAGCACAGGATTATGTGCTACCTGGAATTCACACGACTTCATTCGCTAATCTTTTCTGAATTCATTTTACTTGAGGGGGGTTGAAACAGACACGAGATAATGGCGGGTTAAAGTGATTGAAAGCAGGCGCCCGTGTTACGGGGCGGCCGTGCTGCTTAAAAAACACAAGTGGTTTCAGCTGAAGTAGCGCATGTCGGGCCTGCAGTAAGAGAAACTCAATAAAGTAAATAGTGCTTACAGACTAAATAACAGGTCCTGTGTAACAACCGTAGTAAAAGGGCCAGTTGCCATGGGAGGGTTCAAATGAAGACAATGCCGTACTAAGGAGGGACTAACAAGCTTATTGACTAATCCGAAGGCAGCATTTACAAAAGACAATGACACAAGCCAATGAAAAATATGGGAGGAGAGTGGGCGTGGTTTCTCTCCCATACTCTACTACAGCAGCCTCGCAGCTTTGCAGAGCGAGCAACGCATGCGCACTGCCGCTAGGCTCGATCTAAAAATGAGGTCTGTGATGAGGCTCGAAATTTCCGTTTTCTTTTTGTTTCAATTAATTGTAGTTTGACAGACTTTCTGTAACCTGCAAACAATTGTATTTATTTGTTTTTTTGTTTATGAATGATTATTATAGAGTACAAAATCACATGCTGGCATTAGAACTTAATTACATATATAGATCGAGAAAATAAAATGAACAGTGTCAACTAGGAATGATGGCAGGGACACCTAACATATAACAGATAACAGCAAAGGGTGAAGGAAAGTAACTAATTTAAATGAGGGAGGGTGAGCATCATGTTCCCGAGCAGAAGGTCCCTACTGGGCTTCTTTGGTGTGGAGAGAGCCGATAGTCAAGCCTGAAGTGACATTAGAACAGTAGATTATACAGTTCTCCTTGGAATGGGTGGAATGGAGTTCCAGACCCTTGGGCACTTTCTGAGAATGAGTTTTGAGCATTTTAGTTTTCTTAAATCCCAGAGAATCAAGGAGCAGGTTATCCCCACTTTTAATTAGATGTTGTCCTTCTGGGAATTTTTACTTTGGGGCAAGGTAGTTAGGGGTCCTGAGAAACAGAACTTTATGTGTGATGCAACCAAGTTTGTAAACACTTCCAAATTCAATGTGGAGGCATATTAGTGACAGTAGGCTCAGAGCTATGTGGTCAAAATTTCTAGTACGCATGGTCACCCTTGCTGCTGCTTGGAGGATTGCTTTGAGAGAGGCCAGATGGAGGTTTAAAATACTTACTATAAAGAAATTACTGTAGTCAACCCTTGACAAGTCATGTGATTGGATTATTAGTTTAAAATCTGAGTAAGAGATGACAGGCATGATTCCACGAAGGAGTAAGAGCTGGAATTGTGCTCTTTTTTCCATTGCTTTCATATAAGTGAGTTTGAAGATTGTGGTTTCCGTCTAGATAAATGCCCAGTGAGCTTGTGGATGCCACAATTGAAGATTTTTGCAGTTCAGAACTGAGAGCTGACTGAGCCATGTTTAAGTTGGAACAGGGCTTGAAAGTGATGAATATAGGAGGAACTTAGGTTTTTGTTGGGTGAGTTTGAGATGGTGATGCAGTATCTATGCCTGAATACCTCAAAGGATGTTGGCCATGTGCTCTACATCTTTGGCTGAGTATTATTGGTGTAGAAGTGGAATGGAATATTTGAGTTGCTCAGGCTGGAGGTGAGTGGTTCCATTTAGAGGTTAAAAAGTGTTGAGGAGAGAATAAAGCCTTGGGTGACACCTAACTGAACAGATGGGGAATTGGATGCAAGATTGATCATTTGTATACAATGGGTACCATTATTTAGGTATAAAAAGAACTATCTAATGACTGAGCCACTAAGCCCACTCTCCCCTTAAGGATTTTAAGGAGAGTGACATGATTCACTGTATCAAAGGCACCTGAGAAGTCAAGAAGAATAAGGAAGTATGCAGCCTCGTGGGCAAATATATGGAGGGCATCAGGGACTGTTTTAGAGTAGCAGCTTCTATGCTGCAACTGGAACAAAAGCTTGACTGCTGCTCATCAAATATGTTGTTTTCTTCAATGAAGTGTTTGTGCTGGGACTCAACACCACTCTTTTCAACTTTAGCCAGAAAAGAGAGACTGGAAAACAGACTGTAGATATTAAGATCCGTTGGATCCATACATTTCAGGGGTAATATTCAGCACATTTTTAAGAAATCAGAGACTTTCCTTGTGAAAGACAGGTGTTGATCAGGTTTGTCCAATAGGGAATGACAGAGGTGCAGATTTTCCTAGGAAGCAAAGTCAGAATTGGTTCATTGACTTGAGGTTAGTGTTTAGGATGGGTAATCATTTTGATCCTTTCAGATGGAGAGACCTCTTTGAAGTAGTGGATTTGTCTGTTAAGGGTAAAATTATTATGGTGCTGGGAGTTCGGGGAGATGAAGAAAGAGTTCAATCTGTTTAACTTTCTCCACGAAGAAGCAAGAGAACATCTCACATCTTTCTCTTGACACATTGTGTAAGTAATTGGAATTTAGAAGAGTGTCATGTTCTCCAATTTCAAAGTTTTTCAGGTAGTTCTTTGCTTGGTCAAGCTTCTTTCTTTTATGGGAGGCTTTAGCTTGGAAGATGAGTTTCTTATATTTGTTTCTTACGTTTCAGAATAGTGTCAAGTTTGTTGCTGAGGGCTTTTGATGCCAGAGAGTTTCAGTAACTTTCTGAATTCAATTATTTCATTTGTAAATCAGAGTGCTTATCTCATGATTCTTCGAGTGTCTAAGATGCTAGCATATCAATAATGCCTCTTATGCTTTTGTTAAATTGATCTGTCAGCTCATCAACTCCTTGTGAAGCTGGATATGAAATAGGGTTTATTCCACCTCTGAGCCAAACATGTAGGTGTTTAGGTTTCATGGATTTCTCACTCAGTTCTTTGGTCTTGTAGGTTGACTATTCATGGATATTTTGGAGTGTAGTCAGAAGGGAATGAGGAAATGATCTGACCAACCGACCTGGATGTATTGTTTTTGATTCTTTTCTTTTGACAATTAGGAGGTCAGGGTTTGCCCCTTTTGTGTGAGTGGTGGATGTGCAGAAGTGCTGAAAGTTGTTGTTGAGTAGAAATAGGAATGTGAGCATTATCGGGAATGCCCAGTCCTCACCCCTCAGGAAGATTAAAATCTCAGCAGAAGATGTTGTTGCTTGATTTAATGAGGGAATATTTGCTCAATCAGCTGCTCAACAGAAATTGCATAATCTCCTGGTGGGCTATACATTATATAAAGCTTCAGAGGTTTAGGGACAGTTGTTTTATTAGCAGCTGAAATACAGTGAAAGATGACAAACTGGCTGTTGATATGCAAGTTTTCACAGCTGATGTTTTTTCTGAATGACTACTACCCCACCCAATGCTTTTCTTCCCTGTCTAGCTGGATAATGGTGTATTTTGTGGGGTACCAGTATGTCCAGAATCAGTTATGAGGTTTCGTTCAGCCAGATTTCAGTCAGGAAAAGGAGGTGTAGGTCGTTGCAATTAACAAGACCGACAGTGCTATGTTTCACTGCTGATCTTAAATGTCATTCTGAGAGACATGCTGCTGGCTCTCCTGGGTCCCTGTTATTGCTTAGTCTAGTTATAGTTCTGAGTTTCAGTTTAGAGCCAGTCAGTCAATGTTTAATGTTTTCAGCTAAAAGCCATAACAAACATTAACACCATGCAGAGCATAGAACGGGTAAAATATATCAATAAGAGCATCTAATAATGTGAACTTAGAAGGGTGGCAACTTCATTACAATCACAGCAAAGAAAAAGAGTATTAAAATATGTAATTGAAGAAGTGATTGTATATTTCTATAACCACTGGTCTGCTCATCATTCCTACTAGTTTCCATGTGTGTGGGAGCTTTGGGGTTCGAGTGTAGTGCTCTGCTCATGGCCACTACTACTTTTTAAGCCTGTAATTATCCCTGCGGAGAGCTGTAAGAGGCCACTGTAAAATATATTACTTCTATATCATGCCTATGACAGAGAGAAACAAAGAGGCTTTATGCAGTTTCACGCCAAAATGTGGCATGAGGGAGGGTGGGTTGGTCGATAAATCGTCTAGTTTGCCATTGCAAGTTGACATTTGGAGCCTTCTTAGTTCTTTGATTTTCATATCGAGTTTTGAGGAGATGGTGTTGCCAATGGAGAAGTTGAAAGTGCTGGGGTCCTGCGGGAGCTGGAGCACTCAGTTGAGTTAGCGTCTTTCAGATTCCCTTGGGGATGATTTGACTAGTTGTGTTGACTTCAGTGCTAAGATGATTTTGGGTTCCATAATATTTTGAGAAGGATTTGGGCAGGGGAAAAGCCGAAAATGGTGGGGACGGAGGATTTAGGATGTAGGTGAAGGTGCGCTTTCTGCATAATAGATGGTTTTGGAGAGTGAAGATGGGAAGAGGCGGGGAGAACTACTGCACTTAGGCCTGTGCAGGAGAGAAGGGATCAGAATATGAAGTGTGTGTTGTGGAGAAACTCTGAGTGTGTGGTATTAGATGTTGGAGGCAGGAAGTAAGAAAGGTAGGAGGAAGAGGAGTTAGGGCTTTTGGGAGAGTCCAGAGATCTGATAATGTTTTGAAATTGACAATCAAAGAAACTAAGTTTTTAGCTCTAGATTTGAATACTGATTTTGCCACTTTTCAAAATAGCGATAGACAGATCCATATTGAATAAACAGGGTGGGCATAACTGTGAGTGTTATAACATAAGGGATCTTAGAGCTGTGTGTGATACTCAGAACAGGAAAGGGGCATATTTACAAGCCCCTATCGCCCCCGTAACGTCACTTTTAACAACGTTCCTGTGGCGATAGGGGCTTCGCCTTATTTACAAGGTGGCGTGTTAAGCCACTTAACGCCGCCTTGTAAATAAGGCACCCTTTCACGCTATACTTAGCGTTAAAGGGGTGGGCAATGGGTGTTGCGGTGGGCGTTCTGCCACAACACCCATTAATTTTGAGACTGCCCCCTATTTACAAGGGTGGCGTAAATAGTAGGCAGCACTAAAATTAAGATCAGGGAAAACTGGGTCTTAACATGGCAAAACAAGGAGAAATGCTTTATTTCTCCTTGTTTTTGCGGGCTCTATGTGTGCTGCATTGTGCAGCACACATAAAAACAGCAAAATGCCATGAATGATTGTTTATGTGCAGGAAGGTGCCCCTTCCTGCACATAAACAATCAATAAAAAAATTACGATTTGCAACTTCTATGGGAACATAGAAGTTTCAAATCGCCATTTGTCATTGTTTATGTGCAGGAAGGGTCACCTTCCTGCACATAAACAATAATTCCTTCAATGCAGGCACCCTTGCACTATGCTGCAAGAATGCCTGCATTGGCGCATGGCAGCTTAATTTAGCGCCAGCGCTAGGGAAAACGCAGGGATGTGCCGCATCTTTGTAAATACTGCTCATCCCTGCGTTTTCGGAATGGCGGAGCATGGCATTAGCATTTTGTGCTTAAAGCCACGCTCCCACATTCCCTTGTAAATATGCCCCTAAGAGTTTCTGTCATACAGTTGTGCTGTTGTGTGAGAAGGAGATCCATTTTCAGGTAGTCCCTAGAACAGTGGTAGTTGTCTACAATGAGCCTTTCTGGGGAATTCTCTAATGATCTTAAGATTGAAGTGTTTTGCAGCATATTTTAAGGGGCTAGATGGGTACATGATTTTGAAGGATTTAGAGCCAGTTTACACCTGATGGCTGAAATGTGGAGGAGAGCTCAGTTAGTAGCAGGTCTGTGTGGTCTCCACTGAGTCAAAGTAAAGACTCAAGGCCTGGATTCCCTTAGCTAAGGTAAGAAAATGAAGAATGGTTTAGGGCAAGAAAGGCGGTATGGTTAACTAAGAGCATGAGCACTGAACTAACACATTTGTCAAAGGGGAAATAGTAAAATGACTGTTCATAGCAGGTCGACTCTCTTGAGGCGAAAGTGGAGTGATATCATGTTTGTCAAATGGATTATGCAGTGAGATATATGTTCACTATGCAAGATAACTGTATTAATACTCTAAGTATATTGAAATCAGACCAGAAAGGTCATTTGGGTTTTTCCACTCAGAAGAGATTGAGGATTGGAGGTTAATTAGACTTCTTGGAAAGCTCAGAAATTCAGTTAGCTATGTGAGTGTTACAAACATTGATCAAGACACTGCGTAGGGACAATGAGGATTTTTCTAACAATATGGCCAACAGTTCATTTCTTACCTTCTAGAATAAGGTGAAGTATTGAGCTGTTGGCTGTTTTGTGGACTGCTAATCCATTGTGATGTAGTGTCCTCTATATTGTCTTTCCTAAACTGGAGAACCTTGGGGCAATCCTGATTGAAACACTGATGTTGTTCCAGATCCTAGGTGCATAGATGTAAAAGGATTACCACATGAATGTTAGCGATAGTGTCGCCACCCCCTTTCCATCCTTTCAAACTTCGCTTGATATATCCTCATTTCCACCCGACATGAGCAAGGGGGGCTTATGGATTCAGGCAAACAGGGAAATTGCCCCAGAGGCATCAGAGGTGGCCCAGGAGGCGAATGCAGCTTTGGTACAGCTCTCCAGGGCTAACCATGCCTGACCGTGCTGCAGCTATAGACTGGGGAGAGGGAGGTAACAGCCCCAGCCCTACATCAGCAATGCTCCCACCACACCTGAGTCATCCTCTTCTCCTCTCTCCATGCTTGCATGAGCCTAAAGAATTACTCATCATCAATTTGATTATTTGTACTAATTTCATTATGTTTGCCTTCAGTCATATTTTCCATTTCGGACTAGTTTCAATCTAAAAAATATCTATCCCAAGATATATTGTATTATTTGGTTTAATCGTTGCTGGATCACTTACCAAGGAAACACCGAAGCTGCTCATATGTCCGTTGTTTTTATTGTGCTATGAGAACCTTTTTTCCTTCGTTATTTCTGTGCAACACGTTCTGGCTACCATTTTGTCTTCTTCCCCATCTTGCTTTATATGTCTCCTGACACCCGACTCTCTGCAGTTGTTGTGACTGCCTTTGTTTGTATGTATGTATGTGCTATTTGTATGGCACAAACCTTGCCAGATGGCAGCAAGACGCTGTAAGAGATCAAATGTAATGATACAGTTGGCTGAAAAGCTGGGATGTATGTGTATCGTGATATAGGGCCTGATTCACAGAGGAAAATTGAGACGAAAGTGTAATGTTACAACTTTCGGTATTCACAAAGGGCATTTACGAGTATTAAAGTTAGACTTTTTACTCAGTTAAACGTTAGTTTTGGTCTTAAGTTTAACTGAGACCAAAACTGAGAGAAAAGTCTAATTTTACTACTCGTAAATGTCCTTTGCGAATACCGAAACTTAGACTTTCGTCTCAGTTTACCTTTGTGAATCGGGCCCATAGTGTTCTGTAAAGAGCAGTGCCTTTCAAAAGGTGTTTGCACACTGCAGCTGTTGTGTTGTTTCAGCAGTCATGCTTTATTTCCGTATCCCTGCCTACCGCTTCCCTTACCCACCACAGAGGCGAACCCTGGACCTTCCTGGACACAGAAACAACATTCAGGGTTTGGTTTTTTCCTTGACCGCATTACTTTACCACTCCTCACTTGGTCCCCACCACCCCACACCTGCAGCCCAAGAAAAGGCTGTCCCTAATTATTCCTGCAAACCGAGACTTTTCGTCTGTGTCCCTCATCCTTAGCTCCTCCTCACCTGCCCAGGCTACACTCGTGTGCGCTGAATATGCCGCCCTTTCCTCTTCCTGCCCAATACAGCCACTACATTGTGTAATCGGTCACAGATTCATGTTTTCTAGTGGGTGTCATCCCTGTGCTTCTCCTCTCCACAAGCTGTACACATTGCAACTGCTTAATTCACTGTCCTTCACTTGTGTTTTTTCTGTTCTCTTTTATCTGCCTAACTGCTGACTTCTAGGATGTAATCCAAGCTGGTAACTGGTTCAGGTGTTTCTGCCTATTTCCTGTTCTATCTGGACACAGTAACATGATGATGATTCCTCGCCATTTCTTTGGCGGCCACGTCTTTTTCATGATCTATATCTCTGTTTTACCCTACTACCACTTTGCATTCTTGCCCCTTCTGTGTTCCCCCACAACTTCTCTTAGTTCTCCTTCCTCCTGTGTTTCTCCAGAGTCTCTTGACATTTTCCACTCTCGTTTTGCTCTACAGTCTTTTTATATTCTTCCCTCTTCTGTGTTGCTCCACTGTCTCTTTCCATACCCTGTGTGCTCCTTTTCACATTCTTCTGCCTTTTGTCACTTAGTACAAGGTTCTCACAACTGAAGCAAGACACCAGCAGAAGTAGTAAATCCACATTTTTGCACAGTGGAAACTTTGTCTTTACATTTAGCACACAAAGCTGAAGCGTCTTTTGAAATTCCGTCCCTGGCCCTTCAGCAGTGAGACTCCTTCTCACTACACCGGTAAACTCATAACCATCTGGCCCCAGCCATATGGGCAGGAGAGATCTCAAGGCCAAGAGTCCAAAGCAGTTATCATTGAGGGGATGTGGCCAAAAATCCCTCGTGCACCTTTGCTCAGCGTGGTGGTGGCAGAACATTAGGAAAAGGCAGGCGATGGAGTGCGCTCCAAGAACTGAAATGCACACCCAGTGAGAGAGACTGGAGTACCAAAGGAGTGATACTGTGAACTATGGCGTGGGAATCACAGCAAGTTATGTTATGATATGTTACTGGGCACTTGTAAAGCGCACAGCTACTCCATGGAGTGTCCCGGCGCTGAGAAAGAGAACCAGTGACAGAGCAGTACAGGCACGCACATGACAGCTGCTCTACTGTAAGAAAAGCCAGGTTGTTAAACCTCGCCTAAAGCTGAGGAGATCCTGAGCCTGACGTAAGGATGGCGGCAGGCTGTTCCAAAGCTGAGAGGCTACCACCTGAAAGGAACGACCACCCAGGCGGGAACGAGAGAACCTTGGAATAGTCGAAAGCTGCTGGGTGGAAGACCTCAAAATTCTAGGTGGAGCATAGCGCTGGATTCTGTTCTTCAGGTATGAGGCCCCTATATTATGGAAGGCCTTATAAGCCAGTACCAAGGCTTTAAAGTTTGTCCTCTTGCGCACCGGAAGCCAGTGCAAGGACTTCAAGTGAGGGGTCATGTGTGTCCTGAGGCCTACCATGAGTATGGCTCTTGCCGCAGCGTTTTGCACCACCTGTAGTCGGCCAAGAAGATAATCAGGGAGGCCTAAGTACAGAACATTAACATAATTGAGCAGGGATATAATCAAAGCTTGGACTACTGTTTTCCTATGGGGAACTGGGAGTAGTGGGAGGAAGTTCCTCAACATTTTCAGTAGGCCAAAGCATGTGCCGGCCACTGCTTGGACCTGGGACTTCATGGACATGTCCGCGTCCATTTTCACCCCAAGGTTTTTAACGGTGGTAGCTGAACTTGCAGGGGGAGACATATTCTGTGGCCACCATTTGCGCCATTCCTCACCCGGGTTGTGTCCAAAGAAAATAATTTCTGACTTTTCAGAGTTGCACATCAATTGGTTCTGTTTAAACCAGGCGAACATCTTTGACAGGCAGATATTTATCTCACTCCCATTCAGGGCCATATCCTTTTCGCAGGTGAACAATAACTGCGTGTCATCGGCGTAAGATATTACTTTAGCGCCGTATTGTTCTGCCAGAAGTGCCAGGGGGGCCATAAACACATTAAACAAAGTGGGGCTTAAGATAGATCCCTGCGGAACACCTACATTCAACGGGGAGATAGGGGCCGAAAAAGGGGGAGACCAAACTGTTTGCTGGCGGCTATCCAGGTAAGATGTATACCACCGGAGGACCGTGCCACCAATGCCACAGCCCTGGAGTCTGTGCAAAAGAAGAGCATGGTATCGAAAGCCGTGGAGAGGTCCAGCAATATCAATACGGCCTTGCCTCCTCTGTCAAGTGTAGTTTTAATAGATTCCAAGACTTCCAGTAGGACTGTTTCCGTACTGAAATTGGCTCTGAACCCTGACTGGCTAGGATGCAGTACGTGATTTGCCTCAACAAAATCAGAAATTATCCTGTTTACGTATTTCTCCAAAACCTTGGAGAAGAAAGGCAACAACGAAATTGGCCTGTAATTACTGGCTACAGAAGGGTCGGCTGAAGATTTCTTTAAAAGCGGGAGGATTTTCCTGTGTTTCCAGCTGTCAGGCATCAAACCCTCTGACAGAGAGAGTTTCAAGACCCGGTTAACTGCTGGGTTGAACACCTCTGCAATAAATGCCAGTATTTTTGCGGGGCAGGGGTCTGAGGGGGAGCCTGATTTCAGTGCTTTCATTATCTTCAGGGAATCGGCCAACGGGATGGGAGGGAATTGCAGGAGGGTCCCTCCGGCGTTGGATAAGACAGGGGGGGACCAGCCTGTGTTGCCCTCCATAACAGGGGGGATTCCCCAAGCGAAGTTTGAATGGTTGTAATTTTTTAATAAAAATATTGTGCAATGAGATTCGTCCATTCATTTGTGGGGGTAAAAAGGCTATTAATGGCGCAGGGGGAGGAGAAATCTTTAACAATTTTGAACAGTTCCTTACTGCTATTCCCTGCTTGCTCGATTTTTAAGGACAAAAAACTCTTTTTTTCCTCGCGAACTTTGGCGTAATGGGCTTTTAATGCCAGTTTATACGCCGTTTTATCCGAGGGGTTAAAATTCTTCCTCCAAACTCTCTCAAGACGTTTGCAGGTACTTCTGCTTTTCCTGAGGGCCTCAGTAAACCATGGGGCTGAGGCTCTGCAGACGTTTGCCGCTCGGGTCTTAGGGGGGGCGAGTTCAGTCGCGCGTATCTGGAGCCAATTTTCTAGTGAGAGTATGTCGCTCTCTAAGTGGCCACTAAAAGAGATAGGGTGTTTCTTGAGTGCTCTAGCTAATGCCTCTGGAGTCAGCTGATTGAAAGGCCTGAAACTCGTGGCACTTGGTTTACATTGGGATTGAGACTGAACTGATTCTTTGCATATTCTGAAAGTAAGCAGGGAGTGGTCTGACCAGATAATAGGGGAGGGTGGATCCATTTCAATCCCATCCGTTGAGAAAATCTGGGCTAGGATGTGGCCTTTTCATGTGTTGGGAATAGAACATAGGGGGTCAAATTAAGGATACTTAGGGATTCATACAATTTCAAGGACTCTGGGTCAGTAGGTTGATCCATGTGGATGTTAAAATCCCCAAGTACCAGGCATTGCTTGTATTTCACAACAATAGGCGAAATGGCATTGCTTAGTGACTCCAGGAACCGGCCGGCCGGCCCTGGTGGGCGATGAATTACAACGCCTGCAATTGACTGGTGGGCAGATACCGTCAATAGAAAACCGAGACTCTCGGCTCCTTCTAACTCTATAGTGGGTAGTAATACGCAAGCAAGAGTGTTTTTGTAAATAATAGCCACTCCCCCACCCCGACCTCCAGGCCTATCCTTTCTAATTATCAGATGGCCGGGAGGGATCGCATTCGCGATAGTGGGGTTGGAGCCTTCATTTAACCATGTCTCGGTTAGAAACATGACATCGGGTTTGAGGTCATTAAGGAGGTCAAAGATTTGGAACTCATGCTTTTTCATAGAGCGTGTGTTCAGGAGTATTGCCTTTAGATTGTTCGCAGTCCCTGAATTCTGGAGCGGGGGGGCGAGTTTGGCCGAAGTCCCCAACCTCACTATACATCCTACGTCTGTGGGGGGGAGAGCCGCCCATTTACAGTCTGTGCATATGAGGCAGTTTATGTCAACAGCAAGAGAGAAGTGGGAGCGGCAGCTCGCACACTTATGTTATGTTATGTTATTTCTATTTATAGAGCGCAACTGTTACCCGAAGGTGTCCTGGCGCTGTCTGAAATCCTGAAGCGACCGATAGATAATAAAAGTCTTTGCGGGTTTAAGCACCGAAAAGCCATGTTTTTAGGGCCTTCCTAAAAGTAAGCAGATCCGACATGGCTCTGAGATGCAACGGAAGGCTATTCCAGGCCTTCGCAGCGCCGGCAGTAAAGCTTCTGCCTCCCCAGCAGGCTTTACGTACCCTGGGTACCGATACCAATTTTGCCTCTGCTGAGCGTAATGCTCTTTTTGGTACATACCACTGAAATTGTCATTTGTGAAATTCGGGGCCAACTCCTTGAAGGGCTTTATGGACCATACACATGGCCTTAAAACGAATCCGTTTCCTTATCGGTAGCCAGTGGAGTTTTCTAATCTCGGCCGAAATAGAGGTGTGTTTTGGTAAACCGGTGAGCAGTCTAGCTGCTGCATTCTGTAAGAGATGCAGTTTATTCAGAAGTCCTTCTTGCAGGTTAAAATAAAGACCATTACAATAATCTAGTCTGGACATGACTAGAGCAGTAATAACTATTTGCATGCATTCTTTGGGCAAGAAAGGCATGATTTTTTTACAGGATCTAAGGATGTAGGAGGTAGAAGAAACAACCGCATTCACTTGATCTTTATAACAGAGTTTGTGATCTATCCACACCCCTACATTTTTTGCCTTCTTATTAGGGGTGGGCAGCGGACCCAGTGAGTCAGGCCACCAGGCCGGAGTCCAGAAGCTGGGATTATTGCCAAACAACACTACTTCAGTTTTTCCTGAATTAAGTTTAAGGCAATTTTGAGCCATCCAATTTCCTACAGCAGACATACAGTCATGAAACCTTGATGCTGTGTCTAATCCCAATCCAGGCATTAGTGATACCACAATTTGGGTATCGTCTGCGTAGGAAGTCAGACTGAAGCCAAACGATTCTATCAGGGGAGCCAGCGGTGAAACATATGCATTAAAAAGTGTCGGGCTCAGAGAAGAGCCCTGGGGAACTCCACAGGGCAAGGAAAATGGTTTAGCAGAGAAATCACTAAGGGGTCGATTCCGATTCGGGCCGGAAAAAGCACCGACCGACTCGGATCCGGAAAAAATACCGACCGACACGCACCCGTGGCGCCCGACACGCCAAGTACGATGCAAGGCGCGAAAAATCCGACCGACACGTAACGAAACCAAGCCGACCGACCGAGCCGCACGGAAAACAGCAATCCGGCCGGAAAAACACGCGAATCCAACCGACCGACACGCACCCGGAACAAATCCGACCGAAACGTACACGCTAACTCCAAACCGCTAAGTACGATGCAAGGCGCGAAAACCACGTAGCGAGTCGGACGGAGGACAAGCTGCACGACCGACACGCATACAAAACCGAGCCGAAGCAACACAATACACCGCGACCGACGCGTACGCAGCATAGAAAACTGCACAAACACAGCGTGAACGAAACGGAAAACACCGTACGAGACCAATGCAGGGTCCGACTCGGTCACAAGAACGTTTCCAACATACACAAACAGCACAAAGGAAAAATCACCCAAAAAAGGCCAAACAAGCAATTACCAAGCCAATAAATACTGGGGGGTGGGGACAGAGAACAAAGACACACCCACAACTCCACCTATATAAAGGACACAAATCACTACCATGAGCCTTTGCAAATGCCATTCCACTGCCAGCACCCAAGAGGAAGCAACCACACACCCACAGCTCATCCCTCACACAAGCCACACACCATCAGCACACCTACAAATACCTACCTCACATACACCCAGCAAAACACACACTCACACACCCTCACCTGCACACCAACACACACATCACTCACCATCACCACCCATCACCATGCCCCCAAGAAGAATCACAAGTTCCTAGATTGTGAATTGGAAGTCCTGGTAGACGAGATCCTCAGGGTAGAGCCACAGCTGTTTGGCACATTGGTCCAACAGACCCCATGTCGCAGAAAACCAAGATGTGGGAGAGGATCATCAACAGGGTGAACGCACAATCACCATGTCGGCGCACAAGGACCGACATCCAGAACAGGTGGTATGACGTGCGCAGGAGGGTACGGAAACTGCTGAAGCAAGACTACATCAACAGCCAACACACCGGCAGTGGCCCTCCTGCCAAGCCAATATACCTCAGGCCCTGGGAGGAGAAGGTGCGGGCCATCCTACCGCCAGTGAGCATATATGGACTAGAGGACATCCCAGAGCCTGGTGAGTACACAACAAATGTACACAATATACTGCCACAAAACACACACACATCACTGTCAAGGGAGAGTCAAATCATGCACTCATAGCAATCACACAGCAACCAGAACAGAATCATCCCAAAATGTGTATGTCAGTCAGAGAAACACAACACATGCCATCAAAAAGTCACATCCAACCGTGCCAACACATGTACAAACACAACCACAACTACAGCTAGGCAGTGGCACAAATAGAACTAACAAACACATCCACACATGTAGCCACCACAACAACACCAACACACAGTGAAGACCACTCAAAGGAAGGAATTCTGTGTATGCTGGCCAAGTCAGTGTAGCCAATAGCATCATGGGAGTCGCAGTCACACATATTGCCCGCCCCAAAACTGTCCCATCAACACCACCATGAACCATGCGCACATCACAGGGAGTGGAGAAGGACTCACAAGATGGCTGACACTGGCTACTGCTGTGAGGAGCACAAGGCCCTGCTGGCAACTGTGCACCAACAAACAGCAGGACACCACTGACTGACATCCTGAGAGACAACTTACACTCCTGCAATGCAAGCACGTTCCATGGTGGGATATCTGGCTGGCTGGGTGGGAAGGGGGACTTGCAGCACTGACTATAGTCACCAGCACCTCCCCTCACACCCCCCAACACAAACTCCACAGTACCCACCTGGTAGAATGCAATGCCCTCCATCCTAACACAAGATCCCACAAAGCACCACCACCCTGGGTTATGTTGTGTGAAGCACAGGGACACTCTTGGGACTCTTAGCCAAACAACTGCCAGGACAACACTCCCAGCCATCCTGTCAGCACAGCCAGCCCACCCCACAGGGAAGCAGAGTCAAAAGGAAGGAAGCATGGGCATGCTGGGAAGGGGGTGGAGGCAATAGCATGATGGGAGTCGTAGTCACAGACATTGCTCAGCCTCACAACTGGCCCATCAACACCACCCTGAACCATGCTCACATCACAGGGAGTGGAGAAGGACTCACAAGATGGCTGACACTGGCTACTGCTGTGGGGAGCACAAGGCCCTGCTGGCAACTGTGCACCAACAAACAGCAGGACACCACTGACTGACATCCTGAGAGACAACTTACACTCCCTGCAATGCAAGCACGTTCCATGGTGGGATATCTGGCTGGCTGGGTGGGAAGGGGGACTTGCAGCACTGACTATAGTCACCAGCACCTCCCCTCACACCCCCCAACACAAACTCCACAGTACCCACCTGGTAGAATGCAATGCCCTCCATCCTAACACAAGATCCCACAAAGCACCACCACCCTGGGTTATGTTGTGTGAAGCACAGGGACACTCTTGGGACTCTTAGCCAAACAACTGCCAGGACAACACTCCCAGCCATCCTGTCAGCACAGCCAGCCCACCCCACAGGGAAGCAGAGTCAAAAGGAAGGAAGCATGGGCATGCTGGGAAGGGGGTGGAGGCAATAGCATGATGGGAGTCGTAGTCACAGACATTGCTCAGCCTCACAACTGGCCCATCAACACCACCCTGAACCATGCTCACATCACAGGGAGTGGAGAAGGACTCACAAGATGGCTGACACTGGCTACTGCTGTGGGGAGCACAAGGCCCTGCTGGCAACTGTGCACCAACAAACAGCAGGACACCACTGACTGACATCCTGAGAGACAACTTACACTCCCTGCAATGCAAGCACGTTCCATGGTGGGATATCTGGCTGGCTGGGTGGGAAGGGGGACTTGCAGCACTGACTATAGTCACCAGCACCTCCCCTCACACCCCCCCAACACAAACTCCACAGTACCCACCTGGTAGAATGCAATGCCCTCCATCCTAACACAAGATCCCACAAAGCACCACCACCCTGGGTTATGTTGTGTGAAGCACAGGGACACTCTTGGGACTCTTAGCCAAACAACTGCCAGGACAACACTCCCAGCCATCCTGTCAGCACAGCCAGCCCACCCCACAGGGAAGCAGAGTCAAAAGGAAGGAAGCATGGGCATGCTGGGAAGGGTGGTGGAGGCAATAGCATGATGGGAGTTGTAGTCACAGCCCTACATCCCCACCACATGGCCCAGCAAGCTCACACTCACGCATGCACATCCCACAGAGAGTGGAAAGGCCCATCAAAGATGTCTGACACTGTTGCTGTGTCGTGGGGAGCACAAGGGCATGCTGGGTACTGCACACCAACCAACAGCAGGACACCACTGTCAGCCATCTTGCCATTGCCCTCACACCCACACCCACTGAACTCCACACAAAAGCAAGTA